>ML058360.1:1116734-2508718 GCA_003013855.2 Liriodendron chinense | reverse complement strand
AGGGATTTCCTGCTTGGAAGCCAAGAGAGGATCCAGACTCAAACCACTCTAGTTAGTGTTATGTTATAACTAAAAAAATAAAGGTGTAAAATATCCACATTGTAAATATAAATTTGCATTAACTTAATCAATAGAAAGAACAAAGAGCAATAATTGAGGTCGTTAGAAAAGAATAGTGATCTGCATTGCAAATGATCCATAATCCAGAATGCTCGATCTGAAACAGAAAATGTGGGAGGTTTTACATTTTAGGTAACATTGATCCCGTGTATTGCAATGTGATACATCAGGACTTTTGCCTTTGAATCTGGATCATCTTTCAATGACCGAGCCATATATATATTGGGGCTATTTATACGACAGGTCTCAATGTATCTAGTAGATACACAACAAATAAAATCTCTTAAATTGGATTATTTCAACCATTTGAAATTTAGCTTTTGAAAATGGACGATCACCAGAACCTATGTAATCAAATGTTTGAATATTCGATCTGATGCATCTTTCATGGGGATACCTATCACATAAATGGCTAATGGCTTGTGTCATGGAAGAAAGGCCAATTTCCAATGGTTTAAGTCCCGATATATCATATTGCAAAACGTTATGGGATGTATTCGAGCGAACCACCAATTTTCACCATCCTTCTTTTAAACAAAAGTACTCTGTATATACTATTGAGGAAAATCCAAAATACAGGAATTGGCCAGCATATTCATGGTGAAGAAATAACAACTAACTTAAATCAAAGGCTCATCTGGTTCATATCCAAATTACCTGAATCCGAGTCACTTTGCCCTTAAGGATGCTCAGAAAGCAAGCACAAGGAAGAATCAATGTCTGTGACCCAACATAGAATACAAAAGCTTACATTTTAGTTAAGGTTTTCTAATTCCAATCTTAAATGTGAAACAGGAAAAACGAAAAAGAAGATGCTGAAGGGACAACTTACTACAAGCATGGTGAGCAAAGAACCAATCAACGCCATCACCAAACCTGAGAGATGATAACATTCAAAGGAAGATTGGACTAAGTTTGCTTTTGTTTTAGTCATTGCCTCTAAGAGTGACGATGATTAAGAATGGGTTTCCACATTAAAAGCAAAAGAAAATTGCTTAGGCATGGTGCTTTCTGGGGTTTCCTATTAGTCCTTCAAAGTAATTGATGAAGCATATAAACTGTACAAATCAAATCTCAAGAGTATAAATCATCATTAATGTCCATTTAGGGCTCAAACCCATTGAACTGTCAAAAAGATAAAACTACTCATAGATGGGCCCAACAACCACACTATTGAATGATCTAAACATCATCTCATTTCAATTTTTATGGACAGTAAACAAAAAGTTGTAGGCAACCATCGACGAAAGGTCTATTGACCTGACGATGATTTGATTCATGCAACTTTCAGTCAAAGGCCCATTGATTGGATCATCCCAATTGATAGGGAAATAGAGATGGTTTACAAAATGAGTTCTTTTGACAGATTATACAGCAGATCATTTTCCCCTTTCTGTCACAGTCTCATTAACTACCAAAGTGCCCCTGCTAAGGGCATTTGAGTTAGCTAAACTCGTTCTGTGATTAGTCCACCTAACGTGGTGAGCAATCATCTGCCAGGTTTAATGGGTTTTTTCCATGACTTCTTAAATTGGGCACATGATGAGTGCACACTGGTCGGTCAGACAGTCATAGAGAAAGAACCTTGTCAGTGGGGCCCATGGTTTGGCAATGCAGACTGTTAATCTGATGAACTGTCTTATGGGTGGAGGATGACCAAAAACCTCATGGTCTGGAAGACCCTAGCCCTTCAACCAATGGCTACATGTAGATGGTTACAAAAAAAGGCCGAAGATTGCATGGTCAGAAACTTGTAATCTAGAATAATTTTGGGGCATACCCCATCCACCGTCTGTACATGAGATCAATTGTCCCCATGACCAAAATATGTGCACCATTTGTTATCAGGATACAATTTAGGTCCTGATACATCTAGACCCTGAGATTTCTCATCATTGCCATTGGGTGTGGTTGAGAGAAAAGAGACATACCAAAGAATGGGATGGAGAGACCTACAACCAAGGTAGAAATTACCAAGGCTGTTCTGATGAGGATTGCATAGATGTGGGATTTGATATGGTTTGATGGTATCAACTCCTCCAGACTCAGTGCAACAGGAGTCATGGTCAAAGCATATGTGAATTTCAGTTAAGGAAATACCATACTTACGTAAAAACAAATCCACCAGAAAATTTCTAATGCACAGAAAACTTGAAAATGTGCATCAAATATCGAATTCATTCTATTACTCACAGAAAATATCTAAATTCATTCTAAGGATTGCTTCCATTGAAATTAGAAAGGAAATTAAAACATATGAGAGGAATGGTAAGTATAGTCATGCACTTGGTTGTTCCACCAAAGAAATGTGCCTCCGGCAGTATTTTGTTCAATAAAAATCAGAGACAACATTTCTTTCCTGGACCATACAGTGTGAGAGCTGGTTAGGCCCACTAGGAACAGGTTGGCCATAACTCATACAACTTGCTCAACAAGCATGGCGAAGAATTAGGTATCCCTTCCCACGCCCTTGTCAATTCATTCTATAAGGCGAGAGTGAACGCTTTAGTGGTTAGGGCAAGTGGCAGTCCCTCCCCCTGACGTATGAACCAGATGATGGAATGCGAAACATTAGTTGGGATTTAATTCCAGTAAGGATAGTTTCATCTGGCAGATCCTACCATGGAAGAAACATGGCCAGAACGATCTCGTCCCTCAGACAGTCCTGGCATCTAGAGTTCAGTGGACTTTTTATTGAAATTTGGACAGCTGATCATATTCTTATTTCATGATTGAGAATTTGTCCCACTCATTTAATCTTTGGGCCATTAGAAATGCAAAGTGGGGACCAACAGAGAAACATCGAGGCTTACTGGACCATTGTGCCTCAATTCATTCTATTTATTTCATATCAGAAAAATATAAAAAGGATATTTTGTAAATGGGTTTACTATCTGCAAAAGAACAAACCAAAGTCAGCAATAAATCAGTTGGTCAATATGGTATAACAAATTTTCACTCTTTAAATTTGGATTATTGAACATTTTTGTTTAGGCCATGTTCGAATACATCATACATGTATTCTAAGGGAAAAGAAAAGAAAAAGTAATAATTAGGCCATGATTATTTCGATGAGCACTATTGAAACATAAAATACATTTTTAGGAGTCTTGTTTGGATAGCAGGTGAAAATCTCATATTTGTGAGACAACGTTTACCTAGTTTTCAATATACAATGGAAAAGTGCAATGCTTGCTTTATGGAATCCTCCCTCTTATTCACTACTAAACATTTGAAAGTGTCACATCAATGGAAAACCTTTTCCATCTCCATTAACTTCCATGGAATTGGTGATATCCAAACATGCCCTTAAACCTTCCATTTTCTAGACATGAATTGCGAGGGTCAGGATGGTGAGCTATAATTAGTCTTGAGCCATAATCAGGTGGGGATGATAAGATCATACACTGATTACTCAGTATATCTACTTTACACCGGTTAGTTTCACAACACTAGAATCATTCAGTCTTTCAAGCTGATGCCTAAAATATTTGAATTACAGAATGACTACCACAGCTAGTCATCAACCAATCAACATTCCACCATGATGCAATGGTGTTATTGATAGCATAATCTGACCAATCCTGCATACCCTCCCATTCCTAATGTGACACAAAACAGTCCAACAGATGTTTTAGGGTCATTCTTGAACTCCTGGGAAATTGTGACAGCTAAAGCAGAACCAACCAGCCTTGCATCCAGGATTACTCGACAAACAGAATGACCATTACGTATACCTTTTCCTTTCTGTTTTTTTTTTTTTTTTTTTCCCTTTTTAGCCCAAACTGCAGGCTAGATACCGACTTGGGAGAGCCATTCTTATCTCCCTTGTGGTTTGCGGGTACCACATCCCTTTCTGCCACAAATTGGGAAATTTATAGACGAGCCTATGTCATAGTTATAAATGACATACCGTAGTCCAAACTGCAATCTTCGAAGCAACCAGATTTTGGGGCATGTTGAGAGTGAATTGTGACTTTGTGGACTCCCCAAACATTTTGTACCCCATCACTGCAACTCCAGCATACATCGCTGTACAAATTGTAAAGCTGGAAGAAATTCAAAAAGAAAGTTTTGAATTAAGAAGTTAACTTCAAGAGTATGAAGTCCTAAGGAAACTAATAAGAATCTCTGCGCTTTGTTATATTTATCAGAAATTAACTAACAACTCTTGTAGCAGTAAATTGTATATCCTCAGAATTTTCAAAGAATGGCCTTGTACAAGTTACACCAAAGTTCAGAGTATGAACCATATATATTGTCTGAGTGGTCCCCATGGCCATTGGTCGAACTTTTCAAAGAATGGTCTTGTACAATTTACACCAAAGTTCAGAGTATGAATCATATCTATTGTCTGAGTGGTGCCCATGCCCGTTGGTCGAGACCAAGTACGCAGCATACCACCCTTCTATGGTCCATGCCTTTAAATCACAATAGTCAAGTTTCCAGATAACTGCTCGACCCATGAATGGCCAATAAATGGTTAAGGCAAAATTTCACAAGAACTTAAATAAGTGCATTGATAAAATGCTAAGAATGCTTGGTGCAATTCGTCAACAGGATAATGAATGGTGTCCCAAATGCTCATGCCCTTTACCCATGGCCAGATAGGCCTGCAGAGTTTATGTGCTTTTGCAATTTTATAATTTTGTGTGCTTATATCAGGCATGCTTCTGGTTGCTGAGAGAAAGATGTCTTTAGTTCTTGTCCAAATACATGAGCAGTTGGTGTGTCAAGAACGTGAGCAAAGGATTAAAGGTGTTAGAGTGTAATTGATCCTGGAAACAATAATCTTATCAGTTTTGACCACTGCATCACATGCAGTGTTGGATTAAGTCGAGTAATACACTTTCATCTCCATCCAAGCACTATAACTTCAACATTTCGAGAGGGAGACATAAAGAAGCCAATTAGATGAACCAAAGGCCCTTGAACACAGATTATAGGAATGTTTGACATTTCCATCACTTCCATAGAACATATTAGTTGGCAACGACTTTGATGGAGATGGCTCATGAAAAGGATGTGAGAGCAATGGGGAAAAGAAGGGAGAGCAAGAAAAATATAAGAAAATTCGAAGCAGGAGCAATATTTTTAACTCATTCCACAAGACGTTAGAGCTTAAAAGTGTAAAGCAGTGCATAAATTCCCAATGAGTTTACATGCCACACCCTATAGGGTGTGGATCCGCCATCATTTCCTTCATCTCATTTGGAAGGTATGCATTTACATAAACACTTAAAGGATGATTATGAATCACTAGTTTGATGCTCAGAGTCTACAAAAAAACATTGATGGAGGTTCATGAGGGGTAGAAACAGGTCAACAACAATAACTATGGTTTATTGGAAATCCTGCATGTCGTTTTATCTCCAATGATAAGACCTATGAGAGACATGGTCCAGTTGTTAATTCACCAAAAATATACTTCAACAAATGCAGAACTGTGGAAGTAGAACATTTATTCTAGGAAGGCAATGTTCCTTATTAAAAAGCATTCTACTGAAGAAGTTGTTAATGCCAATTCGAGAAGCTAGGACTCCAAAAGATACTTGGGAATAATTTGTGTTGTTCTCTTAGCAATGAAGGAGAGAATCTTAAGCGAAAATGGCAGTTATGGGCAGTTCATTGAGTGGGATAAAAAAAGATCAACAACAATAACTATGCTAATTGAAGATCTTGTTTCAATTTTATCTCAAAGGCTAGGGCACATGGGAGACTACAGCTAATCCACAAAATAATACTTCGATGAATGCTTCTACTACAGAAGTAGAAAATCCATTTTAGGAAGGCGATTCTCCTAATTAAAGCATTGAGAAAAAAGAAGTCATTAGACATTAGATATGCTAGGACCACCCTAAAAGATGCTTGGGAGTCATTTGTTATATTGATCTCTTGAGCAACAATGGCTCTCGGCTACAACACCTTTAAAATGAGATCAGCATACTGACACAAAGCAACATATCGAGTTTGCAGTATTGCATGAAGGTGAAGAATGTCTACAATGAAATTTGACCTGGACCAAGTCAAAGATTAGCTAGATTCAGATGCACAAAATCATCGTTTGTGATTTAAAGATAGAATGTGGTGATTTTTATTGCAACAGTCCATGAGTGGAGGACTACAACCCACATTGTTGAAGTCACAGAATCTTCCAACAAATCAAGAGGCTTGGCCAGGCAAATGGTAGAATCATCAATAGAAAATGGCAAAAGGTGATATAGGTGTCAAACAGATAATGGCCTGTGCCATGCTCTAATCAAGAAAGCCAAGTCAATTTGTATTTTGCACACAATTAAAGAATGAAAGCTTACCAAGGAAATGCTGAGTTTCCATAAGACAGATCGCAAATAATTTTGTGATATAGTGTCAAAAGCCCAATCACTTTGTATGAAATTGTAGAATGAAAGTTTCCCGTGGAAACAAGAAGTTACATGTGTTACAGGTGGAAAGTTAGGTAACTTTACATGCAATTGCAAAGGGAAGTTTCCAAGGAAACTTTGCAGAGGTCAGCTCTCATTCTCAGAAAGAAAGGAAGACAATAACAAGACTAGAATGCAGATACTTTGTTTATTGGTTTCTCTTCTACTCAGGACACAAAGCATGTTTGTAGCATCTAGCAGAAAGAAATAGAAGCTTTTATATTCAATTTAGGGTGATCACATCACCTTGTTATACAAGTTCATGGAACTGTAAATGTAAGAAGTGATGCAGTTGCTACCACAAACAACTCCACATCCATGAAGCAAGTAAATGACCTCACAACGTGTCCAATGAAAGGGAGTCCAAAAACATTGAAGAATGTATATCATGTCCAAGGAGTGAAAAAGAAGCTAGTTTTAGTGCCATAGATTACGACTGCTAGGCACTTCATTCTTTTTGGGCCTTCAGATATTGAAGTCCTTGCAAATGAAGATGACTATGGTTGCATACTCATGGAAAGATAGAAAGGTTAAGATGTTCCTTCAAGGATGCAAATAGAGATTCAATGTGGGAGAAGGTAATGTAAGTGAGATATCTATCCAGATGAAGAACAAGACAAAGTAGCATGTCCAATTACCACAAAGGTGATGTTGATTTCCTCCAAGTTGTGTATAGGAATGATGTATTAGTCGAAAAGTTTACGGGATGGCTATTTTCTCGTGATCCTCCTAACAGTATGAGATTGGTATGATGAAACATTCAGTCTTATGTCCAAGATTACTACAATGTGGGTGTTTCCATCTCATTAGCTCATTTCTTCAAGGCTATCTATAGATAATAATAAAACATATTGTATGTAATAGTCAAACAGATCAGTAAGGAGAACACACATAGAGTACATGCAAATATCTAGAAAAGCTTTACATGACCTAAAGAAGGCCGCAAGAGCATGGTGCAGGTGTCAAATTTCTATTCCTCTCTAGGTAAAATGGGTGTATAACCAATTCTATTGTGTACAAAGAAATTCTCCATAATCCTAATTTGTGTGGATGATGTCAACATCATAAGAGATAATTTGGAGAGATCTAGAAGTTCATGCACATTTTTTATTAGATTCAATAAGAAGAAACAAAGTTAATCGGAACCAGATCCTAGGTTTGTAAGTGAAAAAGAATGAGAAAAGAATCTTCCCATGTCAACAAACATATGTTAGTGCACTTTTCTATGGCATACTAGTGCACCTGATTTGTCAATTACGTAGGTCAATGAGTTTAGGTGTTAGTTGAGCCTAGAGAAGATGAAGATCAAATGCTCAAGAAGACGCTGCATCAAGAAAGAAGAAACAGGTAAATCAGAGATGCCTTGGTGAGCCAAAATCCTTGAACCTAAACCAAAATCAGACCCAATAGGTAAACTTTTAGTCATCTTAGAATGGCCTTAGGTGTCCCAAAAGACCACCCAAAAAGAAGCCTTAGAGGTTGCATGAGCTACTGTAAATAAATCAGACAAACAACAGAACTCATGTGTTTGGAGATCGGTCGCAGGTACCAAGTGACCGGTCATTAGAGGACAAAAATGGGTCAGCAAACAAGCTGAAACACAGGCCATAATTCGGCCGGTCGATGGTCTATTAAGACCGATCCACTGGACCGTGCGACCGGTCGCCAGTCTTGGTGAAACCGGTCGCAACTGGCCAAAATTGGGACAATAAGTAAAACCCAATCTCGGGCTTAATTAGACCCGTCGACGCATCTATGCGACTAGTCGTTGTTAAGCGTCGACTGGTTGCCAATGAGCTGTTGGTTGCCGTTTTCTGACCGTTTGAAGTTTTTCTATATAAACGGAGCTCGGTTCTTAAGGGGTTGAGAAAGAGATTTGAGAGCATTACAAGCCACCCACATTGCCCACATCACTAGGCTCTAATCCTACCATACCCAAGTCATCATCCTTGTGATTCATCACAAGATGGAGCATTCAAAACTCATATGAAAATGAACTTGTTCTCTCTTATTCTCGAGATGTTTAGGCACCTAAAACCATAGGTAAATCCTTTGTCTGAACCTTTCTAGAGATCCTATTCGATGAATTCCTCTAGGCAACCAAATCCTATCAATTGTAGAGAATTCAGCATATCTCCTAGCACCTTGGGTATCTCTTTAGAGCATCACATGCAAGGTTGATCATTAGAGTTGAGGCATTGGCGACGCATCAGCAACATGATCAGGGGAGCAACGGGAAGCTGATTGAAGCACGTGAGGGCAGAGATCAAGCAACCCAAGGGGCGCTAAACAAGGGGCTCAATCCGATAAGTGTCATATTGAAAGAGTCCAATTGCACTCTTTCCTTGTGCAGGATTGAGTGTGAGAGTTTAGAATCAAACTCGACCAAGTCTCCAAGGGGAGCCTCTGGGGGGAGTGTACACTAGGTTCTTAGATTGGAACTAAAGGGTTGGGAGGAACCTTGTCAAACTCCTTGGTTGGATGGAACCCGTAAACATCTTGGTTGAGAGATGAACCATTAAAATTTCCATCATAGGTTGGGAGGTGTTGGGTTTGTCCCACATCAATTAGAGGCTAGGGAGATTACTGGGCTATATATTGGAAAGAGGCCCCTCAACAATGACTAGCCATTTTTAGGTGGAACCGGCCCAACAAGTTGAGTGTGGAGCCAAATCACACCAAGCATGGTCGGGCGCTTGGACGGTCAGTGGACTGAGTGCCTGATATTCATGTGATTGAGACGGTTGTCTCTGAACTGTTCAGTGAACAGTCGGGCGCCCGATGGTCAAACTGACCGGGAGCCCAATAATCAGCTGATTTAGCCTGTAACTTGCTGGACGTTTTTCTGTTTGGGCGGGTGCCCGACCAAGCCTGACCGGGCGCCTGACATGCCGCGAAGTTAAGTGCGGGGTTTCTTATTTTGGACTCTATTTTCGGGTTTTACTATAAAAAGGGTTGTAATTCGGGATTAGGCCATGCTATTAGGGTTTCTATACGTCTAAGGTGAGAAAGAGGCGAGAGGTTAGCAAAAAAGGGCCATCTTTGTACATAGGAGCATCGAAGAAGGTAAGTGTATTGCTTGTAACTTTGTCTTCTTCGTAGTGAAAGTTTGCACTGTGGTTTTTTACCCTTGTTTGGGGCTTTTCTACGTAAAATCTGTCTTGTGGATTGTTGGTTTGCTTAGATTCTGCTTCTAGTTATTATTTCTTCCTATTTATTGTTTGTGGGTGAGACCGGAGATTGGATCTCTGTTCACCGGCATTGTTGGCGTGCTGCGCAACAACTGGTATCAGAGCTATTGGTTTAGTTCAAGTGGGAGCGATGACGGAAGAAGGGAAGACGAGAATTGAGAAGTTTGATGGTTCAGACTTTGCCTTCTGGAAGATGCAGATGGAGGATTATCTGTATTAGAAGGACCTCTATATTCCTCTAGAAGGAAAAGAGAAGAAACCGGAGAAGATGACAGATGATGAATGGGCTTTAGTGGATCGGAAGGCTTTAGGAACGATCCGACTCTCTTTGTCTAAGAGCGTCACCTTCAATATATCCAAAGTAAAGACCACAAAATAATTAATGCAAGCTTTGGCTACGATGTATGAGAAACCCTTGGTGTCCAACAAGGTTCATCTCATGAAACAGCTATTCAACATGGAGATGTCAGATGTTGGGGGCGTGGCTGAACATTTAAACGAGTTCAATACAGTCACGAGCCAATTGGAATCCGTTGGCATCACTTTTGATATGAGGTCAAGGCACTATTGATCTTGTCCAGTTTGCCAGACAGTTGGGACAGTTTGGTGATTGCCGTGAGCAATTTCTTAGGATCTACGAAGTTGAAATTCGATGATGTGGCCGGTCTAATTCTCAGCAAAGAATCTAGAAGGAAGGCATCGGGAGCTTCAGGGGATTCAGGGAATGCTCTAAATGTTGAAGGAAGAGGGAGATCTTCGAACAAAGGAGGCAATAAACAGGGCGTTCTAAGTTGAGGAATAAGTCCAAAGGACCGAAAGACAAGGACGAGTGTTGGCATTGCGAGAAGAAGGGGCACATGAAGCGAGATTGCAGGCGCTTAAGAAACAAAAAGGAAGCTCTTAAAGTAGGAAGGATTCTGTGAATCTATCTGAGGAGAGTAACATAGAGGCGTTGATCTTATCTCTTAATGCGCGGAATGAGTCTTGGGTTATAGACTCGGGTGCTTCGTTTCATGCCACTTCGTCAAAGGATATTCTTCGCGATTATGTGTCAGGTAACTTCGGGAGAGTCTACTTGGGTGATGATGAGCCGTGCAATATTGTTGGCAAGGGAGACGTTCACATAAGTCAGAAAGACAAAACAGTCTTAAAGTTGAAGGATGTCAGACATGTACCGAGTTTGAGACGAAACTTGATCTCAGTGGGGCAGTTGGCCGATACCGGATATGTGACGACATTCACGAACGATGCATGGAAGGTCACAAAAGGTGCAAAGGTGATATCTCAAGGCAAGAAGGAAGGTACCTTGTACGTGACTTCCGGATCATATAGTTCACTCGCAGTCGCATCAACTGGAGTGAATGGGTAGTTATGGCATCAGAGGTTGGGACATATGAGTGAAAAGGGATGAAAGTGCTATTGTCAAAGGGGAAGCTACCAAGATTGAAGGCAATCGATCTAGAATTCTATGAGGATTACGTGTATGGCAAGCAGAAGAGAGTAAGCTTCAAGAAAACAAGACGCGCTCCAAAGACACATCTGTTGGAGCTTATACACACTGATGTGTGGGGACCGGCACAGGTATCATCTCTTGATGGATCACGTTATTTTGTCTCTTTCATTGATGATGCTAGTAGAAAACTGTGGGTTTATTTCTTAAAGAACAAATCAGATGTATTTGATGTATTTAAGAAGTGGAAGGTAATGGTAAAAAATGAGACAGGTAAAACTATAAAGTGTCTCAGATCAGATAATGGGGGAGAAAACTGTGATAAGAGGTTTGAGGAGTATTGTGCAACAAATGGGATCAAACATCAAAAAACGATTCCAGAGACACCGCAGCAGAATGATGTGGCTGAGCGCATTAACAGGACCATCCTTAAGCGCGCAAGGAGCATGCGGCTACATGCAGGATTGCCCAAGACCTTTTGGGTCGATGCTGTGAATACTGTCGTATATCTCATCAATAGAAGTCCCTCAGCACCATTGGATGGTGGGTTACCAGAAGAAACGTGGACTGGGAAAGAAGTGAGCCTTACACATCTCAGAGTGTTTGGTTGCACTTCTTATGTTCACATTGATGCAGAGCACAGGAACAAGCTGGATGCAAAGTCCAGGAGGTGCACGTTTATAGGCTATGGGCAGAATGATTTTTGCTACCGGTTTTGGGACAGAGAACCGAAAAATCATCAGAAGCAAGGACGTAGTATTCAATGAAAAAGTGATGCATAAGGACAGTTTGCAACAAAAGCAGAATAAGGCCGATGAGAAGGAATTCGTAGAGTTAGAAGAGTTATCGGACACAGGTGTCACAATGCCACAGGACGAGCATGCACAGGAGCATGATGAGGCAGAGCTGCAGACATCGGTTGTGAGGAGGTCTACTCGAGAGAGGAGATCCAAGGTTCAATACTCACCCTCCTTACATTATCTACTGCTGACGGATAATGGTGAACCAGAGTGTTTCGAAGAGGCATTATGGTTAGATATACGGGTTAAGTGAGAGCAGGCCATGGATGATGAGATGGACTCTCTTGAGTCCAATCGTACGTGGGAGCTAGTCACTCTACCTAAGGGTAAGAAAGCTCTTCATAATAAGTGGGTTTACAGATTGAAGGAGGAGCACGATGGTTCGAAGTGATACAGGGCCAGACTGGTTGTGAAAGGTTTCCAACAAAAGGCAGGTATCGACTTCACTGAAATATTTTCACCAGTGGTGAAAATGTCTATGATTCGCATGGTCTTGAGTATAGTGGCTATAGAGGACTTACATCTAAAGCAGCTAGATGTTAAGACAGCCTTTCTTCATGGATACCTTGAAGAAGAAATATATATGCATCAGCCGACAGGATACGTAGCATCAGGAAAGGAGAACAAGGTGTGTAGACTGAAAAAGAGTCTATATGGCCTGAAGCAGGCCCTGAGACAGTGGTACAAGAAGTTCGATAGTTTCATGTCGGAAAACGGGTTCAGGAGATGTCATGCCGACTACTGTTGCTACTTGAAGAAGTTTGATATGTCGTACATCATTCTTCTTTTGTACGTTGATGATATGCTTGTAACCGAATCAAGCATGAAGGACATCTCAGATCTCAAAAGACAATTGTCTAGAGAGTTTGCCATGAAGGATTTAGGATCTGTAAAACAAATCCTAGGCATGAGGATAAAGCGTGACAAGGAAAACAAGAAGCTAGTTCTGTCATAGGCAGAGTACATAGCCAAGGTGCTTGATCGATTCAGCATGGGAGGTGCTAAGCTGGTTAGCACTCCATTAGCCAACCACTTCAAGCTTTCTAAGGAGCAAGGAGTTAAGACGCAGGAGGAACGGGACTACATGGCTAAAGTCTCATACATGTCAACTATAGGGAGCCTCATGTATGCTATGGTTAGCACGAGGCCAGATATTGCTCAAGCAATGGGAGTTGTCAGCAGGTTCATGAACAACCCCGGGAAAGAACATTGGGAAGCTGTGAAGTGAATCCTCAGATACCTGGTAGGACTGTGGATGTAGGGCTGTGTTATAGAGGATAAAAAATTGAGCTACAGGGCTACGTCGATTCAGACTTGGCAGGGGATATTGACAGCAGAAGGAGCACAACAGGGTATGTCTTTATCCTGGGTAGTGCTGCAGTCAGTTGGGTCTCTCAGTTACAGAAGATAGTGTCCATCAGTACAACGGAAGCAAAATATGTTACAGCTACAGAAGCGTACAAGGAGATGGTGTGGATGCAAGGTTTTATGGAAGAGTTGGGGAAGAAGCAAGTAGATTGCAAGCTCTACAGTGACAGTTAGAGTGCAATACACTTGGCTAAGAATTCAGCCTTTTATTCGAGGACCAAGCATATTGACATCAAATATCACTTCATACGTTCATTACTGGAAGATGGATCAATTGCTCTAGAGAAGATCTATACAAGTGAGAACCCTGCGGATATGTTGACCAAGGCGGTCACACGAGAGAAGCTGAAGCTTTGTTTAGCTTTGATTGATCTTCAAGCTTGAAGACGGGGAGGTGGTGCACTCCGGATGTAAAAGACGAAGGATCATGTGGTGATGTGTCTTCAAGTGGGAGATTGTTAAGTGTGGAGCCAAATCACACTAAGCATGGTTGGGCGCCCGGACGGTCAGTGGACCGGGCGCCCGATATTCATGTGATTGAGACGGTTGTCTCTGGATTGTTCTGTGAACAGGCGGGCGCCCGACGGTCAAACTGACCGGGCGCCCGATAATCGACTGATTTAGCCTGTAACTTGCTGGACGTTTTTCTGTTTGGGCGGGCGCCCGACCAAGCCTGACCGGGCGCCCAACCGACCGTGAAGTTAAGTGCAGGGTTTCCTATTTTAGGTTCTATTTTCGGGTTTTACTATAAAAAGGATTGTAATTCGGGATTAAGCCATGCTATTAGGGTTTTTATATGTCCAAGGTGAGAAAGAGGCGAGAGGTTAGCAAAAGGGTCATCTTTGTGCATGGGAGCATCGGAGAAGGTAAGTGTATTGCTTGTAACTTTGTCTTCTTCATAATGAAAGTTTGCACCGTGGTTTTTTACCCTTGTTTGGGGTTTTTCCACATAAAATCTGTCTTGTGGATGCTTAAATTCTACTTCTAGTTATTATTTCTTCCTGTTTATCGTTTGTGGGTGAGACCGGAGATTGGATCTCGGTTCACCGGCGTTGTTGGCATGCTGCGCAACAGGAGGAACCTTATTAAATCCCCGGTAGGGTGGAACCGATTTAAACACCTAGGTTGGGAGTGGGTGTGCGCTTTTGTGTGGCATACTAGTGCACCTTATTTGTCAATTACATAGGTCAGTGAGTCTAGTGTCGGTTGAGCTTAAAGAAGACAAAGACCAAAGACTCAAGCAGACCTACTGCATCAAAGAAGAAGAAATAGGTAAAATAGATGCCTTGGTAAGCCTTGAACCTTGAACCAAAATCAAAATCCTAACCTCTAGATGACCTTGACCCATTAGGCATACTTGTAGTCATCTTAGATCAGCCTTAGGTGTCCCAAAAGACCACCCAAAGAATGGTCAAAGTGTTTGCATGTGCTGCTGTAAAACACAACTGAAAACAGCAGAAAATATACCTTAGACCGGTCATATGGACTGTCCGACCGATCGGCAGGGACCAAATAGGGACAGGGACCAAACTGATAAAAAGTTAATCCATGGGGCTAATTCGACCGGTCGTCCGACGGTCCGCATAGGGCAAATTCTGGACAGCAACAAAACTCAGTCCAGGCCCTTAATTCGACCAGTCGGTCAGCAATATTCTACTGGTTGGAGACCCCCTATGACCGGTCGCCCGACCAGTTGACAGAGAGTCGTTAGGGCTTTGTTTATATAAAGGTTGAGTTTGATTTTGGGGGAAATGAGAGTTGTTTTAGTGCATGAGAAGCCACCTTCATTGCCCATACCATTAGGCTCTAATCCTAAACATTCTAAGTCATCTTCCTTGTGTTTGATCACAAGATGGAGCATTCAAAGCTCATGTGAAAATGAACTTGCTCTCTCTTGATCTTTAGATGTTTTAGGCACCTTGACCATAGGTAGATCCTTTGCCTAAACCTCTTTAAAGATCCTACTAGGTGGAATTCCTCTAGGCAACCAACTCCTACTAGTTGTAGAGAATTCACACCATCTCCTATCACCTTTAGAGCTGCACACAAGCCAAGCTAGCTCGAGAAGCTCGCTCGACTTGGCTCGTTTAAGCTCGGCTTGGCTTGGCTCGTAGGCCAGTTTGCTCAAGCTCGATTTAGGAAGCTTGTTTGAAAATGAGCCAAGCTCGAGCATGAGTGAGCTTAGCTCGGCTTGGCTCGAAGCTTGTAGCTCGAATAAAGCTCGATCGGCTTAAGCTCGTATATTATATAATATATAATATAAATATATAATAAAGTTATAAAATAAAATAAAAACTTAAAAGTCTAAACCCTAACCTGACCCCACTGCCCTCTTATTTGTCATTTCCCTCTCACTCTCACTCTCAAAACCCTACTCGACCTCAGCCCGCCGCACCCCCTGCCCCACCCTCTCTCTCTCTCTCTCTCTCTCTCTCTCTCTCTCTCTCTCTCCAGTAGTGCTGGAAATGGGTCAGCGTACCCGGACCCAACCCATTTAGACCCGACCCAGACCCCGACCCATTTGTTAAATGGTACGGGTCTGGGTCTGGGTCTGTTTTCCTTTATATTAGGCCTGACCCGACCCGAACCCATTTAGTAAGTGGGCGGGTTTGGTCTATGCTTCAAAGGGACCCGTCTAAGCCCAAACCCGATTTTAAGCCTTGTAAAAATACTTGCATACTTGATCCAGACCCGAACCCATTAGACCCGACCCATTTATAAATGGGTCTGGGTGGATCTCCCTCTACCAGATCCAGACCCATTTATAAATGGGTCTGATGGGTTGACTCGGACCCGACTCAGACCCACCCATTTAGTAAAAGGGTCTGGGTCTAAAATTTGGACCTAGACCCATTTAGTAAATGGGCAAGTCTGGTTTTGGCTAAACCCGCCCCGAACCCGACCATTTACAGCCGTACTCTTCGGGCAGCGAACGCCCGAGTGAGTCCCGACGCCTGAGTGGCCGCACCGCACTAGGCGAACGAGTGAGTCCCTACTCCCGACCCAGCAGGTAGCAGCGAACGTGGACGGAACGCACGCGGTATGCCCCCCAGGCCATTAACAAGGACTAGGTAGGCTTATTTTTAAAAAAAAAATTCTTATTTTAGTTTTTTTTTTTTTAAATAGAGAATGCCAAATGTGGGGTTTTTTTTGTTGTTGTTGGATTGGGGAGGCCGTCGGGTTAGCTGGTTGGGTTGGGTTGGGGTCAGCGGTTGGGTTGAGTCAGGTCGGTGGGTCTTGTAGGTAGGGTTTGGGTCGAGTGGGTTGCTAGGGTTGGGTTGGGTAGGGTAAAATGTCAAATTGTTTTAGTTTGTAGTTATATGCTCATATATAAATAAATAAATAAATAAATAAAGACAAAGCTCGGCTTGGCTTGGCTTGGCTCGATGAGCTCGATCGGCTTGGCTCGAACAAAGCTTGATCGACTCGACCAGCAAGCCAAGCTCGAGCAGTTGTTTTGAGCTCGATGCTCAAGCCAAGCCAAGCTCAAGCTCACTGGGCCACTGATCAAGCCAAGCTCAAGCTTTGCAAAGCTCGGCTTGAGCTCGGCTCGTGTGCAGCTCTAATCACCTTGGGCATCTCAAGAGCATCTCATGCGAGATGATTAATCAGGTGGAGCTGAGGTATTGGCAACGTAACGGTAACACAATCGGGGGAGCATCAGGGAGTTGATTGAAGCACGGGAGAGCAGAGTTCAAGCAACCCAAGAAGGCGCTGAACAAAGGGCTCATCCGATAAGTGTTATTGTAAAAGTCCGGTTGCACTCCTTCCTCGTGGAGGATTGAGTGTAAGAGTTTGGATTTACAAACTTGAACAAGTATCCAATGAGAGCCTCCGGCGGGAGCGTACACTAGGTTCTAGGATTAGAACAGAAGGGTAGGAAGGATCCTTGTCAAACTCCTGGGTTGGATGGAACTCGTAAACATCTTAGTTGAGAGATGAACCAATAAAATCTCCGTGTTGGGAGGAACCTTCTCAAACTCTCCAGTAAGGTGGAACCGATTTGAAACACCTAGGTTGGGAGGAACCTGATTTAAACTCCCTAGTGAATGCCAGTGTGCTCAAGGGATGAGTACTTGAACCAGGAGTGGAGTAGACCTAAAGTCGAACCACTATACATGCTTGTGTTTGTGTTGTATTTGAGCACATTGTTATCTTAGCATTATATGTTTAATTGTTTTATTATGAATGCTTGATAGGAATGTATGCTAGGCACTAGTTAAGTACATTCACACACAAGATGTGCTTTCACTAACTAGTGTAGACTTAGACTCATATGATCCATTCTCATATAGTCTACATAGGTTACATAGATTAGATTATTGATTAGTCAAATCATTTTATTATCTATGCATGCTTAGGCTAGGTTGTTTAATTGCTTATTATATGCTAGCCTTATGATTGGACCCACTTAAGCCTGGAAGCTAAGTGTTCTTGCTTAATTAGTTTATAATTGCTAATTAGTTTAATTAGGCGAAAAGTTTTCAAAATGATTTTTAAACGGTCATAGTCACCCCCCTCCCCTCTAGGACTTGGCCATAGTTCTACAAGCTCCGCTCTAAGCTTCCGCACACTTAGCGTCTCAAATGTTATCTAAAGACGCAATTACATGGAGGAACCTGATTTAAACTCCCTAGTGAAATCCGATTTGCTCAAGGGGTGAGTACAGGTAACCGAGAGTAGAGTAGGGAAACTGAACCACTATACATGCTTGTGTTTGAGCCTGTCATTTGAGCACATTGTTATTCTTGCATTATCTTTAATTGTTAATTATATAAATGCTTGAATGGAATGTATGTTATGCATGATAGGTAGATTCTCATACACTTGATGTAGTTTCATTTCTAGACTAGTTGCTTAAGTAGTTATATCATTTGTAGTCTAGATAATTGCACATTGATTAGAAGCTCAACATATTGCATCACTATAATCTATGCGCTTAGGTTAGTTTGCTTAATTGCATTATCTTTTGTAGCCTTTGTGATTGGACCCACTTATGCTTGGAAGCTAAGTGTTCTTGTTTAACTAGTTTAATTAGGCAAAAGGTTTACAAAGATTTTAAAACGGTCCTATCCACCCCACCTCTAGGACTTAGCCGTAGTTCTAAGTTTCGTTCTAAAGCTTCCACACGCTTGACGTCTATCAAGTGTAAGCCATAGGCGCAATTTCAATTGGTATCAGAGAAGGTTGCTCTTCAAGGACTTAAACGTCTAGAGTAAGATCCAATACTGGAGCTTTATGACAATGTCTACCCAAGAAGGAATTTGATCCAAAAAGGTAAATATATTGTTATGGGTGATTTTTATGAGAACAAGAGAGGTTTTGAGACTAATATTCATATTTGTGAAACCTCCTCATTTCCTTCGGTGTTTAAAATAGACTCTAATGCCTCGGGGAGTAAATATAAATCCTCTCCTATGTGCCACTCATGTGGAAGCATTGGGCACTTCAAATTTGAATGTGTGAAATTCAAAAAGGCCCCAATCCACCTTGGTCCCAAGCAGTATAGTTAAATATTTTGCAACTAAGAGAATGGCACAATACATGAAGAGTCTTCATAGGAAATCACTGGCTAAAAAGAGAAGATTCTCATCCCCTCCTAAAATGACAAATCGTATGAAGGAGTTGATTAAGCTCATTGCCCAACTAAATGTAAAACCAAAGAATATGATGAGTCGTGGCAATGCTAATATAGGTAGGACTCAAATAGTTAAATCCCCTACCAAACATAGATCTCCAACTAGGAGTTCACCTAAGAGAGATACATTCAAAGAAGAAACATTCTCTCTCGAACATAGCCTAGGTCCTAGGAATCTCACACCCAAGTGGGTTGTTAAGAGGGATAGGTGACCTTAGGAGGTCATAAACGAGCTCAATAATTAAATCAAAGGATTATAACATCAATAGTGAGCTTATGGTTGATCTTGAGGAATTTAACCTCTTTAAATCTGGATACTATAGGTAAATCTAAGGATTTTAGCCTCATTTCTGTGCATATAGGCATAATAGAGGATTCTAGCCTCATTAGCCTTCAATAGTTTAGCATTTAGTGTTTATTTTGATATTTTCAATGCTAGATTATCACCCTACTTAGATTAGCATAATCTTGCTGAATTTTGTGCTTAATGTATGTTAATCTTTGTCGTGGTCATTTGTGTTTTCATGTTTATCATAGAATGACCAATTATGCATGATTACCTGTGCTTAGATATGTATATTTTCTTGTTGATCATGTTCCATGAACGCTCCATGTTTTAATGTTCATGCACCCTTATACTCTCCTAGTTGGCATGTTTTTATAGTTACATCTTAGACATTCTAATCTCTACCTCCATTTCCTTAATTGGTATACCATTAAGGGGGAGAGATTAGTTTGTCAATTGCTAACAAAAAAGGGGAGAAAGATCAAGTCCCACAAAAAAAGTTTAATATGTTTTGTGTTGCAAGGATTGACAGATTATGGGGGAGCAACTGAAGAGGAACTTTGCTTAGCTTGTACATGTCAAAAGTTTGTATTTCATTTGAATGGGGAGATCGTTAGTGCAGTTTTTTGTGGCATACTAGTGCACCTTATTTGTCAATTACGTAGGTCAGTGAGTTTAAGTGTTGGTTGAGCCCAAAGAAGATGAAGACCAAAGACTCAAGAGGACAACTGCATCAAGGAAGAAAAACAGGTAAATCAGAGATGCCTTGGTGAGCCAAAACCCTTAAACCTAAACCAAACCAAATATCTAGATGACTTGACCCAATAGATAAACTTTTAGTCATCTTAGAATGGCCTTAGGTATCCCAAAAGACCACCAAAAAAGAGGCCTTCGAGGTTACATGAGCTGCTGTAAACAAATAAGAAAAACAACAGAACTCATGTTGGAGACTGGTCGCAGGTACCGGGCGACCGGTCGCTAGAGGCAAAAAATGGGTCAGCAAACAAGCTGAAACCCATGACGTAATTCAGTCGATCGCTAGTCTATTGAGACTAATCAACTGGACCGTGCGACCGGTCGCTAGTCTTGGTGAGACCAGTCGCAATTGGTCAAAATCAAGACAGTAAGTAGAACCCAGTCCTAGGCCTAATTAGACCGGTAGACGACCCCGTGCGACCGGTCGCTGTTGAGCATCGACCGGTCGCCAGTGAGCTGTTGGCTGTCGTTTTCTGACAGTTTGAAGCTTTTCTATATAAACGGAGTTTGGTTCTTGCGGGGTTGAGAGAAAGATTTGAGAGCATTAGAAGCCACCCACATTGCCCACATCACTAGGCTCTAATCCTACCATACCCAAGTCATCCTCCTTGTGATTCATCACAAGATGGAGCATTCAAAGCTCATATAAAGATGAACTTGCTTTCTCTTGATCTTTAGATGTTAAGATACCTAAAATCATAGGTAAATCCTTCGTCTGAACCTCTCTAGAGATCTTATTAGGAATTCATCTAGGCAACCAAATCATATTAGTTGTAGAGAATTCAACCTATCTCCTAGCACCTTGGTCATCTCTTTAGAGCATCACATGCAAGGTAGATCATTGGAGCTGAGGCATTGGCGACGCATCATCAACATGATCGGGAGAGCAATGGGAAGCTAATTGAAGCACGGAAGAGCAGAAATCAAGCAACCCAAGCAGCACTGAACAAGGGGCTCAATCCGATAAGTGTCATATTGTAAGAGTCCAGTTGCACTCTTTCCTTATGGAGGATTGAGTGTAAAAGTTTGGAATCAAACTCGACCAAGTCTCCAAAGGGAGCCTCTGGCGAGAGTGTACACTAGGTTCTTGGATTGGAACCGAAGGGTTGGGAGGAACTTTGTCAAACTCCTGGGTTGAATGGAACCCGTAAACATCTTGGTTGAGAGATGAACCAGTAAAATATCCGTCATAAGTTAGGAGGAACCTCATTAAACTCCCCGATAGGGTAAAACCGATTTAAAACACTTGACTTGGGAGGAACCTGATTTAAACTCCCTAGTGAAATTCGGTGTCCTTTGTAATCTAGATAATCGCACAATGACTAAAAGCTCAACATGTTGCATCATTATAATCTATGTGCTTAGGCTAGTTTGCTTAATTGCATCATCTTTTGTAGCCTTTGTGATTGGACCCACTTATGCTTGTAAGCTAAGTGTTCTTGCTTAACTAATTTAATTAGGCAAGATGTTTATAAAGGATTTTAAAACGGTCCTATCCACCCCCCCTCTAGGACTTAGCCGTAGTTCTAAGCTTCGCTCTAAGCTTCCGCACACTTAGTGTCTAGAGTTGTGTGAGCCATAGGCGCAATTTCAATTGGTATCAGAGAAGGTTACTCTTCAAGGACTTAACCGTCTAGAGTAAGATCCGATACTAAAGCTTTAGGGTAATGTCTACCTAAGAAGGAAATTTGATCCAAAAAGGTAAATCTATTGCTATAGGTGATTTTTTTATAGACACGAGAAGTTTTGAAACTAATAATCATATTTGTGAAACATCCTCATTTCATTCGGTGTTTAAATTAGACTTTAATGCCTTGGGGAGTAAATCTAAATCATCTCCCGTGTGCCACTCATGTGGAAGGATTGGGCACTTTAAATTTAAATGTGTAAATTCAAAAAGGCCTCAATCCACCTTGGCCCCAAGCCATATAGTTAAATATGTTGCAACCGGGAGAATGGCACAATGCATGAAGAGTCTTCATAGGAAATCACCGGAAAAAAAAAAAGAGAAGATTCTCATCCCCTCCTAAAATGACAAATCGTATGGGGGAGTTGATTAGCTCATTGCCCAACTAAATGTAAAAACGAACAATATGATGAGTTATGGTAATGCTAATATAGGTAGGTCTCAAATAGTTTAATCCCCTACCGAACATAGATCTCCAACTAGGAGTTCATCTAACAGAGGTATGTTTAAAGAAGAAACATTTTCTCCCAAACATAGTCCGGGTCCTAGGAATCTCACACCCAAGTGGGTTGTGAAGAGGGATAGGTGACCTTGGGAGGTCATAGACAAGCTTAGAGCTGGGCATTGAGTCATGTCGGAATGAGTTAGGGCTGACTCGATCTTATCCGGGCAAGGACTGAGCCTTAACCGAGTCGGATCGTATTCTAGATTGAGTCGGCCAACCCTAACCCGAGCCGAATCGAGTTGGGAATGGTCTGGTCCGTTCCGAGTCCGACCAGGTCACAGGGACCAAGTCGTATCGAGTCGAAAAAAGTCAGTTCGAGTTAGGGCTGAAATATATATATATATATATATATATATATATATATATATATATATATATATATATATAATGACAGAAATCATAAAAAATTCAAAACATATCACATAAACACAAACACACACATACAGAAATCATAAATTTTGTTCGAAAAGTCAAATATATACACACTTAAGCATATTCTATTAAGCATTCATTCATTCAATAATATCCTCTGGGTCGGACTGTACCTTTGAATCTTTGATTCTTTGATTGGGTGGGTTGCTTTAGTGGAGACAAGCGGACACGATGATCGAGCTGGCTAGTGCAACGAATAGGCGTCCGGCGTCCAAGTTAGCTGCCTGCTAGAGGGTCCGGCACAAGTTCGATGAAAAGAGAAGAGTAGTGAAGAGGGAGGGAATGAGAGGAGGAGGAGGAGGTCCGGTCACCGGCGAGCTCGAGAGAGGATGAGGGAAGGAAAGATGGGTTAGGGTTCGGGTGGGGATGGGGTCGGGCGTGCGGCTGAGTTGGGTAAAAGTATAAATGAATTAAGTTTTTTGTTTTTAGGGAAGGAAAAATGTATACTCTTACTACCCGATCAAATCGGATCGAGTTAGTTCCGCATCGAGTTGGATTATGAGTCGAATCAGATTACTAATGGACTGGACTCGACTCGATCTGGATTCGGATCCTATTCATAATACTCGATCCAAGGCCGTCTGCTGCTAGCGGATCGGCTCGAGTTCAGTCTAATCGGTTCGGACGAGTCGAGTCAATCGAGTTGACTTGACCCGTGCCCAGCACTAGATGAGCTCAATAGTTAAATCAGAGGATTCTAGCCTTAATAGTGAGCTTATTGTTGATCTTGAGGAATTTAACCTCTTTAAATCTGGATACTATAGTTAAATTAGAGGATTCTAGCCTTAATAGTGAGCTTATTGTTGGTCTTGAGGAAATTAACCTCTTTAAATCTGGATACTATAGGTAAATCTGAAGATTTTAGCCTCAGTTCTGTGCATATAAGCATATTAGAGGATTCCAGCCTATTAGCCTTCGATAGTTTAGCATTTGGTGTTTATTTTGGTATTTTTCAATGCTAGATTATCACCCTACTTAGATCAGTATAATCTTGCTGAATTTTGTGCTTAATGTATACTAATCTTTGCCATGGTCATTTGTGCTTTCATGTTTATCTTAGAATGACCAATTATGCATGATCACCTGTGCTTAGATAGGTGGTATATTTTCTTGTTGATCACCTTCTATGCATGTTCCATGTTTTAATGTTCATGCACTCTTATACTCTCCTAGTTAGCATGTTTTATAGTTACATCTTAGACATTCTAATTCTCTACCTCCCTTCCCTTAATTGGTGTACCATTAAGGGGGAGAGACTAGTTTGTCAATTGCTGATAAAAATAGAGAGAAAGATCAAGTCCCACCAAAACAGTTTGTTATGTTTTGTATTACAGGGATTGATAGATTATGGGGGAGCAACTGAAGAGGAACTTTGCTAAGTTTGTACATGTCAAGAGTCTGTATTTTATTTGAATATCGATGTAATCTTATTCGTGTATTTTGTTTTGGTAGGTTAGGTTTTTGTTGCGTAATTGACAAAGGGGGAGATTATTAGTGAACTTTGTTTTGGCATACTAGAGCACCTAATTTCCAATTACGTAGGCCAATTAGTCCAAGTGTTGGTTGAACCCAAACAAGATGAAGACCAACGACTCAAGAGGACAGCTGCATCAAGGAAGAAGAAAAAGGTAAATCAAAGATGCCTTGGTAAGCTAAAACCCCTGAACCTAAACCAAAACCAAACCTCTAGATGACTTGACCCAATAGGTAAACTTTTAGTCATCTTAGAATAGCCTTAGTTGTCCCAAAAGACCACCCAAAAAGAAGCCTTACAGGATGTATGAGCTACTGTAAACAAATCAGACAAACAACAGAACTCGTGTGTCTGGAGACCGGTCGCAGGTACCGGGTGACCAGTCATTAGAGGACAAAAATGGGTCAGCAAACAAGCTAAAACACAGGCCATAATTCAGCCGGTCAATGGTCCATTAAGACCGGTCGACTGGACCGTGTGACCGGTCGCCAGTCTTGGTGAGACCGGTCGCAACTGGCCAAAATCAGGACAGCAAGTAGAACCCAGTCTCAGGCCTAATTAGATCGGTCGACGACCCCGTGAAACCGGTCGATGTTGAGCTTCGACCAGTCGCCAGTGAGCCATTGGCTATCAATTTCTGACCGTTTGAAATTTTTCTATATAAACGGAGCTTAGTTCTTGAAAGGTTGAGAGAGATTTGAGAGCATTAGAAGCCACCCACATTGCCCACATCACTAGGCTCTAATCCTACAATACCCAAGTCATCCTCCTTGTAATTAATCACAAGATAGAGCATTCAAAGCTCATATGAAGATGAACTTGCTCTCTCTTGATCTCTAGATGTTTAGGCACCTAAAACCATAAGTAAATCCTTTGTCCGAACCTCTCTAGAGATCCTATTAGGTGAATTCTTCTAAGGAACCAAATCCTATCAGTTGTAGAGAATTAAACCTATCTCCTAGCACCTTGGGCATCTCTTTGGAGCATCACATGCAAGGTAAATCATTGGAGCTGAGGCATTGGCGACACATTGCAACATGATCGGGGGAGCAACGGGAAGCTGATTGAAGCACGGGAGATCGGCAACCCAAGCGGCGCTGAATAAGGGGATCGGTCCAACAAGTGTCGTATTGTAAGAGTCCAATTCCACTCTTTCCTTATGGAGGATTGAGTGTGAGAGTTTGGAATCAAACTCAACCAAGTCTCCAAGGGGAGCCTCCAACGACAGTGTACGCTAGGTTCTTGGATTGGAACCGAAGGGTTTTGATGAACCTTGTCAAACTCCTGGGTTGGATGGAACCCGTAAACATCTTGGTTGAGAGATGAACGAGCAAAATCTCCGTCAGAGGTTGGAAGTAGCCTTGTTAAACTCCCCGGTAGGGTGGAACCGATTTAAAACACCTAGGTTAGGAGGTACGTGATTTAAACTCCCTAGTGAAATTCGGTGTGCTCAAGGGATGAGTATGGTAACCAGGAGTGGAGTAGGAAAACTTAACCACTATGCATGCTTGCGTTTGAGATTGTTGTTTGAGCACATTGTTATTATTGTATTGTCTTTAATTGTTAATTATATGAATGCTTGAATGGAATATACGCTATACATGATAGGTAGATTCTCATACACTTGATGTAGTTTCACTTCTAGACTAGTTGCTTAAGTAGTTATATCCTTTGTAGTCTAGATAATTGCACATTGATTAGAAGTTCAACATGTTGCATCATTATAATTTATGTGCTTAGGCTAGTTTGCTTAATTGCAATATCTTTTGTGGCCTTTGTGATTGGACCCACTTATGCTTGGAAGCTAAGTGTTCTTGTGTAACTAGTTTAATTAGGCACGAGGTTTACAAAGGATTTTAAAACGGTCGTATTCACCCCCTCCCCACGGACTTTGCCGTAGTTCTAAGCTTCCGCACACTTAGCCTCTATCAAGTGTGAGCCATAGGCGCAATTTCAACATATGCCAAAGACATGTTGTGAAAGTTTGTCCCAATGTATTACGAACCTGTTGCTTCACTAATGGAAGTAAATTTGAAGCTCTGCCAAAATAAAGAGGACAGGTTTGAGGATGCACATATGTATCAACTATGCATGAGATATAACACAATTAACGAACAAAAGCATCATACTGAATTTGGGGTCATCAACTAGTAGATGAAAAATCCAAGAAAGCTCCATTTGGAGGTGTTTTATCAAATTTTGACATATGCATTGACTATAGTACACTATGAAACCTATGCAATGTTGGAGTTGCTCCTACATTATTTGGATATTTGATGAGAATTAGACAAGAGATCCTTCTACTTGTAGATCAACTACTAGAGTACATGTTCAATTTGGGATCATGCAATTTCTTGGTCCAGTAAGAAAAAAGTAGCTGCCACCTTGTCATCAACAAGGGCAAAGTATCAAGCAGAAAAGATGGCAGCACAAGAGCGTCCATACCTAATGAACCTAATCAAGGAGGTTGGAAGGGATGGAAAGCCACCAAGATAACTATTCATCTTGCAGCAAGCATCGTATCCATGCAAGAACAAAGCACATTGAAGAACCCTTCATAACATAAAAGAGAAGCTACTAGGTACAAATAATGACCTTTTGCCCATTTACACCTGAATGGATTGTAACAAAACATCCACCTTTTGCAAAGATGTCAAATGTTCTGGGTCTATAGCAAACCTGTGCCAACTAAAAGTTGGCGCCACCATAAAAGTCGCATGCCACAAAGATTAGGCTGATGCACTCCTTGGTGGGCCATCCATGTATGCTGAATCAGAACGCTGGATGTCCGTTGTTTTGTACAATAACAGAATGTAGCCCAAATGATGAGTTGCTCAGCTTGACTCTCGTACTTAGTGACCTTCATGGTGCGACCAAACTTTTAACAACTTGAATTTCTGATCACCGAGCATGTTGGCATAAGACCACACCTAGTTGCATTCTGGAAACATGGGCAATACTTTAAGTTGTTATGAACTATCCATTTATCCCTAACCACTTTTTATAGGTCGCCTTGGAGAAAGATGCTAATCGGATGATTGACATTTATCACAGCTAAAGTTTTTATAAATGTTCTTAGCAGTTTATTTTTTCACCCTATTCATCGGATGGGTAGGATCATCCAATTTGTGCAATATTTTTAAGTTGCTCTAGGAGAGTCTCCCCTACCCAATGAGTGAATCAGTTCGATGGTGGGGCCAATCTTTTAGAAGGGTTGGATGTCACATACACATGAATCATTGACACTTATGCTCTCATTTGTCGATAACTTAACCGTGTAACTAGTTGCATTTGAGTATTCCTTGTGTATGTGCATATCAAAAATGTAGGGATCGTATATGGGAATTTCACATACAAAGCCATCTCTCACGCCGTGTCATTTATTTTGCATATCCAAGCAGGGCAACGGTGGGCCGTGAAGATCACCCGGCATGAAAATTAGGCTGATCTACTCATTACATTGACCACACCAATATATTAAATCAAAGAGAAATACTGTGATACTCTGCCAGAGTGTTATGGATGAAATGCAGCCATTTACAAATTATTCAGAAATGCGTATGTGGCATACAAATAATTCAAATAACTCGCGCAAATTGTGAGCCCCAGTTTAGATGTATCATGAACCAAAAATCATTCTTATTCGGTTGGAAATATTAGATTCATGGACATTTATTGAACAGTTGGGATATATATATATATATATATATATATATATATATATATATATATATATATATATATATATATATATATATATCTCCAATGTTCTTATTTTGAAAAACAGGTGTCTATGAATCACGAGGATAGAATTGTTCAACCAACCTGATTTTTATAGTTTAACGACAATCAGTTCCAGAATTTATCGGTTTAATTTGGGTTAATATACACCACGTGTACCATTTCTAAGTTCCTGGTGTATCAAGCCTGATACGCAGCCTGAGTATCAAATAACTCCCCTTAAATCATCAGTTGTCAATTTGATGATGTAGACCACACAGTAAGTGAACCAACCTGATTTTGGCACCAAGTGATTGCCATCGTGTGGCCACCTTGAATTTTAAAATAGTAATAAACTACTGCCTACTATATTTAAATGGGGAATTAAGGGGGCACAACTCTCCATGCTCCCTTGTCAAATTGAAGCTCTGCCCCTAATATAAAAATCCACAATAAAAGCAAGTACACGAGAAAAATGGGAAGATGGATGGTTAGGAGGGAACCCATTTTCTCACTTACCTTGTGAAAAGAACTGATGGGAATTGGCTAGGTTTCTTCATCGAAGTGTAGATGTTTGGGAAGACAGCATGGCCTGAATAACAGTATCCATAGAGTCCAATGGCAACCGGAAGACCTGTAAGGTCCAGTGCAGTTCCTTTGTTTTGAAAACCCACTTTGTCAACCAGCCCAACCCAAAACAAGCAGAAAACAACCAATATAGATGCGATAACTCCCCCGGCTGAAAGTGCAAAGTCAATATCAGAGAGAAGATGGATTAAGTTGGAAAATTGCTATAATATTTTCTGTTGGCAGCCAAAGAACATAAGCGAACACAATCTGTCTAAGAACACATAATTTTGAAAAGGAGAATATTTTTGGAAAATATCCTCAAAAGAATCATGAAAAGAAAACATCATTAACCCACAAGGATTACTTTCTAACATTATTTTCTTTTCCGTTACTGCTCTGCACCAGTGTTTTAAATAGTGCATAGTGCATAGCGCAGCATTCACCCCTTTGAAGCGTGAGGCGTAGCCGCGTAAGCTACATAGCGTGTAGCATAAGCTAACTACTTGTATATTTTTATTCAAGGTAGCGCTTGGTTACACACCAATTCATGATATTTTGCACCAAATTAGACATGTTAATGGCCCGTTTGGCACCATGGATTTGAGGAGAAGTGAGGAGAAGTGGATTCCATGATATGAATTCTCATGAATTCCAGTTCTTACCAATTCCAGATTTTCTGTTTGGCAGTCAAGATTTGGAGAGAAATCAAACATGAAGGAATGGACGGTGTAAATTTTAATCCCACCGTATGCCCACCGTATTAGCCTCGATTTTTAAATCCATGCAATTCATCCATTTTTACAGATCATTTTATGCCAAGATCCAAAAAATAAAGCAAATCCACATCTAAAGTGGACCATAAAACAAGAAAAAATGGAGAGTGAAACCTTTATGATGCACAAAAGTTTTGGATTAAACTGAAATTTCTATGGTCCCTTCATCCAGGTCTTTGTGACCTTATCAACAAGTTGGATGGAAAATATACATCATGTTGGGTCCCATAGTTAGGAACACATTACGGTGGGTCCCACGTTGGGAATGATTTCTCTTCAAACCTCACCTTTTTTGGGGGATTTGAAAAAGGGCTAAAAGTGCCTTTTTGAATTCTCCCGGATTCCTCTCAAATCCACTTCTCATCAAATCCACGGTGCCAAACAGAATAAAGCAACCAGTTTCTCCTCCTTTCTCTTCCTTTCTCCTCAAATCCATGGTGCCAAATGGGTAAAATTTAACAAAATTTCATGATATTTGGTGCAGCCAAATGCAACCTAAAGTAATAGGAAAGGGCAATTATTAATTATGAAGGTAAAGAATCATTATTTTACTAAAAGCAGTGAAATGATTAATTAATTTTTATTGAAAATTAAAAGATGTAACAAATCAATGAAAACATTAATTGATTTTAATGTTGTAGTAAAAAGAACTTGTAATGCGAGCTACGTAGCATGTATTGTAGACTACGTAGCATGTAGCATGTGCTATTTTTCATGTAGCATGGGCTACATGCAACTTGAGCTATTTACATGAGCTATGTAGCGTTAAGGCTAAGCTATGCTACATAGCGGAAGCTACACGCTACATAGAGTAGCTATTTACAACACTGCTCTGCACTAAGTGGCAGTTTGGATTTGGGCATGGTCATGTCACAACTAACAATCCATGATATTCTGTCAAGATTAGCTAGTCATGGACATGTTGTTGCTGATTAATTATTCCATCCCTTGTTTGTTAAACACCTTGGATCATGGCATGGATAGATTGTGGCACATGTGTGAAAATTAATATTTTGTTGGTGGTACACATACATGTGCATATGCTCACTTGACACGTGGACATTGACACGTGCCACATTTTTCAGTTCTTGAAGATTGATGGTGGCACATGCGTATGTAGGATTCTTGACTTTGACAATCCCACACATGACACGTTGAAATATGTAATGCATATGCATGGATAAATATGATGCTCAAGTAGTTCCACCTCTCCACCAAAGGCACTCAATCCATCGTCTAACGATCACATATCCATGACTAGTTGTCCAAATGTGCATTAGTTCCCATGAATGAGGATGTTGACAAACCATGGACATGTACAGTTGTCCATGACTAGAAGTTGGGACACAGATTTGCCCAAATCCAAACAGCCCCTATATCCAACCCAGGGCTTATGTTTGACAGAAGTGCCCCTTAGTTCGCTCGTAAAAATTGTACTGGCTGAGTATGTTTACAAGCTGTAAGATGATGATCACATTTTATATGTTATTTTAAGTATAATTAGGGTATACCATACCATTATGTGTTAGGGTCAAGTGAAGATAAATAAACTATTAAGAGAGGGATGATTAACTCTCTCATTTCTTCTCTAATCCCTTTCTTTTTCTTCTCTCTGTCAATTTTCTCTCTGCTACAATGGGTTTATTCATGGTATCGAAGCACTAGTTCAGTTGATTTCCCATCATCTTCTATCTCCTCTTTTCTTTCCCGTTCTTTTCTATTTTCTTCCTCTTCCTCTTCACCATCGGCAACCATCAGGGCCACCAGTTACACTAAACATAGCCACTAGTGGCACCGCCGGCAGCCCCCTATTGTAACATTAAGAGCTTTTTGTTTTTGCTTGCCTGATGACCATATTTCTTTGATGCAAAGGTTTCAATCTAATCTAACCATCATGGGGGCCCACATGAATTGGCGTTTTTGGTTGGTTGTCCATTGTTTCCTATGGTGTGGCCCACCTGACAGGTCGATCATTCATATTTAAAGGGCATCTTGTCTTCATGGTGGGGCCCCTAATCTGCTGATTGGATGCTAGGAACACCACGGTGTAGGCCAGTATGATGATGGAAAACAGCAATATGGACCAATATTACTATGGATATGGTCCATATGGAGGACCCACCATGCAGCAGGAGTGTGGACCATGTTCTCATTCTCAGTCTCAGTCACAAGTTGAAGATAGGAGCAGTAGCAGACCTTCAGAAATGGAAGAAAGGAGGACAGTATCATTATTCATACCATAGAGAATGTAGAGATAGAGATGTCTCTCAACAAGCACACAACTTTTAGTATTGATTAACACAGGCATACGCAATGCAAGTATGCAACTAAGCTTAATGAAGTTGTCTATATATTGAAATTTGGATTTATGAACTTGATGTTAGATTGCTTTTGATTATCTAAACTTTGCAACTTCCATGCTTATAAGCTCCAGTTTGGACATGTGTTGCTATATTTTTCTCCAATATCATTTTCATTCATTTTGTTACACGTGATTTTCGGCGGTGCTGGGGGTGGTTGATGTTTGTGGTTTTGCTTGAATAAGCAAATAGTTTTGGGAGACAGTACTCGTAGCAAAACTACTCGGTAGAATCACTCATTGCCAATTTGGCTTCCAATATAGGTTCCTCTGGGAAGTGAGGGATTTAAAAGCCCCTAAAGAAATTGTTTCCATGCAACAGAACCTACAAGAAAGATTATTTGGGATGTGACTCTGTGAAACCTATAAACTATGTTTGGGTGCTACAAAAGAGTTGTAAACAAGTATATCACATTCACAGGAGAGGGATTTCAAGAATGTGAGAGTTGGGCTTGGAATTTGAAACAAATCCTCCTATCGAATTTCAAAACATTTCTTTTGGTACTGCAAATGGATTCCTACAGGAAACCAATTCTCAAGTATTTCCCAGGGCTCAAAATGCAAGAAATTTTAAATGGATTCCATTTCCACACAGGCTACTATTTTTATCAGACATCTGAAAACAAACGCTAAAATTTTAAAGAAAAAAAAAGGTGGGATGGGAAGAAGAGAAAGTGGAAATTAAGGGAAAAAAAACAGACCTGAGATGTAGCTGAGAACAGTGAGGTCTCGAAGCCAAACAGTAGGAAGAACAGCAAGGGCAGTCATCAATGCGAAAAGATAGTGAGAGTTCAAATGAAGCCCGCCTAAACTCAAATGCGCATTTGGGAACAGAGATGATAAGTTATCACTCTCCAGAATTATATATTCCACGCAACATGCCTGCCAACCCAACACAAACACACATAAATAATAATAATGTTATAGTACCATGTTCCTGACCATTACTCTCTTTACAATATTTCTTCCATTCCACACACGTGCCATATTCATGCTAAAACGGGCACGTGTGTGAGAAATCTAAGCTCTGTGGTTAGGCTCTGTGGCGTATGTCCATAGCCAAAAATAAAAAATAAAAACAAATCAGGTCGGTCTACTTATCAAAGTAAATAAATGGGAGTTACACATAGACATTAAAAAATTTATAATGTAAGATAATTTTAATCTCAAGATATCCTCGCCCATCATATAAACAACAGTTTGGATGATTAAAAGATAGAGATCCCAGATCCAAAAAAAAAAAAAAAAAAAAAAGACAAAAAGCCCCAATCCACACTGTAAATGATCACGATTACGATTGTTGGCTCCCACAGTCACAGGTCAGGATGGCAAAATTGAGTTGAGAGTCAAACGTGCAAATGGATGATCCAAAGGGACCCACGTGATTCTGGGGCAGTTCCAATTGGAGTCCTGCGCCCGGTTTACAGTGATTAGCTTTACCATTTTCCTCGTCCCAACTTCATTACTCATTAGCCCAACACGTATGTATGCGCCAAAATTAAGAGGATACAGGTGAGGCTCTTCTACAGTACACACATGTGGCATGCACCTCAAATACGAAATATGCCTTTACTAGGATTATATCATACTCTGGCTCTGACAGTTTTTATTTTTTTATTTTTTAAGGTTTATTACACCATTTTTGATATATGGTTCGGATTTGATGAAATAAATCGGCGTATACACAGTGAAACCTCACATGCATCCAAGTTACAGCACATCTGAGGTGCGGTATCAAAAGATATAACTTCTAGTGAACTTGCCCAGTGGTAATGGAAGTGTACTTGTATTACACCTTGAAACGAGGCAAACGTGCAAATTCTTAGACCCTCAAAAGTTTTTTTCTTTTTATTTTTAAGGCATTCGCACTGTGGCCCCCATTCCTAGTTTCAGGGAAGCAGATTAGATTAGGTATGGGCCTTACCATGGGCCCCACGCACTGACACCACTGAGGCATGAGTAAGGACCACCTTGATGTGCGTATTCTACATCTACACCTTGATGTATGTATTCTACATCTACACTATATACAAATCTCAGGTGGACTATATTATAGGAAACAACAGTGGTGATTGAAGGACCCATCATTAAAAACTTCATAGGGCCAGCCTAATGCTTCGGTAATGTTTATTTCCCATCCAACCTGCTGATAAGCTATAACAAAACTGGATGAATGGAAAAAAAACAAATATCAACTTGATTCAAAACTTTTGTGGCCCACAAAAAGCTTTTAATGGTCAATCACTACTGTTTCCCACAATAAGGCTCATCTGAGATTTGGATCTACTTCGTTTTTGGGCTCATGCCCTAAAATGATCTGGCAAAATAGATGGACGGGACAGATGTAGAATACATATATCAATCAAGGTGGGCCCCAAGGTCGTGGGTGAGGCCGGGGGGCCATACCTAATACGTTCCCATGTGAGGCGCATTTTAACAAAGTTCGCTGCTGGATTCGGCATTTGTCATATCCCTTTCTAAGAGTTCCGAATAGCATACGTGGCCCACATCTTTGCACGGGAAAGTTGAGTTCTTGGTTCAATGATCCAGTCCATTGGTCTGTTGAGACTCGCTCTACCGATGGAGCATGCTGAAAAGATCTGTTAAAATTAGAAGATGCTGGCAACCGACATTAAGTCTTTTCTTCTTTTTCAATCATGGACGGTTGTTGCATTTCTCATCCTGACCCCTGTAGAGCACAAGATTGAAAGGCTGACTTGTCCACGTTAAAAACCCGCGTGTATTGTGCAAAGACGAAGGCAACGTATTACCTTAGAATTGGGCCCCTACTCGTGCCTCAGTTGTAGACTGTATGTTACCACAATGAGGTTAAAAAAAATAATAATAATAATAATAAATACTATATAACAAATGCTCCCACTTAAAGGATAAAGGCAGGAGTACTTACATACAATTCCACGTACAAAATGATCTGCAGACAAACAAGGAAAGAGCAGAGTCAGTTGTAGTCACCTTGTTGGATGTTCTTAGGCCCATAACAAGGTTTTTAAGTCCCCATGTAACAACATGTCACAACCTACGGGAATAAATCATTGTTTGCAAAAATGGGTTCTGTATTTACAGAAGATGGGAGTACAATAGGCTTTTAAATGAATATAATAATGGGTGGTTCACACGCCCCCTCAAGCACAACAGTCAGGTAATGACCTGAAACGTTTCCTGCAACAGAAGGAACCTCACCATGCTCAATCCCTTAGTAAAAAAACAACAGCCACTTGGTCAACCGTATCTAAGTATCTCCACGAGTGACTTTCTCGTGGACGTAGTGATAATTAACCTCTACTTGCTTGGTGCAAGTGTGATAAACAAGATTTGAAGCCACAAAAATGGCATTGATATTTGATGTAGAGCAAGTCAATGATGCATTTATGATGAAGATGGACCAGAGAAAACTTGATTGAAGAAATAAACGATCTAGACGGTCAAAACCTTAAATCGGTCATATCTTGCGAATCGGAATGAGTTTTTCAATGTATAATATATGATTTTAGGGTAGGAGAACCTACAACCAACCCCATTATGTCATGTTTTCCATGCTGGATTCGTAAGATTCCATCAAATCAATGATCAAAAGTCTAGTTTATTTTCGTTATTACTATAAATAGTAAGTTTTAGCTTGAGTATAACTTTTGATCCTTTGAGTTATAGAAGTTGTGATCAACATAAAAAGGGCTTAGAAAAGTCAGTAGAATAACGTGGTTAGGCTGGATTGGACACTTACTATTTTCGATAAAAAACCACGAAGTTTAGTAGGAATAGAGGTTGTATATAAATAGTAAATTTACTATTTATAGTAAGTAGCATTTTTAGAGTGTTTGAGTTGGAGTATAAGTTTAAAACTCCATTCTAGGTTTAAGTTCCTTATTTAAATAGTTGTAATTTCTTTTTTTTATAATCAATCAATTTATTTCAAACTTCTTAGGAATTGTTCCTATTTTCTTATTTCCCTCGTGGATTAAAGGAAGTTTGGTTGAGGAGTCCTGGAAGCCTTGTGGCTTCAAGGGAGTTATCTCATGAGGAAGACGATAATCGTCCTCACCATGTCCCCCCTGTGTCAATATTATCACAATATAAAAGTGGGGATCCTTAAAAAAGATACTAAGATCACAGAGAACCATGCGAATCCAGAACAATTCAGTTGTGGTGAGCGTTAGGGAATGGTACTTTCGATTCATTGCTCTAGTAAGAAATAGTAGGCTATTTCTTAAAACTCCTTAAAACCAAATTTTGACCAAGAAAGATAGCAAAGCCTGACATAGAACGGTGGTCATCGGGATCATCAACCCAATTAGCATTGGAGTAAGCACACAGTAAGAGAGGACTCTTATAACAATGAAGACCATGAGAGATGTTGCTTTTAAGAAAGTGAAGTATACGCTTTACCACTATCCAATGCATGAAGCGTGGAGCATGCATAAATTGATAAATATGGTTGACGGCAAAAGTAATATCTAGTCTTGTTAATGTGACATGCTTAAGAGCACCCACGATACTACGATACTCATAGATTATGTAAATGATCATCATCATATTTAGAGAGCTTAGAGCCAAAGATGATTGGAGAACAGATAGGCTTGGCATCATACATTTTAGTGTGGTATAAAAGATCCAAGACATACTTGGATTGCGTTAAACACATATCAGACAAAGTGCGATGGACCTCAATGGCAAGAAAGTAATGTAGAGATCCCAAATCCTTCATTGCAAATAATCAATTGAGATTACCATAAAGAGAGAGAAGAGGATTTGACTTGTTACCGGTGATAATAATGCCATCCACATAAATGAGAATGAGCCTTAATTTCGTAGTGGTTTATCGAACAAAAAGTGAATTATCGATCATGGAGGCCACAAAATCAAACCTAAGAATATAGCTTGTAAGTCAAAGATACTAAGCACGAGGAGCATGCTTGAGCCCATAAAGAGCTTTGTGCAAAATCAGGATGAAACAAATCCATGAATCCTTGATGCCAGGTTATATAAACCTCTTCAGTAAGCACTCTATGTAAAAAGGTATTCTGGTCATTAAGCTACCTAACAGACCACTTAAAGTGTAAGGCAATGGCGAGTACGAGACGAATTATAGTATGCTTAACTACATGACTGAAAGTCTCACCATAGTCAATTCTAAGTTATTGATGAAAGTCTTTAGCAACAATATGTACTTTATAACGTTCAATGGAGCACTAGACCTTTGTTTAATCTTATAGACCCATTTGCAACCCACTAAATTTTTTCCATAAGGAGGAACCAAAGTCGAGGTACCCTGTTTTTGCAAAGCGTTAAACTCAAGTGCCATAGCCGCATGCCAGTCAATTGACTTATTGGCTTACATATAGCAAGTAGGGTTTGATGGTGCAAGCATGACTTGAAAATTTAAATGTACTTGAGATTTGAACAGTCCATGAGGAGTTGGTGTATTGCGTTGCCGTGGATGTCAAGCTGTGACATGATGGTGATTATGACATTAGATATATGTGGCTAATGGCATCTTATTGCATTTCATGAAGTTCATCTGACATCGTGTGGCATTGCATCCATGTCCTTCAGGCAGGATATGGCACACCCTGATATTGATAAGTTGCATGGCATGATGCACACACTACACACACACACACACACACACACACACACACACACACACGTGTGTACGCATTGGGCTTTTAGTTCATTCCAGCATTTTCTTATTTTTTTAGGACAAGTTAGAAAGCAGTAGTAGATGGGACCTACTATGTGATTTTAGACATTGCATTTTGATGTATTTGATGTAAATGAAATATTGTGCAACATTGTACTATATGCATTGTATAGTAGAAGCTGGTTATTTTGCTTGTGTGGAGAATGCCAATCTTATGTTCGATATCTATTAATGACAAAGAAAGAAAAGTAAAAGAACAAAAAATTAAAAAAAAAAAAAAAAAAAAAAAAAAAAACTTAACCTAAAAATTTTCAGTCACACATTGAACTTGGGACTTGGCGTTAGGAGCCAGGTGTCAAATTCGGAGCGTGACAGAGATGATAGTGTGTAATAACCTGAATTTGTGTAAGCATCCATACACATTTGAACACACATAACAATACATCATGTGGAACGTAGTGGACATGTGGACACGCACCATAGATTAAAGAGAAACATCCTCAGCCATCCACCTGGTAGGTATGCTTGAATTTCAAAGACAAATTTCTCTTTGAGGAGGTTAAAATGTAGTACCTCAGGTATGCCATAGGTATTATTATTCAGGTTTATTGATTTTTTTTTTTATGAATTTTAGATTGAACCTTGATGTCTAATTTAGATATTGGTGAATTGATGAGTGAATAGGACTCATTTGAAATTTTAATATTTTAAGAGATATTTTTCTCAGATAACCTAAGTAATACTAATTGGAAATTCTAACTCATAAACTTAATCATTTGCCAATTCAACCATAAAAATAATTTAATAACCTTATATCTCAAAATCTATCCAGTCACATCATGTAGTGGGCCACTCCATCATGTTAATCTAACCATCGAAGCATCACATCCATTCATACGCCTGACTACCCAACAAAGTGAGCTAATCGTATTGTCCCTAGACCTTGCTCAAGTCTTTCCTACCGTTAAAATCCTGATCTGATCACTATATTTTGAGATACTTCCATCTTAGTGCTCTTAGGGTATTTTAAAGCCTACACACTTTAAACTTCATAAGTTCATGAATACTTGACAGTTTGAGATTTTATTCGATCTCATCCACCCTTGATTTAATATCTTGTCTGTTCTTTTGACCATCGGACCACTCAATCGTAGTAAATTAATCATAAGACCATTATATTCGTTCATACACATATCAATTTGAAATTTGTTCAATTCATCTTACTCCTTAATATATTATGAACTATTTCTACTGTCGAAATCACGATTTGAGGACTCTACACACATGTACAAAGTATCCAGAAAATCTATGGGTGCACACACCATAATTTTTTACCCCTCTAAAAAACACACTTGTACATGTCCGATCATGGTAAAAGTTTAACTAAAGGTCACTCGATTTATTTAAATCGTACATCCTTAATCCCCACTCCTAGATCATAATATCTAATCGTATATTAAAACTTTCACATCATATTCACATGATGACCCACCTAAAAAAAAAATCACTGTGATGATCATTACATTTTTTTCAAAGAATCTATCGGATTAATTTTTATATTTGACCACGATTGGACCTATTTTCGAGGCCCATAGGCCATGGACATATCTAGTGACAATCTTGTAATTTTTGAAATGGAGGGGAATCATACATGCATCCATACGAATAAAAATACATCTATCACTACATATCTCACAACTGAGTAATCCATTTGTAAAACCAACCATACACTGACCTCTCTACCTATCGAGGTACCGGGTGGTCCACCATATATATTCATCATAACCATCAAATGGTACATCCAAATATAATTTTGAACGGTCTAATGCATAGTGCACATCAGCCCTATAAATTGTAGCAAATTAGTTTCCATGTGAGACCATACACACATCATGTGGGGCCATGGAGTTAGTAAGTGAGCCTTTTCAAAAACCAAAAGATGTGTGAAGAATTAACATACTTATGTCCATCTGACACTCAAAACTTCATCCATTCAACTTCTTCCCCATGCAACTATCCCTCCAAATATCCATCTATTCAACCTTACTTAAAATCAAACAATCTTTGAATGGCAATTCACCAAGTTCAACCATTCATTTAAAAACAACCCACTTAGGTTTGCCCTTTTGAAAAATTGAACCATCTATTATCAAGGCCCAACCCTTAGTTCATGATACCTAGCCTGCTAGATCAGTATGTCTGTTGAATTCACCATTTCATATACTATATGGTGTGCACATGTATGGCATGCATATGCACGCACTTATTAAATCAAAAGAGAAGAAAGAGGCATTCATGGTCTCCTTCTCTAAGCCAGATACAACAACAATTGTTTCTCTCTTTTTTTTTCCTTTCTTCTATCTTAAGAGTGGTATAAACATTCATGCCACTACGATCTCCTCTCCCACATGTGTGTGTGCACATGTGAGAGAGGGAGGTCGGCGGTTTCTTTTAAATAGAAAATAATATATAATTTTTTTTAAAGACCTCTCTCTCTCTCCAATGGATGGTTTTGTATAAAAAAAATTTAATAATATATATATATATATATATATATATATATATATATATATATATATATATATATATATATATATACAAAATAATATATTATAAAGAAAAAAAAAAGAAAAAAAATAGCATAGGTTCTTGTGAATCTCACAGCATAGCACGTTGCCAAGCCCTCATAACTCCCGCTCCTTTCTTCTTCTTTAAAGTCCTTGTTATCGGGTCCTGAACCCATCAAACCAGTTCATCTAATCTAATCATTCATCAAGTCCATCCCATCACCAAGATCCAACCATCTCAACCAACCATGCCAACTATGCTCACACATCAATTTCATCCATCACCATACCATGCATCCTACACGCAAGCACCATGGGCACACATCGTGTATGTACCACACACACACATTATTCACACACATGTGTGTGTAGTGGGGAGGGTCAAGCCGTTGTCATATTGAAATACTCCAAAAACTTTCGTGCTTGTGTATGTAGACGAGTGCTTATCCTAGTATGCATCCTAATTTGAACCTATACTTTTAATGGAACAACACTAGGACTTGTGCACATTTACACACACTGACACCCTCACACACCTTGTAACAACCTTCGAGACTCAATATACCTTCTTATTCTCAATTAGTCATCTAGTCAACTGTTGAAATAGTTACTCATCACCAGATTAAGATATACAATCATTCATCTCGCTTTCAGACTGCCCAATCACGGTAAACCAACTACAAGATCATTACATTCATTCATGTTGACGCAGGATGCCCTAATTATGATGCATGCTTAGGAACACAATTAAATCAGCGGAATTAAAAGGCAATAACAATATAAAATCTAACAATAATCATCATGAACGAAGAAGATCACAAGGAACATGCAATGGAACGAGCCATTCATCACAACCATGAAGTAAGAGATTCAAGTATCACTATGGTTAGATCCGGCGAGGGATGGAACCTCCCGATCTTGCATGGCTATAACCCAATCAATTAAGAGGAATCTCTAATCTAAGAAATCAGGAGATTTTGGATTAGGGATTTGAAATTCTGAAAACTTAGGGTTTTAGGATCAAAATCAGAATTTGGGGATTGAGGTTATCGTAACAGATAAATTAAGAAAAATGGAATTACCTGGAAGAAGGGTTGGAGGGGCACAAGAACCAAATAGAAGAAAGAGGGATCAAGGAAGTAAAGGAAGCATCACCATGAGAGAGAAGAAGGAAAGGAGGCAACCAAAGGGTTTGCTTTTCATTAATTAATCAACTAACCTTAAGTTTAGGGCTTAGCCCTCTTAAATAAACACTAAAAATAAGTAAAAAGACTAAACTACCATCAAAGTTTAAGTAAAAATGCACAAATAACATAAGTGCGGGAAAGTTCGGGCGCTCGGTCGGGCGCCCGAGCTCCCGCCCGAAGTCGTCCGAAAACTTCCAGAGAGGTTCGGGCGCTCGGCAGGAAAAGTTCGGGCGCCTGATCGGGCACCCAAAGTCTTCAGTACTTCAGTCTTCTTTCTCCATTCTTCCTTCACATGTGTCTTCCCTGAATGGGGTCTTCTATATGTCCAATCACATGTGAAAGGTCTTCAGCTCCTCAATAGTCGCCTATCCACAAGGACGGTACTTGTGGTTGGCGTTTTCTTCATTGGTACACTTTGAATGCGCTTGTGTCCGCATCAATTCCCCTCGGGTGAGAGAAATTCGACTCCGACGAGTTGAAACTTTTGTAGCACTTAGTAGATCTGGATCAATCTCTATAATGCTTCGCTCGCCAGCCATGTAGATTCAGACAATGGCTTATTCTTCCATTTGACAAGGTACCTCTGGAAACCCCCATCTCTCGTAGATACTATCTCGTTATCCAAGATTTCCTCAATTTCTTCTTTATGGGTAATGGGTAGAGGAAGGGGTTGGGAAGTAAAGTTAGAAAGAGGCCATGAAAGCGACGATCGATCAACAATGGGAGCATGGGAACGGACTAGATCTTCCACATTAAAAGTTGGATTAATGCTCATTTCAGGTGGAAGGTCAATCCGATACGCGCTGGACCCAACTTTTTGTAATATCTTGAATGGTCCAGTACTGTGCGCTTGTAACTTCTTAGCGACTCCTTGAGAGAATCGCTCTGGCCTTATTCGTACCATTACGTAGTCTCCTTCCTAAAATTCTTGCGCTCTATGATGAGAATCAGCTGAAATTTTATAGTCATCATTGCTCTTATTTATCCACTGTCTAACATGTGTATGCAAATCATGAATATGGTGTGCAAATGCATCAACTGATTCAGAAGACCTTTGGGTAATAGACATAAGTAAGAGATCTATGGGCAGTCTAGGTTTATAACCACTGACAATTTCAAAAAGACTCAACCCTGTAGATCTATTAACTGACCCATTATATGCAAGTTCAGCAGTAGGTAAAATTAGGTCCCAAGTCTTGACATGTTCACCCACTAGACAACGTAAAAGATTTCTAAGACTATGGTTTACCACTTCAGTTTGACCATCTGTTTATGGGTGGTAAGCAGTAGAGAATTGCAAACGAGTTCTCATAATGTGCCACAGTGTCTTCCAAAAATAGCTAATAAATCGAACATCGCGATCAGACACTATGGTTTTAGGTAACCCATGGAGACGCACCACACCATCAAAAAAGATACGAGCAACATGAGACGCATCTGACGTTTTCGGAAATGCGCCATTTTAGAAAACGGTCCACAACGACAAAAATGGAATCTTGCTTCTTAATTGTCTTGGGAAGCCCAAGTACGAAGTCCATACTAATGTCCTGCCACGGAGCATGTGGCACTGGTAATAGCGTATATAGCCCGGTATTTTGCTTTCTTTGCTTTGCCAGCTGACATGTATGACACTGTCCCAAAACTTTGGCTATGTCTCGCTTGAGACTTGGCTAATAAAAGCGATCTTCCATGAGGGCAATGGTCTTGTCACAACCAAAATGGCCAGCTATCCCTCCTGAATGAAGCTCCCAGATGAGGAATTCACGAAGGGACATACGAGGAATGGAAAGTCTGTCTCATTTGAAAAGGAAGCCATCTTTCAGAACATATTCACCCATAATGCGTTGGTCACTAGAGAGCGACGCGTAGGTACCCCCAAAATCAAGACATGTGGGGTATTCATCTTTCAGTTGCTCAAATCCGACTACCTCTACACTCAAGGAGTTGAGCAACGCCACTCTTCTACTAAGGGCATCTGCTGGTTTGTTTTTAACCTCGGCCTTGTGTTTCAGAACAAACGAATATTCATGAAGAAACGCTACCCACTTAGCATGCCTTGGGTTGAGTTTCTTCTGCGAATGCAAATATCTCAAAGCCTCATGGTCAGAAAACAAAACGAATTCCTGTGGTAGGAGATAGTGTCACTAATGTCTCAGGGATTGTACTACCGCATAAAATTCCTTGTTTTAAGTGGAGTACTTTTGTTTTGCCTCATTCAGCTTCTTACTGAAATAGGCCACTGGGTGTCGTTCTTGACTCAAGACTCTACCTATACCGACTTCAAACGCATCACACGCTACTTCAAATTAGAAAAGTCAGGTAGACGCATGACAGGAGCTTCTACAATTTTGCCCTTAATTTCTTTGAAAGCCCTTACTACGGCTTTAGACCACAAGAACTCTCCAGTTTTCATACATTCAGTAATGGGAGCTATGATCGTGCTAAAACCCCTAATGAACTGACGATAAAAAGTTGCTGGGCCGTGAAAGCTTCTCACCTCATGAACGTTCCCCGGTTCAGGCCACTCAACTATGGCCCTGACCTTTTCAGGGTCTGCGCGCATCCCTTCAGATGACACTATAAATCCTAAGAACACTACTTGGCTAGACATGAATGCACATTTCTTAAGATTAGCGTACAACTTTTCCTTCCTAAGGACGCTACAGACCTTCTTTAAATGTTCAAGGTGTAATTCCTTAGTGGTACTATAAATAAGAATATCGTCAAAGTACACCACTAGGAATTTTTCCATGAACGGCCTCAAAACTTATGTCATCACCCGCATGAAAGTACTGGGTGCGTTAGTCAAGCCGAAGTGCATGACCAACCACTCATACAGCCCATCTTTTGTTTTAAACGCAGTCTTCCACTCATCTCCTAGGCGTATACGGATTTGGTGATATCCACTCTTGAGGTCTATTTTAAAGAATATAGTAGACCTGGCCATCATGTCAAGCATATCATCAAGTCTAGGTATAGGGAACCTGTACTTGACAGTAATTTTGTTTATGGCACGGCTATCCACACACATGCGCCACGTGCCGTCTTTCTTTGGTGTCAACAATGCTGGCACGGCACACGAGCTCATACTCTCTTGGATGAAACCCTTTTGCAGAAGCTCATCAACTTGCTTCTTCAACTCTGTATGCTCTGCAGGGTTCATCTTGTAGTGAGGAAGGTTCGGCAGAGTAGACCCTGGAACAAGATCAATGGCATGCTGTATGTCCCTCATGGGTGGCAACTCATTTGGTAAATCTTCAGGAAATACATCACTGTATTCCTTCAGGACCGAGGTCACCTCACGGGGCAACTCTGATGGAACCTCAGGTGTAATCTCTCTAGCCACAAGGGCATACACCATAGAATCCTCCTTAGTCTCTTTTTCAAACTCTCTTGCGCTGATTATATGTAGAGACTTAGGCTTGGATTTCCCCACTCCTCTAGGCTCACTCGCCTTCTCATTCTTTCTTTTCCCTAGTGTGTTGTCAGGTGGCATGGGGTTAAGTTTGATCCTTTTACCGTTATGCATGAAGGTACACGCATTCGAATGGCCAAAGATCGTGACATCATTATCGAATAGCCACGGTCTACCTAGGATAACATGTCCCACATCCATAGGTAAAACATCACACCACAGGGACTCTTTGTATGTCCCAAACTCCATGGGGACTAGACATTGATGGGTGACAGGAAGAGATATATATCTTATCAACCCAAGAAACTTTATATGGGTCAGGATGAGGTGTGGGTTTCAGCTTCAAGCGATCTAAGGTGTTAGTGAAAATCACATTCTGACAACTTCCACTGTCCACTATCACCTTACAATTCTTTTCACCACACTTGGCAATAGTGTAGAAGATAGTGCTTCGACGCCAATCAGCACTACTTTTAGACTGAGCTAGAACACGCCTGACTACTGCAAGCATTGCTTCTCCATCCAATTCCTCTTCATCAGTAAGTCCTCCTTCAGGGTGATACTCTTCAACTTCATAATCACCCTGGTCATCTCCACCTTCGTGGGACTCGCCTATAATTAAGGCTTTTCCACGGCTCTTCGTAGGACACTGATTAGACATGTGGCTAAGATTGCCACATTCATAGCACTTCACTTGGCTCATGTTACTAGGGCCTACACCAAGAACCCCTTTGCCCTTGTCCTCCCTAGGTTTAGGCGAAATGATCGCCTGTGCCCTAGGTTGACTATTAATATTAGGTTTGGTCCCCTGGGAACTAGATCTAGCACTAGAGTCTCGGGACTCAAAACGACGAACGACAGAAGCCTTCAGGTATTGCTCTAACTCTTGCACGACTTGATATGCTTCGTCCAAGTCCGTTAAGGGCCGAGTCATAAGCTCGCGCTGAAGATCCGCACGAAGGCCCGTCTTGAAACGCGAGAGCATTACTAGGGGGTCTTCTTGGATATCACATCGCATCATATATTCTTCAAATTTAGTGATGTAGTCAACGGCAGACATTGACCCTTGGCGTAAGGATTGCCATTGGTCAAGGAGCTTCTGATGGTATGAGAGAGGAAGGTACTTCTCCTTCAACTTCTCTTTCATCTCATACCAATGTGTGATAGGGGCTCTATCAATTCTTTCTATCTTACGCTCGGTGTTGGTCCAAAAGAGCTTAGCTTGACCCACAAGCTTCATCTTAGAAAACCACATTTGACGGTTTTCTGACATGCCATACCACTTAAAGTAGTGGTCCACGTCAGCAACCCTGTCAAGGAATGCCTTGGGGTCCAAGCACCCATCAAAACTCGGGGCCTCAACTCTCACACTCTTCATCGCACACTCATCTGGATCATAGCGGTCTTGATGATCAAATGTGGCTCGTGCCTCTTACACAACACCACGACCATTACCACGATCTCTATCATTACTACATCCACGTGTGGCAGCACGCTCTTCAATGATTCCTCCCACTTGGGAGTGTGCATCATCCCCAACAGCGGGGTTTTCCCTTTGGGACGCCTCTAGTTGCTCAACCTTAGTCATGGTAGTGGTGATTTGGTTCTCAAGGCGGGCAAACTCACGCTTTTGACCTGCTTCTAGGGCGGTTATCTTTTGTATCAATTGAGCAAGTTGCTCAGATAGCTGCTCGTTATTCATGGTAGGCTAAAGTCCGAAACCTCTACCTCTTCTCGTGGGCATACACTTGAGACTTGAACCAAAACTCTACCCAACTAGACTACTAGGTGTTTTGACTCACAAGATGAATGCGATGAATGCAAAACTACTATGACCTGACTCAATCAAATTAAAACAGAAAATGACTCAAATCTGGAAATTTTCCAAGTTAGGAAACTTTCTAAAATTGGAAAGTTTCTAAAATTGCAAAACTTTATAAATCTGGAATTTTCCTAAATTAAACCTAAAAATCAAAACCCTAATTTGATAACTCGATCTAGATTTCAGACACGACCATGCAAACCTATTCTCTGATACCAAATTTGACGCAGGATGCCCTAATAATGATGCATGCTCAGGAACACAATTAAATCACGAAATTAAAAGGCAATAACAATATAAAATCTAGCAATAATCATCATGAACTAAGAAGATCACAAGGAACATGCAATGGAGCGGGCCATTCATCATAACCATGAAGTATGAGATTCAAGTATCACTATGGTTGGATCCGGCGAGGGATGGAACCTCCTGATCTTGCATGGCTATAACCCAATCAATTAAGAAGAATCTCTAATCTAGGAAATCAGGAGATTTTGGATTAGGGATTTGAAATTCTGAAAACTTAGGGTTTTAGGATCAAAATCAGAATTTGGGGATTGAGGTTATCGTAACAGCTAAATTAGGAAAGATAGAATTACCTGGAAGAAGGGTTGGAGGGGCACAAGAAGCAAACAGAAGAAAGAGGGATCAAGGAAGAAGATGAAGCATCACCATGAGAGAGAAGAAGGAAATGAGGCAACCAAAGGGTTTGCTTTTCATTAATTAATCAACTAACCTCGAGTTTAGGGCTTAGCCCTCTTAAATAAACACTAAAAACAAGTAAAAAGACTAAACTACCCTCAAAGTTTAAGTAAAAATGTGCAAATAACATAAGTGCGAGAAAGTTCAGGCGCTCAGTCGGGCGCCCGAGCTCCCGCCCGAAGTCGTCCGAAAACTTCCAGAGAGGTTCGGGTGCTCAGCAGGAAAAGTTCGAGCGCCCGAAGACAATGGTCGGGCGCCCGAAGTCTTCAGTACTTCAGTCTTCTTTCTCCATTCTTCCTTCACATGTGTCTTCCCTGAATGGGGTCTTCTATATGTCCAATCACGTGTGAAAGGTCTTCAGCTCCTCAATAGTCGCCTATCCACAAGGATGGTACTTGTGGTTAGCGTTTTCTTCATTGGTACACTTTGAATGCGCTTGTGTCCGCATCACATGTCCATATCCATCTATAAATCTGATTCATTTATCTCATCTGCCACCTATGTGTAAGCTTATCTAACTGTCGATGTCACGATCTAACGACCCCATCATCAGTACACATACATATACACCCTCATAGACATCCCACACTTACATATCATTCTAGAATTGATTTATAATTGATCTAACTCATTAGGAATACTCTTCATGGTCTGAATGAGCTATCTATCCATCCGATTTCAATATGAGCCATTGAATCATCATAAAATTTACAAATGCCTAATCAAAAGCATCCTCTCCCCAATTTGAACCATTCACCAGGTAAACTACCATCATCAAATCCTAGCCTTCTATTCCATACATCAATCTAGATCGTTTAGCATCCCGATCAACCGGATTAATCCAGTTATGAAACAAGTCACCACGATTGTCAATCTAGGACAACTATTTAGGATTGCCCAAATAGGAATCTAGGACGTCCATCATCCGAACCATTTGAGCATGCACCAAATGTACGGTATCCAAAACCATGCCGCTCACACGTAAGAACTCAATCTCAACAGAGGATCGCTGCGTTAAGCCCCTCAACACTATACATTTTTAAAAGCCCAAAAATGACTTTTCCTTATAAAATCTTCTCTTATTTTCTCTCCTCTTTAGTGAATGACAGTCATGAGATGTTGTCGTAGCACGAACCGTGATCCTCATTTGGACTGTTCAAACCATGGTCTTTACCATCACATGCCACCTAACTATTCAAATCATCCATCTAGATGATCTTAGCCTTCAATATATCCCTTGATGACCAACATCCAATCCTCACTACTTTCCTCCCGTGCGATCAACTTGAGTTTCACATCTGCCTCATACTTTGAAGCACGCCCAAACTCAATCCAGCAAAACAAATGGACGGAGAGGATTTCTCCAAGACATCACGATGGACCCCACCTAGCCTTACTAGCTATTGACGCTCATTCATGCGTTGCGTGCAAGGATGAAAGCCCACAAGAATCCAACAATTAGAAGGAGATTTCCTTCTATGTTTTCCTCTATCTTCCTTGTTTCAAAACTTATTCGAACATCAATCTATGTAAGATCTCCTCCATTAGATCTAAACATTTGTGAGAATGATCATAACCATCTAGAAATCTGGCACATCCATGCATGAAAATGAATTTTTTTTGTTTCCTTCCAGGTCATGGAGGTTGTTTTCACCATTCCTTTATCCAGAGAATCACCACCGTAATATCTTGTAATGCCCACTAAAATGCTCACCGTCCGTGATTGAGGACCCTCCAATTCTCCAAAGAATCAATTTTGAATGCCTGACTTTTTCTCGACTTTTAGCAACTAAGTGTAGCAACCGTTGTAAGTGCACTGTTTGGTCAATTGTCTTGAAGTCAGTGTGTGTCAAGTCTGGTGAGCCCTAAATGAAGATTGAAGACCTTAAGACTTGAAGCTGAAGCTGCTTGCCAAGTGAAGACTCCAAGTTCCATGAATGTACCTTGGTAAGTTCGCATGAAGATAGACCTTAGGATCCCAAAACCCTCTATTGATTAGGTGGCTTAATCTTCAAGTTAAATCCTCTTAGCCATCTAACTATGCCAAGGGTCATTTTGATAATAAAAAAAAAAGACCTTAGAAACTCAAGTGTATAAAGGAATTTCTTAGTTGAAAATGTTAGTGCACTTATTTGTGGCATACTAGTGCACCTTATTTGTCAATCATGTGTGTCCATGTTATAATGTCAATTAAGTCTTGGCAAGCTGAAGATTAAAGATTCAAGTAGACAAGAAGCATTAAGAAAGAAGCAACGGGTATATTAGAGGTCCCTTGGTGATCCTAACCTTAGAACGAAAACAACCTTAACCTCTAGATGGCTTGGACCCAATAAGTAAATCTTTAGTAATCTTAGAATGGCCTTAGGAGTCTCAAAAGACCGCCCATTAGAAGGCCTAATAGGTCATGAGCTCTTGTAAATAAATAGTCCAACAACATAACTTATCGCATTGTCGACGATCCATCAACCGCTCGATAGTAGTTGTCGACCGTCGACTGCACCAATCGACTGATCGAAACAGGCCAAAAACAAGACATCAACCTTGGCCTGAATTTTGTGTGCAATCGACCACACCAATCGACTAATCGAAACAGGCTAAAAATAAGACATCAACCTTGGCCTGAATTTTGTATGCAATCGACCGATCGACTAGAAGCCTGACTGATCAAAAAAGGCCCAAAACCAAACATAAACCATCTGGCCTAATTCAAGGCAAATCGACCTATCGACCCTCAAGTTAGATCAATCAAACATGGTGTCAATCAGTTGAAGGCACCAATCGATCGATCGACAGTTAGCCGTTGCCTGCCATTTTCAACCATTGGACATTTATCTATATAAAGATGGGGCTCAACTCTTGGGCTTAAGAGATGGATTTTAGTGCATTCGAAGCCACCACTATAGCAAATACCATTAGGTTCTAATCCTAACCCAATCAAGTCATCTTCCTTGTGATTAATTACATGTTGGAGCATTTAAAGCTTAAATGAAGATGAACTTGTTCCCTCTTGATCTTTAGAAGTTTAGACACCATTTTTATAAGTAAAACCATAGTCTAAACCTCTTTAGGAGATCCTTTAGGGACCATTTGGATACTACCAAATAAGTTACTTTTCAATTGAACTTAAGACGTTAAGTTACTTTGGCACTTAAGTTCGTTTGGTAAGTAGTATAATTGAAAAGTAACTTATCTCTTAAAAATTACTTATCTTAATAAGTATTTTTTTTTAGCTTTTTGACTTTTGACTTTTCTACTTATCTCTCTCATATCATGTTTTTTTTTTCTTTTTTTTTTTGGGTTAGTACACACCTACACTGTTAGTCACCCTCCAATGTTAATTAACCACCCTCCAATTTGGCTTTTCTACTTATCTCTCTCAGGTCATGCTACATATCAAAGTTCTCTCTCATGGTTCACTCAATTACTGCTCTCTCATACTGTCCATATCAAAGGAGGCCCCACATGATGGACTGTCCCATCAAAGGTAGGGCTCACACAGTGGACAGCCCACATCAAAGATGGGCCCTACATTAATTGGTGTAAGATCCAATCCACCAATCGGGTTGATCTAGTCTTCTACATCTTTCCCAAAAATGGTTCTAGTCCACTCACCATGTTGACCGACTATTGGAAACAAGTGAATGGGTTAGAAAACTTTAGCCAAGTCTTTTAGAGCCGTACATTTGTTTTGCAGACTGTGGCCCACCTAACCAGTGTACAACCTAATTCTTATGCCAGGACATCCATATAGTGGTTCCGTTCTAATGGATGTAATGTATCTCGGACCAATTGTGCTATGCTAGCACATGCATGGCATGTACATGAGCTTTATTGCACGCAAGTGGGATTAGAAAAAGCTCATTTTGTTAGGAAAACTACCTCAACGCTTAGCTTTTTCTTTTCATGTCAATATGTTGCTTAGATTTTTCTTTACATGTCAATATGTTGCTTATTATATGATGATTTGAAATTTTGTTTCGAAAGGTTACTTATCAATGTGTTATTACCAAACATACTTATTTACTTATTGGCTGATAAGTATGTTATTTACCAAACATACTTATTACTTAATAAGTAAAAACCAAGATAAGTAACTTATCTGATAGGTAACTTATCTTAAGTAACTTACAATCCAAACGGGCCCTTAGTGATTCCTCTAGGCAACAACCTTCCCATTAGTTGTAAAGGATTCAACCAACCTACCATCACCTTGGTCATCTCAAAGGAAGATCATATGCAAGGTGATTGATCGGTGAGGCTAAAGCCTTGGCAAAGCATTTGCATCATTGATCGGGGGAGCACATGGGGAGCTGATTCGAGTACGGGAGAGCAAGAAAAAGCAATCCAAGAAGGCGTGACAAAAGGGGGCTCAATCTAACAGGTAAGTTGTCAATTGTAGGAGTCCACTAACGCTCTTTCCTTGGGTAGGATTGAGTGTGAGAGTTTGTAATCCAAACTCGAATAAGTATCCAAGTAGGAAGCCTCCGATGGGAGTATGCGTTATGTTCTTGTGTAGGATCGAAGAGTTGGGAGGAACCTTTAAACTCCTGGGTTAGGTGAAACTCGTTAAACAACTCGGTTAGGTGGAACTGGTTGGAACACCTAAGTTGAGAGGTGAACCTGTAAAACCTCCGTTCAGGTTGAGAGGTGAACCTGTGTGTAAAACCTCCATTTGAAAGGTTGAGAGGTGAACCTGATTTAAAACTTCCGTTTTGTGAAATACAGTGTACTCATGGGTTAAGTATGACAACCGGGAGTGGAGTAGACAAGAAGTTGAACCACTATACATGCTTGTGTTTGTGATTGTTTTGAGCACATTATTATTCTAGCATTGTTTGTTTAATTGTTAATTATATGAATGTTTGAATGGAATGTATGCTATGCACATGATAGGTAGATTCACACTCAAGATGTATTTTCACTCTATAAACTAGTTGCTTGATAGTTATATCTTTTATAGTCTATGTGATTCGATCAACTTAAGCTTGGAAGCTAAGTGTTACTTGCCTAATTCAGTTTAATTGTTAATTAGTTTTAATTAAGCAAGAATTTTAAAAAAGGTCCTAATCACTCCCCTCTAGGACTTGTTGTAGTTCTAGTAGCTCTACCAAGCTTCCACGCATAGCGTAGGGTGTCGTGTTAAACGATTCGATACAATTTCAGAAAAGGCACTTGATATTAGCAGGATGAGGGCCTATTTAGGCAGGTTGATAGGCTCTATCGGCCAGTCGACAAACTTGGGCGACCGACCAAAATTGGCCAAATCTGGACAACAAGACTAAACTTTGAAGCCAGTTAATTCGACTGGCCGATGTAAAAAATCGATTGGCCGATAGGCCTTGTTGGTCGGCTGACGATGAATACCGACCGACCGAAATGGCATATTTTTAGACAGCAACTTCGAACTGAAATCCTATTTTGCCCGTCGAAAATTGACCGGCCGAGACCTATGGCCGGCCGGCCGATGACCCTTGTCATCCGGCCAATTGGCAGGTCGACAAGTTGAAATGTAGCCATTTTTAGCCATTTTGTGCCCATTTCTTTGCATCTATTTATACATCTTTTAAGGGCTTTTAGGGCTAGACGAGAACACCTCACTAGAGCATAGAGAGTGTTTCCACCCTGAATCTTTCCCTCCTTACTCTATTTTCTCTTGAATTCATCATTCAATCCTTGTATTAATGGCACTTTAAAGAGTATTCAAAGCTTAGATTGAAGTATGAACTCAAGCTTGCATTAATGGCTAACCAACCTTCAATAATTAAACATTTTGGTCATTAATAGCCATTCAATGCTCAGATTTGGTGATTCCAACATTTACATTGGATTTTAAATAGGAAAAAGGAACACCATTACTTCTCCCAACTACCTTGCATTAGATAGGCATATAATTCATTCATGGTAGGTGATCTTGGGAGCATGGAGAACAGCTAAAGCATCATGGAGCTAAAGCTACTCTATTCGACGCTTGAACAAGGCTCATCTAGCTGATAAGTTCTAATGTTTAATAGTCCAAAGTTGATCCCCTTCTCGTGGAGATTGGCGTCGAAAGATTGTGACCTAATCTCGAGGGTAAGTTCCTATGTGGGCCTCTGGCGGGAGTGTACATGGCTAGTTCTTGGATTGGAACTAGTGAGAGTTTGAGATCCAAACTTGGTAAGTCCCTTGTGAGGGACACCGACGGGTGGTATACACATGTCATAGTAATAAGATGTGAGAGTTGATGATGAACCAAATTTAAAACCACGAACATAGTGAAATATGGTGCATTCGTGGAGAGAGTGCGACAACTGAGAGTGGAGTAGACATGTAAACCAGTATACATCATTGTGCATTGTGGATTGATTGTTTATCTCTATTTATACTTACATGTTGACTGATTCATACTTAGATAAACATGTGCTGAATGTGTTTGATAAAATGCCAATGATGAAGTTTGAACTTATAACTTATCTTGATTATCTCTATTTAGTCCAACTGTTTGAATTTGTCTAGATTATTTAAATTTTGTAAAAGAAATTTAAAAGTCCTATTCACCCCCCTCTAGGACATTAGCCATATCTCCAAGCTTCTTTTGTAGCAGTAAAACTGCAATTTTAGCTGCACACTCTAAATCAAGAACCCATTAGGAAAATCTTGTTAGACCTTCGAATCTTTGCATCCCAAAGCTCAATGGGATCAATCTAAGCTGTTCATAGGCTTCATTTTGAAGAAATAGATTCTGATCAATAAAACTCACCAACATAAAATCTTATGTATCCACAATTTTCGGATCTAAAATATGTGATTTATGGGCCATTAGAACATGCATGTAATGAATGACCAGATTGGGTTTAACGTAATTGAGCTTAATAGGCAGTGTATAAGTGTATGTTGTTGAAATCGAAAACCTTTTACTTGTAACACAAATTTTATCCCGCAACTGGACTTTTGAAAATTTGAAATCTTATATAAGCTCTTAAAAAAAAGAAGAGGAGAGATTTGAAGAGGAAAAATGAAAGAAATATAGAAAAGAAAAGAAAACGAGATCGAGAGAGACAATGAGAGATCGAAAGTAGCGAATCATCACTTGCCGCACCAAAGTCGCTTACTCCAACATCTGTCGTTGGATGTCCATGAAGGTAGAAAATAAAAGCATTGAGAAGAAAATTGAAGAGATCAGAGGAAAAAGAGAGAGAGGAGAAGAAGAAAAGTACAGGAAAGGAGAAGAGGAGTCCACCGAGTCGACTCATAGAGTCGATCCACTAAGTGACGAGATCAAGCCAATCTAAGGTTAAGTATGGGCCCCAAATGCGTCACTCATCAAGTAATTTAGATTGTAATCCTTTTTGTTCAAGTATATTATTGAGTGTAGTCCAAGTTAGGTGACTCAATAAGTTGACTCAATGAGTTAGTGTGCTAATATAGTCAAATCTAAGCTTGGATTACCAAAAGCATGAGAATAATAGATGTGTGACCAATATATATGTTTTCATGTCGACAACTCGACCGCTTCACGTAGAAACCTGATCAAGTTGCATCATATATAACTACGTCCAACTGAGTCTAAAAGAACCCGAACCTAAACCATGTGCATGTAAAGTCTAGTGATACATTAGATTATCTTAGGTAGGTGATCTTTTTCGACTTAGAAACCTTACGTTTATATTGTATGCTAAGCTTAGGTTAATACTCATTTTTACTATTGTTGGTAGACATAATGATTCAAATTTTGTTTAACATGAGATAGTCTTTCATTTGATGTTGTGGATGTATGGTTTCTTACTTTGTAAACATGTGTTATCGCTATCTCCTTTAATGGTTGTAGATGCATTAATCATAAATATGTTTAGCATGCCGATTAAATTTCATCCTTAAATGTATTGTTATATGGAATAGATGTGAGTGTAAGCGTAATTTATTTATGTACCAAACTTGTGAATATATTAATTGATGGTACGAGTTACATGATGTATGTCATACTTTAATGAAAAGTTTAATGAATCAAAGCACAAGTGATTTGCCCAGGGTCATTCCTGAAAAGATCATCACCGCACAGGTGCTCTGCCCAGGGTCATTCCTGAAAGGACCCGCACAACACAGGTGCTTTGCCCATGGTCATTACTAAAAGGATCGACACAAGTGCTCTGTCATGGGTGATTCCCTAAAAGATAAGCACACATGGGTGCTCTGCCTTGAGTTATACCCTAAAAGATTATCACGGGTGCTTTGCCTTGAGTCATCCCCTGAAACGATCAACGCTAGTCCTCTGCCAAGGGTTATCCCCTGAAAGGATCAACATAGGTGCTCTGCATTGGGTCATCCCATAGAAGGATTGGCACACACAGGTGCACTGCCCTGAATTACTCCAAAAAATTTATGAAGAACCACTACTGGTTCATGTATCATTTATGAATTTTAAACGTTAGTTTAATTACGAGATATTTAATTTACCTCTCACATTAATTCAATATACTAGGCTTGTGTTTGGTTCTAACATGAAACTTACAACTTGGGAATGAAGTGATCCTATTGAGTTGTTATACTCACCTTATCTTAAACATCAACAGGTGCAAGATTGAAATACTTTAAAACATGCTGGAAATTATTATTAAGTTGATTTTACCTAGAAGTAGTTGTTTACTTCTTTAAAGATTAGATTAGTGCATTTTTCTTTATTTGAAGTGGATGTAAGGATAGACGTGGATCTCAAGTCATATTTGCTTTTTGGTATTTGGTTATTTAAATTATATGTGATGGAATAAAAATATGTGATCAATGTTGATGCATTGAATAAGGTTGACTTGTTGGAATAGAAAATTCGGGCATGTAAAACTGGATAATGTTAATATACAATTTTATATCTCATGATCTTAGAATTCGGGTCTTCAATTAACCTACTCTAGTACCCGCATTTCAAGGCGTGACACATATCCTAGCGGGCCAGGGAAAGTAAGAGGTACATCTCCTTAGATGATGGAATCATTAACGATAGGATGTAATAGAGGAGGTGAGAGTCCATGGGCTATTAGGTGGAGTGGGGAAGTTGGAAGTATGTGCTATGAAAGGGAAACTGACGTGAGGGGTGTATACTATGTAATCGCGTCACCTAGTTTGATTTGGGGTGGTGTGCATATGGACGCCTTCCTCATGTGTGTGCATGTGAGTTAGAGGCGGTGGGATCCTTCCTTATAAAGGGGTTGCATGAGAAGAGTTTAGGGGAAAACATACGATGAGAGAGAGAGAGAGAGAGAGAGAGAGAGAGAGAGAGAGAGAGAGAAGAGTAAGAGACAATAGAGAGAGATGCCCAATAGTGTACGTCGAACATGAGTCGGTTCTGTTGTGGCTTAAGTTCGAATCAAGTGTCAGGTGCACATTCTAGTTTCATAGTGTTCGGTTTACCGCTCAAAACAGCTAGGTAATTTTTCTCGAGTTAGAAATTATCGATTTATATCTTTTTTTTTATTTTGGAATTAATTTAATGTTGTTAGATTTTAGATTATAACATGTTTTAACTTCTGAAATTTTAAGACGAGTTGCTTTACATAAATTTTGTTAAGTTAAAATATTAATCTCATTTAATTCCTAAATTATGGAATTTAATGACTTAAATTTGAATTTAAAGCTTATTTAAATTCTAAGTTTTGAAAAATCCAAAGAATTAAATTAGTTGTTAAACTTAAAATTTCAAACAGATCCAAATTTCTTAATCTTGGAATGTAATGGTTTAAAATAATTCAGATTTTAATTCAATCTAATTATGTAAATTTAGAATTTATTGATTTAAATTAATCTTGTTAAATTTAAATTTTAATCCAATGTAATTTTTAAATTTTAAAATTAATTGATTTTAATTAAAAACTCTAATTTTAATTTAATTTTTTAATTATAGAATTTTTTTAGTAATGTCGATTTATAAATTTAGATTTAATTATTAGAATGCTTGATATTAAACTGATAAGTTTAAGGGCAATGTAATTAAAATTTGAAATTTTAGGATTTATTGATTTAAAAGTCAATCTTATTAAGTTGTAATCTAAATTAATTTCTAATTTTTTGAGATTTAATTAATTTAAAAAAAAATTAAATTCTAGATTTACATTGTAGATTAACTTTTGAAATTTTAAAAATAGGTTACTTAATTCAAATTTATCATATTTAAGTGGTAATTACTAAGCTAAATAAATTATTCTCTATAATTATTAGATGTAAATTACAATTTATTGTAAAAATATTTATTTTTTATTAAAATATAATTATATTAATTAAAAAATTAGAATTTTGGGACATGAATGAAATTTTCAGTAATGTACATAAGGTTTTATGTAAAATTTTAGATAATTACAGAAAGCAGCTCAATCTTAAAGAAATTATTAACAACACCATATTTCTACAATATTATTTTTTTCTTGTTCTCAAATTTCTTTATTATTTTATTTAAATGAATTATTTCATTGATAATTTATTTATGTTAGCAAATATTGAATTTTTGTAATATACATGCATCTTTTTATTATGAAATTATTGAAAAAGAAAGAAAGAAAGTAATAAGCAAGTAAGAAGATCATGTTTCTTAAGTGAAAAACTATAAAATTCATTGAAATTATTTAAGAGTCTCATTTATGTATGGCATAGAGTATAAGTGTGTACAAAGACATACATCAGAGGTACAACTGAAGCAGTAGTCGGACTAGCTAACGTGTGAATGGGTCCCTCACCATGAGGTACCAATGTGTGGGTGTTAATGTAACATAACCATCCACTTGGGTACATTATTATAAGAGATGATGATTATTTAATTTATTATTTATAATAATTCATGAAAAATATCACAGTATCTTTACAATTTTGGCATTGAATTCATGGCATCTCTACGATTCGGTATTTAATTCATGTTTCAAACTTTAAATTAAGTATATTCATTACTTATATATTTGATATAATCTGAAAATTTCAAATTTGGATTAAATATGATCCCACTTAGCGTGTGTAAGCTCGCCCTATCGTGGGTAATATTTAAGGATGCTAGGTTTAGATAGGAAGCAAATTGGAATGATGCTTTAGTCGTCAACCTAGTCCGAGTTATCTTTTTATCAATTTAGATTCATTGTGAAAAAATATATTTGTAGAGAAAGAGTATAAGATAGAATTTAGTTTTTTTTTCCTTTGCAATAACGATTAAATAATTTGTTTTAATGGATATAATTTATGATTATATAGTTTGGTGTTACATGATCTATATGGCTTTATGGATGAAAATTCTTAAACTATAAGTCATGACTTGGGATGCGGGATCGAAGTTTGTCTAACCCTAGTGCTAAATTTTAGGGAGTGACACAATGGAAGTATTGGATCAATCTGGGTGTACAAGATAGAGCAAGATAACAAACTTCTAATGTAGTAAGGCATATAGAAGACTATAGGTGATAGAGTATCATAACTGGTGTATTCACATATATATAAATCCTGACCCAAAGGAGATGTACCTTAAACTAGAGAAAGAGAGAGCCTTGGATGACCCCCTAAGAATCACCTTCAAAAGTACAAATAGAGATGAGATAGAGACAGAGATTCCCATATCTCTTTCTTTCATCCATTATACATTCTACTTGTGTGAGGTCCTCTTCTGTGGACGACTCCATCGTCTCCCTTGGCCCTACTCTAAAGGCTAACGTGTGGCTCTCATCCTCTCTTTTATCTGGGATAGATAAAAGAGAGACCTTCTCAAGGGAATGCAATAGGCAATCCTTACCATAGGTTATGAGTTTTTTCTTTTTTAAAAATATAAGAATATCCAAATGGGGATTCATAAGGGATTCATAAGGATATAATAAATAAAATTAGATTTTAAAAACTTTTTATTTTTCTTTCCATTTCCAAGTTTCCAACAGTGCTACCTCAATTGTTGAATCACAAGCATTGGTATTTATAACTCCTCTGTATGTGTTCACTGTTAGAGATAGGTTTAAATTTAATAGGTGGTGGCAATATTGTACATAAGTTGAACACCATGAAGCGTGTGTCATTTTTTAGTGCCTTAAAAGTGACCGATTTGGGTTTATAAAACCTAAACTTGAGGCACATTTTGAAATTGATATAACTTTTCTCTCTACTCACTCTCTCCTATTCTCCAATCTCCCACCAATCTTCTTAAAACAAGACTTTAGTTTTGTCATATAGCAATTTTGTAGAGCTATGCAATAAAATCAACATGTATTTACTACTACAAAAGTGCTTGGGTGGATTGGCATAAGAAGAAGAGGTTGGTAGAACAAGAGTGGGACATGTGCAGAGTGCATAAAGCTTTTCATTTAGGTGAAACTTTGAGGCCTTCCTATAACGAACAGGAAGGAGGGGATTTGACTTCCCTTTAACCAAAGGAGTTCATAGATTTTGTAAGTAGATCAGTGGTCAAAATATAACTTATGAACATACATATTTGTCTCAATCCGCGGCATCCACCATTGCATAAGAAACTGTACTTGTGACAGATCATATATAAATTGTAATATAATCAATGAAGCATATATTATGTCTATCCATTATGCATGAGGCAAAGGAGACAGTTGTCCTTGCATCTTTAAAGCCGCAAATCGTATATAGATTGTGACATAGTTGATGAAGCATATATATTATGTCTTTGATCTTGCAAGTTAAAGCTTGCATATTTTCTAACTGGAGAGGCTAGCTTGTTATTTCTTAGAGGTAAACATGTTACAACCCTCTTGCAAATAGTCTTCTATATCAGTAGAGGATAGATGCACAAATGCACAAATGGCACACTCATGTGAGATTAGAGCCTCTCATTAGACAATTCTAATAATGTAAATGTCATGTCTTAAAAACTAGACTTATTTCATCATTAAGTGGGCCACAATTATATAAAAATGAATGAGCTATTAAAATAATTTGACAATGGTTCAAATTATGTAAATATTTATCCCACTTGATTATCATATTTGCTAGATTTTACACACATGGAATGTAGATAATTGAGGATTGGTTGATGAGTCATGCAATCCCACACGCGTCATTCATTTTCACGTCTAAGGTGATTGCACATTCAAAGTGAACTTGAGTGCATGCAAGTAGAATTTCTCAATAAGAACAAAAGCAGGCATCTTAATATGGGAACAAATGAAAAGACTTACAGAGATGGCAAAGCGGCCAAAGCGGCCAAAAGCAGCTTGGCCAATGTCTGGGTAGGTCTCTAGTCCTGGTTCACTGTCAAGACAATAGCGCAAGAGAACTCCTGTGTACCATGAGAGCATTGCAAATGCAAGCAATATAGAGAGCCCCCACCAGCCTCCTTCCTTGGCTGCATAAGGAGTGGAGAGTATCCCAACTCCACAAAGCACATTTATGCCTGTACAAGTAATATTAATAGTGCAGCGAGCATGATAAAAATGGAGTAAAAGATCACGTTCGTCTATTAAGATATTTCTTGAATCCATAAGTAATCTTAAATCTATAAGGTAAACATTAGTAAAAAAAAGAATAAAACTATTTATGAATGAATTCTTCCCTAATGATGCAATTAATGTGGCTTATATAAGCCTAGAATCGTAAACTAACCCAAAATAGAAAAGTAATTTAAAATAGTAAAAATGTTTAAACTGACTCAAACTCTATTAGATTGCCAAAACAAGGACTTTATAAGCTACCATATGACTTTCTTAACTCTAAAGTATAAAAAATAGTAGCATCGTAGCTTACTAAAAATAATAAAGTCTAACTTCAAACTAAAATTTGACCTTTAAAACATCCATAATTTGTAAAATTGTATGGTTTCCAATAAACATTACCCACTGTCTAAGACTAAGGCTTCATCAATAACTTTCCATCATTATATTATATACTCAATTTCCATACCTTGTCATAAAACTATGGTTGCTTAAAGTTACAATGCACGTATGACACTTTTGTATTTGTTATAAATTGAACTTTTGTATGATTTCTCTTTATCTGTGCACTCCATGAAGTCACCCATGATTTGTCTTACATTAGTTAATATGGTGATATGGGCTCTCCATGAAGTCACCCATGATCTCTCCTACATTAGTTATGGTGACAGGCTTTACAAAAATACATGTTGTAAAAGAAATATAAGAAGAAAAACTTATTTAGATTAGAACAATCGCCACATATTAACCGTTGGATATAAGTTTCCCATACAATCACACCTATGTGTCAATCTGTTATGCATGTAGGGTATTTGAGCCACACATAATGTGGACCCACCATGGAGATCATCAAACTTTTATACAAGTCCTTATCAGAGATTCTTTCTATGAAAAATAATACTATTGGTAAATCTAATTGAAATTGTACATTGTTTTTATAGAATGTGACCAACCTAATGAGTGGTATGACTTGGGTTTTATGCTTAGTGATCTTTGTGGTAGGGCACACCTTATGCATTGTCACATATCCCATAACTCTTTAAAGTGAGAGAGCGTGGTGTATAAAACATAATGGGATGAAAGTGGCCATTCCCCTTGAAGATACGTGGAAGAAATTTACAAACACAATAGTATGTGTATGTATCATTATGCTCAGAGGCTCGTCTAGCATTGCAAAGTGTAAAAGATAAAATTAGCAAATTTTCCTTTTTGGGTAGTGCACAGTGGTTACATTATGTTCTAGCTTGGGGCATGATCATATTGATATGTGAGAGATGTTAGAAATAATATATTATGCTATTTTTATTTAACCAATTACTCAGCGCAACCTTTTAACTATTCGGGTGCTTTTTGCTTAGTAATTTTTCTGACAATTGTCCCTCCACGACTTGCTTTTAGAGGTTGTATGTAGTAGTTGGTCTATAGATCAATATAAGGTGGGACCACACTAGCATGTTATTGATGTCAGTGTAAACCACTGCCATAGTTGGTTGAGGAGATTGAACAAAAGAGGAAACTCTATGTCTAATAAATAGTTGATCATAAAGTTATTCTAATCTATCATTTCAAATTCAACCAAAACCCCTTGGGAGAAAGGCTACGATGATCACCATTTGAAGAAGCTAAAAGGAATCTAGTAAGCATTTTAAGTTTTAACTTTTCAACAGAAGTATGCATGCACACAATAAACACACACATTTAAGAATGATTTCATAGAGTAGACTTCATGTAGGGACCATTGTGATGTGTACCAAACATCTAGACTGTGCATCAAAGATGCCCTATAATAAAAGTGGAATTCCCCAAAAATCAACTAGATCCAAGACTTTCATAGGTTAGTCCATCAGGAACAATGTAAAATCATGCATTAAACTTAAATCAAATGGTTTGGCTGATGCAAAGGTCGATTGTTAGGCTTGGTAATGCATGGAGAAGATATGAATCGCTGGAGAAGAGGGTCCAATAAAAGGCATACCGAGGCTTCCAAATGCTTGGATTGGCCTAATGGTGAGCGTCAATGGATAAATAAGGGCTGAGAGCTCCTTACCTCTCTCTCTCTCTCTCTCTCTCTCTCTCTCTCTCTCGCTCACATACACACACACACACACAAGAAAAGAAGAAATAAAAAACAACATTTATAAAAGCAAAAAAAAAAAAAAAAAAACTGTAGCCCTCGACATGAGGGTCTTATTTATAATAAATAATGCTAGTTTAAACTCATTACAACTCTTAAACCAATCATAATCCTAAGACTACCAACTAGAATTAGTTTTCTAAAAAAAAGACAATGAGAGAATGGGTGAAACTCATTAATTTTGGATCTTCTTATGGGGTCTACAAGTGCTCTCCTTCAATAGTAGGTTGCCATGTGTATTGAAATGCCTCGGAATGGAGGTATAATCTTCCCTCTACTAGATAATACATCTAATTTGAAAGGAGATTTTTGGAAAGGCCCACATGGTGGGGACGCATTGAGAGCCATGGAAAGACTATTTCCTCATTCCATAAAGATGAACAGTGGAGAGCGAAAAAACTATTTTCGGATCCCCTCGAGGTATGCATGCATAGTCGAAACTTTCAGAAAGCAACTATAACAATTGTTGCTATTTCTGGCTTTTTCCTAACTTTACACGACTTGTGCCTTACCTAGGGTCCACCAAATACTCCAAGCAAACCATCTCTTGACAAGTGTATATGGAGATGGAATATGATGTCTACATGGATTGGTAGGAAAATCAGCAAAAAACATGCAGAATGGAAACATGCACAAAGATGCTTAGGTTTCCTATAACAATAAGGTTTCTTGCTATTTTAGAGCCATTCAAATGGCATATGGGGCTCACATGATCCTGACAACAAAATACCTTTTAATAGTTGGATGTGAGGCCTACAAAACCATATGAATTCTGAAAAATACTTAATGAATGGGAGAAATTTGTGACAAAACAATGCATCCGCTCTACTTATGTAGTCCACATGCCCACATGATTTTCATAGACTTTGGGGCTTCCCCACCACCTCGTAGCTGCACTTACCAAGATCGTGAATGTCGTTTCCATTCTTCTCTATGGGATCTTCACAATGGTGCACAAATCATTGAAAATTGATGTAGAACAGAGATATAAGGGTGCAAATTGGCTCACTTACAATTGCAAGTGTATTATTCATGCGTTGTTCATGAAGTGATTTCATTGATTGGATGGTCCAAATCTCTTGATCTGGTACAAATATGCATGGCCCACCATGATCTAATAAATAAATGTGGCCCCCAACTCGATCTAGACGGTTGGATTGACTTTCATTGTTGATCCAACCCGAGGGATCATCTTCTTCTAATCGATTTAGACTAACTGATTGTAGACGGCCCTAATGTCCATATTATTCTCCAATTGTGGGAGAAAACTCAGCCCTGAATTTGAATCATGAGAAACTCCATAGCATACTTTCTTTGATAGTGGGGATTGAAAATGTAAACCTTCGTACTTGGTCAACTTTGATGGCAGTGGATTGCATCCCTTGACTTTTGGCATGTTCTCAACATGGATCACATAATTGGATCATCATCATGGTGAGTTATCCTTGTTGGGTTCCATAAATTTAACTGTTAATTTTTCCACTATGTGTACAATTGTCATGATCATGCATGAAATGGTAAAATCATTGTCTGATCCATTTGTTAATTTATCAATTACTGCATCTTTTGATTCATCAATGGTAGAATAATCTATGTTCTTCATCTTTTCAGACACTTAGGTAATTTCTTTGTTGATGCTCGATTCTTCGATGAAACTTATGGCTCCATCGAAGCTTGTAAACTTAATGGGGTCCTTGTTGAAGATGGGATCCTTGTCGAGATCTATGACATGCTCTTCAGGCTTCCTCAATGTTGATGTGAATATGTGACCTATTTCTTTGGTCTCTTGTAAGATCATGGCCAGAGAGTCTTCCTCGAGATCTATAAAATTTTCCTATGAAGGTTTAATTGGATTATTGTCATTCATGGAATATAAGATCACCTTTTGAGCATTCTTTTGAAGATGTATGTATTCTCGCACCCATCATATATGACGTGGTGATAATATTTCCATGGATGGCCTAAGAAAGATGGCAGACTTCTATTGCAACAACGTTGCACCATAAATTGTCAAAGTGCTTGTTGGCAATTGAGAAAGAAACAAGACATTAGGTCATTACCTTTACCTATTCTCCCTGATGAAAGCCAAGTTATCTTTTATAGTTTGGTCATGCTTCTTTATCTTGAGATTGAGCTTATTCATAACCTATCACGAGATCATGTTCTTGCAGCTTTTTGTCATCTACGATGACTTTGTAGACCTTCCTATTGATGATGAATGTAGTGTGAAAAATGTTCCTCCTATGCTAGTCTTTTTTGGCCTCTTGCTTGGGAATTAAGGAAATCTTTCAAATAACCAATCACTCCCCCATGTTCATCTCTCAATGTGGAGTTGATAATGAGAAGGGTTGATGTTCTCCTTCTCGTAGAGATCCGCAATGGAGCATGTTAATGAGAAGCGATTTCTTCATCTTTGGGATCCTGAGCAGGGAGGGCGTGATTAGGTTGATCATCGTTTGCCAAATCAGATAAATACCTTGAGTCCACAAGGTCTCCGGGAATCCTCTACCGGACTTCCTCGAATCCACGAGGGAAAGTAAGAAAACAGGAAATAAATCCAAATAAATTCATAATCATAGGTTGAATGAAAATTAACATGACTACAATGCTTTAAATAAGAAAATAAACCCTATGTAGAAGTTTCAGACTTCAACTCAAACTAAAACACTTAAAAAACGCAACTTACTATAAATAGTAAACTTATTATTTATAGAAGTCTCTCAATCTTACTAGAACTCATGGTTTTCGGCCAAAAATAGAAAGTTTTCAAAATGGCGTAACCAGGTTGTTCACTAATTATTCTAAACCCTTTTCATGTTGGGCATAAACTGTAAAACCCTACGGATCAAAAGTTATGATCGAAATAAAACTTACTATAAATAGTAAAATTGAAATAAAACTAACCAATGACAGTTGATCTAGATGAATCTCACAATTCCGGCATGGGCAACCCGACATAGCGGGTTGGGTGGCTAAAGTAGCTCAAGCTACCCCAAAATCATATATTATGCTCCGAAACTCATCCCGGATCGCAAGATACGACTGCTTATGGTCATGACCACTTCCGACCCTGACCGATCTTCTTTTGGTCCGTATAGGTCATGTAATAGTCAGCGACCCGCTCTACATTAGTCTCCTCCACTTCGAAAGAACTCGACCCCGGGTTCTCGTCCAACATTGGTTTATGATACTCGTACAGATCTGCCATGTTGAAAGTCCTTAATATCTCCATGTCATCTGGGAGATCAACAACATAGGCATTATCATTGATCTTGCGGATGATCGGTACCGGGCCAATCTTCTTGTGCTTCAATTTGTTGTAGGTCCCGACAGGAAATCGCTCTTTACGTAGATGGACCATCACCTAATCATCGACTTCAAACACGTTGAGGAGCTGATGCTTGTCGGCATCTTTCTTGTATTTGTCGTTTGAAGCCTGTAATTTGTTCCAAACGTCCTCATGAATATCCATGATCTAGTTCGCCATGTGATCAGCAGCAATACTCATACCCAGAATTTTGGGCAGCGGGATCAAATCAAGTGTGTGGCGTGGCATTCGTTCATAGACGATCTGGAACAGAGATTTTCCTATCGAGCAGTTTACCATGTTGTTAAATGCAAACTCCGCTTGAGCCAGGGCCATGTCCCATTGTTTCGACTTGCATGTCTCCTGAAATACAACGGATGAGATTCCCTAATGTGTCGTTCATGACCTCCGTCTGCCATCTGTCTACGGATGGTAGGCACTATTGATTTGGAGTTGTGTGCTGAACTAATTCCACAAGGCCCACCAAAAGTGGCTAACGAACTTTGTGTCCCGGTTTGAAGTGATTGTTTTAGGAATCCCATGTAGCCGCATAATCTCCCTGAAGAACAAAGTGGCCACGTGTATTGCATTGAACATCTTATAGGGAATGAAGTGTGCCATTTTGGAGAATCGGTCTACCACAACAAACACAGAATCCATGCCGCATTATGTTTGTGGGAGACCTAGTACAAAGTCCATGGATAAATCCTCCTAAGGGCCATCGGGCACGGGTAATAGAGTGTAGAGACCCGTATTCTGAGATTGTTCCTTACAGGTTTGGCAAACATGGCATCGTTGCCCCGCTTTCCCCACATCACGAGTTAGCTGTGGCCAGTAATACCGCTCTTCCACCAAAGCTCTGGTCTTGTCCCGTCCAAGGTGACCACCAAGGCCACCACCATGTAGCTCAAGGATAATCTTGTCACGGAGGAAACTGTCAGGGATGCATAATTGATTCCCCTTGAAGAGGAATCCTTCTTGCATATGCAGGTCATCGGGGTGACCCTCTTAGCACCTCAACCATGCATCCTTGAAATCCTCATCCTCTGCATACAATTCCTTGAGGCAGTCGAATTCGACCACTTCATTGCTCAATGCGACCAATAGTGACGTACGACGGCTAAGTGCGTTAACCACCTTGTTCTGCTGCCTTGACTTGTGCTTTAGAAGGGACGTGAATTCTTGTAAAAATGTGATCCATCTTGCATGCACACGGTTCATGTTAGTATGACTGTTAATAAATTTTAAAGCTTGATGGTCAGTATAGAGAACAAACTCTATCTGAATCAGATAGTGGCACTGATGAGCAATGCCTGGACCACTGCATACAACTCAAGCTCATACGTCGACCACTTCTTTCGTGCGTCACTGAGCTTCTCACTATAGTAGGCGACCGATCGACCTTCCTAAGATAGGACTCCACCAATACCGACATAGGAGACATCATACTCTACCTCAAACAAATTGTCAAAATTGAGACGCATTAGGACTGGCTTTGTGGAAAACCGATGCTTGATTTCAGCGAAGCTCTTGTCTGCCTCATCGGTCCATTGAAACGGCCCCTTCTTTATGCAATCAGTGATTGACGCAACAATGGTACTAAAATTCCTCACGAACCGACGATAAAAGGTCGTCAACCCATGAAAACTTCGTAACTCATAAATGTTTATCGGGGTCAGCCAATCCCGAATAGCCCGAACCTTCTCTTTGTCCACTCGAATGCCCATGGACGTCACGATGAACCCTATGAATAATAGTTGATCGATCAAGAAGCTACACTTTTTCAGGTTCAAATATAACTTATTTTCGACTAACACATGTAGCACTTGCTTGAGATGGTTCATATGTTCCGTATCGCTCTGACTATAAATCAAGATGTCATCGAAATATACCACTACGAACCGGCCGATGAACGGCTTCAACCCTTGATTCATTAGGCGCATAAACATACTTGGAGCGTTAGATAGACCGAAGGGTATAACGAGCTACTCATACAACCCTTAGCCTTGAAGGCTATTTTCCATTCATCACCCGGCCTAATGCAAATATGATGGTACCCGCTTCTCATATCTAACTTGGAAAACACCTTGGCACCCTTAAGCATATCGAGCATGTCATTTAGCCACAGTATTAAAAATCGATATTTGATAGTTATTTTGTTAATTGCCCAACTGTCGATACACAGCGCCAGCTCTTATTCTTCTTTGGAGTTAACAATACTGGCACAACACATAAGCTCATGCTTTCTCTGAGATGACCCTTACAAATTAGTTCCTCCACTTGCCCTTGAAGTATTTCACTCTTTCGGGTTCATCAGATAGTGCGGTTGGTTGGCCAAGCTCACTCCAGGGACAAGGTCGATATGATGTTTGATTTCTCTCATGGGAGACAATCCATCTGGTAGGTCCTCAGGCCAGATACTTCTATATTCATTCAACAACGACTTAAGGCTGGGAGGGATATTGGAGGTTCCGACTCCTCGCCCTTCACCACTACGACGTACACCTCGCCAGTTTCTTTTGATTCCTCAACAAACTCCCGAATGGCTAGGAGAGAATTTCCCTTCACTTTAGAAGCTTTATGGTGTTTTTCCAATGCCATAGGGCCTAACATCATCTTGCGACCATCTTTAACAAATACATATATGTTATCACGTCCACAGTGGATCGCATCTCTATCTGATTGTCATGGCCGCCCAAGCAACATATGACAGGCCTCCATGTCAACCACATCATATAGGACTTTATCTTTGAAACTTTTACCAACAGAAAATGAGACAATGCATTGTTCAGTTACCTTGGTCTCGTTCATCTTCTTGATCCACTTGATCGAGTAAGGTGTAAGATGCTTTATCGTGGGTAGTTACAATTTGTTTACTATCACCTTCGAGACAATGTTCTTGCTGCTGCCACTGTCTATGATAACATCATAGATTTTTTTTCATTCACGGTGGATCTTGTGCAGAAGATGTTATGCTGATGCGGGTGCACTTCCTTGGAGTATATAATAGTCGACGCACTACTAAGGACTCACCATGGTCCTTAGTAATCAATCTCGGATCTTCGGTGTTCTCCTCATCCACCTGTTCTAACACATCAAACTCAGGATATTCACCCTCTACTTCTCCTTCATACCCCCTTTGTTGATGGCCAGATTGGCTGTGAGGCCTTAGGGGCAAGAGTTCGACAAGTGGCTCGGTTGGCCACATCTAAAGTAATTATTCAGCCTTAGGTGTGTATACAGATTGGGAGCTCGACTTGGGCCCACTGCTGTAGGCGCTGTTTGTTGGGTCCTAAGAGGACCACTCGCCGTGCTTCGGTTTACGATCGTATGGGCCTGAAAATGACCCCCAACTGGCTCCTTTCCCTTAGATGACGTTGCATCTTGTATAGGACCAGTAATGGGGGCCTGTATTTATGCAAAAATATGGGCAGGGGCTCATGCAAGTTGCATCTCTATCTTCGTCGCTAGGTCTACTGCCTTAGCCACGGTCCAAGTTAGGTATAACTGAACCCAGTCTTGAATTGTGGGACGTAGACTGCCGAGGAACCGCGTTACCACATGCAATTCGGTCTCTGCCAAATTGTTTCATGTTGTCAATCTGTTAAATTCGGCTTCGTACTCAACAACGGTCCAGTTTCCCTGCCTACAATTTTGGTATTGCTGGAACAACACATGTTCATAATCTCTGGGGAGGAATCGCGATTGAAGAAGTTGTCTCATCCGCGACCATGATCGGATGGGCAACTTATTCTTCCTGGTATGACTAAGCTGTAACTGTTCCCACCATACAGAGGCACCCGACTTCAACTTGTACGCGATGAGTTTAACTCGCCTATCTTCTGGGACCTCCATGTAATCAAAATAGTGCTTGACTTCCGCAAGCTAATCGAGGAATTCCTCTATACATAGCATGCCATTAAAACTAGGAACATCTCGAAAGTCTCTTTCCGTCCGATCCTCACAATTGTTCTCATGCGCAAGCCATTGTACAAGCATGTCTTTGACCTCGTCATCGCTTGGGTCTGAATCATCTGGGTTAGCCTTGCGATTGGCCACTTGTGGAGCCCTATGGAATATAGGGTTATTCCGTATGGCGAGCACAAGTGGTTGTTGATCGTCGCCTTGGACTTGAGGCGGAGCTATCCCCTCAGTGATACGGTCTAGAGTTCTATGCAGGCCTTCCATGGACACCTGCAAAGTATCTAGCTTATTCGCAAGATAGAGCATCCCTTGAACATCTTTAGTGGGGACATTTCCCGCACCTTCGTTAAACATCATCAGCCCGAGGAAAAATCCTCGCTCCGATACCACTGACGCAGAGAGGGCATGATTAGGTCGATCACCGTCTACCTAATCGAATAAATACCTTAATCCACAAGGCCTCCAGGAATCCTCTATCGGACTTCCTCGAATCCACAAGGGAAAGTAAGAAAATAGAAAATAAATCCAAATAAATTCGTAATAATAGATTGAATGAAAATCAACATGATTACAATGCTTTAAATAAGAAACTAAACCCTAGGTAGAAGTTTCAGACTTTAACTCAAACTAAAACACCTAAAAAGCGCAACTTACTATAAATAGTAAGCTAACTATTTATAGAAGTCTATCAATCCTACTATAACTCATGGTTTTCGACCAAAACTAGAAAGTTTTCAAACCGGCCCAACCACATTGTTCTACTAATTATTCTAAGCCCTTTTCATGTTGGGCACAAACTCTAAAACCCTACGGATCAAAAGTTATGATCAAAATAAAACTTACTATAAATAGTAAAATTGAAATAAAACTAAGCTAATGACTGCTGATCTGGTCGAATCTCACAATTCCGGCATGGGCAACCCGATATAGTGGGTTGGGTGGGTAAAGTAGCTTAAGCTACCCTAAAACCATATATTATACGCCCTGAAACTCATCCCGGATCGCTAGATGCGATCATTTTACGGTCCTGATGGTTCTGATCGCTTCCGACCCCGTCCGATCTTCTTTTGGTCCATTTAGGCCATGTAATAGTCGGCGAACCGCTCTACATCAGATCCTAGACCACATCAACGTGTGTGATTTCTTAAGGCGCATTATTCAAGGTCATTTCATCTAATTACCTTCGTAATATCGCAATCACTTTGTCGTTTCCTGCTGACTCTTCAGTTTGTCGAGCATTGGTCTTGTCCGTGAGATCGAATGTTGAGTCTTCATCCATGTGAATGGCAAGCCGTCTTCCTCTACCTTTAATAGTTTAGGAGGCATAATCAAAGTTGCAAAAAAAAAAAAAAAAGGGTGAAGAGATGTAAGATACTTAGACCTAAGTTGCTACGATACCAGCTTATGTAAATAAGGGTGACAAAAGAATTGGTGGCTTCAACTGTCTCCTTTGCTCCTGCTGAAGTTGCCCCAACCACGCGGAAGTGTCACCTCTCAATGCATATTTTATAAATGGAATCTTATTCTCCTCTGGGAATTTCTTATAGTCAAAGAAGCGTTCGACTTCAAAGATCCATTCGTCGACGCGACTTAGGCCATTGAAGTTAAGGATATCTATCATCTTCTTGTAGGATTGATCCTTCTAATAAACCCAATCAGAGAATCCAACGAATCCTAGAATCGGAATTCCACGACGAACAAGAAGTCGATCTAGTTTCTTGTTTATTCGGTTGAATCCAGCTAGCAAGTCTTGTGTGGCTTGATCAACCTCCCATTGTACCTAATTATGTGGCAGAATCGGCGCATCCATAAAACGGTCGAGGGAAGCCTACAACCCTTGCATCATCTTCCATCTCTCTTAGTGGAGAGCTTCCATTCTCTTCGAAGGATAATAAATCCCTTGATCACCGTCAACGGGGATTTTATCTAACCTTTGTAAAGAGACATCAGCCCGAGGAATAAGCCTCACTTTGATACCACTGATGCAAGGGGGACATGGTGAGGTCGATCATCGTCTTCCTCATAAGATAACTTCCTTGAATCCACAAGGCTCCCTGGACTCCTCAACAGGGCTTCCTCGAATCCATGAGGAAAAATTTAGAATCCACAAAAGAAAATTGATAAAAACAAAAATTTTATTGAATAATAATAAGAAAGTTAATATTAAAAATGAATTTAACCTTATATATCCCTAAATAAACCCTAATTCGTACTTACTAAAAATAGTAAGTTTTCCCAAATAGAAAGACACTAAAAATAGTCAAATCCTAAGTAAACACTACTACTAAGTAAACTCATTCTAAAACTCATTGCTTAACAAAAATAGAAAATCCTAATTAAACAAAAACTCCAAAAAAAAAAAAGAAATAAATCAAATTTCAGAATGACTAAAAATAGCATGTTTTCCTAAAATGTCGTTTTTCTGTCGTAACCGTGCGTTTTCTGGAGAAACGGACGCATGCTAGGTCGTTCACCCCGAAACAAAATTTCAATAGAAATCCATATGTATGTGTCTCGTAACTCGTCCTGGATTAAAAGTTATGGTCGATTTACGGTCCACCTTCTTTTGGTCCATCCATGTAAAAATTGACGATTTTGGCAAGCTTTCCTTGATCTTTCTCTGGTCCATGTGTGATAAGAATATGCTTGATCTATGCCCTTTATCAGAGGGTTCTTGTCCTACATCACACACACACACACACACACACACACACACACACACATAGAGAAAGAGAGAGACTTCTAACTAGATTACAGCCACATATTAATATGAAATAATCTAATGGCGCATCACCAACTCTCCAACCATGATTCTACCTGTTGAAGTGGAGTGAATCTATGCATTACACTTGTCCAGGTTTACTAGTATTTCCTCTATTATCGTCAACAATCATCTCAATATGGATGATATTTTCAAAATCATGTAATTGGTCAAGGTTGATGAACAACTGACTTTGATACCAAATGTAGTAAATGATTGATACTTTCGATGCCAACCATGTAGGTTTCAAAGATTCTCTTGCCAAGGTTTACCTCCAATGATGATAGTTTTCGAGCTTATAAAATCAATTGTATAATTAGGTATGGAAAGCTTTGTATACCTCACAACTCATAAAAGATGATGATTGTCCTTTCCCTCCTCTTCATGCAAATGGCCGCGAACCTGATCTTCCTCCTCTTCATTTATCGCAACAATGGGATGTTGGTGTTTCTAGCATGAGAGAAGAGTTGAGGACTGAGATTGCATTTATAGAGCAATTGATGGCAAGTCCTACCCATCATCGAACTTGTCATTGACTCCCTCATCTCCACACCTCTCTTGGCAGAGAGAGAACCCTAGTAAGTCTTAATCTATTTTAACCAAAGAGCATATAGTACTCTGACCCTATATAATTTGGTACACGAGTCAAGATAGCTCAGTTCACCCGCTCAATTAGACTCGGTTCAGACGCTGGGTTCAAACCAAGTCAAGCAACTTTTTCCAGCTTGAAGATTTTCGAGCTGACCTTGGCTCGATTTGGCTTGACTCGAAGCTCGGTTTGTGTTAACTCAATTTGAGTTGACTCGGTTTGAGTTTGACTCGACTCAGGTAGTTGGAAAGTGAGGTTTTTTTGTCCCACATTGGATGTGAGCAAAGGAATAAAAGAGTTAGTTGTCTATAAAAGCATGAGTAAGGGGTGTCAATGGGCCCGAGTTACCTTCGGGCCTGGATTTTGAACTGTTTTAGGCCGGGCCTATTCAAATTTTGGGCTTTTCTAGGCTCGAACTCGGCTCGAAAGCTCTACCAAACTAAGCTGAGCATGCTATTCCAACTCGATGGCCGAGTCGAGCCAAGCCGAGCTTAATCTAGGATTGTTTGTTGGTCAAGCCGAGCTGAGCTAGGCGTAGCTTGATTTGGTTCGGCTCGATGTACAGCTCTAACCAAGATTGTGTAGAGCCCATTTAAAAGCTCAGTCGGTCGATCCGAACGGTCCATGTCCTTCATCTAGATATGAGTGCATAATGCGATCCACCTGGAAGACATATTCCATCAGTTGACATTGTGACCAAGCTTATCACAAGTCAGGCATGATGGACCGCTTGATCAATGGGCACCATCCTGAAGATGGGCCAATGAGACGACCAAACTGTTAGTCTAATATACCTTTTTTTCCACATGTACTCACACACCCCACACACCCTCGCACACTCACACCACAATAGGTGCTCGAACCCATGACCTCTTGTTAGTATAATATACCTTTTAGTATAGAAGTCTTACTTTTTATAAACAGAGAAAAGGATGGGGAGTGTGGATCGTCTGTGCCTTCATCACAGGAAATTCCATTGCCAATGCTTCTCATTGGTCCACGTCATTTCCGATGACTCTAGTTCACAAAATAAGCCGGATTTCTCTCTCCCCAATAGATTGGGTGCTACACAACACAACTTTAAACGTGTGGAACTTCTCGACCCCATCATAACTTTTGTGTTAGATCCACACTCCATCCATCATTTTTCCGTATAATTTTAGAGCATGATCCTAAAAATGAGGTACATCCAAAGCTCAAGTGGACCAAACCATAGAAAGCAGTGGGGATTAAACAAAATACCATTCAAACCTTATTGGGGCCAACCGTGAGGCTTATTTCCATCTAACCTATTCATAAGGTCACCCATACTTGGATGAAGGTAAAACAAAAATATCAACTTGATCAGAGCCCTTTATGGCCCCAATAAGTTTTCATTGGTAGTGCCAAATCCTACTATTTCTTGTGGTGTGGTCCACTTGAGCTTTGGATCTTCCTTGTTTTTAGGCTCATATTCGAGAATGATCTAAAAAAATGGACGGACGATGTGGATCTAAGAAATACATCATTATGGGCCCCATGCAAATTTCACACGTCAAGAAATTCCGTTGCTTTCTAGATAGAGAAGAAAAGTAGTGTTGACATGTGGAACTTCCGTGGGCTCTATCATGGTGTATGCATTAGATCCACATTGTCCATCCATGTTTTCCATACCTTTTAAGTCATGAGACCAAAGAAGAGGCAGATCCAAGGCTTACGTGGGCCACACTACAGGAAAAGTGTAAATTGGATGCTTGCCATTGAAAACTTCTTGGGGCTACAGATGACTGTGATCAAGTTGATGTTTGTGTTTTCCCTTCATTAAGGTGTGTGTGACCTTATGAAGAGGTTAGATGGCAAATAAACCTCACAGTGGACCCTAAGAAGGTTTCAATCTTAATTGTTTAATCTCCTCTGCTTTCTGTGGTGTGGTTCACTTGAGCTTTGGATATGCCTCATTTTTGGGCTTATAATCTAGAATAATCTGGGAAGATTGATGGACAGTGTGGACGTAAACATAAATCGTGTTGGGGCCAGGTAAGTTCTACCATTTGTCTGTTGTGCTGTAAAAGTTGAGTTGTATAGTGAGCAATCCATTTGTGAGAGAAAACCAGCATCAGGATGACGTGGACGACATTGAATTTCCCTGCGAAGACGATTCTAACGGGGATTTCCTGCCAAAGCCATTCGCATGAAGTTCCTGCGGGAACCTAGGTGGGCCCCACTGTGGTGTTTGTGAGAAATCCACCCAGTCCATCCGTTTTGTGAGATCATTTTAGAACAAAAAACAAAAAAATGAGCCAGATCTAAGACTCAAGTGGGCAAACGTGAGGATTGAATGTCCACAGTTGAAATATTTGTGGGGCCACAAAAGTTTTGAACCAGGCTAATATTTGTGTTGCCAGTTCATTCCAGTGAACAGTATGGATGGCATATAAACATCACTGTAAACGGCCCATTTGAGTCTTAGATCTGGCTCAATTTTGGTTTCACGTCCTAAAATGATCTCACAAAACGGATGGATGGGGTGGAATTCTCACAAAAATCACGGTGGGCCCCACCTAAGTTCTCAGTGCAGGAAATCCACGTCCAGACGATCCGCATCATTCAGGGCGGCGGGGAATCCCTAATCTTATTTTTCTACACACCACGACAGTTGTCCATGTACTGCACTTGTGGGTTCAGACATACAATCGTTCCATGTCTTGATCCGGGCTCCACCTAGTCGAATGCAACCAAGAATTCAGGCCGCATGCGTGGGAAGGATGACAAGAAGGATGACAAAAGATCAAATAAAGCTTTATGTGAACTTTCACGCGAGCCATTTCCTTCACCACCAACGTGTAGAACATCCAAATACGTGCAAAATGCGGGCTACACCATGATGATGACCTGGCAGGAAATTCACCCATACCAGCACGCTTAGTCATGACATCGATCGGCTGTTGGTCCATTGGTTTATGCTACGTCTTGCACGATTGAGTAGTTTGGCCTGATCATCATTTTGCCATTCTTTGCACAGGCGTGATTCACTGCAAAGTGTGACACGTCAGCTTGAAATAAAAGGCTGTAGTGAAACTGCACATGGACAGAAACCCTGTATCCAGCGAAATTGGATTGCGTGGGGAGTCTCTTATCGTGTGGAGTAAGCTCTGCTAGGCCTACCTAGAATGTATGTGCTCTACCTATTCCGTCCATATGTTTTTCTAACTCATTTGAGGGTTGAGCCCAAAATTTATAGCTCATTTTAGGGTTAAGCATATTCAAAGTTCAAGAGGACCACGCCACAGGAAACAGTAGGATTAATGATTTCCACCGTTGGAACCTTCCCAGGCCCCACAGTGATGTTTATTTGTCATCCAACCTGTTCATAAGATCACATGGACATGGATGAGGGGAAAACACAAACATAAGCTTGATCCAAAACTTCTGTGTCCTTCGAGAATTTTTCTATGGTAGACATTCATTTCACACTTTTCCTGTGGTGTGGTCCACTTTAGATTCTGATATGCTTCATTTTTTGGAATCATAGCTAAAATTATCTGTTAAGATGTATGGACAGAGCGGATAAAATAATTAAATCACGGTAGGCTCCACAGAGTCTAAGCATGCGGAGTTACTCACTACGCAATCCGCTTCCGTATTCAGCTCTTCACGATGATCCGTTTGTATGACACGTAAGCTTGAAATAAAAGGCTGTATGTGAAAGTGCACATGGACAGAAACCCTGTATCCAGCTCTTCACAATGATCCGCATAGAAAAACGACAAATCTTCCCATCAGCAGAAACTGATAGGTCGACATGCTTGTCGGTTTTGCAGGTGAGCAGAAATATGAAATGCCATCCATTTAAGAAAATACATGTGAGGGAGGTATTATAGAAAGAATATAGCTAGGTGTTGGCATCCTATAATATAATATATATATATATATATATATATATATATATATATATATATATATATAGGGAAAGCCATTGATCAAGACATTGATCCTGTGGCTACGTTGACCCCCTAAAATTTACTTACGAATTACATACATGTTGTGTAAATAATTCAAATTTATGCTTATTTAATTATCTGATTATAAGATTGGCAGGCATTTATTGGACGGTTAAGAATAAATGATATCTAATGGTCCCAGTTTAGCAAAGAAGTGTGTCAACATATCAAAAGATGGGATTGCTCAAAAAATCTGTTTTTGGGAATCAATTTGCGACAATAATTTAATTTAAGCTCTGAGTGCCTGCATATCAAGGCATGCTGCCCGAGCATCATGCAGTACAAATCTAGTACGGAGGGGATTCACACGAGAGAAGAAAGATGCGGGCGTTCACTCATCAGGTGCTTTTGGCATCGGGGGTATATCTGGGCTCGAATCAATCGGGCGCTCTCATATCTGATGAGCCATCGTGACAGTAGGCGTAAGGACAACGAATGGTGCATATTAAATATAAACATGTGACCTCACCTGATAAGTCTACTCCCGTCTTTCTGACCCACACTGACATGAGCCCATGTTAACACGTGTGCTGTCGTGAACCAATCTGACAGCAGATGGACTCAGCACATGCACTTCAATCAGTCCACGTCGATGGATAAATCACCTCTTCGGGCTCATATTGCCTCGTGTAAAAGACACAGCACCTATGCGTGTATACATGACAAAACTCCATGTGCCTGATCATGATTATGTATTTTATCCACCCCCTCCATTAATTTTGTCAGATAATTTTAGAGCCTGAGCTCGAAAATGAGGCTGATTCAAAGCTCAAGTGGCCTATCCCAAGGGGAGAAGCAGTGCAGATATTGATGCTCAACGTCCACTGTGATGTTTATTTAACATCCAACCTACTCATAAGGTCACGCAGACATGAAGGAAGGGAAAAACCAAATATCAGCTTCATCCAAAACTTCTATGGCGGCAATAATTTTTGAAACGATAAGCATTCAATCCCTACTGTTTCCTGTGGTGTAGTCCACCTAAGCTTTGGATCTGCCTCATTTCTAGGCTCATGACCTAAAATGATATGGAAAAAAATGAATGGATGGCATGGATAAAAACAAATACATCGCCCAACGTAGGTGCTGTGTCCTTCACGACTACGCGATCCGAATCCCACCTCTTGGATGGTAACAACTCAAAAGTCACACGAATCAGTTATTGATAACCGTCCAATCAATATCTTATTTTTTTAACGGCCGCCAAAGTCATGGTCAAGGTCCACGGGCACCCGAGAGATCAAGGGTATATTGATGTCACGCTTAAAGATCATTCATTTGAAACATATTTTCGGCTATGGCCTGATCTAAGAGGTGGCCCATCGGCTGGACAATCTAAACTAATTTGCATGTCTGGCAATTAATTAATTATGGACTTGTGGTGCATTCCACAGGCTGGATAACCTAGGCGGGACACCTGTTCGTGTCGTGTCGGGTTCATGTCATGTTAAAAATTTGCTGACCCAAATTCGGCATATTAACTAATAGGTCGAAATTTAGAAACCCAAACTCATTCGTTAATTTAACAGGTTATCCATTTAACTCATTAGGCCAGTCTACTCATCATATGGCCACACCGTTGATGAGGACAACTGACAGTTTGACCCAACATACAACTGTGGTCCACCTATTGGGCCCAATTTATCACCGAAAACAATAGGATTCACTTGTGAGACGAGGAGGAATTACCTATACATTGCAATATTGCATATGATGGAGTGCCAAGGTTCATAGGTGGGCCATGGTTTGGTGATTTAGACCATTATGTTAATGGATTAAATGAGTTTGCAGGTGAAACACTGATCGATCGTTATGTTAACGGGTTAAGCCGTTAGTGACTTGACATGATAAGGCTGGATCCAAACAATAATTTTTTCATATAGGTTTTGTACGGGTTTGCAGTCGTGTGGAATTTTGCTAGGCCTAGGATAACCTACAAATGTGTGTGTATGGCTTTAACGATACTAGTCTTCGTTTCTGCTTTTGCCAAATGAAAATAGAATCCGGATCCTCTATTGAAAACGAGTAGAGAACCTTTGCTGCTGCTGCTGCTCTGATTGGTCCAGATCATCCTGACTGTGTCAGAGCAGCTCAACTCTAACACAGTCAAGCTGAGCTGGACCAATCAGAGTAGTGACAAGCATGATTTCTCTGCTTATTTTCAACGGAGGATGTCGACTCTTGAAAATATTGAATATTTTAATGGTCAACATAACTACAATGAGAGAACCTATCACCTGCTGCAGGCAACGTTACCACGAGTTGCGGGAACTTGTCGACCCCCCCCCCCCCCCCCCCCCCCCCCAAAAAAAACCACTTGCGTTGGAAAATCAGTACCATGAAAATGGCTAAAAACTCAGATTGGTCCATGCACTGGGTGGGTAAAAGCTGAAAACTCAGATTGGTCCATGCACTGGGTGGGTAAAAGCTGTATGTCGACTCACACAATGGTATTGTCCATTTGATGAGTGGACCGACCTGATTTTTCTGCCAGATGACCATCATGGTGCGGCCCACAGTTTTCATGGTAGTTAAAAAAAATAGACCCGGTGCCACAAGTCGTGGTAAAATGTTCGTAGGTGATCAAGTTCTCCTATATATAAAGGGTCGCTTTGGAAGTTAGCTGCGTGATGTTGCAGGTGATCAGTTCTCTAATTTGTGTGTGTGTGTGTGTGTGTGTGTGTGTGTGTGTGTATCACAAACCAATCTTACCATTTAAGACAGCCTGACCGAATGAGCTTTGGCGAGAGAGAGGGAGTTCATGTGAAGGCTGGGAGGGTTTTTGATCTTGGACTGACTTCTTCAATGAAGGCTTCCTTGAAGGGATAGGAGGGAGAAGAGAATGAGAACTTTTCCGATGTTGTGGCTGCTGTTCTTGTTGATCTGCTACTGTCGGTAACAGAGGCTTGATCAAGGAGGAGAGTATTTCAGGCGTGTGTCTCCTTTGTAAGGAAGAGGAAAGAAAGGAACTGCTCAACCTGGACAATGTTGGAGTGCCCAAAAACCCAATGTTTGGCGATGGTACGCTACTGTACATGTCAATGGATTGCCTGAAAGATGAAAAATAAAATAAAAAATATAATAATAATAATAAATGTAAAGAATTAGAAAAGCTAGTTGTCCAACTTCTGTAAAGCAATCACGAATAGATGTAACAAGGTTAAAAAGATGTTGATGATACTGATTCTAGGAGGTTGAGGCCCATCCGAGAGGGCCACATGTATTCTTTCCCAACTTCAACATTTGAATTGTGGGCCCAGCTAGGTTCATCATCTTGCGGGCTAGGTTGGCCCAACTTCAACATTTGACTTGTGGGTCCAGTGAAGCCCGGCCAGATTCATCATCTTGGGGGCTCGTTTGGGGATGATGGAGATAACTTGATGTTAGTCCTTGACGGAAGCTTGAGGTGGGCATGCAATGAGGATGCGACAGTTATATTGAAAAATAAAAACAAGTAGATTCTGCAAGCTAGGCTGGGCGGAGATGAGACTTAATCCTTAGCTCGCATGGTTACAGGGTTAAAAAGCTTTGTAGAAAACTAGTGGGAAGTCAACTTGGAGAAGTAGTTTTACTATTTGATGTTAGTAACCTGCATCCTCTCTCCCTACCCGGCACCCTTTTCGTCTCACAGACACACACACACACACACACACTCTCTCTCTCTCTCTGTGTGTGTGTGTGTCTCTCTCTCTCTTCCAAACTACTTGCTCTCATGTGCCATACCCATTATTGTGTACATATACAACAAGAATTTAAAGATTACTAGAAGAGAACGTCTATATTCAACGCACTTGTCACGACATGCCCTAGGTGGGCCCAACATAGTAAGTGGTCCAGATCTTGCACATCTGTGCTACCTTACCCTTTCTTACCTAATACCCCTTTTAGTTTTGATACCCACGAATACTGTTAGAATCTCTTTTCACCAAACCAAGGTTTTACAAAAAAAAAAAAAAAAGATTTTTTGAATTTGATTATAACCATATCTATGTCGCTGGATGAGGCCAATATGTAGCGACGGTATGATGAGCATTCACGTGTCCAAGTTTAATACAACAGTTGAGTTGATGAGTTGCATTCAAATGAACAGTTGAAACCAGAAATCAACCAAGTACAAGTTCAATGGGAACATTGATGGCCAAGATCCTGTTCAGCAAATTTTCAGACCAAGACCCATCCCATCCATGGTAGCCCGCAGCACATGGACGGTTAAGATCATCTGACTGGAGAGCGTGCAGTCATCACCCAACCGCACATGCTGGATAGGCTTGGTCGATGGAAGTCAAAATGGAAATTAGTAATGACAAGACTGAGCAAAATAATTCAGGCCCAATTGCATTCAAGTGCGTCGTAGACGCGGATTGCGTGTTGTGATGCCGCTGTGATCCGGACCCCACGTGCTGCCATCAGCCACCTAACAACTTGCAAACATCCTTTGTGTCCGGCTTATAAAAACACGTGGCCCAATTAAATCCCACCAGGTACAGTCATCACTAATGTCCGTGTAACAATGTTCACGCCAGCCTCAAAATTCTGGCTCGTGATCAGTTTCATGAAGGTGGCTACACCTAAAACGAGGTGGGCCCACGTAATTAGGGCGGTCCCCTCCACCTGATGACTTTCCCAGGTTTCACTCGCTTATGGCCACGTTGGCACGTGTGCTGCGATTTAACTTTTAAATATTCCTGCCGCTCTTCAATATGTCATTCATGTAGATTAGTAAATCATATGAGGGGTACCAACATTATTCCATCGAAACCTTCAAAGGTCCATTAAATGCTGAGAACTTATCAGGGTCTGGAATGGATGTATCTTTCCATGAATGGTATCCTGACCGCAAATTCATAATACTGGGGCCCATGGATCAATGATCTGACTATTAATCGGATGGGCCCCATTGCGGACGAAGAGTGAGTGACCCAAAAATCTCCCGTTCTGGAATTTGCTGACACCTTTAATTATTGGCCTAAAGTTAGACAGTACAGAGAGATTGAAGCAACGGTTCATAGAAAAAAAAAGAAAAAAAAAAAAGGATAAAGATCGACGGCTAACATATTCAAATCTTTAGAGGTGCCAATTCATTCCCATCCTTCGGTGGATTCCGTCAGATAGACGGTCTGGATTAATAAAACATGGACCCCATTTGTAGATAAGGATTGAGTCAGCACGCGATTCCTGTGGGGACGCATCATTATTCAAGTTATTCTTCTTAATCCCAGCTGTATTGCCAGAACGGGGTTCATGAATCAGAACAAACCCGGAGCACTAGCATGCAACATTAATTGGCAATAACCTTTCCGTTGTGCGTTTGTTACTACAACAGCAATAGCTTTGTACTGTTAAAAGTACCAAAAGAGAAGAAAAGGGGTGTATCTGTCAAAACTGGGGGGCTCCTAGACGAAAAGAGAAGAAGCATACCTGTAGCTCTGCGGCCATGAGGTGTTGTAAGAGCTAGGCCTGTTCTGCTGAGGACTGCCAATGGAAGAAGATTCCGAAGAATCTGAATCGTGGTCATTCTCCTCCTCGCCTCCTTTTCCGTAGACCTCCTCTTCGTCGTTCATATCCTCCTCCTCACTCTCGATGTACAAGCTCCTTTCTGACACCGAATTCTTCATTTTCCCTCTGCCAAATCCCCAGCAGAAAAAAGAAAGAAAGAAAACACAAAGAATTTCTTAGCACACATATAAGAGATCCGGAACATTCACTTCCCGTACAATTCTAACCATAGGATCGGACGGCTGTTTTTCTATTGAAGAATGTTAGGATCATCCCTTAATAATAATAATAATAATAATAATAATCTAGGATCGCATTTCAAATTGCTAATTTCATTTTTTATCCAATCACAAAAAAAAAAAAAAAAGAAAAAGAAAGAAAGAAAAGAGAAAGGAAACAGATCCAGAATCGGAAACCAGAGAAATGAAAAACGAAATAACAAAAATCAATGTGACGTCAAAATAAGAAATCTGAAGGATGTCACGAACATACCTTCTCAACTACTCTGTTTCTTCACAATCTCTCTTCTTTCGCCTGCAGAAATAATCTCAGAATCAGATATTGGATATTTCTGGAGATGAATACAAGAGTTTTTTTCTTCTTCTTTTTTAGAATAAAAATAAAAATGATAATAGTAATAATATGAGCTGAGAAAAGGTCGAAACTACATATACGCCACAGGACTTAAATAGCTATTTATGGAAGTTTGAAGAAGCCGGTATTTCAGAGATTTCGGTAGTATGGAAAAATAACTACAGAGATTTGAACTAGGGGAAGATAGGACGGGGGTGTTTACAGAGCTTTTAAAACCGTTTGATGATGACGATGGAGATGGTGATGGAAATCCAAGATTCAAGAGACGGAAATCTGAGGTGGAAATAGAAGATTGGAATCGGAAAGCTGGTTTGCTGCTTATGTTACTACTCCACTTAAAAGAGTCGGAAGAGTAGGACTCTTGAAATTATGCGAGAGTTCTAAATTTTCGGGTCGAAATATAGGGTGGAATTAAAAAAATAAGAGTTATTAGCGTACAGGTACCTATCTTTTGCCCATATATGGATTAGTACCTACTTTTAAACTTATTTTAAATCAGTACATAAGGTTTGTAATATACGGACATCTTACTATGTTGACATTGACTGACGGAGGAGTAATGTAGACATCCATTTTGTCACAAAAAGACGCATTTACCCCTACTTATATAGAATGATAATGGTGCTTGCTGTACAGACAGCTCATCCAGAAGACGCTGCTGTCTAGTGTTGGCAAGGGCGGAAGCCCTTTTGGGTGGTAATAAGGGCCCCACTCATGGGCCCCACCATGATATATGTGTTTCATCCATCTGTCCATCTATTTTGTCAAATCATTTTCGGGCCAAGGCCCAAAAATCAGCCGGATCCGAGTCTCAAGTGAAACACATCACATGGAACGGTGGGGTCAAGTCACTGCCCTTTTTGGTAGCTATCTGATGGCCACTTGTGGGTCCCACCATGATGTATATGTTAGATTCAGATTCACGCAAGTCATCTGTTTCTCCAGTTTATTTTAGGTCGTGGGTCTGAAAATGAAGAAAATCAAGATTTCAAATGGGTCATACCAATGAGAATAATTTCTATCGTTGAAACCTTCTTAGGCCTACTGTGATTTTTTATGCTGTCTATTATGTCCAAACTAGATCTCTTTGGGCAAGCCATGAGCTGGCCAATTCGATGGATAGATTAGATTTTCCATGTTGACCCCACCTTGTTGGGAAAGCACAATAATAATAATAAAAGGGATCACTGGAATAGACAGCGTCCAGAGGACGCCGCTGCCGGACGCCCTTACTGGGCGTTATCTGGGGACCCACCATGATGTTTATGTTTTATCCACGTCATGTGGACCCATTGCATGACAAGCAGGGCTAGCTAGTGGGGCCCACCTCATGGATGGATTGGATCTAACAGAAACATTCTGTGATTGAACAATTCTAACAATTTAATAAGGTGGGGCTCAAAGTGATTTTTTTGATAAATCCACCCTGTCCATCCATTTTGGGAGCTCATTTTAAGACATGAGAACAAAAATGAACCGAATCCAAGACTCAAGTGGGCCTCACTAAAGGAAAAGGTGGGTACGTAAATTACTACCGGTGAAACCTCCTTGGGGTCCACAGTGATGTTTATATGACATCCATACCGTTCATAATGTCACTACTACTGGGATGAACTGGAAACACAAATATTATCCTGATTCGAAACTCCTGTGGCTCCACAAATATTTCAACTGTGAACGTTCAATCATCATGTTTTCGGCCCATTTGAGTCTTGGATCCGGTTCATTTTTGTTCTCATGTCCTAAAATGAGCTCCCAAAATGGATGGACAGGGTGGATTTATAAAAAAACATCACTTTGGGCCCCACCTTGGTTCCCAGCAAAGGAACTTCCTGCGCAAGGCTTTCGCAGGAAATCCACGCCCAAGAGGTGGAGAGGGGGCGCGGTTTGGGTGGATCCCCGAATCCACTGAGGTCGATGGATCCCCAACTGTGGGGTCACTTTGATGTATGTTCCTTACATCTACAGCATCCATGCATTTTGAAAGCTCATTTTAAAGCATTATCCAAAAAATGAAGCATATCCAAATCTTACATGGACCATACCACATGAAATAGTAGTGATTGAACCCACACCATTAAAAACTTCATGGAGGCCAATGGAATGCTTATTTTCCATCCACCTTTTTAAAAGGTCACAAAGACCTAGATGAAGATACCAAACAAATATCAGCTTGACCCAAAACTTTTTGTGACCCACGAGAAGCTTCTAATGGTTGAGTACCATTGTTTACTGTATTATGGTCCACGTGAGATTTGGATCTACTTCATTTTTTAAATCATACTCTAAAATGAGTTTCAAAATGAATGGACGGTGTGGATGTAATACACACACATCACACAGTGGACGGCATGGTAAGGGATCCACCCACCTCGATGGATCCGGGATCCAGCGAAGCCGTGCCCGAGGAGAGGGGTTAGGCGAGTTGTATTTTAGTGATTGTAAATTTGTGGGGCCCACCTTGCTGATCTGTTGTATATCCACACCGTCTATCTGTTTTTCTATATTAAACTTAGGGGATGAGCCTAAAAATGAAGTAGATCCAAATCTCTAGTGGACTACGGTATACAAAACAGTGGAGATTGGCTCGATGAAGGTTTAAATGGTGCACATTTGAGATATTACTGTTCATGCAGTGTGGCCCACTTGATTAAGTTTTTTCCATTTATTAGAATCTTTTGACGAACAAAAATGGATAGACGGAGTGAATTTGTCTAGGTCATCTCTGTGGACCCCACATAGCTTCTGATGACAGGCTGAGATTACACACATGTATTCGTTTGTTTGCAACTAAAAGAAGGGATAATATCGTCTTTTTAGAAATACCGTATGACTTTGTATCATATACTGTAGGAAGATAGACGGTGGGTACCACTGACTAACGTTTGCAATCCTTAGGTACTGATTTAGAATAAGTTTAAAAATAGGTACTTATCTGTCTATGGCCCAAAAAATAGGTACCTGTATGACAATAACCTAAAAAATAAAGAAGATAATGAGCGCGAGAATTGTTGAGGCGATTCGCGAGGGGAGAAAAGAAGTGACATCCCGAAGACACGTGGCAAACATGTGCGGGATCTGTTGATCTTAGCTGGTGGGGCACATGCCTTGTCGTGATCATGGTATTCCAATATTTTTTTTGAAAGGTAATTCGGTGCTATTTCAAAAACTGTATTTGAGCCATTTAGGGGGACGTTTGGACAGTATTTTACTTTACAGAATCTACCTGTGCCTTAAATAACTTATTTTAGCTTCTGCTTATTCAGTAGAAAAGTACGGTTAGCAAACAATAGTAAAAAAATATGTTTGTGTGGACGCTCGCCTCTCCGCGCTCCCGAAATCTCCCTTCCTTTTGGAAAAGGGGGTGCGTGCGCGCGAATCGCCGTTTGTGCCACTGGCTTGCCTCGTTCTCGAGGGCTTTTTGTCGGTTGTCGTGTTAAGCTGGATATGCTTGGATGAGTTTGTATAAGACCAGAGTCGCCACTAGCCAGTTACTCCGAATCTACAGTCGGCTAAACCTTGTAGAAACGCTAGAGAAGGGAATCTGAAGATTCCTTCCTCTAAAATGACTCTTTTTGATTTGCGGCCATAGATTCGAGGTAAGGGATCACAGTTACAGGGTGGGAAGATGTTAAGCACCCCACACTGCCAGTACCGAAGTACAGTCTATACTTCACAGAATCGAGCTAGTACTTGAAAGTCTGATTTAATCCTCATACATTCTCATGAATGATATGATGCATGAGTGCAGGTCTGAACAGTAAGAGTTTCTGATGGGCATGTTTCCATTAATAGGCAAGCCCAGAGTGTTGAACCTCCAATTTATACATTGCATTACCCATTACACGACAAGGTTTGCATGATTTCATGGTTTAAAGGCCCACCTAACATATGTTTTGTGATTATAGGGATGAGAGCGAACTTCATTCAATACGAGCCAAAAGGATGCATTTGGAGCTATTGCGTGAAGTCCTAAGATGGACCAAAGGAAGAAGAAGAATGAGGGAGAAAAGAGGATGAAGAAAAGAAGAAAAAGTGGAAGAAACACAAGGCAGACCGGTCGTCCGACCGGTCAGCCACATCAAAGGACCAAGTAGAAGAGAGGCCGACCGGTCATGACCGGTCGGCCATGAAAGCTGAACACAAAAGAAGACAGGCCGACCGGTCAAGACCGGTCGGCCACGCACTCTGGAAGGCTAAAGGATCAGCCCGACCGGTCATGACCGGTCGGGTATACACGCTGGACTGTGGACAGGTCTGTCCGACCGGTCATGACCGGTCGGCAGCACTCCCTGGACTGTTTTAGAAGCTAGTCCGACCGGTCACGACCGGTCGGTTTTGCGTAACATGATTCCTTTCTAAAGTGGGATTCCGAAAAACGCTGCGCAATGCGTAGTCTTTCGCAGAATCCGATGCAAGGGAGGTTGCTTGCTATAAAAGGCCACCTAGGGGCTCTCCCTAAGGTATCAGAGAGGCTAGGGAACGTGAGTTTAAAGGGCGAAGGCGATTGTGGAGCGGCTGCAACTCTCCTATTCGGGTTTTTCTATTTTTATGCTTTATTTCAGAGTTTTTAGTTGTAGCATGACTATGCTCGGCTAAAACCTCTCAGCTAAGGCTGAGAGGTGAAGCTTGTAGCTAATACTATGTTGATTTCAGTTTAATTCAAGTAATTTGCATTCAAGTTTGGATTTTTGCATGGTTTAGTTCCAAATAATGGTAGTTTGAGATGTTTTATCTGAGTTTATATGCTCCGGACATGAATTCCTTTTAATTCTCTGAGATTATCATGTTTGTTTATCTAAATTCGGATTATAGTAATCCTTGAGCAGGCCATAGTCCAGAGGCATGGCTGTTACTCCGCAGGCTATAGTTTGAATTTTGTATTATTTGAATGGAACTAGAACTTGGAAGTTCAACTTGAGTGTGATGGAATGTGTGTGAATGCTTTACTTTCCAACTAGATGAGAGATAGGACTTCGAATCTAGTTGTGTTCTCTATTTGGATTGACTGAATTAACATAGGATTGCTACAAGTGGATCCTTGAAAGCCTTAGTACTTAGTATCTCTGATTTTTCATTAAATTCCTGTTTTAAGTAAGCACTCTTTTAAATCTGATTTCCTTTAAAAAGCCGAGTTGCTGGAGTGATGTGGTAGCTGTTACTATTTCCCTGTGGATCGACCTCGGTCTTACCGAGATTTATTACTACATCGCAGCCTTACACTTGAGGCGAGCGAACAAGTTTTTGGCGCCGTTGCCGGGGAGATTAGATAACGGTTTTCAAATAATTTCAGTGGCTGTAGAAGTAGAAATAGTTAGGCGTTTTGATTTTCTTAGAACTAACAAGTTTTTCTGTTTTGTAGGAGTTTTTTTTCTCTAGTTCAAGCGCATCAGTTGATACCCTTCTAACTTAGCTTCTGCAGAATTTTCTTTCAGTTTCAGATTTTAGTTTCCTAGAATAGGATTAGTTTCAGTTTCTGGTTAAGTGGTTTATGTCCCGTTGGGAACGTAACCATTCAAATCGTCTCCAATCTGAAGGTGGTTTAGTTGGACCATTGTCAGTCCATAGACGAGTCCGGAATTATCAAGAGCATTGTGAAAGTTTGGGGAGTATGGATCAAACACCCTTAAGGAATCCTCCCCCCCTACTCCAACCACAAACGCAAATCAGGAAGGAGTAGGAGAGAATGAGGTACATAATGTTCCTCCAATGAGATCACTACGGGATTACTTACAACCTGCTCGTACAATTACACCTTCTTGCATAGTTCTACCAGCTAACGGTGGGACCCTTGACATAAAACCGGGAGTAATCCAACTTTTACCTAAATTCCATGGGCTAGACTCTGACCGCCCATACTTACACTTGCAAGAATTCGAAGAAGTGTTGGCCACCTTGCATTATCCCAATGTTTCTGGGGATACAATCAGACTTAAACTTTTTCCCTTCACTTTGAAAGAAAGAGCCAAAGATTGGCTTCACTCTCTTAGACCATATTCGATTGGGTCATGGGTTGAGATGAACCGGAATTCTTGAAAAAGTTCTTCCCGGCTCATAAAACAAACACTCTTCGAAGGGCCATAATGAATTTCTCAGCTAAAGAGGGTGAATCATTCTTTCAATGTTGGGAAAGATTTAAGGAACTCCTGCTTGCTTGCCCACATCATGGCTATGAGAGTTGGCGAGTTATAAATTTTTTCAATGATGGATTAAGTTCTAATATGCGCCAATTTGTGGAAATGATGTACAATGGCGAGTTTATGAGTAAAAATCCAGATGATGCTTGGAGTTACTTGGACATGTTGGCTGAAAACGCCCAATCTTGGGATACCTCGGATAAACCCAAGAACCCCAAGCCTACTCAAGAGAAAGGAGGGATATATGTCCTTAAAGAGGAAGACGACGTGAATGCAAGGATAGCCAACCTCACAAGGAAGGTTGAGGCCATGGAACTTAGCAAAAAATGGAGTTTCCAAGTCGAAGGAAGCTGTTGAAACCACATGTGGGATTTGTCTCACCGACTTACACGCTACGCAAGATTGTCCCACAATTCCTGCATTTAAGGAAGTGCTGCAAGAGACAACCAATGCCACATATGGTTATCAACGGCCCTTCAATGGACCGGTGGGTAATACATACAATGAGAGTTGGAAGAACCACCCGAATTTCAGTTGGAAGAATGCTCCTACGGGCAATCCTACCAACTCCCAAAGAGGGCCACCCATGCAAAATATGGCCCCACCTCAATTCTCATTGGAGGATACCTTGAGAGCGTTTATGCAAGTGCAAGCACAAATAAATGAATCGAATCAACAATTGTTCCAAGAGCTGAAAGTCTCGGTTGATGAGATTAAGGGACGCTTGAATGCTAGGGAAGGGACCTTTCCGGCCCAACCTCAGCCCAATCCAAAGCAAGTACATGAAGTAAGCATCCCTAATCCTTCAAACCAAAACATGGAGCAAGCTAAATCCATTACCACCCTTAGAAGTGGTAAACAAATTGACAAAACTATTCCGGTGAAGGCCGATGAGCCTAATAATCCGATAAATTCTGAGGATGAAAATGGATCTAACTTAGCCCCACAACAACCGGAACGCATTTACAAGCCCATAGCACCATTCCCATCGAGATTGGTTGCCCCAAAATCTCTCCAAAATTCTCAAGATATTCTAGAGATTTTCAGACAAGTCAAGATCAATATCCCTTTGCTTGATGCCATCAAACAAATTCCCTCTTATGCCAAGTTTCTAAAAGATCTATGCACAACAAAACGCAAATATAATGTGCAGCAAAAGGCCTTCTTAACTGAGCAAGTTAGTGCCATCCTCACTCAAAAGACTCCCCCAAAATTCAAAGATCCCGGTAGTCCCACCGTCTCATGTATCATTGGAGACTACCGGATTGAACGTGCCTTGTTAGACTTGGGGGCGAGTGTGAACTTGATCCCATACTCGATATATGAGCAATTGGGCCTTGGGGAATTAAAACCCACCAAAACCACATTGCAACTCGCTGATAGATCTATCCGTGTACCGAGGGGGATAGTTGAGGATGTTCTAGTCCAAGTTGACAAATTCTACTACCCGGTAGATTTTATAGTCTTGGACACACAACCGGTTTTGGATGCTAGCACCCAAATACCGGTGATATTAGGCCGCCCATTCCTTGCCACATCAAACGCAATCATCAATTGCCGGAATGGGGTGATGCAACTATCTTTTGGAAACATGACACTAGAGGTAAATGTGTTTCATTTGGGCAAAAGACATAGGGATGTCGATGATGATGAGTTCTTCGATGTGAACATGCTCGAAACTTTTGAAGAAGAAGAACTCCTCCAACTTGAACCACTAGAAAGCTTGGAGACATGCTTATCACATTTCATGGATTCCTGAAGATCCCATCAGTAGTGAGATTGTGCAGGCATTAAATATAGAAAGACCGGTAGTTGATACTAGCCGGTGGAGGCCCCACTTTGAAAAATTGCCACCAACCACATCAAGGCCTCTACCGTCTAACATCAAACCACCAAAGCTTGACCTCAAACCGCTGCCATCAGAGCTTAAATACGTATATTTGGGTCAAGAAGAAACGTTCCCATTTGTCATTGCCTCCCACCTAGAGAAAGACCAAGAGCTCAAGTTGATTGAGCTACCCAAAGAACATCGGGAAGCCATAGGTTGGACAATAGCGGATCTCAAAGGGATAGATCCTTCAGTTTGCACTCACCGTATACACCTTGAAGAAGATGCAAAAACGTCTAGACAACCTCAAAGAAGGCTAAATCTAAACATGATGGAGGTTGTCAAAGCCGAGGTGTTGAAGCTATTGGATGTGGGTATTATCTACCCCATCTCAGATAGCCAATGGGTGAGTCCTACCCAAGTTGTCCCCAAGAAATCCGGTATTACCATCATTGAGAACGCCAACAACGAACTTATACCGACAAGGGTGACAACCGGTTGGCGTATGTGCATTGATTATAGGAAGCTCAATACAGTTACTAGGAAAGACCACTTCCCTCTCCCATTTATGGATCAAATATTGGAGAGGTTGGCAGGCCATTCCTATTACTGCTTCCTAGATGGCTATTCTGGATACAACCAAATTGAGATAGCTCCGGAAGATCAAGAGAAAACCACTTTTACATGCCCGTTTGGCACCTTCGCTTACTGTTAATGTCAAATTTCGTAACGAGATCCTCCGACTTTTCTCCTTCGCTCCAGCAGGGATTTCCACCACCAGACCTGAAGCAAGACAGCGAATAAGGGTGGCTGGGGACCAGCCGTTAGCCCTCCGATGCTCAAGTTAGACCACAGAAGAGAAGCCAAGCAAAACGGGACCAAGATTGAATGATGTCTACCTACCTGCTCTCAATGGAGCCACCCCTTTATATAGATCTGAAGCAATCCAATCTGTTACGTGAGATGTCGAAATCCCGTTGATGTCGCATACGATACTGAGAATTCGCTGATTTCTTGGGATAAGATCCTATCTTTTTAGTAGATCCAACCCAATGACTTATTCCAACAATCACGCCCCTAGATGGTAATCCCTTGAAATCCGGCTGGATCCGGCTGGAAACCATAGTTGGAGTCATGACCTCCGAAAAGGAAGGAGACGCCCGTAGTTGGAGTCATGGCCTCCGAAAAGGAAGGAGACGCCCGTAGTTGGAGTCATGGCCTCCGAAAAGGAAGGAGACGCCCGTAGTTGGAGTCATAGCCTCCGAACTGGTTGCAACCCGTAGGAAAGCTGCTCGCAGGTTAAAATGTGGTCGCGAGTCCAAGTACATATTTTGGATGTAACATCTTTCAACGACTTGTGAGAAGGTCTGCTCGCGGATCGAGCTTTGCCGTATTTGACTATCGGTTATGAAGACTCGAGACTTGCGAATAGCTGCTCCATATTTTTCAATCTATGACTCCTGATCAGGTGAGCTCGAGAGTCGAATGGTCGTCCCGCACTTATCCAATATTCGACTCTCGATCATATAATCTCGAGAGTCGAATGGACGTCCCGCACTTATCCAATATTCGACTCTCGATCAGATAATCTCGAGAGCGAGAGCGAAGTGGGCATTTCCGCGTGAAATCTCATCTCCATCATTTTGCCTATAACAGATGCCCCCCAAGTCCTTGCCGCCAAGAATTCTCAAGGAAAGGACTTAGCTCACTATCACACGAAACCGCTCGCTACTTTCATCGAGAACGGCACCCCTCATGATGGGCTGAAATTAATGAGCGCCAGCTTTCCGCAGCTTTTTCGCTGATGGAAAATGAAGGGGCGCTCGCCACGTGTTTGAGGAGTTAATGGGCGTGCCTGCTCGAGCGCTGTGTCCAAAGAGGGACTGCCACGTGCCATCAGATACGGCGGAATGATTGCCTATAAATATACGGAGTCCGCCATTTCTTTGATTTTCTACAGAAGTTTTTTCGAGAGAAACCTGCAATCCTTTCTTTCCATTCTTCTTCCTCTTCCGGTGCTCATTCTTTCCTTTTTCCGGTATACTTCCTTTTTCTTCTTCTTTTATTTTCATCTCCCCATGGCTGGGAACTCTGACGAGACTACTGTCCCCCTTGGTGATGCCACTCCGGAGTCCTCTGCCTCCAGCAGTGCAAGGGTTTCGGCGGGGAGATACACAGCAGCCGGATATCCTTCCGTTTTATCGGAGGACCGGCTGGCTGAGCTACGGGAGAGATACCAAATCCCTGACTCTGTAACTCTCCGCTTGCCCGGAGGTGGAGAAACACCCGACTCCCCCCCCCCCAGGATGCGTAGCATTTTACGAGTACCAGCTCATCTTGGGGGTACGCCTTCCCCTCCATCCCTTTGTTCGCGATGTACTACGGTGTTACAAGATTGCCCCTGGGCAACTCATTGTGAACGGGTGGAGGGTGGTTTTGGGCTCCTTTGCCCTTTGGGCTCAGGCTGGCAACGGGGAACTCACGGCGGAGGAGTTCCTCCGTATGTTCCGTCTGAAGAAAGCTCCATCCAGCGAAGGCTGGTATTATTTATGTTACTGGCACCGGGATAATTTCGTGTTGGGTAAGCCCTCCTCGAACTATCCCGGCTGGAGGAAGCGGTGGTTCTATGCTTCCGGGAGCTGGGAGTCTGCCTCCTCCAGGGGTCCAGGAGTGACCCGGTTTTTCTGTGAAGGTAGACACAATCCCGTATTGTGCAGTTTCCTTAGAATAATTTTTAGGGTTTTGCTTCGTTTGACCATTATTTGTGCTCGCAGGTATCCCGGCATTGCGGAAACCGAATTTGAAGGGTGGGATCAACGAGAAGATCGTCAGAGTGTATAAGGTGCCTGTCGGAGATAGGCATATCGAGGCTTGCTTATCTCCTTCGCGACTTGCAGCAGCAGGCCTCATATCCAGAAGAGAAGTCGAAATGACGAAGGCTGGAGAGAAGAGAGGCCTACTGCCCCGTCTGAAGGGCACAGGTTCCAAAAGGCAGAAGAGAACCCCTGCCGAACCGTCTCAATCTTCCATCCGCGCGGGCAGCGATCAGCCTGCCCTTCCCGCGAGCATGGCGGGGGCCCCAGCTGGGCCAACTATTCCTTCACTGGTGGTCGCACCTGGGCCACCAGTGATCAACATTGCAGATAATTCCCCAGATGGGGTGGGGTCCAGCTGCCCCCCAGCTGAAGAGGCTCGAGAGCAGGTAGAGCCTCAAGAGCCGACTCCTGCTCGGGAACTGGTCCCAGCTGCCGAGCAGGGACCTGCTCGCGAGTCCATGCCTCCACCTCGCGAGCAGGCCGGTTTGGTCGTTGCCCAACCGTCTGGGAGCGGGACGTACTCGATTCCACGCCACCTCCACCCTGTATGTAAGTTTTTGTTCGAGAACGTCCCGCCTCACGCCTTCGGCTCTCTCCCCGAGCCAAGTCCTGAGAACCTTATCCTTGAAGCGGGGATGAGGATGGTTCAGGTAAGACTTCGTCAAGATCTGTTTCGACCTGTTGTTACGTTCCAGAAATCTTATATTTTCCATCTCTTTGCAGGGTTTAGATCTTATTCTGCGAACGAGGCGTGATATTGTTGCCGCCCGTCGCACGATAGAGGAGGCCGAGGGAAAGAGGACTGCCTTGGAAAAGGCAGTTCAAGGAAGAGATCAACTGCTCAAGGCTCGTGAGGCAGTGATCTCGAAGAGAGATGAGGAGAAAAAGATCCTCATCGAGAAGATCCAAGTCCTGACCGACAGATATCAGGCCTTAGACTCAGACTACGTGAAGCTCACGGGTCTGAAGGAGAAGGCAGAGAGAGAGAGGGAGATCTTCCGACAGGACAAGATCTCGTTAGAGGAGCAATTCGCGGGAGCCAGGTCGCAGCTCAAGGAGGCCTACGACAACTTGACTAGGGAGCGCACCGCTCTTGCGCAGCTTAAGGACGACTCGATCCACTGGGACGAGGAGAGAGTCGCCCTTGTAAAAATGCTCTTGGAGGAAGGTACTCGGGCAGTTTCCGAGTTCCGGACTTCGCAGCTGTATGACGATGAACGATATGAGTCATACGATGCTGGTCGAGACTTTGCACTAAGAGTAGTGCAACGAATGATCCCATCCTTCGATATGGGGGAATTCGGTCGAGTCGCGACCATCATAGCTGCAGAAGAGCAAGCTGCTGCCGAGAACGAGGTGACCGAAGCCACGCAGGCTGGAGGGGCTCCTGAAATGGGCCCTGAAGTCGAGAGCGTGGCTCCTCCTAGTGATTGATTTCCTTTATTTTTTTTTCTCTTGTATCTGCGCTCATGTATATGTAATCATCTGATTATCAATAAAAAGATATTTTTGGAAGTGTTGCTGTTTCGTTGCTGTTCTCCCTTCATCTTTCATTTTTTGCTTGTTAATCTTGAATGGATTCGTCAGAGATGTGACCCTTTAATTCAAGCATGAGCTAAGCTGCTCGCGATCAGGATGTGACCCCGTTTGCTGCCCTAATTAGAGCACGAGCTGCGGTGCTCGCATTTTGGAGTGCGATCCCTCCTCTCACCAATCGCGAGTAACTAACTCATGAAAAAATGAATTAGACTCAATCCGGGGGTCGTGAGACCATGTCCGCGTTGAGATAGACTGATCTATCGATTGAGATTTTGATTCTACCAAGGGCAGAAGGTTGGTCAAGAGATGGTATTCATTCTCTTCGAGGCTGTTCAGGTCCATGAGAATGGAGAAGCGACCAACTAGTAATGATTTCAGTCCTACCAAAGGTAGGTAATTGGCCAAGAGGACGTGTAAGCACTCTTCAGGGCTATTCTGGTCCATATAAATGGAGTAGCGGCCAAAAGATATCTTTTACTTTATTCATAAAATGTTATGATAAACTACATCGAATCTAGGGGTAGTATCTTAGCAAATGCTCCACGTGCCAAGGGCGACGTACAGGCTTCCCTTGCATGTCTTCAAGATAATAAGTACCGGGTCGCACAACCCTAATAACCCGATACGGGCCTTCCCAATTCGGATCCAATGAACGAACAGGAATTCCAAGATTTTGCCTTAGAACCAAATCTCCGAACTGGAAGGATCTAGGTCGAACCTTCGCATTCCGATAACGAGCAATACGTTGTTGATATGCCGCCACTCGTACTTGGGAAGCATTTCTTCGCTCTTCCAAGAGATCGAGATGAAGTCGGAGATTTTCCTGATTGCTCGCGGGATCATACTGTTCGATCCGATATGAGGGCACTTGAATTTCCACTGGTACCACTGCGTCAACACCAAATGCTAAGGAGAAAGGAGTTTCACCTGTCGATGTACAAGCCGTGGTTCTATAGGCCCATAACACTTCTGGCAGAAGTTCTGGCCACACCCCTTTACATTCACTTAGCTTGGTCTTTAAATGATGCTTTATAATTTTATTCACTGCCTCGACCTGCCCATTCGCCTGTGGATGATATGGAGAAGTGCGGAGATTACGTATCTTTCATTTGTCGCAAAATTCATCAAAGGCTGCGTTGTCGAACTGCGTTCCGTTATCGGTAATTATAGTATGAGGAAGTCCGAAGCGACATATAATATTTCTCCACATAAACTTAGTAGTTTGTTTCTCAGTAATTTTGGCTAATGGTTCTGCCTCGGCCCATTTGGTGAAATAATCAACCGCCACGATCGCGAACCTATTCTGTCCCTTTCCCATAGGTAAGGGTCCGATGATATCGATCCCCCACTGAGCAAAAGGCCAAGGGCTGTCGACTGGGGTCATCCGCTCAGACGGTACACGAGGTATAGGTTGATATCGTTGACACTTGTCGCATTTTTTAGAAAATTCTATGGCGTCTGCTTTCATAGTAGGCCAATAATATCCTTGCCTCATCGCTTTATATGCTAGAGATCGCCCCCTGGGATGATTACCACATGCCCCCTGGTGTACTTCATCTAGAACACGATGTGCTTCTTCTGGATGAAGACACCTCAAATAAGGTAAGGAGAAGCTTTTTCGCAACAAGATTCCATCTTGTAAGGTGTACCTGGCAGCTCGAAGCTGAATTTGTCTTGCAGCTTTCTTGTTTTCTGGTAGGTATCCATCCCTGAGATAAAGGATGATAGGATCCATCCAGCATGGAGACGATTGTACCGATATAACTTGCTCGGGAGTCACTTGGTCGATACTCAAGTGTTGACGGTGCTCGATGGGGATCGAATGCGACAGTTCTGATTCTGGTGCAGAAGCGAGTTTTGCCAAGGAATCGGCAAGTTGGTTCTGCTCGCGAGGGATATGGAATATTTTGTAAGTCTTCAGTTTGGCGAGCAGGATGAGGACACGAGACTTGTATAAGGCCATTCTTTCTTCTTTGGTTTCGAATTCGCCAAGAACTTGGTTGACAATGAGCTGGGAGTCGCTATGAATTATCAAATTCTGGACTGCGAGGACAACGGCTAGCTCGAGGCCAACAATAAGGGCCTCATATTCTGCTTCATTATTGGAGACGCGTGATTCGAAACGCAGAGCGTATTGAAAATGCGACCCGTCTGGAGCCACTAAAATCAGGCCCGCTCCACTGCCACTGGCCCGCGACGACCCGTCCACGAAGAGCGACCAAGGAGGCTGGTCGCTGGTCATGACGCTATCTTCAGAAGAATATGTAAATTCGACGATGAAGTCAGCCACGGCCTGGCCCTTGACTGCGGTCCTAGGACAGAATGAAATATCATGCTCGCTGATCTCGACCGCCCATTTAGTTAAGCGCCCGGAAGCCTCAGGCTTTTGAAGGACTTGACGTAGTGGATGATTTGTTGGTACTAAAATAGCATGGGCTTGAAAGTATGGTCGCAGTTTTCGAGCTGCCGTGATTAAGGCTAGGGCCAGTTTCTCCAAATCAGAATACCTAGTTTCTGCATCAACCATTGCTCGACTGATATAATAAACGGGCCTTTGTACCCCGGAATCTTCTCTTATTAAAGCGGCACTAACGGCCGTGGAAGACACAGATAAATAAAGAATGAGTTGCTCATGTGCCACAGGCTTAGATAAAATGGGGGGAGCGCTCATATATTGCTTCAGTTGTTGAAAAGCTTCTTCACATTGAGGTGTCCAGTTCCAATCAGACTTGGCCGTTGCACGAAGGAGTTTGAAGAAGGGCAGGCACTTGTCAGATGCTCGCGAGATGAACCTGTTCAATGATGCGATGCGACCAGCTAGACGCTGAACGTCCTTCAGAGTCACTGGGGATTTCATCTCTATCAATGCTTTAATCTTTTCGGGATTTGCTTCAATTCCACGTTGGCCAACCATGAACCCAAGAAATTTCCCTACAGATACTCCAAACGCACATTTTTCTGGATTTAATTTCATCTGATACTTCCTCATCAGATCAAAGGCTTCTCGAAGATCAGGAATGTGGTCATCTTCATCGATGCTTTTCACGAGCATATCGTCAACATATACTTCCATATTCCTACCGATTTGAGCAGCGAATATTTTGTTGACAAGACGCTGATAAGTGGCCCCTGCATTTTTGAGACCAAACGGCATTACCTGGTAGCAATATAGTCCTCGATCTGTGATGAAGGCAGTATGTTGGCCATCAGGTGGATGCATCATAATCTGGTTGTAACCAGAATAAGCATCCATAAAACTGAGGAGGGCATGTCCAGCTGTCGAGTCGACCAACTGGTCGATTCGTGGTGTCGGGAAGCTATCTTTGGGACATGCTTTGTTTAAGTCTGAATAATCGACGCACATCCTCCATTTGCCATTAGCTTTCCGGACGAGAACTACGTTGGCGACCCACTGTGGGTAGTCAACTTCTTTTATGAAATTTGCCGCGAGCAGCTTCTCAACTTCAGTTTTGATCGCCATTTGTCTTTCTGCAGTAAAGGCACGTCGACGCTGATGTACGGGTTTATGCTTCGGGTCAATGTTGAGACGATGAACGATGACATCAGGATCGATGCCCGACATATCTTTATGAGACCAAGCAAACACGTCCTGGTATTCAGTGAGGAAACGGATCAAATCTTCACGGTGGATACCGTTTAAGGAGGAACCGATGTACACGATCTTAGACTGGTTGTCTTCGGTCAAGCGGATCGCCACTGTTTCCTCCCCTGGAGTTCCTGATTTCAGAGCATTTTCCCTTGGATCCAACGCGGTGGCGAGAACGTCGGATGAACCTTGAACTATTTCCATGACAGGTGTCGCTTGAGCCTTCTTTCGATCTTGGAGGGCTATTTGGTAACAGGACCGTGCCTCCTGCTGACTTCCTCGCACGACCCCGATGCCATTTGGGGTCGGAAATTTAACACATAAATATGAAGGGTGCAAGGCCGCTCCAACCTTAGTTAGAGACGGTCTCCCCAAGATGGCGTTATATGCTGATTTTCGATCCACGACGAGGAAGTTTACGAAGACGGTGGTCTTCGCTGGACTCTCCCCAAAGGTGACTGGGAGATCGATACTTCCTTCAGGTGTTACCACTTCTCCTCCAAAGCCGACAAGAGGGGTCGATACTGGCTTGAGGAGGTTTCTGGCAAGTGCCATCTTGTCGAAAGCCTCCAAATACAGGATATCGGCCGAGCTACCTGTATCCACCATAATTCGATGAGTCAGATAATTTGATACCTTCAGTGTGACTACGATGGAATCTTCATGAGGGAAATGAATTCCCGCTGCATCTTCGAGGGTGAAAGAAATTGGGGGATGGCTAGCCTTCGATGAGTTGGACGTTTGTTCCAGCCAATAGATCTGCTGGGGTTCTTTGGACGCCTTTCGGGCGTATGCCTTTCTTGAAGCTTGAGAGTCACCCCCGCAAGCTGGACCCCCGACGATAGTGCGAATTTCTCCTGTGGGCTCAGCATCCTCTTGGTCGGTTTGATGATGAGACGGTTCCTTTTGGCGAGATGAGGTCTTCGCCCTTTCTGGTGACCGATTCTTATGAGCAACATAATCCTGGAGATGGCCTTTTCGAATAAGGGCTTCGATATGGTCTCGTAGAGAGATACAGTCCTGGGTCCTATGCCCGTGATCTTTGTGGAAGTAACAGAACTTACTCTTATCTCTCTTCTCGGGATCGGATTTAATCTTTGCAGGCCACTTCACATATGGCTTGTGTTTTATCTCCATTAGAACCTTTTCAGGAGACCGATTAAGAGGAGTGTAATTATGATATTTACCAGAATAAGGCTTCCTGGGAGAACGATCGCGCTGATCGCGATGGTATTTTTTATCTGTAGAAGTTCCTTCTGGCTTGCGTTTCTTACTCTGTACTCCATGGCGTGTCAATGCGACTTCTTCTGCATTGATATATTTCTGAGCTTTGGCTTGGAATTCCGCCATAGTTTTCGGTGGGCTCTTATCTAAGGCAAACCTAAATTTCTCGCTCGTTATTCCAGCAATGAGGGCTGTGAGACCCTTTTCTTCAGTGTAACCCTCAGTTTGAACGGCTTCGGCAGTGAACCGTACTGTGAACTCTTTTATTGTCTCCCCATGTTGCTGTTTCAGATTCATCAGATGGGAGGCTGGCTTTTTAATGCGAATACTTCCCATGAATTGAGAAAGAAATATCTTCGATAATTGGGAAAAGGAACTGATGGAAAGAGGCTTTAACCCCCGAAACCACGTACGAGCCGCTTCCTTCAATGTAAGGGGAAAAGCCCTACACATGATTTCTGAACCATGTCCCTCTAACTCCATGAGGGACCTATAGGTTTCCAGATGTTCCAGAGGATCGCCAATACCTGTATACGGAGCGATAACAGGCGTTCGATACTTTCTGGGCAACGGGGCTTCCATGACCTCGCTTGTGAAGGGAGATTCAGATTGATGTATTGCCGCCATGACAGCAGATGGCCGATTTGCCTGGTATCTCTGCTCCATGACATCAAAACGATCTTGGATTCTTTTGAGATCTCCTTCCCATGGCAAGGTATAGCTAGACGTTTCGGCGGTGGAGCCTTGCGGTTGAGGTTGTCGAGACGAACTGGAATGTATAGAATGTGGAGACGGCACAGGGGGATGGCCGCCAAGTGGTGGGACCTGTGGTTCATCCATAGAATGTCTGGAAGCAACTGGTATGGGTGGCGGTGGTAACCCTTCGGAGGGTTGTCTTTGCGGTTCAGGGAAGTGCTGATCAAGCCGATTTGACAGTGCCTGAACTCCGACGTTTAAAGTTAGGAGAGTGTTCCCGAGGAATCGTAGGACATCATCCTGATTTCCAGAGGCCTCCAATAATGGATTTGTTGATGGTATATTTGGGGCTCCTTGAGGGATATCCGTCGGAACAGGTGGAAAGGCAGGTGCGGATTCCGTCTCACCAGGCGGAGGTGGTGCCTGCCTCGAAGTTGAAGGATGAACAGTCTTTTTAGGAGGCATCACCGAAGGATTTTGATCGATGGTTAACACGATTGATTTTGATGATCAAGTCGTTCCCACAGACGGCGCCAAACTGTTAATGTCAAATTTCGTAACGAGATCCTCCGGCTTTTCTCCTTCGCTCCAGCAGGGATTTCCACCACCAGACCTGAAGCAAGACAGCGAATAAGGGTGGCTGGGAACCAGCCGTTAGCCCTCCGATGCTCAAGTTAGACCACAGAAGAGAAGCCAAGCAAAACGGGACCAAGATTGAATGATGTCTACCTACCTGCTCTCAATGGAGCCACCCCTTTATATAGATCTGAAGCAATCCAATCTGTTACGTGAGATGTCGAAATCCTGTTGATGTCGCATACGATACTGAGAATTCGCTGATTTCTTGGGATAAGATCCTATCTTTTTAGTAGATCCAACCCAATGACTTATTCCAACAATCACGCCCCTAGATGGTAATCCCTTGAAATCCGGCTGGATCCGGCTGGAAACCATAGTTGGAGTCATGACCTCCGAAAAGGAAGGAGACGCCCGTAGTTGGAGTCATGGCCTCCGAAAAGGAAGGAGACGCCCGTAGTTGGAGTCATAGCCTCCGAACTGGTTGCAACCCGTAGGAAAGCTGCTCGCAGGTTAAAATGTGGTCGCGAGTCCAAGTACATATTTTGGATGTAACATCTTTCAACGACTTGTGAGAAGGTCTGCTCGCGGATCGAGCTTTGCCGTATTTGACTATCGGTTATGAAGACTCGAGACTTGCGAATAGCTGCTCCATATTTTTCAATCTATGACTCCTGATCAGGTGAGCTCGAGAGTCGAATGGTCGTCCCGCACTTATCCAATATTCGACTCTCGATCATATAATCTCGAGAGTCGAATGGACGTCCCGCACTTATCCAATATTCGACTCTCGATCAGATAATCTCGAGAGCGAGAGCGAAGTGGGCATTTCCGTGTGAAATCTCATCTCCATCATTTTGCCTATAACACGTACCGAAGAATGCCATTCGGGTTATGTAATGCACCCGCCACATTTCAACGATGCATGTTGAGTATTTTCTCGGACATGGTGGGAGAGTTTCTTGAGGTATTCATGGATGATTTTTCTGTTTTTGGTTGTACATTTGAGGAGTGTCTCAAGCACTTGAAGTTGGTCTTGATGAGGTGTGAGGAAAAGCAACTTGTATTAAACTGGGAAAAGTGCCATTTCATGGTACAAAGAGGAATAGTCCTTGGACATATCATCTCGTCCAATGGAATAGAAGTAGACCGGGCGAAAATTGACATAATTTCCAATCTACCACCACCCAAAAGCATACGCGATGTGCGGTCCTTCCTTGGACACGTCGGTTTTTATCGAAGGTTTATAAAGGACTTTAGTCACATCTCAAGGCCTTTATGCAACCTTCTACAAAAGGAGAACCAATTCGAGTGGAGTGCCGAATGTCAATTAGCTTTTTCAAAGCTAAAAGACATGTTAACAACCGCTCCTATCATGCAACCACCAGATTGGTCCACTCCTTTTGAGTTGATGTGCGATGCAAGCGATTTTGCTATTGGGGCGGTGTTAGGCCAAAAGAAGGATAAAAAGCCCCATGTCATCTACTACGCAAGTAGGACCTTGAATCCTGCCCAAGTTAACTATTCGACTACGGAGAAAGAGCTCCTAGCTGTCATTTTTGCCTTGGACGAATTCAGACCATACTTAATAGGATCCAAAGTTATCGTTTATACAGATCATACGGCGCTGAAATACCTTCTTTCCAAGAAGGATGCTAAGCCCCGTTTGCTAAGATGGATCCTACTCCTTCAAGAATTTGATTTGGAGATCAAAGATAAGAATGGGGTAGAAAATGTGGTGGCGGATCATTTATCCCGCCTAGTCCTACCAAATTCCATTGACGAGTCACCTATTGAGGACTCATTCCCTGATGAGCAACTCTTTGTTGCTATGCATCCACCATGGTACGCTGATATAGCCAATTATCTTTCCACAGGTGCAATGCCGACTCATTGGACTGCGCAAGACAAACGTAAATTTTTAAGGGAAGTGCGCAGATTTTTCTGGGATGAACCTCTATTGTTTAAATATTGCCCAGACCAAATTATAAGGAGATGCGTCCCCGATGATGAACACAATTCAGTCATCTCCTTTTGTCATGATCAAGCATGTGGGGGTCATTTTTCAGCCAAGAAAACAACTGCAAAAATTCTGCAGTGTGGTTTTTATTGGCCCACATTATTTAAAGATACCCACGAGTTTTGCAAAGCGTGCGAGCGCTGCCAGAAGTTAGGAGGATTATCCCGTCGAAATATGATGCCTCTCACCCCAATTCAACATCTTGAAGTCTTTGACTGTTGGGGCATCGATTTCATGGGACCATTCCCCTCATCGTTTGGACATGTCTATATTCTGTTGGCCGTAGACTATGTGTCTAAATGGATAGAGGCTATCCCATGTAGAACCAACGATCATCGTACGGTTCTCAAGTTTCTCAAAGAAAATATACTTTCTAGATTTGGGACGCCTCGAGCCATTATTAGTGATGGTGGTTCTCACTTTTGCAATAGACCTTTTGAAGCTTTGATGAAGAAATATGGTATTAGGCACAAAGTGAGTACCTCATACCACCCACAAACAAGTGGGCAAGCTAAAATCTCCAATAGGGAAATCAAACAGATTTTGGAAAAGACGGTGAGACCGGATCGCAAGGATTGGTCCCTAAGATTGGATGATGCGCTTTGGGCTCACCGTACTGCCTACAAGACACCCATTGGAATGTCCCCGTATAGACTTGTCTATGGGAAAGCTTGCCACTTGCCTGTGGAGATAGAACACAAAGCCTATTGGGCAATTCGGGCTCTAAATTTTGACATTGACAAGGCTAGCTCGCTTCGCAAACTTCAATTAAATGAGCTTGATGAGATCCAGAACGATGCATATGAGAATTCGAGAATTTACAAGAGCAAGATGAAGGCCTTTCATGACAAGCACATCTTAAGGAAATCTTTCCATGAAGGACAGAAAGTGCTCTTGTATAATGCCCGACTTCATCTTTTTCCGGGAAAATTACGATCTCGATGGACCGGCCCATATATTGTCAAAGAAGTTTTTCCTCATGGGGCTGTTGAGATTGAGAATGCAGCGAATGGTGACTGTTTTAAAGTTAATGGACAACACCTTAAACCATTTGTTGAGAAATTTGATTCAGAGGACATGTCCATCTCCCTGAATGATCCTGTCTATCAGGATGATTGATCTCCTAGTCAGATGGAGGTATAGCATAGGTAGGTTTAGTTTTGTTCTTCTGTTTTAATAGGTTTTAGTTGTTGTAGTTGCAAAATTCCATGATCGCTCTATCAGGTACTATTGTTCTCACTCTCTTATTATTTGCCATTGCTCTCATGTTCATGCTAATTGACTATTTCTTTTGTACATTGAGGACAATGCAAGATTTGGTTGGGGGGTGAGATGAGATCCCTCATCTAAGCATATTGCAACATTTCGAGCTTCACATGCGGCAAATTTTTTCGAATTTTCTAATATCTCAAAAATCTTTTAGAAAATCCTGTTTCTATACATTCGAGAGGCTATGAGTAGAAGAGGAGGAGAAACGAAGTGTGTGATGTTGTAGTCTTGAATTTCTCCCACCATAATGGTGTTATATGATAGTTCCCCTATTGTTGTGATTGATAGAAAAATTTGAACACTTTTTACACCTAGTTCACATTACACGATTTTCATGAGTGACCGGTTTATGTGATTTGTGGATTAGCTAGACTTTGATTTAAAGGTGTTGAGCAGCCAAGCCGGGGTATTTTGTCCATCCTTGTCCATGGGAAAATAACAGAAGATATGGATTTCTAAAAATCCTATCTAATTTAAAAGAAAAAGGAAAGAAAGGATGAAATCGGGAAGGAAAGAAAAATGGTGGAAAATTCCGAAAAAGGCTACCTATTACCAACCGGGGGATGGTCGAACTGTAACCAAAGCCGAAAATGGAACGTAGTGTGAAAGCCGTCGGAAGGACGGTAAGGCAAATTCCTGTCATAGGCTTGCTGTTGCTCTGTGCACCTTAAAATCTTTGGTTTACTTAATCTATGAAGAAGATGATTCCAAGAACTCATGAGATGAACTTTCACTATGCACACTAGGTTGAATTTGTTCGAGCTCTTCTATTTATCAATCAGTCAGCGGGAACCTCATGTAAACACTTCTTATGTTTTGAGAATCCAAGGTTCAGCTTCTATCACCTAAATTTCTCCAAATTTTATATTTCTGCATCTTGGAATGGATAGAAACATGGATTCTGGAAGAGAGTTGGGTTTTGGAGGTTTGAATTTGTTTCACGCATGTTTTGCTCGGGAACTAGCAAAAAGCTGGTTGGGGGGTGTGTTGAACCTCCAATTTATACATTGCATTACCCATTACACGACAAGGTTTGCATGATTTCATGGTTTAAAGGCCCACCTAACATATGTTTTGTGATTATAGGGATGAGAGCGGACTTCATTCAATTACGAGCCAAAAGGATGCATTTGGAGCTATTGCGTGAAGTCCTAAGATGGACCAAAGGAAGAAGAAGAAAGAGGGAGAAAAGAGGATGAAGAAAAGAAGAAAAAGTGGAAGAAACACAAGGCAGACCGGTCGTCCGACCAGGTCAGCCACATCAAAGGACCAAGTAGAAGAGAGGCCGACCGGTCATGACCGGTCGGCCATGAAAGCTGAACACAAAAGAAGACAGGCCGACCGGTCACGACCGGTCGGCCACGCACTCTGGAAGGCTAAAGGATCAGCCCGACCGGTCATGACCGGTCGGGTATACACGCTGGACTGTGGACAAGTCTGTCCGACCGGTCATGACCGGTCGGCAGCACTCCCTGGACTGTTTTAGAAGCTAGTCCGACCGGTCACGACCGGTCGGCTTTACGTAACATGATTCCTTTCTAAAGTGGGATTCCGAAAAACGCTGCGCAATGCGTAGTCTTTCGCAGAATCCGACGCAAGGGAGGTTGCTTGCTATAAAAGGCCACCTAGGGGCTCTCCCTAAGGTATCAGAGAGGCTAGGGAACGTGAGTTTAAAGGGCGAAGGCGATTGTGGAGCGGCTGCAACTCTCCTATTCGGGTTTTTCTATTTTTATGCTTTATTTCAGAGTTTTTAGTTGTAGCATGACTATGCTCGGCTAAAACCTCTCAGCTAAGGCTGAGAGGTGAAGCTTGTAGCTAATACTATGTTGATTTCAGTTTAATTCAAGTAATTTGCATTCAAGTTTGGATTTTTGCATGGTTTAGTTCCAAATAATGGTAGTTTGAGATGTTTTATCTGAGTTTATGTTCTCCGGACATGAATTCCTTTTAATTCTCTGAGATTATCATGTTTGTTTATCTAAATTCGGATTATAGTAATCCTTGAGCAGGCCATAGTCCAGAGGCATGGCTGTTACTCCGCAGGCTATAGTTTGAATTTTATATTGTTTGAATGGAACTAGAACTTGGAAGTTCAACTTGAATGTGATGGAATGTGTGTGAATGCTTTACTTTCCAACTAGATGAGAGATAGGACTTCGAATCTAGTTGTGTTCTCTATTTGGATTGACTGAATTAACATAGGATTGCTACAAGTGGATCCTTGAAAGCCTTAGTACTTAGTATCTCTGATTTTTCATTAAATTCTTGTTTTAAGTAAGCACTCTTTTAAATCTGATTTCCTTTAAAAAGCCGAGTTGCTGGAGTGATTTGGTAGCTGTTACTATTTCCCTGTGGATCGACCTCGGTCTTACCGAGATTTATTACTACATCGCAGCCTTACACTTGAGGCGAGTGAACACAGAGCATACGCTCGAACTGGTAGGTACTTTATGCGGGATGCATGCTGTGTGTTTGAATAATTAAAGTGTTGGCAGTGATATGATAAGTAGGGGGGTTGGAAGAAAAGTAAATGTTGCACTTATGCTAGATGCGAATGAGATGATGCTGGTAAAAGAGTAGCTGGATGGACGGAGGTGTCGCAAGGGTTTGCTTCGAGTGGCTAGATCAAGACTTGAGTAGCTTGGGAGACTTAGACCAGGGCCAAACTAGGCTGGACCAGGGCTAGACTCTTCTCACTTGGGCTCTCCTTGGTGGAGGAATAGACTAAAAGGGGCAGATGGACTCGAAACTAATGGGATTGCTCTGGAGCTTGAGGGATGCTGTGAATGAGAAGGGGCGGGGGTATTTATAGCTGCGAACAGTGGCAGATCCTGTAAATAATTTTGGGCGGCCCCCAGCCGTACGGCCGCTCCGCTTTGGCTTCAGAGTGTACGACCTCTGAACCTGAAGCAGAAAAGCCCGAGGTTCGGAGTCCGAACCTGCTCCGAGGCTGTGGTTCGGAACTCGGTGAGTTGACTGGGTTTGGAAGACACGGTGAGTTGACTCGGTGGGCTGACTCAGCGGGTTGACTCGGTGATTTGACTCAGCGGGTTGACTCACCCAGCTTGACTTTTTAAGGATTTTTTTACTGGTTTTTCATATGGGAGGTTTTTTGGGCTGATGTTTAAGGGTGAGTTGACTGGGTTTAGGCTTGAGCTGGGCTATGAATTGGGGCTTACAAGGGTGAGTTTGGCTGGGTTTGGACATGGGATTTGGGGGTATGGTCCTCCATTCATTCAGCTATCTCTACCATCATTGTAGCCGAAGGTGGGGTGTCTATAGATGCCCCACTTTGGCAGAGGTTACGTGCAATTGAATGTCAAAGCGAGTGGACACCCCACTTCTGACTCGGTCATTCATAGATTGTGGTCTGAAATCTTTGCTTGCCTTTGCATCTGCGTCAGTTGATTGTCTGGAAATTGATCACTCGCACATACAGCGGGAGTTTGGAGAAAACGTTGCGATTGTCCCTGCATGCACTGCAACCTAGGTACCTAATCGCAACCCTTCCGTTCCCGATCGGTACGAACATCGGAAAGGTACAGTTGTTGAGCTCTTAATTGTGCATATTCTAACCCCAATTCATCACTCAGTATGCAGGATTTCATGATTTAAAGACTAAATTAGTGCATGGATTTGTGATTGTAAGAATAAGAATGACTTCACCCAAATAATGACCAAAAGGGGCTATTTCGAAGCCTTGGATGAAGATATAAAGTGGACCAAAGAGAGAAGAAAGCAAGGAGAGAAAAGAAAAGAAAGAAAAAGAAGAAAGAAAGAAAGAAAATATCAAAAGAAGCAGCCTAGACCGGTCAAGACCGGTCAGCCAAAGAAGCCAGACCGGTCACGACCGGTCGGCCACACCCTTGGATCTTACTGGATGGACATTTAGGCAGTCCGACCGGTCAAGACCGGTCAGCCAAGGGATCACCTCTTCTATTTCAACGCTGGATTGATTCAATCAACAGGTCCGACCGGTCGTGACCGGTCGGCCAGACCAGTCCGACCGGTCTAGACCGGTTGGCCCTGCGTAAACGGGCAACTTTCTATTCTGGGCGCTGAATTTCTCTGCGCAAGTGCGTATCCTTACGCGAAATCTGGAAGTTTCTTACGCAAAGGACACCTCCAAGCTATAAAAGGACTTCTTCCCTTCATACCAAAGCATGCTAGGACGTGGGGATTGCTTAGGAGACGGATTCTACTTCGAGTTTCTTAGTTTTCTTCCTGTTTTAGCTATTTTTATGTTTTTGAGGCTTTTTAATTCAAGGATGTTAGAGATGAACTAAAACCTCTTAGCTAGGGCTAAGAGGTGAAGCTTTTGATTCGTTTTTGATGGATTAATGCAACCTAGGTTTCCTTTTTATGATTTAATTGATGAATTTTAGTTAATATGAGTTTGAATCAAGTACTAGTTTGGTTTTTTATTTTGATCTCTTGATGACTCCGGGCTCATGTGATTCTTAGTGATTTTAAGCTTAGTATCTTAGCTTTTGAGCATTAGTTATGCTTGTGTAGTTCATTGATCTACCATTGACTCTGGGCATGGTAGATTCTTTGATTGCCTTGTATGCAATGGCCTGATTTTCACGTGGGAACTCATTCAACTAAAGTTCTTATCTTTTTATTATAATCTGAAATAGCTGTTTGCTGATTGATTTTGATTTAATTAGAGTTCTAATCATTAGTTGTAATCAGGTCTAGTGACAGGATTTGATGAAAGCTATGGTTATGAATCTCAACTAGATTGGAAAGAGGCTTGGCCTACACAATTGAGTGTGCCCAAGGCCTAAGCATTGTTGTGGGAATCAAATCAATGAATGAGCAACTGTTTTAGATGATTGTTGATTGAACCGCTCTATATTCCAATCGGATAGAGATATGAATTCGATTCCGATTGAGTTATGAGAGACCTAGTTGTGTTGATGCATTGAAACTTATCAAAAGTGGATCTTGGCGCTCTAGTGCCTTTTTAGATTGATATTACCTTACACATTCATTGTTTAAACCTAAATCATTATTTTCCAATTTTAGTTCTTAATAAAATCTTAATTATTAGTTGTTTTAGTTAAATTCAATGAATACCCATTCATAAATCTTTGTGGGAACGATACTCGGTCTTACCGAGATTATTACTACATCGCAACCCTACACTTGGGGAAGCGAACAAGTTTTTGGCGCTGTTGCCTGGGGATTTCTATGCGATATTTTTAGAATTTTCTGAAATAACTTTTAGTTGAGATTGTGTTAAGATAGGTTTAGGATTTGTTTTGCTTTCTAGGGTAGGTTTTCTTCTAAATACTAACTTACTTAGTTTTGATTTTTGCAGGATTCTAACATAGGTCTAATCCAGGGATTTTTAGGAAGTTGAAGAAGAAGAAGGCATCTTAAGTCACAAATCAGGTTTTATCGTTCTAACCTTACTCTTCTTCTCCTACTCATTCCTACCATATTCATCTCTTGTAGAGTGGGTGGAGACTCCTTTTGGATCTCTGATAGGTTGGCCTTGTGCCACCTTGATTCCTATTGGTCGGCTCTGCCGTCTTGGATCACCTTGTGCTCAGAGATTTCTCTTCTCAATCTTATTCCTCTTTCTTCTTTTTCTGCACTTTTCTCAAAAGACTCAAAGAGTGGGTGGGGAGTTCTCTGAACCCCTATTGACCAGGAGAAATCAGTCTCTATCCTTGCTTTTGGCTCAACCATTGCAAGACACCTTGTGCTTCGGTCTTAAAGAGAAGTAAAGGAAGGAAGGAAGAATTCCTTTTTGTTTCATTCTTTTAGGTTTTGTATGCCACATTGGGCTCGGGATTCTAATAACCGACTCAATCATGACGGAGTAGTTGTTGAAGGGAATGATAGAGAGCCTCGTGCTAGAAAACGTCAAAATTTTCCTGAAATCACTAGAGAGATGGCTGAAAATCAACCAATTCAAGGGGCTAATCAACATCAAAATCCAGCCCTAAACCTTACTGAATTGGATGAGAATGAAGTGGGGGATGTACCTCAATCTAGAACTTTACGTGACTATTTATAACCAGCTAGGATGAGTACTCCCTCTTGCATAATTTTCCCTCACAATGTGGGAAACATCGATTTTAAACCGGGGTTGATCCAACTTCTTCCTAGATTCCATGGACTCGACTCTGAGAGCGCGTATCTACATATTAAGGAATTTGAAGAGGTTATTGCCACAATAAACTATGACAATGTGACCAAGGATACAATAAAACTTAAATTATTCCCTTTTTCCTTGAAAGAGAAGGCCAAATCATGGCTACATTCCTTAAGGCCAAGGTCTATTGGGACATGGGCTGAGATGACTAGGGAGTTTTTTAAAAAATTCTTCCCTACTCATCGAACCAATGCACTAAGAAGGGCTATAATGAACTTCGCCCAAAAAGAAGAAGAAACCTTTTTCCAATGTTGGGAAAGGTATAATGAGTTATTAAACGCATGCCCACATCATGGCTATGAACGGTGGAGGTTGATTAGTTTCTTCTATGATGGATTAAACTCAACCATGCGCCAATTTGTGGAGATGATGTGCAATGGGGAGTTCATGAACAAGGAAACGGAGGAAGCTTGGGATTATTTTGACATGTTGGCTGAAAATACACAAGCATGGGATACATCTAAGCAAACAAGTTCAAAACAACCCCAAGCCAAGGAAAAGGGAGAAATTTATGTTTTAGATGAGCAAGATGATCTGGGTTCTAGAGTGGCTAAACTCACACGAAAGGTCGAGGAGATGGAACTAAAGAAAGTGGACACAACCCAACAAAGGGGGGCTGTTGAAACTATTTATGGTATTTGTGCTTCCAATGTGCATCAAACGCCGGATTGTCCAACAATCTATGCGTTTCGAGAACTTTTATTTGAACAATCGAATGCCTTGAATAGTTATCAACGACCTTTTAATACTCCAAATTCAAACACGAATAATTCTAGTTGGAGAAACAACCCTAACTTCAATTGGGTGAATGAAAACACGGCTAATCAAAATAATCCTCAAAGGGGGCCCCCAATGCAAATTCCTATGGCCCCACCTCAAATGCCTATAGAGGATACTTTGAAAGCATTCATGGAAGGTCAAGCTCAAATAAATCAATCCAACCATACGATAATACTTGAGCTTAAAAATTCGGTGGAGGAAATCAAGGCTCGCTTAAACGCAAGGGAAAGGATTCTTCCAGCCCAACCCATACCAAATCCAAAACCACAATGCGAAATAAGTGTGCCTAGTTCTTCTAACCAACACATGGAACATGTTAAGGCCATTACCACTCTTAGAAGTGGAAAAATTATTGAAAAATCTGATCCGGTGAAGGTTTCAACGCCTAATGATCCGGTATCTTCCAAAGAGGATGATGGACCTAGCACCGCCATGAATGAAAAAGAGCCATTGAAAGAATATAGGCCCGTTGCTCCATTCCCCCAACGCTTGATTTCAGCCAAACCTCAAGATAAATATCAGGAATTTTTGGAGGTTTTCAAGCAAGTCAAAATCAACATCCCATTGTTGGATGCAATTAAACAAATACCGTCATATGCTAAATTTTTAAAAGACCTTTGCACGGTTAAAAGAAAAATACATGTGCAAAAGAAGGCATTTTTGACAGAGAATGTTAGTGCCATTATCAACCACAGGATGCCTAAGAAATACAAAGATCCTGGTTGTCCAACAATATCATGTGTAATTGGAGACCACCGGGTGAAACATTCTTTACTTGATTTAGGGGCAAGTGTGAACTTAATTCCCTTTTCGGTCTATGAACAATTGGGTTTAGGTGAATTAAAACCCACCAAAACCACATTACAACTTGCAGACCGATCGATTCGTATTCCGAGAGGGGTGATTGAGGACGTCCTTGTCCAAGTTGACAAAGTCTACTACCCGGTGGACTTTATTGTCTTGGACACACGACCCATGGTTAATATTGGCCCTCAAATTCCTGTCATACTTGGCCGTCCATTCCTAGCTACATCAAACGTTATCATCAATTGTAGGAGTGGGGTCATACAAATGTCTTTTGGTAATATGACGATTGAGTTGAATGCTTTCAATATTGACAACCAACAAGAGGATGAAGATGAAGAGGTCCACGAAATAAACATGATCAATTCTATTGTAGAAAATGAGTCCCTCTCACCTTTTTACTCTGATCACTTAGATGGAGATGTGACGTACTCCCTTGATGAGAACGATGATATGATAAGGGATATTGCCACACTTTTTGAGTCGGTATCGGCATATGACGCTAGCCGAGAGAAGGATGTGGAAACAACACCTTGTTGTGCTGAGAAATCAATTCCTATCTCCACACCTTTGTGGATCATGCATACCGACCTCCACCAACCCTGGGATGATCCTTACTTGCAATATCAATGCCCAGGAAAATCTGAATGGAGACATATTTTTTTCTGATAAATATGATGAAGTCTCCTCTTATACATGTGGTGAAAACATTAAGGAACCCGCTGAAATTCCCTTTTGGGATTTTGAGTGGCTTATCTCGATTACTCACTCACATGTTTATTGTAAAGCAGGATATTGGATGATGTTATTGCGAAACCTTTTGATCTATCTAATGATTCTGCTTAACTTTATGCTTTTGGATGAGTTGTTGGGATTAACCTCCTAGTCTGACGGAGGATGATTTGGAGGATGATTTTAGATAGTTTTTCTATAATAATATCCCATTAGGATTTGTTTTGATCAGTTGATTTAGTTGTGAAGTAACCCATCTCCAAAAGCTAATCTTGCCATGAAATATATGCTTCAGGTGATATCTCTCTTTCTCACTCTCTTTTTGTTTTAACATTGCTCTCATGTGTTGCATTCATTGTATACATTCTTACATTGGGGACAATGTAAAGTTTTGGTTGGGGGGTGAGAGAGATTCCTTAGATGAATCTACTAGCTTTTGTGACATTTTGAGCAATGATGTAGAAATTTTTCAATTTTTCTAAAATTCGAAACTCTTTTGGAAAACTTTGATTCTACTGCATTTGAGATAGCATGAGTATAAGAAGAAGAGATACGAAGTGAGGGATGTTGCAAGCTTTGAATTTCTCTTAATATAAAGGTTTTATATGTGAATTCACCTATTTTTATGATTGATAGAAAATTTGAACACCTTTTGCACCTAGTTCACATTACACGATTTTCATGATTTGAAAGGATTATGTGATTTGTGGATTAACTAGACCTTGATTTAAGGTATTGAGAAACTAAGCCGGGGTACTTTGTCCATCCTTGTCCATGGGAAAATAACGAAAGATATGGATTTCTAAAAATCCTATCTAATTAAAAGAAAAAGGAAAAGGAAGGATGAAATTGGGAATGATGGAAAATGGTGAAAAATTCCGATTAGGGCTACCTACTACCAACCGGGGGATGGTCTACCCGTAACCAAAGCCGGAAATGGGACGTAGTGTGAAAGTCGTCGGAAGGACGGTAAGGTAAATTCCTGTCATAGGCTTGATGTTGCTCTATGCACCTTGAAATCTATAGTTTAGTTGATTCATGAAGAAGATAATCCCGAAAACTCATGAGAGGAACCTTCACTATGTACACTAGGTTGAATTTGTTCAAGTTCCTCTATTTATCAATCAATCAGCGGGAATTTCATATAAATACTTATTATGTTCTGAGAATTTAAGGTTTCAAACTTTATCACCTAATTTCTCTGATTTTTACGCCTATGTGTCTTGGAATGTATAGAAGAATAGTTTCTAGAGGAGAGTTGGGTTTTGGAGAATGAAACTTGTTTCACGCATGTTTTGCTCGGGACTAGCAAAATGCTGGTTGGGGGGTGTGTTGAGCTCTTAATTGTGCATATTCTAGCCCCAATTCATCACTCATTATGCAGGGTTTCATGATTTAAAGACTAAATTAGTGCATGGATTTGTGATTGTAGGAATAAGAATGACTTCACCCAAATAATGACCAAAAGGGGCTATTTCGAAGCCTTGGATGAAGATACAAAGTGGACCAAAGAGAGAAGAAAGTAAGGAGAGAAAAGAAAAGAAAGAAAAAGAAGAAAGAAAGAAAGAAAATATCAAAAGAAGCAGCCTAGACCGGTCAAGACCGGTCAGCCAAAGAAGCCAGACCGGTCAAGACCAGTCGGCCACACCCTTGGATCTTGCTGGATGGACAGTTAGGCAGTCCGACCGGTCAAGACCGATCGACCAAGGGATCACCTCTTCTATTTCAACGCTGGACTGATTTAATCAACAGGTCCGACCGGTCGTGACCGGTCGGCCAGACCAGTCTGACCGGTCCAGATCGGTCGGCCCTGCGTAAACGGGCAACTTACTATTCTGGGCACCAAATTTCTCTGCGCAAGTGCGTATCCTTACGCGAAATCTGGAAGTTTCTTACGCAAAGGACACCTCCAAGCTATAAAAGGACTTCTTCCCTTCATACCAAAGCATGCTAGGACGTGGGGATTGCTTAGGAGACGGATTCTACTTCGAGTTTCTTAGTTTTCTTCCTGTTTTAGCTATTTTTATGTTTTTGAGGCTTTTTAGTTCAAGAATGTTAGAGATGAACTAAAACCTCTTAGCTAGGGCTAAGAGGTGAAGCTTTTGATTCGTTTTTGATGGATTGATGCAACCTAGGTTTCCTTTTTATGATTTAATTGATGAATTTTAGTTAATATGAGTTTGAATCAAGTACTAGTTTGGTTTTTTACTTTGATCTCTTGATGACTCCGGGCTTATGTGATTCTTAGTGATTCTAAGCTTAGTATCTTAGCTTTTGAGCATTAGTTATGCTTGTGTAGTTCATTGATCTACCATCGACTCTAGGCATGGTAGATTCTTTGATTGCCTTATATGCAATGGCCTGATTTTCACGTGGGAACTCATTCAACTAAAGTTCTTATCTTTTTATTATAATCTGAAATAGCTGTTTGCTGATTGATTTTGATTTAATTAGAGTTCTAATCATTAGTTGTAATCAGGTCTAGTGACAGGATTTGATGAAAGCTATGGTTATGAATCTCAACTAGATTGGAAAGAGGCTTGGCCTACACAATTGAGTGTGCCCAAGGCCTAAGCATTGTTGTGGGAATCAAATCAATGAATGAGCAACTGTTTTAGATGATTGTTGATTGAACCGCTCTATATTCCAATCGGATAGAGATATGAATTCGATTCCGATTGAGTTATGAGAGACCTAGTTGTGTTGATGCATTGAAACTTATCAAAAGTGGATCTTGGCGCTCTAGTGCCTTTTTAGATTGATATTACCTTACACATTCATTGTTTAAACCCAAATCATTATTTTCCAGCTTTAGTTCTTAATAAAATCTTAATTATTAGTTGTTTTAGTTAAATTCAATGAATACCCATTCATAAATCTTTGTGGGAACGATACTCGGTCTTACCGAGATTATTACTACATCGCAACCCTACACTTGGGGAAGCGAACAACATTGAGCCTCCGCGTCTGTCATAGTCTTACGAGGTTATCGACCCGGTGATTGATTGTTTGATGCTTTCCCGGATCACTCCAGGAGTACTTGTTTCACTTAACTATCAAAGTGGTTAGCTACCCTGCGTCCATGTAGTCTTACGGGAGATCACTACGCCAACTTGGACTCAGTCAAGGTACTTAATGCATCCACGCCTAGGTATGTGCGGGTGAACTTTTTCCACCCAATATTCTGATTTTGATACTTGGGTTACAATTCATCGTTTCCACCGTTCAGATGGGTTCTTTGACCGAGCTTTTTGGCTTTCATCTTTTCGTATCTTAACATGTAGTACAACCGCACTGACACTGGAGTTCAGTTCGACCGTACTTTGAGTGCATTGGATCCGATGGTCTTCGGGGAAACCGTGAGATATTAGATCTTATTTGATTTTTACGTCAGCTCCTACCTAGAGATATGAAAGATCTCCTGGTGTTTTGGAGGCCGAACGCTCTACTGGGAAAATATTTTTTGGATTTTGAAAAAGATACCCACTCTGGGGAGTGATACTCCGTGGGGTTTTTATTTGCAAATAGGAATATATATAATATTTTTTTATCTTTTTAAAAGGGAAATCTGGCTTGCACGCGCCTCCACTAGGGATGCCTGTCGGGTCTTTGGCTAACCGACTTTTATCTTGAAAGTAGGTAAACATAATGATTGATGCGATGAATGCTAATGCATATTTGATGATGGATGTATGGTTTAGCTCATTCTCTTTCAGTTCGATGATTTTGCTTTTGCTGGGGATGTAGAGAACTTTGAGCTTATTGCTTGCAAGGTTGTGCTTCTCTGGAGATTTTCTTTTTAATGCGAATGTTTGGTCAACGGGTTGGTCAAGATCTTGACCCGTGGTCGATCAGGTCCATCGTCCCAAGATGCTGTTTCTTTACTGGTGAGGATGGATGAAGGAGGTTATTAGTTACAACCTCAAGATGCTCTTCTGGGGAATGGGTGTGATTGAGATGGTGTTTGGTTGCCAGTTTTGGTCAAGATTCCAATTTACGGGAGATCGGATCCGTCATCCCAAAGTGTGAAGTGAGTGAGCGGAGTTCGAGACTCCTGAAGTGTTGTGCTGGGGATAGTGACAATTTTTGTGATTTTTTGTAAATATGTGGTCCGAATCTTTACCTGAGTAGTCACGATGGAGATCAGTTGTTATAGACAAAATAATGGAGACCAGCTCAACTATTAAAAATTGTACATGGACGCCCATTCGACTTTCGAGATCATCTTATCGAGAGTCGCAGATTGGGAAAGTACGGAAGTACCCATTAGACTCTCGAGATCATCTGATCGAGAGTCGCAGATCGGGTAAGTGCGGGATGCCCATCTGACTCTCTGGATCATATGCTCGAGAGTCGTAGGATGGATAAATACGGAGCACCTATTCGCAAGGCTTCGAGCTCCCCTAGCCGATGGTCAGATAAAGCGAAGCAAAGATTCCCTTCTTGAACAGCGAGCAGACCTTCTCACAAGTCGTTGAAAGGTGTTACGTCAGAATGAGCAAGCACTTGGACTCGCGACCATGTTCCAACTTGCGAACAGCTTTTTTGTGGTTAGACCTCTTAACCTTCAGTACCAGCACCCGATTCCTGTCGAGCAGCTTGTCCAATCCCTCTACGATGCTAGGCAGGGCTACACCCAGTTCGGTGGTTTCCGTCTCATCGGCGCCTCCTTCCTTTTCGCTGGCTATGACTCCAACTACGGTTTCCAGCTCTACATGAGCGATCAGCACTATTACTACGCCTACCGGCAGCCCGTATAGGTCGGTTTTTGGGCTTATCTTCTCTGGTGGTTCCGGATCTCAAGGGATTGCCATCAAGGGACTTGATTGCCGAAATAAGTCATTGGGTTGGATCTCGTCTCCAAAGATGAGGATCTTATCCCACGAAATCAGCAAGATCTCAGTATCGTACACGAGATCAGCGGGATCTCGATATCTTGCGTAACAGATTGAACCGCTTAAGATCTATATAAAGGGACGACTCCATTAAGGGAAAGGTACACACAATACACAATCTCGGTCCCGTTTTGCTTGGCTACTCTTCTTCTTGCTTTGGCCTGACTTAAGCATCGGAGCACTAACGGCTGGACCCCAGCCACCCTTAGTTGCTTCCTGTCTCCTTTCAGGTCTGGCGGAGGAAATCTGTTGGAGAGAAGGTGAACATCCGGAGGATCTAGTTACAAAATCCGACGTTAACATCAGTTATTGAAAACAAAGGAAATATTTTTGTGATTTTGAAAATATTTGGTCCGAGTAAAGATCGGTGTTTATTGAAAATAAGGGAAGTATTTTGTGATTTTTGAAATATGATTTTGCAATGTTTTGGTATTTTTCTGAAATGCAAGGAAAGGTATGGAATTTTCATCCATTTCCAGCTTCTACTGCTAGTAAGGCACCGGATCCATTTTACGTCAGCGAGCAAGATGAATCTCACACAGTTAAGTGCCGTAGTTTTACATCTTCGGATAAGGGGATTTTGAGGGTTTTCAGTTAATACACCCACAAAGTTCCCTGTTCCTCATGTGTAATACACATAGACCACTTTTCGTCTGACGGACTCCTTCGGCCACAAAATGAGCCACATCCTCACATTTCCCTTTGTCAATATAGTTTGGGGCCTTATGCTGCTCATAATTCCGTGAGGGTGCGGTTCACCTCCCAATTGCCTTAATCCCCTTCATGAGTTTTAGGAACAGGGAACATTCGTCAGATTCAACAGCAACTTCCAAATCAAGGTTGTCTATCACGGTGCGTTCAACACGAACAGGAATGCGGGGCTCTGCCTGCTTCAGCCTTTATCTATTTAGAAGACTCTGGACACCCGTACGATCAAGTGTCAGCCATGTCTGGGACAGGTTGGGAAAGAAAGCCCCCGAGAAGCTAATCCTAGTGTAGTTTTAGGTCTTCGGACTGCTGGGGATAAATTTGCGCAGTTAAGATTATGGTGAATTTTTTTTGTTTTGAGAAAGTTTCAGACTTCAACTCGAGTGATTGAGATTGATACTGGTTTTTATATAAAGCTCAAAATCTTTTTGGTATTTTTAAAATGATCCGAGTTACTGAACCTTGATTCGAGCGGTCGAGGCCGATGCCGGTTTTTTGTTGAAAGCAAGAAAAGTCCCCCGAGAAATTAATCCTAGTGTAGTTTAAGGTCTTCAGACCCAAAAATTATGTACATGCTAAAAATACATTCTTTTTGTGATTTTTTGAAAAGATCCGGACTATCGAACCTTGAGCCAAGCGGTCGAGGTCGATGTCGGTTTTTATTATGAAATCCCTCGGGATGTTGATCCCGACATAGTTTAAGGTCTTCGGACCAAAACTTTGTACAGGCGATGCTGGAAATACACATTTTTTTTGAAATGATCCAGGCTGTTAAATCCCAATTCGAGCGATCAAGATTAACACTGGTTTTTATTTGAAGTCTCTCGGGATTTTGGTCCCGACGTAGTTTAAGGTCTTCGGACCCCTACGGAACAGAGATCAAGGTTGAAAATTCCCGGGGTTTTCTGCAAATGATTCAGATCATCAGGCCATGACTTGGATGGTTGAGATCACTGTTTGACCAAGTCAATTCTTCTTTTCTTTTTTTTCTTGAAAATCTCATGAAATTTTCCACATCATCAAGCCAATTTCTCCCCAATTTCTCACAAAATGAGATTTTGGTGAGATTCCTTTTTCTTTTTCTCCTCCTTCTCTTCCATCACTTCATTCTTACATGGAGGTACAAGATTCACTTGTAACTACTCTTCCCAAGAAGAGAGAGTGGGAGGTCATTTCAACTAGGTGTGAGGACGGACGGCCTCCTGGGTGCCGCCCAAGCCTCTCCTGCCCACTGGTTTTTCCAGTGGGCTGGATAATGGGGTGCCCTCTTCTTTTCTATATAACATGGGGCACCCTTGGCCCCTCCAACGTGCAATCTCTCTCCTTTCTCTCTCACACTCTCTCTTTCTTCAAGTTTTTCTCTTTCTTTTGGTGGCCTTTTGCTCTTTTCAAGTGGTGAGGCTTTAGTGAAGCTTTGGGACAGCAAGGTGGTCCCCCTTTGGTGAGTGGTGAAGGTATGGCCTACTCTCTTTTCCTTCATTTCATTGTTTTCTTCTTCATTGTCTCTTCTCATGTTCTCTCTCTTTTCTTCATGTAGGTGTTCCAAGGGAGTCAAGGTGGGCCCAAGTCCTTTGGCCTTTTCTTCATCTCTAATCTCTTCAAGGTGGTGCATGGAGAGGAACATTGCAACTTCATTCCTTTCTTTCTTTTCTTTTTTCATACTCCCTTCATGTATATGTAAACAGTAATTTTGCCATGTCCATTAAGTGTGCATGGCAAAATATCCTATTTTTTCTCATGGGAGTTGGGTCCCTTTTTATGTGTATCAAATGGGCTCAAAGTGAAGTCATGGCTCTTTGTGTATTTGATAGGCCCAATACTTCATTTTGGGCTCCCTCATGCTCTCTTTTTCTTGCCATATTTTCCTTAGAGCTTTCTTTTCTTTTCCATCTTCTTTTCAAGATTTGGGCCCATGGGAATGGTAGGGCCTACCTCAAGTTTTAGGCTCATAGTGCTCACTTTGGATGGCCCCATCTTTCTTCACATGTGTATGGACAAAGGTGACTAGCACATTCTTCACTTGGATCTCAAGTGGGCTAGATTTCTTAGTTGGGCCTCTATGGACAAAGGGCCCAAATCTTTCACCATCTCTTGATTATGATGTACATCCTTGTACACAAAGTGTGGTGGGCTCTTTGGAATTTTTTCATATAGATGGGCTTTTGGGCCCTCCTTGAAACTTGTGTATTTCTTTTAACCATGTGTGCACCACTACACTTTGTTCATGTAGGATTCTTTCCCTTCCTGTCTTTTCTTTGGATGGATGGAGGACTTGGGTTACTTGATCATCCACAAGTCCCATGAGTGAGTTGTTTCAACAATCTCACTAAATTCGAATGTTTTTTTTTTCATGTTGTAGGAAAGTGGTTCTCAAGAGCTTTCTTTAATGTTCCCAACCTCAAATGGATGATTTTTCTTCAAGTGAGCCATCCATGCAACCATAGCTCCTTGAACTTCTCTCTGGGGTTCTTGGTGGGTCATCCACCATCATTCTCAAGGATGAGTGATTTTTCTTTCGATTTGTGGGAAAGAATGATATCCATAAGTTGTCCAATTTTGTCCCATGCTTTGGGGCCTTTTGGATTTTGATCTTCAAGTGGGCTATGTATACCATTCTTAGCCATTTTCATGATGGTTGGGTGACTCATCAAGCCATGCCCTCTTGTGCTTAAATGGTCCCCTTTTTTGTAAAGCAATTGGTGCACATAAGTTGCCCAAACTTGTCCTTGCATGGACATTTTCAACTTTGGCTCTTCATGTGGGCTATGTACATCAAATTTTTTACCATTGGCTTCTTTGATTCATATGTTTGTGGGTAGACCAACATGTTGTACTCTCATGGTTAAAACATTTATCAAGATGATGCACATAGGTTGCCCATGGTTAACCCATGAATGGGTTCTCATGTTTCTTAAAGTGGGCTATGTGCTCTTTTCAATCCATTGAGGTGAGGCACTTTAGTTGCTCTTGGGGACCCATTTTCTTCTTATCCCCCACTTGTCCATGTATATGTGTAAAAAGATGGGAACATCTTAAATGAGGATCATGGCCTTGGTAGGGAAAGTGAACCAATCCTTGGTCACATATGGACTTTGAAGAGGGATTTCTTTACATGAAGTTTGATTCTTACCCCACTTTGATCTCATGGCACTTGAGTGCATTTGTTGTCCAAAATGTGTCCTTGGATGATGGACTTTCCTTACCTAAGGCATGGCATGCAACCCTCTTTTAAGGTCGACCTTGCTTTCTTTGATAGGCCCAACACATATCCTAGGCGACACATGGATTTGGACATTGGATTTTTACATTTGACTGTAAATCCTAACCTATGTATTTCCTGGATAATGATTTGGATTTTAACGGATAAAGAATAGGGACTTACCTTACCAAGCTTGTAGGATTTTGATGGCGGATGGTACGAGGGGCGAAGGGTGGTCAATGAGGATGACCCGTTCTTCATTGTTCGCCGAGGGACCCATATGTGTTCTTTAGCTAAGGAGCACCAACCTCTTCCCTCCATAAAAGGCCGAGGTACCCGAGATCTCTGGGATGATTGGGTGAAGCAAACACATCCTATGCTCGAACGTGTTCTGGTTGATACTCCTTTTGCAGGCCTTCTCTCATTACGCTTTCACAACAATAATGCCAACTGCATGCTACTTGCGGCTCTCTGTGAGAGGTGGAGGGATGAGACCCACACCTTTCAACTTCCCTGTGACGAGTGGGGAATAACTCCCCTAGATATATACATGCAGATTGGCTTTCCATTCCATGGGGCGGTTGTTCCCCACGCTGTCTCTCTTGCTCCCATTACTTCCACTGACTGGATACGGCTTGTGGGAGCCATCCCACCCGAGAGCGAATTCCAGAGCCACCAAGTGAAACTGCGATGGTTTTACAACACCTTCGCTGTTGTCATCCCTACTACCGAGCCGGAGGCCCTTCATAAAGCACGGGCTATGATTACTTACGCCTTTGGGTCGTTCCTTTTCTGCCATGCAAACGAAAGGGTCAACCCTAGATTTCTTCACTTGGTTGAGGATCTTCATCATTCGTATAATTGGAACGGGGCTATCTTGACTCGCATCTACCAAGGTTTAGATAAGACCTCTCGAGTACCCGATCCTACATAGGTTTCTGGCCCGTCGTGGAGGCATTCTTTTTAACCTTCCCTGGAGACATTTGTCTTCTTTCTTCATCTGATCATTATGTCTACCCTTGTCCAGACCTATTTTTATGATCATTTTGCTCATCTCTCGCCGAGGATACGGGATGGTGTTGAGCCATCTTTGTCTGCTTCATGCACTGGCATTAGCAAAACCGTCAGTGGAATTCTCTAGTCTCTGGGGACAATTGGCGCTCTGACATAGACGGATTAACTGTCGAGGACATAAGTATCTTGCTTTCCTTATCCGTCGTGGTGTTCTGGGACTGACTGTGATGAACTTCTTCGTTGTAGTTCGCTCGGATGCCGTACGCCAACTTTCCTCTTTACTATACCCCTCAGCGTGTAGAAGCATATGATTCTTCGTGTCTTCGGATCATGCTCTCTGATGCTGAATCATTTCAATGGTACTTGGGTGAGAGATTGCTCCGATAGATCACTGGTGTGGCTCGGGTTCCTTGTTCCGCACCTCCTCCGGTTGCTCAGATCCAGGCTGATGCTTTAGCCGATGCCCTCGTGGGCCAGCCTAGGTTTCGTTTCACGATCCCGGATCATGACTACGACGAGTGGTATTTGCTGTACGGACAAGGGCCTCTTCTTCCTTCGCTCTACATTCCAGGGGGTCGTCGTAGATATGCTGGCGGATCCGTGACAGCTCCTCTGATGGACCTTTATCGTCGGGAGCGGGATGAGAGGAGAGATGACGATGATTATGTTGGTGATTTGTAGCCTGCTTCTGTATTCAGTTTGTTTGATGTATGGCCTTTTGACATTTTTAAGGCCTTTTGCTTGACCTTTCTTCTGTATCAAAATCTTCTGAATGAATATACAACCCTGATTTGTCTCAGAACCTCTTGATGAAGCTTAGATGTTTTGACTCTTGACTCATTCTTTGATGCTTTTTGGAAGATAAGATTTCTCAACTGTATGGATGATGACTTGAACGGTTCAGATTGCTTGATTTGGCCCTATAGGCCCTTTTCAGACTTCAGCTTTGCTTTAGAGCACCTTTCCTTGATGTTTTGTGAGGCTAAGAAGGCTTTCCATGGTGTGGATGATGACTTGGACGGTTCGGATTGCCTTTTTTAGCCGTGTGGGCCCACTTGATGATCAGATCCTAGACTTTAACCTTCTTTCTTGATGATCCAGCCCTTGATGTGGCCGTTGGATGAGCCATACAAGCTTTCCATGGCTTGGATCATGATGATCTAGCCTTTGAATGACCCAGATTGCTTAAGGACCACTCTTGACCAATTTTCCTTCTCTTTGACTCGGTCAGACCCATGTTGGCCGCAGTACTTCATGATTGGGTAGGTGGGGTACCTTCCAGATGATTCAGATCAGCCTCAAACGAAATCTGGAGTTGATTGGAGCCTTAGGCGGCCCTTAGGGTGTCATCTGCTGACGTGGACTGTCAGTCTCACCTACCAAAGACTGTGAAGCCAATCCCACGGAGAGAGAGGGAGATCGTCCGTACGGCATGTGCAGTCTGGGTTGACTCATGCTCGGACATTCTCCTCTGCTCACTGCTACTGTCCCCACATTCTCTGTACTGGAGAATTCGATTCCAGCCATGAATCCCCTTTTCTCTTTGTCTTTTCTCCTCATCTTGTCCTCTTCTTGTTTTGTCCATTCTCATGCAGCCCTTGATGATGATTTGGGGGCCATTATGGGAGAGGTTGGTGGGTCCCACACTTCAGAAAGTGGTGAAGGCTTTAATGATGGTGGAATGCGTTTGATTGATGGTATAGATGAAACATTGAAAGAGGCCCTTGATGGGAGTTTAAGAATGGTGGAACTTTGAATAGCACTCATTAATGGCAGCCATGCCGAAAATTCAGGTTTGAATGGAGCATTGATTATGGGAGAAATGGATGGTATGAATGAGATGGAGAGATGGGACATAGGTGAGGCTATGCGTCCTTTGAGTGTGGGCCACATGGATGATGTGATCGATGGTGATGATAGGGTCACGATGGACATAGATGGGCTGATCTCATGTTTGGATGCTATGGATGGTTCAGATGATACCTTTGATGGATTTGATGCTCTTGATGATGGCCGAGATGTGCGGCATACTTGCTTGGGTGGACTTGATGTGATCATTGATGACGTCCCCCTGATGATGGACTGTGTGGATGTCCCGATGATCCCTTTGATTGGATAGAGTGATGATTGGATTCATGATTTCATGTTGGAGAGGGCTGTAGGTCCAGATCTGACCGTTGATTCATTGATCGGGGTTGCCGGGGCCTTTCTTGATGGTTCAGATGCATTTTTCAGCGGTCAGATTGGTCAGGATGCCACGATGTGCGGCGTGATCTTTGTTGATAGCCCTTTTGATGGAGAGTACTGTCCTTCTCTTGATCGCCGACCTTTTGTTCATTCCTTCCATGAGGTGGGCGAGTCTTCTCGTGCTGCTGAGGTTGTGACTGTTTCAGACAGCGATGTGACTATATCAGACATAGCCACTACTGGGGATAAGTCAGGGGCTATTGAGTTTGCAGAGGTTTCAGCTTTTCCTTCTCCTTCACTTGTTGATCTTCTGATCCTTGATGAGCTGTCGTCGATTCCGAGGCCTTTCGTTCTGGAGGGGATACCTGTGAGGACTTGTCAGTTGCTTCCCCGTCCTTCTTACTCGCCACGATTGTTTGCTTGGCTTGACAGCTTGTCGGCTTATGAGATTCGAGATTTGGAGTCCTATGGCTTAGGCAGTCTGATCCATATGGCTAGAGTTGGTATTGATTGGAGGATGCTCGGGGTTGCACTGATTGACTAGGTCCCTTCGTTGAACTTGTTTGCGTTCAACGACATGGAGATGTGACCTTCTTTGGAGGAGCTTGCGCATTTGACAGGTCTTCCCTGGGATTATGGTCAGCATTTCTTGCTGAAGACTACCACACCGCAGAACTGGTTTGGGAGCCCGTATCTTATTCAGCCTGCAGCTGCCGGCCAGGATGCTGTGGTGTTTTCCTTGGACTTGCTGTATGATCTTTTCTCAGGCCCTCGGAGTGTGACAGGGTCCTTACTTTCTCAGAATGCACTGATGTTTTGTTTGATAGCTAAGGTGCTATTCTCGGGATGGGGCAGATCTCAGACTCCTTTGCTCTTTGAGGTGATGAGCCGAGTTGTTTGTCGTCAGGGGATCATTTCTCTTGTCCTGGCTGAGCTATTTAATGGGCTGACTGACTGTGCCCTAGGCCGCACACGTGTCCTTACGCGGCTGCTGTGCATTTCTCTAAGTATCTTTTCTATACTTTCTTTTTTTCTTCTTGTTTTTTGGAACTGCTTCGCTTTAGCTGAACCTCTTTACTTTCTTACAATCAGATCTGGCTATGAGAGCGTCTTTCGCTGACCATTCCTATATCATTTCCTGGCATCCATCGCCTAGACCTCATGTGACACATCATGGAGTTTCTTCTGCATACAGCTAGGATGAGTGAGCCCTTGTATCGTAGGATGTTCGTTTAACTTCGTGACTGGAATGTTCGTTGAGTGTCATCTTGGCTTTCACTTCCTCTAGTACTTTGTGATGCTCATCGCCTTCCTCTGATGCTGGTAGGATTTCGATCTTACTTTTCTTATCACCCTATCCGGTTCCTGCGGCAGTTTGGGTATGAGCAGGATGTTCTTCCTTTTACTTTCTGGGGTATCGGACGCGAGCACTTCCGGCCAGATCCTCTGACTTTAGGACTCGGGTTGATGGGTCCTGGGCGAGTCACCTGACTACTGATTTGCTTGGTTTCGGACTGTGGACTTTTTCGATGGTGACTGCCCCATACCAACACTGGGTTGCTAAGTAGTCTCTATACCGGCACATTTCTTGCTGGCACCAGACCTCTGATGAGGATGAGCAGGATATTCTTGGGGATGCCGGCTCTTCATCTGGTTCATATGAGCCCTTTGAAGAGCGCCCATTCATCGATCCTGGTTTCCTCTTGGCCACTCATGGCTGTTAGTGCACAAATCAGTGCATCGTTTTGTCAATTCCGTGACTATGTAAGTCAGTCAAGTCTCGTGAGCCCCGATGAAGATTGAAGACTCTAGACTTGAAGACCAAGGCAGCTTTCCATACTCAAATTCAAGCCAGATCAAGCTCGGAAGGTAAGTTGCATATAGACAGCCTATAGGATCCCGAAACATCCAAGTCCATGGCATTCGAATCGCACTTTATGTTTGCCAATTGATCCACAGGCTTAAGGTCACGATGATCAGTCTTGGACCTCCATTATGTAGGTGCCAATCAATTGAAAAAGATAGGAAATCCATCTCTTTGAGCACCGTTAAAATCGAGGGAGTTCACCCCATTTCAGGCCAGGAAATGAGCCTGACGACCGGTCGGTTGGAACAGGATTCAGTCAGATAGCTTTTAAAATGACAAACTATTTTATTTCTGGCTGACCGGTCCTAGGATCGGTCGTACGACAAGTCGCATTTGGACGAAAAACGTCCAGCGACCAAATGGAAAAATAAGTTAAAGGGGGACCGGTCGCACGACCGGTCGCTATCCTCCCACGACCGGTCGCAAATGGGCCAAAAACTGTCTAGAGACCCAGGTTTTTTCTGTTCAAAAGGAAGACCGATCTCAAGACCGGTCGCACGACTGGTCGTCAGACCAGTTGGAGACACAGTCAAGACCGGTCGTTGAGATGTTTAGACAGGTCGCATGTGACCATTTTCTATCCGTTGGAGCCCGATTCTTGGAGCCTATAAAGGCATATTTCGAGGGCTTTGAGGGCAGAACTTGCACACCCATTTAGAACATTAAGAGAGGCTATTAAGGCCTTCATCTAATCTCTTTTGCTCATCATAATCTTGAGTTCATCTTTCAAACCTAGCCATTAATGGCACTACATTGAGTATTCAAAGCTCGGTTTGAACAATGAACTCAAGCATGGCATTCATGGCTATCCCTATCATTCAATCTTCATCTTGAAGTCATTTACAGCCATTGAATGATCCAATTGATGGTTCCTTCATTATCCATTGCATTGTAATAGGCATATGGAACATCAATACCTTCTCCCACCTACCCGGCACTAGTTTAGGAACATCATATGCATTGGTAGCTGATCGTGGGAGCTTGGAGAGGAGCTAAGGCATTCGTGGAAGCTGAAGCTCTCATCAAAGGCGCTGAATCGGGGCTCAATCGTCTAGGTATGTCTAGTTTTTGAGAGTCCAATTATTGAATCTCTATTCCCTAGATTGGGAAACTCCGGCGGGAGGGTACGTGACCATCCTTCGATTAGGATTGGTGAGAGTTTGAGATCCAAACTCGTCAAGTCCCTGGATTAGGCCATCGACTGGATGGTAAACGCGGTCTTAGATCAAAGGATGTGAAGGTTGATGGTTAACCTGATTTAAAACCACGACTATAGTAAAATCCGGTGATCTCATAGGTTGAGATCGGGAACTGGGAGTGGAGTAGGGAAACCGAACCACTATACATCGTGTGCAAGTGGTGAATGCATTTTGTCTATTTTGTTCCTTGTTGATCAATCTTATAAGTGCTTAACTGTATGCCCATCTTATGTTTGACAAAATGCTCATATGCCATCTTTGAATGATTGACACAAGCATGCATATGAACTATTTGACTAAATACTTCTCTTAGAAGAGTTGCCAAATTGAGGTGGATCTTGGGTGATCAATTGCTATCATTTACATGTGCTTAATTGGTATATTATAGTATAAATCCAATTGAGCTTTTGAATTTGCAAGAAAAATTAAAAAGTCCTATTCACCCCCCTCTAGGATATAAGCATACCTTCAAGCTTATCTCACTAGCGGTAAAACCGCAATTTCAATTGGTATCAGAGCCAGGTTCCTCTTTAAGGGCTTAATTGCCTAGAGGTAGATCCTAAGTAAGCTTGTTAGTATGTCCAACTCTGAGGCAAGTTTTATTTCTAGTCCTCCACACTTTAATGGATCCGATTATACATATTGGAAGGCTAGAATGAGCATATTTTTAATGTCACTAGATCCAGCTATATGTGACATAATTGAGAAAGGTTGGTCGGTCCCTATTGTTCAAACAAAAAGTAAGGGTAAGACCACCTCTACTCCAAAAGATGAATCAAAATGGAGTAAAGAAGAAAGGGCCAATTCTATGAGCAATCTTGAAGCCCTTGATGTAATCCGTTGTGCCCTCTCCCAAGAGGAACAAAATAGAATATCTACTTGCGAATCCGCTAAGTAAGCTTGGGAGAAGTTGGAATCTATTTATGAACATTCTTGCACAACTGATTCATCCATGACCATCCCTTCTACTGAAAGAGTTGTAAGTATTAATTTAAGGGAGAATATGAGCAATAATGAGACATCCTCTAGTAGTGAAGAGGAAGATAATGATGAGGATGACCAATTACAAGATGTCTATAATGAGCTCTATTGTGAAAATTTAAAAGTTATGAAAGAGCTCAATAAAGAAAAGATTGAAAGGCAAAAGTTGGAAATTGACCATGTCTCTCTAACTAAAGAAAAGGAAAATGTTCAAAATGAATTGAGAGAGGCAGTTAAAAGAATTGAAGAGCTTGAGCTTGCACTTAAAACAGTTAAATATGAAAATCAAGCTCTAAAACTTGAGGTCAACCAACTTAAGACCTACACCAATGAGAACAAAGACCAAGAGACCCAAAATGCGCAAATAAGTAAATCTTGTATTATGGGTAAAGATTTGAGAGAAAAATGGGGTTACAAATATGTCAAGAAAACCCCTTCTCTGGTATTTGTGGAGGTTGAGTCTTCTTCTCTTGAGAGCAAACCCAAGTCGGCTCTCTCATGCCACTTTTGTAGAGAGGTGGGACACTTTAAATTTGAATGTCCAATTGTAAAACGACCGCCATGCACCTCAGTCCGACCTCAAATAGTTAAATCAATTGTGACTGAAAGAGTGACTCAAGAAAAGAAGAGCCAACATGGGAAGGCTTCAAAAATTGTGAAGAACTCAACCAAAGTTGAGAATAAGGAAAAATCTCGCAAGGTTGGCAAGAAAAGGAAAGTTTCATCCCCTTCTAAAAGATATGATTATGTGGGGGGGATGCTAAAGCAGGTGGCCCATTTGAACCATAAAATTTAGAATATGGTTAAGGGCAAACAACAAAGGGTTTTTGGGAATCATATTGACAATTCATATACCCAAAACCAATATTATGCACCAACCAAGACGAGACGGCTAGTTGACATCTTTAGACCCTTGAATTTAGGAAATCCATGGGTGGCTTTGTTTGCTAGTCAGGTAGATAGCTACATGTGCATATTGGTAAATTTGAGGACTAAGCCTCATTCTCTTTTGGTTAGTCCAACTCTTGTGTATCATGCTCAGATCATTTTGATTGTTGAACTAATTGCTTTTGGATTAGCTTGGATTGATTGTGTGCTTTGCTAATCCCTATTGTGGTCAATTTTGCTCAATAGTTAAAATTCAATTGTGACCATATATATGTTGCATGCTTCATGAGTAGTATGTGACATTCTCGGCTAAGTTTGTGTATCTTGAATTGATTGAATATCATTAAAGCTTAATTGTTTAATCTTGCCGAGAAAAACCTGATAATTGTGCTTTATAAGTAAACTTGAGGAAATCTAGCCTCTTTAAACATTTTCTATCTATCGAACTTATCCTTGTATGCATAATGAGCATAACTAACCTTGAGTTCTTTAGTTAGCCATCTCATATGCAATTATTTGTATATCTTTATGTCTGAGATGATGTGGGTTGATGAATTTATGGTGGCATGTGTAATTATATGAAAATCCTTCAATTAAACATCTTTGCCACATTTAGATGGTTATGGTCATGCTTCCTCCTCATGCTTTATTATAACATACTGGGAGTAATCTGGTAGAAAAATGGGATAACTAGATTCTAAATCCCGGGGTGATAAAGAGCGAGATGTCATGCAAACTTTGACATTCTTCAACACCCTTCTCTCCCTATATCTATACATTTGGGAGAAAGCTCTTGACCATAACACCTTGAGTTTTAAAGAAACATACTCCAATTATGAAGGTAGAGATTATTGCCAAGAGAGTCATGAATGGCAAGTAATCTCATAGCCTTATGCCAACCCCATGAACTTGATCAATCTGTAATATCATGAAAATTCATTGGTGGCTGTGCATTGGGGATTGGCTAACAAATTATCTATTTTGCAGGTTGTTAGCCTTTAGATAAATGTGGATTATCATTTATAGTAAAATCTGAGGTTCTTAGCCTCATCATTTATGAGCATAAATAGGTATATCTGGATATAAGATCCATCATCACAGTTTGCTTAAAATTTGTTCATTTTTGGCATCAAAATTTCGTAAAATTATATGGCCAAACCTATGCTTTTGATATGATCTGATGATGGACCATTTGTCATCCTAAATTGCATAATTTCATAACAAACAAACCCATTTTTAAGAATTAAAAGTAAATCCAGCTGTGCAGATTTTCAAAAGAAATTATAGACAGTATTTTGCAGTTTAGGGCCCACGACCGGTCGGGCGACCGGTCCTGGACGTCCAGCGAGCGCGGGTTGGGTATTTTAAAAGGATTAAAAGGAAAAAGGGCTGCCCCAAATCAGTTTTATTCCAATTTTTTCTCCTCCTCTTTCATCCTAGAGGTCTCACCTGCCCTCCTCAAGCTTCCCTAGGTCTCCAATCGAAGATTAAAGCCCTCCTACGTGGTGCATTGTCTTCCAATCATCATCTTCTTCATTGGTAAGGGTTTTATTCTTGTTCCTTCTTGTTGTATCCTTCTCTTTTGATTCCTAGGGCATATTTGTGTGGATTGTTCGGCTCCACTATGTCTTCTCGTGGGAGGAAAGATGCATCCCCTCCTCGGCGTGAACGCCTCTCGAAAATCCAACATGATGAGGGGCCCCCACAACCCACCTCCAAAAAAATGGTTTCTAAAGGAAAAGGGGTTGCTTCATCGTCTAAATCTCATTCCAAACCCCTTCCTACTGCATCAGACACATCACATCTTGCCAATTGGCACAATTTCAAAAATCGTGATGTGCTTTGTGAAAAATCAGCCAAACTAGTGGACTTGGAGCCTTATCGGGTGGTCTAGCTTTTAGATGCGATAGGGTGGGAGCCTGTGCTCCATATGGGGGGTCCTGTTCAGAAAGAAGTAGTCAGAAAATTCTATTCCTATTGTCGCATCATTCCTGATGACTCTTCTTCTTTCGAAGTCCATGTCGCTGACGGGATTTGGACATTCGGTCTTCCTGCCATAGCTGAGGCTACTAGAGTGTCTATTGTTGATGAGGATGAGCTTTCTGATGATGAGGAGACCGAACCCGCCTCTCGAGACACCATGACTAGAGCCTTATGCAATGGAGCGTGCCCTAGATGGGTTAACAACAATGCCCTTCGTGCCTCTTCAATGTCTTAGGATTATCGTCTTATTCACAACATATTCTTCAAGAACGTATTCCCAAGGAAGAGCAACAAGGCCGACCTTCCCAAAGACATGGTCATTATTCTATATAATGTCGGTCAGGGCCGTAGGATGTGTCTTCCCTCGCGTATTATGAAAGCCATTCGGTCTGCCATCTTGGTGTCTGATGGTTTGTCGGCGGGTCTTCCTTTTGGGCATCTCATTTGTAGGTTGGCCAAAGCAGTAGGAATTGTTGATCCCTCAGATGTGATCGTAAAACCTCCCATTCTAAATTGCTCTATTATAACTAAAATGCGCAAGACACAAGAGGATCTCCAGCGATGACTTCAGGCGGCTCAGCTGCAGCGTGAGGCCCCTCCAGGTTCCTCTGAGCCATCACAGCCTGGAGCAGCAGCGACATCATCTGATCCCTCCATCGATCCTCGTTTCGCTCCTGGACGCTTCAGTACGCCCCCACGGGCGTTCTCCCAACGTAGCTCCCCTGCAGCGGACTCGGGAGCTTATTCTGTTGAGCTACGCCAGATTCAGGACCATCTTACACGGATTGAGTAGAGGATGGATCGGACCGAGTCTCAGCTGTTTCAGGGACAGGCCACTCTACTCGTGCAGCATGAGGCTATTATGGCTCGCCTTGACCAGATTGATAGGCGCTTGGAGGCTTGGGAGCGAGCTGCTCGTGGCGATGCACCGCCACCAGATTCAGGCGACAAAACTGATTTTTAGCATCTTTGTATTATGTGTCTTGGTCAGGAGTATCTTTTTGGGTGACCAAGACACTTGTCGCTCGTCATGTTTTGTATTTATACATTTTAGATGACTGTTAGACCCTTGGATGATTGCGCTTTGTAGTTATATCTATTGATGTCATCACTTGTTTGGATCTTCTTTTTTGAGCTTTATTGATTCATCTTTTGAAGATAGTAGTACTCTTTATGCTTTGAAATGCTATATTTATGAGTCTATTGCTTCTTCTTGGTATATTGATAGGGGGAGGTTGGATGGTTTGGGCATTAAGCCCTTATGGCTCATGGTTCTGTTTAATATAGCCTAAATGTGTTTCATTGCTCTTGATATACATGCCAGTTGGGGTGGTTGGTTAATTGAGCGAAAGGTCCTCTTGTGTGTAATGATTATTGTATATCAGGTTTATATGTATTGCTTTTATTCTCCCATATGTTTCATGATCTATCTCTCCTAATTCATGGTTTAGCTTCGCTGCTCTTATAGGCAAATCTTTTTTTAAGCTAACCCTTGTCAATGACTGACAATTAGGGGGAGAACTATATCCCACCAAGAAGCCAATTTGTTTTGTAGGCCTTCTTAGGTGCAGATGTTAAGGGGGAGAAATTGAAGATGTTTCGTGTCAGTACATGTCACTTTGTAAAGTTTTTATTATAAATTATGTTCTGACATGTAATTGGGTGTAAGTGTTTTTTTTTTTTTTTTTTTTTTTTTTTTTTTTTTCTGTTTTGGGATGTTCATGATACGGAGTAAAAAGGGAGAATCCTTGTTGCCTCATGTTGAACTATAAGTAAAATGATTAGTTGAGGTCAACAATAACTAGGGTAGGAACTATTGTCATATCCCCTACCAAACATTGCTCTCTTACTTGGAATGAGCCTAAGGGAGAAAAATCTAGGATAAATGAATTCCCACCCAACAAGCATGTTGGGTCCTATTTATCATACCCATGGGGGTTGTGATCTAGGTTAGGTGACCTTAAGAGACCATATTGAGCTCTCATACATATTTGAGGATCAAGCCTCATTTTGAGCAAATTGATGAACTTGAGGAATTTAGCCTCTTTGGATCTATAGGAAAATCTGAGGATTTCAGCCTCATGTTTGTACTCATGGGCAAATCAGAGGATTCAAGCCTCATTAGCCTAAATTCGGTAGTTTAACTTTGCTTTAATCTGTATATTTGCTTGCTAGCTATCATCCGGCTTAGATTAGCTAATCATCTTGAGTTATATGCTTCATTGAATGCTAATCTTTGTTTAGTTTTGGTCTTGATATACCATAAGGGGAGGATGGTTGATTGGGTTATAAGCCCTTTGTGCTTTCAATACAAATGTATATCCTTGACTAATTTTACATGCTTAACCTTGTCTAGATAGTTCCATTTTCTTGTTAATCATGTACCCTAGCATGCTCCATGGTTTTATGAGTCATGCACCCTATACTCTCCTTGTAATCATGTGCTTATAGCTATAACTGTGACATGCTATCTTCTCTTACCTTAGCCTTATTGATATATCATTAAGGGTGAGAGAATAGTTTGTCAATTGCTAACAAAAAGGGGGAGAAAGATCAAGTCCCACCAAAACTAGTTTGCTATGTTTTGTGATGCAGGGATTGACAGGTTATAGGGGAGCAAACTGAAGAGGAGCAGCTTAGACTAGGCATGTCAAGAGTCCTGTATTTAATGTGTTATCAATGTAATATCTGGAACATGTATCTTGTTTTGGTAGGATAGGTTTTGTCACGTAATTGACAAAGGGGGAGATTCTTAGTGCACAAATCAGTGCATCATTTTGTCAATTCCGTGACTATGTAAGTCAGTCAAGTCTCGTGAGCCCTGATGAAGATTGAAGACTCTAGACTTGAAGACCAAGGCAGCTTTCCATACTCAAATTCAAGCCAGATCAAGCTCGGAAGGTAAGTTGCATATAGACAGCCTATAGGATCCCGAAACATCCAAGTCCATGGCATTCGAATCGCATTTTATGTTTGCCAATTGATCCACAGGCTTAAGGTCAAGATGATCAGTCTTGGACCTCCATTATGTAGGTGTCAATCAGTTGAAAAAGATAGGAAATCCATCTCTTTGAGCACCGTTAAAATCGAGGGAGTTCACCCCATTTCAGGCCAGGAAATGAGCCTGACGACCGGTCGGTTGGAACAGGATTCAGTCAGATAGCTTTTAAAATGAAAAGCTATTTTATTTCTAGCTGAGGACCGGTCGCTGGTCACCTAGGACCGGTCGTACGACAGGTCACATTTGGACGAAAAACGTCCAGCGACCAAATGAAAAAATAAGTTAAAGGGGGACCGGTCGCACTACCAGGTCGCACGACCGGTCGCAAATGGGCCAAAAACTGTCCAGAGACCCAGGTTTTTTCTGTTCAAAAGGAAGACCGGTCTCAAGATCGGTCGTACGACCGGTCGTCAGACCGGTCGGAGACACAGTCAAGACCGGTCGTTGAGATGTTTAGATAGGTCGCATGTGACCATTTTCTATCCGTTGGAGCCCGATTCTTGGAGCCTATAAAGGCATATTTCGAGGGCTTTGAGGGCAGAACTTGCACACCCATTTAGAGCATTAAGAGAGGCTATTAAGGCCTTCATCTAATCTCTTTTGCTCATCATAATCTTGAGTTCATCTTTCAAACCTAGCCATTAATGGCACTACATTGAGTATTCAAAGCTCGGTTTGAACAATGAACTCAAGCATGGCATTCATGGCTATCCCTATCATTCAATCTTCATCTTGAAGTCATTTACAGCCATTGAATGATCCAATTGATGGTTCCTTCATTATCCATTGCATTGTAATAGGCATATGGAACATCAATACCTTCTCCCACCTACCCGGCACTAGTTTAGGAACATCATATGCATTGGTAGCTGATCGTGGGAGCTTGGAGAGGAGCTAAGGCATTCGTGGAAGCTGAAGCTCTCATCAAAGGCGCTGAATCGGGGCTCAATCGTCTAGGTATGTCTAGTTTTTGAGAGTCCAATTATTGAATCTCTATTCCCTAGATTGGGAAACTCCGGCGGGAGGGTACGTGACCATCCTTCGATTAGGATTGGTGAGAGTTTGAGATCCAAACTCGTCAAGTCCCTGGATTAGGCCATCGACGGATGGTAAACGCGGTCTTAGATCAAAGGATGTGAAGGTTGATGGTTAACCTGATTTAAAACCACGACTATAGTAAAATCCGGTGATCTCATAGGTTGAGATCGGGAACTGGGAGTGGAGTAGGGAAACCGAACCACTATACATCGTGTGCAAGTGGTGAATGCATTTTGTCTATTTTGTTCCTTGTTGATCAATCTTATAAGTGCTTAACTGTATGCCCATCTTATGTTTGACAAAATGCTCATATGCCATCTTTGAATGATTGACACAAGCATGCATATGAACTGTTTAACTAAATGCTTCTCTTAGAAGAGTTGTCAAATTGAGTTGGATCTTGGGAGATCAATTGCTATCATTTACATGTGCTTAATTGGTATATTATAGTATAAATCCAATTGAGCTTTTGAATTTGCAAGAAAAATTAAAAAGTCCTATTCACCCCCCCTCTAGGACATAAGCATACCTTCAAGCTTATCTCATTAGCGGTAAAACCGCAATTTCAATGGCCATTTGCTGTCTGAGATCTCTGCACTTCGGTATCATTGTGAGATGATGTCGAGGAGATTGGCTGTCGATTAGAGGTTGTCTGATGAGGAGACAGCGATCCGTAGCCTTGAGCGAGATGAGGTACATTACCTACATATGGAGGTGAGCAGGTTGAGAGCGAGGCTATTTCATTATGAGTCAGAGGACTTACTTGACGTGGATGAGGAGGAGGGCAGAGATTGATTGTGTCGGCCGTCTGTATGTTCCTTTTTGCATAGTACATGACCTGTGATGATGCATTTTTTTATATTTTTTTTAAAAAGATGATATGATATATGTAAAAGAAACATGATGTATTTTAATGAAAAGGGAAAACGTTTTTTTTTTTAGAACTTATTGTGCCATGAGTTGTCTTGTGAGTGTGTTTGGATTTTGTGATGGGACGTAGGAATCAGAACTGAGGCTCGGCCAATGCTTTGACTGATGTCACGAGATTGACTTGTGTGAGATCCCTTTGGTTCCCTAGAGGTGTAGGCAATGGAAACTGTTGCTTCCTGAGATTGTCAGAGCTTGTAGAGTTCTTTGTTCCCGACTGTACTTCTCCTTGTTCATGAACTGCAACTGCTTAAACTGATTTAGACCGTCTGATTTCTTGGTACCTGCACTTTCTTTTTATTTTTCTTTTTTCTATTCGAGCCATTTTTGCCTGCAGTGCTCTTTCGAGTTTTCACCACAGCCGGCCTTTTCCCGTCATTTTTGCCTGTGGCACCCTCTCGGGTTTTCATCACGTCCCGGGTATTTGATCTTGCCTGCCCCTTGGCAGCTATGCTGCTTTTTCCCTCGGCGTCCTTTCGGATTTTCACCAAGTTCATTGTATGCCCACTGTTTTTACTCGAAGCACCCTTTCGGGTTTTCACTTCGCCCTCTTTGTTTAGGCACACATTTTTTTCTGGATAACTGCAGCGGCTAGAGGTCGGGAATCCATCGTTGCCGGTCGATGACAGTCTTTCAGCCCTTATCCTAAGTTACGTTGATAAAGCTGTCAGTCTTAGCTACAGACCCTTCTGAGATGGATGGGTGGGTGACTGTGTTTCTTTTAGGGGTTGATTTTTCTCAGGTGCCTTATTTTGGCTTCCTATTTTCTTTTCTTTTCTTTTTTTTAAAATTCTTTTTCTCCTTTTTTTGTGTCTTTTTCTTCTCTCTTTTTTCTTTTGAATCCCCTTATTTGAAACACTTTTTGGTGGACGGAAATGATTTCTTAGAGGTTTTAGCTTCGACCTCTTAACTTTTAGCTCTATTAATGTAACTCTTGATAAGGTCGGAATGTCTTACCCATGAAAGATCTTCACTTTGTCGGCATTGATTGGCTTAGGAAAATCCACCCCTCTCATGCTGGTGAGTCTGAGGGCGCCTCCAGGAAGTACTTCTCTGATGACCAGTGGCCTGTCCTACGAGGGTTTGAACTTTCCTCTGGGATCCGAAAGGTGTGACGATAGAATCTTCTTCATGAACATGTCGCCCACCTTGAAACTTCTTTTTCGGACTCTCTTGTTGTAAGCCCGAGCGATCCTTTTCTAATAACACTGAGAATGACTTAGCGCACACATGTACTTCTCATCTGCTAGCTGTAACTGATCAAATCTGGCCCGTTGCCATTCTCCTTCTTCAATTTCGCTTTCTAGTTGTTCGCTCGCCTCAAGTGTAAGGCTGCGATGTAGTAATAAATCTCGGTAAGACCGAGGTCGATCCACAGGGAAAGAGTAACAGCTTTCTAATTACTCCAGCAACTCAGTTTAATAGAGTAAATTCAAATTCAATGGGATGTTTAATTAAAACAGTAACTTAATGAAAAATCAGAGATATAATGTACTAAGGCTTTCAAGGATCCACTTGTAGCAATCCTATGTCAATTCAGTCAATCCAAGTAGAGAACACAACTAGATTTGAAGTCCTATCTCTCATCTAGTTGGAAAATAAAGCATTCACACACATTCATCCAATTCAAGTTGAACTTCCAAGTTCAAGTCCATTCAATCAATGTAGAATTCAAATTCATAGCCTGCGGAGTAACAGCCATGCCTATGGACTATGGCCTGCTCAAGGATTACTATAATTCGAATCTAAACAAGCAACCTGTGATAATCTCAGAGAATTAAAAGGAATTCATGTCCGGAGCACATAAACTCAGATAAGACATCTCAAACTACCACCTATTGGACTGAAACATAAGAAAAATCAACTTTGAATTGAAAAATACTTAAATCAATCTGAAATTAACATAGAACTAGCTACAAGCTTCACCTCTCAGCCTTAGCTGAGAGGTTTTAGCCGAGCATAGTCATGCTACAACTAAAAACTCAAAAATAAAGCATAAAACTAGAAAAACCCGAAGATAGATGTTGCAGACGCTCCACAGTCGCCTTCAGCCTCCAAACTCACGTTCCTTCTCTTCTCTGATACCTTAAGGAGAGCCCCTAGGTGGCCTTTTATAGCAACAATCCTCCCTTGCGTCGGATTCTGCGAAATCCTACGCCTTGCGCAGCAATTTTCGGAGTCCCGAATTAGAAAGGATTCTTCTTACGCAGGGCCGACCGGTCGTGACCGGTCGGCCTGGCTTTTCAAATACTCCAGAGAGCACAGCCGACCGGTCATGACCGGTCGGTGTGGACTGTCCATTGTTCCAGCGTGCATGCCCGACCGGTCATGACCGGTCGGGCTGATTTACCCTTCATCCAGTGCCTATAGCCGACCGGTCATGACCGGTCGGGCTGATTTTCTGCAATGTGTCCAACCTTCCTGGACGACCGGTCAAGACCGGTCGGCCTCCTTCCATTTACTTCTTTTATGTGGCTGACCGGTCAGACGACCGGTCAGCCTTTTTTTTCTTCCACTTTTTCTTCTTTTCTTCATTCTCTTTTCTCCCTTTTTCTTCTTCTTTCTTTGGTCCATCCTAGGACTTCATGCAATGTCTTCAAATACATTCTTTTGGCTCCAATTTGATGAAATCCACTCTCATCCCTACAATCACAGAAACACGTGTTAGGTGGGCCTTTAAACCATGAAAATCATGCAAACTATGTAGTGTAATGGGCAATGCAATGTATAAATTGGAGGTTCAACACACTCCCCAACCAGCTTTTTGCTAGTCCCGAGCAAAACATGCGTGAAAATAATTTCAAACCTCCAAATCCAACTCCCCTTCAGAACCCATGATTCTATCCATCCCAAGATGTATAAGTGAAGAATTTGGCAAAATTAGGTGCTAGAAGCTGAACCTTGGACTCTCAAAACATAAGAAGTGTCTACATGTAATTCCCGCTGATTGATTGATAAATAGAAGAACTCGAACAAATTCCACCTAATGTGCATAGTGAAAGATCATCTCATGAGTTCCTGGAATCATCTTCTTCATAGATTAAGTAGACCAAGGATTTTAAGGTGTACAGAGCAACAGCAAGCCTATGACAGGAATTTGCCTTACCGTCCTTCCGACGGTTTTCATACTACGTCCCATTTCCGGCTTTGGTTACGGTTCGACCATCCCCCGGTTGGTAATAGGTAGCCCTTTTCAGGAATTTTCCACCATTTTTCTTTCCTTCCCGATTTCATCCTTTCTTTCCTTTTTCTTTTAAATTAGATAGGATTTTTTTTTGAAATCCATATCTTCTGTTATTTTCCCATGGACAAGGATGGACAAAATACCCCGGCTTGGTTGCTCAACACCTCTAAACCAAAGTCTAGCTAATCCACAAATCACATAAACCTGTTACTCATGAAAATCGTGTAATGTGAACTTGTTGTAAAGGTGTTCAAATTTTCTATCAATCATAACAATAGGGGAATTAACATATAAAGCCATTATGTTGGAAGAAATTCAAGACTACAACATCACACACTTCGTTTCTCCCTTTTTTTTTTCTACTTATAGCCTCAAATGTATAGAAACAAAATTTTCTAAAAGAGTTTGAGATGTTAGAAAATTCGAAAATTTTTTGCCGCATATGAAGCTCGAAATGTTACAATATGCTAGATGAGGGATCTCATCTCACCCCCCAACCAAATCTTGCATTGTCCTCAATGTAAAAAGATAGTCAATAAGCATGAACATGAGAGCAATGGTAAAATATGAGAGAGTGAGAGTAATAGTACCTGAGAGCGCGATCATGGAAGTCTGCAACTCCAACAACTAAATCCTACTAAAACAGTAAAACCAAACTAAACCTACCTATGCTATACCTCCATCAGACTAGGAGATCAATCATCCTGATAGACAGGATCATTCAGGGAGATGGACATGTCCTCTGAATCAAATTTCTCAACAAATGGTTTAAGGCGTTGTCCATTAACTTTGAAACAGTCACCATTTGCTGCATTCTCAATCTCAACAGCCCCATGAGGAAAAACTTCTTTAACAATATATGGGCCGGTCCATCGAGATCGTAATTTTCCCGGAAAAAGATGAAGTCGGGCATTATACAAGAGCACTTTCTGTCCTTCATGGAAAGAGTTCCTTAAGATGTGCTGGTCATGAAGGGCCTTCATCTTGCTCTTGTAAATTCTCGAATTCTCATATGCATCGTTCCGGATCTCATCAAGCTCATTTAATTGAAGTTTGCGAAGCGAGCTAGCCTTGTCTATGTCAAAATTTAGGGCCCGAATTGCCCAATAGGCTTTGTGTTCTATCTCCACAGGCAAGTGGCAAGCTTTCCCATAGACAAGTCTATAAGGGGACATTCCAATGGGTGTCATGTAGGCAGTACGGTGAGCCCAAAGTGCATCATCTAATCGTAGGGACCAATCCTTGCGATCCGGTCTCACCGTCTTTTCTAAAATCTGCTTGATTTCCCTATTGGAGATTTCAGCTTGTCCACTTGTTTGTGGGTGGTATGGGGTACTCACTTTGTGCCTAATACCATATTTCTTCATCAAAGTTTCAAAAGGTCTATTGCAAAAGTGAGAACCACCATCACTAATAATGGCTCGAGGTGTCCCAAATCTAGAAAGTATATTTTCTTTGAGAAACTTGAGAACCGTACGATGATCGTTGGTTCTACATGGGATAGCCTCTATCCATTTAGACACATAGTCTACAGCAAGCAGAATATAGACATGTCCAAAAGATGAGGGGAATGGTCCCATGAAATCGATGCCCCAACAGTCAAAGACTTCAAGATGTTGAATTGGGGTGAGGGGCATCATATTTCGACGGGATAATCCTCCTAACTTCTGGCAGCGCTCGCAAGCTTTGCAAAATTCGTGGGTGTCCTTAAATAACGTGGGCCAATAAAAACCACACTGCAGAATTTTTGCAGTTGTTTTCTTGGCTGAAAAATGACCCCCACATGCTTGATCATGACAAAAGGAGATGACTGAATTGTATTCATCATCGGGGACGCATCTCCTTATAATTTGGTCTGGGCAATATTTAAACAATAGAGGTTCATCCCAGAAAAATCTGCACACTTCCCTTAGAAATTTACGTTTGTCTTGCGCAGTCCAATGAGTCGGCATCGCACCTGTAGAAAGATAATTGGCTATATCAGTGTACCATGGTGGATGCATAGCAACAAAGAGTTGCTCGTCAGGGAATGAGTCCTCAATAGGTGACTCGTCAATGGAATTTGGTAGGACTAGGCGAGATAGATGATCCGCCACCACATTTTCTACCCCCTTCTTATCTTTGATCTCCAGGTCGAATTCTTGAAGGAGTAGGATTCATCTTAGCAAACGGGGCTTAGTATCCTTCTTAGAAAGAAGGTATTTCAGCGCCGCATGATCCGTATAAACAATAACTTTGGATCCTATTAAGTATGGCCTGAATTTGTCCAAGGCAAAGATGACAGCTAGGAGCTCTTTCTCCATAGTTGAATAATTAACTTGGGCAGGATTCAAGGTCCTACTCGCGTAGTAGATGACATGGGGCTTTTTATCTTTCTTTTGGCCTAACACCGCCCCAATAGCAAAATCGCTCGCATCGCACATCAACTCAAAAGGCATGGACCAATCTGGTGGTTGCATGATAGGAGCGGTTGTCAACATGTCTTTTAGATTTGAAAAAGCTAATTGACATTCGGCACTCCACTCAAATTGGTTCTCCTTTTGTAGAAGGTTACATAAAGGCCTTGAGATGTGACTAAAGTCCTTTATAAACCTTCGATAGAAACCGGCGTGTCCAATGAAGGACCGCACATCACGTATGCTTTTGGGTGGTGGTAGATTGGAAATTATGTCAATTTTCACCCGGTGTACCTCTATTCCATTGGACGAGATGATGTGTCCAAGGACTATTCCTCTTTGTACCATGAAATAGCATTTTTCCCAGTTTAATACAAGTTATTTTTCCTCACACCTTATCAAGACCAACTTCAAGTGCTCGAGACACTCATCAAATGTACTACCAAAAATAGAGAAATCATCCATGAACACCTCAAGAAACTCACCCACCATGTCTGAGAAAATACTCAACATGCATCGTTGGAATATGGCGGGTGCATTACATAACCCGAATGGCATCCTTCGGTAAGCGAAGGTACCAAACGGGCATGTAAATGTGGTTTTCTCTTAGTCTTCCGGAGCTATCTCGATTTGGTTGTATCCGGAATAGCCATCTAGGAAGCAATAATAGGGATGGCCTGCCAACCTCTCCAAAATTTGATCCATAAATGGGAGAGGGAAGTGGTCTTTCCTAGTGACCGTGTTGAGCTTCCTATAATCAATGCACATACGCCAACCGGTTGTCACCCTCGTCGGTATAAGTTCGTTGTTGGCGTTCTCAATGATGGTAATACCGGATTTCTTGGGGACAACTTGGGTAGGACTCACCCATTGGCTATCTGAGATGGGGTAGATAATACCCACATCCAATAGCTTCAACACCTCGGCTTTGACAACCTCCATCATGTTTGGATTTAGCCTTCTTTGAGGTTGTCTAGACGTTTTTGCATTTTCCTCAAGGAGTATACGGTGAGTGCAAACCGAAGGATCTATCCCTTTGAGATCCGCTATTGTCCAACCTATGGCTTCCCGGTGTTCTTTGAGTAGCTCAATCAACTTGAGCTCTTGGTCTTTCTCTAGGTGGGAGGCAATGACAACTGGGAACGTTTCCTCTTGACCCAAATATACGTATTTAAGCTCTGATGGCAGCGGTTTGAGGTCAAGCTTTGGTGGTTTGATGTTAGACGGTAGAGGCCTTGATGTGGTTGGTGGCAATTTTTCAAAGTGGTGCCTCCACCGGCTAGTATCAACTACCGGTCTTTCTATATTTAATGCCTGCACAATCTCACTACTGATGGGATCTTCGGAATCCATGATATGTGCTAAGCATGGCTCCAAGCTTTCTAGTGGTTCAAGTTGGAGGAGTTCTTCTTCTTCAAAAGTTTCGAGCATGTTCACATCGAAGAACTCATCATCATCGACATCCCTATGTCTTTTGCCCAAATGAAACACATTTACCTCTAGTGTCATGTTTCCAAAAGATAGTTGCATCACCCAATTCCGGCAATTGATGATTGCGTTTGATGTGGCAAGGAATGGGCGGCCTAATATCACCGGTATTTGGGTGCTAGCATCCAAAACCGGTTGTGTGTCCAAGACTATAAAATCTACCGGGTAGTAGAATTTGTCAACTTAGACTAGAACATCCTCAACTATCCCCCTCGGTACACGGATAGATCTATCAGCGAGTTGCAATGTGGTTTTGGTGGGTTTTAATTCACCAAGGCCCAATTGCTCATATACCGAGTATGGGATCAAGTTCACACTCGCCCCCAAGTCTAACAAGGCACGTTCAATCCGGTAGTCTCCAATGATACATGAGACTGTAGGGACTACCGGGATCTTTGAATTTTGGGGGAGTCTTTTGAGTGAGGATGGCACTAACTTGCTCAGTTAAGAAGGCCTTTTGCTGCACATTATATTTGCGTTTTGTTGTGCATAGGTCTTTTAGAAACTTAGCATAAGAGGGAATTTGTTTGATGGCATCAAGCAAAGGGATATTGATCTTGACTTGTCTGAAAATCTCTAGAATATCTTGAGAATTTGGGAGAGATTTTGGGGCAACCAATCTCGATGGGAATGGTGCTATGGGCTTGTAAATGCGTTCCGGTTGTTGTGGGGCTAAGTTAGATCCATTTTCATCCTCAGAATTTACCGGATCATTAGGCTCATCGGCCTTCACCGGAATAGTTTTGTCAATTTGTTTACCACTTCTAAGGGTGGTAATGGATTTAGCTTGCTCCATGTTTTGGTTGGAAGGATTAGGGATGCTTACTTCATGTACTTGCTTTGGATTGGGCTGAGGTTGGGCCGGAAAGGTCCCTTCCCTAGCATTCAAGCGTCCCTTGATCTCATCAACCGAGACTTTCAGCTCTTGGAACAATTGCTGATTCGATTCATTTATTTGCGCTTGCCCTTGCATAAATGCTCTCAAGGTATCCTCCAATGAGAATTGAGGTGGGGCCATATTTTGCATGGGTGGCCCTCTTTGGGAGTTGGTAGGATTGCCCGTAGGAGCATTCTTCCAACTGAAATTCGGGTGGTTCTTCCAACTCTCATTGTAAGTATTACCTACCGGTCCATTGAAGGGCCGTTGATAACCATATGTGGCATTGGCTGTCTCTTGCAGCACTTCCTTAAATGCAGGAATTGTGGGACAATCTTGCGTAGCGTGTAAGTCGGTGAGACAAATCCCACATGTGGTTTCAACAGCTTCCTTGGACTTGGAAACTCCATTTTTGCTAAGTTCCATGGCCTCAACCTTTCTTGTGAGGTTGGCTATCCTTGCATTTACGTCGTCTTCCTCTTTAAGGACATATATTCCTCCTTTCTCTTGAGTAGGCTTGGGAATCTTGGGTTTATCCGAGGTATCCCAAGATTGGGCGTTTTCAGCCAACATGTCCAAGTAACTCCAAGCATCATCTGGATTTTTGCTCATAAACTCGCCATTGCACATCATTTCCACAAATTGGCGCATATTAGAACTTAATCCATCATTGAAAAAATTTATAACTCGCCAACTCTCATAGCCATGATGTGGGCAAGCAAGCAGGAGTTCCTTAAACCTTTCCCAACATTGAAAGAATGATTCACTCTCTTTAGCTGAGAAATTCATTATGGCCCTTCGAAGAGTGTTTGTTTTATGAGCCTGGAAGAACTTTTTCAAGAATTCCCGGTTCATCTCAACCCATGACCCAATCGAATATGGTCTAAGAGAGTGAAGCCAATCTTTGGCTCTTTCTTTCAAAGTGAAGGGAAAAAGTTTAAGTCTGATTGTATCCCCAGAAACATTGGGATAATGCAAGGTGGCCATCACTTCTTCGAATTCTTGCAAGTGTAAGTATGGGCGGTCAGAGTCTAGCCCATGGAATTTAGGTAAAAGTTGGATTACTCCCGGTTTTATGTCAAGGGTCCCACCGTTAGCTGGTAGAACTATGCAAGAAGGTGTAATTGTACGAGCAGGTTGTAGGTAATCCCATAGTGATCTCATTGGAGGAACATTATGTACCTCATTCTCTCCTACTCCTTCCTGATTTGCGTTTGTGGTTGGAGTAGGGGGGGGGGGGGGGGGGGGTTGGGAGGATTCCTTAAGGGTGTTTGATCCATACTTCCCAAACTTTCACAATGCTCTTAAAAATTCCGGACTCGTCTATGGACTGACAATGGTCCAACTAAACCACCTTCGGATTGGAGACGATTTGAATGGTTACGTTCCCAACGGGACATAAACCACTCAACTAGAAACTGAAACTACTCCTATTCTAGGAAACTGAAATCTGAAAGAAAATTCTGCAGAAGCTAAGTTAGAAGGGTATCACCTGATGCGCTTGAACTAGAGAAAAAAAACTCCTACAAAACAGAAAAACTTGTTAGTTCTAAGAAAATCAAAACGCCTAACTATTTCTACTTCTACAGCCACTGAAATTATTTGAAAACCGTTATCTAAACTCCCCGGCAACGGCGCCAAAAACTTGTTCGCTCGCCTCAAGTGTAAGGCTGCTATGTAGTAATAAATCTCGGTAAGACCGAGGTCGATCCACAGGGAAAGAGTAACAGCTTTCTAATTACTCCAGCAACTCAGTTTAATAGAGTAAATTCAAATTCAATGGGATGTTTAATTAAAACAGTAACTTAATGAAAAATCAGAGATATAATGTACTAAGGCTTTCAAGGATCCACTTGTAGCAATCCTATGTCAATTCAGTCAATCCAAGTAGAGAACACAACTAGATTTGAAGTCCTATCTCTCATCTAGTTGGAAAATAAAGCATTCACACACATTCATCCAATTCAAGTTGAACTTCCAAGTTCAAGTCCATTCAATCAATGTAGAATTCAAATTCATAGCCTGCGGAGTAACAGCCATGCCTATGGACTATGGCCTGCTCAAGGATTACTATAATTCGAATCTAAACAAGCAACCTGTGATAATCTCAGAGAATTAAAAGGAATTCATGTCCGGAGCACATAAACTCAGATAAGACATCTCAAACTACCACCTATTGGACTGAAACATAAGAAAAATCAACTTTGAATTGAAAAATACTTAAATCAATCTGAAATTAACATAGAACTGGCTACAAGCTTCACCTCTCAGCCTTAGCTGAGAGGTTTTAGCCGAGCATAGTCATGCTACAACTAAAAACTCAAAAATAAAGCATAAAACTAGAAAAACCCGAAGATAGATGTTGCAGACGCTCCACAGTCGCCTTCAGCCTCCAAACTCACGTTCCTTCTCTTCTCTGATACCTTAAGGAGAGCCCCTAGGTGGCCTTTTATAGCAACAATCCTCCCTTGCGTCGGATTCTGCGAAATCCTACGCCTTGCGCAGCAATTTTCGGAGTCCCGAATTAGAAAGGATTCTTCTTACGCAGGGCCGACCGGTCGTGACCGGTCGGTCTGGCTTTTCAAATACTCCAGAGAGCACAGCCGACCGGTCATGACCGGTCGGTGTGGACTGTCCATTGTTCCAGCGTGCATGCCCGACCGGTCATGACCGGTCGGGCTGATTTACCCTTCATCCAGTGCCTATAGCCGACCGGTCATGACCGGTCGGGCTGATTTTCTGCAATGTGTCCAACCTTCCTGGCCGACCGGTCAAGACCGGTCGGCCTCCTTCCATTTACTTCTTTTATGTGGCTGACCGGTCAGACGACCGGTCAGCCTTGTTTTTCTTCCACTTTTTCTTCTTTTCTTCATTCTCTTTTCTCCCTTTTTCTTCTTCTTTCTTTGGTCCATCCTAGGACTTCATGCAATGTCTTCAAATACATTCTTTTGGCTCCAATTTGATGAAATCCACTCTCATCCCTACAATCACAGAAACACGTGTTAGGTGGGCCTTTAAACCATGAAAATCATGCAAACTATGTAGTGTAATGGGCAATGCAATGTATAAATTGGAGGTTCAACACTAGTAACACCCGTAGTGATGGTATTTCCACCTCGACTGGTAGAATTGCTTCCATTCCATAAGTAAGCTCGAAAGGAGTAATGCCTGTAGCAGACCGTACAGACGTTTGATAGGCCCAAAGTGCATATGGGAGCATATCTAACCAATCTCGATAAGTCACAACCATCTTCTCGAGTATCCTGACGATTGTCTTGTTTGCAGCTTCCACCCCACCATTCATTTGAGGATGGTAGGGGCTTGATCGATGACGTTGAATTTTGAACTTGCTGAGAAATTCATCCATCTTCTTGTTGACGAATGGGGTCCCATTATCTGTGATAATAGCATTAGGGATTCCATACCGGCATATGATGTTGTTCTTCATGAATTTGATCACCTGGGATGCTGCAATCGTGATGTAGGAGGCTGCTTCTACCCACTTGGTGAAGTTGTCGATTGCCACAAGTATATACTCATGACCGTTTGCTGCTTTGGGACTAATCTTCCCAATGATGTCGAGTCCCCACATAGAGAAGGGTTAGGGAGTCGTTAGGTTGTATAGTTTTGATGAGGGGGCATGAATTTGATTTGCATGCTCCTGACACTTGAAGCATTTTCTAATGTGCTGGTAGCAGTCTGTCTCCATGGTGAGCCAATAATAGCCGAGTCGTAGAATCTTCTTCGCCATCACATGCCCATTCATGTGTGGGCCACAGATTCCGTCGTGTATTTCTTTCATAATCTTTGCAGCTTCTGTTTCATCGATGCATCGAAGGAGGACGTGATTATATGATCGCTTGAAAAGAACTTCACCGCTGATAGCGAACTGGCCGGCCAAACGCTGGATGGTTCGACGATCTGTTGCTATTGCTGCATCTGGATATTCCTAGGTTTCGAGATATTGCTTGATGTCGGCATACCAAGGTTTGTTAGGAGCAGCTTCGGCTTCTTTTATTTGCAGGCAGAAAGCAGGTTCATCTTGAGTTTCGACTATAAGCTTCCATTCTGAAGCTCCTTTCAGGATCTTGAGCATTGATGCGAGTGTAGCAAGAGCATCTACAAACTGATTCTTGGCTCTGGGCATGTATGAGAAGGTGATTTCTTCGAATTCTTTGATCAAATTTTCAAAGTACACATGATATGGTATCAACTTCTCGTCCTTGGTTTTCCATTTGCCATTGGTCTAATTGATGATAAGCTGTGAGTCTCCAAATACTCGTAGCCTTTTGATGCCCAAGATTATGGCTTCCCTTAGACCAGTGATGCATGCTTCATACTCTGTCATGTTGTTGGTGCACTCGAATGCTATGCATCTTGAGATAGGAATAGGGACATCATCTGGGGAATAGAGGATTGCTTCGATACCACTCCCCTTAGAATTTGCTGTGTCGTCGAAGAATAACTTCCACTCATCTTTCTTCTTTTTTTTTTCTTCACCTTCGATGAGCAAGAGATCTTCATCTGGGAAGAATGTCTTGAGCGGTTGATAATCCAAGAGAGAGTGAGCGGCGAGATGATCGGCGAGGGCCTGCCCCTTGATTGCCTTCTGAGTGACATAGGTGATGTCGAATTCAGATAGGAGTAGCTGACATTTAGCTATCCTTCCAGTGAGTGCTGGTTTCTTGAATAGGTACTTGAGCGGATCCATGTGAGCGAGGAGGAGAGTAGGGAACGCAATCATGTATTGACGGAGTCACTGAGTTGCCCATACTAGGGCGAGGCAAGTCTTCTCGATTGGGGAATATCTGGTCTCATAGTTGGTGAACTTTCGGCTCAAATAGTATATTGCTTGTTCCTTTTTCCTGGTCTCGTCTTGCTAGCCGAGAATACAGCTGATGGCTTCTGCTGCTATCGAGATGTATAACAATAATGGTCGTCCGGGAGTGGACGACACTAGAACTGGAGGATTCATGAGATACTTCTTGATGCAGTCGAAGGCAACTTGGCAAACGTCATTCCATTCTTTTGGAACGTTCTTCTGAAGGAGCTTGAACATGGGTTCACAAATAGGTGTGAGCTGTGTGATGAAGCGACTGATGTATTGAATTTTACCGAGGAAGCCACGAATTTCTTTCTCTGTTCTAGGAAGGGGCATCCCGATGATTGCTCTGGTTTTGGTTTCGTCGACCCTGATGCCATCCTCGCTTACCATAAAGCCAAGGAGCTTGCCTCCCATTGCACCGAAGACACATTTCTGAGGGTTGAGGCGGAGCTTGTACTTTTCTAATCTGCTGAATAACTTCTTCAGATCTTCAAAGTGTCCCTCAATTGTGCGAGATTTGACGATCATATCGTCCACATATACTTCAAGCTCTTTGTTCATCATGGAATAATGCTGTCATTGCTCGCTGATACGTTGCTCCTGCGTTCTTCAGACCGAACGGCATTACCTTATAACAGAAGGTTCCCCAGGGGGTGATAAACGATGTCTTCTCGCGATCTTCGATGGCCATCTTAATCTGATTGTAACCTGAGAACCCGTCCATGAATGAGAAGATCTTGTACCCGGCAGTGTTGTCGACCAGAGTGTCGATACGTGGCAAAGGAAAGTCATCTTTAGGATTGGCTTTGTTGAGATCTCAGAAGTCGATGCACATTCGAACCTTGCCATCCTTCTTCGGTACTGGTATGATATTGGCGAGCCATTCAGGGTAGTTGGAGACTACCAAGAATCCCGCATTGTACTGCTTGATGACTTCATCTCGGACTTTCAGGGCCCATTCTGGCTTCATTCTTCAAAATTTTTGCTTCACTAGCTTCATATCTGGCTTAGTTGGCAGATGGTGTACAATGAGCTCTTCATCGAGCCCCGGCATGTCTTCATATGAGAACTTGAAGTTGGACAGTCTTGGAGCTAGGAACTCTATCATTCTCTGCTTCATCTCTGGTGGCAATGATTTTTCAATGCGTACTTCACTAGGGATCTCGGGTGTCCCCAAGTTTACTACCTCGAAATCATCGGCTACAACATTGGCTTTGGATTCGAACTTTTTAAGGAGATCCTCTAGTTCGGGAGCCGGGTCATCATCTTCCTCTTCCCGAGCTTCGTCCAGACCCATGAGCTCGAAGTCTAATTCGATGTCAAAATCATTTGATTCGACTTCAAACTCATGCGACTCTTTAGACGAACTTGGCACATTATTGAATGTAGGAAAATAAATGTTTTTTGGTTTTTGAGAATTTTCTGGAATTGAAATGCTAGATGTTTTTGGCTTTTGAAAGTTTTTGATTTTTTTGGAATTTTGAAATTCACGGGAGCTTGAACAAGTGGGAATTGCAGACCATGATTGATCCCAGCTTGTCCCAAAGTTCTGCTCGCTGGTTAAACCGGACCAATCCAGGGCTGGCAGTACAGAGAGACAATCAAAGAATTTACCGTTCGATTCATGGCGGAAGCAGTCCAAACCGAAGGTTATACTAAAGATAAGGGGCTCACTGCCCTTATAGCAGGCATTACAAGCGAAAGATTTCGATTTGCCTTAGATAAAAACCCTCCCAAAACAATTGTCTAATTCCATGCCAAGGCTAAAAAAATACATCGATGCTGAAGAAGTGGCCCTAGCTCGCCATGGTGTCCAAGGAAAAAAGAGAAAAGCTGAAGATATTTCTCCAGCAGATAGGAAATACCAACGTGATCGACGTGACCGTTCTCCAAGGAAGTCTTATCCCGAAAAATATCACAATTACACACCTTTTAATTGATCTCCTGAAAAGGTATTGATGGAAATCGAACACAAGTTATATGTTAAATGGCCCCCAAGGATCAAGTCAGATCCCGAAAAAAGAGATAAAGTGAAGTTCTGCTACTTCCACAAAGATCACGGGCATAACACCCAAGATCGTATATCTCTCAAAGATCAGATTGAAGCCCTCATTCGAAAGGGACATCTCCGAGATTATGTCCCACGGCAGGATTGTTCGTCCAAACAATCTGATACATCAGCATGTCATGATCATCAAAACCAGAGAAAGAAGTCGCCACAACGTCGTCTTTCACAGGAGGATGCTGAACCAGCAGACAAAATCCGAACTATTGCAGGTGGCCCAACTTGTGGAGGAGACTCACGAACCTCAAGGAAAGCATATACTCAGAAGGTGAGTCAGAAACCTCAACATGTTTATTGAGTAGAGAAGTCATCCAGCCCGACAAAGTTAAGCCATCAGCAAGTTTCTTTTTTTCAAGCAGATGTTAAAGGACTCCATTTCCCTCATGATGATTCCATCATTGTGGCTTTAAAGGTATCGAATTATTTAACCCATCGCATTATGTTGGATACAGGTAGTTCTGTGGATATCCTTTATCTTGAAGCTTTCAACAAGATGGCTCTCACCAGAAACTTGCTCAAACACGTGTCCACCCCCTTGTCAGTTTTGGGAGTGAAGAGTAACGCCAGAGGGAAGTATCAGCCTTCCCGTCACATTCGGAGAAGCTCCAACCAAGGTCACTGTTTCCATTAATTTTCTTGTGGTTGATCGGAAATCGGCATACAATGCTATCTTGGGCCGACCCTCTCTCACCAAGATAGGAGCGGCTTTGCACCCTCTTTACTTGTGCATCAAGTTCCCCACTCCAGGCGGAGTGGGAGTGGTTCGAGGAAATCAAAAGGAGGCTCGAGCATGTTATGAAATCGTAGTACAAGATCGAAAAGGTATCTAGGCAACTCCCATAATGATGATTTCGGGAGATACAACAAATTCCCCTACAACAATAAACTTAGACCCAAGGGAAAATAAATACCAGGTGGGAGCACCCGGAGAAGAAACGATCGAAATTCAGGTATCTAACGACGATCCTTCTAAAAAAGTCTATATCGGATCATCTTTGAATTTCACCTTTTGAATTCATCTAACCAACTTCTTAGTCGAATACCAAGATGTATTCGCCTGGTCTCATAAAGATATGCTAGGCATTGACCCCAACGTTGCAATTCATCGTCTGAATGTAGACTCGAAGTTTAAGCTCATCCATCAGCGTTGACGAGCGTTCATAGCTGAAAGGCAGATGATGATTAAAGTCGAGGTCGAAAAGTTATTAGCTGTCAATTTTGTCGAAGAGGTCGATTACCCAGAGTGGGTTGCGAACGTCGTTCTTGTGTGCAAAGCAAACGACAAGTGGAAGATGTGTGTGGATTACTTTGACCTGAACAAGGCATGTCCGAAGGAAAGTTTCCCTACTGCTTGATCGACCAACTGGTTGATTCAACTGCATGACACGTCTTGTAACGCCCCAAAATTCAACGCCCGAATATACCGTCCGAGCATGAATTTTCAAGCGCTACTAAGGTAATAATTACAGGAATACAAATAATAGTAGCAATTTTTTTTATAACTAAACCATATCCATACTCTTATTCCAACTTACATCATAAAATAAATTATAAATGTTCATAATTCACAAACTTGACACTGATGTACTTATCTACGATTCTATTAACTTAAAACTAAATAAAATATCTAAAAATAAATAAAACGTCTTCATTAGAGTTGGTGTTCTCCTCCTCCTGGATTTTCACTATGTCCTCAACTTGTGCCTTGTCCTCGAAAGATTCCATGTCACCTTTTGAACCTACAGTTCCCTAAAAAGGGTGAGCAAAACAATGCCCAGCAAGTAGGAGTACTTACTCCACTCCATAATATGAATCACGCATCCAAGTAAACAGATAAACAGAATCAAAACCTAACTATTCAGTTTGTAAGTTGTAGAATGCCTGCTCACACTTTTCCACCCCATAACGACACATTCATTAACATGAAACACACATCCCATAATGAATTCCCATGCAGCATGCATAAATCAACCATATACGTGGCCTTTAATACAAGCTCTTTAATCAGGTTTCACACATGTAAATCAGCCATACGAGGCTACGCCTGAAAAAATAGTATCACAATCAATCACAACCAGACAGGTGAGGAACATTCCGATCCTGACACGGTATGCCCAATCCTGACACGGGTCGCATTCTTGACGAGACGCAATTGCTCCGATCCTGACACGGTACGCCCGATCCTGACACGGGTTGCATTCTCAACGAGAAAACAACTGCCCCGATCTTGACACGGGTACGATCCGATCCCAACACGGGACGCATTCTCGACGGGAAAACATAACACACTTGATAGTTTTTTTCATATTCCAATTCATCCAATGTATCTATACATAATTGTCCCATAGTCACACCCATATCCATCCTACACAAACTTAACCACACTTGGATAGTCATGGTTAAGAACCATTTTGTGGACCCTCGCCGTTTTCCGCGCTCCCATACGACGTTCTTCTCGTCCCTTCCCCTTTCGGGAAAAGAAGGAGAGGATGATGCGTGAGTGCGAAATCGCCGTTTGTGCCACTGGCTTGCCTCGTTCTTGAGGGCTTTGTTTAGTTGTCGTGTTAAGCCGGATGTGTTAAAATGAGTTTGTATAAGACCAGAGTCGCCACTAGCCAATTACTTCGAATCTACAGTCGGCTAGACCCCGTAGAAACGTTAGAGAAGGGGATCCGAAGATTCCTTCCTCTAAAATGACTCCTTTTGATCTGCGGCCAAAGATTCAAGGTAAGGGATCATGGTTACAGGGTGGGAAGAGGTTAAGCACCCCACACACTGCCTGTACCGAAGTACGGTCTCTACTTCACAGAATCGATCGAATACTTGAAAGTCTAGTTTAATCCTCGTATATTCTCATGGATGACATGATGCATGAATGCGGGTCTGAACAGTAAGAGTTTCTGATGGGCAGGTTTCAACAACGGGCAAGCCCAGAGCGTACGCTCGAACTGACAGGTGCTTAATGTAAGACGTATGCAGTGTGCTTGAATGATCAAGGTGTTTTATGGTGAAGCAAGAATGCAGGTCTGAACAGTAAGAGTTTCTGATGGGCAGGTTCCAACAACGGGCAAGCCCAGAGCATACGCTCGAACTGACAGGTGCTTAATTTAAGACATATGCAGTGTGCTTGAAGAATCAAGGTGCTTGCAGTGAAGCAGGGGGGTTGGAAGAAAAGTAAATGTTGCACTTATGCTAGATGCAAATGAGATGATGCTGGAAAAAGAGTAGCTGGGTGGACGGAGGTGTCGCAAGGATTGGCTTTGAGTGGCTGGATCAAGACTTGGATGGCTTGGGAGGCTTGGACCAGTGGTCAGGCTGGGCTGGACCAGGGCTAGGCTCTCCTCACTCGGGCTCTCCTTAGTGGAAAAATGGGCTAAGGGGTGGATGAGGACTCGGAGCTCTCGGGCTGAAATGGACTTGAAGGGATGTCAAAATGAGAAGGGGAGGGGGGTATTTATAGCAGCGAGCATTGGCAGAGCTGGTAATTTATTCCGGGCGGCTTGCTATGGGCCGCCCGTACGGCCACTCCTCGGTTTCCAGCGATGTACGGTTGTTACCTCGGGGCTGCTGTTTGACTCGCTGGGTCGACTCAGTGAGTTGACTCAGCGGGTCGACTCGGTGATTTGACTCGACGGGTTGACTCGACGGGTTGACTCGGTGTTTTGACTCGACGGGTTGACTCAGCGGGTTGACTCAGTGGATTAACTCAGCGGGTTAACTCAGTGAGTTTGACTTTTTAAGGATTTTTTTGACTGGCCTTTTTCTGGTGGGTTTTTCAGGCTGGTGTTTAAGACTGGGTTGACTGGGTTCAGGCTTGAACTGGGCTATGGAATGGGGCTTACAAGGGTGAGTTTGGCTGAGTTTGGACTTGGGATTTGGGGGTATGGTCCTCCATTCTTCCAGCTATCTCTACCAACATTGTAGCCGAAGGTGGGGTGTCTACAGATGCCCCTCTTTGGCAGAGGTTGCTTGCAACCGAATGCCAAAGCGAGTGGACACCCCACTTCTGACCCGGTCATTCATAGATCATGTTCTGAAATCTTTGCTTACCTTTGCATCTGTGCCAGTTGATCGTTTGGAAACCGATCACTCGCACATACCGCGGGAGTTTGGAGAAAACGTTGTGATTGTCCCTGCATGCGCTGCAACCTGGGTACCCAATCGCAACCCTTCCATTCCCGATCGGTACTAACATCAGAAAGGTACAGCAGAGCCTTTGCGTCGACAGTCTTACGAGGATGCTGACCCTGAGACTGATTGTGTGATGTTTGATGTTTTTCCAGATCACTCCAGGAGTACTTGTTTCGCTTGACTGTCAAAGTGGTTAGACGCCCTGCGTCAGATAGTCTTACGGGATTCTACTACGCCGACTTGGACTCAGTCAAGGTACTTCAGGCATCCACGCCTGGGTATGTGCGGGTGGGCTTTTTCCACCCGATCTGCTGGTTTCGATGCTTGGTTTGCAATTCATTCTTTCCTTGATTATGGTCTGGAATCTTTGTTATCCTTTGTATCTGAATCAGTTGATTGTCTGGAAGTTGATAACTCGCACATACCGTGAGAGTTTGGAGAAAACGTTGCGATTGTCCCTGCAGTTTGCTGCAACCTGGGTACCCAATCGCAACGCTTCCATTCCCGATCGGTACTAATATCGGAAAGGTACAGCAGAGCCTCTGCGTCTGTAGTCTTACGAGGTTGCTGACCCTGAGATTGATTGTGTGATGTTTGATGATTTCCCAGATCACTCCAGGAGTACTTGTTTCGCTTGACTGTCAAAGTGGTTAGACGCCCTGCGTTAGATAGTCTTACGGGATTCTACTACGCCGACTTGGACTCAGTCAAGGTACTTCAGGCATCCACGCCTAGGTATGTGCGGGTGAACTCTTTCCACCCAATCTGCTGATTTTGATACTTGGGTTACAATTCATTGTTTCCACCTGTTCAAATGGTTTCTGTGACCGAGCCTTTTGGCTTTCATCTTTTGTATCTCGACATGTGGTACGACCGTACTGACACTGGAGTTCAGTTCGACCGTACTTTGAGTGCATTGGATCCGATGGTCTCCGGGGAAACCACGAGACATCGGATCTTATTTGATTTTGCGTCGGCTCCTACCCAGAGATATGGAAGATCTCCTGGTGTTTTGGAGGCAGAACGCTCCACTGGGAAAATATTTTTTGGATTTTTGAAAAGATACCCACTCTGGGGAGTGATACTCCGTGAGGTTTTTATTTGCAAAAAGGAATATTTTTTTATCTTTTTGAAATGGAAATCTGGTTTGCATGCGCCTCCACTAGGGATGCCTGTGGGGCCTTTGGCTAACCGACTTTATTTTGAAAGCAGGTAAACATGATGATTAATGCGATGGATGCTGATGCATGGAGATGCAGGATGAATGCATGGTTTGGCTCATTCTCTTTTCAGTTCGATGATTTTGCTTTTGCTATGGGTGCAGAGAACTTTGAGCTTATTGCTTGTAGGGTTGTTCTCCCTGGGGATTTTCTTTTTAATGCGGATGTTTGGTCAGCGGGTTGGTCAAGATCCCGACCCGTGATCGATCAGGTCCATCGTCCCAATATGCTGTCTCTTTGCTAATGAGAATGTACGAGGATATTACCCGACTTCAAGATGTTCTTCTGGTATAAATGCGATTGAGACGGTGTTTGGTCGCCAGTTTTGGTCAAGATTCCAATTTGCGGGCGATTGGATCCGTCATCCCATACTGTGAAGTGAGCGGAGTTCAAGACTCCTGAAGTGTAGTGTTGGGGATACTGACAATTTTTGTGATTTTTTACAGATACTTGGGTCCGAATCTTTACCTGAGAGGTCAAGATAGAGATCGGTTATTGAAAGCAAAGGAAATATTTTTGTGATTTTTTGAAAATTTTCTTGAAAGCAAGGAAATCATTTTTTGTGATTTTTGATAATATTTTGTTGAAAGCAAGGGAAATATTTTTGTGATTTTTGACAATATTTTGATTGAAAGCAAGGGAAATATTTTTGTGATTCTTGACAATATTTTGATTGAAAGCAAGGGAAATATTTTTGTGATTTTTGACAAGGTGATTTTGTAATGTTTTTGTATTTTTGTGATTTTTATGAAATGCAGGGAAAAGTATGGAATTTTCATCCACTTCCAGCTTCTACTGTAAGGTACCCGATCAATTTTACGTCAGCGAGCAAGACGAGTCTCACACAGTTAAGTGCCGTAGTTTTACATCTTTGGATGAGGGGATCTTGAGGGTTTTCAGTCAACACACCCACAAAGTTGCCTTTTCCTCATGTGCAATGCACATAGACCACGTATCGTCTTATGGACTCCTTCGGCCACAAAATGGGCCACATCCTCACATTTCCCTTAGTCAATCCAGTTTGGGGCCTTACGTTGCTCACAATTCCGTGAGGGTGCGCTCCACCTCCCAACAGCCTTAATCCCCTTCATGAGTTTTAGGAACAGGGAACATCCGTCAGATTCAACAGCTACTTCCAAATCAAGGTTGTCTATCACGGTGCGTTCAACACGAACAGGGTTGCGGAGTTCTGCCCGCCTCAGTCCTTACCTGTTTAAAAAATTCCAGACACCCGTACGATCAAGTGTCAGCCATGCCTGGAACATGTTAGGAAAGAAAGCCCCCGAGAAGTTAATCCCAGTGTAGTTTTAGGTCTTCGGACCGCTGGGGATGAATTTGTGCAGTTGAAATTGATGGTAAATTTTTTTTTATTTTTTTATTTTTATATTTTTTTGTATTTTAAAAAGGGTTCTAGAGTTCAACTCAAGTAATCGAAGATGACACTGGTTTTATGGAAAGCTTGAAATCTTTTTGGTATTTTTGAAAATGATCCGGGTTATCAAACCTTGATCCCAACGGTCGAGGCCGATGCCGGTTTTTAGCTGAAAGCGAGAAAAGGTCCCCCGAGAAATTAATCCCAGTGTAGTTTAAGGTCTTCGGACCAAAATCTGTACATGCTGAAAATACGTTCCTTTTTTGTGATTTTTTCGAAATGATCCAGGTCATCAGATCTTGGCCTGAACGGCTGGGATCGATGCTGGTTTTTATTAAAAATCTCTCGAGATGTCGATCCCGACGTAGTTTAAGGTCTTCGAACCCAATTTTGTAAAAGAGGGGCTGGTAATATATTTTTGTTTTTCGAAATGATCCAGATCATCAGATCTTGGCCTGAAAGGCTGGGATCAATGCTGGTTTTTATTAAAAATCTCTCGGGATGTCAATCCCGACGTAGTTTAAGGTCTTCGGACCACAATGCTGTGCAAGCGATGCTGGAAATCACACTTTTTTTTTTATTTTTTAGAAAGTGTCCAGGGTCATCAGGCCTTAATGAAGACCGATGCCGGTTTTTATTGAAAATCTCTCGGGATATTGATCCCGACGTAGTTTAAGGTCTTCGGACCACAATGCTATGTACAAGAGAGCAGCAATCCAGTTTGGAGACTACGGGAATTCTCCTTGGAATGGATCATCAGGTCATACCCTTGGATGGTTGAGATCACTGTTTGACCAAGTCAATCTTTTTCTTTCTTTTCCTTGAAAATTCCATGGAACTTTTCCACATCATCAAGTCAATTTCTCACCAATTTCTCTCATGGTGAGATTTTGGTGAGATCTCTTCCTTTTTCTCACCATTCTCTTCCATCACTTCATTCTTACATGGAGGTACAAGATTCACTTGCAACCACCCTTCCCAAGGAGGAGTTTTTCCCAAGGAGAGGGGGAGAGAGGTCGTTTCATATAGGTAGGGGCTAGGACGGCCTCCTATGGGCCGCCCGGACGGTCTCTGGCCCCTGGTCTCTTCAGTGGGCTGGGTAAAAGGGTGCCCTCCCCTTTTCTATATAACATGGGGCACCCTTGCCCCCTCCATCGTGCAATTTCTCTCTTTTCTCTCTCATACTCTCTCTTTTTTCAAGTTTTCTCTCTCTTCTTTGGTGGTCCTTTGCTTCTCTTAAGTGGTGGCCCGTAGAGACATTTTGGGACAGCAAGGTGGTCCCTCTTTGGTGAATGGTAAAGGTATGGACCACTTCTTTCCCTTTCTTGTCTTTTCCTTCTTCATTATCTCTTCTCATGACTCTTTTCTTTTTCCATGTAGCTATTCCAAAAAGAGTGAGGGTGGGCCCAAGTGTTTTTGGCCATTTTCTAGATCTCAAGTCTTTTTCAAAGGTGGTGCATGGAGAAGGACATTGCAAGCTCTCCACTTCATTTTTTCTTTCTTCTTTTCACACTCCCTTCATGTGTATGTAAAGGGTGATTTTGCCATGTCCATCAAGTGTGCATGGCAAAATACTTTATCTTTTCATGGGAGTTGAGCCTCTTTTCATATGTATCAAATGGGCTCAAAGTGAAGTCATGGCCCTTGGTGTATTTGATGGGCCCAATGCTTCATTTTGGGCTCTCTCATGCTTTCTTGTTCTTATCATTTCTTTTGGAGCTTTCTTTTTCTTTTCCATCTTCTTTCCAAGACTTGGGCCCATGGGCATGGTAAGGCCCATCTCAAGTTTTGGGCTCATGGGGCTCACTTTGGGTGACCCCATCTTTCTTCACATATGTATGGACCAAGATGACTAGCCCATTCTTCATTTGGATCTCAAGTGGGCTAGATTTTCTAATTGGGCCTTTATGGACAAGTGGCTCAAGTCTTCCACCATCTCTTGATTATGATGTACATCCTTGTACAAAGTGTGGTGGGCTTCTTGGAGTTTTTCATGTGGATGGGCTTTTGGGCCCTCATTGAAATTTGGATTTCTTTGGACCATGCGTGCACCACTACACTTTGTCCATGTAGGCTTTTTCTTTTCATGTTCTTTTCTTTTGATGGATGGAGGACTTGAGTTACTTGACCATCTACAAGTCCCATGAGTGAGTTGTTCCAACAATCTCACTAAGTTTCAAATGGTTTTCCCTTGTGGTAGGAATGTGGTTCTCAAGAGCTTCATTAGATGTTATCACTCTCAAATGGATGATCCTCAAGCGAGCTATTCATACAACCATGGCTCCTTGATCTTTTCTTTGGGGGCTTGGTGGGTCATCCACCATCATTCTCAAGTATGAGTGATTTCTTCTTCAATTTGTGAGAAAGAATGATACCCATAAGTTGCCCATTTTTGTCCCATGCTTTGGGACATTTTGGATTTTGATCTTCAAGTGTGCTATGTGTACCATTCTTATCCATTTTCATGATGGTTGGGTGACTCATCAAGCCATGCCCTTGTGTGCTCAAATGGTCTCCTTGTTTTGTAAAGAAATTGGTGCACATAAGTTGCCCAAACTTGCCTTTTCATGGGCATTTCCAACTTTGACTCCTCATGTGGGCTATGTGCATCAAAATTCTTACCGTTGGCCTCTTTGATTCATATGTTTGTGGGTAGACCTCCTTGTTGTACTCTCATGGTCAAAACTTTCTTCAAGATGAGGCACATAAGATTGCCCATGGTTAACCCATGAATGGGTCCTCATGTTCTTCAAAGTGGGCTATGTGCTCCCTCCAATCCGTGGAGATGAGGCATTTGGGTTGCTCTTGGAGGCCCATTTCCCTCCTATCCCCCCACTTGTCCATGCACATGTGTAAAAAGATGGAAACATCTTAAGTGAGAATCATGGCCTTGGCATAAAAGTGGATCAATCTTTTGGCCACATATGGACTTTGAAGAGGGGCTTCATTAAAATCCTTTGTTGATCTCATGGTACTTGAGTGCATTTGTTGTCCAAAATGTGTCCTTGGATGATAGACTTTTCTTGCCTAAGGCATGCCATGCCACCTTCTTTAAGGTGGGCCTTACTTTTTCCAATGGGCTCAACACATATCCTAAGTGACACATGGAGTTGGACTTTAGATTTTGCATTTGAATGTGAGTCCAATCCCATGGGTTTCTTGGATGATAATTTGCATTTTAACGGGTAAGGGATAGGGACTTACCTTGCCAAGCTTGTAGGATTCAATGGCGGATGGTACCAGAGGTCACCGAGTGATTGATGAAGATGATCCTGCCTTCATTGTCCGCCGAGGGGACCACATGTGTTCCTTAGCTATGGAGCATCAACCTCTTCCCGCTATCAAGAGTCGAGGTACCAGGGATCGCTGGGACGACTGGGTGAAGGATCCACAGCCCTTGCTTGAACGAGTACTGGATGGTACTCCTTTTGCTGGCCTCCTCACCTTACGTTTCCATAATAACGATGCTAACCGCATGATGCTCGTAGCCCTTTGCGAGAGGTGGCGGGATGAGACCCACACCTTCCAGCTCCTTTGTGGTGAATGGGGAATAACCCCCTTGGACATTTATATGCAAATAGGCTTCCTGTTTCATGGAACAGTTGTTCCTCAAGTCAGCTCTCTGGCTCCCCTCACTTCCACCGACTGGCTACGGCTCGTTGGTGACGTCCCACCTGAGGGTGAATTCCAAGGCCATCAAGTAAAGATGCGATGGTTTTACAACACTTTTGCCTCCAGTCATCCCCACCACCGAGCGAGAGGCCCTCCACAAAGCCCGGGCCATGATCACTTATGCCTTCGGGTCCTTCCTCTTCTGCCATGCGAATGAGAGGGTTGATCCTAAATTCCTTCGTTTAGTCGAGGATCTTCATCATCCCTATAACTGGAATGGGACTATCTTGACCCATATCTTTCAAGGTCTGGACAAGACCTGTCGGCATAGCAGGTCCTTCACAGGCTTCTGGCCTGTCGTTGAGGTATCTCTTCTTTCACCTTTCTTGAAGGGCTTTCGCCTTCTTTCTTTCTCTGATCAATAGATGTGTCTTTTGCCTAGACCTGCTTTTATGACCATTTTCCCCATCTCGCGTCGAGGATGCGAGACGATGTTGAACCTTCTCTGTATCGCCACATGTACTGGCACCAGCAAAATCGTCAGCGGAACGCCCGAGTTTCTGGGGACAATTGGCGCGCTGACATAGACGGGTTGACCGTTGAGGACGTAAGTATCTTGCTTTTCTTTGCCCTCGTGCTGTACTGTAACTGATCGTGGTGACCTCATTTGCTGCAGCTCGCTCGGATGCCGTATGCCAGTTTCCCTCTCTATTATACCCCCCAGCGTGTGGAGGCATACGATGCTTCATGTCTCCGTATCATGCTTTCCGATGCTGAATCTTTTCAGTGGTATCTAGGTGAGAGGTTGCTTCGGCAGGTCACCGGGGTAGCTCGGGTCCCTTGTTCTGCACCTCCCCCAGTTGCTCTGATGCCGGTTGATGAGAGAGTTGAGGCTCTCGTGGGCCAGCCCGGATTTCGTTTCACGATCCCGGATCGTGATTATGATGAGTGGTATTTGCTGTTCGGCCAGGGGCCTCTGCTTCCTTCGCTTTATGTTCCAGGTGGCCGTCGCAGATATGCTAGAGGCTCGGTGACTACTCCTTTGATGGACCTTTATCGTCTGGAGCGAGACGCGAGGAGGGATGATGATGACTATGTTGGCGACTTGTAGCCTGCTTGTGTGTTCTTACTTTTGTATGGCCTTGTACTTTTTGCTTTCATCTTCTTTTGTATCAAGACTTTTGAATGAATATACGGTTCTTGACTTGTCTCAAATTCCTTGATGATGTCTGGATGCTTTGACCTTTGACTTGTTCCTTAATGATTTGCTGAAGATGAGGCTTTTTAACTGCATGGCTGATGACTTGAACGGTTCAGATTGCTTGATTGGGCCCACTTGATGATTAGATCTTGGATTCTGGCACTTCTTTTGATGATCGAACCTTTAATCTTGATTGTCCGTGACTTGTGTAAGCTTTCCAATGGTTTGGAACCTGATGATCTAGTCCTTGAATGGTTCAGATTGATAGATTCGGCCCTGTGGGCCCACTTGAGACCTCGGCTTTGCTTTGGGGCACCTCTTTTGATGACTTGTGAGGCTAAGAAGGCTTCTTATGGTATGGATGACGGCTTGAACATCTCAGATCACTTGACTTGGCTTTGTGGGCCCACTTGATGATTAGATCTTGGATTCTGGCCCTTCTTTTGATGATCAGCCCTTTAATCTTGTGGTTTGATGACCCATGCGAGTTTTTCCATGGTTCAGATCATGATGATCTGGTCTTTGAATGGCTTGGATTGCTTGTGGCCCCCACTTGATCACCTTTCCTTCTCTTTGACTTGATCAGCCATGTTCTGGCCGCATTACTTCATGATTGGATTGGTGAGGCACCTTTTATATGATCTTGATCAGCTTCAACCGAAATCTGGAGTGGACCGGAGCCTTGGGCGGCCCATGGAGCGCCATCTGCTGACGTGGATTGTCAGCCTCACCTACCAAGAACCCCGGAGCCAATCCCGCAGAGAGAGGGGATCCGTGTCTGTACGGACGGCCTAGAGCAGGCCGCCTAGGGCTTGTCTCTTGAGCGGCCTGGGCTGGCTCGTGCTCGGACATTCTTCTCTGTCCACTGTCCCTGTCTCCACCTGCTTTGCACTGGCGAGTTTGATTCCAGCCATGAATATTCTTCTTGTCTCATCTTCCCTTCTCCTTTTGTCCTCTTCTTGGTTTATCTTTTCTCAAGCAATGGACGGTGGAGGTTTAGGGGCTGTGGGGACTGTCCATGGCGGGTCTCACACTTCAAAAAGAGTTGAAGGCTTTGATGATGGAGGGATCTCTTTAATGGATGGTGGAGATAGGGCATTGAATGGGGGCATTGATGAGGGGCTAGGGATGGTGGTTGGTGGAGCCTTGAATGGCCCCATTAATGGTGGGATGGCTGAAATTTCTGATTTGAATGGGACCTTCATTATGGGAGGAATGAATGGTATGGATAGGATGATGGGATGGGACATAGGTGAGGCTATGCATCCCTTGACTGTGGGCCCCATGGATGATGTGATGGATGGTGGTGATGGGACCATGATGGACATAGATGGGCTGCTCTCATGTCTGGATGGTATGGATGGTTCAGATGATACCTTTGACGGCTTGGATGCTCTTGATGAGGGCCGAGATGTGCGGCATACTTGCTTGGGTGGCCTTGATGTGATCATTGATGATACCCCCCTCATGATGGACGGTGTAGATGCTTCGATGATCCCTTTGATCGGCCAGGATCATGATTGGATTCATGATTTCGTACTGGAGAGGGCCGCAGGTCCAGATCTGGCCGTTGATTCTTCGATCGAGGTTGCCGGGACCCTTTTTGATGGTTTAGATGTATTCTTCGACGGTCAGATTAGCCAGGATGCCACGATGTACGGTGTGATCTTCACTGATAGTCCTTTTGATGGGGAGCATTGTCCTTCTCTTGGTCATCGGTCCTTTGCGCACTCCGTTCATGAGGTGGGCGAGTCTTCCCGTGCGGCTGAGGTTGTGACAGTTTCCGATAGTGATGCGACTATATCAGACATAGCCGTTACTGAGGGCAGGTCAGGGGCTGTCGAGTCTGCAGAGGTTCCAGCTTTTCCTTCTCCTTCGCCTGTTGACCTTCCGATCCTTGATGAGCTGTCATTAATTTCTGGGCCTTTTGTTCTGGAGGGGGTACCAGTGAGGACTTGTCAGCTGCTTCCTCGTCCTTCTTGCTCGCCACGACTGCTTGCTTGGCTTGACAGCTTGTCAGCTTATGAGATTCGGGAGTTAGAGTCCTATGGCTTTGGCAGTCTGGTCCATATGGCTAGAGTTAATATTGATTGGAGGATGCTTGGAGCTGCCTTGATTGACTGGGTCCCTTCGTTGAACTTGTTTGCGTTCAACGATATGGAGATGGGGCCTTCTTTGGAGGAGCTTGCACGCTTGATAGGCTTGCCCTGGGATTATACTCAGTATTTCTCACCGAAGACGTCGCCGAAGACTGCCACACCGCAGAACTAGTTCGGGATCCCTTATCTTGTTCATCCTGCAGCTGCCGGCCAGGATGCTGTAGTGTTCTCCTTGGACTTACTGTATGATCTTTTTTCGGGTACTTGGAGTGTGGCCGGTTCTACCTTTGCTCGAAACGCACTGATGTTCTGCTTGATTGCTGAGGTGCTGTTCTCGGGATGGCGCAGGTCCCAGACTCCTCTGCTTTTTGAGGTGATGAGCCGAGCTATCCGACGGCAGGGGATCATTTCTCTTATCTTAGCCGAGCTGTTCAATGGGCTGACTGACTGCGCCCTGGGCCGCACTCGTGTCCTTCGCGGCTGTTGTGCCTTTCTGCAGGTATCCTTTCTGCACCCTTTTCTTCTTGCTTTGCTAGGAATTGCTCTGCTCTAGCTGATCTTTTTTTCCTTTTTGTGATCAGGTCTGGCTATGGGAGTGTCTTTCGCTGATTGTTCCTGTACCTTTTCCTGACACTCGTCGCCCAGACCTTATGCGACACATCATGGAGTTTCTTCCTTATACGGCTAGGATGAGCGAGCCCTTGTATCGTAGGATGTTCGCTGAACTTCGTGACTGGAACGTTCGTTGGGAGTCATCTTGGCTTTCACTTCCTCCAGTGCTTTGTGATGCACACCGCCTTCCTTTGATGTTGGTAGGCTTTCGATCTTACTTTTCTTACCATCCCATTCAGTTCCTACGGCAGTTTGGGTACGAGCAGGATGTTCCTCTTTTCGCTTTCACGGGTATCGGGCGTCGAGCACTTCCATCCAGATCCTCTGACTTTAGGACCCGGATTGATTGTTCTTGGGCGAGTTACTTGACTGCTGATTTGCTGGGTTTTGAGCTGCGGACTTTTCCGATGGCGACCGCCCCATATCAGTACTGGGTTGCTGAGCAGTCTTTGTATCGACGTATCCCTTGTTGGCACCAGACTGTTGACGAGGATGAGCAGGATATCCTTGGAGATGCTGGCTCTTCATCTGGTTCATATGAACCCTTTGAGGAACGCTCGTTTATCGATCCTTGCTTCCTTTTGGCCACTCATGGCCATCTGCTGTCTGAGATCTCTGCACTTCGGTATCATTGTGAGATGATGTCGAGGAGATTGGCTGCTGATCAGAGGTTGTCTGACGAGGAGACAGCGATCCGTACCCTTGAGCGCGATGAGGCGCATTACCTACGTATGGAGGTGAGCAGGTTGAGAGCGAGGCTATCCTTTTATAAGTCAGAGGACTTACCTGATGTGGCCGAGGAGGAGGGTAGAGATTGATTGTGTTGGCCACTTGCACATTCCTTTTTTGCATACATGATTGATGATGATGCATTTTTGTATTCTTTTTTTTTTTTTTTTTGAAAAAGATGATATGATATGTGTAAAAGAAATATGATGCATTTAATTGAAAAGAAAACTGTTTGAAAATCTACTGTGCCATGAGTTGTCTTGTGAGTGTGTGTCTGGATTTTGTGTCGAGATATAGGAATCAGAACTGGGGCTCGATCAATGATTTGACCGATGTCTCGAGTTTTAACTTGCTTGATCCTTTGGTTCCCTAGAGGTGTAGGCAATGGAAACTGTTGCTTCTTGAGATTGTCAGAATTTACAGAGTTCTTTGCTCCTGACCGCACTTCTTCTTGTTCTTGAACTGTGACTGCTTGAACCGATCTGGTTTCTTGGTACCTGCACTTTTAATTTTAATTTTTTTTTGAGCCATTTTTGCCTGCAGCGCTCTTTCGAGTTTTCACTACAGCCGGCCTTTTCCCGTCATTTTTGCCTGTGGCGCCCTTTCGGGTTTTCACCACGTCCCGGGTGTTTGATCTTGCCTGCCCCTTGGCAGCTATGCTGTTTTTACCCTCGGCGCCCTTTCGGGTTTTCACCGAGTCCGCTGTATGCCCACTGTTTTTACTCGGAGGGCCCTTTCAGGTTTTCACTCCGCCCTCTTTGTTTAGGCACACATTTTCTTTTTTTCTCTTTTTTTTTCTTTTTTTTTCTGAATCCTTGGATAACTACGGCGGCTAGAGGTCGGGAATCCGTCGTTGCCGGCCGATGGCAGTCTTTCAGCCCTTATCCTGAGTTACGATAATAGAGCTGTCGGTCTTTGCTAAAGAGCCCTCTGAGATGAATGGATGGATGACTGTGTTTCTTCTTGGATTGATTTTTTTTCTTGAGTGCCTTTCTTTGGCTTCCCTTTTTCTTTCTCTTTTCTTCTCTTCTTTTTTTTTTCTTTTATATTCTTTTTCTCTCCTTTTTTTTTGTCTTTGAATCCCCCTTTTTTTTGTATTTTTCTCTTTTTTGAATCCCCTTATTTGACACACTTGTTGGTGGACGGAAATGATTTCTCAGAGGTCTTAGCTTTGACCTCTTGACTTCAGCTCTATTAAAGTAACTCTTGATAAGGTCAGAATAACTTACCCATGAAAGATCTTCACGTTGTCGGCATTGGTTGGCTCAGGAAGATCCACCCCTCTCATGCTGGTGAGTCTGAGGGCGCCTCCGGGAAGTACTGCTCTGACGATCAGTGGCCCGTCCCACGAGGGTTTGAACTTTCCTCTGGGATCCGGAAGGTGCGACGGTAGAATCTTCTTCATGACCATGTCGCCTACCTTGAAACTTCTTTTTCGGACTCTCTTGTTGTAAGCCCGAGCGATCCTTTTCTGATAGCACTGTGAATGACTTAGTGTACGCATGCGCTTTTCATCTGCTAGCTGCAACTGATTGAATCTGGCCCGTTGCCATTCTCCTTCTTCAATTCCGCTTTCTAGTAATACCCGTAATGATGGTATTTCCACCTCGACTGGTAGGACTGCTTCCATTCCGTAGGTAAGCTCGAAAGGAGTAACGCCCGTAGCAGACCGTACAGACGTTCGATAGGCCCAAAGTGCATATGGGAGCATATCTGACCAATCTCGATAGGTCACGACCATCTTCTCGAGTATCCTGACGATTGTCTTGTTTGCGGCTTCTACCCCACCATTCATCTGGGGACGGTAGGGGCTTGATCGATGACGTTGGATCTTGAATTTGCTGAGGAAGTCATCCATCTTCTTGTTGACGAACGGGGTCCCATTATCTGTGATGATAGCATTGGGGATTCCATACCGGCATATGATGTTGTTCTTCATGAATTTGATCACTTGAGATGCTGCAATCGTGGTGTAGGAGGCTGCCTCTACCCACTTGGTGAAGTAGTCGACTGCCACAAGTATGTACTCATGACCATTTGATGCTTTGGGACTGATCTTGCCGATGATGTCGAGCCCCCACATGGAGAAGGGCCAGGGGGTGGTCAGGTTGTATAACTCTGATGATGGGGCATGGATTTGATTCGCATGCTCCTGACACTTGAAGCATTTTCTGACGTGCTGGCAACAGTCTGTCTCCATGGTGAGCCAATAGTAGCCGAGTCGTAAAATCTTCTTTGCCATCATGTGCCCGTTCATGTGTGGGCCACAGATTCCTTCGTGTATTTCTTTCATGATCTTTGCAGCTTCTGTTTCATCGACGCATCGAAGGAGGATGTGATTATAGGATCGCTTGTAAAGAACTTCGCCACTGATGGTGAACTGGCCGGCCAAACGCTGGATGGTTCGGCGATCTGTTGCTGTTGCTGACTCTGGATACTCCTGGGTTTCGAGATATTGCTTGATGTCGGCATACCAGGGTTTGTCAGGGACAGCTTTGGCTTCTTCTATTTGCAGGCAAAAGGCAGGTTCTTCTTGAACTTTAACTGTGAGCTCCCATTCTGAAGCTCCTTTTGGTATCTCGAGCATTGATGCAAGTGTGGCGAGAGCATCTGCAAACTGGTTCTTGGCTCTGGGCATGTATGAGAAGGTGATTTCTTTGAATTCTTCGATCAGATTTTCAAGATACGCATGATATGGTATCAACTTCTCGTCCTTGGTCTTCCATTCGCCATTGGTCTGATTGATGATAAGCTGTGAGTCTCCAAATACTCGCAGCTTCTTGACGCCCAGGATTATGGCTTCCCTTAAGCCAGCGATGCATGCTTCGTACTCTGCCATGTTGTTGGTGCACTCGAACGCTATGCGCCTTGAGATAGGAATAGGGACGTCATCTGGAGAGTAGAGGATTGCTCCAATACCACTCCCTTTAGAATTTGCTGCGCCATCGAAGAATAACGTCCACTCACCTTTCTTCCTCTTTTCTTCACTTTCGACAAGCAAGAGATCTTCATCAGGAAAGAACGTCTTGAGCGGCTGATAGTCCAGGAGAGAGTGAGCCGCAAGATGATCGGCGAGGGCCTGCCCCTTGATTGCCTTTTGAGTGACATAGGTGATGTCGAACTCAGACAAGAGTAGCTGCCATTTAGCTATCCTTCCAGTGAGTGCCGGCTTCTCGAACAGGTACTTGAGCGGATCCATGTGAGCGAGGAGGAGAATAGGGAATGCAATCATGTATTGACGGAGTCGCTGAGTTGCCCAGACTAGGGCGAGGCAGGTCTTCTCGATCGGGGAATACCTGGTCTCGTAGTCGGTGAACTTTCGGCTCAAATAGTATATTGCTTGTTCCTTCTTCCTGGTCTCGTCGTGTTGGCCGAGGACACAGCCAATGGCTTCTGCTGCCACTGAGATGTATAACAATAGTGGTCGTCCGGGAGTGGGCGGCACTAGGACTGGAGGATTCATGAGATACTTCTTGATGCGGTCGAAAGTGACTTGGCAATCATCATTCCATTCTTTTGGGACGTTCTTCCGAAGGAGCTTGAATATGGGCTCACAGATAAGTGTGAGCTGTGCGATGAAACGACTGATGTATTGAATTCTGTCGAGGAAGCCACGAATTTCTTTCTCTGTTCTAGGAGGGGGCATCTCGATGATTGCTCTGGTTTTGGTCTCGTCGACCCTGATGCCGTCCTCGCTCACCATAAAGCCGAGGAGCTTTCCTCCCATTGCACCGAAGACGCATTTCTGAGGGTTGAGACGGAGCTTGTACTTTTCTAATCTGTTGAATAATCAAAGTGTCCTTCGATTGTGCGAGATTTGACGATCATATCGTCCACATATACTTCAAGCTCTTTGTTCATCATGTCATGGAATAATGCTGGCATTGCTCGCTGATATGTTGTCCTGCGTTCTTCAGACCGAACGGCATTACCCTGTAACAGAAGGTTCCCCAGGGAGTGATAAACGAAATCTTCTCACGATCTTCGACGGCCATCTTGATCTGATTGTAACCTGAGAACCCGTCCATGAATGAGAAGATCTTGTATCCAGCAGTGTTGTCGACCAGAGTGTCGATATGTGGCAAAGGGAAGTCATCTTTAGGATTGGCTTTGTTGAGATCTCGGAAGTCGATGCACATTCGAACCTTGCCGTCCTTCTTTGGTACTAGCACGATGTTGGCGAGCCATTCAGGGTAGTTGGAGACTACCAAGAATCCCGCATTGTACTGCTTGATGACTTCATCTCGGACTTTCAGAGCCCATTCTGGCTTCATTCTTCGAAGTTTCTGCTTCACTGGCTTCATATCTGCCTTGGTTGGCAGATGATGTACAATGAGCTCTTCATCAAGCCCCGGCATGTCTTCATATGAGAACGCGAAGTTGGACAATCTTGGAGCTAGGAACTCTATCATTTTCTGTTTCATCTTAGGTGGCAACGATTTTCCGATGCGTACTTCCCTAGGGATCTCAGGCGTCCCCAAGTTTACTATCTCGAAATCATCGGCTACAACATTGGCTTTAGATTCAAACTTTTTGAGGAGATCCTCTAGTTCGGGAGCTGGATCATCATCTTCCTCATCCCGAGCTTCATCTAGACCCATGAGCTCGAAGTCTAATTCGATGTCGAAATCATATGATTCGACTTCAAACTCATGCGACTCTTTAGACGAACTTGGCACACTACTGAATGCAGGAAAAGAAATGTTTTTTGGTTTTTGAGATTTTTCTGAAATTGAAATGGTAGATGTTTTTGGCTTTTGAAAGTTTTTGATTTTTTTGGGTTTTTGAAATTCATGGGACTTTGAACAAGTGGGCATTGCAGACCATGATTGAGCCCAACTTGTTCCAAAGTTCCGGTTGCTGCTTAAACAGGCATTTTTTTTGGAAGCCAGAGCCCTTAGATGGCTCTTTGGCTAATTCAAAAGTTAGGGGAACGGATGACCATTCAGGACCCCACACTTCCTCCCCTAAAGAGGTGGGGGTTGATGATTTGGGCGAAGAGTCACGGTCTGGCCCAACGACCATGATTTCTCGCTGGTCCCTCCCGGATCACTTACCTCGCACTGCAATTCATTTGGTTCCACAGTGAGACACATGTTTGGGATCTGGACATCAGACCAATCTAGGGCCGGCCACTTCCCTTTCTTGGTCCAATGGATGGGCTGCTTCTGCCCCTGGCTGATGATTGATGATGTTGATTCTGCTGAGATGGGCGAGTCGTGCCCCTTGCTGATTGATGCTGAGATGGGCAAGTTGTGCCCCTGGCTAGCTGGAATTGAAGTGGGCAGGTTGTGCCCTTGGTTGATTGATGCTGAAGTAGGCAGGTTGTGCCCCTATTGGGGGCAGGTAACAGAGTAACCTGGTCTTGAAGCTGCTGTATTTGACTTCCTTCTTCGTCTTCATCATCTCCTTCTTCTTCTGGAGGCTTAGATGGTTCGAGAATCTGATCCCATCGAATGGGGAGCCACGTGGCCCAAACTAGGCTTATCGGGAGGCCTTTGTGTAGTGCAGTCGGTTGATTCCCTCCTGGATCTTTGCAAGGTTCTCCTGGCTTGACAAATTGGATGGGTGAGCACCGAAATTTCTTCCTCCTTTTGTCCATGAAGGTTGCCTTGTATCCGAGTCCCCATTTGCGTTGGTTATATATCAGTGGTACCTTTCTAGACTTGAAGTGATTCTTCATTCGGTATTTGAGGCTCAGACGTTCTGCCGGCGAAAAGACACGGTCCACCCTTATCGGTTCTGGATTAGCGATAGAGTTCACGGTCTCGAATTCGAAACTGTGAAACGGGATGTCCTCTTCAGAGTGCTGGATATCAATGACCGGGATGTTTGGTTCAGTGGCAGCAGCATTGGAAGGAATGATGAGCTCCTTCTCTGCGTGGATAGAGATCACTTGATTTCCACAGATGTACTTCACTCGTTGATGCAGGGTTGACGGCACAGCTCCAACCTTGTGCAGCCAAGGTCGTCCAAGTAACATGTTGAAAGAGGCTGATATATCCAGGATTTGGAATGTGATGGTAGAGACTTCCGGACCTATCTGTACCTCTATGTCGACCTCCCCTTCCACTGATCGACGGGTGTTGTCGAACGCTCTGACACATATGGTGCTGGGTCAGAATGAAGGACTGATTCCCAGACGTTCCACCATCTTGAGCGGGCAAACGTTTAAGCTTGAGCCATTATCGACAAGGACCAATCGGACGCAGAGGTCCTTATATCGTAAGGCTATGTTGAGGGATCGTCCATGATTACGCCCTTCTGGTGGTAACTCATTATCAGTGAAGGTGATGGCACGTGGAGCCAGGAGTTGTCCAATCATCAATGCTATCATCTCTGGTGCCGTATCAGAGGAGACGTGAGCATCGTTCAAGGTCTTGGCAAACATTTCTCGGTGTATGCGAGATGTGCAGAGTAGCTCCCATACTGAGATTTGAGTAGGGATTGACTTGAGCTGGGTTGTCACATCGTATGCGGCTTCATTTTTATTACCGAGACCTGAAAGAGCGCCTTTGGGATCTCCTCTGTTCTGATTATCTCTTCGGATGCAATGCCCATTGGGATTCATGTTCCCCACTTCCGCACATTCTGGATAGTGCCATGGAACCTCTTTGTAGTTTTCCTCCCTTTTGCCTTCTAGGACCACCGGTTCTTGCAACGGTGCTGGTGTGGGTACCAGATCTTCCTCGTATGGAGCTTTTGCCTTAAGAACTACATTGTTGCCTGTGCTGAAGGGGTAATATCGAGGCTTGTCTTCATAGACCACATAAGGTCGTGGTCCTGGCTTGACTGTTCCTGGAGCAGGAGGCTCCCATGGGATGAATACTGGTCCTCTTGATATGGCAGGAGGTTTCTCTGTTCGTCCCAGCTGCCGTAGTGTGATTGACACGCCTCTGGGATTTGCTCCTTGTAATACGACTGGCTCAACTGGAGGAGCTCCTTCCAAAACAATGGGTTCTTGCTGCTGATGTGTATAATCCTTCCCTCGTGGATTGGATTGTTCTTGAATTGGGGTTGCCCCTTGCAAGATGACAGGTTCGTATGTAGGCTCGATGTATGATTGTGCTCCTTCCAGGACGACTGGTTCCCAATATGGGGGGCCGTAAGATGCCCCTTGCACAGTTGGCACATAGTATGGAAGTGCTCCTTCGAGTACTACTGGCTCGAGGACTGGAGGAGGAAAGGGACTTGCCCCTTGCATGATCGGAGGAGGACTTGTCGGCCCATAGGTGTAGGCATGAATGGATTGGATGGGGGAGAAGAAGCGATTGAGGCGTTCTTCTTCTTCTATACTGTTGACGGTGGGACCTCGAGATGAGCTGGGGTCCGTCTGATGTTGAGGCAGAGGATTCTGAAGAATGTTGGTGAAAGCTGCTGCAGGAGTTCCAGGGACTGAGATGACAATCTTGCGGTCATCAATCAGATCTTGTATGGCGTTCTTCAAAGTGAAACATCGATCAGTGGCGTGGCCACGCCCTTGATGGTAGGCACAATACTCATTTTCTCGGTAATTCGGTGGCAGAGGATGAGGAGGAGGCCTAGGTGCCATTAGAGTAAGTAATTGCTTCTGCACCAGAGTAGCCATGACTTGACTGAGTGGTTGAGAGAGGGGAGTAAATTTTCTGGACTCCCTGTAGTTTTGCCTATTTTGATATGAGTATTGACCGTTTCCTCTGAACTGCTGCTGTTGTCGAGGTGGTTGTGGCTGAGGATTCCGTTGTGGCTGATACCGCTGAGGCTGATGTTGAACTTGATTCTGCTGATACTGTTGACGTCCCTGTGGGGGAGCATGTTGATTTCCTTGAGTAATGGTGTTGATGTTGTTTACCTCTGTTGGGCGGGGAGGAGAACCACTGCTGTTTCCATTCCCGTGCCCGATAGGTCTTCCTTCCACTCTGTTCCTTTTGATTGGAGTGGCTTGATGAGGCCATGGGGAGATTGTCCCGGCACGGATTCCTGCTTCGAGTTGCTCTCCAGCACGAATCAATTGTGAGAAATTCGCATATGGATGCGAGATGAGATATCCGGATATGCCTGGATATGTTGAATGAACAATCATGGAGATTTGTTCTTCGTCGTCGATAGGTGTTCGCATTCTGGTTGCCATAGCTCGCCAACGTCCCACATAAGCTGATAGTGTTTCATCACTCTTTTGTTTGAGAGCCGCAAGGTCGGCTCTTCTGGGTGCCATGTTGAGATTGTACGCGAATCTGTCGATGAAAGCCTGGGAAAGCTGTTCCCATGTCCTGATGCGGTGGCAGTCCAATGAAGTGTACCAATCTAGGGCATCGCCCTTCAGAGATTTTTGGAACAAGCGAATGAGGGCCCCTTCATTTCCTGAGATTGCACTCAGCTCTTCACAGAAGGCCTTGAGATGTGCTGTGGGACAACCACTGCCATCGTATCTTTTGAATTTTGGAACCTCAAAATTTTGAGGTACTTGAGCATCTGGGAAGGGACACAAGTCTCTGAACTTGGTCGAAGGTAGATCAATTCCTTGTTGTCGCTGAAGCTGATTTTGCAAGATCTGGAACTGCTCCCGCAACTCGTCCAGTCCTGAGTGATCTGTTCGAGCGACTGGTGCCTCCTGGAGTAAGGCACGTTCTTCTTCGGCATAGTGGTTGATGTCTTCGACCCTATGTGCTTGCTGAAAAGCAACCGCGGGCTGCTGAAGCTGATTTGATGACTGAACTGGATTCTGATGAACTGGTGCTTGAGAGGATTGTAATTGAATTGGAGACTGTACTGAAGGTTGAACTGGAATTTGCTGGAAATGAACTGGATTTTGCTGAATTGAAGATTGCTGGAAATTAACTGGAATCCCATCGGCGGGGATGTGCTGGAATTGAAAAGTACTCCTGTTTACAGGAGGCTGAGATGCTGGGAAGTGACCCCCTTGTTGGGTATTCACCACTGTCCGCTAATTGATGTGGGCTTGACACTGACCCCCATTGTGGGCATTCGCCAGTGCTGTCCCTGTTGTTGGAAATTGAATTGAAATCCCATCGGCGGGGATGTGCTGGAATTGAAAAGGTGTCCCATCGGCGGGGACATGCTGAGATCTACTGCGATTGTTGTTTGCAAGATTGACTGGAAGCTGACTGGATGTTCCTGCAATGGAAGTGCTCTGAGATGGCCTTATCGTCGCAGGAAGATATTGAGAAGGATGCCCCATAGCGAAGGGCTGAGATGGCTGCTGTCGGTAGTCTTGGGCAGACTCTGATGGTTGCGCTTGATTTGAACTGGAGGCCGGAAGGACCCGGCATGGCTGCTGAGATTGCTGAACTGGGCCAACCTGATTGTTGGCTGTTGCGGTGGCTTGTGCTTGCATGAATTGCAAGAGCATTTCTTGCATTGCTCTCACTCCTTGTGCCAATTCCTGTATGATTGGCGTATTATCAATGAGCTGTTGCGCTGGAGGTTGCGCTTCGGTCATCTCAAGAGCGGGAAGTAGATGAGTTTCTTCTTCGTGGTCGGACATGGCTTGTTGAGCCCGAGTGCGGATTATGCTGCGGTAGGGAAATTGTCTCCGCGTACGTTGAGCCCGAGGAGGCGCAATGGTGAGGACTGTACTCTACTCTTTTTGGGTTTCTATATATATATATATATTTTTTTTTTGGTAGGTTTTGGGATTTTCTATATTTTTTTGTTTTGTTTTGGGTAGAATGCTATGCAGATGAGATTGTATGAGGATTAGTGACTTTCAAGTACGGGAAGGATTCTGTTTTTCAAGTCGGATCACGACTAGTGGGACTAGCTCATCCCCAGTGGAGTCGCCATTCTGTGGACCCTCGCCGTTTTCCGCGCTCCCACACGACGTTCTTCTCGTCCCTTCCCCTTTCGGGAAAAGAAGGAGAGGATGATACGTGAGTGCGAAATCGCCGTTTGTGCCACTGGCTTGCCTCGTTCTCGAGGGCTTTGTTTAGTTGTCGTGTTAAGCCGGATGTGTTAAAATGAGTTTGTATAAGACCAGAGTCGCCACTAGCCAATTACTTCGAATCTACAGTCGGCTAGACCCCGTAGAAACGTTAGAGAAGGGGATCCGAAGATTCCTTCCTCTAAAATGACTCCTTTTGATCTGCGGCCAAAGATTCAAGGTAAGGGATCACGGTTACAGGGTGGGAAGAGGTTAAGCACCCCACACACTGCCCGTACCGAAGTACGGTCTCTACTTCACAGAATCGATCGAATACTTGAAAGTCTAGTTTAATCCTCGTATATTCTCATGGATGACATGATGCATGAATGCGGGTCTGAACAGTAAGAGTTTCTGATGGGCAGGTTCCAACAACGGGCAAGCCCAGAGCGTACGCTCGAACTGACAGGTGCTTAATGTAAGACGTATGCAGTGTGCTTGAATGATCAAGGTGTTTTATGGTGAAGCATGAATGCAGGTCTGAACAGTAAGAGTTTCTGATGGGCAGGTTCCAACAACGGGCAAGCCCAGAGCATACGCTCGAACTGACAGGTGCTTAATTTAAGACATATGCAGTGTGCTTGAAGAATCAAGGTGCTTGCAGTGAAGCAGGGGGGTTGGAAGAGAAGTAAATGTTGCACTTATGCTAGATGCAAATGAGATGATGCTGGAAAAAGAGTAGCTGGGTGGATGGATGTGTCGCAAGGATGGCTTTGAGTGGCTGGATCAAGACTTGGATGGCTTGGGAGGCTTGGACCAGTGGTCAGGCTGGGCTGGACCAGGGCTAGGCTCTCCTCACTCGGGCTCTCCTTGGTGGAAAAATGGGCTAAGGGGTGGATGAGGACTCGGAGCTCTCGGGCTGAAATGGACTTGAAGGGATGTCAAAATGAGAAGGGGAGGGGGGTATTTATAGCAGCGAGCAGTGGCAGAGCTCGTAATTTATTCCGGGCGGCCTGCTATGGGCCGCTCGTACGGCCGCTCCTCGGTTTCCAGCAATGTACGGTTGTTACCTCGGGGCTGCTGTTTGACTCGCTGGGTTGACTCAGTGAGTTGACTCAGCGGGTCGACTCGGTGATTTGACTCGACGGGTTGACTCGGTGTTTTGACTCGACGGGTTGACTCAGCGGGTTAACTCAGCGGGTTGACTCAGTGGGTTTGACTTTTTAAGGATTTTTTTGACTGGCCTTTTTTCTGGTGGGTTTTTCAGGCTGGTGTTTAAGACTGGGTTGACTGGGTTCAGGCTTGAACTGGGCTATGGAATGGGGCTTACAAGGGTGAGTTTGGCTGAGTTTGGACTTGGGATTTGGGGGTATGGTCCTCCATTCTTCCAGCTATCTCTACCAACATTGCAGTCGAAGGTGGGGTGTCTACACATTTACATACCCCTACTCTGATTTAATTCTGTGGACTTAACTTCACCATAAACCGCTTTATGCATGGGTTCATCATATGTGATCATATAAACATGAACATGTGATATTGAGAATTTATTGCATGTTAACACAATTTAATGAATCATATAACATAACTATTTAAGAAACAAATCAAGTGCATATATATCAAGATGGCAAGAATGCATCCATATTATGAAACAAAGTATTTTGAGGGGTTTAAGAACTTTAAACTAAATTATAACCATACATTCAAAGGAAATGGACAGGTGTTGTCCCCACAATTTCGCTTAATCTGACTGTTTGGGAGGTCTGATGTGTACTAAATTTATTTTACAATTTTAAGACTTGCTGGTCTAAGCATTGGACGGCTTAAATTGAGCAAAATATTCCCCAATGGGACCTAAAAGTTGGAGTCCAATCAGATTCAGATTCTGTTATTTTTCAGAGTGTCAGTCTCATTATTTCTAGTGGTGTGGGCCACTTGGAACCCCGTTCTGGCCCATATTTTTATGGTAAATCCTACACAACCCAACAAACAGTGTGGACGAGCTGGATTTATCCAAAAGTTCAAATGTGGGGCCTATGAGTGCCCGTTGTCCCCACTTTAAAATTTGCTCACCTTCAGATTTATATTGTATTACACTGTCCACTATTTGAGACGGTGTGGCCCACTCTGTTATCGAAACCCTCTGAAATTTAATTTCCAGCCTCCTGACATAGTAATGTAACAAGTGAGTGGTATAGATTTAACAGAAAGCTTAGAGTGGGGCTCATGGATTACCCGCTGTCCATGAGAGGTAAATTCGGACTTTTCTGCACAATTGTAGAAAAGTCAGCAAGATAGTCCAATTTGTAGAAGTTGGTGTGGTCCGCTTGGGTCTCGGATTAAGCTAAAATTTGGTGGGCTATCAAAACACATGATGAAGTAAACTATGGTCGGAGTAGATATAGAAAAATACATCAGGGTGGGGTCCACATGTGGACCCCCAACTGCTGCCTATCCGTCCCTTGTGTCAACAGCCATGACGCTGCTGGACTGGCAGTGTCCTTGGGGTGCTAACTGGTCTAGAAGCCCATTGTTTTATTTATTTATATATATATATTTTTTATATGTATCCACACAAGGTGGGGCCCGCTAGGTTGAGATCCAATCCATCCATTGAATTATTCGGGCCTTTAGTCCACTCAATAAATCTGATTTTGCACAGATCGAAAATTATAAAACAAAGATAGTGACTTTATTCCCTTTTTAATGGTTGGGTCTATTTCTCCCACCCTGGCCCACTTAAATATCATATCCTTTTAAATCTGGGCCCATAAGCAAACGTAAACTAAAATACATGATGAATGGCATAAATTTAATCAAAGTAATGTAAATGATCTACTTAAACAAAACAAATGCGCAATTCAAACAATGATATGGAGTGAGTATCTCCGTAGACTCACCAATTGTCAATCCGATCCGAGATTTTAAAGATGAAAATAACAAAGAAACTCAATCTTCGGCCCACTACAAAATACTACCTCCTTCCTCCCAATCAACGGTTATATGATGATGATGATGATAGATGGTAGGGATTTAAAGCTGTTGATGATGGATGGTAGGGATGGCTACAACTTGGTCGTAAATGTAAAAGTAGTAGAATAGGACTCTCTTACAAGAGTTTAAATAAAGTCCATTAGCTTATAACATAAATATTTGTGGTGAAAATAGAAGTAATATTTTGATGGTCCACCTAGTGATCACTTCTTGGATCTAAGACGTCCATCATACAGAGGATTAACACAACAAGTAGTGGGTAAACTCTCGGGTCAAAGGGTCGATGGATAGACACATTATGATCTATGTAAGAGTTAGCCTAAATGAACACTCTAGAATGGATGTGTAACATCTTAAAATCGGGCCCACCTTTCACAAATCTGAGACCATTATGACATTGGCCTCGAAAAACTGACAAAGTGGTATGAATTTGGGAGAATTTGGTAGTGTCCACACCCACGATCTAATAAGGACACAAATGATGGTCTAAATGGTGGTAAACACTACAACTTAAGGTGGTTAGTTTCTAAGGATAAGCTTGACCACTTTGAGGTGAGATTAAATCATGACCGTTGAGTGTTGTGCGAAATGGTCCGCACCATTGGTTAGAATGTCCATGGATTGAATAATGGACCGTTGGGTCGATGAATCTCTTTCCGGTTTAAGAGTAATTGATCAAAAATGTGATGGACGATGAACACACCTCGGTTCAAGATTCTGTAAGCATGGGGACGTAGGCCATCTTAGAAAACCTAAATTACATAAAATCTAGACACAAACTGACGTCCATACATAAAGATGGACGGTCTACAACGAAGATAGAAATCTCTCTCTACCAAACTCTGTAACCATATCCTAAAATTTAGATTTTGAATTGGTACGTCGCATCGAATGTGACTTCTGTACTTCTCGGTCTACATGGACATATCTAGGACCCTACGATAGAATCTAATTCAATAGGTCACCTAAGCATATGAAAAAGGTCGTCCATGAGTGATTTCACCTTGATTGGTGGTCCACATGGCCCTACACAGTAAATCTTCGATTAAACGGTCTCGAAAGATCATCCAGTGATGAAATTTCACATGGACGGCTAAAATGTTATAACAAAGGTGTGGAGAAAATCCCACAGCTAACTGACACACCAATTGAAATAAATCACGGGAGTTCACTTTCACCACTTGTTTGGTGTTAGGACAAGTTTTAACGGCTTGATCGAAGTCCGATGAGAATTTCAACGGTCATAAAGGTTCTTCTAAGGATACTCTATAATTCCAACGGAACAAAACTCGGTTTGATTAGTTCAATGGGCCATGGTGATCAAAATGAGGTTGAATGGTCCCGATAGAAAGATTTATGATTAGATTTGGATCGATCATACTATATTATTGGATTCTACATGATTTAATATATCATTCTATGGCTCAGATTAATTCCACAGATAATATAAATAATTTAAAATAAATTACTAAAGTTTATGTATATGGAATATGGTTTATAATTCCACTTTTCTACCCAATTATTCAATGAGAAACGTACATCAAACATGTTATCAACTTACACACATTAAATTATTATTATTTTAATTTCATAAATTCTAATCTAGGTTTTTAAATTAAATAATAAATCATCAAAAATCATAGATATTACATCCTACCCTCCTTACAAGAATTTCGTCCCCGAAATTCAACTTAACGTACTAAACTCACGGCTGCAGAATCTACCATACAGTATCTATATCTCACTGGTCCTAAGTTGAAGTGTTCACAAGTGTGTATATAATCACTTACGAGAATTTGGGTTCTTACATGCCTTGCTTAGCTTTATGGACGCTTATTCTGGTTATAACCAGATCATGATGCACCCACCTGATCGTCAAAATACTGCCTTTATTACTGACCGTGGTCTCTATTGTTATAAGGTGATGCCTTTCGGTTTAAAGAATGCGGGAGCCACCTACCAGCGCCTAGTTAATAAAATGTTTACGACGCAAATAGGTAGGAACATGACAGTTTACGTCGATGACATGCTCGTAAAAAGCATTGTGGCCAATGATCACCTTGTAGATCTTCAAGAAGCTTTCGATCTGATGAGAAAATTGTTGAACCTCCAATTTATACATTGCATTGCCCATTAAACAACAAGGTTTGCATAATTTTCATGGTTTAAAGGCCCACCTAACACATGTTTTTGTGATTATAGGGATGAGAGCGGACTTCATCTAATTGGAGCTTAACAAGGGTTATTTGAGCTATTGCATGAAGTCCTAAGATGGACCAAAGAAAGAAGAAGAAAGAGGGAGAAAAGAGAATGAAGAAAATAAGAAAAAGTTGAAGTGAAGACAAGGCAGACCGGTCGTCCGACCGGTCAGCCACATCAAAGGGGCAACAAAGGAAGAAGGCCGACCGGTCTTGACCGGTCGGCCATGGAAACTGCTCACATTTATGAAGGGCCGACTGGTCATGACCGGTCGGCCATGCTCTCTGGACAAAAGAAAAAAAAAATAAAGCCCGACCGGTCATGACCGGTCGGGTATGCACGCTGGACTGATGGGAAGGTCAGTCCGACCGGTCATGACCGGTCGGCTGCACTCCCTGGAATGTTTAAAAGAGCAGTCCAACCGGTCACGACCGGTCGGCTCTGCGTACATGAGTCCTTTCTAAATTGGAACTCCGAAAAACGCTGTGCAATGCGTAGCCTTTCGCAGAATCCGACGCAAGGGAGGTTGTTTGCTATAAAAGGACACCTAGGGGCTCTTCCTAGGTTATCAGAGAGGCGAAGGAACGTGGGTTTGGAAAGCGAAGGCGATCGTGGAGCGGCTGCAACTTTCCTATTCGGGTTTTCTTGTTTTTATGCTTTATTTCAGAGTTTTTAGTTGTAGCATGACTATGCTCGACTAGAACCTCTCAGCTAAGGCTGAGAGGTGAAGCTTGTAGCTAATTCTATGTTGGTTTCAGTTTAATTCAAGTAATTTACATTCAAGTTTGGATTTTTGCATGGTTTAGTTCCAAATAATGATAGTTTGAGATGTTTTATCTGAGTTTATGTGCCCCGGACATGAATTCCTTTTAATTCTCTGAGATTATCATGTGTGTTTCTAAATTCGAATTATAGTAATCCTTGAGCAGGCCATAGTTCAGAGGCATAGCTGTTACTCCGCAGGCTATAGTTTTGAGTTTTGTATTGATTGAATAGAACTAGAACTTGGAAGTTCAACTTGAATGTGATGGAATGTATGTGAATGCTTTATTCTCCAACTAGATGAGAGATAGGACTTCAAATCTAGTTGTGTTCTTTACTTGGATTGACTGAATTGACATAGGATTGCTACAAGTGGATCCTTGAAAGCCTTAGTACTTTATATCTCTGATTTGTCATTAAGTTCCTATTTTAAGTAAACACTCAATTAAATCTGATTTCTTTTAAATACTGAGTTGCTGGAGTGATTTGTGGAGCTGTTACTATTTCCCTGTGGATCGACCTCGGTCTTACCGAGTTTTATTACTACATCGCAGCCTTACACTTGAGGCGAGCGAACAAGTTTTTGGCGTCGTTGCCGGGGAAATTAGATAACGGTTTTCAAATAATTCAGTGGCTGTAGAAGTAGAAATAGATAGGCTTCCTGATTTTCTTAGAACTAACTAATTCTTTCTGTTTTGTAGGAATTCTTCTTTAGTTCAAGCGCATCAGGTGATATTTTTCTAACTTAGTCTTTTTAGTTTTTTTTAGATTACTCTCAGATTTCAGATTTTTAGGATAGGATTAGTTTCAGTTTCTGGTTGAGTGGTTTATATCCCGTTGGGAACGTAATCACTCAAATCGTCTCCAATCTGAAGGTGGTATAGTTGGACCATTGTCAGTCCATAGACGAGTCCGGAATTATCAAGAGCATTGTGAAAGTTTGGGGAGTATGGATCAAACACCTGTAAGGAATCCTCCCCCCCCTACTCCAACTACAAACGCAAATCAGGAAGGAGTAGGAGAGAATGAGGTACATAATGTCCCTCCAATGAGATCACTACGGGATTACCTATAACCTGCCCGTGCAATTACACCTTCTTGCATAGTTCTACCAGCTAACGGTGGGACCCTTGACATAAAACCTGGTGTAATTCAACTTTTACCTAAATTCCATGGTCTAGACTCTGACCGCCCATACTTACACTTGCAAGAATTCGAAGAAGTGTTAGCTACCTTGCATTATCCCAATGTTTCTGAGGATACAATTAGACTTAAACTTTTTCCCTTCACTTTGAAAGAAAGAGCCAAAGATTGGCTTCACTCTCTTAGACCACGCTCGATTGGGTCATGGGTTGAGATGAACCGGGAATTCTTGAAAAAGTTCTTCCCGGCTCATAAAACGAACACCCTTCGAAGGGCCATAATGAACTTTTCGGCTAAAGAAGGTGAATCTTTCTTTCAATGTTGGGAAAGATTTAAGGAACTCCTGCTTGCTTGCCCACATCATGGCTATGAGAGTTGGCGAGTTATAAATTTTTTCAATGATGGATTAAGTTCCAATATGCGCCAATTTATGGAAATGATGTGCAATGGCGAGTTTATGAGTAAAAATACAGATGATGCTTGGAGTTACTTGGACATGTTGGCTGAAAACGCCCAATCTTGGGATACCTCGGATAAACCCAAGAACCCCAAGCCCACTCAAGAGAAAGGAGGGATCTATGTCCTTAAAGAGGAAGATGACGTGAATGCAAGGATAACTAACCTCACAAGGAAGGTTGAGGCCATGAAACTTAGCAAAAGTGGAGTTCCCAAATCCAAGGAAGCTGTTGAAACCACATGTGGGATTTGCCTCACCGACTTACACGCTACGCAAGATTGTCCCACAATTCCTGCATTTAAGGAAGTGCTACAAGAGACAGCCAATGCCACATATGGTTATCAACGGCCCTTCAATGGACCGATAGGTAATACGTACAATGAGAGTTGGAAGAACCACCCAAATTTCAGTTGGAAGAATGCTCCTACGGGCAATCCTACCAACTCCCAAAGAGGGTCACCCATGCAAAATATGGCCCCACCTCAATTCTCATTGGAGGATACCTTGAAAATGTTTATGCAAGGGCAAGCGCAAATAAATGAATCGAATAAGCAAATGTTCTAAGAGCTGAAAGTCTCGGTTGATGAGATTAAGGGACGCTTGAATGCTAGGGAAGGGACCTTTCCGGCCCAACCTCAGCCCAATCCAAAGCAAGTACATGAAGTGAGCATCCCTAATCCTTCCAACCAAAACATGGAGCAAGCTAAATCCATTACCACCCTTAGAAGTGGTAAACAAATTGACAAAACTATTCCGGTGAAGGCCGATGAGCCTAATGATCCGGTAAATTCTGAGGATGAAAATGGATCTAAATTAGCCCCACAACAACCGGAACGCATTTACAAGCCCGTAGCACCATTCCCTTCGAGATTGGTTGCCCCAAAATCTCTCCCAAATTCTCAAGATATTCTAGAGATTTTCAGACAAGTCAAGATCAATATCCCTTTGCTTGATGCCATCAAACAAATTCCCTCTTATGCCAAGTTTCTAAAAGACCTATGCACAACAAAACGCAAATATAATGTGCAGCAAAAGGCCTTCTTAACTGAGCAAGTGAGTGCCATCCTCACTCAAAAGACCCCCCCAAAATTCAAAGATCCCGGTAGTCCCACCGTCTCAACCGGATTGAACGTGCCTTGTTAGACTTGGGGGCAAGTGTGAACTTGATCCCATACTCGGTATATGAGCAATTGGGTCTTGGTGAATTAAAACCCACCAAAACCATGTTGCAACTCGCTGATAGATCTATTCGTGTACCGAGGGGGATAGTTGAGGATGTTCTAGTCCAAGTTGACAAATTTTACTACCCAGTAGATTTTATAGTCTTGGACACACAACCGGTTTTGGATGCTAGCACCCAAATACCGGTAATATTAGGCCGCCCATTCCTTGCCACATCAAACGCAATCATCAATTGCCGGAATGGGGTGATGCAACTATCTTTTGGAAACATGACACTAGAGGTGAATGTGTTTCACTTAGGCAAAAGACATAGGGATGTTGATGATGATGAGTTCTTCAAGATAAACATGCTTGAAACTTTTGAAGAAGAAGAACTCCTCCAACTTGAACCACTAGAAAGCTTGGAGACATGCTTAGCACATTTCATGGATTCTGAAGATCCCATCATTAGTGAGATTGTGCAGGCATTAAATATAGAAAGACCGGTAGTTGATACTAGCCGGTGGAGGCCCCATTTTGAAAATTTGCCACCAACCACATCAAGGCCTCTACCGTCTAACATCAAACCACCGAAGCTTGACCTTAAACCATTACCATCCGAGCTTAAATACATATATTTGGGTCAAGAGGAAACGTTCCCAGTTGTCATTGCCTCCCACCTAGAGAAAGACCAAGAGCTTAAGTTGATTGAGTTACTCAAAGAACATAGGGAAGCCATAGGTTGGACAATAGCGGATCTCAAAGGGATAGATCCTTCGGTTTGCACTCACCGAATACACCTTGAAGAAAATGCAAAAACGACTAGACAACCTCAAAGACGGCTAAATCCAAATATGATGGAGGTTGTCAAAGCCGAGGTGTTGAAGCTATTGGATGTGGGTATTATCTACCCCATCTCAGATAGCCAATGGGTGAGTCCTACCCAAGTTGTCCCCAAGAAATCCGGTATTACCATCATTGAGAACGCCAACAACGAACTTATACCGACAAGGGTGACAACCGGTTGGCGTATGTGCATTGATTATAGGAAGCTCAATACAGTTACTAGGAAAGACCACTTTCCTCTTCCATTTATGGATCAAATTTTGGAGAGGTTGGCAGGTCATCCCTATTATTGCTTCCTAGATGGCTATTCCGGATACAACCAAATTGAGATAGCTCCAGAAGACCAAGAGAAAACCACATTTACATGTCCGTTTGGTACCTTCGCTTACCGAAGGATGCTATTCGGGTTATGCAATGCACCTGCCACATTCCAACGATGCATGTTGAGTATTTTCTCGGACATGGTGGGTGAGTTTCTTGAGGTATTCATGGATGACTTTTCTGTTTTTGGTTGTACATTTGATGAGTGTCTCGAACACTTGAAGTTGGTCTTGATGAGGTGTGAGGAAAAGCAACTTGTATTAAACTGGGAAAAGTGTCATTTCATGGTTCAAAGAGGAATAGTCCTTGGACACATCATCTCGTTCAATGGAATAGAGGTAGACCGGGCGAAAATTGACATAATTTCCAATCTACCACCACCCAAAAGCATACGCGATGTGCGGTCCTTCCTTGGACACGCCGGTTTCTATCGAAGGTTTATAAAGGACTTTAGTCACATCTCAAGGCCTTTATGTAACCTTCTACAAAAGGAGAACCAATTTGAGTGGAGTGCCGAATGTCAATTAGCTTTTTCAAAGCTAAAAGACATGTTGACAACCGCTCCTATCATGCAACCACCAGATTGGTCCATTCCTTTTGAGTTGATGTGCGATGCGAGCGATTTTGCTATTGGGGCGGTGTTAGGCCAAAAGAAGGATAAAAAGCCCCATGTCATCTTACTACGCAAGTAGGACCTTGAATCCTGCCCAAGTTAATTATTCGACTACGGAGAAAGAGCTCCTAGCTGTCATTTTTGCCTTGGACAAATTCAGGCCATACTTAATAGGATCCAAAGTTATTGTTTATACGGATCATGCGGCGCTGAAATACCTTCTTTCTAAGAAGGATGCTAAGCCCCGTTTGCTAAGATGGATCCTACTCCTTCAAGAATTCGACTTGGAGATCAAAGATAAGAAGGGGGTAGAAAATGTGGTGGCGAATCATCTATCCCGCCTAGTCCTACCAAATTCCATTGACGAGTCACCTATTGAGGACTCATTCCCTGATGAGCAACTCTTTGTTACTATGCATCCACCATGGTACGCTGATATAGCCAAATATCTTTCCACAGGTGCGATGCCAACTCATTGGACTGCGCAAGACAAACGTAAATTTCTAAGGGAAGTGCGCAGATTTTTCTGGGATGAACCTCTATTGTTTAAATATTGCCCAGACCAAATTATAAGGAGATGCGTCCTCGATGATGAACACAATTCAGTCATCTCCTTTTGTCATGATCAAGCATGTGGGGGTCATTTTTCAGCCAAGAAAACAACTGCGAAAATTCTGCAGTGTGGTTTTTATTGGCCCACGTTATTTAAGGACACCCACGAGTTTTGCAAAGCGTGCGAGAGCTGCCAGAAGTTAGGAGGATTATCCCGTCGAAATATGATGCCTCTCACCCCAATTCAACATCTTGAAGTCTTTGACTGTTGGGGCATCGATTTCATGGGACCATTCCCCTCATCTTTTGGACATGTCTATATTCTGCTTGCCGTAGACTATGTGTCTAAATGGATAGAGGCTATCCCATGTAGAACCAACGATCATCGTACGGTTCTCAAGTTCCTTAAAGAAAACATACTTTCTAGATTTGGGACGCCTCGAGCCATTATTAGTGATGGTGGTTCTCACTTTTGCAATAGACCTTTTGAAACTTTGATGAAGAAATATGGTATTAGGCACAAAGTGAGCACCCCATACCACCCACAAACAAGTGGGCAAGCTGAAATCTCCAATAGGGAAATCAAGCAGATTTTAGAAAAGACGGTGAGACCGGATCGCAAGGATTGGTCCCTAAGATTAGATGATGCACTTTGGGCTCACCGTACTGCCTACAAGACTCCCATTGGAATGTCCCCTTATAGACTTGTCTATGGGAAAGCTTGCCACTTGCCTGTGGAGATAGAACATAAAGCCTATTGGGCAATTCAGGCTTTAAATTTTGACATTGACAAGGCTAGCTCGCTTCGCAAACTTCAATTAAATGAGCTTGATGAGATCCGAAATGATGCATATGAGAATTCGAGAATTTACAAGAGCAAGATGAAGGCCTTTCATGACAAGCACATCTTAAGGAAATCTTTCCATGAAGGACAGAAAGTGCTCATGTATAATGCCCGACTTCATCTTTTTCCGAAAAAATTACGATCTCGATGGACCGGCCCATACATTGTCAAAGAAGTTTTTCCTCATGGGGCTGTTGAGATTGAGAATGCAGCGAATGGTGACTGTTTCAAAGTTAATGGACAACGCCTTAAACCATTTGTTGAGAAATTTGATTCAGAGGACATGTCCATCTCCCTGAATGATCCTGTCTATCAGGATGATTGATCTCCTAGTCTGATGGAGGTATAGTATAGGTAGGTTTAGTTTTGTTTTACTGTTTTAATAGGTTTTAGTTGTTGGAGAATTCCATGATCGCTCCTTCAGGTACTATTGTTCTCACTCCCTCATTGTTTACGATTGCTCTCATGTTCATGCTAATTGACTCTCTTTTTACATTGAGGACAATGCAAGATTTGGTTAGGGGGTGAGATGAGCTTCTTCATCTAGCATATTGCAACATTTCGAGTTTCATATGCACAAATTTTTTGAATTTTCTATTCAAAACTCTTTTAGAAAACCTTATTTCCATGCATTCAAGATGATATGAGTATAAGAAGAGGAGATACGAAGTGTGTGATGTTGTAAGTCTTGAATTTCTCCCAACATAATGGTTTTATATGTTAGTTCCCCTATTGTTGTGATTGATAGAAAATTTGAACACCTTCACACCAAGTTCACATTACACGATTTTCATGAGTTGAAAGGTTTATGTGATTTGTGGATTAGCTAGACTTTGATATAAAGGTGTTGAGAAACCAAGCCGGGGTATTTTGTCCATCCTTGTCCATGGGAAAATAATGAAAGATATGGATTTTTTAAAAATCCTATCTAATATTAAAAGAAAAAGGAAAGAAAGGATGAAATCAGGAATGAAGGAAAAATGGTGGAAAATTTCGAAAAGGGCTACCTATTGCCAACCGGGGGATGGTCGAACCGTAACCAAAGCCGGAAATGGGACGTAGTGTGAAAGCCGTCGGAAGGATGGTAAGGCAAATTCCTGTCATAGGCTTGTTGTTGCTCTGTGCACCTTAAAATCCTTGGTTTACTTAATCTATGAAGAAGATGATCCCAGAAACTCATGAGATGGACTTTCACTATGCACACTAGGTTGAATTTGTTCGAGTTCTTCTATTTATCAATCAATCAGCGGGAATTTCATGTAGACACTTATTATGTTTTGAGAGTCCAAGATTTCAGCTTCTATCACCTAATTTTTCCAAATTTTATACTTGTATATCTTGGAATAGATAGAAACATGGTTTCTGAAAGAGAGTTGGGTTTGGAAGTTTGAACTTATTCACGCATGTTTTGCTCGGGACTAGCAAAAAGTTGGTTGGGGGGTGTGTTGAACCTCCAATTTATACATTGCATTGCCCATTAAACAACAAGGTTTGCATAATTTTCATGGTTTAAAGGCCCACCTAACACATGTTTTTGTGATTATAGGGATGAGAGCGGACTTCATCTAATTGGAGCTTAACAAGGGTTATTTGAGCTATTGCATGAAGTCCTAAGATGGACCAAAGAAAGAAGAAGAAAGAGGGAGAAAAGAGAATGAAGAAAATAAGAAAAATTTGAAGTGAAGACAAGGCAGACCGGTCGTCCGACCGGTCAGCCACATCAAAGGGGCAACAAAGGAAGAAGGCCGACCGGTCATGGAAACTGCTCACATGTATGAAGGGCCGACCGGTCATGACCGGTCGGCCATGCTCTCTGGACAAAAGAAAAAAAAAAAAATTAAAGCCCGACCGGTCATGACCGGTCGGGTATGCACGCTGGACTAATGGGAAGGTCAGTCCGACCGGTCATGACCGGTCGGCTGCACTCCCTGGAATGTTTAAAAGAGCAGTCCGACCGGTCACGACCGGTCGGCTCTGCGTACATGAGTCCTTTCTATATTGGAACTCCGAAAAACGCTGCGCAATGCGTAGCCTTTCGCAGAATCCGACGCAAGGGAGGTTGTTTGCTATAAAAGGACACCTAGGGGCTCTTCCTAGGTTATCAGAGAGGCGAAGGAACGTGGGTTTGGAAAGCGAAGGCGATCGTGGAGCGGCTGCAACTCTCCTATTCGGGTTTTCCTGTTTTTATGCTTTATTTCAGAGTTTTTAGTTGTAGCATGACTATGCTCGGCTAGAACCTCTCAGCTAAGGCTGAGAGGTGAAGCTTGTAGCTAATTCTATGTTGGTTTCAGTTTAATTCAAGTAATTTACATTCAAGTTTGGATTTTTGCATGGTTTAGTTCCAAATAATGATAGTTTGAGATGTTTTATCTGAGTTTATGTGCCCCGGACATGAATTCCTTTTAATTCTCTGAGATTATCATGTGTGTTTCTAAATTCGGATTATAGTAATCCTTGAGCAGGCCATAGTTCAGAGGCATGGCTGTTACTCCGCAGGCTATAGTTTTGAGTTTTGTATTGATTGAATGGAACTAGAACTTGGAAGTTCAACTTGAATGTGATGGAATGTATGTGAATGCTTTATTCTCCAACTAGATGAGAGATAGGACTTCAAATCTAGTTGTGTTCTCTACTTGGATTGACTGAATTGACATAGGATTGCTACAAGTGGATCCTTGAAAGCCTTAGTACTTAATATCTCTGATTTGTCATTAAGTTCCTGTTTAAAGTAAACACTCAATTAAATCTGATTTCTTTTAAATACTGAGTTGCTGGAGTGATTTGTGGAGCTGTTACTATTTCCCTGTGGATCGACCTTGGTCTTACCGAGTTTTATTACTACATCGCAGCCTTACACTTGAGGCGAGCGAACAAAAATATCATATGAAATTAAATCCAGAAAAAAGCACTTTTGGAGTTTCTGCTGGAAAATTTCTCGGGTTCATGGTTGGTCAGCGAGGGATTGAAGCAAACCCCGAGAAGATTAGGGCCTTGGTTGAAATGCAATCTCCATCTACTCTTAAAGAGGTTCAATGGTTAACTGGTCGAATTGCATTGTTAAATAGGTTTATCTCGCGTGCTTCTGACAAGTGCCTTCCGTTTTTCAAGCTCCTACGTACAACTACGAAAACCAACTGGGTATGGACTCAACAATGTGAAGAGGCATTTCAACAACTGAAGCAGTATCTAAGCATGCCTCCTATGTTATCTAAGCCTGTTCCTCATGAGCAGCTTTTCCTTTATTTATCTGTATCTTCACGGCCGTTAACGCCGCCTTAATAAGAGAAGATTTCGAGAGACAGAGACCCGTTTATTATATTAGCAAAGCAATGGTAGATGCTGAAGCTCGGTACTCCGACATGGAAATACTTGCTCTAGCCTTAGTAATTGTGGCTCGAAAACTACGACCTTATTTTCAAGCCTATCCTGTAATGGTTCCTATGAATCATTCTTTAAAGCAAGTCCTCCAAAGGCCCAAAGTATCTGGACGATTAACTAAATGGGCAATCAAGCTTGGGGAGCACGATATCACCTTTTGCTCGTGGACCGCAGTAAAAGCCCAAGCCATGGCCGATTTCATCGCCGAATTTACATATTCGACCCCCGCTGCTCCTATCTCCAGTAACGATTCAGCGACCAGAGGCAACCAACCTGGTCGCTATATGTGGATGGATCATCCTGCTCCTCTGGAAGTGGAGCCGGTTTGATCCTGATAGCTCCCGACAGATCACAATTCCAAGATGCGTTACGCTTCGACTTTTGTAACGCCCCAGATTTTCGAGATTTATTTGAAAATTTTTGAAAATTCATTTTTAATTTATTTTTTTATTAATTATCGTACATTTACCGTTCATTTACGAATAGCGGGACATCCGTAGGAGATCTGATAGGGGACCCTTTATAAAAGTAGCTTAGAATGATCCCATAAACATCGTAGAAAGATCAAATCATGCACTTTTTAGATAATTACGAAAATGCCATTAGTTACACTTAAGTTAAGATGCCATTTTTAAGTATTATAGTTTCTGACGATCACTTTCACGCAAAACCCTGGATTTAAGCTTTTGGGCACATATTAACCATACACGTCAAATTTCAGCCCTTAAATCATAGTAGAAGTGGTCCGATTATCAAATCAGCCCTTAACCCTTGATTTTCATGTTCATTGAGTGAGGAAACTAGATGCTTAGTCGTAGTCGAATATTTCTCTTCATATGAGTGACTTGGATCATCTTTATCATGGACCAATAGTGTGATTTGAGTGCCCCACCTTGATAAGCATCTTTCTTATGCGCGAAGTTATCCCGTTTTAGAAATTAACGAGTTACCAACTCTTTTTAAATCTGAACCTTTCAATTTACCCACTTCTCACCATCAATCGTTTCTCAAATTTGGACCACTTATTATACTCATATGACTACGAGTTTACACAAAGTTTGGACCCCGATCTATAATCCTACACCGTTAAACCACAAAGCCAGCCCCTTCCTTTTCCGCCAAAAGTTGAAATTTCAGATCTAGGCATTTCTCACCATCAATCAATCACTAAACTTTGTACAATTATTTGCCTATCATGACCATATATTTTTCCAAAATTTGGGCCCTGATCATCAAGCGTAGACCGTTAATTGAGATCTAGCCCATTTTAGCACCCGTTAGGCCATTTTCAAGGATCGGCCAATCTAGAATGTGGATCATCAAGAAATTTACGTATTCTGACTCCACTCTTCGAGCTTGATAAGATGAACGGATTGGAATTAATCAAAGATCATCCGAATATTGAGATTTGAGAAACCCACCTCAAGAAGTTGTTACACAAGACCTCGCGTGCACATCCCTCACCATATTTCTACTACGCACCTCCAAATCCTTCTCCTAACCCTAGCCTCCATGTCGTAGAGAGAGAGAGAGAGAGAGAGAGAGAGAGAGAGAAGAAGAAGAGAGTTCTTTCTCATATTTTTCCAGCGGCTAGGATCTTCTACAACCATCTTCTAAGTCCATCCTAAGGTGAGGATTTTCCTTCAAGCCTTTCATTAATAATATTATGATTATCATAAGTTTCTTTTATGGCATGTGAAGTTATTTCGTTTTGAATTGTTTATCCATATAACATGAAGTTTAATGTAGGATTTGTAATGAATATCATTATATGATGATGTGATTCCTTGTTTAGATTTTTTTACTAAGAAGCATGTGTATTTGTGTTATCTATCTTTGTAAAATCTATGCCCTTATTTCCTTAATCTGTGTTTTACAAGTAACATTGGTTTTCATATTGTGATATGAAATATGTGTATAAGATCATCATATGGATATCCCATTATTGTATACTCTTTGTCCCTAAGTTGGTAAAATTATTTGATGTAGAGAGATGGAACCCGTGAGAGGTGTCCATGATGGAAGAATATATCTTGACTTAACTGAGAGAATGAAGTGATTGTTTGTTAATGGATCCTTACATGTACATGATGCTTGATTTGATCCATTTACAGTACATGGGTATTTTAATGAATTTAGTCATGATGTACAACATTGGCTTTTTGGGACATGATGAAATCATAAAACGGGACAATGAGTGGACACTAATGGTATACAAATTCTCATGAGCCGAGGTTGGTGCTATGGACACTAATCCCGTGCTGTCGGCCTATGCTGGGTTGCTTGCGACTCCCCATAGTGACCATTGAGTTTTATTTAAATTGGTTGTATGCGAAAACACTTAAATAAAGGTGAAACTAAAGTCATGCATTCACTTGGCTCCATGTGGGTGTACGGAGTTGAGAATAGGCTAGAGCGTCCTACTTCTCCCGTACACTGTCACGTGTAGATTGGGCTATGAGCGTCCCATTTCTCACGTGGTCGGGCAAAACTATGGGCTTGTGCGTCCCAGGAACCTCTGGTGACTAGTGGCTAGCATGAAGTCGTAACAGGGAGTCTCCCACTTCATGTATTGTGATTCTAGCCAGGGTGCCTTAGCCAGAGCATGCATTCCATGCATCGCATTAACAAAGATTTTTAGTTGGTTGTTTTGATTTGATTAAATGATAATATCCTGCTTGCGTTTACTCTGTATCGTTATTATTATTCTTGATTGTCTTGGAGGAAATATTCCCCACTATGATAGCGTTTAACGCTATCCCAAACACAATTTAGATGATGCAGGTGAAGATCCAGGTAATGAACCCGATTTTCAAGGAAAAGAGTTCGATGGTTCGTACAATCACACGGCGGATGACGATGTTAGAGAAACTTAATTGATGTTATCATTTATTAAATATTTCTTTTGAGTAGTCGATACATTCATGGAATTGTAATAAGTCTTCAATAGAAGACATAGTTTTGTATTTTAATTAATCAGTATGGATATTGGTTGGCTCCCTTATTTAAACATTGATGACAACGTAGTCAGTTTGATAGAATAAGATGATAATTGTTTCCGCCATTGTGCTTGAATGCTATATTTTATTATTTGATAAATTAATTATTCCATAAATTACTTGGGAATTCGGCCGTCGTGTTATACACGAGAGTCGAAAATCTCGGGTCATTACAGTTGGTATCAGAGCACAATCGGGACCTCTGGGTTAGAAACCCGACCATTTTCATAATAAATATCCCTTAGGGCTTAGGTTCCCATGAAATAGAAACAAAAACACCTAGGTTCATCCCCCATTGGATGCATGAGATGTTATGAATCTAGAGACTCAAACATAGGCTCCTTAAAATCATTAGGATAGTCGATGAATGTAAAAATATGAAATTTTAGGATTTTTGGGAAGTGGATTCTTACTTTTTCTAGAAGTTTTGGAGTTCTCATCATTTTATCATATTTAGATCAGCGTTACGCTGAGTCGTGGGATTTATCTCCCTCAAATTTTAAGGATAACTATTTTATTTTAAATTGTTTTTGTTATGACAAATTTCCTGACCCTTTGGAAATGTCACCACTAATAATTATATTTTTGGAATTGATAAATTTTTTAAAATTTTTATATATATTTCTAACTCATCACCCAACACTTTCATAAAATTTCAGATCAATCCGACATTTAGATAAATCATGAAAATTCTGTTAGTAGAGAAAATCTCGCGCTGGAAACTGCTGGACTGTTACGTTTTTTAGACTTTTAGAGGTCAGAATCATATCTTACCATAGGAATTTCATTCTGAGAAAAATTAGGGTGATTTCTCACCTAACCTTCAGATTACCCTCCAAATTTCAGGCGAAAATCACGTTCGGTTTGAGAGATAAAATTCTAAGAGCACTTATAAGTTCTGTGTTCCAGATTCGACACTATCCTAGTTCCTTAGCTTTGAAAACCTCTGAACCCCTTGTTTAGGCTTAGTTATCGTAAGATGGCACTCTTAGAAGTATTCCCTAGTGTATGCTCATACATCCCTATGAATTTTAGGCCCAACCCTCTTACTTAAAGTAGATTATCGTAACCATAAAATGACATTTACAAATCCCTCACATAAATCTTCGACCATGTCTAACAATGAAAGTAAATAGGATCTCGTAAAGTTTTAATGTTTTGTATTGTTGGATTTTAATTTACGTGATCTTTGTTGATTTTTTGTTGGAGAATACATGAAAGTCCCCACAATGTTAGACTAAATTGGCCGCACGGGAGGGCAGAACCGTACCTAATATATTGTGTAAAGGATTGAATCCTCGTTCAAATCCCGAGGGTCGACACTCGGAATTTTGAATGGATACTAATGAACTCAATGCTCAAATGCGAGTAGAAGATCTATGTATCGGATCCGAATCTACTTAAACTGTTCACCCGTGATGTCGACACAATAAAAATCGCATCCTTGTTCTAACTGGACGACTTTTGTGCATTCTCTTGGAATGTGTGTGATTGTTTTCTTTGGATGACTAAAATAAGATAGATGTATAGACGACCCTAGGACGTAGAAGCTTAGCCACTTAGACCCTATAAAGAGTTAGAATACGGTATCCCTAACCTCACCTTTCTGTCACACTTTCAACTATTAAAGAACTGTCGATGATATCTCATTCACTTTGTTATCCGCTTGTTTATCCACTCATTCAAGTGACCATCCGATCATGCCAACCTAATCAAACCCAGATCTATCTTTTAAACTCTTGAGTAGTCATTTCATTAGCGATCAGACATCCTTGATAATTATCTAACTCCATCGTCTTAGATCCTTAACTATAAGAACACCTACCCAAACCTGAGAAATATTAGGGCACTAGATGATTGAATGATTTGAGAGACCAATCAATATATTCAGAACCATCTAGGAATCAGAGTGCGCAGTGGAAGCATGATAGGAAAGAAATTTGGAGGAGCTTGTAAAAATCGATGTCGAGTACGGATTTATTTTTAAGAGGGGTGGATTGTGTTCGCATCTAACCCGGAATAGTTCAGAAAGTTAGACGAGAAGTCATAAACTGAGATTGCCCTCAATCTTTTATCGACGATGCTTAGGAAACTTCGGGGACGAAGTTTGTTTTTAAGGGGGGTGGTTTGTAACGCCCCAGATTTTCGAGATTTATTTGAAAATTTTTGAAAATTCATTTTTAATTTATTTTTTTATTAATTATCGTACATTTACCGTTCATTTGCGAATAGCGGGACATCCGTAGGAGATCTGATAGGGGACCCTTTATAAAAGTAGCTTAGAATGATCCCATAAACATCGTAGAAAGATCAAATCATGCACTTTTTAGATAATTACGAAAATGCCATTAGTTACACTTAAGTTAAGATGCCATTTTTAAGTATTATAGTTTCTGACGATCACTTTCACGCAAAACCCTGGATTTAAGCTTTTGGGCACATATTAACCATACACGTCAAATTTCAGCCCTTAAATCATAGTAGAAGTGGTCCGATTATCAAATCAGCCCTTAACCCTTGATTTTCATGTCCATCGAGTGAGGAAACTAGATGCTTAGTCGTAGTCGAATATTTCTCTTCATATGAGTGACTTGGATCATCTTTATCATGGACCAATAGTGTGATTTGAGTGCCCCACCTTGATAAGCATCTTTCTTATGCGCGAAGTTATCCCGTTTTAGAAATTAACGAGTTACCAACTCTTTTTAAATCTGAACCTTTCAATTTACCCACTTCTCACCATCAATCGTTTCTCAAATTTGGACCACTTATTATACTCATATGACTACGAGTTTACACAAAGTTTGGACCCCGATCTATAATCCTACACCGTTGAACCACAAAGCTAGCCCCTTCCTTTTCCGCCAAAAGTTGAAATTTCAGATCTAGGCATTTCTCACCATCAATCAATCACTAAACTTTGTACAATTATTTGCCTATCATGACCATATATTTTTCCAAAATTTGGGCCCTGATCATCAAGCGTAGACCGTTAATTGAGATCTAGCCCATTTTAGCACCCGTTAGGCCATTTTCAAGGATCGGCCAATCTAGAATGTGGATCATCAAGAAATTTACGTATTCTGACTCCACTCTTCGAGCTTGATAAGATGAATGGATTGGAATTAATCAAAGATCATCCGAATATTGAGATTTGAGAAACCCACCTCAAGAAGTTGTTACACAAGACCTCGCGTGCACATCCCTCACCATATTTCTACTACGCACCTCCAAATCCTTCTCCTAACCCTAGCCTCCATGTCGTAGAGAGAGAGAGAGAGAGAGAGAGAGAGAGAGAGAGAGAGAAGAAGAAGAAGAGAGTTCTTTCTCATATTTTTCCAGCGGCTAGGATCTTCTACAACCATCTTCTAAGTCCATCCTAAGGTGAGGATTTTCCTTCAAGCCTTTCATTAATAATATTATGATTATCATAAGTTTCTTTTATGGCATGTGAAGTTATTTCGTTTTGAATTGTTTATCCATATAACATGAAGTTTAATGTAGGATTTGTAATGAATATCATTATATGATGATGTGATTCCTTGTTTAGATTTTTTTACTAAGAAGCATGTGTATTTGTGTTATCTATCTTTGTAAAATCTATGCCCTTATTTCCTTAATCTGTGTTTTACAAGTAACATTGGTTTTCATATTGTGATATGAAATATGTGTATAAGATCATCATATGGATATCCCATTATTGTATACTCTTTGTCCCTAAGTTGGTAAAATTATTTGATGTAGAGAGATGGAACCCGTGAGAGGTGTCCATGATGGAAGAATATATCTTGACTTAACTGAGAGAATGAAGTGATTGTTTGTTAATGGATCCTTACATGTACATGATGCTTGATTTGATCCATTTACAGTACATGGGTATTTTAATGAATTTAGTCATGATGTACAACATTGGCTTTTTGGGACATGATGAAATCATAAAACGGGACAATGAGTGGACACTAATGGTATACAAATTCTCATGAGCCGAGGTTGGTGCTATGGACACTAATCCCGTGCTGTCGGCCTATGCTGGGTTGCTTGCGACTCCCCATAGTGACCATTGAGTTTTATTTAAATTGGTTGTATGCGAAAACACTTAAATAAAGGTGAAACTAAAGTCATGCATTCACTTAGCTCCCTGTGGGTGTACGGAGTTGAGAATAGGCTAGAGCGTCCTACTTCTCCCGTACACTGTCACGTGTAGATTGGGCTATGAGCGTCCCATTTCTCACGTGGTCGGGCAAAACTATGGGCTTGTGCATCCCAGGAACCTCTGGTGACTAGTGGCTAGCATGAAGTCGTAACAGGGAGTCTCCCACTTCATGTATTGTGATTCTAGCCAGGGTGCCTTAGCCAGAGCATGCATTCCATGCATCGCATTAACAAAGATTTTTAGTTGGTTGTTTTGATTTGATTAAATGATAATATCCTGCTTGCGTTTACTCTGTATCGTTATTATTATTCTTGATTGTCTTGGAGGAAATATTCCCCACTATGATAGCGTTTAACGCTATCCCAAACACAATTTAGATGATGCAGGTGAAGATCCAGGTAATGAACCCGATTTTCAAGGAAAAGAGTTCGATGGTTCGTACAATCACACGGCGGATGACGATGTTAGAGAAACTTAATTGATGTTATCATTTATTAAATATTTCTTTTGAGTAGTCGATACATTCATGGAATTGTAATAAGTCTTCAATAGAAGACATAGTTTTGTATTTTAATTAATCAGTATGGATATTGGTTGGTTCCCTTATTTAAACATTGATGACAACGTAGTCAGTTTGATAGAATAAGATGATAATTGTTTCCGCCATTGTGCTTGAATGCTATATTTTATTATTTGATAAATTAATTATTCCATAAATTACTTGGGAATTCGGCCGTCGTGTTATACACGAGAGTCGAAAATCTCGGGTCATTACAACTTTCATGCCTCTAATAATGAAGCAGAATATGAAGCTTTAATCGTCGGCCTCAAAATAGCTAATATACTCGCGATAGCACATCTGCTCATTTATAGCGACTCTCAGCTGGTCGTCAATCAAGTACTTAATGAATTTGAGGCGAAAGAAGAGCGGATGGTCCTATACAAATCACGGGTACTCATCCTACTCCCTAAACTAAGCAAATATGAGATAATTCATGTTGCATGCGAGGGGAACAAGCTTACAGACTCTCTTGCCAAATTAGCCTCCGTTTCAGAGTCGGATCTAACACGAGCAGTTCCCATTGAGCACCTTCCTGCTTCGAGTATCGATTAAACCACTTCGAAGCTAGTTGCCAAGTTACAGTTATCTCCTTGCTGGATGGATCCTATCATCCTTTACCTTAAAAGTGGACGACTCTCAGATGATAAGAAATCTGCACGACAGATTCGCTACCGCGTTGCCAGGTATATTTTACAAATTGATAAATTGTTGCGTAAGAGTTTTACTTTACCATATTTAAGGTGTCTCCATTCAGAAGAAGCACACCGTGGTATAGATTAAATACACCAGGGGGCATGTAGTAATCATTTGAAAGGACGGTCTCTAGCATACAAAGCAATGAGATAAGGGTACTATTGGCCTACTATGAAAGCTGACACCATTGAATTTTTCAAGAAATGCGATAAATGTCAGCTTTACTCTCCAGTCCCTCATTTACCGTTCGAACAAATGACGCCGATGGATGGCCCCTGGCCTTTTGCTCAATGGGGAGTCGATATAATTGGACCACTTCCCATTGGGAAAGGTCAGAACAGGTTTGCAATTATAGCTATTGATTACTTCACAAAATGGGTGGAAGTAGAGCCTTTGACCACCATCACCGAAAAACAAACTACTAAATTCATATGAAGAAACATTATATGCCGTTACGGACTTCCCCATACCATAATTTCTGACAACGATAAACAGTTCGATAACGCTGCAATCTTCGAGTTTTGCGAAAAGTGAACAATACGTAATATTCGGACTTCCCAGTATCATGCTCAAGCTAATGGTCAGGTAGAGGTAGTTAACAAAATTATCAAGCATTATTTGAAGACCAAACTCAATGAATGTAAGGGTATGTGGCCAGAACTCCTACCGAAAGTTTTATGGGCTTACAGGACAACAACTCGCAATTCAACAAGAGAAACACCCTTCTCATTAGCATTCAGAACCGAAGCAGTCGTCCCTGTAGAGGTCGAGATACCAACTCATCGAGTGGAAAACTATGAAGCAGCTCGCAATGAGGAAGGTTTAAAAGTTCACCTTGATCTTCTAGAAGAGAAAAGAGATACAGCTCTTCGAGCAACAGCTTGTCAACAATAAATAGCTTGTTATCACAATTCGAAGGTTAAAGCCAGGGCTTTTCAACTTAGCGATTTGGTGCTTAGGCAGAATATCGGAACGACCATTCGGTCGCTTGATCCTAACTGGGAAGGCCTATATCGGGTTATCAAGATCGTTCGACCAGGCACTTACTATCTTGAAGACATGTGAGGAAGACCCCTACGTCGCCTTTGGCACATAGAGCATCTACTCCAATATTTCTCATAAACCGATGTAAATTCCAGACCATATTCGAATAAAGATAGATTCTCCTTTTTCCAAATGGTCAGTTATGAGATCCATAAACTTGGTCGCTACTCCAATTGCTAGACCCGAATAGTCCTAAAGAGAATATGAACATTCTCTTGACCAAATCTTCTGCTCTTGGCAGAGCCAAAGACTCAGTTAATAGGTCAACTTATCTCTAAGTGGACGTGGTCACCTATACCTCCCTAATTGAGCCTAATTCATTTTCATGAGTTAAGCAAAGCATCTAAACAGTTACTAATTCTTATGTATCAACAAAGGGGTAACAAACACCTTTTTTTCATTTAATGATCGTTTGGATTACAAAAAAAGGGGAGAAGATACATTTGTTTCAAATAAAAGAAGGAGAAGGGAAGCAACTCGGAATCATTCATTCCTCGTCTGGAGGAGCTTCTTAGCTTTTTGCCTCGGGACCCGCTTTAGGGGCTCGCGTAGCTTCCGTAGCCTCCATGACCTCATTCTCGGCCGCGACTCTCTCTAGCAGCGACCTCGAAGGCAATTCTATCAAATTCCTCCATGTTGACGATGGAGAAATCTGCTACATAACTCTGACTGCGAAATCGCGACTAGCGACGTACGCTTCATATCGTTCGTCCTCATAGAGTTGAGAAGTCCGGAACTCTATAAGAGCGCGAGGGCCTTCTTCGGCTACCATCTTAACATAGGCCGTCCTCTCCTCATCCCAGTGAATGGAGTCATCATTCAGCTCAGCAAGGGTCTTTTCGGCATTCTCGAGGCACGCTTTACATTCCCTAAGCTACTCCTCGAGAGAGATTTTGTCTTGATGGAAGATCTCCTCTTTCTCGTTCTTTGCATGCACCTTCGAAAGTCTTGCAAAATTGAGATCCAATGACTGGTATCGATCAGTCAGTGCTTGGATCTTGCCAATGAGGATCTTCTTCTCATCATTTAGCTTGGCGATCAATGCTTCATGGGACTTTATTAAACGATCCCTCCCTAGGATCTCGCCTTTCATCACCAGTTTCTTCTTCTGTCCTTCATCGATGATGCAGCAGCAACATCGATGTCACACCTCGTCCGCAGATTGAGATCCAAACCCTGCTTAAGAACAAAGGGGATTGTTATTTAAGGCATAAATCCTTAAAAAAAACATCAACGAAAATAATAATGTTTACCTGGATTAGCCTCACTCCGATGTTTATGGAGAGACTTTCTGGACTAAGCTCTGGGAGAGCCCTGAAGGAGCTAGGGTTAATGTTTTCAGAAATAAACTTGCATATCGAATGCAAGTGGGCCGGAATGGCGTAGATTCCACTTCCCGAAGGTTGAGCTACAACCATTTCAGAAGTACTCACCTCGGGAGCAGCAGAAGGCTCCAAAGTAGGAGCCAACTCGCGAGCTACGGTAGGCTCGCGACCCCCCTCACTCAAAGGGTGACTCGGCCCCGCCTCATAGCCTTTCGGCGAGTTATCCACAATATCAATTATCGACTGGTCGCGAGGACCAGCCGGAGGGGTTGCAGCCGCTTCCGCTTGGGGAGGATTATGTGGTTGCGTGTAGGCTCATCTGCCCATATAGGCGGGCTGGAGGGACCAGCCGTTGTTTTCTTTTGCCTCTTCGAAGCAGTGCCCTTCAGACGGGGAAACACTCTCAACGCTCCCCCCTTGTCTCCCACCATCCTTTCCTCCCGGGAAATAAGACCGGCTGCAGAAAGGCAGGGAAGAGAGAGGGTGACGTTGACGTTCCAGACGTCCTTTGAAAGCTTGTAGACTTTGACGAGTTTTTCATTAAGTCTCCCTCGCAAGCTGGGCTTCTTCCTAACAGGAATGCCTGCAAGATATAAGTAAGATCAGGTTAGTCAGTAATAGAGACTAAATTCTACTTGTCTTTGAATGGAGGAGTAAAAATCAACCCACCTTCACAAAAGAAGCGGATGACGTTGTGCCCTCTAGGGTTGGGTCCTACATCAGATTCCCAATTACCGGAGTCGTAAAACCATTTCCTCCTCCATCTGGGATAATTTGAAGTGAGATTCCCCATAATAAAGTTATCCCGGTGCCAGAAGTAGAGATAGTACCAACCCTCATTGGGCGGGGCTTTTTTCAGTTGATACATCCTTAGAAATTCATTAGCGATCAGATCTCCATTCCTCGCTTGCTTCCAGAGGACATAAGCACTCAAAACTACCCTCCAGCCATTTACTACGAGTTTGCCAGAGGCAATCTTATAAATGCGGAGAACACTCTGGATGAAAGGATGGATGGGGAGGCACACACCAAGCCGAAAAAAATATTCATATATGGCAACACAACCCGACGGTGGAGAATCGACGGTTTCTCCTCTTTCGGGCAGTCTGAGAATGACGGAGTCAGGAATCTGGTACCTTTCCCGCAAGCTTGAAAGTTGTTCCTCCATTATTGATGGATAACCAGAGGCAGAATACCTTCCCACTAGCACTCTGGCGTTATTCAATTCAGACGAATCAGGAGTGTCATCTCCCAAAGGAACGGCTTCCTCATCGGAGTTCTCCGCCATAGCAAAAAGATAAAAGAAAAGAGGGAAAAAGAAGAAGAAATACCTCTGCAGAGAGGTCACGTCGAATACAGGAGAAGAAAGGAAGAAAGGTTTCTGAGTATCTCTAGTAGAACTTTGAAATGAAGTAACCTCCGTAGACTCCGATATTTATAGGCAATCATTTCATCCGGATTTGGGTGACACACGGCGACCCTTCGTTTGGCATGACAGTCGAACGGGTATGAGCATTAAATTCTGAAACACATGGCGAGCGTCGCTTCACTTCTCTTAGCCGAAAAGCTACAGAAAGCTGGCGCTCATAAAAGCAGGTTCAGTCATGTACGGCTTCTCCTCCAATAGGCGGTTACATATACAGACAAAATCCTGTGTAGTTCCTCAATGCTAAGGATTTGAGGGGCATCTGTTGTAGAATAAAATTGGTGGTCAAAGGAGTATAAGATCAGCGAGCGCCTCTCTATAAAAGTCGCGACCAGAACATCCGATCAACGAGCCTCCCCGCTCATATCTTGTATATCACCTCAGACCTCCGACCACCTATACATATGTGAGCAGCTCGGCTCGCGGTCGTTAAACAAGGCCATCTCCGAATGCGAGCAGCTCGGCTCATGGTCATTAAACAAGGCCATCTTCGAATGCAAGCAACTCGGTTCATGGTCGTTAAACGAGGCCATCAGCTCCTACCCGTTGGTTGCTTGTTTGTATTCTTCGTCATCTCATAGTACCAGTAGCCCATATAGCCCGGTTTTGGCTTGTTTTTATTCATAGCTCCGAACCATGGGGGATCTCCGTCAAGAGATGTAATCAGCTAGATGTCTAGAATGGTTAAGCCATCCCTTTATCTAAGGATTAACAGGATAAGCACCTTATCCCCTGAAACCAACACTTATCTTGATGACTTGTGTAATAGACTGGATCATCTGAATCTGTATAAGTAAATGGCCCCACAAATGATAAAGGTACACAATCTCTAAGCCCACGCTTCACACTTCATCTTATTATCAAGTCACCTCTAACTTAAGCTTCGGAGGGCCAACGGCCAAGCGCCGACCACCCTTAGTCTTATTCTTTGGTTTTCAAGTTTGGAGGGGAGCTCGCCTTAAGAAGGGCGTATACTTGGGAGGGACCTGTTACCAAAATCTGACGTCAACACATCTCACGTGATTAGTTGAAGCCAAGTAGTGATTTGGGACTTCCATCATCATCACCGTCCATCAGATTCCACTGTACAATCTCATGCACATATCTGCATCTCCAGCCCATCATTAGTTGTCCAATTGAGGACCCTACTACTCTAATCCCATAGAACGTCCAACAATTGCGGAGCCTTGCACCTCCATCAGCAACCATCTGAGACCAGATGAGCCGTCCATCCATTCAAGTCTGCAAAGGAGATCTTAGATCTCCACCGTCAACAGTCCAACAAGGATGGACGTCTTCAATGTGTGCAACTCTTAAAGGACCTGCTGCATCCCATCTCCATCTTCAATCAACAACCCAGATCAGCAAGGTGGACACCTTCAGCACCAGCGCCAAGTGATCTCATGCCTGCATCAATCAGTAGTCCATCACTCCATATCAACGGTCATTCATCTAATATGGTCCCATCGGCATCACCACCATCCATCTATTGGATGTCCTACCTTATCCAAGTGCTACCCTAACTATTGGACATTCCAGATCTCAACTTCACTCCATCTGCCATCAAGATAAAACGACACTTGGACATTGAGCCCAAACACTTAACCTCGGGTACTTGGGCACACGGCTTCATCTTGAAGGCCCATTCTAAAGATGAGTACGGTCATGTACCGAGTATTGAAATATTTTTTTTATTACCAGGACATGGGCCTCGGCCACCTCGAGCACACCCATCGGCCTCGGCCTAAACATATGGCATTCCCTCGGTCCAATACTCGTCTCGGCCTTGGCCCACTCGCTCTTGGATCAACATTCAGCTTACTCGGCATCGACACTTGCGCTCGGTCTTGGGCACTCGCCTGCACTTGTCACTCGGCTCAGCCTATCAGCCTCGTCATTTGGCACACGACCTTGGGTACTCGCCATTGGCTCAACCTTGGGAATTCTGCCTACTCGCCCTTGGATCGACACTCACCTCGGATATTTGACAGACGTCCTTGGCATCGTCTTAAAGGCTTCAACAGATGACCTCCACATAATCCAGACGGTCCCATCTTGAATGCGAGTATAGTCATGGTCCGAGTATTGAAATGTATTTATTTGCTATCCAGGAAGCTACGCATAGGAGCTCGGTCCCATTGCTATTCATGGCTCACCCGCCTACTCTCAGCAACAGGCCTTGGCCGGCAATATTTATCTATTGAGACCACATTTGTTGGCTTCGAATCGTCCAAGAGCCGTAAATGGCAAATCTCTAAGTCAGCAAGACAGACCACGACAGGATCAATCGCCTTAAACGGCCAGACCGACAAGTGCCCAAGGGAGCTGCCAGACTATCGACCTCATCAAGCGTGCACGTGGATTTGACGATTGGTTGCCCTTATCCCTAGAAGATATGAGAACTTAGGGGGAATGCTAGACGTTCCCCGTCCAAGAATTAGAGGCCTCCGGGCCACATCAATGGAGACTCAGTCGGCAGCGACAGCTGCCCAAGTGAGGGACAAGGCCGACCAGAGCGTCCCCTGACTGAGGCATTCAATTGGTAGCAAATGTTACCCAAGTGAGGGACAAGGCCAACCAGAGCGTCCCCTAACTGAATAAAGTCTTTTAGCCAGACAACTAAAAATAGTGAAAACATAGCCTCCGGGCACCATTGCCTCCGGGTCACACTAATTAAGCTCAGCCTACTCAGACGCTTTAGTAGTAACCTCTTAAAGTTCCCTGCTCAAACTTTCTATCCACTAAACTTGGGAGACTTCTGTTATTAGTAGATTAGGGCTGAGTTCAAAACACGACGATTCAGCATACGAGTACGGTCATGGATCGATTATTTAGGATAGGAAGCTAAGTCCTCCCAGCTCAGCATTTGGCCCTCAGCTTGGCAAGAGGCCTTGTCCGATGCCAAGCTCAGCCTCGAAATTTGGCCCTCGGCTCGGCAAGAGGCCTCGTCCGACACCTAGCTCGGCCTCGGCATTTGGCACTCGGCTCGGCAAGAGGCCTCAGCCTCATTCGCCACCCTCGACTCGGCCTCAGCACTTAGCACTCGGCCTCGGTTCACTCGGCCTACCAACCTCGTTACTTAGCACTTGACACGGGAATTAAGGAGCAAATCCAAAGGAAATCATGCATCTAATCATATCTGGAAATGAGGAAACGTATCCTAGTAGAGATCTACTCCTAGCATGATATCTCCAAATGAGGAAACGTATCCTAGTATAGATCTACTAAATCTCTTCAATAATTATCTATAAGAAGTCCCTCCGCATACACTCTAGGTACGCAATATCATAGGCAACCCACTGCCATTAAAACTCCATTTCAGTATCCGTACTGACTTTAGCATTGGAGGGCCATAAGCCGGGCCAATTGGCGGCGGCCTTAACCTTTCTCAGTGATTGCAGGTCCCTCGATCTACATCATTCATCCTCATCCGAAGATCAAACGGCGAAGAATTCAAGTTGGTCCCTGATCAACTAGTTGGTCCTTGACCAACATTTGGTGATGAGATTTAATGTTAACACTTAACCCTCACATGAATGACATGTGTGGCAAAATAGCATGCTTGACAAACTTTTAAAGACCCGCTAAGATGGGAAATAAATCATAATTATGATATACTTCGCAAGGTCATGTCATACAATCCTACTAAAATGGAAAGACTTTCCAGAGATGATCGGTGCTTTCGCAGCGACTACGAAGATTCGAGAAGCCAATTCCTCCAAAAATAAAAGGAAATGAAGGGATGTGATGAAGAATCCATATCCAACTGAGATATGATCTAATCTCATAACCTTTGAGGATCCCTATAGCCAGGCTAGCAAGGAGATCTTAATACGAACGACCACCCTCCTAAATCTATATAAGTAGCACCTGGCGAAGAACTTAGGGCCCTCACGAACACACATAATCTCTCTACATAGAGCAACGCTATCTTACCCTGGATTTAGTTCCTCCACTTCTATGTAGCCACACTGCAAGATGCCCGGAGCTTAGGAGAGTTTAAATCTTTGCTGACTAAGTACCATCACTGTAGTGGGCTTAGGAGTAGTGTAAATATCCTCGATCGATCGACGTCGGATCCCAATCAACCGAGTTCTTACTTGGAAGATCACATCCCAATCATCCTACTAACCATATGCCTTAATTGTCTACACAGGTGATGGCAGGTGTTTATCTTTTATTAATCTACTTATTTCATGTTCTCACTGATTGTATTGATCTTTATCATAAATTAATAAAATCGACGATCAGCCTTTAGTTTTTAATTCTTCTAGTTCATTACTACATTATTAAGAAACCTAAGACCCACGATCACCATTGAAAGAAAAGTCCTTGCCCCAAGGCATAAAGAATGTTAGTGCACTTTTTCGTGGCATACTAGTGCACCTTGTTTGTCAATCACTTACAGCTGTGAGTCTTGTGTCGGTTGAGCCCAATGAAGACGAAGACCGAAGACTCAAGACGTCCAGCCACATCAAGGAAGAAGATTCAGGTATATGAGATGCCTTGGTGCCTTAACCTCGACCAAAACCTATCCCCTTTGTATCCTTGATGACCTTGACCATATTTAGAACCCTTTAGTCATCATAGATAGGCCCTAGGTGTCCCATTTGATCAACTCTACCTAGGTCTATATGAACCAGCTGGAGAAAGAAGAACTCAGCTCAGCATAGAGGGGACCCAGGCTGGTCCGACCGGTCAAGACCGGTCGGCCAGCATTCCTGCTGGAATTACAAAGACCAGCGACCGGTCATGACCGGTCGGCCTTCACAATAGAAGGGAAACAGCAAGGTGGGCCGACCGGTCATGACCGGTCGGCCAGTTATTGGCGTCCTGCTTTGATCAGCCCTCCAGCAAGAGGGGCCGACCGGTCTTGACCGGTCGGCCTGGCATGTTAAGGCAGTCCAGTGAGGGTCAAGGTGTCCCGTATCGGTTTCGGTGGGCGTAACGGTGCCCACCGTTTCCGATACGGATACGGGCCGTATCGGCCGATACGGCCCCCGTAACGGTCAACTTTTTTTTTTTGCCAAAAAATTTTAAAAAAATATGGATTAAATCCAGAAAATTCCAAACATCCCAAATATGCATTCATTTATAATTTTGAACATGTTTATGGTGGTGAAGCGGTCTACTCTTTGGTGAAAAAGCTGTATCGGGCTGTCTGGTGAATTTATGAAGCTAATAACCTGGAATTAACTGCAGAACTTATAAATTCAAATTTCTAACTGTCTAATACCAATAATATGTATGTTAGAATAAATGTAACATCAAAGTATTTCAATTTTCACATGTACTATTATTTTTTTATAATTTACTTTATATTATTTACAATTTATTTACATACCTGAGGAGTGAGGAGTGAGGACTTGCAAAAAATAATGTATTAAGACTTCTCTTATCTTGAATCTATGACCGACTCTTGTCCTGCCAATTGAACATTCTAAAGTAGAAAAAAAATTAGTAATACCTGATATACTCCCCTGCAAGCATGTTGATTAAAGATTACTTGACTGGTTGTCACTTGTCAGGGGAGTTATTTTAAACACAAGTTCAACAATGTAAAGTGTGTGTTTTTTTGGTGAATGTATGACCATGTGGGTAATGGAAAAGACTCACCAAATCGGAACTCACCACCAAAATGAAAACCTGCTTTGTTGTGGTTGCTCAACCTCCACGTCGTCGTCGTCATCATCATCGGGTTGTTGCGGTCTTGTTGTTGCATATCCATAATATTCAGTGCCAGAGGGAAAGATCAGGTCAACGAAACCTGATGATGACTGATCCTGACTAGGCAAAGATTCTGACCCTGAGTGAGGATATCTACTAGTGCCCGTCGAATAGCCGTGCCCATACTGGTACTCGTATTCAGGGCCAGGCTGTTGAGATTGAGATGAATAACTTGGATTTGGTTCATATGGTATATGTGGAACAGCGTCAGGAGGACTACTCCAACATGAAAGTGGCGGAACAGGTTCCCTATAATCCCATTGGTTGTAAGAATACCCATAATTCCTCGGATCATAGCCATACGCATGCTGATGTTCCAGATCTGTCGGTGTAGATTGCGGTGCAGGAGCAGGACCTGCAGGTGCACTACTGGAGCCAGGCTCTTGCTGGCTGTATCGTGACTCAGTACACTCATAAGTTCGACCCCCTCGGCCCCGCCTGCTTCGTCGAAGTTCATCAGCCTCGCGATCCGTAGACGGCTGTATGGTATCAGTAGCCCTAGTGGGTTGAGCAATGCCAGAAGTGGGAGGACCAGCATTAGGTGCATCATCATCATCATCATCATCATCATCATCATCTGTTTCAGTATCGCTAGAGCTCGCACTCTTCTGCTGAGTTTGCATGAAATCCGCCCCCCTTTCTGGGTCCAACACAAATGCACGACTCTCTTGCTGTGCCCTGCGTATTTCTGGGTCTTCAACTTCTATTTCTTCACTATCATCTTCTATTTCTTTTTCCCTTACTTCCAACCAAGGTAGAAGTGGGTCATCCTCATCATAAATATTTTCCAAGTTTATTGGACAATAATCCCCATCACCGGCATTACTGATATGCCTCCTTGAATGCATGCGCATTCTTAGCCTCATGTTGTAATGCATAAAGACAAGTCTATCTAACGTCCTAGTCTGAATTCTATTTCTATTCTTCGTATGAATAAGTGCAAAACAACTCCAATTTCTTTCGCAACTAGAGGAAGACGTTGTTTGGCTCAAAATCCTTACTGCAATTTTTTGGAGAGCCGGTGTAGTCTCTCCGAAATTTATCCACCAGTCGGCGGGGTGCAACTTAAGTACTGCATGTTGTGCAAGAGTATCTCCAAAGCTACCCTGGCGAGTTCCAAATATATCCAATTCATTCAAAGCCTTTATTTGTACATCTAAGTCAGGCTCTAATCTCTTTATCACGTTCTTTAATCCAATACGAATCTCATCATCCATAACAAATGATTGGGCATATCTATACCTAGGATTTAGGTAATAACCTGCTGCATGAATATCGTGGTGGAGCTGCTTTGTCCATCTTTTGTCGATCAAATTCCAGTAAGCTCGCCAGCTTGAACAATCACGTTGAATTGCCAACTTCGCTTTATCCATGGCGTCGTAGAGGAAGCCCATCGTAGGTGCTTCATCGGTTTCAACAAGACGAAGTACCCTCATCAGTGGTTCCATCACCTTTAAAATTTTCTTAACCCTCTTCCAATATTTGTTGTCTCTTATGGTGTTTACAACATCAACCGGCGTCCCTGATGTCTTCTTCCCATATTTTGTGTTGAGCCATTGTTGGGAAGCAAACATTTCACTCAACTCTCCCCTATGCTGATACAAACTCTCTAAAGCTATAAAGTTTGTTGCAAATCTAGTCGCCGCTGGCCTAAGCAACTCTCGTCCCTTCGTGAACTTCCTCATTATTGCAACTAGGTGATTATGGTTGTAAATAAATGTTGTCACTTCTTTTGCTTTTTCAACCATTTCTTTGACATTCTTTCTCTTTCCAATATCTTCCAATATAAGATCAATACAATGTGCAGCACACGGTGACCAAAATATATGTGTTCTCTTTAGCATCAACAAATTTCCTGCAGACTTATATGTTGCTTCATTATCTGTCACAATCTGCACCACATTCTCCTCCCCAATCTCATCCACTACTTTATCCATCAAGCTAAAAATATATTCAGCATTTTTTATTTCATCCGAGGCATCAATTGACTTGTGGTACACTGTTCCCAAGTGGCAATACACCATGAAGTTGATCATGCTGCGTCTTGTTGGGCCAGTCCAACCATCACACATGATCGTGCATCCTCTGGCCTGCCATATGGGTTTAAAGGTATTTACGTATGCCTTTGTATCTGCATACTCTGCGTCTGTCCATTTTCCCCTAATCTCCTTGGCTGTGGGAGCTTTAATTCCTTCACCTGCTTCTGCTGCTGCATCAATTACCACCTGCCAATATGGAGAGTTTGCCGCATTAGGGGGTATGTTGGCATGTATAAATAACTTTGCTGCTGCCCTACCCAGTTTCTCAACAGAAGTTCTACTCCACATTTGTTTTATCTTCTTTTGTTTACTAGATTCTTTCCTAAAGAGGATCGGATCAACAGAGGGTCTCCTAGGCACATCTTCTTCTTCCACATCTACATCTATAGGATGACGAGCTACATGTGAAGATGTGCCCCGCCGACTGCTAAACATACGCCTTAATCCACCAAACATACTCCCTCCAACCCCAGCTGTACTTCCCGTTGGGGCTGCAGTTGTACTCCCCTGGCCACTCCCACTCCCACTCGCACTTGAACCAAACGTGCGTCGACGTTCTTCCTCTTCACGAGCATAGCGCACGCTTTCTCTCCTAGCTATAGTCATTTCTCGATCAGAATCTTCCTCAGAATCAATGATGTCTTCGCCACGAACGCCCATATATTCTGGACCAAATACCTCTTGTCGGGCCGCATCAAGGATATCATCTTTCTTTTTCTGCACAGCAGCTCGTTTCCCCTTTGACTCTTCTAAATTGGCTTGCATCAGTATCATTATCTCTTTGGGAACTTTGGTGCATCCTGCAACTTGACCCTTTCGATGTGCCAAATGTTGTTTAAGTCGCGTAATTCCACCATTTATTACTCTATTACAATAGTTGCATTTTATTTGGTGCCTTCCACCACCTACCCTCTGACAATGTTCCCATCCAATATCCTCATTTGCAGTTCCACTTCCAGTTCCAGTCCTAGACATTTTTTAATTAGAGATGGCTTATGTGATGTGGCTATGTCACTTAGATACTGAGTCTAAGAGTGAAATACTTAGATTTTAAAATTTATAAATGTAATTGTAAATCTTAAATACAGATAATGAAATCAAGTACTAACTACTAAATTCAAATACTAAAGTAACTAAACCCTATGGCCTACAGCCTACAAAGTACAACTACGAAGCTCCAAAGTCCAAAACGGCAAAACCTGTCGAAAAAATAAAAATATAAACATACATTAGTCATTACTCATTAATCTGTAAATATGATTCTCCATGTTTTTGAAAAAAAATGATTTTCTCTAATTTTTAAAATTATTCCGAAATTTAAACAAATACAAAAAAAATAACAAACCATATGCATAATCTGTAAAATGCACATGATTATGTTCTATTATAAGTAACACATGTTATCCAACCTTTTAAACTAGAATTTTTTTTTGAAAATATTAATTTTCCCTAATTTTTAAAATTATTCCGAAATTAAAAAAATACAAAAAAAATAGCAAACCATGTGCATAATCTGTAAAATGCACATGATTATGTTCTATTATAAGTGACACATGTCATCCAACCTTTACATCAGAATTTTTTTTTGAAAATATTAATTTTCTCTAATTTTTAAAATTATTCCGAAATTAAAAAAATACAAAAAAAATAGCAAACCATGTGCATAATCTGTAAAATGCACACGATTATGTTCTATTATAAGTAACACATGTCATCCAACCTTTAAATCAGAATTTTTTTTTAAAATATTAATTTTCCCTAATTTTTAAAATTATTCCGAAATTATAAAAATACAAAAAAAATAGCAAACCATGTGCATAATCTGTAAAATGCACATGATTATGTTCTATTATAAGTGACACATGTCATCCAACCTTTACATCAGAATTTTTTTTTGAAAATATTAATTTTCCCTAATTTTTAAAATTATTCCGAAATTAAAAAAATACAAAAAAAATAGCAAACCATGTGCATAATCTGTAAAGTGCACATGATTATGTTCTATTATAAGTAACACATATTATCCAACCTTTAAACCAGAATTTTTTTTTGAAAAAAATGACTTTTCCTAATTTTTAAATTTATTCCGAAATTATTCCGAAATTAAAAAAAATACAAAAAAAATAGCAAATCATGTGCATAATCTGTAAAATGCACATGATTGTGTCCTACTATAAGTAACACATGTTATCCAACCATTAAACCAGAAAAAGAAAAAAAAAAACATGATTTTTACTAATTTTTAATATTAATCCGAAAATAGACCGAAATTAAAAAAAATATAAAAAAAATATAAAAATCAGTTGCATAATCTTGAAATACACATTTTAACATTTTACAATGGCTACAACATCATATCAAGGTGGAAAAAAAGTGATTAGAGGAAGAAAAATGTATAAATACCTATTTTCGGATTTCTTCGAAAAATGGCCCACGGAGCTTCGATTCATCCAAATCGTAGAAATTGGTCGTTTTAATTCTCCAAAATAGACTAATTGTGGTCGTTTTTAGCAAAAGAACAGATTAGAAAAGAAATGGGGGAAGAAAAGTGGGAAGAAAATGCAAAACAGCAAGTATTTATAAAAAAAAAAAAAATGACCGTTTTTTGACCGTTACGGGGGCCGTAACGGCCGTTTTGGGCCGTACCGGCCGTTACGGCGCCGTAACGGACCGGTACGGTCAAAATTCTTGGGGTCCCCGATTTGGACCCCGTATCGCGTAATGGTACCGGACGTTTCCGGTACGTATCGGCCGGTACGGTTACGTACCGGCCGGTACGGCACACCTTGGTGAGGGTGGCCGACCGGTCATGACCGGTCGGCCAGTGTATTTGGCCTAGGCTGTTTTCATCCTACAGCAGAGGGGTCCGACCGGTCGTGACCGGTCGGGACAGGTCGTTTTATGACCGTTTTATGCCCATTTTATGACCGTTGGGGCTCTTTTTTTCTACATAAGGAGCTCCATTCTTGGGCATTTGGGAGAGAAGTTTTTGAGAGCCCATTCCACACTTATCTTGTACATCTTTTGGGGCCTCAAAGAGGAGGTTTTCAAGTCATATCCCTTGTGTATCAAACACAAGTATGGGCATTCAAATGCTATCAAGAAATGACTTGATTCCTCTCTCAAATCTAGAGGTGTGACACTATTCCACATAGGTATATCCTTTGTCCAAGACCTCTAGAAGACTCTCTAGGTGAATCTCCTAGTTGGAACAACCTACACATCCCATGTATGAGATTCACCCATCCTCCTAGCACCTTGGGTTTTTCAAGGCATCGCATGCAAGGTGTTTGACCGAATGTGGCTGAGGCATTGGCAACGTAACAGCGGCACGATCGAGGGAGCAAAGGGAAGCTGATTGAAGCACGGGAGAGCGGAGATCAAGCTACCCAATCCAGCACTAAACAAGGGGCTCATCCGACAAGTAAGTTGTCTCATTTGAGAGTCCATTTTAGAGTTTGTTTGTCAACTCGCCTTAGGGACGTTAGCCGTTCCTTGGCCCGTCAGCCGGGCCTAAACTAAGTCTCCAAGGGGGAGCCTCCGACACGGGAGTAAACGTGCGATGAGGTTGAGAGTTAGCCTTTGTCTAAAACTCCGGATACGGTTGAGAGGTGAACCGATAAAACCTCCGTGTAAAGGTTGAGAGGTGAACCTCATTTAAAACCTCCGATAGTGAATGCCGGTGTGCTCAAAGGGGTTGAGTACTTGAACCGGGAGTGGAGTAGACACGTAGTCGAACCACTATACATCCTTGTGTTTGTGATTGTTCTTGAGCTCATTCTATCTTTGCATTGTTAGTTTAATTGCTTAATTATGAATGATTGATAGGAATGCATGCTAGGCACTTTATAGGCATCCCCACACATGATGTACCTTCACTGCTTGTGTAGACTTGAGCTCATTGATCCACTCTCATAAGTCTACACAAGATGCATAGGTTAGGAGCTTGACTAGTTGTATCATTTACTTCCTATGCATGCTTAGACTAGGTTTGTTTATTGCTTATCCTCTTGCTAGTCTTTTGATTGGACCCACCAAGGCTTGGAAGCCGAGGTGTTCTTGCTTACTTTGTTATATTTGTTGAATTGCATAAGTAGGCGAAAAGAATTTTAAAAAGTCCTATTCACCCCCCCTCTAGGACATTAGGCATATCTCCAAGTATCTCTATTAGCGGTAAAACCACAATTTCAAAGAATCCATTTAGAACCTCCCCTTCTAAATCGCCTGATTGTTGCAACGTTGGTGGCTGGACAATCATGTCAACCTCCATAGGTATGATCTTAAGGATGATTTAGTGCCTAGGATTGCGAGCTTTCAAATATCAAACTTAAGTCGAGTACGACGCAGGGACACTCGCACTATCCTAATCTCACACATTTAACCGAATACGTGTTGTTCGTTAATGCTACAATCCGAAGATTGCACACCCAAGTGCAGGTAGCGAAGTAGTAAAATACTCGGTGAGACCGAGGTCGAACCATAGGGATTGAGGTTAAGAACACTTAAAGGAATTAGTTTAGGTGGGAGAGATGGAATCTGAATTATCCACAAGCAAGTTGTGTGTATGATGAAAGACAAAAATAGAAAAAGGGGATAAGCCATTAGGGATCCACCTTTGATAAGTTCACAAATCTTGATTCATTGGTTCAACTATAACTCAACTGGAATCAAATGAAGATTCATTCCAGTCAGAAGATGAAACTGTTAAACCACTTGCATATTTCATAAAAGATGGTGATCTAAACCGATTGATTTGACCATGAAGCACTCGTTAGTTGATCGTAGGGAATCCCAAGCATCCATTGTGCCCGGAGTCGACAATGGATCAAGGAATTATACAGATCAACAACTTTGCCAAAAAGGCAATCGATAAGATCACAAATCATACAATCAAATACATACTTACAATATATGAGGCTTTGATTGATCCATCCAACCATTAAGATCTTGTTTATCGATCGCATGGAATCCAAAGCATCCAATGTGCCCGGAGTCTACAATGGATCAAGGAATTTTATAGATCGACGACTTTACCTGCACTAGCTTGATGACTGTAAGCATCCATCGTGCCCGGAGTCGACGATGGATCAAGGGACTTTATCGATCATGAACTAGCTAATTGGTGTGCAAGGGATCCCAAGCACCCAACGTGCCTGGAGTTGACAATGGATCAAGGGGTTTACACAACAATAGCGTCTGCCGAGGTGGATAACCGAACCCATCAACCAAAGAGATCTCCAACATTTACACCACACAGTGTTGACCGAAAGAACCAAAGCTTATAAATTTCTTCAAAGGCTTCACCCCTAGCCTTAGCTAGAGGTTTAGCCAACCATGCTACAATGGAAGACTAAATTCTCTACAAAACAAAACTTACTCTACACTACAAAACTAAGAAAGAAAGAAAGAAAGGAATTTGGATTGTGGGATGATTGAAATGAGAAGGAGAGGAGCTCCTTTTATAGCTTTTTGGGAGGCTCCAAGCCTAGGTGGCACTCCAAGCCTTAAGAAAACTTTTTCTTTTGGTTTGAGAAGGGGGTTAGGCTTGGATGATGAGGTGGCACTTCTAAGCCAATAGATTCTCTTTTTAGGTTTGGGTTAGGAGTTAGGCTTGGAAAGTACTCCAAGCTTAAAACAAACTTTTCTTTTTGGTTTGGATCTCATGGATGAAAGAGGATGGAGAGAGCATTTGCTTGGCCCAAGGATAGAAGGTAACTAGGGGAGTTAACTGGGTCCTCATGAGTTGGAGTTGACTGGGTCCTCATAAAGAATTTGGAGTTGACTGGGCCCTTAAGGAGAATTTGGACAATCTGGATGAAGATGCGGTGGTTGTTGATGGCATCCACTTATCTAGACGGTAGAGATGCAGTTGGAGGTATTGGTGATGTAGGGGTTGCTGATCACGAGTGGAGATAATTGAATGGATGATGTTGAAGAAGAAGTTCATTAGATCATGAAAGAATGATGTTAAAGAAGTAGTCCATTAGCGTGAAGCACGTCCACTGTTATGGACGGTTTGAAGATGGATGGTGATGATGTCCGTCCATTGCAGCTGAAGAGCTGCTCATGATGAGGTCCTCTACATCAGCTGGTTGCCTGCTGTTGAGCTCTTAAATGTGCATATTCTAACCCCATTTCATTACTTATTATGCTTGAAATAAGTGATTAAAGACCCAACTAATGCATGGTTTTGTGGTTGTAGGAATGAGATAGAGAATTCATCAAATGAGGGCTTAGAGATGCTGTTTACACACCTTGAAGATCAAAGGAATGAAGGACCAAAGGTGGAGCAAAAGTGCATTAAAGATGAAGGAGGAGAAGCTGAGAATTCAGCCAATTTCATGTCTACGGGCCGGCCGGCCACAACCACAGATCGGCCGACCAAACCCTCCAGAAATAGCAAACTCTCTGGACACATTTTAGGAGGATCGACCCCTTGACCAACCGGCCGGACAGACTGACCGACCGATTGGCTGACCGATCGGCTGAAAGGTCGGCCTATGCATTGCAACGTCCAGCGAATTCAGCAGTTCCACCGGCCGGCCGACCGACCGGTCGGCTGATGGGTCGGACTGTGTAAAAAAGACTCTAGTGAGAATTGCATTTGCAGGCACTTTGTCCGATCGACCGGTCAACACTCAGGAACATCTGGACTCTGAAAATCTCTAAGCAAAACGCTAATCTTGCAGGATTTCCAGTAGTTTCGTCACACCTAGGGCTCTAAAGCTATAAAAGGACTTCTCTAGCTCATTCCTAGGGCATCCTAGAAGAGATTTACCATGGTGGGAGGCAGCGGAAGTCAGATTCGGAGTTCTACAACTCCTCCTAGTTTGTTCTTCTAGTTTTTATGTTTTTCTTAGTTGTTTTCATGTTTCCTTTGATCATGAACAACTTAACCTCTTAGTTATGGCTAAGAGGTGAAGCTTGTAGTGAATCTAAGATGTTTCAATTTGTTTGATTTGGTTTTAAGTTGGAATATTAGTGAAGAACAATGGTCGAAGTTTGAATAAAGTTCTAAGTAGTTTTTCTTAATCTTATAATGGCTCATGGATGTTTAGAAGAATTGCTTGACTTCTTAATTGTTTTGAGTTATTCTAGACTTGTACGCTCAGACGAATTGGATTTAATATGCTCTAGACCTGTGATCCTCATGTGGGAACTTCATACCAAAAGTTCTACTTTTTCTGGAATTTCTTCTTATGTGTGATTGTGTATGTGATTTGAATCAAGTTCAAATCATGATCTAGTTATACTTTGTGACAGAACTTAATGATGATTATTGTGATCTTAACCTATTGGAACTAGGATTGACTTATGCAATTGATTATACTCAAGTCCTAACTTGAATTGAGGGAATCATGTACTTGAATCACACATATGGCACATTGTTTGTTTTAACTGCTCTATCATCCGGCTAGATAGGATTTAATTTCGATTCTAGTTGAGAAAGTGAGAAACCACAACGAATTAAGCATTAAGGATTGTTACAAGTGGATCCTCCCCTAGTGCTTTTTATTATTGATTACATTCAATTTAGTTCAAAATATCTATCTACACCAAATTCCTAAATCCTGTTTAGTTAGTTCTTAATTAGAAATCATTGGAAGTGTTTTGTGAATTCCTACACAAGTCCCTGTGGATTGACCTCGGTCTTACCGAGATCATTACTACATCGCAACCCTACACTGAGGGAAGCGAACAAGTTTTTGGCACCATTGCCGAGGACTTTAACGGTTTTGCATAAATTTTTTGAAAATAGTTTCTATTTGAGATTTTTAGGACTCCTTTACTAACTTAGTTTGTTTGCTTTGTTTTGTTTTTCCGGAAATTTTAGGAGTTGAAGTAGGACTTCAAATCAGGTTTTTTTAACCCTATTTCTTTTTATTTTTCTGAGATTTGCATTCCACATTGGGTTTGGGATTCTAATAACCGACTCATTAGTGAAGGGGGAATTGTTGAAGGGATTGATAGGGAGCCACATGCTAAGAAACGTTTAGATTCTCCAATTTTGTTTGAAAGTATGGTTGAAAATTAACCTAACCGTATGGCCAATCAAAATCTGGGCCAAAACCAAACCGAAACGGAGAGAATGTGGTTGAGAATGTTCCCCGACCTAGAACATTACGTGATTACTTGCAACCTGTAAGAGCGATGACTCCCTCATGCATAGTTTTTTCACTAAATGCAGGGAACATAGATTTGAAATTGGGAGTAATCAAACTCATTCCAAGATTCCATGGACTAGATAATGAAAATGCCTATCAACATCTTAAGGAATTTGATGAGGTGTGATAGCCACAATGCACTTTGGAAATGTAACCGATGATGTGGTGAGACTAAAATTATTTCATTTTTCCCTTAAAGAGAAAGCTAAGGCTTGGCTTCATGCATTAAGGCCAAGATCAATTGGCACATGGATTGAGATGACTAGGGAGTTCATTAAAAAGTTCTTCCATACTCATAAAACGATCATGTTGAGGCGCCTTATCATGAATTTTGCTCAAAAGGAGGATGAGACCTTCTTCCAATGTTGGGAGAGGTTCAAGGACTTGTTAAATGCATGCCCACATCATGGTTACGAAATTTGGCGGGTAATAAGCTTTTTCTATGAAGGACCGACTTCACCCATGCGCCAATTCGTAGAGATGATGTGCAATGGAGAATTCATGAATAAGGAAGCCGAGGAAGTATGTGACTATTTTGATGAATTGGCTGAGAATGCACAGTCTTGGGATACATCTAGACAACAAATTCCAAGACAAGCCAACAAAAGAAAAAAAGGAGGAATTTATGTCCTCTTAGAAGAAGATAACATAAGTGTACATATGGCTAGCCTCACAAGAAAAGTTGAGGCCATGAAATTGAAGAAAGGAGAGACGATTAACTCAAAAGACGTTGAAACTGTTTGTGAAATTTGGCAGGAAATCAACATGCAACACAGGATTATCTCACAATTTTTGCATTCCAAGATATCTTACAAGAACAATTAAATGCCATAAACAGTTATCAACGGCCATTTAGTGCTCCAAACTCAAACATGTATAATTCTAGCTGGAAGAACCATTCCAACTTCAGTTGGAGGAATGGACCCACTGCGAATGCAAACAATGCCCCTCAAGCTCAACCTTTACTAGGTCCATCCCTAGTAATTACACCAAAAGCTAAGCTAAAGGAGATGTTGGGTGCATTCGTATCGGTTCAAGCTGAATATAACAAGACTAATTCTCTGAAAATTCATGGTTCATGCAAGAGCAATTGAAATTCAATCAAAATTCATCTCAAGCCATTAATGACTTGAAAACCTCAATGGCTAGAGTTGAATCTCATCTAAGTGTTAGGGAGAAAGGCACACTTCCTGCCCAACCTCTTCCTAACCCAAGAACCCAATTTGAGTTACAAGACACAAGCTCGTCCTCCTAACATACGGAGCACGTTTAAGCTATCACCACCCTAAGGAGTGGAAAAATAATAAAAAAATCTAATCCGGTGAAGGCCTTAAAGCCTAATGGTCCAAAAATATCCAACGAGGATAATAGCCCGAACAACACTCCACATGAGAAAGAACCGGAAAGCCAATACAAGCCGGTTGCCCCGTTTCCCCAAAGGTTGATTTCACCCAAACCTTTAGACAAAAACCTAAAAATTTTAGAGGTTTTTAAGCAAGTGAAGATGATCAACATTCTGTTGTTGGATGCTATAAAACAAATACCATCATATGCCAAATTTCTAAAGGAATTGTGTACAGTTAAAAGGAAACATAATGTTCATAACAAAGTACTTTTGACTGAGAATTTAAGCGCTATTATCAGATAAGAGGTGCCCCAAAAATACAAGAATCCGGGTAGTCCAACCATCTCACGCATCATAGGTGACTACTGGATCAAACAAGCCTTACTCGATTTAGGGGCAAGTGTTAACCTCATCCCATACTCGGTTTATGAACAACTTGGGTTAGGTGAATTGAAACCCACCAAAACCACACTCCAACTTACTGATAGATCTATTCGTATACTGAGAGGAGTGATTGAGGATGTCTTGGTCCAAGTTGATAAATTCTACTACCCAGTGGACTTTATTGTTTTGGATACACATCCCGTGATAAGTATCGGTGCTTAAATTCCCGTCATACTTAGCCACCCTTTTCTAGCTACTTCAAATGCGATTATCAATTGTAGAAATGGACTTGTACAAATGTCCTTTGGAAATATGACACTCGAGCTGAATATATTTAATTTATGCAAACAACCATGGGAAGTTGATGGCGAGATCTATGAGATAAATTTGATTGAATCATTCGTGGAGGATACATTCCCCTTGACATTCTATTCAGACCCTTTGGAGGCATGTTTGGCCCACTCTCATGAGATGAATGATGACACAATATGAGAGATGGATGCCATTTTGGATGTTATGCTGGTACTTGATAACAAAAGATGGAGGGCACTATTTGAACCTTTACCCTTAGGCGATAACAAGCCTCTTCCATCTAATATCAAGGCACCAAAGCTCGACCTAAAACCATTACCAAGTGATTTGAAATATGTATATTTAGGTCGAGATGAGACATATCCGGTGGTGATTTCTTCCCACTTGGATGAGGAAAAAGAGAGTAGGCTAATTGTTAGTGCACTTTTCTGTGGCATACTAGTGCACCTTGTTTGTCAATTACTTAGGTCAGTGAGTCTAGTGTCGGTTGAGCTTAATGAAGACGAAGACCAAAGACTCAAGATGGACTGGCTGCATCAAGAAAGAAGAAACAGGTAAATGTGATGCCTTGGTGTGCCTTGCCTTGACCAAAACCTAACCCATAACCTCTTAGATGACTTGCACCACCTAGGTATACCTTTAGTCATCATCATTAGTCTTAGAACTCCATGAAAAATATGATAAATTAGACTAATTAAAGAGGTGGAAGCTGTTGCAATAAAAAAGGCTCAAACAGCAGTTTCCGATAGGACTCCGATCAATCGGACAGGTGCTCCGATAGGACTCCGATCGATCAGACAGAAATTCCGATCAATCGAAAATTGTCCCAGATAAAATTGAAAACTCACTGGACATATTTTCGATTAATCGGACAGTCTTCCGATCCTTCGGAAGGGGCCGTCCGATCAATCGGACAGTGTTCCGATCAATCGAAATTTCTTCTAGAGACTTCTCTAGATAGATTTTCGATCAATCGGACTTGTCTCCGATCAATCAGACTAGGCACCGATCAATCGGACACTTTTTCCGATCAATCGGAGATGCACGAATCTGCCCGTTTTTTTACCGTTGGAAGAAAATCTATTTAAAAGGGGGATTCGTTTTTTGAGCTAAGAGAGGGGATTTTGAGGAGATAGAAGTCACCATTGCTAGAGATCATTAGAGGCTCTATCCCAAACCTAAAGCAAGTCATTCTCCTTGTGTTTTCATCACAATCGTGGGCTATTCAATGGCATCTTGAGAATGGACTTGTTCCCTCTTGATTCCTAGGGTTTAGACACCTTGATGATAGTTAAATCCTTTGTCTAAACACTACCTAGGAGTCCATTTAGGTGCATTCCTCTAGGAAACCCATTTCCTACCATTTGTAGAGGTTTCACCATTCCCTAGCACCTTGGGCATCTCCAATGGAGCATCACATGCAAGGTAGCTGATCTTGGAGCTGAAGCCTTGGCAAAGCAACGGCGTCAACGATCGGGGGAGCACAAGGGTAGCTGATTCAAGCACGGGAGAGCGAGAAGAAGCAACCCAAGACGGCGCAACAAGGGGCTCAATTCGACAAGTAAGGTTGTCTTGTTAAGAGTCCATCCACTCAATTCCCTGTGGGAGTTGAGTGTAGAGTTTGTTTGACAAACTCGCCCCGGGGTCGTTAGCCAATCCTTGGCCTATTAGTTGGGCCTAAAATCTAGGGACGTCAGCCGTTCCTTGGCACGTTAGTCGGGCCTAAAACAAAGTCTCCAAGGGGGAGCCACCAACACGGGTGCAAACGTGTAGGTTGGGAGGAACCTGTAAACTCCCCGGTTGGGTGGATCCGAGTTAAAACACCTTGGTTGGGAGGAACTAGATTTAAACTCCCCAGTGAATGTCGGTGTGCTCAAAGGGGTTGAGTACTTGAACCAGAAGTGGACTAGACAAGTAGTCAAACCACTATACATCCGTGTGTTTGTGATTGTATTAGAGCACATTTCTCTTTAATGCATTGCATTTAATTGGTTAATTATGAATGCTTAGTTAGGAATGTATGCTAGGCACTTGATAGGCATCCACACTCATAAAATGTACTTTCACTACCTCATGTTGACTTGAGCATTTCTTGATCCATCCTCTCTAGTCCACATGAGTTGATTAGACTAGGTTGTTAATTGCTTTATCTTTTGCTAGTCTATTAATTGGACCCACTTAGGCTTGGAAGCCGAAGTGTTTATCGCTTATGTAGCTTAATTTGTTAAATTTGTTAAGTAGGCGAAAAGACATTAAAAAAGGTCCTAATCACCCCTCCTATAGGTTTAGCCATAATTCTAGTTGCTCCTCAAGCTTCCGCACGCGTATGCTTAGGGTGTCGTGTTAGACTACCCGACGTAATTTCAATAGCCACTCTAATAGAGCATAAGAGCGCCATTGGATGGTCGACTGCGGATCTCAAAGGCATAGACTCACTGATTTGTACTTATCGCATACACCTTGAGGAAAATGCCAAGACATCTAGGCAACCACAAAGATGCCTCAATCCAAACATGAAGGAGGTGGTTAAGGCCGAAGTGGTGAAACTATTGGATGTGGGTATTATTTACCCAATATTCGATAGTCAATGGCTGAGTCCAACTCAAGTGGTTCCTAAGAAATTCATAATAACCATCGTAGCCAATGCCAATAATGAACTCGTACCAACCAGAGTCACTACCGGTTGGAGAATGTGCATTGACTACAGGAAGCTAAACATAGTCACGAGGAAAGACCACTTCCCTCTATCGTCTGTTGATCAAATTTTAGAAAGGTTGGCGGGTCATTCCCATTTTTGCTTCCTTGATGGGTATTCAGGGTATAACCAAATAGAGATCGCCCTAAAGGACCAAGAGAAGACAACATTCACATGTCCATTCGGCACTTTCACCTATCGAAGGATGCTGTTTGGACTATGCAATGCCCCTGCCACTTTTCAGCGTTGTATGTTGAGTATTTTTTCTGATATGGTGGGAACGATTCTCAAAGTCTTCATGGACGATTTCTCTGTATTTGGTTATAACTTTGATGAGTGCCTTATGCACTTAAAAGCTATGTTGAAAAGGTGTGAAGAAAAGAACCTCGTGTTAAATTGGGAGAAATGTCACTTCATGGATCAAAAGGGAATAGTACTTGGTCACATCATCTCACAAAATGGAATTGAGGTGGACAAAGCTAAAATCGATCTTATCTCTAACCTTCCACCACCTAAGAGCGTACGAGATGTGTGGTCCTTTTTGGGACATGCCGAATTTTATAGATGGTTCATAAAGGACTTTAGTTCACTCTCTCATCCTTTATGTAACTTACTTCAAAAGGAAAACTCATTTGAGTGGACTGAAGATAAGATTGTCAAAATGCCTTTAACAAACTAAAATGTATGTTGACATGTGCTCCCATAATGCAACCACTTGATTGGAGCCTTCCTTTGAAATTATGTGTGATGTGAGTAACTATGTTATTGGGGCTGTGTTAGGTCAGAGAAAAGAGAAAAAGCCATGCGTTATCTACTATGCACGTAGAACTTTAAACTCGGCTTAAGAAAACTACACTACTACGAAAAAAGAACTTTTAGCCATAGTTTTTGCTTTAGACAAGTTTAGGTCTTACTTGATTGGATCCAAGATCATCATATTCACTGACCATGCTGTGCTTAAGTACTTTCTCTCTAAGAAGGATGCTACACCACGCTTGTTAAGATGGATCCTCCTACTCTAAGAATTTGACATAGAAATACGTGATAAGAAAGGAGTAGAAAACGTCGTGGCTGACCATCTCTCCAGACTTGTCCTCACCAATTCCCATGAGACGACCTGCGATCAATGACATGTTCCCTGATGAATAACTTTTTAAAGTCTCCCAATTTCCATGGTATGTGGACATTGCTAACTATCTTGCTACAAGTACAATTCCGACACAGTGGAAAAAGCAAGATAAGGATAAGTTCTTCAACGAGGTTAGAAAATTTCTATGGGACGACCCATACTTATTCAAGTATTATCCCGATCAAATCATAAAGAGATGTGTGCCGGATGATGAACAACACAGTATCATCTCCTTTTGTCATTCTCAGGTGTGTGGTGGCCACTTTTCGGCTAAGAAGACCACAGCTAAGATTCTGCAATGTGGGTTTTATTGGCCCACCATGTTCAAAGATACTCATGAGTTTTGTAAAACGTGTGAGCCTTGTCAGAAATTGGGAGGAATATCCCGTAGAAATATGATGCCACTCAATCCCATCTTGCCAATCGAAATTTTTGATTGTTAGGGCATTGATTTCATGGGTCCATTCCCATCTTCTTTCAGAAATTTATATATATTGCTAGCCGTCGATTATGTTTCAAAATGGGTCGAGGCGATTTCATGCCGGAATAATGATCATAAAACAGTCATTCATTTCTTAAAAGAAAATATCCTTTCCCGGTTTGGAACAACTCGAGTCATTATAAGTGATGAAGGATCTCATTTTTATAACCGCCCGTTTGAAGCTTTAATGAAGAAATATGGCGTAAATCACAAAGTGAGTACTCCTTATCGCCCACAAACAAGTGGACAAGCTGAGATATCCAACAGGGAGATTAAACATATTTTGGAGAAAATAGTGAACCCCGATCGCAAGGATTGGTTGCTTCGACTAACCGATGCACTCTGGGCTTACCGTACTGCTTTCAAGACCCCCATTGGAATGTCTCCCTATAGACTTGTCTATGGAAAAGCTTGTCACTTGCCCGTGGAGTTGGAACATAGGGCATATTGGGCGATAAAGAAGATGAATTTTGATTATGACAAAGCAAGCTCGTTGCACAAACTTCAATTGAATGAACTTGCCGAACTCCAGAACGAGGTATATGAAAATGCGAGAATTTAAATGGACAAGATGAAAGTGTTTCATGATATTTATGTTGGATTTGGTAACAGGATCCTCCAGATTTTCACCTTCCTTTGAGCTAGCTTCCCTCCAAACCTGAAAGAATAAAAGAGAGAACTAAGGGTGGCCGGTGTCCAGCCGTTGGCCCTTTGAAGCTTAAGTCAGATAAGACATGGTTATAAAGTGAAAAGCTAGATATGAGCTTAGAGATTGTGTACCTTTATCATCTATGAGGCCATATATTTATATAGATCCAAGTGATCCAATCTTTTACGCAACCCGAAAGGACTGTTGATTTTAAGGGATTAGGTGCTTATCCTGTTAATCCTTAAATGGAGGGATGACCTGACAACCTTAGACATCTAACTGATTACGTCTCTTGATGGAGATGCTCAAGAGTTATGAATGAGGATGAACCAAAATCGATCTATACAGACTGATACTGAAAGGTAGCAATTATTCACCTCGAAGGTAACCTCAGTTCAACAACCTTGAAGTAAGCTGCTCGCAGGTGGATGTATGATCCCTTTCGACGACCATGAGCCGAATTGCTCGCATGCGAAACCTTTGTTTTGTAACCAGGGAGTAAAAGAAGGCAAATTATAAGATGTCCTCATCTGATGAATAGCGACTAAAGCAGCTCGTGGACTCGGGAATATATACCGCACTTTCACGACCTGTGAGCTTCGACCATAAGGGCTTGTGGGTTGAACACTGAAAGTAAAAAGGCGCTCGCGGGTCTTGAGTTTTTGATATCTTCGACCACCGCTTTTCTGCTATAACAGATGCCCCCCAAGTCCTTGCTGTCGAGAAGTCTAAGGGAAGGACTTACTCATCAGCATGCATTACCGCCTAATGCGCTTCTTGGAGGGGAAGCCGTATATGATTGGACTGCCATTAATGAGCGCCAGCTTTCTGCAGCCTTTCGATAGAGTGAAAATGAAGAGACGCCCACCACGTATCTATGGAATTAATGATCGTGCCTGTTCGACTGCTGTGCTAAATGAATGGTTGCTGCGTGTCACCAAATCTGGAGGAATGATTGCTTATAAATATACGGCGCCTACGAAACTTTCGAAATTTCTTCAGAAGTTTTCAAAAGTTCTTCTTCTTCTCTCCTTGCTTCCTTTTTTCCTTTGGTGTCCCAATCTTCCTCTGGTGTGAGTCCGTTCCCCCAAATCTTCTCTAATCTAACTTTGTTCTTCTTCTTTTCCTTCAAGGTATCATCCTTTTTTCATCCTATCTTAAAAAACCATGGCGAGAGATTCTGATAAAGAAACCGTCCCTTTGGGGGATGCTACTCCAGAATCTTCTTCCTCCAACAATGCGAGGATTTCGGCCGGCAAATACTCTGCATTCGGGTACCCCTCAATAATGATGGAGGAACGGCTGAATGAGTTACGGGAAAAATATCGAGTTCTCGACGCCGTCATTTTCCGATTGCTTGGAGAGGGAGAGACTCCGGATTCACCTCCCCCCGGTTGCGTAGCCATATGCGATTATCTCTTCATCCTCGGAGTACGTCTTCCCCTTCACCCTTTTATTCGTGACGTACTCCGCACCTATAAAATTGCCCCTGGACAACTTATTGTCAATGGGTAGGGGTAGTCTTAGTGCATTCGATCTCTGGAAGCAAGCTGGCAATGGGGATTTAACTGCCGAGGAGTTCCTTAGAATGTTCCAGCTCAAGAAAGCTCCCTCTAGCGATGGCTGGTATTATTTGTGTTACTGGCACCGGGATAATTACGTCTTGGGGAAACCCACTTCGAATTATCCCGGATGGAGGAAGCATTGGTTCTTTGCCTCTGGGAACTGGGAATCTGAAACGGGATCCACCCCTGGAGGCCATAATGTGAGCCGCTTCTTCGGTGAAGGTGGGTGAAACTTCACTCTGACCCAGTTTATAAACAGACTTTGAATTTTTCGTTTATCTGACTTGTGCTCGTATTTGCAGGTATTTCGACGTGGGGAAACCGAGCCTGAAGGGAGGAATCCACGAGAAGATTGTAAGAGTTTACAAATTACTAGCTCATGACAGGCATATCGAGATCTGTCTGTCAGCCTCCCGACTCGCAGCTGCTGGGTTGATATCTCGCGAGGAGGTCGCGATGATGAACGTAGGAGAGAAGAGGGGATTGCTGCCTCACTTAAAGGGCACTGGCTCGAAGAGGCAAAAGAAGACATTTGCCGGTCCATCTCACCCATCTAATCGGTCGGGTGAGCCCGCCCAAACCCCACAGCCACGTGAACCCCTCCCTGACACTGCGGCAGCTAGACCAGTGGATTCTGCACCGATGGTTCCTTCTGAACCACCAGTCATTGATATTGTTGATAACTCCCCGAGGAACGATGGGGCTGGGTCAAGTTGCCCCCTAGTTGAAGAACGTCACGAGCCTGAAGGTGCTCGTGAGTTGATTCCTGCTCGCGAGCAACCTGTTGCTCAAGATGCGAGTCCTGCTGGGCTAGTTGTAGCCCAACCTTCGGAGTTGGGACGTTTACCATTCCGAGCCATCTACACCCGATCTGCAAATTTCTTTTTGACAACATCTCCCCCTAGACCTTCGGCACTCTCCCCGAACCAAGCCCTGAAGACCTTTCTCTAGACGCAGGAGTGAGGATGGTCCAGGTGAAAAATACTCCGACTTTAACTTCTGTTTGCTTTCTTCATTGGTTTTTAAGTGAACATCTCATAATCCTTCTTCTCTTTGATCAGGGCCTGGATCTCATCATACGAATGAGGCATGACATCCTCGCCGCCCGTCGTATTATAGATGAGGCTGAAGGGAAGAGGGTTGCCTTAGAGAAGGCGGTCCACGGGAGGGACCAAGTCATTAAATCTCGCGAGACCTTGATCGCGAAGATGACTGAAGAGAGGAAAATCCTCATTGAAAAGGTCCAAGTCCTGACTGACAAATATCAGGCCTTGGACACGAACTTCGCCAAGCTCACGGAGATGAAGGAGAAGATAGAGAGAGAGATAGAGATAGATAGAGAGAGAGAGAGAGAGAGAGATCTTTCGCCAAGATAAGATCTCACTGGAGGAGCAGCTCGCAGAAAGCAGGTCGCGGCTAAAGGAAGTCATCGACAATCTGGAGAAAGCGCACTCCACCCTTGAGCAGCTTAAAGACGACTCTATCCATTGGGAGGAGGAGAGAGTGGCCCTCGTCAAGATGCTCTCCGAAGAGGGGCCCCGTGCTATCATGGACTTCTGTACTTCGTAGCTGTACGACGATGAAAGATATGAATTGTACAATGCTGGTCGCAACTTCACACTGCGAGTGGTGCAGCGGATGTCTCCATCTTTTGACATGGGAGAGTTCGAGAAGGTCGCAGCTATCATAGCTGCAGAGGAGAGGGAGGCCGCTGAGAACGAGGTCACTGAGGTTACTCAAGGTGGAGGGGTCTCGAAAGCGGGCCCTGAGGTTGAAAGTAACGCTCCTCCTTCAAATGATGCACAAGGATGATCATCTCCTTTCTTCTCTTTTTCTATCTTATGTAAAAGTTTTCATTTTTTCTTTTGTAAGTGATCTGACTATTTTAGTCAATGGAATGAATGAAAAACCTTTTGATACTATGGCTTATATGTTGTTTCTCCCTCTTTTTGTTTTTATTGGTCGTATGTTGAATGCCTGAGTACTTAACTCATGAAATAATGAGTTAGGCTCAATCCGGGGGTCTTGGTGACCATGTCCACGTAGAGATAGACTGATCTATCGATTGAGGCTTTGACTCTGCCGAGGGCAGAAGATTTGGCCAAGAGAATGTATGTATTCCCTTCGGGGCTACTCGGGTCCAACTAATGGAGTAGCGACCAAAAGAAAATCCATCTTTATTTGAATATCATTCAGATTTACATCGAGTTAAGGAAAATATTGGAGTAGATGCTCTACGTGCCAAGGACGACGTAAGGGCCTTCCTTGCATATCTTCGAGATAATATGTACCTGGTCGCACAATTTTGATAACTCGATAAGGGCCTTCCCAATTCGGATCCAATGAGCGATCAGAAATTCTAAGATTTTGTCTAAGGACCAAATCGCCGAGCTAGAAAGCTCTGGATTGGACTTTGGCATTACGATAGCGAGAAATACGCTGTTGGTAAGCTGCTGCTCGAAGTTGGGATGCGTCCCTTCTTTCTTCCAAGAGGTCGAGATGAAGCCTTAACCCCTCTTGATTATTCGTGGAATCGTACTGCTCGATTCGATACGAGGGTACTTGGACTTCGACGGGGACAACTGCGTCGGTGCCGAATGCCAAAGAGAATATAGTTTCTTCAATTGAAGTGCGAGTTGTAGTTCTATAGGCCCATAAGACTTCAGGTAGGAGCTCTGGCCACATGCCTTTACATTCATCGAGCTTGGTCTTTAGATGATGTTTCATGATCTTATTGACTGCTTCAACTTGTCCATTAGCCTGGGGATGATATGGGGAGGTACGAATACTTTGTATCTTTCATTTTTTCGTAAAACTCTGAGAACACAGCATTGTCGAACTGCTTTCCGTTGTTGGTGATTATAGTGTGGGGAGGCCCATAACGGCATATGATGTTTCTCCATATGAACCTAGTGGTCTGCTTTTCAGTGATTGTGGTTAATGGTCCTGCCTCGACCCATTTGGTGAAATAATCGACTGCTATGATTGCAAACCTGTTATGACCTTTCTTGGTGGGCAAGGGACCGATGATATCGACTCCTCATTGGGCAAAGGGCCAGGGGCCATCCATCGGCATCATCTGCTCGGATGGTACATGAGGTATTGGAGAATATCGCTAGCATTTATCACATTTTTTGAAAAATTTGATTGTGTCCGCCTTCATAATGGGCCAGTAGTACCCTTGCCTCATTGCTTTATATGCTAAAGAGCATTCCTTAGGATGGTTACCACATGCCTCATGGTGTATTTCATCAAGAATGCGATGCGCCTCTTCTGGATGAAGACACCTTAAGTATGGTGAAGTAAAGCTTTTACGTAGTAAAATTCCATTTTGTAATGTATAACTAGTAGCACAATGACGAATTTATCATGCAAATTTTTTATCATCTGGGAGTTGTCCATCTTTAAGGTAAAGAACGATGGGGTCCATCCAACATGGGGAGGAATGTATTGTGATTACTTGCTCTAGGGTCGTTTGACTAATACTCGAAGCATGAAGATGCTCGATGGGAACAAATTGCATTAATTTAGACTCTGGTGCAGAGGCTAACTTTGACAAGGAATCTGCGAGCTTGTTCTTCTTGCGAGGGATGTGAATTATTTCAGATTTGCTCAGCTTCGCGAGCAGGATAAGTACTCGGGATTTGTATAAAGCCATCAGCTCTTCTTTCGCCTCGAATTCGCCGAGCACTTGATTGACTATGAGTTGAGAGTCACTATGAATAAGTAAGCTCTGAATCGCGAGTACGTTCGCTAGTTCGAGGCCGACGATCAGAGCCTCATATTCTGCTTCATTGTTAGAGACGTGAGTGTCAAATCGCAAAGCATATTGAAAATGCGACCCATCCGGAGCAATTAAGATTAAGCCGGCTCTGCTACCGGTGGTGCGTGAAGACCCATCCACAAAGAGCGACCAGGGGATTTGGTCGCTGGTCGCAGGGTCATTGTCGGAGGGAGAATATGTGAATTCAACAATGAAATCAGCCACGACTTGACCCTTAATGGCGGTTCTTGGGAAGAATGATATATCATGCTCACTGATCTCAATTGCCCATTTAGTCAATCGCCCTGAAACCTCAGGTTTTTAAAGGACATGTATTAATGGATGATTCGTAGGTACTAATATAGCGTGGGCTTGGAAATATGGTCACAATTTTCGAGCAGCAGTCACTTAAGCGAGAGCTAATTTCTCCATATTAGAGTATCGAGTTTCGGCATCCACCATTGCTCGACTAATATAATAAATGGGCCTTTGTACCCCGGAATCTTCTCTTATTAATGCGGCGCTAACGGCCGTAGAAGACACAGATAAATAAAGGAGCTACTCGTGTAAAACAGGTTTTGATAAAATAGGAGGGGTGCTCATCTATTGCTTCAGTTGTTGAAATGCTTCTTCGCATTGCAGAGTCCACACCCAGTCGGTTTTTATGGTAGCTCGAAGAAGCTTGAAAAAAGGAAGGTGCTTATCAGAGGCACGCGAAATAAACCTGTTCAATGATGCAATGCGACCAGCCAATCGTTGGACATCTTTGAGAGTGGACGAAGACATCATTTCGATCAAGGCTTTTATTTTCTTAGGATTCACCTCGATTCCTCGTTGGCCAACCATAAACCCAAGAAATTTCCTGACGGAAACCCCGAAAGCACATTTTTCTGGATTTAACTTCATCTGATACTTCCTCATCAAGTCGAAGACTTCTCGAAGATCTGCGAGGTGGTTGTTTGCTACGACGCTTTTCACGAGCATGTCGTCGACATAAACTTCTATATTCTTACCGATTTACGTGGTAAATATTTTATTGACCAGGCGTTGATAGGTGGCTCCTGCATTCTTGAGACCAAAAGGCATTACCTTGTAACAATACAAGCCGCGGTCAGTGATAAAGGCAGTGTGTTGACTATCGGGTGGGTGCATCATAATTTGGTTATAACCAGAGTAGGCGTCCATAAAACTGAGTAGGGCGTGCCCTGCTATTGAATCAACTAATTGGTCGATGCGCGGAGTTGGGAAACTATCCTTCGGGCATGCTTTGTTTAGATCAGAATAGTCCACGCACATTCTCCACTTACCATTAGCTTTTCGAACAAGGACACGTTCGCGACCCATTCTGGGTAGTCAACTTCCTCAATGAAATTGACGGTCAACAACTTTTCGACCTTAGTTTTAATCACCATTTACCTTTCTGCGGTGAACGCTTGTCGACGCTGATGAACAGGTTTGTGCTTTGGATCAACTTTCAGACGATGAACTATGATGTTGGGGTCGATACCTGGCATGTCACTATGAGACCAAGAAAATACATCTTGATATTCGGTGAGAAAATGAGTCAGATTTTCACGAAAGACATCGCTCAAAGAAGATCCAATGTAAACCTTTTTGGACGAATATTCTATAGATAAGTGGACTGCGACTATCTCTTCCCCCGGGGTACCTGATTGAAGAGCGCTTTCTCTTAGGTCCAATGTTGTAGCTATCCGGAGATCCGATAAGTCTCCTGCAATTGCCATAATAGGAGCTACTTAGGCTTTCTTTCGATCTTGAATGGCGATTTTGTAACATGCTCGAGCTTCCTTTTGATTTCCTCGTACAACCCCGACTCCGTTCGGAGTAGGGAATTTGATGCATAAGGGGTGTAAAGCTGCTCCTATCTTGTTGAGCGAAGGTCGGCCCAAAATAGCATTGTATGCTGATCTTTGATTTACGACAAGGAAATTAATGAAGACCATAGTTTTGGCTGGACTTTCTCCGAAGGTGACCGGAAGGTCGATGCTTCCTTCTAGTGTTACAACTTCGGCCCCGAAGCCGATGAGTGGAGTGGAGACTGGTCTGAGCAGACTTCTGACGAGTGCCATTTTATTAAAAGCTTCTAGGTAAAGAACATCAGCGGAGCTACATGTATCCAACATAATACAACGAGTTAAATAATTTGATACCTTTAACGCGACCACGATGGAGTCCTCGTGAGGGAAATGAATCCCTTCTGCATCTTCAAGAGAAAAAGAGATCGGATGATGGCTAGGATTTGTCATATCAGATGATTTTTTCAGCCAATAAATATGTTGGGGCTTCTGAGATGCCTTGCGAGCTGTTCGCTTCCCCAAGTGTAGGGTTGCGATGTAGTAATAAACTCGGTAAGACCGAGGTCGATCCACAGAGACTTATGTAGGATTTCACAAACACATCCAAAAGCGTCTATTGAAAGCTAATAATCAGATTTTGAATAGAATTAATGTGAATAACAGTTTTAAACTAATTTGAATGTAGACAATTATAAAAAGGCACTAGGGGTTCAAGGATCCACTTGTAGCAATCCTTGATGTTCAATCCGCTGTGGTTTCTCATTCTCTCAACTAGAATCGATATTAAGATCTATCTAGTCGGATGATAGAGCTGTTAAACCAAACAATCTGTAATATGTAAGTGCTATGCATAAGATTCACTCAATGTAGGCTGAGCTGAGCATGCTCAATTGCATAGGTCATTCCCCTTTCCAAAAGGTCTAGTTCACAATCATAACCATCCTCAAGTCCTGTCACAAGACAAGGCTAGATCAGGATTTCAACTTGATTCAAATCACATGCACAATCCATACATATTTCAGAAAATCAGAAAAGTAGAACTTTGGTAGGAAGTCCCTTCATGAAGATCATAGTACTAGAGCGCACTCCGATTCCTCGGATCATATAGGTCTAGACCGTCACAAACCAATTAAGCAATTAAGTAATTCTCCCAAACATCCATGAGTCATCATAAGACTAAGAAAAACTACTCAAAAACTTGTATAAACTTCAAACCATAGTTCATAATCATGAATTCCATACTTAAAACCAACTAGCTACGAATTGAAACATCTTGGATCCACTACAAGCTTCACCTCTTAGCCCTAGCTAAGAGGTTTAGCTGCTCATGATCCAAGGAAACATGAAATAACTACAAAATTCATAAAAACAGCAAAAACAAACTCCAAGGAGTTGTGGAACTCCAAATTTCACTTCCGCCGCCTCTAAGCTTGCTTCAGCCCCTCTTAGATACCCTAGGAATGATCCCTAGGTGTCCTTTTATAGTAGGGAGGCTCCACAACTTCGGAAAGATCGAGAATTTGCGTAAGAGTTACGCAGCGCAGAGAAAATCGGACAAAATTTGGAAGTTTCTAAGTCCACACGCACAGCCGACCGGTCATGACCGGTCGGCCTCAATGGACAGCCACTCCAGCAAGCATGGCCGACCGGTCATGACCGGTCGGGCTTGTCCAGCCTTGGTCCAGCAACCATGTCCGACCGGTTAAGACCGGTCGGACGTCTTCAGCGCAGCTCCAGCAGGTATGGCCGACCGGTCAAGACCGGTCGGCCTAGTTTAGTATGGTTCCAGTGCACCTGGCTGACCGGTCCAGACCGGTCAGGCTCTCTTGGCCGACCGGTCAAGACCGGTCGGCAATCTTCCTTCTTCTTTTTCTTCTTTTTCTTTTCTTTCCTTGCTTCTTTCTTTTACTTTCTTTCTTCTTTTCTTCTATGGTCCTCAAATGATCTTCATCAAAGTAGTCCCAAAGGAGCCCTTTTTCTCTTCAATTAGGCGAAACCACTCTCAGTCCTGTAGTCACAAAACATGCATTGGATTAGCCTACAAACCATACAAACCCTGCACAATGAGTGATGAATTTGGGTTAGAATTTGCACAATTAAGAGCTCAACACACCCCCCAACCAGCATTTTGCTAGTCCCGAGCAAAACATGCGTGAAACCAATTCTATTCTTCAAAAACTCAACTCTCCTTCTGAAACCATTATTCTATACATTCCAAGGTACATAAGCGCAAGATTCAGAAATATTAGGCGACAGAGGTTGAAACCAAAAACTCTCAAGACATAATAAGCATTCATATGGAATTCCCGCTGATTGGTTGATAAATAGAAGGACTTGAACAAATTCAACCTAGTGTGGGTAGTGAAAATTCATCTCACGAGTTTCTAGGATTATCTTCTTCATAGATCAAGTAGACTATAGAACTCAAGGTACATAGAGTCACATCAAGCCAATGACAGGAATTTGCCTTACCGTCCTTCCGACGACTTTCACACTACGTCCCATTTCCGGCTTTGGTTACGGGTAGACCATCCCCCGGTTGGTAGTAGGTAGCCCTAATCGGAATTTTCCACCAATTTTCCATCATTCCCAATTTCATCCTTCCTTTTCCTTTTTCTTTTAGTTTAGATAGGATTTTTGAAAATCCATATCTTTCATTATTTTCCCATGGACAAGGATGGACAAAATACCCCGGCCTGATTTCTCAACACCTTAATTCAAAGTCTAGCTAATTCATAAATCACATAATCCCTTCAACTCATGAAAATCGTGTAATGTGAACTAGGTGTAAAAGTGTTCAGATTTTCTATCAATCACAAAAATAGGGGAGTTCACATATAAAACCATTATGCTATGAGAGATTCCAGACATCCAGCCCCATACACTTCATATCTCCTCCTCTTATGCTCATATCAACTTGAATGCATAGAACCGGTGTTTTCCAAAAGAGTTTTGAATTTTTGAAAAATCGAAAAATTTCCACATAATTGCTTGAAATGTTGCAAAACGCTGGATTCATCCAAGTGATCCTACACCCCCCAACCAAATCTTGCATTGTCCGCAATGTAAAAGATGTGCAATGAGCAAAACATGAGAGCAATTTGAAAATAAAAGGGAGTGAGGAATGATAGTACCTGAGAGAGTGAAAAGTGAAAATCTTCCTCCTTCTAACAAACCTATGAAAAAGAAAACAAAAGCAGCAAAATCCTAATCCTAACTACTCTATACCTCCATCAGACTAGGAGATCAATCATCCTGATACACAGGATCATTCAGAGGTATGGACATACCTTCTGAAGGAAATTTCTCAAAGAACGACTTTAATCACTGCCCATTCACCTTAAAAATGTTGCCTTTCCTCGGATTAAACAGCTCGACAGTCCCATATGGATAGACAGTTTGAACAATGTAGGGACCGGTCCATCGAGATCTCAATTTTCCCGGAAATAGATGTAAGCGAGAATTATACATGAGGACTTTTTGATTGATCGTGAATGTCTTGCGAAGAATATTCTTATCATGGAATATCTTCGTCTTGTCCTTGTAAATTCTCGCATTCTCATAAGCCTCATTCCGGATTTCTGCAAGTTCATTCAATTGTAGTTTGCGTAACGAGCTTGCCTTGTTAGAATTGAAATTCATCTTCTTAATAGCCCAATATGCCCTATGTTCCAATTCCATAGGCAAGTGACAAGCCTTCCCATAGACAAGTCTATAGAGAGACATTCCAATAGGGGTTTTGAAAGCAGTACGGTAAGCCCAAAGCGCATCGGTAAGCCGAAGTGACCAATCCTTGCGATCGGGGTTCACTGTTTTCTCCAAAATGTGTTTAATCTCCCTATTGAATATCTCAGCTTGTCCACTAGTTTGTGGGTGATAGGGAGTGCTCACTTTGTGTGTTACGCCATATTTCTTCATTAAGGTTTCAAAAGGGCGATTGCAAAAGTGAGACCCTCCATCACTTATAATGACTCGAGGCGTTCCAAACCGGGAAAGAATATTCTCTTTTAAAAAACGAATGACCGTTTTATGGTCATTATTCCGGCAAGGGATGGCCTCGACCCATTTGAAAACATAATCAACGGCTAGCAGGATGTATAGGTTTCCAAAAGAAGATGGGAATGGGCCCATGAAATCGATGCCCCAACAATAAAAAATTTCGATTATTAAGATGGGATTGAGTGGCATCATATTTCTACGGGAGATTCCTCCTAATTTCTGACAAGGTTCACATGCTTTGCAAAACTCATGTGTATCTTTGAACATGGTGGGCCAATAAAACCCACGTTGCAGAATTTTCGCTGTGGTCTTTTTAGCCGAAAAGTGGCCACCACATGCCTGAGAATGACAGAAGGAGATGATACTTTGTTGTTCCTCATCCGGCACACATCTCCTTATGATTTGATCGAGACAATACTTGAATTAAGTATGGGTCATCCCATAGGAATTTCCGCACCTCTGTGAAGAATTTATCCTTATCTTGCTTTTTCCAATATGTAGGAATTGTACCTGTAGCAAGATCGTTAGCAATGTCCGCATACCATGGCAATTGGGAAACAACAAAAATTTGTTCATCAGGGAACATGTCATTGATCGCCGTCGTTTCAGGGGAATCAGTGAGGACAAGTCGAGAAAGATGGTCAGCTACTACATTCTCTACTCCTTTCTTATCACGTATTTCTATGTCGAATTCCTGGAGTAGAAGGATCCATCGTAACAACCGTGGTTTAGCATCCTTCTTAGAAAGAAGATACTTAAGCGCGGCATGGTCAGTGAATATAATGATCTTGGATCCAATCAAGTAGGACCTAAACTTGTCCAAAGCAAAAACTACGGCTAAAAGTTCTTTTTCAGTAGTGGTGTAGTTTGCTTGGGCTGAGTTTAGGGTTCTACTTGCATAGTAGATGACACATGGCTTTTTCTCTTTTCTTTGACCTAACACGGCCCCAATAGCATAATCACTAGCATCACACATAATCTCAAAAGGAATGCTCCAATTAGGTGGTTGCATTATGGGAGCACATGTCAACATACCTGTAAGGGTGGTAAAGGCCTTTTGACATTCTTCATTTCACTCGAATGAATTTTCCTTTTGAAGTAGGTTACATAAAGGGCGAGAGAGTGAATTGAAGTCCTTTATGAACCTTCTGTAAAATCCTGCGTGTCCTAAAAAGGACCGTACATCTCGTATGCTTTTGGGTGGTGGAAGGTTAGAGATAAGATCAATTTTCGCTTTGTCCACCTCGATTCCATTTTGTGAACCGATGTGACCAAGTACAATTCCCTTTTGAACCATGAAGTAACACTTCTCCCAATTGAGCACAAGGTTCTTCTCTTCACATCTTTTCAGCACAGACTTCAAGTGCTCAAGGCACTCATCAAAGCTACAACCAAATACGAAAAAATCATCCATGAAGACTTCGAGAATGGTCCCCACCATGTCAGAAAAGATACTCATCATACAACGCTGAAAGGTGGCAGGGGCATTACATAGTCCAAATGGCATCCGTCGGTAGGCGAAAGTGCCGAATGTACATGTAAATGTAGTCTTTTCCTGGCCTTCACGGGCAATTTCTATTTAGTTGTACCCTGAATAGCCATCAAGGAAGCAAAAGTGGGAATGACCCGCCAACCGTTCTAAAATTTGATCAACAAATGGTAGGGGGAAGTGGTCTTTTCTCGTGACAGTGTTTAGCTTCCTGTAGTCAATGCACATTCTCCAACCGGTAGTGACTCTAGTTGGCACGAGTTCATTATTGGCATTGGCTACGATGGTTATTCCAGATTTCTTAGGCACCACTTGAGTTGGGCTCACCCATTGGCTATCGGATATTGGGTAAATGATACCTACATCCAATAGTTTCACCACTTCGGCCTTAACCACATCCTTCATGTTTGGATCTAGTCGTCTTTGTGGTTGCGGAGATGTCTTCGCATTCTCCTCAAGGTGTATGCGATGAGTACAAATCAGTGGGTCTATGCCTTTGAGATCCGCAATTGACCATCCAATGGCACTTTTGTGCTCTAATAGAGTGGCTATTAACCTACTCTCTTGTTCCTCATCCAAGTGGGAAGAAATCACTACTGGATATGTCTCATCTCGACCTAAATAAACATATTTCAGCTCACTTGGTAATGGTTTTAGGACGAGTGTAGGTGCCTTGATGTTGGATGGGAGAGCCTTGTTCTCGTTTACAGGCAAAGGCTCAAATAGGGCCCTCCATCTTTTATTATCAAGCACTGGCATCATCTCTAGCATGGCATCCATCTCTTGTATTGTGTCATCATTCGTCTCATGAGAATGGGCCACACATGCCTCCAAAGGGTCGGAAAATAGTGATAAGGGGACTGTATCCTCCACGAATGATTCGATCATGTTTAATTCATGGACATCATCATCAACTTCCCGTGGTTGTTTGCATAAATCAAATATGTTAAGCTCAAGGGTCATATTTTCAAAGGACATTTGTACAAGTCCGTTTCTACAATTGATAATAGCATTTGAAGTAGCTAGAAACGGTCGTCCAAGTATGACGGGAATTTGAGCACCGGTGCCTATTACGGGATGTGTATCTAAGACAATAAAGTCTACTGGGTAGTAGAATTTATCAACTTGGACTAGAACATCCTCTATCATTCCTCTCGGTATACGGATGGATCTATCAGCAAGTTGGAGTGTGGTTTTGGTGGGTTTCAATTCACCTAACCCAAGTTGTTCGTAGACCGAGTATGGAATGAGATTCACACTTGCCCCCAAGTCGAGTAGGGCTTGTTTAATCCGGTAGTCTCCTATGATGCATGAGATGGTTGGACTACCCGGATCCTTGTATTTTTGGGGCACCTCTTGTTTGATAATGGCACTCAAATTCTCAGTCAAAAGGACTTTGTTGTGAACATTGTGTTTCCTTTTGACTGTACATAATTCTTTTAGAAATTTGGCATAAGATGGTATTTGTTTTATTGCATCCAACAACGGGATGTTGATCTTCACCTGCTTGAATACTTCTAAAATTTCCAGATTTTTATCCAAAGGTTTGGGTGAAATCAACCTTTGTGGAAATGGGGCAACCGGCTTGTATTGTCTTTCCGGTTCTTTCTCTTGTGGAATATTGTTTGGGCTATCATCCTCTTTGGGAATTTCCGGATCCTTAGGCTTTGGGGCCTTCACCGGATTAGATTTGTCAATTTCTTTCCCACTTCTCAAAGTGGTGATAGCTTGAACATGTTTCGTATGGTGGGAGGATGAGCTTGCATCTTGTATCTCATACTAGGTCCTTGGGTTAGGAAGAGGTTGGGCAGGAAGTGTGCCCTTCTCTCTAACACTAAGGTGAGATTCAACTCTAGCCAGAGATGTTTTCAATTCATTGATGGCTTGAGTTGAATTTTGATTGAATTTTAATTGCTCTTGCATGAACCCATCTATTTTGAGAGAATTTGTCTTATTATACTCAGCTTGGACCGATACGAATGCACCCAACATCTCCTCTAGTGATACTTTTGGAGTGTTGTTTGCATTTGCAGTGGGTCCATTCCTCCAACTGAAGTTGGGATGGTTCTTCCAATTAGGATTAAACGTGTTTGAGTTTGGAGCACCATATTGTTGTTGATAACTGTTTATGGCATTTGTTTGTTCTTGTAAGATGCCTTGGACCGCTGAAATTGTGGGACAATCTTGTGTAGTATGTTGAGTTCCAGCACAAATTCCACAAACAGTTTCAACGTCAGTGGAGTTGATTGTTTCTCCTTTCCTTAATCCATGGCTTCGACCTTTCTTGTGAGGCTAGCCAACCGTGCACTTATGCTATCTTCTTCTGATAAGACATACATTCCCCCTTTTTCCTTTTGTTGGCTAGTCTTGGAATTAGTTGGTTTCGATGTGTCCCAAGCCTGTGCATTCTCAGCCAATTCTTCCAAATAATCCCATGCTTCATCAGCTTCCTTATTCATGAACTCCCCGTTACACATCATCTCCACAAATTGGCGCATGGGTGAAGTCAGTCCTTCATAGAAAAAGCTTATAACCCGCCAAATTTCATAGCCATGATGTGGGCATGCATTTAATAACTCCTTAAACCTCTCCCAACATTGGAAGAAGGTTTCATCTTCCTTTTGGGCAAAGTTCATGATAAGGCGCTTCAACATGTTTGTTTTGTGAGTAGGGAAGAATTTTTTTATAAATTCTCTGTGCATATCAGTCCATGCACCAATTGATCTTGGCCTCAATGCATAAAGCCAACCCTTGGCTTTATCCTTAAGAGTGAAAGGGAAGAATTTGAGTCTTACTACATCTTCAGTAACATTTGCAAAGTGCATGGTGGTGATCACCTCATCAAACTCCTTAAGGTGTTGATAGGCACTTTCATTGTCTAACCCATGGAATTTAGGGAGAAGTTGAATCACTCCCGGTTTCAAATCCACATTCCCTGCATTTTGTGGAAACACTATGCATGAGGGAGTGCTCGCTCTTGCGGGTTGCAAGAAATCACGTAAAGTCCTAGGTCGGGGAACATTCTCAACCACATTCTCCCCTGTTTCAGTTTGGTTTTGGCCCGGATTAGGTTGATTTGCAGCCATATTTTTAGACAAAATTGGAGAGTTTAGATGTCTCCTAGCACGTGGTTCTCTGTCAATTCCTTCTACTATCCCCCCTTCACGTATGAGTCGGTTATTGGAATCCCGAACCCAATGTGGCATGCAAAACCAAAAAAATAAGAAACAAAGAGAAAGAAGAATTCCTCCTCCCTTTCTTTACTTTTCTCTAAGACTGAAGCACAAGGTGTCTTGCAATGGCTAAGCCAGAAGCAAGGATAGAGACCGATTTCTCCTGGTCAATAGGGGTTCAGAGAACTCCCCACCCACTCTTTGAATCTTTTGAGAAAAAGTACAGAAAAAGGAGAAAGAGGAGTAGAGATGAGAAAAGAAATCTCTGAGCACGAGGTGATCCAAGACGGCAGAGCCGACCAATAGGAATCCGGGTGGCAAAAAGGCCGACCTTGCAGAGATCCAAAAGGAGTCTCCACCCACTCTACAAGAGATGAATAAGATAGGAATGAATAGGAGAAGGAGAAGAGTAGGGTTTAGAAAGATAAAACCTGATTCGGCACTTGAATCCCTTGTATCTTCTTCAACTTCCTAGAAATCCCTGAAAAGAAAAATCAAATAAACAAACTAAGTTAGTCCTAAAATCCTAACAAATCCTAAATAGATACTAATTTCAGAAATTTGTGAAAAATCGTCAAAATCCCCGGCAACGGCGCCAAAAACTTGTTCGCTTCCCCAAGTGTAGGGTTGCGATGTAGTAATAAACTGGGTAAGACCGAGGTCGATCCACAGGGACTTATGTAGGATTTCACAAACACATCCAAAAGCGTCTATTGAAAGCTAATAATCAGATTTTGAATAGAATTGATGTGAATAACAGTTTTAAACTAATTTGAATGTAAACAATTATAAAAAGGCACTAGAGGTTCAAGGATTCACTTATAGCAATCCTTGATGTTCAATCCGCTGTGGTATCTCATTCTCTCAACTAGAATCGATATTAAGATCTATCTAGTCGGATGATAGAGCTGTTAAACCAAACAATCTGTAATATTTAAGTGCTATGCATAAGATTCACTCAATGTAGGCTGAGCTGAGCATGCTCAATTGCATAGGTCATTCCCCTTTCCAAAAGGTCTAGTTCACAATCATAACCATCCTCAAGTCCTGTCACAAGACAAGGCTAGATCAGGATTTGAACTTGATTCAAATCACATGCACAATCCATACATATTTCAGAAAATCAGAAAAGTAGAACTTTGGTAGGAAGTCCCTTCATGAAGATCATAGTACTAGAGCGCACTCCGATTCCTCGGATCATACAGGTCTAGACCGTCACAAACCAATTAAGCAATTAAGTAATTCTCCCAAACATCCATGAGTCATCATAAGACTAAGAAAAACTACTCAAAAACTTGTATAAACTTCAAACCATAGTTCATAATCATGAATTCCATACTTAAAACCAACTAGCTACGAATTGAAACATCTTGGATCCACTACAAGCTTCACCTCTTAGCCCTAGCTAAGAGGTTTAGCTGCTCATGTCCAAGGAAACATGAAACAACTACAAAATTCATAAAAACAGTAAAAACAAACTCCAAGGAGTTGTGGAACTCCAAATATCACTTCTGCCGCCTCTAAGCTTGCTTCAGCCCCTCTTAGATACCCTAGGAACGATCCCTAGGTGTCCTTTTATAGTAGGGAGGCTCCACAACTTCGAAAAGATCGAGAATTTGCGTAAGAGTTACGCAGCGCAGAGAAAATCGGACTGAATTTGGAAGTTTCTAAGTCCTCATGCACAGCCGACCGGTCATGATCGGTCGGCCTCAATGGACAGCCACTCCAGCAAACATTGACGACCGGTCATGACCGGTCGGGCTTGTCCAGCCTTGGTCTAGCAACCATGTCCGACCGGTCAAGACCGGTCAGACGTCTTCAGCGCAGCTCCAGCAGGTATGGCCGACCGGTCAAGACCGGTCAGCCTAGTTTAGTATGGTTCCAGTGCACCTGGCTGACCGGTCTAGACCGGTCAGGCTCTCTTGGCCGACTGGTCAAGACCGGTCGGCAATCTTCCTTCTTCTTTTTCTTCTTTTTCTTTTCTTTCCTTGCTTCTTTCTTTTACTTTCTTTCTTGTTTTCTTCTTTGGTCCTCAAATGATCTTCATCAAAGTAGTCCCAAATAAGCCCTTTTTCTCTTCAATTAGGCGGAACCACTCTCAGTCCTGTAATCACAAAACATGCATTGGGTTAGCCTGCAAACCATACAAACCTTGCACAATGAGTGATGAATTTGGGTTAGAATTTGCACAATTAAGAGCTCAACACACCCCCCAACCAGCATTTTGCTAGTCCCGAGCAAAACATGCGTGAAACCAATTCTATTCTTCAAAAACTCAACTCTCCTTCTGAAACCATTATTCTATACATTCCAAGGTACATAAGCGCAAGATTCAGAAATATTAGGCGACAGAGGTTGAAACCAAAAACTCTCAAGACATAATAAGCATTCATATGGAATTCCCGCTGATTGGTTGATAAATAGAAGGACTTGAATAAATTCAACCTAGTGTGGGTAGTGAAAATTCATCTCACGAGTTTCTAGGATTATCTTCTTCATAGATCAAGTAGACTATAGAACTCAAGGTACATAGAGTCACATCAAGCCAATGACAGGAATTTGCCTTACCGTCCTTCCGACGACTTTCACACTACGTCCCATTTCCGGCTTTGGTTACGGGTAGACCATCCCCCGGTTGGTAGTAGGTAGCCCTAATCGGAATTTTCCACCAATTTTCCATCATTCCCAATTTCATCCTTCCTTTTCCTTTTTCTTTTAGTTTAGATAGGATTTTTGAAAATCCATATCTTTCATTATTTTCCCATGGACAAGGATGGACAAAGTACCCCGGCCTGATTTCTCAACACCTTAATTCAAAGTCTAGCTAATCCATAAATCACATAATCCCTTCAACTCATGAAAATCATGTAATGTGAACTAGGTGTAAAAGTGTTCAGATTTTCTATCAATCACAAAAATAGGGGAGTTCACATATAAAACCATTATGCTATGAGAGATTCCAGACATCCAGCCCCATACACTTCATATCTCCTCCTCTTATGCTCATATCAACTTGAATGCATAGAACCGGTGTTTTCCAAAAGAGTTTTGAATTTTTGAAAAATCAAAAATTTTTCACATAATTGCTTGAAATGTTGCAAAACGCTGGATTCATCCAAGTGATCCTACACCCCCCAACCAAATCTTGCATTGTCCGCAATGTAAAAGATGTGCAATGAGCAAAACATGAGAGCAATTTGAAAATAAAAGGGAGTGAGGAATGATAGTACCTGAGAGAGTGAAAAGTGAAAATCTTCCTCCTTCTAACAAACCTATGAAAAAGAAAACAAAAGCAGCAAAATCCTAATCCTAACTACTTTATAGCTCCATCAGACTAGGAGATCAATCATCCTGATACACAGGATCATTCAAAGGTATGGACATACCTTCTGAAGGAAATTTCTCAAAGAACGGCTTTAATCGCTGCCCATTCGCCTTAAAAATGTTGCCTTTCCTCGGATTTAACAGCTCGACAGTCCCATATGGATAGATAGTTTGTACAATGTAGGGACCAGTCCATCGAGATCTCAATTTTCCCGGAAATAGATGTAAGCGAGAATTATACATGAGGACTTTTTGATTGATCGTGAATGTCTTGCGAAGAATATTCTTATCATGGAATATCTTCGTCTTGTCCTTGTAAATTCTCGCATTCTCATAAGCCTCATTCCGGATTTCTGCAAGTTCATTCAATTGTAGTTTGCGTAACGAGCTTGCCTTGTCAGAATTGAAATTCATCTTCTTAATAGCCCAATATGCCCTATGTTCCAATTCCACAGGCAAGTGACAAGCCTTCCCATAGACAAGTCTATAGGGAGACATTCCAATAGGGGTTTTGAAAGCAGTACGGTAAGCCCAAAGCGCATCGGTAAGCCGAAGTGACCAAACCTTGCGATCGAGGTTCACTGTTTTCTCCAAAATGTGTTTAATCTTCCTATTGGATATCTTAGCTTGTCCACTAGTTTGTGGGTGATAGGGAGTGCTCACTTTGTGTGTTACGCCATATTTCTTCATTAAGGTTTCAAAACGGCGATTGCAAAAGTGAGACCCTCCATCACTTATAATGACTCGAGGCGTTCCAAACCGGGAAAGAATATTCTCTTTTAAAAAATGAATGACCGTTTTATGGTCATTATTCCGACAAGGGATGGCCTCGACCCATTTGAAAACATAATCAACGGCTAGCAGGATGTATAGGTTTCCAAAAGAAGATGGGAATGGGCCCATGAAATCGATGCCCCAACAATAAAAAATTTCGATTATTAAGATGGGATTGAGTGGCATCATATTTCTACGGGAGATTCCTCCTAATTTCTGACAAGGTTCACATGCTTTGCAAAACTCATGTGTATCTTTGAACATGGTAGGCCAATAAAACCCACGTTGCAGAATTTTCGCTGTGGTCTTTTTAGCCGAAAAGTGGCCACCACATGCCTGAGAATGACAGAAGGAGATGATACTTTGTTGTTCCTCATCCGGCACACATCTCCTTATGATTTGATCGAGACAATACTTGAATTAAGTATGGGTCATCCCATAGGAATTTCCGTACCTCTGTGAAGAATTTATCCTTATCTTGCTTTTTCCAATATGTAGGAATTGCACCTGTAGCAAGATCGTTAGCAATGTCCGCATACCATGGCAATTGGGAAACAGCAAAAAGTTGCTCATCAGGGAACATGTCATTGATCGCCGTCGTTTCAGGGGAATCAGTGAGGACAAGTCGAGAAAGATGGTCAGCTACTACATTCTCTACTCCTTTCTTATCACGTATTTCTATGTCGAATTCCTGGAGTAGAAGGATCCATCGTAACAACCGTGGTTTAGCATCCTTCTTAGTAAGAAGATACTTAAGCGCGGCATGGTCAGTGAATATAATGATCTTGGATCCAATCAAGTAGGACCTAAACTTGTCCAAAGCAAAAACTACGGCTAAAAGTTCTTTTTCAGTAGTGGTGTAGTTTGCTTGGGCTGAGTTTAGGGTTCTACTTGCATAGTAGATGACACATGGCTTTTTCTCTTTTCTTTGACCTAACACGGCCCCAATAGCATAATCACTAGCATCACACATAATATCAAAAGGAATGCTCCAATCAGGTGGTTGCATTATGGGAGCACATGTCAACATACCTTTAAGGGTGGTAAAGGCCTTTTGACATTCTTCATTCCACTCGAATGAATTTTCCTTTTGAAGTAGGTTACATAAAGGGCGAGAGAGTGAATTGAAGTCCTTTATGAACATTCTGTAAAATCCTGCGTGTCCTAAAAAGGACCGTACATCTCGTATGCTTTTGGGTGGTGGAAGGTTAGAGATAAGATCAATTTTCGCTTTGTCCACCTCGATTCCATTTTGTGAACTGATGTGACCAAGTACAATTCCCTTTTGAACCATGAAGTGACACTTCTCCCAATTGAGCACAAGGTTCTTCTCTTCACATCTTTTCAGCACAGACTTCAAGTGCTCAAGGCACTCATCAAAGCTACAACCAAATAAGGAAAAATCATCCATGAAGACTTCGAGAATGGTCCCCACCATGTCAGAAAAGATACTCATCATACAACGCTGAAAGGTGGCAGGGGCATTACATAGTCCAAATGGCATCCGTCGGTAGGCGAAAGTGCCGAATGGACATGTAAATGTAGTCTTTTCTTGGTCTTCACGGGCAATTTCTATTTGGTTGTACCTTGAATAGCCATCAAGGAAGCAAAAGTGGGAATGACCCGCCAACCGTTCTAAAATTTGATCAACAAATGGTAGGGGGAAGTGGTCTTTCCTCGTGACAGTGTTTAGCTTTCTGTAGTCAATGCACATTCTCCAACCAGGTAGTGACTCTAGTTGGCACGAGTTCATTATTGGCATTGGCTAGGATGGTTATTCCGGATTTCTTAGGTACCACTTGAGTTGGGCTCACCCATTGGCTATCGGATATTGGGTAAATGATACCTACATCCAATAGTTTCACCACTTCGGCCTTAACCACATCCTTCATGTTTGGATTTAGTCGTCTTTGTGGTTGCCGGAATGTCTTCGCATTCTCCTCAAGGTGTATGCGATGAGTACAAATCAGTGGGTCTATGCCTTTGAGATCCACAATTGACCATCCAATGGCACTTTTGTGCTCTAATAAAGTGGCTATTAACCTACTCTCTTATTCCTCATCCAAGTGGGAAGAAATCACCACTGGATATGTCTCATCTCGACCTAAATAAACATATTTCAGCTCACTTGGTAATGGTTTTAGGTCGAGTGTAGGTGTCTTGATGTTGGATGGGAGGGCCTTGTTCTCGTTTATTGGCAAAGGCTCAAATAGGGCCCTCCATCTTTTATTATCAAGCACTGGCATCATCTCTAGCATGGCATCCATCTCTTGTATTGTGTCATCATTCGTCTCATGAGAATGGGCCACACATGCCTCCAAAGGGTCGGAAAATAGTGATAAGGGGACTGTATCCTCCACGAATGATTCGATCATGTTTAATTCATGGACATCATCATCAACTTCCCGTGGTTGTTTGCATAAATCAAATATGTTAAGCTCAAGGGTCATATTTCCAAAGGACATTTGTACAAGTTCGTTTCTACAATTGATAATAGCATTTGAAGTAGCTAGAAACGGTCGTCCAAGTATGACGGGAATTTGAGCACCGGTGCCTATTACGGGATGTGTATCTAAGACAATAAAGTCTACTGGGTAGTAGAATTTATCAACTTGGACTAGAACATCCTTTATCATTCCTCTCGGTATACGGATGGATCTATCAGCAAGTTGGAGTGTGGTTTTGGTGGGTTTCAATTCACCTAACCCAAGTTGTTCGTAGACCGAGTATGGAATGAGATTCACACTTGCCCCCCAAGTCGAGTAGGGCTTGTTTAATCCGGTAGTCTCCTATGATGCATGAGATGGTTGGACTACCTGGATCCTTGTATTTTTGGGGCACCTCTTGTTTGATAATGGCACTCAAATTCTCAGTCAAAAGGACTTTGTTGTGAACATTGTGTTTCCTTTTGACTGTACATAATTCTTTTAGAAATTTGGCATAAGATGGTATTTGTTTTATTGCATCCAACAACGGGATGTTGATCTTCACCTGCTTGAATACTTCTAAAATTTCCAGATTTTTATCCAAAGGTTTGGGTGAAATCAACCTTTGTGGAAATGGGGCAACCGGCTTGTATTGTCTTTCCGGTTCTTTCTTTTGTGGAATATTGTTTAGGCTATCATCCTCTTTGGGAATTTTCGGATCCTTAGGCTTTGGGGCCTTCACCGGATTAGATTTGTCAATTTCTTTCCCACTTCTCAAAGTGGTGATAGCTTGAACATGTTCGTATGGTGGGAGGATGAGCTTTCATCTTGTATCTCATACTAGGTCCTTGGGTTAGGAAGAGGTTGGGCAGGAAGTGTGCCCTTCTCTCTAACACTAAGGTGAGATTCAACTCTAGCCAGAGATGTTTTCAATTCATTGATGGCTTGAGTTGAATTTTGATTGAATTTTAATTGCTCTTGCATGAACCCATCTATTTTGAGAGAATTTGTCTTATTATACTCAGCTTGGACCGATACGAATGCACCCAACATCTCCTCTAGTGATACTTTTGGAGTGTTGTTTGCATTTGCAGTGGGTCCATTCCTCCAACTGAAGTTGGGATGGTTCTTCCAATTAGGATTAAACGTGTTTGAGTTTGGAGCACCATATTGTTGTTGATAACTGTTTATGGCATTTGTTTGTTCTTGTAAGATGCCTTGGACCACTGAAATTGTGGGACAATCTTGTGTAGTATGTTGAGTGCCAGCACAAATTCCACAAACAGTTTCAACGTCAGTGGAGTTGATTGTTTCTCCTTTCCTTAATTCCATGGCTTCGACCTTTCTTGTGAGGTTAGCCAACCGTGCACTTATGCTATCTTCTTCTGATAAGACATACATTCCCCCTTTTTCCTTTTGTTGGCTAGTCTTGGAATTAGTTGGTTTCGATGTGTCCCAAGCCTGTGCATTCTCAGCCAATTCTTCCAAATAATCCCATGCTTCATCAGCTTCCTTATTCATGAACTCCCCGTTACACATCATCTCCACAAATTGGCGCATGGGTGAAGTCAGTCCTTCATAGAAAACGCTTATAACCCGCCAAATTTCATAGCCATGATGTGGGCATGCATTTAATAACTCCTTAAACCTCTCCCAACATTGGAAGAAGGTTTCATCTTCTTTTTCGGGCAAAGTTCATGATAAGGCACTTCAACATGTTCGTTTTGTGAGTAGGGAAGAATTTTTTTATAAATTCTCTGTGCATATCAGTCCATGCACCAATTGATCTTGGCCTCAATGCATAAAGCCAACCCTTGGCTTTATCCTTAAGAGTGAAAGGGAAGAATTTGAGTCTTACTACATCTTCAGTAACATTTGCAAAGTGCATGGTGGTGATCACCTCATCAAACTCCTTAAGGTGTTGATAGGCACTTTCACTGTCTAACCCATGGAATTTAGGGAGAAGTTAAATCACTCCTAGTTTCAAATCCACATTCCCTGCATTTTGTGGAAAAACTATGCATGAGGGAGTGCTCGCTCTTGCGGGTTGCAAGAAATCACGTAAAGTCCTAGGTCGGGGAACATTCTCAACCACATTCTCCCCTGTTTCAGTTTGGTTTTGGCCCAGATTAGGTTGATTTGCAGCCATATTTTCAGACAAAATTGAAGAGTTTAGATGTCTCCTAGCACGTGGTTCTCTGTCAATTCCTTCTACTATCCCCCCTTCACGTATGAGTTGGTTATTGGAATCCCGAGCCTAATGTGGCATGCAAAACCAAAAAAATAAGAAACAAAGAGAAAGAAGAATTCCTCCTCCCTTTCTTTACTTTTCTCTAAGACCGAAGCACAAGGTGTCTTGCAATGGCTAAGCCAGAAGCAAGGATAGAGACCGATTTCTCCTGGTCAATAGGGGTTCAGAGAACTCCCCACCCACTCTTTGAATCTTTTGAGAAAAAGTGCAGAAAAAGGAGAAAGAGGAGTAGAGATGAGAAAAGAAATCTCTGAGCACGAGGTGATCCAAGACGGCAGAGCCGACCAATAGGAATCCAGGTGGCAAAAAGGCCGACCTTTCAGAGATCCAAAAGGAGTCTCCACCCACTCTACAAGAGATGAATAAGATAGGAATGAATAGGAGAAGGAGAAGAGTAGGGTTTAGAAAGATAAAACCTGATTCGGCACTTGAATCCCTTGTATCTTCTTCAACTTCCTAGAAATCCCTGAAAAGAAAAATCAAATAAACAAACTAAGTTAGTCCTAAAATCCTAACAAATCCTAAATAGATACTAATTTCAGAAATTTGTGAAAAACCGTCAAAATCCCCGGCAACGGCGCCAAAAACTTGTTCGCTTCCCCAAGTGTAGGGTTGCGATGTAGTAATAAACTCGGTAAGACCGAGGTCGATCCACAGGGACTTATGTAGGATTTCACAAACACATCCAAAAGCGTCTATTGAAAGCTAATAATCAGATTTTGAATATAATTGATGTGAATAACAGTTTTAAACTAATTTGAATGTAGACAATTATAAAAAGGCACTAGGGGTTCAAGGATCCACTTGTAGCAATCCTTGATGTTCAATCCGCTGTGGTTTCTCATTCTCTCAACTAGAATCGATATTAAGATCTATCTAGTCGGATGATAGAGCTGTTAAACCAAACAATCTGTAATATGTAAGTGCTATGCGTAAGATTCACTCAATGTAGGTTGAGCTGAGCATGCTCAATTGCATAGGTCATTCCCCTTTCCAAAAGGTCTAGTTCACAATCATAACCATCCTCAAGTCCTTGTCACAAGACAAGGCTAGATCAGGATTTGAACTTGATTCAAATCACATTTACAATCCATACATATTTCAGAAAATCAGAAAAGTAGAACTTTGGTAGGAAGTCCTTTCATGAAGATCATAGTATTAGAGCGCACTCCGATTCCTCGGATCATACAGGTCTAGACCGTCACAAACCAATTAAGCAATTAAGTAATTCTCCCAAACATCCATGAGTCATCATAAGACTAAGAAAAACTACTCAAAAACTTGTATAAACTTCAAACCATAGTTCATAATCATGAATTCCATACTTAAAACCAACTAGCTACGAATTGAAACATCTTGGATCCACTACAAGCTTCACCTCTTAGCCGTAGCTAAGAAGTTTAGCTGCTCATGATCCAAGGAAACATGAAACAACTACAAAATTCATAAAAACAGCAAAAACAAACTCCAAGGAGTTGTGGAACTCCAAATTTCACTTCCGCCGCCTCTAAGCTTGCTTCAGCCCCTCTTAGATACCCTAGGAACAATCCCTAGGTGTCCTTTTATAGTAGGGAGGCTCCACAACTTCGAAAAGATTGAGAATTTGCAGTAAGAGTTACGCAGCGCAGAGAAAATCGGACTGAATTTGGAAGTTTCTAAGTCCTCACACACAGCCGACCGGTCATGACCGGTCAGCCTCAATGGACAGCCACTCCAGCAAGCATGGCCGACAGGTCATGACCGGTCGGGCTTGTCCAGCCTTGGTCCAGCAACCATGTCCGACCGGTCAAGACCGGTCGGATGTCTTCAGCGCAGCCTCCAGCAGGTATGGCCGACCGGTCAAGACCGGTCGGCCTAGTTTAGTATGGTTCCAGTGCACTTGGCTGACCGGTTAAGACCGGTCGGCAATCTTCCTTCTTCTTTTTCTTCCTTTTCTTTTCTTTCCTTGCTTCTTTCTTTTACTTTCTTTCTTCTTTTCTTCTTTGGTCCTCAAATGATCTTCATCAAAGTAGTCCCAAATGAGCCCTTTTTCTCTTCAATTAGGCGGAACCACTCTCAGTCCTGTAGTCACAAAACATGCATTGGATTAGCCTACAAACCATACAAACCTTGCACAATGAGTGATGAATTTGGGTTAGAATTTGCACAATTAAGAGCTCAACACGAGCATATGCTTTCTTTGACGCTAGAGAATATCCTCCATAAGATGGACCTCCAGCAATGGTTCGGATCTCACAGTGGGTTCAGCATCTTCTTGCGAAGGGTAATGCTGAGGTGACCTTTTCCTTTGTGATGGGGCTTTCGCTTTCTTAGGCGACAGACCCTGTCGCACCACGTAATCTCGGAGATGACCCTTTCGAATCAGGGCTTAATGTGATCTTTTAATGATATACAATCTTGGGTGTTGTGCCCATGATCTTTATGGAAATAGCAAAACTTTCTCTTGTCTCTTTTTCAGGATCGGACTTGATCTTTGAAGGCCACTTCACATACGGTTTGTGCTTGATCTTCATTAATACTTTCTCATGAGATTGGTTAAGAGGTGTATAGTTATGATATTTACCAGAGTAGGGCTTCTTTGGGGAATGATCCCGTCGATCGCGTCAATATTTCTTATCAGGAGGAGAGATCTCCTCAGACTTACGCTTCTTGCCCTGTATACCGTGACGTGCCAAAGCGACTTCTTCCGCATTGATGTATTTTTTAGCCTTTACTTGGAATTTCATCATAGTTTTAGGAGGGTTCTTGTCCAGGGCGAACCGGAATTTTTCACTTGTAATCCGACTATAAGGGCGGTGAGGCCTTTATCTTTGAAATAACCTTCAGTTTAGAGGGCTTCTGCAGTGAACCGAACTGTAAACTCCTTAATTGTCTCCCCATGCTGCTGCTTTAGATCTATTAAATGAGACGCCGACTTTTTGGTACGGATGCTCCCCATGAATTGAGAGAGGAAGAGCTTCGATAATTGAGATAAGGATCCGATAGAACGAGGTTTTAGGCCTCGAAACCATGTATGCGCTGCATCCTTTAGAGTTAAGGAGAAAGCCCTACACATAATTTCTGAACCATGTCCCTCCAGCTCCATAAGAGACTTATACATCTCCAGATGTTCGAGAGGATCGCTGGTGCCTGTATACAGGGCGATGATAGGCGTTCGGTATTTCTTAGGCAAGGGAGCCTCTATAACCTCGCGGGTGAAGGGAGATTCAGATCGATGGATTGATGCAAGAGCAATAGGTGGGAGGTTAGACCGATATCGCTGTTCCATATCGTCGAAGCGATCCTCGATTCTCTTGAGATCTCCTTCCCATGGTAAGGTGTAGTTTAAATTTTTGACGGCAGACCCCCGAGATTGTTGTTGCTGGGAGGTACTGGAGTGTATAGAATGTGGAGGAGGTACCGAGACTTGATTGCCAAGTGGCATTCGATTTGAATGAGGATTTGGTTGGGTTCGTGGCTCGCTTGAAGAATGTATGGAAGCTACTGGTATAGGTTGCATCGGCGGCCCTTCTGGAGGTTGCTGTTGTGGTTCTGAAAAGTGTTGATCAAACCGATTAGATAAGGTTTGAAGCCCAGCTTTGAGAGTAAGAAGTGTGTTTCTGACGAAACGCATAATGTCGTCTTGACTGTCGGATATATCATGAAATGAATTTTGCGATGGCAAGTTGAATTCTACCGGGAGAACCCCTGTCGAGGTAGCAATGAGGGGGATTCGACGCTGGTTTAGAGATGTCAGGCGGAGGTAACGTCTGTCTTGAAGTGGAAGGATGAACAGTCTTTTTGGGAGGCATAGTGGGAGATAACGATCAGCGATGAGAATGGTTTATTCTGAAAGCGTTCCCACAGACGACGTCAATCTGTTTACGTCGGATTTGGTAACAGGATCCTCCAGATGTTCACCTTCCTTTGAGCCAGCTTCCCTCCAAACCTGAAAGAATAAAAGAGAGAACTAAGGGTGGCCGGTGTCCAGCCGTTGGCCCTCTGAAGCTTAAGTTAGACGAGACACGGTTATAAAGTGAAAAGCTGGATATGAGCTTAGAGATTGTGTACCTTTATCATCTATGAGGCCATATATTTATATAGATCCAGGTGATCTAATCTTTTACGCTAGTTGTAAGGATCACTGCTGATTTTAAGGGATTAGATGCTTATCCTGTTAATCCTTAAATGGAGGGATGACCTAACAACCTTAGATGTCTAACTGATTACGTCTCTTGATGGAGATGCTCAGGAGTTATGGATGAGGACGAACCAAAACCGATCTATACAGACTGATACTGAAAGGCAGCAATTATTCGCCTCGAAGGTAACCTCATTCAACAACCTTGAAGTGGGCTGCTCGCAGGTGGATGTATGATCCCTTTCGACGACTACGAGCCGAACTGCTCGCATGCGAAACCTTTGTTTTGTAACTAGGGAGTAAAAGCAGGTGAATTATAAGATGTTCTCATCCGATGACCAGCGACCAAGGTAGCTCATGGACTTGGGAGTGTATACCGCACTTTCACGACCTGTGAGCTTCGACCATAAGGGCTTGTGGGTTGAACACTGAAAGTAAAAAGGCGCTCGCGAGTCTTGAGTCTTTGATATCTTCGACATCTTCGACCACCGCTTTTCTGCTATAACACATGATCAGCACATTCTTCGTAAGACCTTCACGACTAATCAAAAAGGCCCTTATGTATAATTCTAAACTACACTTATTTCTGAAAAAATTGAGATCTCGATGGACTGGTCCCTACATTGTAAAACTGTTTATCCATATGGGACCATCGAGTTGTTGAATCCAAGGAACGGTAATATCTTTAAATAAAATGGTCAGCGATTAAAGCCATTCTTTAAGAATTTTCCTTCAGAAGGTATGTCCATACCTTTGACTGATCTTGTGTATCAGGATGGTTGATCTCCTAGTCTGATGGAGGTATAGAGTAGTTAGGATTAGGATTTTGTTACTTTTGGTTTACTTTTTCATAGGTTTGATAGAAGGAGGTAGAATTTCAGTTTTTGTTCTCTCAGGTACTCTCATCCCTCATCCCCTTTATTTTATATTTTCTCTCATGTTTTGCTCATTGCATATCTTTTACATTGAGGACAATGTAAGATTTGGTTGGGGGGTGTGGGATCACTAAGATGAATATAGTGTTTTGTAACATCTCGAGCAATTATGTAGAACTTTTTGAATTTTTCTACAAATTCAAAACTCCATTAAAGAACTTTGTTTCTATGCATTTGGGATGGTATGAGTATAAGAAAAAGGAGAGGCAAAGTGAGTAAAGTTGAATATATTGAACAATCTCTAAGATACTAGTTTTATATGCGAATCCCCCTATTTTTATGATTGATAGAATTTCTAAACACTTTTACACTTAGTTCACATTACACGATTCTCACGCTTTGAAAGGATTATGTAGAATTGTGGATTGGTTAAGTTTGGATTTGAGGAATTGAGAAACCAAGCCGGGGTACTTTGTCCATCCTTGTCCATGGGAAAATAATGAAAGATATGGATTTTTAAAAATCCTATCTAATGAAAAAGAAAATGGGAAAGGAAGGATGAAAATATGGGAATGATGGAGAATATGGTGGAAAATTCCGAAAAAGGGCTACCTATTACCAACCGGGGGATGGTCTACCTATAACTAAAGCCGAAAATGGGACGTAGTAAGAAAGCCGTCGGAAGGACGGTAAGGCAAATTCCTGTCATAGGCTTGTTGTTGATCTATACACCGTTGAATCCATACCGAAGTTAATGAAGAAGGTAACCCTGAAAATCTATGAGATGAGCATTCACTGAGCACACTAGGTTAAATTGTTTGGATTCTTCTATTTATCAATCAATCAGCGAGAATTTCATTTGAGTACTTGGTATATTTTGGAAAATTCAAGGTTTCAACTTCTATCACTGGGCATTTCAGAATTCTTTACACTTGCATATCATTGAGTATATAGAAACATGGTTTCTAAAGGAGAGTTGGATTTTGAAGAATGAAATTTGTTTCACGCATGTTTTGCTTGGGACTAGTAAAATGCTGGTTGGGGGGTGTGTTGAGCTCTTAAATGTGCATATTCTAACCCCATTTCATTACTTACTATGCTTGAAATAAGTGATTAAAGACCCAACTAATGCATGGTTTTGTGGTTGTAGGAATGAGAGAGAGAATTCATCAAATGAGGGCTTAGAGATGCTGTTTACACACCTTAAAGATCAAAGGAATGAAGGACCAAAGGTGGAGCAAAAGTGCATTGAAGATGAAGGAGGAGAAGCTGAGAAGCTAATTCATGTCCATCGGCCAAACCCTCCAGAAATAGCAAACTCTCTGGACACATTTTAGGAGGACCGACCCCTTGACTGATCGGCCGGACAAACTGATCAACCGGTCATCCGACCGGCCAACTGAAAGGTCGGTGTTGGGGCTCAAATTTGCACCCATTGTAAAACAACATCCCGTGGTCCATTGACAATGATTTGGATAAGTTTTGAGGCAAGGAAAGCCCTGAAAATGCTAGCATAACCCTGATCGCTTAGTAGCGACCAAAATTTATAAACAGCATTTCAGAGCAGAATTGGACATACGCTTCACCGCCAAATGATCCGAAATGTCCTAAAACCCCTAACTTGCAAGTTTCGAAGTCATCCAGTGCATATTTTTACCTGCGCACCTCGAAATGCATTTCGTCCCTGCCGGAGCTGACCAAAAAGGTCCGTAAGCCTATAACTACCATTTCAGAGCGGAACTAGACATGCGCTTTGCCGCCAAATGATCCAAAATGTCCTAAAACTCCTAACCTGTAAGTTTTGAAGTCATCCGGTGCATATTTTACCTGCGCACCTCGAAATGCATTTCGTCCTTGCCCGGAGTTGACCAAAAGGGTCCGTAAGCCTACAGCTACCATTTCAGAGCGGAACTGGACATGCGCTTCACTGCCAAATGATCCAGAGCACCCCAAAACCCTTAAATAGCAAGTTTAAAGTCATTACGATGCGTATTTCCATGCGCGCGCTCCCCGGAACAACGTTCCTATACTGACAAGCCGACCTGGAGGCTCCAAATTAGGAAGTACCAAAATTGGAAACATCTGGACTTTCACACCCCATCCCGTTCATTCAGGAGGTCAATCATAGCCTAGAAGTGGCTTGGCGACAGTGAGTGCATGTCTAAAAAAGGTAGCTGTCCTTTGGAGGTCCCCCGTCGGAGCTGAAATCCTGAAATTTTCTAAGTGCTGGAATCCTAAAAATCTGGCTAAGTAGTGGGAAAGCGTCGGCAAAGGACATGCGCCTGGCCTCCAACCACATGCGCTTGCACCCTATTGGTGAAAGGGAGTGAATTAAACACTTTTCCGAAAAGCGCCGGGAAATGCGCCGGAAAATCACATACGCTCGGATCCACCACATGCGCTTGGCTGCTTTCTACCACATGCGCTTGGCACTGTTTTCTACCACTTGCGCTGGGAAATACCCGCCGGACCGGACCTAAACCCGATTACCCTCTATAAATAGCGATGTCACTTCATTTCATTAGCACGAGATCATCCCCCGCCGACCTCAGAGCGATGTAAGCACCACATGCGCTTGCTCTTTTTCCCCTCGCCGGATGCCTTGGCTGGACTGGATTCCCTCGCCGGAAAGGGATTTCCCTCGTCGGAATCCCAAGTTCAGGAAGAAATCCTGAAAATTTCTAATCTAAGTGTTGGGCACATGCGCCAACTTTTCCCCCACATGCGCCGGCTTTTTCCCCCACATGCGCCGGCTTTTCTGGCCTGAAAATCTCGAATTTTCTCTAAGTCTGGGAGAGACATGCGCCCACTCTTTGGGTCCAGGCGCATGTGCACTACCACATGCGCCCGGAACACCCCTCCTTCAGTTGTTTTTTCATAAAAAATATCTCCACATGCGCCCGGGAGATGGGATATGCGCCTGGCTCCTAACCACATGCGCCTGAAAGCTGATGCAGTGCTACATGCGCCTGCAGTAACACCACATGCACCTAAACCATCCCCTCCATGCGCCTGTACACTGGTTGGAGGGGTGGACCTTCCGTTGTGCGGCTCGCCTTCGTCCGGGATCGAATTTTGATGAAATCGCCTCTCCTAGATGCGTCTCGATGAGTTCTATCCATCCATCGGATCAGATTCTCCAACGGTCAATGATAAGTGGACCAAATCAGTGTTTTGGTCCAAAATGACCAACACTTCGCCAATTTGGCAACTCTGGAAATCCTTCTGAAAGAGCCGAAAACGAGAAGAATCGGGCGGAATTGATCGAGCCCGAGAGGAAAACTTTTCTTCTACTTGACATGATACACCATAATCATGCACCACGACGAGGTTATCCGATCTCAGGACCCTCGAATACCCTAATCAAGCGGTCGATAGGTCCGCCACTTAGTCATTTTCAGCCCTGGGAAGCGCCCTGTTGGCCCGGAAATCGACTTCCGCTAAGCAAATCATCGCACCGCTATCTTCGTGGACGTAATCCACTCCTGTTCCAAGACGGTCATCGATAATATTCACCGATTTTCCTGATTAGACGGCAAACAGGTCCACTACTTAGTCATTTTCAGCCCTGGGAAGTGCCCTATTGGCCCGGAAATCGACTTTTGCTAAGCAAATCGAAACGCGATCGCACCGCGATCTTCGTGGACGTAATCCACCCCTGTTTAAAGACGGTTATTGATAATACTCACCAATTTCCCTAATCAGACCGTAAGCAGGACCACTATTTAGTCATTTTCAACCCTGGGAAGTGCCCTGTTGGCTTGAAAATTGACTGATGTCAGATGAAATCAACCGCGATCTCAAAGACGCCGAGGCAAAGCTAAACTACTCAGGCTATCCAACAGCCGAATTAAGCATTCACGGGGCACCGATCCTCATCAGTCATAAGAAATTGGCATGAACAGGAGTCCATCGGACCCTATACTTAGCCACTTGCAGGCATCGGGAATAGCCGATCCAACCCATTGAATTTGGATCCTCAAAAGAGCTTGGCTCGATAAAGCCTACTTGATCCCAAATAGATCATTGAAAATACTCAGAAGAAAGAGTGTTCTCGAAGACGAGTCGCCCGACTCCAGAAGAAATACATTTACTTTACTGTACAAAGCTCTATTCATCCCGGATAAAGGTCCGAGGCTAAACCTAAGGGGTTATGGTTACCACGAGAAACCACAAACAAAGAGTTCAAACTAAGCTTGAAACATCCTGCTATGGACTGCCACTATAAAAAAAAACAGTCGATGCCCTACCCATCGACAACGGGTCCGTCGGTTGAGCTGATGAGGTAGTTGTGAAGTGCTCTCCTAAGGTCACCCGTCATACAAAGTACGGGCGCGGGCCTTGGGTTATGCCGACCAACATTTCGATGTTCGTGTATTCCAGCGGTCACCTGTTCACAATAACAGGCGCGGGCCCAGAGTTGCACCACTCGATTAAAAAAACCTCGTTCGGGAACGTAGCGGAGTGCTCTCCTAAGGTCACCCGTCATAAAAATACGGGCGCAGGCCTTGGGTTATGCCGACCAACATTTGAGGATCGTATATTCCAGCGGTCACCTGTTCACAGTAACAAGCGCGGGCCCAGAGTTGCACCACTCGAATCCTGACAGTCTCTCAACCCGGACAATCCAAAAGAAAATGGGACATAGACATCTGGCGTGTCTAATAAATGTGGCTCAGTCCATAACAAGAAAACAAAGGTCTAAACGACCATGAACTCAAGACCATAATCCCCGACGGATTAGTCTTTTGCCTTCCAATCAAGGGTGATCAACCATTGATGTAATTAAAGGCTCGTGACCAGTATCACAGCCTAGAATGTAAAAGATCTCAGAATCTCTGGAATAAAATTCGCCTTGCGATATCTCTCTCTTGTGTACACTTTGTGATTGCTTATGATTGTCTATGAATGTCTCTATACTCAAAATTCCCCATAATAAAAGAAACACAAGAAAAAAAAGGACTGCTGACGAGCAGTTTTGACCTCTTTTTCTAAGTTCTAACCGTCGGCCTATGCATTACAACGTCCAGCGAATTCAGCAGTTCCACCGACCGGCCGGCCGACCGGTCGGCTGATGGGCCGGACTATGTAAAAAAGACTCCAATGAGGGTTACATTTGCAAGCACTTTGTCCGATCGGCCGGACAGGGGGTCCGACTGGCCGATCAACACTCAGGAACATCTGGAGCTCCGAAAATCTCTGCCCAAAATGTTAATCTTGCGGGATTTCTCAAAGTTTCTTTGCACCTAGGGATCTAAAGCTATAAAAGGACTTCTCTGGCTCGTTACTAGGGCATCCTAGAAGAGATTTACCATGGTGGGAGGCAGCAGAAGTCAGATCCAGAGTTCTACAACTCCTAGTTTGTTCTTCTAGTTTTATATTTTTCTTAGTTGTTTTCATGTTTCCTTGGATCATGAACAGCTAAACCTCTTAGCTAGGGTTAAGAGGTGAAGCTTGTAGTGAATCTAAGTGTTCGCTCGCCTCAAGTGTAAGGCTGCGATGTAGTAATAAAACTCGGTAAGACCGAGGTCGATCCACAGGGAAAGAGTAACAGCTTTCAAATCACTCCAGCAACTCAGCTTTATATAGGAAATTCAGATTCAATGGTGTTAAAACAAGAAATTTATGAGAAATCAGAGATATAATGTACTAAGGCTTTCAAGGATCCACTTGTAGCAATCCTATGTCAATTCAGTCAATCCAAGTATAGAACACAATTAGATTTGAAGTCCTATCTCTCATCTAATTGGAAAATAAAGCATTCACACACATTCATCCAATTCAAGTTGAACTTCCAAGTTCAAGTCCATTCCATCAATGTAGAATTCAAATTCATAGCCTGCGGAGTAACAGCCATGCCTATGGACTATGGCCTGCTCAAGGATTACTATAATTCGAATCTAAACAAGCAACCTGTGATAATCTCAGAGAATTAAAAGGAATTCATGTCCGGAGCACATGAACTCAGATAAGACATCTCAAACTACCATCTTTTGAACTGAAACATAAGGAAAATCTAACTTTGAATTGAAAAATACTTGAATCAAACTGAAATTAACATAGAATTGGCTACAAGCTTCACCTCTCAGCCTTAGCAGAGAGGTTTTAGCCGAGCATAGTCATGCTACAACTAAAAACTCAAAAATAAAGCATAAAACTAGAAAAACCCGAAGATAGATGTTGTAGACGCTCCACAGTCACCTTCAGCCTCCAAACTCACGTTCCTTCTCTTCTCTGATACCTTAGGGAGAGCCCCTAGGTGGCCTTTTATAGCAACAATCCTCCCTTGCGTCGGATTCTGCGAAATCCTATGCCTTGCGCAGCAATTTTCGGAGTCCCGAATTAGAAAGGACTCCTTCTTACGCAGAGCCGACCGGTCGTGACCGGTCGGACTGATTTTCCATGCATTCCAGGGGGTACTGCCGACCGGTCATGACCGGTCGGACAGACCTGTCCACAGTGTCCAGCATGCATGCCCGACCGGTCATGACCGGTCGGGCTCTTTTTGCCTTGATCCAGTATACATGGCCGACCGGTCACGACCGGTCGGCCTATCTTCAACTTGCGAAGCCTTCTTACAGTGTGCATGGCCGACCGGTTAGGACCGATCGGCCTCTCTTCTACTTGTTCCTGTGATGTGGCTGACCGGTCGGACGACCGGTCAGCCTTATTTTTCTTCATCTTTTTCTTCTTTTTTTTCTTGGTCCATCTTAGGACTTCATCCAATGTCTTCAAATATAATCTTTTGGCTCCAATTTGATGAAATCCACTCTTATCTCTACAATCACAAAACACATGTTAGGTGGGCCTTTAAACCATGAAAATCATGCAAACTATGTAGTGTAATGGGCAATGTAATGTATAAATTGGAGGTTCAACACACCCCCCAACCAGCTTTTTGCTAGTCCCGAGCAAAACATGCGTGAAACAGTTTCAAACCTCCAAATCCAACTCTCTTCCAGAAATCATGTTTCTATCCATTCCAAGATGTATAAGTGTAAAATTTGGAAAACTTAGGTGTTAGAAGCTGAACCTTGGACTCTCAAAACATAAAAAGTGTTTACATGAAATCCCCGCTGACTGATTGATAAATAGAAGAACTCGAACAAATTCCACCTAGTGTGCATAGTGAAGGATCATCTCACAAGTTCCTGGAATCATCTTCTTCATAGATTAAGTAGACCAAGGATTTTAAGGTGCACAGAGCAACAGCAAGCCTATGACAGGAATTTGCCTTACCGTCCTTCCGACGGCTTTCACACTACGTCTTATTTCCAGCTTTGGTTACGGTTCGACCATCCCCCGGTTGGTAATAAGTAGCCCTTTTCGGAATTTTCCACCATTTTTCTTTCCTTCCCGATTTCATCCTTTCTTTCCTTTTTCTTTTAAATTAGATAGGATTTTTAGAAATCCATATCTTCCGTTATTTTCCCATGGACAAGGATGGACAAAATACTCCGGCTTGGCTGCTCAACACCTTTAATTCAAAGTCTAGCTAATCTACAAATCACATAAACCTGTCACTCATGAAAATCGTGTAATGTGAACTTGGTGTAAAGCTGTTCAAATTTTCTATCAATCACAACAATAGGGGAACTATCATATAAAACCATTATGTTGGAAGAAATTCAAGACTACAACATCACACACTTCGTTTCTCCCTTTTTTTTCTACTTATAGCCTCAAATGTATAGAAACAAAATTTTCTAAAAGAGTTTTGAGATGTTAAAAAATTCAAAAAAATTTTGCCGCATATGAAGCTCGAAATGTTACAATATGCTAGATGAGGGATCTCATCTCACCCCCCAACCAAATCTTGCATTGTCCTCAATGTAAAAAGATAGTCAATAAGCATGAACATGAGAGCAATGGTAAAATATGAGAGAGTGAGCGTAATAGTACCTGAGAGCGCGATCATGGAAGTCTGCAACTCCAACAACTAAATCCTACTAAAACAGTAAAACAAAACTAAACCTACCTATGCTATACCTCCATCAGACTAGGAGATCAATCATCCTGATAGACAGGATCATTCAGGGAGATGGACATGTCCTCTGAATCAAATTTCTCAACAAATGGTTTAAGGCGTTGTCCATTAACTTTGAAACAGTCACCATTTGCTGCATTCTCAATCTCAACAGCCCCATGAGGAAAAACTTCTTTAACAATATATGGGCCGGTCCATCGAGATCGTAATTTTCCCGAAAAAAGATGAAGTCGGGCATTATACAAGAGCACTTTCTGTCCTTCATGGAAAGATTTCCTTAAGATGTGCTTGTCATGAAAGGCCTTCATCTTGCTCTTGTAAATTCTCGAATTCTCATATGCATCGTTCCGGATCTCATCAAGCTCATTTAATTGAAGTTTGCGAAGCGAGATAGCCTTGTCTATGTCAAAATTTAGGGCCCGAATTGCCCAATAGGCTTTGTGTTCTATCTCCACAGGCAAGCTTTCCCATAGACAAGTCTATAAGGGGACATTCCAATGGGTGTCTTGTAGGCAGTACGGTGAGCCCAAAGTGCATCATCTAATCGTAGGGACCAATCCTTGCGATCCGGTCTCACCGTCTTTTCTAAAATCTGCTTGATTTCCCTATTGGAGATTTCAGCTTGTCCACTTGTTTGTGGGTGGTATGGGGTACTTACTTTGTGCCTAATACCATATTTCTTCATCAAAGTTTCAAAAGGTCTATTGCAAAAGTGAGAACCACCATCACTAAAAATGGCTTTAGGTGTCCCAAATCTAGAAAGTATATTTTCTTTGAGAAACTTGAGAACCGTACGATGATCGTTGGTTCTACATGGGATAGCCTCTATCCATTTAGACACATAGTCTACGGCAAGCAGAATATAGACATGTCCAAAAGATGAGGGGAATGGTCCCATGAAATCGATGCCCCAACAGTCAAAGACTTCAAGATGTTGAATTGGGGTCAGGGGCATCATATTTCGACGGGATAATCCTCCTAACTTCTGGCAGCGCTCGCACGCTTTACAAAATTCGTGGGTGTCCTTAATTAACGTGGGCCAATAAAAACCACACTGTAGAATTTTTGCAGTTGTTTTCTTGGCTGAAAAATGACCCCCACATGCTTGATCATGACAAAAGGAGATGACTGAATTGTATTCATCATCGGGGACGCATCTCCTTATAATTTGGTCTGGGCAATATTTAAACAATAGAGGTTCATCCCAGAAAAATCTGCGCACTTCCCTTAGAAATTTACGTTTGTCTTACGCAGTCCAATGAGTTGGCATCGCACCTGTAGAAAGATAATTGGCTATATCAGCGTACCATGGTGGATGCATAGCAACAAAGAGTTGCTCGTCAGGGAATGAGTCCTCAATAGGTGACTCGTCAATGGAATTTGGTAGGACTAGGCGAGATAGATGATCCGCCACCACATTTTCTACCCCCTTCTTATCTTTGATCTCCAGGTCGAATTCTTGAAGGAGTAGGATCCATCTTAGCAAACGGGGCTTAGTATCCTTCTTAGAAAGAAGGTATTTCAGCGCCGCATGATCCGTATAAACAATAACTTTGGATCCTATTAAGTATGGCCTGAATTTGTCCAAGGCAAAGATGACAGCTAGGAGCTCTTTCTCCGTAGTTGAATAATTAACTTGGGCAGGATTCAAGGTCCTACTCGCGTAGTAGATGACATGGGGCTTTTTATCTTTCTTTTGGCCTAACACCGCCCCAATAGCAAAATCGCTCGCATCGCACATCAACTCAAAAGGCATGGACCAATCTGGTGGTTGCATGATAGGAGCGGTTGTCAACATGTCTTTTAGCTTTGAAAAAGCTAATTGACATTCGGCACTCCACTCAAATTGGTTCTCCTTTTGTAGAAGGTTGCATAAAGGCCTTGAGATGTGATTAAAGTCCTTTATAAACCTTCGATAGAAACCGGCGTGTCCAAGTAAGGACCGCACATCACGTATGCTTTTGGGTGGTGGTAGATTGGAAATTATGTCAATTTTCGCCCGGTCTACCTCTATTCCATTGGACGAGATGATGTGTCCAAGGACTATTCCTCTTTGTACCATGAAATGGCATTTTTCCCAGTTTAATACAAGTTGTTTTTCCTCACACCTCATCAAGACCAACTTCAAGTGCTCGAGACACTCATCAAATGTACTACCAAAAACAGAGAAATCATCCATGAACACCTCAAGAAACTCACCCACCATGTCTGAGAAAATACTCAACATGCATCATTGGAATGTGGCGGGTGCATTACATAACCCGAATGGCATCCTTCGGTAAGCGAAGGTACCAAACGGGCATGTAAATGTGGTTTTCTCTTGGTCTTCCGGAGCTATCTCGATTTGGTTGTATCCGGAATAGCCATCTAGGAAGCAATAATAGGGATGGCCTGCCAACCTCTCCAAAATTTGATCCATAAACGGGAGAGGGAAGTGGTCTTTCCTAGTGACCGTGTTGAGCTTCCTATAATCAATGCACATACGCCAACCGGTTGTCACCCTCGTCGGTATAAGTTCGTTGTTGGCGTTCTCAATGATGGTAATACCGGATTTCTTGGGGACAACTTGGGTAGGACTCACCCATTGGCTATCTGAGATGGGGTAGATAATACCCACATCCAATAGCTTCAACACCTCGGCTTTGACAACCTCCATCATGTTTGGATTTAGCCTTCTTTGAGGTTGTCTAGACGTTTTTGCATTTTCCTCAAGGTGTATACGGTGAGTGCAAACCGAAGGATCTATCCCTTTGAGATCCGCTATTGTCCAACCTATGGCTTCCCGATGTTCTTTGAGTAGCTCAATCAACTTGACCTCTTGGTCTTTCTCTAGGTGGGAGGCAATGACAACTGGGAACGTTTCCTCTTGACCCAAATATACGTATTTAAGCTCTGATGGCAGCGGTTTGAGGTCAAGCTTTGGTGGTTTGATGTTAGACGGTAGAGGCCTTGATGTGGTTGGTGGCAATTTTTCAAAGTGGTGCCTCCACCGGCTAGTATCAACTACCGGTCTTTCTATATTTAATGCCTGCACAATCTCACTACTGATGGGATCTTCGGAATCCATGATATGTGCTAAGCATGTCTCCAAGCTTTCTAGTGGTTCAAGTTGGAGGAGTTCTTCTTCTTCAAAAGTTTCGAGCATGTTCACATCGAAGAACTCATCATCATCGACATCCCTATGTCTTTTGCCCAAATGAAACACATTTACCTCTAGTGTCATGTTTCCAAAAGATAGTTGCATCACCCCATTCAGGCAATTGATGATTGCGTTTGATGTGGCAAGGAATGGGCGGCCTAATATCACCGGTATTTGGGTGCTAACATCCAAAACCGGTTGTGTGTCCAAGACTATAAAATCTACCGGGTAGTAGAATTTGTCAACTTGGACTAGAACATCCTCAACTATCCCCCTCGATACACGGATAGATCTATCAGTGAGTTGCAATGTGGTTTTGGTGGGTTTTAATTCACCAAGGCCCAATTGCTCATATACCGAGTATGGGATCAAGTTCACACTTGCCCCCAAGTCTAACAAGGCACGTTCAATCCGGTAGTCTCCAATGATACATGAGACTGTGGGACTACCGGGATCTTTGAATTTTGGGGGAGTCTTTTGAGTGAGGATGGCACTAACTTGCTCAGTTAAGAAGGCCTTTTGCTGCACATTATATTTGCGTTTTGTTGTGCATATGTCTTTTAGAAACTTGGCATAAGAGGGAATTTGTTTGATGGCATCAAGCAAAGGGATATTGATCTTGACTTGTCTGAAAATCTCTAGAATATCTTGAGAATTTGGGAGAGATTTTGGGGCAACCAATCTCGATGGGAATGGTGCTATGGGCTTGTAAATGCGTTCCGGTTGTTGTGGGGCTAAGTTAGATCCATTTTCATCCTTAGAATTTACCGGATCATTAGGCTCATCGGCCTTCACCGGAATAGTTTTGTCAATTTGTTTACCACTTCTAAGGGTGGTAATGGATTTAGCTTGCTCCATGTTTTGGTTGGAAGGATTAGGGATGCTTACTTCATGTACTTGCTTTGGATTGGGCTGAGGTTGGGCCGGAAAGGTCCCTTCCCTAGCATTCAAGCGTCCCTTAATCTCATCAACCGAGACTTTCAGCTCTTGGAACAATTGCTGATTCGATTCATTTATTTGCGCTTGCCCTTGCATAAATGCTCTCAAGGTATCCTCCAATGAGAATTGAGGTGGGGCCATATTTTGCATGGGTGGCCCTCTTTGGGAGTTGGTAGGATTGCCCGTAGGAGCATTCTTCCAACTGAAATTCGGGTGGTTCTTCCAACTCTCATTGTATGTATTACCTACCGGTCCATTGAAGGGCCGTTGATAACCATATGTGGCATTGGCTGTCTCTTGCAGCACTTCCTTAAATGCAGGAATTGTGGGACAATCTTGCGTAGCGTGTAAGTCGGTGAGACAAATCCCACATGTGGTTTCAACAGCTTCCTTGGACTTGGAAACTCCATTTTTGCTAAGTTCCATAGCCTCAACCTTCCTTGTGAGGTTGGCTATCCTTGCATTTACGTCGTCTTCCTCTTTAAGGACATATATCCCTCCTTTCTCTTGAGTAGGCTTGGGATTCTTGGGTTTATCCGAGGTATCCCAAGATTGGGCGTTTTCAACCAACATGTCCAAGCATCATCTGGATTTTTGCTCATAAACTCGCCATTGCACATCATTTCCACAAATTGGCGCATATTAGAACTTAATCCATCATTGAAAAAATTTGTAACTCGCCAACTCTCATAGCCATGATGTGGGCAAGCAAGCAGGAGTTCCTTAAACCTTTCCCAACATTGAAAGAATGATTCACCCTCTTTAGCTGAGAAATTCATTATGGCCCTTCGAAGAGTGTTTGTTTTATGAGCCGGGAAGAACTTTTTCAAGAATTCCCGGTTCATCTCAACCCATGACCCAATCGAATATGGTCTAAGAGAGTGAAGCCAATCTTTGGCTCTTTCTTTCAAAGTGAAGGGAAAAAGTTTAAGTCTGATTGTATCCCCAGAAACATTGGGATAATGTAAGGTGGCCAACACTTCTTTGAATTCTTGCAAGTGTAAGTATGGGCGGTCAGAGTCTAGCCCATGGAATTTAGGTAAAAGTTGGATTACTCCCGATTTTATGTCAAGGGTCCCACCGTTAGCTGGTAGAACTATGCAAGAAGGTGTAATTGTACGAGCAGGTTGTAGGTAATCCCGTAGTGATCTCATTGGAGGAACATTATGTACCTCATTCTCTCCTACTCCTTCCTGATTTGCGTTTATGGTTGGAGTAGGGGGGGGGGGGGGGGAGGATTCCTTAAGGGTGTTTGATCCATACTCCCCAAACTTTCACAATGCTCTTGATAATTCCGGACTCGTCTATGGACTGACAATGGTCCAACTAAACCACCTTCGGATTGGAGACGATTTGAATGGTTACGTTCCCAACGGGACATAAACCACTCAACCAGAAACTGAAACTAATCCTATTCTAGGAAACTGAAATCTGAAAGAAAATTCTGCAGAAGCTAAGTTAGAAGGGTATCACCTGATGCGCTTGAACTAGAGAAAAAACTCCCACAAAACAGAAAAACTTGTTAGTTCTAAGAAAATCAAAACGCCTAACTATTTCTACTTCTACAGCCACTGAAATTATTTGAAAACCGTTATCTAAACTCCCCGGCAGCGGCGCCAAAAACTTGTTCGCTCGCCTCAAGTGTAAGGCTGCGATGTAGTAATAAAACTCGGTAAGACCGAGGTCGATCCACAGGGAAAGAGTAACAGCTTTCAAATCACTCCAGCAACTCAGCTTTATATAGGAAATTCAGATTCAATGGTGTTAAAACAAGAAATTTATGAGAAATCAGAGATATAATGTACTAAGGCTTTCAAGGATCCACTTGTAGCAATCCTATGTCAATTCAGTCAATCCAAGTAGAGAACACAATTAGATTTGAAGTCTTATCTCTCATCTAATTGGAAAATAAAGCATTCACACACATTCATCCAATTCAAGTTGAACTTCCAAGTTCAAGTCCATTCCATCAATGTAGAATTCAAATTCATAGCCTGCGGAGTAACAGCCATGCCTATGGACTATGGCCTGCTCAAGATTACTATAATTCGAATCTAAACAAGCAACCTGTGATAATCTCAGAGAATTAAAAGGAATTCATGTCCGGAGCACATGAACTCAGATAAGACATCTCAAACTACCATCTTTTGAACTGAAACATAAGGAAAATCTAACTTTGAATTGAAAAATACTTGAATCAAACTGAAATTAACATAGAATTGGCTACAAGCTTCACCTCTAAGCCTTAGCTGAGAGGTTTTAGCCGAGCATAGTCATGCTACAACTAAAAACTCAAAAATAAAGCATAAAACTAGAAAAACCCGAAGATAGATGTTGCAGACGCTCTACAGTCGCCTTCAGCCTCCAAACTCACGTTCCTTCTCTTCTCTGATACCTTAGGGAGAGCCCCTAGGTGGCCTTTTATAGCAACAATCCTCCCTTGCGTCGGATTCTGCGAAATCCTATGCCTTGCGCAGCAATTTTCGGAGTCCCGAATTAGAAAGGACTCCTTCTTACGCAGAGCCAACCGGTCGTGACCGGTCGGACTGATTTTCCATGCATTCCAGGGGGTACTGCCGACCGGTCATGACCGGTCGGAAAAACCTGTCCACAGTGTCCAGCGTGCATGCTCGACCGGTCATGACCGGTCGGGCTCTTTTTGCCTTGATTCAGTATACATGGCCGACCGGTCACGACCGGTCGGCCTATCTTCAACTTGCGAAGCCTTCTTACAGTGTGCATGGCCGACCGGTCAGGACCGGTCGGCCTCTCTTCTACTTGTTCCTGTGATGTGGCTGACCGGTCGGACGACCGGTCAGCCTTATTTTTCTTCATCTTTTTCTTCTTTTTTTTCTTGGTCCATCTTAGGACTTCATCCAATGTCTTCAAATATAATCTTTTGGCTCCAATTTGATGAAATCCACTCTTATCTCTACAATCACAAAACACATGTTAGGTGGGCCTTTAAACCATGAAAATCATGCAAACTATGTAGTGTAATGGGCAATGCAATGTATAAATTGGAGGTTCAACACTAAGATGTTTCAATTCGTTTGATTTGGTTTCAAGTTGGATTATTAGTGAAGAACAATGGTTGAAGTTTGAATAAAGTTCTAAGTAGTTTTTCTTAATCTTATGATGGCTCATGGATGTTTAGAAGAATTACTTGAGTTCTTATTTGTTTTGGGTTATTCTAGACCTGTACGCTTCGAGGAATTGGATTCAATACGCTCTAGACCTTTGATCCTCATGTGGGAACTTCATACCAAAAGTTCTACTTTTTCTGGAATTTCTGCTTATGTGTGATTGTGTATGTGATTTGAATCAAGTTCAAATCATGATCTAGTTATACTTTATGACAGAACTTAATGATGATTATGATTGTAATCTTAACCTATTGGAACTAGGATTGACTTATGCAATTGAGTATACTCAAGTCCTAACTTGAATTGAGGGAATCATGTACTTGAATCACACATATGGCACATTGTTTATTTTAACTACTCTATCATCCGGTTAGATAGGGTCATTGGAATCCTCAAAATGTGTCAAGCATGTCTCCAATGTTTCAAGGGGTTCAAGTTGAAGGAGCTCCTCTTCTTCAAAATATTTAACCATGTTTACCTCAATGAGCTCATCATCTTCCTCATTCCTTTGCCTCTTGCACATGTGGAACACATTCACCTCTCTTGTCGTGTTCCCAAAAAGACAATTGCATCACCCCATTCCAGCAATTCATTATTGCGTTTGATGTTGCCAAGAATGGGCGGCCCAAAATCACCGGTATTTGAGTGCTCGTATCCATAACCGGTTGTGTGTCCAAGACAATAAAGTCTACCGGATAGTAGAATTTGTTGACTTGGATAGAACATCCTCAACCATCCCTCTCAGTACATGGATGGATCTATCAGCGAGTTGCAATGTGGTTTTGGTGGGTTTCAATTCACCAAGACCCAATTTCTCATAGACTGAGTATGGGATCAAAGTTTGTGCTTGCCTCCAAATTTAACAAGGCTCACTCAATCAGGTAGTCTCTAATGATGCATGAGATTGTGGGACTACTGGGGTCTTTATATATATATATATATATATATATATATATATATATATATATATATATATAGATATATATATATATATATATCTATAAAGACCCCAGTAGTCCCACAATCTCATGCATCATAGAGACTACCGGATTGAGTGAGCCTTGTTAAATTTGGAGGCAAGCACAAACTTGATCCCATACTCAGTCTATGAGAAATTGGGTCTTGGTGAATTGAAACCCACCAAAACCACATTGCAACTCGCTGATAGATCCATCCATGTACTGAGAGGGATGGTTGAGGATGTTCTATCCAAGTCAACAAATTCTACTATCCGGTAGACTTTATTGTCTTGGACACACAACCGGTTATGGATACGAGCACTCAAATACCGGTGATTTTGGGCCGCCCATTCTTGGCAACATCAAACGCAATAATGAATTGCTGGAATGGGGTGATGCAATTGTCTTTTTGGGAACATGACACGAGAGGTGAATGTGTTCCACATGTGCAAGAGGCAAAGGAATGAGGAAGATGATGAGCTCATTGAGGTAAACATGGTTAAATATTTTGAAGAAGAGGAGCTCCTTCAACTTGAACCCCTTGAAACATTGGAGACATGCTTGACACATTTTGAGGATTCCAATGACCCTATCTAACCGGATGATAGAGTAGTTAAAATAAACAATGTGCCATATGTGTGATTCAAGTACATGATTCCCTCAATTCAAGTTAGGACTTGAGTATACTCAATTGCATAAGTCAATCCTAGTTCCAATAGGTTAAGATTACAATCATAATCATCATTAAGTTCTGTCATAAAGTATAACTAGATCATGATTTGAACTTGATTCAAATCACATACACAATCACACATAAGCAGAAATTCCAGAAAAAGTAGAACTTTTGGTATGAAGTTCCCACATGAGGATCAAAGGTCTAGAGCGTATTGAATCCAATTCCTCGAAGCGTACAGGTCTAGAATAACCCAAAACAAATAAGAACTCAAGTAATTCTTCTAAACATCCATGAGCCATCATAAGATTAAGAAAAACTACTTAGAACTTTATTCAAACTTCAACCATTGTTCTTCACTAATAATATATATATATATATATATATATATATATATATATATATATATATATATATATATATTTGGGGGGGGAGGTTTTTTTGGGTGAGAATGACACTTATTTGCTCATTCAAGAAGGCCTTTTGTTGCACATTGTATTTGTAGGCTTGCACACAGGTCGGGTTAGGCCTAATCCTGGACCGAACGTAAACATATTTGAAAGGTTTGGGTTTCGGTCCGGGTTGTGACCGGGTTGGGTTGACCCAACCCTAACCCTACCCGACCCTATATGTTGAACTGGGTTGGGTCATGTCGGGTTGGGTTAGGACTAAGTTATGCTTATTCGCATGAATATTTCAATTGTGGACGTTCAATCCTCACATTTTTTTACCATTAAGGTCTTGGATCTAGCTCATTTTTGGTCTCATGATCTAAAATGATCTCACAAAACAGATGCACGGGGTGACTTTCTAAAAAACATCACGGTGGGATTGATGGACGGTCTGAATTTTAGACACGTTAAGAGGTTTCCCACTTGAGATAAAGTTACTCCAGTACATACCTAGGAATTAGGATGAGGTAAGCTTTTGTAACTGCTACGCACAGTATAGTTGTTAATTTTCGTAGACAATAGTATTGTGCATGAGGTTGTGTGAGCAAGCCAAGTTCTTTGAGAAGACAAGAGTCAACCTCAACAAACATATTAAGATCAAGACTATCGACACTACAACAGAAGTTGCGGCAAAGGTTTAAAGATAAACCATATAGCCAAAGGTAATATTGACCATAGGGATGACCTTAGGTTAGCTGATTTCATATGACTTTTGAGTTAATCACTCCAATCTCTTTTAAAATCATATTTCAAGGAAATTCGGCTAGCCTAACCCTGTATTCGGTCAACCCAATAAACTTCAGCCAGCCTGAGAACTTCGGTCAAGTTTCCAGCAAGCATAATTGGAAATTTTAGAAGATGTTCGGTTAACCGAACAAGCTTCGGTCAGCCTAAGAACTTTCAGTCAAGTTTATAGATTCAAAACTGACTTTTAGACCCAAAACACGAGTCAGCCGAAGTTTGAACAAATTCTTATCTCATGAAATCTGATAGCTTTCACGATAGCCGTTGGGATAAAACAGTTGAATCTTAGGTCAGCCGAAGGCAAACTTAGGTCAGCCGAAGACCTAACTTTTTTTCTTTTTGTTTACATAGCAAAATTGCCTTGCTCTAATATGGGGGAAGCAAGAGTCATATTCTAATATTAGACAAGAGAGACAAAAAAGCATTCATCACTTCATTTTATTCATTTACTGAGTTCTTCGTACATTCCATATTTACATCATCCCTTGATTCTATAATAGATTGTTCATTGTAAAAAATGAAGTGTATTCATAAAGCAATTTCGATAGAGCTTCGCTCTATTCTTCTTTCATCCTGTCCAAGTGATAGTAAATGACTAACTGGACTAAGGCTTCCAAGACTGTTCTTCTGTTCATGAGCGAGGTGAATCAACCAGACTAGACTTCGTTCCTTTGCAATCTTCATAGAACTCCATAACACATTAATATCACCTAGCACATCTACCACTTCTAGGGATTGTATAAAATACATTCGACCTGAAGGGAGAGAGAAGGGGCTTCTGCTCCAGAAACATCATCTATACAAATCATCCACTTGCGGTGTACGGAATACTCCGTATATTCAACCCGAAGGGAGAAAAATAGGTCTTCTGCTCCAAAAACATCATCTATACAAATCATCCACTTGCGCGGTACGGAATACTCTGTATATTCAACCCAAAGGGAGAAAGATAGGTTTTCTGTGTAAAGGAACAAACTTCCTAGTCTGGATTGCTTTCTTTGCTTCATTTATCTTTGTTGATGTCCCAGCTTTCAACGTTTTCTCACGATTGGAAGGGAAACAAAAGTTCAGAAGCTTTTGTACATCCATCACAATAGTGAAAACTATTGTTTCTGAGGAGCTTTACGCGACCCGCGGCAAGCACCATCCTGACCAATTTCTTCAAGTCTTCATTTCCTTCTTTAATTTGGCAGCATCTCCCCCTTGTTCATCTTTTATCCATGGGGTCCGTACTTCGTGCGTTCAACTCGAGAAGAAGAGAACTCAAGGTCCGCCCCGTACCTCCGAGAACCTCTGGAGCTCTGAACTTTAGAATCAAGTGACAAATGAGGATCCCTGGGGGGGTATTTATAGGAATTTGTGGTCATTTTCGCATTAAGAGCGGATATCCCAACATATGCTTTACGCGACCCGCGGCAAGTGCACATTTTCTGCACTTTTCTTCTTTTCATTTGTTTTCTCTTTAAATCTTCCTCGATTCTTTTTCCTTCCTTTTGTTTCTTCATTTTTTATGTCTTAACAGATGCCCCCTTTCAAGCTTGATATGAGGAAAACACCCTTTCTGAAGATCCAATTTGAAATCAACCTCATTTTGAGATTTTTCAGAGCTTTCCGCAACCCGTGGCAAGCTCCCCAAATACTCTATAAATATTTCCACACCCCTTCATTTTCTCATTTCTCTCTTTCGTGGCGAAGCCCTTTCCAATTTTCCTAACCTTGACGCGACCTGTGGCAAGAGCCAGTGCTTTACGGGACCCGCGGCAAGCAACTTTTATTTACAGAATTTTCTAAGTACCGAAATTCTGTTGAATTTTTTCTTCAAGTCTCATTTTCTCTTAGCTAATATACTTTCTCTTCTTTCTCTTAATCTCATACGGAAGCTTAATCTTTCAGGAATTATATTTCCTCTAAGCCTTTGAATGTATCTTCATTTCTTCATCTAACCATTCTTCTCTTCATTCTTAATAGATCGATCATGCCCTCGAAGAATTCTTCTAAAGCTTCTTCCTCCTGTCAACGATCGGTCTTCCAAAGAATCCCAAATTCTTACGTAGCCCATAGGCTTTTTCAGAGATTTCTTGATATTCTTAATCATCCTAATCAGTGGAAACAACTATCAACTCTTCAGGAAGATATTTCTTTCGCCACAACTTTTATTCACACTGATCCTTCCATTTTTACCGTCACTATCTCAGATCTACTTTTTGAAGTTCAAAAGTTAGAGGAAATGCAAGACAATTCCGTTAGTCTATCTCCATTAATATCTGTAGAAGACGAATTATCTTTGCTAGAGGGTGCTGAACCATTCGTCATTGACTCTTTTCTGGACAAATTGGATGGTGTGCATATCGCGTCCTCCTCTCTAACTGATCATAGAGCTCATCATGACCTCTTATTCCATGACGTTCAATTGATGGCTACAGAGGATCCTGCGGTTCTAATGCTGCTTATCATTCTGAAGATATTTCTAATTCTTTACAGGAAGTCTTGGATGATCGTGAATTTAAAGCTGCTCTATAGCAAGAAACTATTGAAGATGTTCATAAGCGGATTAAAAGTATCTAGAACATCGCTTCTCAGAAGTTAATTATAGAAGCTAAGGCAGAGATGTTGAAGAAGAACATATCACATCTGCTGCAAGATTAAGCTCCTTATAGTCTTCCTTAGTGATTTTGAAATTGCGATTTTACCGCTTATAGAGAAACTCGGAGATATGTCTAATGACCTAGAAGGGGGTGATTAGGACCTTTTCAAAATCTTTTCGCCTACTAACATATTTTATCAAATAAAACAAAGTAAGCAAGAACACTTAGGCTTCCAAGCCTAAGTGGGTCCAATCACAAGACTAGCATATGATTAAGCAATAAACAATCCTAGTCTAAGCATGCATAGGTAAATAAATGATTTAACTAATCAAGCTTCTAACCTATGCAACCTATGTAGACTTATGAGAATGGATCAAAGAGCTCAAGTCTACACAACTAGTGAAAGTACATCTTGTGTGTGGATGTGCCTAATTAGTGCCTAGCATACATTCCTATCAAGCATTCATGATTAGACAATTAAACTAACAATGCTAAGATATTAATGTGCTCAATTCAATCACAAACACAAGCATGTATAGTGGTTCGACTTTGGGTCTACTCCACTCCCGGTTCAAGTACTCAACTCCTTTGAGCACACCGGCATTCATTAACGGAGGTTTTAAATGAGGTTCACCTCTCAACCTTTACACGAAGGTTTTATCGGTTCACCTCTCAACCATGACCGGAGTTTTGGACAAAGGGCTAACTCTCAACCCAAACGGAGTTTTGGACATAGGCTAACTCTCAACCCGACGCACGTTCACTCCCAGTGTCGGAGGCTCCCCCTTAGAGACTTAGTTTAGGCCCGGCTAACGGGCCAAGGAACGGCTAACGTCCCTAGTTCGAGTTCGACAAACAAACTCTAAATGAACTCTCAATAAAGACAACCTTACTTGTCGGATGAGCCCCTTGTTTAGCGCCGATTCGGGTTGCTTGATTTTCGCTCTCCCGTGCTTCAATCAGCTACCCTTGCTCCCTCGATCGTGTCGCCGTTGCGTCGCCAATGCCTCAGCTACACTCGATCAAACACCTTGCATGTGATGCCTTTGAGATGCCTAAGGTGATAGGAGGATGGTTGAATCTCCTACATGAGGTATGTAGCTTGTTCTAATTAGGAAATCCACCTAGAGGGTCTTCTAGAGGTCTTGAACAAGGGATATGCCTATATGGAATAGTGTCTCACCTCTAGAATAGAGAGATGAATCAAGTCATCTCTAGATTGCATTTGAATGCCCACACTTGTGTTTAAAACACAAGGGATATGACTTGAAACCCTCCTCTTTGAGGCCTCATATGATGTATAAAAGGTGTGGGGAATAGGCTCTCAAAACCCTCTCACATATGCCCAAAAACCGAGCTCCTTATGTAGGAAAAATGAGCTCCAACGGTCATAAAATGGGCAAAAAATTGAAATTGCGGTTTTACCGCTAGTGAGATAAACTTGAAGGTATGCTTATGTCCTAGAGGGGGGGTGAATAGGACTTTTTAATTTATCTTGCAAATTCAAAAGCTCAATTGCATTTATATTATAATACACCAATTAAGCACATGTAAATGATAGCAATTGATCACCCAAGATCCAACTCAATTTGACAACTCTTCGAAGAGAAGCATTTAGTCAAACAGTTCATATGCATGCTTGTGTCAATCATTCAAAGATGGCATATGAGCATTTTATCAAACATAAGATGGACATACAATTAAGCACTTATAAGATTAATCAACAAGGAACAAAATAGACAAAATGCATTCACCACATTGCACACGATGTATAGTGATTCGGTTTCCCTACTCCACTCCCGGTTCACGATCTCAACCTATGAGACCACCGGATTTCACTATAGTCGTGGTTTTAAATCAGGTTAACCATCAACCTTAACATCCTTTGGTCTAGGACCGCGTTTACCATCCACTGATGGCCCAAACCAGGGACTTGACGAGTTTGGATCTCAAACTCTCATCAATCCTAATCCAAGGACGGTCACGTACACTCCCGCCGGAGTTTCCCAATCCAGGGAATAGAGATTCAATAAATGGACTCTAAAAAACTAGACATACCTAGACGATTGAGCCCCGATTCAGCGCCTTTGAAGAGTAGCTTCAGCTTCCACGAATGCCTTAGCTCCTCTCCAAGCTCCCACGATCAGCTACTAATGCATATGATGTTCCTAGACTAGTGCCGGGTAGGTGGGAGGAGTTGTTGGGGTTCCTTTTGCCTATTCAATACAATGGTGATGATAGAAACTACCAACTGGATCATTTAATGGTTATAAATGACTTCAAGATGAAGATTGAATGATAGGGACAGCCATGAATGCCATGCTTGAGTTCATTGTTCAAACCGAGCTTTGAATACTCAATGTATTGTCATTAATGGCTAGGTTTGAAGGATGAACTCAAGTCTATAATGAGCAAAAGAGATTAGATGAAAACCTTAATAGCCTCTCTTAATGCTCTAAATGGGTGTGCAAGTTCTACCCTCAAAGCCCTCAAAATATGCCTTTATAGGCTCCAAGAATCGGGCTCCAACGGATAGAAAATGGTCACGTGCGACCTGTTTAAACAGCTCAACGACCGGTCTTGACTGTGCCTCTGACCGGTCTCCCTATATGAAAAAATCCCCTGAAGTCTCTGGACATATTTTGGTCCATTTGCGATCGGTCGTGCGACTGGTCGTGCGACCGGTCTCCCTTTAATCTATATTTCCCATTTGGTTGCTGGACAGGTTTCGTCCATTTATGACCGGTCGCACGACCGATCTTGAGAGACCAGCGACCGGTCCTCAGACCGGTCTTCAGCCAGATTTTTTATGAGTTTTTTCTTTCAAATGCTTTCTGTCTGAGACCCTGTTTCAGCCGACCGGTCGTACGGCCGGTCGTCAGGCTCAATTCCTGGCCTGAATTGGGGTGAACTCCCTTATCTATAATGGTGCACATAGAGATGATTTTCCTATGTTTTTCAACTGATTTGCACCTACATAATGGAGGTCCAAGACTGATCATCTTGACCTTAAGTTCGTGGATCAATTGGCAAACATAAAATGCGATTCGAATGCCATGGACTTGGATGTTTTGGGATCCTATAGGCTGTTTATATGCAACTTACCTTCCGAGCTTGATCTGGCTTGAATTTGAGTGCGGAAAGCTGCTTTAGTCTTCAAGTCTTGAGTCTTCAATCTTCATCGGGGCTCACGAGACTTGACTGACTCAACGATCACGCAATTGACAATACAATGCACAAATCAGTGCACTAACAATCTCCCCCTTTGTCAATTACGTGATAAAACCTATCCTACCAAAACAAAATACATGTTCAAGATATAACATTGATAAAGCATTAAATACAGGACTCTTGACATGCCTAATCTAAGCTGCTCCTCTTCAGTTTGCTCCCCCATAACCTGTCAATCCCTGCATCACAAAACATAGCAAACTAGCTTTGGTGGGACTTGATCGTTCTCCCCCTTTTTGTTAGTAATTGACAAACTATTCTCTCCCCCTTAATGATATATTAATAAGGCTAAGGTAAGAGAAGATAGTATGTCGCAGTTATAACTATAAGCTCATGCTAACAAGGAGAGTATAGGGTGCATGAAGTTAAAACATGGAGCATGCTAAGGGAACATGATTTAACAAGAAGATGTAACTATCTAAGCATAGTTAATCATGCAACATTGGTCAAGGATATACATTTGCATTGAAAGCACAAAGGGCTTATAGCCCAATCAACCATCCTCCCCTATTGGTATATTAAGACCAAAACTAAACAAAGATTAGCATTCAATGAAGCATATAACTCAAGATGATTCGCTAATCTAAACCGGATGATATCTAGCAAGCAAATATACAAATTAAAGCAAAGCTAAACTATCGAATTTGGGCTAATGAGGCTTGAATCCTCTGATTTGCCCATGAGTACAAACATGAGGCTGAAATCCTCAGATTTTCCTATTGTTCCAAAGAGGGTAAATTCCTCAAGTTCATCAATTTGCTCAAAATAAGGCTTGATCCTCAGATATGTATTTGAGCTCAATATGGTCTCCTAAGGTCACCTAACCTAGATCACAACCCCCTTGGGTATGATAAATAGGACCCAACATGCTTGTTGGGAGGGAATTCATTTATCTTAGATTTTTCTCCCTTAGATTCATTCCAAGTAGGAGAGCAATGTTTGGTAGGGGATATGACAATAGTTCCTACCCTAGATATTGTTGACCTTAACTAATCATTTTACTTATAGCTCAACATGAGGCAACATAGATTCCCCTTTTTACTCCATATCATGAACATCCTAAAACAGAAAAAACACTTGCACCCAATTACATGTCAGAACATAATTTATAATAAAAACTTTACAAAGTGACATGTACTGACACGAAACATCTTCAATTTCTTCTCCTCAACATCTGCACCAAAGAAGGCCTACAAAACAAATTGGCTTCTTGGTGGGATATAGTTCTACCCCTTATTGACAGTCATTGACAAGGGTTAGCTTAAAAAAGATTTGCCTATAAGAGCAGAGAAGCTAAACCATGAATTAGGAGAGATAGATCATGAAACATATGGGAGAATAGAAGCAATACATAAAAACCTGATATACAATAATCATTACGCACAAGAGGGCTTTTCGCCCAATCAACCAACCACCCCAACTGGCATGTATATCAAGAGCAATGAAACACATTTGAGCTATATTAAACAGAACCGTGAGCCATAAGGGCTTAATGCCCAAACCATCCAACCTCCCTCTATCAATATACCAAGAAGAAGCAATAAACTCATAAATATAGCACTACAAAGCATAGAGAATACTACTATCTTCAAAAGATGAATCAATAAAGCTCAAAAAAGAAGGGCATCCAAACAAGTGATGACATCAATAGATATAACTATAAAGTGCAATCATCCAAGTGTCTAACAGTCATCTAAAATGTATAAATACAAAACATGACGAGCGACAAGTGTCTTGGTCACCCAAAAAGATACTCCTGACCAAGACACATAATACAATGATGCTAAAAATCACTCCCGTCGCCTAGATCTGGTGGCAGTGCATCGCCACAAGCAGCTCGCTCCCAAGCCTCCAAACGCCTATCAATCTGGTCAAGGCGAGCCATAATAGCCTCATGCTGCACGAGTAGAGTGGCCTGTCCCTGAAATAGCTGAGACTCGGTCCGCTCCATCCTCTGCTCAATCCGTGTAAGATGGTCCTGAAGCTGGCGTAGCTCAACAGTATAAGCTCCCGAGTCCACTGCAGGGGAGCTACGTCTGGAGAACGCTCGTGGGGGCGTACTGAAGCGTCCAGGAGCAAAACGAGGATCGATGGAGGGATCGGATGATGTTGCTGCTGCTCCAGGCTATGATGGCTCAGAGGTACCTGGAGGGGCCTCACGCTGCAGCTGAGCCGCCTGAAGTCGACGTTGGAGATCCTCTTGTGTCTTGCGCATTTTGGTTATAATAGAGCAATTTAGAATGGGAGGTTTTACGATCACGTCTGAGGGATCAACAATTCCTACTGCTTTGGCCAACCTACAGATGAGATGCCCAAAAGGAAGACCCGCCGACAGACCATCAGACACCAAGATGGCGGACCTAATGGCTTTCATAATACGCGAGGGAAGACACATTCTACGGCCCTAATTGACATTATATAGAATAATGACCATGTCTTCGGGAAGGTCGGCCTTGTTGCTCTTCCTTGGGAATACGTTTTTGAAGAATATGTTATGAATAAGACGATAATCCCAAGACATTGATGAGGCACGAAGAGCATTGTTGTTAACCCATCTAGGCCACGCTCCATTGCATAAAGCTCTAGTCATGGTGTCTCGAGAGGCGGGTTCGGTCTCCTCATCATCAGAAAGCTCATCCTCATCAACAATAGACACTCTAGTAGCCTTAGCTATAGCAGGAAGACCGAATGTCCAAATCCCGTCAGCGAAATAGACTTCGAAAGAAGAAGAGTCATTGGGAATGATGCGACAACAGGAATAGAATTTTTTGACTACTTCTTTCTGAATAGGACCCCCCATATGGAGCACAGGCTCCCAACCTATTGCATCTAAAAGCTGGACCACCCGATAAGGTTCCAAGTCCACAAGTTTGGCTGATTTTTCACAAAGCACATCACAATTTTTGAAATTGTGCCAATTGGCAAGATGTGATGTGTCTGATGCAATAGGAAGGGGTTTGGAAGGAGATTTAGACGATGAAGCAACCACTTTTCCTTTGGAAATTGTCTTCTTGGAGGTAGGTTGTGGGGGTCCCTCATCATGTTGGATGTTCGAGCGGCGTTCACGCCGAGGAGGGGATGCATCTTTCCTCCCACGAGAAGACATAGTGGAGCCGAACAATCCACACAAATATGCCCTAGGAATCAAAAGAGAAGGATACAACAAGGAAGCACAAGACTAAAACCCTTACCAATGAAGAAGATGATGATTGGAAGACAATGTACCACGTAGGAGGGCTTTAATCTTCGATTGGAGACCTAGGAAAGCTTGAGGAGGGCAGGTGAGACCTCTAGGATGAAAGAGGAGGAGAAGGAATTGGAATATAACTGATTTGGGGCAGCTCTTTTGCCCTTTAAAACACCCAACCCGCGCCCGCTGTACCGTCCAGGACTAGTCGCCAGACCGGTCACACGACTGGTCGCCCGACCGGTCGTGGGCCCTAAACTGCAAATTTCTGTGTATATTTTTTTTAAAAATCTGCACAGCTGGATTTACTTTTAATTCTTAAAAACGGGTTTGTTTGTTATGAAATTATGCAATTTAGGATGACAAACTGGTACATCATCAGATCATATCAAAAGCATAGGTTTGGCCATATAATTTTACGAAATTTTGATGCCAAAAATGAACAAATTTTAAGCAAACTGTGATGATGGATCTTATATCCAGATATACCTATTTATGCTCATAAATGATGAGGCTAAGAACCTCAGATTTTACTATAAATGATAATCCACATTTATCTGAAGGCTAACAACCTGCAAAACCGATAATTTGTTAGCCAATCCCCAATGCACAGCCACCAATGAATTTCCATGATATTACAGATTGATCAAGTTCATGGAGCTGGCATAAGGCTATGAGATTACTTGCCATTCATGACCCTCTTGGCAATAATCTCTGACTTCATAATTGGAGTATGTTTCTTTAATACTTAAGGTGTTATGGTCAAATGCTTTCTCCCAAATATATAGATGTGGGGAGAGAAGGGTGATGAAGATTGTCAAGGTTTGCATGATTTCTCGCTCTTTATCACCATGGGATTTAGAATCTAGTTGTCCCAATATGTTATAATAAAGCATGAGGAGGAAGCATGACCATAACCATCTAAATGTGGCAAAGATGTTTAATTGAAGGATTTTCATATAATTACACATGCCACAAAAAAAATTCATCAAACCACATCATCTCAGACATAAAGATAAGCAAATAATAGCATATGAGATGGCTAACTAAAGAACTCAAGATTAGTTATGCTAATTATGCATACAAGGATAAGTTCGATAGATAGAAAATGTTTAAAGAGGCTAGATTTCCTCAAGTTTACTTATACAGCATAATTAACAGATTTTTCTCGACAAGATTAAACAATTAAGCTTTAATGATATTCAATCAATTCAAGATACACAAACTTAGCCGAGAATGTCACATACTACACATGAAGCATGCAACATATATATGATCACAAATGAATTTTAACTATTGAGCAAAATTGACCACAATAGGGATTAGCAAAGCACACAATCAATCCAAGCTAATCCAAAAGCAATTAGTTCAACAATCAAAATGATCTGAGCATGATACACAAGAGTTGGACTAATCAAAAGAGAATAAGGCTTAGCCCTCAAATTTACCAATATGCACATATAGCTAACTACCTGACTAGCACACAAGGCTACCCATGGATTTTCTAAAATCTAAAGGTCTAAAGATGTCAACTAGCTGTCTCATCTTGGTTGGCGCATAATATTGGTTTTGGGTATATGAATTGCCAATATGATTCCCAAAAACCCTTTGTTGTTTGCCCTTAACCATATTCTGAATTTTCTGGTTCAAATGGGCAACCTGCTTTAGCATCTCCCCCACATAATCATATCTTTTAGAAGGGGATGAAACTTTCCTTTTCTTGCCAACCTTGCGAGATTTTTCCTTATTCTCAACTTTGGTTGAGTTCTTCACAATTTTTGGAGGCTTCCCATGTTGGCTCTTCTTTTCTTGAGTCACTCTTTCAGTCATAATTGATTTAACTATTTGAGGTCGGACTGAGGTGCATGGCGGTCGTTTTACAATTGGGCATTCAAATTTAAAGTGTCCCGCCTCTCTACAAAAGTGGCATGAGAGAGCCGACTTGGGTTTGCTCTTAAGTGAAGAAGACTCAACCTCCACAAATACCAGAGAAGGGGTTTTCTTGACATATTTGTAACCCCATTTTTCTCCAAAATCTTTACCCATAATACAAGATTTACTTATTTGCGCATTTTGGGTCTCTTGGTCCTTGTTCTCATTGGTGTAGGTCTTAAGTTGGTTGACCTCAAGTTTTAGAGCTTGATTTTCATATTTAACTGTTTTAAGTTCAAGCTCAAGCTCTTCAATTATTTTCACTGCCTCTCTCACTTCATTTTGAATATTTTCCTTTTCTTTAGTTAGAGAGACATGGTCAATTTCCAACTTTTGCCTTTCAATCTTTTCTTTATTTAGCTCTTTCATAACTTTTAAATTTTCACAATAGAGCTTATTATTGTTAATGTCAGATTTTGTGACGAGATCCTCCGGCTTTTCTCCTTCACTCCAGCAGGGATTTCCACCACCAGACCTGAAGCAAGACAGCAAATAAGGGTGGCTGGGGACCAGCCGTTAGCCCTCCGATGCTAAAGTTAGGCCACAGTAAGAAGAGAAGCCAAGCAAAACGGGACCAAGATTGAATGATGTGTGCGTACCTTTCTCTTAATGGAGTCACCCCCTTATATAGATCTGAAGCTAGCCAATTTGTTACATAAGATATCGAAATCCCGATGATGTCGCGTACGATACTGAAATCTCGCTGATTTCATAGGACAAGATCCTTCTCCTCAAAGGCAGTATCTATCCTAATAACTCCTTCCGGCAATCACGTTTCTTGATAGCAATCCCCTGAGATTCGGAACCTCCAGAGAAGATAAGCCCAAAGACCAACCTATACAGGCTGCTGATCGACATGGTAGTAGTGCTGATTGCTCGTAGTTGGAGTCATAGCTACCGAAAAGGAAGGAGACGCCGAAAGGAAGAAGACCACCGCGCTGGTTGTAACTCTGTTTGGTGTCGCAGGGGATTGAACAAGCCGCTCGACGAGGACCGAGTGCTGGTAAGTATGAAGACCATCCGAACCAAAAGACTTAGGACTATTCTGATGTCGGGAGCTGCTTGTGTCAGGGATGCTCACATTCATGATGTGCGACCCTTCCTGACGAGCCCGAGCAGAGATGCTCGCATCCGAGGGATGCGACCCCTTCTATCGAGCCCGAGCCGAGCTGCTCGCATCCGGGGGATGCGACCTCTTCTGGCAAGCCCGAACCGAGCTGCTCGCATCCAGGGAATGCGACCTCTTCTGATGAGCACGAGCCGAGCTGCTCGCATCCAGGGAATGCGACCTCTTCTGGTGAGCACGAGCCGAGCTGCTCGCATCTGGGAGACTCGACCCCTTCTGGCGAGCCCGACCTGGACTCCTCGCATTCATATGGTCGCGACCCTTCACTTCTTGTCAGACTATATTTGCCTATAACAGATGCCCCCCAAACGCTTGGTATTGAGGAATTATGCCAAGGGTTTCCTAGTGTTGACAGCTGGGTGCTGGGAGACAATCGCGCATGATTCGCTTAACGTGCTTCCGCATTTATGATGGCCAGCTTTCGCGCAGCTTTTTCTGCCGCTAGAGATGAAGCGTCGGGCGCCACGTGTTTCCGTATTTAATGCTAGCGTCCGTTTGTCTGGTGCGCCGAATGAGAAACTGCCGCGTGTCCAGCAAATCAAACGGAATGATTGCGTATAAATACCGGACTTAGAAGAAAATTCTTTCATTTTCGAATTTCCCTGCTGCGGCGCTCCTGCTTTCTTCTTCTTTCTTTGCTTCTGGTGCGAAAAACCTCTTCACAGAGGTAGTTTTTCTCCAACTTTCTCCCTTCATCTCTGTTTCCTTCATCTTTCTTTCTTGCTTTCCTCCTTGCGATGGCGGGGTCCTCAGATGAAGAGATTGTTCCCTTGGGAGATCACACCCCTGATTCTTCCGAGTCAAATAATGCCAGAGTACCGGCTGGTAGATATTCTGCCTCCGGGTATTCTTCCATCTTGACGGAGGAGAGGCTTTCTAGCCTTAGAGAGACATATAGAGTGCCGGACTCTGTTATATTCAGATTGCCCGGGAGAGGGGAGACAGCCGATGCACCACCGCCTGGGTGTGTGGTTGTTGATGAATACTTTTTCAGAGTAGGCGTACGTCTCCCCCTCCACCCCTTCATTCAAAATTTCCTCCGCCTCTATAAGATTGCCCCGGGCCAACTTATAGTTAACGACTGGCGGGTTCTTTTGAGTGCTTTCACCCTTTGAAAGCAGGCGGGTAACGAAGAATTAACCGCTCAGGAATTTTTGAGGTTATTCCAACTGAAGAAGGCACCAGCTAGCGAGGGTTGGTACTACCTCTGCTTCTGGCACCGAAATAACTTCATCTTGGGGAACCCTTCTTCCAACTGCCCGGGATGGAGAAAGAAGTGGTTCTATGTCTCCGGAAACTGGGAGTCCGAAATGGGCTCTGACCCCAAAGGCCATAACGTTAATCGCCATTTTGGCGAAGGTGGGTCGAGTGCTCGTTTTATTTGTCCGACAGAATCTTTACTACTTTGACGCTTTAACGAACCTTCTTTTTTGCTCGCAGGAATCCCAATTGGTGTGAAGCCCAATCTGCGAGGAGGGCTCAACGAAAAACTCGTCAAGGTCTACAAGCTCCCTGCGGCCGCACGTCACGTCAACGCTGCTCTAGAGCCTCACTGTCTCTGTGCAGCGGGTTTAATCTCTCAAGACGAAATGGCGAACGTGGGAGATAAAAGAGGCGCGCTGGGGGCACTTCCTCGTCTGAAGGGTGCAGCCTCGAAGAGGCAAAAGAAAACTGCGGGGGGTCCTTCTAATGCGCCCACTCCCGCAGAGGGGTCTGCTCGCGGTCCTCAACCGCGAGGGATCGGTTCGGGTGGAGTCGCTACGACTTCTCGTACGACTGCGACCCCTCCGGTTATCGCGACCCCTCTATCAGCCGTGCCCCCTCCGGCTACTGCGACTCCACCACCAGGTGCTCGCGGCCAGCCGGTGATCGAAGTCGCTGATAATTCGCTGAAAGGCGATCGGAGGGAGGGGGGCCTCCCTCCTAAGGATATGAGAAGCGAGCCTACTAGTGCTCGCGAGTCTGCGACGCCCTCTATGGGTGCCGTGAGTGCTCGCGAGACGGGCTCTGGTGAGATGGTGGTGGCCCAACCTTCCGGGTCGGGGGTTTTTGTTATCCCCCCACACTTGTATCCTGTATGCAAGTTTATGTTTGATAACATTCCCCCCAACTCCTTCGGGAGTTTGCCTGAGCCAAGCCCGGAGGCTCTCTCTACAGACATTGGAGTGAGACTGGTTCAGGTAACAACCTTTTCTCTTTCTACCAATCTTTTCAGGATTTTAGACGACTAGCATTCTAATCCTTCCTTCTTTGTTTGTTTCAGAGCCTGGATCTCACACTCCGCCTTAGACGGGATGTCGAAGCAGCCCGCCGCAGCGTGGAGGATGTGGAGAAGAAGAAGAAAGCCATGGAAGTCGAGGTCCAAGGGAGGGACCGTTTGGTGAAGGCCTTGGAGGTTCAGATCTCCAAGCTGGACGAAGAGAAGAAAATTCTCCTTGTCAAGATCCAATCCCTGACTGAGCGTTTTCAGTCAGTGGACCTCCAACTCGCGAAGCTTCAAGAAATTCATACCAAGAGCGAGAAGGAGAAGGAGATCTTCCTCCAGGACAAGATCCAGCTTGAGGGATGGCTCAAGGATGCGCGGGCCAAGCTCGAGGAGACTCAGAAGAAGCTTGAGGAGGCCCAGCAGGAGCTCAAGGAAGCCCAGCAGCAACTTCACCAGTTGAAGGATGATTCCATTCACTGGGAAGAGGAGCGAGTGGCCCTCGTTCAAATGATATCTGATGAGGGTCCTCGCGCAGTTCAGGAGTTCCGGACTTCTCCACTTTACGATGAGGAGCGGTATGATGCATATATTGCTGGTCGCGATTTCGCGGTCAGAGTTATGCAGATGATCGGTCTAACTTTTAACGTTGAGGAGTTCGACAGGGTGGCATTCGAGGTTGCAGCTAAGGAACGGGCTGCCGCTGAGAACGAAGCCACTGAGGCAACAGATGCCCCTCCTGCTCCTGAGGGTGGTCCTGAAGCTGAGAGCCGCGAGCCTGCGCAAGATGAGGATGACCAACCTTGACCTCGGCAGCTTCCTATATATTATTTTTTATTTTTATTTTTTTAAAGAAATCTTGTAATTGTTTCGACCTTTTGGTCTTTTTGAATGAATATCTGTTTCTGTAAGGTATTCTCATTTTCTTTCATTTTTTGCTTTATGTTGATCTCAAATGGATTCATTAAAGATGCGACCCTTTAATTCGAGCACGAGCTGCGCTGCTCGCATTTTTGGGGTATGACCACAATTCGAGCGTGAGCTGTGGTGCTCGCAATTAAGGTGTACGACTGCCATTCGAGCCCGAGCTGCGGTGCTCGCGATTAGAGCGCGAGCTGCGGTTCTCGCATTCCGGAGTGCGGTCCCTCCTCTCACCAGTCGCGAGTAACTAACTCATGAAAATGAATTAGACTCAATCCGGGGGTAGTACGACCGTGTCCGTGTTGAGATAGACTGATCTATCGATTGAGATTTTAATTCTACCAAGGGCAGAAGGTTGGTCAAGAGATGGTATTCATTCTCTTCGAGGCTGTTCAGGTCCATGTAAATGGAGAAGCAACCAACTACTAATGATTTCAGTCCTACCAAAGGTAGGCAATTGGCCAAGAGTATGTGTAAGCACTCTCTTCAGGGCTATTCGGGTCCATATAAATGGAGTAGCGGCCAAAAGATATCTTTCACTTTATTCATAAAACGTTGTAATAAACTACATCGAATCTAGGGGTAGTATCGTAGCAAATGCTCCACGTGCCAAGGGCGACGTACAGGCTTCCCTTGCATGTCTTCAAGATAATAAGTACCGGGTCGTACAACCCTAATGACCCGATACGGGCCTTCCCAATTCGGATCCAATGAACGAACAGGAACTCCAAGATTTTTCCTTAGGACCAAATCTCCGAACTGGAAGGATCTAGGTCGAACCTTCGCATTCCGATAACGAGCAATACGTTGTTGATATGCCGCCACTCGTACTTGGGAAGCATTTCTTCGCTCTTCCAAGAGATCGAGATGAAGTCGGAGGTTTTCCTGATTGCTCGCGGGATCATACTGTTCGATCCGATATGAGGGCACTTGAATTTTCACTGGTACTACTACGTCAACACCAAATGCTAAGGAGAAAGGAGTTTCACCTGTCGATGTACAAGCCGTGGTTCTATAGGCCCATAACACCTCTGGCAGAAGTTCTGGCCACACCCCTTTACATTCACCTAGCTTGGTCTTTAAATGATGCTTTATGATTTTATTCACTGCCTCGACCTGCCCATTCGCCTGAGGATGATATGGAGAAGTGCGGAGATTACGTATCTTCCATTTGTCGCAAAATTCATCAAAGGCTGCGTTGTCGAACTGCGTTCCGTTATCGGTAATTATAGTATGAGGAAGTCCGAAGCGACATATGATATTTCTCCACATAAACTTAGTAGTTTGTTTTTCAGTAATTTTGGCTAATGGTTCTGCCTCGGCCCATTTGGTGAAATAATCAACCGCCACGATCGCGAACCTATTCTGTCCCTTTCCCATAGGTAAGGGCCCGATGATATCGATCCCCCACTGAGCAAAAGGCCAAGGGCTGTCGACTGGGGTCATCCGCTCAGACGGTACACGAGGTATAGGTTGATATCATTGACACTTGTCGCATTTTTTAGAAAATTCGATGGCGTCTGCTTTCATAGTAGGCCAATAATATCCTTGCCTCATCGCTTTATATGCTAGGGATCGCCCCCTGGGATGATTACCACATGCCCCCTGGTGTACTTCATCTAGAACACGATGTGCTTCTTCTGGATGAAGACACCTTAAATAAGGAAAGGAGAAGCTTTTTCGCAACAAGATTCCATCTTGTAAGGTGTACCTAGCAGCTCGAAGCCGAATTTGTCTTGCAGCTTTCTTGTCTTCTGGTAGGTATCCATCTCTGAGATAAAGGATGATAGGATCCATCCAGCATGGAGACGATTGTACCGATATAACTTGCTCGAGAGTCACTTGGTCGATACTCAAGTGCTGACGGTGCTCGATGGGGATCGAATGTGATAGCTCCGATTCCGGTGCAGAAGCGAGTTTTGCCAAGGAATCGGCAAGTTGGTTCTGCTCGTGAGGGATATGAAATATTTTATAAGTCTTCAGTTTGGCGAGCAGGATGAGGACACGAGACTTATATAAGGCCATTCTTTCTTCTTTGGTTTCGAATTCGCCAAGAACTTGGTTGACAATGAGCTGGGAGTCGCTATGAATTATCAAATTCTGGACTGCGAGGACAACGGCTAGCTCGAGGCCAACAATCAGGGCCTCATATTCTGCTTCATTATTGGAGATGCGTGATTCGAAACGCAGAGCATATTGAAAATGCGACCCGTCGGGAGCCACTAAAATCAGGCCCGCTCCACTGCCAGTGGCCCGCGACGACCCGTCCACGAAGAGAGACCAAGGAGGCTGGTCGCTGGTCATGACATTATCTTCAGAAGAATACGTAAATTCAGCGATGAAGTCAGCCACGGCCTGGCCCTTGACTGCTGTCCTAGGACAGAATGAGATATCATGCTCACTGATCTCGATCGCCCATTTAGTCAAGCGTCCTGAAGCCTCAGGTTTTTGAAGGACTTGGCGTAGTGGATGATTTGTTGGTACTAAAATAGCATGGGCTTGAAAGTATGGTCGCAGTTTTCGAGCCGCAGTGACTAAGGCTAGGGCCAGTTTCTCCATATCAGAATACCTAGTTTCTGCATCGACCATTGCTCTACTGACATAATAAACGGGCCTTTGCACCCCGGAATCTTCTCTTATTAAAGCGGCGCTAACGGCCGTGGAAGACACAAATAAATAAAGAATGAGTTGCTCATGTGCTACAGGTTTAGATAGAATGGGGGGAGCGCTCATGTATCGCTTCAGTTGTTGAAAAGCTTCTTCACACTAAGGTGTCCACTTCTAATCAGATTTGGCCGTTGTACGAAGGAGTTTGAAGAAGGGCAAGCACTTGTCAGACGCTCACGAGATGAACCTGTTCAATGATGCGATGCGACCAGCCAGACGCTGGACGTCCTTCAGAGTAACGGGGGATCTCATCTCTATCAATGCATTAATCTTTTCAGGATTTGCCTCAATTCCACGTTGGCCAACTATGAACCCAAGAAACTTCCCTGCAGACACTCCAAACGCGCATTTTTCTGGGTTCAATTTCATTTGATACTTCCTCATTAGATCAAAGGCTTCTCGAAGATCAGAGATGTGGTCATCTTCAACGATGCTTTTCACGAGCATGTCGTCAACATATACTTCCATATTCTTACCGATTTGAGAAGCGAATATTTTGTTGACAAGACGTTGATAAGTGGCCCCTGCGTTTTTAAGACCGAACGGCATTACCTGGTAGCAATATAGTCCTCGATCTGTGATGAAGGCAGTGTGCTGGCTATCAGGTAGATGCATCACAATCTGATTGTAACCAGAATAGGCATCCATAAAGCTGAGAAGAGCATGTCCAGCTGTTGAGTCGACCAATTGGTCGATTCGTGGTGTCGGGAAGCTATCTTTGGGACATGCTTTGTTCAAGTCTGAATAGTCGACGCACATCCTCCATTTTCCATTAGCTTTCCGGACGAGAACTACGTTTGCGACCCACTGTGGGTAGTCAACTTCTTTTATGAAATTAGCCGCGAGCAGTTTCTCAACTTCAGTTTTGATCGCCATTTGTCTTTCGGCAGTAAAGGCACGTCGACGCTGATGTACGGGTTTATGCTTCGGGTCAAGGTTGAGACGATGTGCGATGACATTGGGATCGATGCCTGGCATATCTTTATGAGACCAAGCAAACACGTCCTGGTATTCAATGAGGAAACGGATCAAATCTTCACGGTGGATACTGTTTAAGGAGGAACCGATGTACACGATCTTAGACGGGTCGTCTTCAGTCAAGCGGATCGCCACTGTTTCCTCCCCTGGAGTTCCTGATTTCAGAGCATTTTCTCTCGGATCCAACGCGGTGGCGGGAACGTCGGATGAACCTTGAACTATTTCCATGACAGGTGTCGCTTGAGCCTTCTTTCGATCTTGGAGGGCTATCTGGTAACAGGACCGTGCCTCCTGCTGACTTCCTCGCACGACCCCGATGCCATTTGGGTCGGAAATTTAACACACAGATATGAAGGGTGCAAGGCCGCTCCAACCTTAGTCAGAGACGGCCGCCCCAAAATGGCGTTATATACTGATTTTTGATCCACGACGAGGAAGTTTACGAAGACGGTGGTCTTCGCTGGACTCTGTCCAAAAGTAACTGGGAGATCGATGCTTCCTTCGGGTGTTACTACCTCTCCTCCAAAGCCGACGAGGGGGGTCGATACTGGCTTGAGGAGGCTTCTGGATAGTGCCATTTTGTTGAAAGCCTCCAGGTACAGAATGTCGGCTGAGCTACCTGTATCCACCATAATCCGATGAGTCAGATAATTTGATACCTTCAATGTGACTACGATAGAATCTTCATGAGGGAAGTGGATTCCCGCTGCATCTTCGAAGGTGAAAGAAATTGGAGGATGGCTCGCTTTTGATGAGCTGGACGTCTGTTCCAGCCAATAGATTTGCTGGGGTTCTTTGGACGCCTTCTGAGCGTATGCTTTTCTTGAAGCTTGAGAGTCACCCCCACAAGCTGGTCCCCCGACGATAGTGCGAATTTCTCCCGTGGGCTCAGCGTCCTCTTGATCGGTTTGATGATGAGACGGTTCCTTTTGGCGAGATGAGGTCTTCGCCCTTTCTGGTGATCGATTCTTACGAGCAACATAATCCTGGAGATGGCCTTTTCGAATAAGGGCTTCGATATGGTCTCGTAGAGAGATACAGTCCTGGGTCCTATGCTCGTGATCTTTGTGGAAGTAACAGAACTTACTCTTATCTCTCTTCTCGGGATCGGATTTGATCTTTGCAGGCCACTTCACATATGGCTTGTGTTTTATCTCCATTAGAACCTTTTCAGGAGACCGATTAAGAGGAGTATAATTATGATATTTACCAGAGTAAGGCTTCCTGGGAGAACGATCGCGCTGATCACGACGGTATTTCTTATCTGTAGAAGAAGTTCCTTCTGGCTTGCGTTTCTTACTTTGTACTCCATGGCGTGTCAATGCGACTTCTTCTGCATTGATATATTTCTGAGCTTTGGCTTGGAATTCCGCCATAGTTTTCGGCGGGCTTTTATCTAAGGCAAACCTGAATTTCTCGCTCGTTATTCCAGCGATGAGGGCTGTGAGACCCTTTTCTTCAGTGTAACCCTCAGTTTGAACGGCTTCGGCAGTGAACCGTACTGTGAACTCTTTTATTGTCTCCCCATGTTGCTGTTTCAGATTCATCAGATGGGAGGCTGGCTTCTTAATGCGAATACTTCCCATGAATTGAGAAAGAAATATCTCCGATAATTGAGAAAAGGAACTGATGGAACGAGGTTTTAACCCCCGAAACCACGTACGAGCCGCTTCCTTCAATGTAAGGGGAAAAGCCCTACACATGATTTCTGAACCATGTCCCTCCAACTCCATGAGGGACCTGTATGTTTCCAGATGTTCCAGAGGATCGCCAATGCCTGTATACGGAGCGATAACAGGCGCTCGATACTTTCTGGGCAACGGGGCTTCCATGACCTCGCTAGTGAAGGGAGATTCAGATTGATGTATCGCCGCCATGACGGCAGATGGCCGATTTGCCTGATATCTCTGTTCCATGACATCAAAACGATCTTGGATTCTTTTGAGATCTCCTTCCCATGGTAGGGTATAGCTAGACGTTTCGGCGGTGGAACCTTGCGGTTGAGGTTGTCGAGACGAACTGGAATGTATAGAATGTGGAGACGGCACAGGGGGATGGCCGCCAAGTGGTGGGACCTGTGGTTCATCCATAGAATGTCTGGAAGCAACTGGTATGGGTGGCGGTGGTAACCCTTCGGAGGGTTGTCTTTGCGGTTCAGGAAAGTGCTGATCAAGCCGATTTGACAGCGCCTGAACTCCGGCGTTTAGAGTTAGGAGAGTGTTCCCGAGGAAACGTAGGACATCATCTTGATTTCCAGAGGCCTCCAATAATGGGTTTGTTGATGGCATATTTGAGGCTCCTTGAGGGATATCCGTCGGAACAGGTGGGAGGGCAGGTGCGGATTCCGTCTCATCAGGCGGAGGTGGTGCCTGCCTCGAAGTTGAAGGATGAACAGCCTTTTTAGGAGGCATCACCGAAGGATTTTGATCGGTGGTTAACACGATTGATTTTGACGATCAAGTCGTTCCCACAGACGGCGCCAAACTGTTAATGTCAGATTTTGTAACGAGATCCTCCGGCTTTTCTCCTTCACTCCAGCAGGGATTTCCACCACCAGACCTGAAGCAAGACAGCAAATAAGGGTGGCTGGGGACCAGCCGTTAGCCCTCCGATGCTAAAGTTAGGCCACAGTAAGAAGAGAAGCCAAGCAAAACGGGACCAAGATTGAATGATGTGTGCGTACCTTTCTCTTAATGGAGTCACCCCCTTATATAGATCTGAAGCTAGCCAATTTGTTACATAAGATATCGAAATCCCGATGATGTCGCGTACGATACTGAAATCTCGCTGATTTCGTGGGACAAGATCCTTATCCTCAAAGGCAGTATCTATCCTAATAACTCCTTCCGGCAATCACGTTTCTTGATAGCAATCCCCTGAGATTCGGAACCTCCAGAGAAGATAAGCCCAAAGACCAACCTATACAGGCTGCTGATCGACATGGTAATAGTGCTGATTGCTCGTAGTTGGAGTCATAGCTACCGAAAAGGAAGGAGACGCCGAAAGGAAGAAGACCGCCGCGCTGGTTGTAACTCTGCTTGGTGTCGCAGGGGATTGAACAAGCCGCTCGACGAGGACCAAGTGCTGGAAGTATGAAGACCATCCGAACCAAAAGACTTAGGACTTTTCTGATGTCGGGAGCTGCTTGTGTCAGGGATGCTCGCATTCATGATGTGCGACCCTTCCTGACGAGCCCGAGCAGAGATGCTCGCATCCGAGGGATGCGACCCCTTCTATCGAGCCCGAGCCGAGCTGCTCGCATCCGGGGGATGCGACCTCTTCTGGCAAGCCCGAGCCGAGCTGCTCGCATCCAGGGAATGCGACCTCTTCTGGTGAGCACGAGCCGAGCTGCTCGCATCCGGGAGACGCGACCCCTTCTGGCGAGCCCGACCTGGACTCCTCGCATTCATATGGTCGCGACCCTTCACTTCTTGTCAGACTATATTTGCCTATAACAATTATAGACATCTTGTAATTGGTCATCCTCATCATTATCTTCCTCTTCACTACTAGAGGATGTCTCATCATTGCTCATATTCTCCCTTAAATTGATACTTACAACTCTTTCAGTAGAAGGGATGGGCATGGATGAATCAGTTGTGCAAGAATGTTCATAAATGGATTCCAACTTCTCCCAAGCTTGCTTAGCGGATTCGTAAGTAGATATTCTATTTTGTTCCTCTTGGGAAAGGGCACAACGGATTACATCAAGGGCTTTAAGATTGCTCATAGAATTGGCCCTTTCTTCTTTACTCCATTTTGATTCATCTTTTGGAGTGGAAGTGGTCGTACCCTTACTTTTAGTTTGAACAATAGGGACCGACCAACCTTTCTCAATTATGTCACATATAGCTGGATCTAGTGACATTAAAAATATGCTCATTCTAGCGTTCCAACATGTATAATCGGATCCATCAAAGTGTGGAGGACTAGAAATCAAACTTGCCTCGGAGTTGGACATACTAACAAGCTTACTTGGGATCTACCTCTAGGCAATTAAGCCCTTAAAGAGGAACCCGCTCTGATACCAATTGAAATTGCGGTTTTACTGCTAGTAAGATAAGCTTGAAGGTATGCTTATGTCCTAGGGGGGGGGGGGGGGGGGTGAATAGGATTTTTTAATTTATCTTGCAAATTCAAAAGCTCAATTGCATTTATATTATAATATACCAATTAAGCACATGTAAGCAATTGATCACCCAAGATCTAACTCAATTTGACAACATCTTCTAAGAGAAGCATTTAGTCAAACAGTTCATATGCATGCTTGTGTCAATCATTCAAAGATGGCATATGAACATTTTGTAAAATATAAGATGGACATACAATTAAGCACTTATAAGATTAATCAACAAGGAACAAAATAGACAAAATGCATTCACCACATTGCACATGATGTATAGTGGTTCGGTTTCCCGACTCCATCCCGGTTCATGATCTCAACCTATGAGACCACCGGATTTCACTATAGTCATGGTTTTAAATCAGGTTAACCATCAACCTTAACATCCTTTGGTCTAGGACCGTGTTTACCATCCGACGATGGCCCAAACCAGGGACTTAAAGAGTTTGGATCTCAAACTCTCACCAATCGTAATCCAAGGACGGTCACGTACACTCCCGCCGGAGTTTCCCAATCCAGGGAATAGAGATTCAATAAATGGACTCTAAAAAACTAAACATACCTAGACGATTGAGCCCCGATTCAGCGCCTTTGATGAGTAGCTTCAGCTTCCATGAATGCCTTAGCTCCTCTCCAAGCTCCCACGATCAGCTACCAATGCATATGATGTTCCTAGACTAGTGCCAGGTAGGTGGGAGGAGTTGTTGGGGTTCCTTTTGCCTATTCAATACAATGGTGATGATAGGAACTACCAACTGGATCATTCAATGGTTATAAATGACTTCAAGATGAAGATTGAATGATAGGGATAGCCATGAATGCCATGCTTGAGTTCATTGTTCAAACCGAGCTTTGAATACTCAATGTAGTGCCATTAATGGCTAGGTTTAAAGGATGAACTCAAGTCTATAATGAGCAAAAGAGATTAGATGAAAGTTTTAATAGCCCCTCTTAATGCTCTAAATGGGTGTGCAAGTTCTACCCTCAAAGCCCTCGAAATATGCCTTTATAGGCTCCAAGAATCGGGCTTCAACGGATAGAAAACGGTCACGTGCGACCTGTCTAAACAGCTCAACGACCGGTCTTGACTGTGCCTCCGACCGGTCTGACGACCGGTCGTGCGACCGGTCTTGAGACCGGTCTCCCTATATGAAAAAATCCCTTGAAGTCTCTAGGACATATTTTGGTCCATTTGCGACCGGTCGTGCGACCGGTCTCCCTTTAATCTATATTTCCCATTTAGTTGCTGGACAGATTTCGTCCATTTACGACCGGTCGCACGACCGGTCTTGAGAGATTAGCGATCGGTCCTCAGACCGGTCTTTAGCCAGATTTTTTATGAGTTTTCTCTTTCAAATGCTTTCTGTCTGAGACCCTGTTTCAGCCGACCGGTCGTACGGCCGGTCGTCAGGCTCAATTCCTGGCCTGAATTGGGGTGAACTCCCTTATCTATAATGGTGCACATAGAGATGATTTTCCTATGTTTTTCAACTGATTTGCACCTACATAATGGAGGTCCAAGACTGATCAACTTGACCTTAAGTCCATGGATCAATTGGCAAACATAAAATGCGATTCGAATGCCATGGACTTGGATGTTTTGGGATCCTATAGGCTGTCTATATGCAACTTACCTCCCAAGCTTGATCTGGCTTGAATTTGAGTGCGGAAAGCTGCTTTGGTCTTCAAGTCTTGAGTCTTCAATCTTCATCGGGGCTCACGAGACTTGACTGACTCAACGATCACGCAATTGACAATTTAATGCACAAATCAGTGCACTAACAGATTTGTCAATATTGACTAAAGTTGGTTTTAGTATCAGTGAACTAGTTATTTTCTTCTCTCTTTAAAGGAATCCAATTTTATGCTTCAACTTTGAAGCTAACTTTAGGGTTCCTTTAGCAATTCTGTTTTGCGCTTTGCTATATTTGTCTTTAAAAATATCTTTCCATATAAGGATGCATGTATCATTACCAATACATTTTCAAAGATCATGTCTTTGATATAAAACAGAGATTGCCCTCAGCAATATTGCATCTCGAATACTGATATGTGTTAGCGCACTTTTCTGTGGCATATTAGTGCACCTTGTTTGTCAATCACTTAGGTCAGTGAGTCTAGTGTCGGTTGAGCTTAATGAGGATGAAGACCGAAGACTCAAGTGGCCCTGCTGCATCAAGGAAGAAGAAATAGGTAAAAGTGATGCCTTGGTGTGCCTTAACCTTAACCAAAACTTAACCCTTAACCTCTTGATGACCTTGACCTTAATAGAAAAACCTTTAGTCATCATAGATTGGCCCTAGGTGTCCTAAAAGATCACTCAAACCTTAGCCATAGAGATTGGGTTGTGAAATAGATGGGTCAGCAAATCAATAGGCTAAACCCTAGCCTATCCGACCTATCACAACCAGTCAGCCTGGACTGACCGACCGGTCAAGACCAGTCGGACAGACAGTCCAGTGACAATGTAATGTGCTGGCCATTGGGCATCTGTCCTGTTCTAGGCCAACCGGTCACGACCGGTCGGCAGTAGCCATTTTTTGCCCATTTTATATCCGTTGCATATCTTTTTATAAAAGGGCTTGGCTCGAATTGAGGGGAAAGAAGAGGGATTTTGAGAGGAGTGAAGCCACCATTGTTGGAGACCATTTGAGGCTCATTCCCAACCTATGCAAGGCATCTTCCTTATGCTTTAATACAAGATTGGAGCATTCCAAGCTCATGATGAAGATGACCTTCATCCCCTCTTGATCTCTAGAGTTTGGATCTTCCTTGATAGGCATATCCTTATCCAAAACTCTAAGATGAGATCGTTGTAGGAGAGAAACTTTAGGCAACCCATTCCTAATAGTTGTTGAGCTCTCAAACCTACCCTCCTATCACCTTGGGCATCTCAAAGGCATCACAAGCAAGGTGATTGATCGAGTGTACCTGAGGCATTAGCGACGCAACAGCAACATGATTGAGGGAGCAAGGGAAGCTAATTGAAGCACGGGAGAGTAGAGATCGAGCAACCCGAACCAGCACTAAACAAGGGGCTCATCGGACAAGTAAGGTTGTCTTTATTGAGAGTCCATCCTCTCAATTCCCTGTGGGAGTTGAGTGTAGAGTTTGTTTGTCAAACTCAAACTAGGGACGTTGGCCGTTCCTTGGCCTGTTTGTTGGCATAAAGACTTAGGGGTTGTTTGACACTCCTTGGCCCGTTTACCGGGCCTAAACAAAGTCTCCAAGGGGGAGCCTCTGACACGGGAGTGAACGTGCGTCGGGTTAAGAGTTAGCCTATGTCCAAAACTCCGTTCGGGTTGAGAGTTAGCCCTTTGTACAAAACTCCAGTTATGGTTGAGAGGTGAACCGGTAAAACCTCCGTGTAAAGGTTGAGAGGTGAACCTCATTTAAAACCTCCGTGTAAAGGTTGAGAGGTGAACCTCATTTAAAACCTCCGATAGTGAATGCCGGTGTGCTCAAAGGAGTTGAGTACTTGAACCAAGAGTGGAGTAGACCCAAAGTCGAACCACTATACATGCTTGTGTTTGTGATTGAATTGAGCACATTGATATCTTAGCATTGTATGTTTAATTATTTAATTATGAATGCTTGATAGGACTGTATGCTAGGCACTAGATAGGTACATTCACACATAAGATTAACTTTCACTAAGTAGTGTAGACTTGAGCTTATTGATTCATTCTCATAAGTCACATAGGTTGCATAGCTTAGGAGCTTGATTAGCAAATTCATTTGATTATCTATGCATGTTTAAACTAGGTTGTTTATTGCTTAACCTTATGCTATTCTTGTGATTGGACCCACTTAGGATTGGAAGCCGAAGTGTTCTTGCTTACTTAGTTTAATTTGTTAAATTGTGTAAGTAGGCGAAAAGAATTTCAAAAGGTCCTAATCACCCCCTATAGGACTTAGCCATAATTTTAGTTGCTCTTTAAGCTTCCGTAAGTACGAAGGTGTCGTGTTAGACTACCGACGTAATTTCAATATGTATATAGATTGATCCAGAATCATAGAAATTAATCTCAAGACACAAATAGTCGATTTTCATGAATAAATGGTCAGCCTCGACGAGTGTACCCGATAGTCGAATAACTATAATCGAGTCAGGTTCAGTCCAATGTGAATTTTCAATAAGAGATTAAAGAACTTGAAACAAATCAAACTCGGGCAAATATTGCTAATAATTTCATTATAAGGGCTAAAGAGTCAAAATTGAGTCAATATCAATGAAGAGCACATAGGACTATAGTTGAATGTTATCGATAATATGTTGAATACTTCAAAGAATACCTTCAACAATTAGAATTTCATATAGCATAAATAATGCTGAGGAATACTATAAAATGATATATGCAATTTTCAGAGCTGATATAATTCCATATAGCCTATATTGTTGATGATATAATAAAGCCTTGTCGAAGGAATATTGTTCATATATGTTTCATGTCAATTTAAGGCATTTGACAATATCATAACATATGCAATTTCCACAATATATAATTGCAAGAGAATTTTTCTATAAACATGTTGTTATTGCATGTGAATATTTCATTATGATATTCATTTATTTTCTCTTTTTAACTGCGCAGCATTTTATGTTTTGTTCCCTTTTTCTTTATGATGGGCGGAACTACCTTAAAGTTCTGTTAGTAGGCGACTCTAATAGAAACACAGTTTAAGCTCATGTTTGACCCTCATGGGGTACTCATCGTTGCCATGGAAGTGGCCCTCAGGGAGCACACTCCTCTTCGAGGGAGTTCCCATGTCACCAATCCATCAGAGGGGCCCGATGATGCTACCGGGGTGGTAAACTCAGAGGTTTTATGCTTTTGGTTGGCCACTTCGGCTCTCTTAACTACCTCGAGTACCAATTTCATGGTTGTCGGTCCGACAATAGGGGATGAATCTCAACCTTCCCATGCGTTGCTACCAGAAATGGTCCCATAAGCTTGGGGGGAATTATGCACGGTTGGCCGTGATCAGCAGCGCGCAATGCAACCCTCTTTTTCTTCTCTTCTATACCACTAAGTCCATACACAAGGAACCAAATTATATACTTTTTCATGTTCCTTGTGGCGTTACCGTAGTAATAGGAGCGGTAGGTCTCATGCATGAGGTTGGCCCATAGGACTTCTTTAAATTTTCTGTCTTTAGGGTTATTCTCTCTGCTGCCTGTAAAGTATTTGCCCATAAAGTCTTCATTGACTTGTAAGGAAATTCTTGTTCAGGGAGCTCTTTAATTATCTCTCAGCACTTTGGCTTCGTCATGTTGAAGCATTTATCAGTAATCATCTTTTTCGTGATTTTAACATTCTCTTTCCGACCTTCCTTGCTTTATATATATGTAATTACTTTGCCCATCTGCAGCTTATTTTGAGAACGACTGCTGTATTTGAAGGCGATAAAGGTCTTTCGGAAGGAGAGGTCTAGTTTTATTTCACTTTTTGACAATCTGTGATAATTGCTTCTTCAAATCGGCTTTGTTAGAGACCTTGAATAAAAGAAGAGCATGCTTCGTGAGCTTTCTCATTATTCTTTTTCAGCAATACATTGCTATCTGCATCATAGATGCATATGTCTTTGACTCTTCTTGCCCCCTTTTGATCGGGAGAATGCTTGCTTATATGTAAGGGTTCTCGCGATCAAAACACTCAGCATCTGTCTTTATGGATAACATTTCTTGATGTATTGGCCATTGACTGAGATACCGATTCCTTTTTTGTTGTGGCTTACAATTCTGTAAGCCCCATTTGAGAAAACTTCAGTGATGACATACGGGCCATCCCATTTGGATTCGAATTTGCCCCATGTCTTGCATGTCATCACAATGGGCCTTTTCAACATTGCTACGAGGTCTCCCTTTTTGAAAGATTGGTATTTAACTATTTTACCAAATGAAGCGGATATTTGGGCTTGATACGACTGCAAACGTTGTTGTGCAATGAGTCTTCTTTCATCTAGCATATCCAACTCTCGTAATCGGAGTTTGGTATTTTCATCTTCCATAATGCCTTGATGCATGCCACCCTTAAAGAGGTGACTTGTATTGATAGATATAACTCATTTTCCTCTTCTGTCCCCAGATTTATTTCACATAATTGGTCAATTGTTGGTTGACCTCCGTCTTCCAACTGTACTGGAGGTTTTTCAAGCTCGGATATTTCTTTCTCTATCACCGGGTATGTCTGCTGTTCTGTAGGGCTAATTTGGGTCATTTCGCTCGCTATATTTACTTGTGCAGACTCTAAGGATGCCCCCAGTCCCAATAATTTTTTGTGCCTTTGGATTATAATGGGCACCGATATTCCTTTACCGTTGTTTAGGCCGATCAGATCTTCACAATTGAAACCCATTGATTGCATTATTCTTTTACTTATTAGACTATATCAACCCAGCTCTTTTGGGTCTAGTTTTGCGGGTTTCTTTTCTGTATTGGTACCTCGTTTTGTTCTTTTGCATTTTTTTACCCTTATAGAGAAATAATATTGGAGCCTGTTCTGTTTTTCCCGACACTCGGAATGCTCGAGGTCCTTTGGGAAAAAAGGCCTGCTTTTTTTTCTAATTTTGGTGCCGGCATAGTGAAATTTGCCTGAAGGGTTTCTTCTTGTTTTGTTGAAAATATGACCAATGGCGGTTGTCCTGGTTGTCACATGTCTTTCGACACAAAGTAGAGTCTTTTTGTTTTAGGCCTCTTCTGTTCTTCTTGTTGATTTTTTCTTTTTGCGAGTTCTTTTTACCCTCGTGTTCTTCGCTAGCGAATGATTCATAATATCGCGCATTTGCAAAAAATAATTCTATAATTGTGTATGGTTTCTCATCTGCTGACATTATGTACTGTACACCTTTCTGACAATATTTGAAAAATTGATGCAAGGTGGAAGGAATAATTTCGTATCTATATATCCACGGCCTCTCGAGCAACATATTCTATGTTGTTACTGCATTAATCACATGATAAGTCACCTTAGTGATCAAATTCTCAATCTCTAACAACATGGTAATTGTGCCCAGTGCTTTTTGCCCATCCTGATTGAATCCCTATATCATCATATTGTTTGTGCACAAATGTTGTCGCTTATATCCTAGCTTGGAGAGCATACTTAATGGCATCAAATTCACATCAGTCCCATTATCGATCATGATGCGCTTTATTTGTCTGTCATTGATATATCTTGTAACCATAAGCAGTCGATTATGCTCCTTTTCGCCTAACATTATATCGTTCTCTGTGAAGGTTATTGTTGACATACAATAAGATGCTTCGACTTTTTTTGTCATTGTGTTCCAGCTCTTATCCTCATTTTTATCTATGTTTGCTGCTTCCATTTCTGTTATCAAAGCCTCTCGCACATTATCATCGAGTAAAGCTTGTATCAGGTCTTGCCAAAAGCTTTTGGATAATTCTAGTGCATCATAAATATTTAGTCTTGCTGGGATTCTTTTCAGATGACTTATGACATCATATGTAACATTTGTCATTGATGATTCCTCTGGCCGTGACGATTTATCAGTCCTTTCACTAGCCTTCTCTTGACTGAAGGTCTGATCGAGGACATCCCTCTGTGATTCTTTCTGAGATTCCTGTCGTAGCTGTTTTCCCGACCTCAACGTTATTAGGTTACTTTCCATTCCTTTATCATTAAACGAGTTGTTTGTATCCTCTGATTTTTTTGCTACTTGAATCGTTGTGACACTGCACAATTCATGAAACTGAATCACTAATATTTTCAACGACTGTTGGAAGCTTCGTGGGATTCCTTGGTTTTTTGGTATGAGCTGTTCTTTAAGTATAGTTGCTCGAATGCATTCTTTTATCATAATATCTTCGGTTAGAGGCAATGTGGAACTGCAAGCTTGTACATTCCACCATCGACGTACGAAGTTTAATATGTCTTCACCTTGGAGTTGCGATGTGTTTTGGAGCAATTCTTTTGATATCCTTATGTCATATCTATAGAACCACATCACAAACCTTTCTTTCATATCCTGCCAACTTGGAGCCGTTCTTTCTGACAAGGTGAATTACCAGGCCATGGCGCTACCTGAGGTGGCCAGTGAATATACAAAGTTTCGCAATAAATATTTTTGAGAAACGTTGCCTTTGAAATAGTGGCCTTTTCATAATTCGCCAAATGTTCTATTGGCAATTAGGTCCCTCTGAAGAGTGCAAATTTAGGAAAACCTGGCATCCACTCTTCTTTACGGAAAGTTGTGCATTGCAACGGATTGGTCTACGCAGCATTAAGCATTTGTATGACTCTCTTGGCATATGAGACATAGAAGAAATGTATTGCTTCTCGTTCTCTGTTTATTTCGGGTCCCATTATTGCGGATTCTTTCATCAAATTGAACATGGTATATGGTTTATATCTGTCTGTGGCCTTCATTCCCATACTTTCGGCACATGACCCAGCTATCTCTATCTCTGTATGTTCAAGAGACTTGTATGAACTTGTTATTGCGTTTCTCCACTTTATAGTATACTGGTATAGACATTCACCTAGAATCATTTCCTACCTTGTTAGCTCTGCCAGAGGAACCGCCCTTCGTGGCACCCAGAATCTTAACATGAACAATTCACGAAATTGCTCCCATGTTGATATATCTCGTAGAATTCTTGATTCATACCATTCTTCAACTGGCCCTATTAATGTAACCTTGAACTACTTTATCATCTGTCCTTTGCTGACCCTCCAACGATCACAATTCTTCTCATACCATAGTAAATGATTGAGAGGTGAATCGTGTATCGAAAATAACGTCATCTCATCATTTAAGGCCTTTCGTGGCCTGCGACATCTTGGCAATCGACAGTCTTTTGTCTTTAACATGGCACTGATCCTTTTCTGCATCTGTTTTTTTTTTCTGATGCGGCGGTTACAGTCATGCATTGTGCAAACTGTGTTTCTCTTTCCTCAACTTTCGGATTGAACCATCCTGAAAGGAGTACTGAAGATGATTCCTGCCATTGTTTCATGCTTACTGCAACACGGCATTCGTAATTGCCTTCTTCCCTTTGTCTTTCTCTTTCCCCATGACTATTTCTCCTCCTTCGATCATTCTTTAGAGAATAGCCTTGATAGAGATCTATGAGTAGGATGCCCTATCAAGTGATGATAGTGGCAATAGTATCTGTCTTCTATTTTATCTGCTTCTTCTGGCCGTTTTAGTGGTGGCAATTCTATGAGTCCTGTTGCGACCAATTGATTCATCATAGGTACGATGTTTTCATTTGAGAAAGAATAATCTTCTCGACGGTTATACCGTCGATATCTCTTGTCAGTTGGTTCATTGGCAGAATAACTTTGCCTTTCTCTTCTATTGTCTCTTGGTATACTTCGAAATTCTTCTTTGTTCTTACTCTTATCTGTGACATTTGTCGAAGACTTGTTAGTGATTCGTCTTGTCGATTCGGTGCGGAATGCGGGCACCTTCTTAATCATATTTTCCAGAGCGTGAGCTCTTGTGGCCAATTACCAGAACGTGTGTATTTTCGCTCCCGTAAGTACAAATACAATTTCTGGTTCCATACATCCGATACACATTTCTACCTGTTCAGCTTCCCCGGAGAGATGTTTGCATGATGTGCTTAGGGCTCTCCCGCGTGTAATAAATTTGTCGACAGATTCTGATTCCCTTTGTCGTACTGCTACTAGTTCCGTCAGACTCACTTCTCTTTTAATTAAAAAGAAGCTTGTTAGAAAAGCTTCTTGCATTTGTTCCTAGGTACGTATAGTTCCTAGGGCTAAGGCTGCGTACCATTTGAATGCTTTCCTGATCAAAGTTACACCGAATAATCGTAAGCAGTATTGTGGCACAACATCATAACTTCCCAATGCAGTGATAAAATGCATCATATGTTCTTCTGGTGAACCTTCCCCATTAAACTTCTGAAATTTTGAGCATTTAAAGCCTACTAGAAAGGAATATCATTGACTTCTCTTGGGTATGGTGTTTTATATCGAAATGTTCTTTATGCATCCTTTCTTCTTTCGATCGGACAGTCTCGGCACTAATCTGTTGTATTTCCTATGTTGCCATTCCGGCGTTTGTCATTGGAATAGATCCATGTGACATGGCCTGAGGTGGTTGTGACCCTTCAGCTGGATGTTCCACATTTTCAGTGGGGGTCGCATTTTGAGGAACGGCGTTCTGAGATATGTTGCGGGCTATTATAGATAAAGCCTCTCGCATATTCCTACATTCTTCCATTAGGATTACTTGTGTTCGTGTCATTTCTTTGAAATGCATTTCCATTGATTATCCGGCCTAACTTGTTTCAACTACCAAGACGGAAGCTTTCCTTCTGGATGTTTCTATCCCTGAGGATGTGGATGAAGCGGTAGTCGACGATGTGAGTGATACTGAGCTTCTTCTCAACTCGTGATTATTACACTGCGAGGTGTTGATGGACTCAGTATGTTCGGTTTGTTTTAATGTTGTTCTGGTCGAACTCCCTTTTGAGTTTTTTTGTTAAAGAAAATTGATATGGCATGAGGGTTTAATTCATCTATCTTCGCATGATAGGGGATACTGGGAGTGTAGGAAAATCTTTTTTCGACAGAATATATTTCTTCTTCCCCTAGATACAGGGATGGAGGGGCTATAGCTGAAATTTGTTTGGCCATGCTTCGCGTAATAGGTCTTTGGTAGTTTCAAGAATAAGGCCTTTTGACTGTGGTCTTGGTGGGAACTTTCGATGAACTCTATTTTCTTGTCGATTGTACCATTACCCATCAGCTTTCGTCCTTTATAACGACAGGTGAAGCGGAAATCACCATAGCATTTGCCTTGGTTGCTATGCTTTGGGTTGTCTTCATCTGGCATTTCCTTCTTGTGTTTTGATCGTCATAGGAGACAGTAAATCCTCCTCCTAGCATGAAATCGAAAATGATTTGGTGAGTTGGAAAAGCCATTGCGAGAGTTTGATCATTATCTGCTTGATGTCTGGTTGTAATCTGTAATGTACCTGACATTTGAAAAGAGTAATAATTAGTAATTTGTAAGATATATACAATCTATTATAAAGATGAATGACAGAATGTTCCCGTTGAAAGTCGCCATTTTAGCGCTATAAGGCGGCAAAAGGTGATGAATGCTCTTCTTGTAATCTCTTATCAATGTTAGAACGTAACTCTTATAATAGTCTCCAGTGGAGTCGCCATTTTCTTTACACAACAAAATTGCCTTGTTGTAATATGGGTGTTAAAACTAGAAAAATGCTCATTGGCAGTTTCTCTTGTTTTTCATTATTCTAGGGAATTCTGAGTATAGAGTCATTCATAGACAATCATGAGCAATCACAAAGTGTACACAAGAATAGATATCGTAAGAAAAATTTTATTCCAGAGATTGTGAGATCTTTTACATTATAGGCTGTGATATTGTCACGAGCCCTTAATTACATCAATGGTTGATCACCCTTGATTAAAAGGCAAAAGTAAATGAATGCATATATTATAGATAGATTAAATAAAGCAAATGAGAAAACATCAATGTAAATCATGCACACTATAGAGAACACAGAATTTTACGTGGAAACCCTTACTGGAGAAAACCACGGCACAAAGCGACAAAGCTTCACTATGAATAATAGTTGTACAATAGATGGAGTATTCGAGAAAAGGACCGGATAGATCGAGCAGGTGACTAAGTCATCAGGGACTATGGTCTTTGAGTTCATGGCCATAAAAACCTATTTGTTTTCTTGCTATAGACTGAGCCACTTTTTTAGACAAGTCGGATGTCTCTGTCCCATTTTCTTTCGGATTGTCTAGGTTGAAGGATTGTTAGGATTTTATTGAGTGGTGTAACTCTGGGCCATTGGCCGCTGGAATACACGAGCATTGAATGTTGGTCGGCACGACCCAAGGCCCGCGCCTGTATTTTATGACGGGTGACCCTGAGAAGGCACTCAGCAACTACCTGATCAGCTCAACCAACGGACCCGTTGTAGATGGGTAGGGCATCGACTAGCCTTTTTTATGATGGCAATCCATAACAAGATATTTCGAGTGTTGTTGGAACTCTTTGTGTAAGACCCGTACCTTGAATTGCCCTCCGTACGCTTAGTTTTCGGGTACCGGTACGTCCCGGATGGACCAGATTAGCAAGCCTTGATCGCGATCCTATTTTAGTACCGCATCGACCCAAGACCTATACCCCGACGATCGCGTAGGTGTTGCGATTCCAATGCCACACGACATGCCCCATTGCGATACCCGGTGTGAAAGTTGCGATCATTTGCACAATCTGAGGCGGGCCGCGCAACGCAAGTGTGGCACGGGCCCTACTTGCATAAATCCCAAGAAAAGTCAAATCAATCAATCAATCACCCTCACCCTCACCCATACCCCTCTCATCACCCTAGTCTACACACACCATACCCACCCCATCCCTCTCTCACTACAAAGTCAACACAAGCCCATACCTCCCATACCATCCTACCCCCCTCCCATGCTAGCCATCATCACCTCATGACCCCTCCTTTCTACCCATACAAGACCTTATGTAGGAGGGGCCTTCTCATTTCCAAAATTTACAAAAAAAAGAAAAAAAAGAAAGAAGAAAGCAAAGAGAGAGGAAGGAGAGAAGAAAAGAAAGAAGAAAGAATGCAGAGAATGGGTCCGACGGGTCATGACCGATCAAGACCGGTCAGCCATGCAATTTCAGACTTTCAGATTTCAAACAACAGGCTATTCCCAATTTTAGATTTTAGTCCCAGTTTTTCGGGGGCCATCTTGATGATATTGGGAAATCCAACACATCCATGTCGAAGAAGAGCTCGACGCCGAAATAACCCAAGTGGTTTGGTGTCGATCGGAGCTACGGATTGACCATGGTGGCCAAAACAATACGAACTGTCCAGAAAGTTTTAGATTCCGCCTACTCAACTTTGGGCCGGTCCAAGTGGCCCATCATTGATGATATGAAGAATCTACTTTGACCATCTTCTAAACCACATCTATATATGAATAACCACAAAGTTTCAGATCAAAAGGATGTGTGGTTTGATCGTACCAATTGAAAAAAAATGGACCATCCAGAAAGATTCAATTGCACAGATTTTATAAAAGCCCTAAGTGTTCTAATTTTCGAACCATATTCTGGAAATTTTTTGGACAATCTAATCCATTTATCATGTAGAGGAGGAAGTCTTCTACCAATTTTCAAAATTTGAGATCCATTCGACCTCTGTACACTCCGGGGCATTGAAAGCAAGATGACTGGTTCTGAAGGTACCCGAATTGCGCGATTTTAAGAGGCGGTCGCTGATCTGATTAGTGGGCCCATTCAGAAGATAATTTTGGAAATCTAAATCATCTATGAGGAAAATCACATTATAAGGAAGCTACAAATCAAATTTGAAGGCAATCCGACCATTGGTTAAGCCGTACGAAGTGAAACAAAATCTGTTATGTTGCGGTACTCTTGCTGTATTATAAAAGGAGGTGCTCTCTTCTATTCCAAATCAAGCAAGGACGTGGGAAGCAAGGAGTTCAAGTCCCAGGAGGCTACCTAGCCTCCTACAGCTAGTTTTTCTTCCCTTTCTTAGTTCTAGTTCTAGTTTTAATATACTTTTTCTTAGTTAACCTCTTAGCTAGAGCTAGAGGTGAATTTTGTAGTTGGTTTCAATGCTTTAATTCTTTTATTTCAAGTACCCTTTTCTTAATTTTGGATTTTGAACTTCTAGTTTGAATAAAGTTTGGATTTTTAAATGAATTGTGAAAGTTTGTATACTCCGGACATGAGTTCCTTGCAATTCTCTGAGATTACCATGATTGAGTTGTTTGAATTCGAATTGTAGTAACCCTTGAGCATGCCATAGTCTCTTGGTATGGCTATTACTCCGAAGGCTACAAGTTCAAGTTCTATGTGCTTCATTAGAACTAGAAATCTGATTTCCAGATTTAAGTGGGATTATTTGTGCTTGAATGTTATATCCTTCAATTAGATGAGAGATAGGACTTTGATTCTAATTGTGTTGTGCTTGGATGAATGGATTGGCATTGGACTACTACAAGTGGATCCTTGATGCTCTAGTTCTTCTTATTTTCAGATTTTTCAGCTTATGGGGACCTAAAGAGCCCTATATTGGGTACGTTACGTGGCTACAAACATCAAGATGGGCCGAAGAAAGCTCAGCAGTAGGCATCATTCTCCCCCACTGTTTCATGTGGTGCAGTCCGCTTAAGATTTGGATCTGTCTCAAACTTGGGCCCTGGCCCTCTTATGATCCAAGAAAACAGATGGATGGTGTGAATTCAACACACACATCAAGGTGGGTCCCACGAGTGGGGACCCCACTCACGCATGGAGCCTTCCAGATGCTGGACAGTTCCAGCATCTCTAACGCTGTGAACGTCCAGCGTTGGGCCTTTTATTTTTTTATCTATTATTTGTCAAGTGGGGCCCACTTAGGGACGTTCCACGCCATTCATCAGGTTCCCCAGCTCATGGGGAACCCATAGAGCCCTATATTGGGCAGGTGATTCAGCCTACAAACATCAAGGTGGGCCAGGAAAGTTTTGTCAGTGGACATCATTATCTCCACTGTTTTCTATGGTGTGGTCCACCTGAGATCTAGATGTGCTTCATTTTTGGCATCCAGCTCTAAAATAGGCTGGCGAAACAGAGGGACGGTGTGGATCAAACAAAAGCATCAAGGTGGGTCCCACGAGCGGCCCCATGGTTAACGCCCAATTGGGCTTCACCCAAGCGCTGCTGGGTAGCAGTGTTCTCTGGACGCTGTCTGTCCAGCGGCCTAGTTCTTCTTCCCCTTTTTATTATTATTATTATTATCTCCAGATTGTGGGGCCCATTCATGGATGATCCAATCCATCCATCTGGTTGTTCATCACAAGGTGGACCCAAAAATTTTGGATCAAGCCAACCCTTGTATTTTTCCTTCATCCAAATCTTTGTGATCTAAAGAATGGGGAAAAAATGGAAAATAAGCATCATGGTGGGCCACACAGGGTGGTCCACGCTATCTCAAAGCATGGCCCACTTGTGGGCCTAAAAATTGAAAGGCAAAACAAGGAAAGGGGAGTTCATGTTCCCCCATTGCACTCACCTCGAAAGATGAACGGTTGGATCGGGTCGGGTGGTTGATCGAACGGTTCAGATGATGGTTGGGGCCCTCCAAGCTTTGATCTCCACCTTCTTGTCTTAATCTCCCTCTTTCTCTCTCTTCTTAGTCCTCTCTCTCTCGGCAAATTTTGGAAATGAGAAGGCCCCCCCTATGTAAGGTCTTGTATGGGTAGAAAGGAGGGGTCATGAGGTGATGATGGCTAGCATGGGAGGGGGGTAGGATGGTATGGGAGGTATGGGCTTGTGTTGACTTTGTAGTGAGAGAGGAATGGGGTGGGTATGGTGTATAGGCTAAGGTGATGAGAGGGGTATGGGTGAGGGTGAGGGTGATTGATTGATTGATTTGACTTTTCTTGGGATTTGTGCAAGTGGGGCCCACACCACACTTGCGTTGTGGGCCCGCCTCGGATTGCGCAAATGATTGTAACTTTCACACCGGGTATCGCAATGGGGCGTGCCACGCGACGTTGGAATCGCAGCGCCTACGCGGTCGTTGGGGTATAGGTCTTGGGTCGATGCAGTACTAAAATAGGGTCACAATGAAGGGTCGATAATCTAGTCCATCCGGGAAGTACCGGTACCGAAAACTAAGCGTATGGAGGGCAATTCAGGGTACGGGTCTTACAACTCTCCCCTCCTAACAAAAAATTTCATCCTCGAAATTTGCACTACAAACCCAAACTAGCCGAAGATCATAAGAAAAAGGGAATCACATCACTAAATACGCATATCAAAGGAAAAGCAATCATACAGATACAATCAATCATCGAAAAGATGGGTATAAGACTAGCGAATCTCTGCCTCTCGCTCCCACGATGCCTCATCTACGCTATGATGACTCCACTGGACCTTCACTAAAGGAATGACCTTGGTCCGGAGGACCTGCTCCTTTCGGTCAAGGATACGAACCAGCTGCTCAATGTAAGAAGCATCCTCACGAACCTCCAACGGCTGCCAATCTATCACAGAAACCACGTCTGACCCACACTTCCGTAGCATAGAAACATGAAAAACGTTGTGGACTCCAGACAACTGAAGTGGCAAGGCAAGCTGATAGGCCACGGCGCCAACACGCCCAATGATCTCGAAGGGTCCAATGAACCTCGGGTCAAGCTTCCCCTTGACTTCAAAACAAACCACGCCCTTCATGAGTGAGACCCTGAGATACACACGATCCCCAATAGAAAACTCTATGGGACGACGTCGATGATCTGCAAAAATCTTCTGTCGACTCTAAGCTGTGCGCATCCTCTGCCTGATGATATCGATAGCCTCGGATGTTTTCTGCACCAACTCAGGACCTATGAGACGACGCTCTCCAACCTGGGCCCAACAACTAGGAGACCTACAAGGTCTACCATACAATGCCTCAAAAGGAGCCATACCGATAGTCGCCTGGTAGCTGTTATTGTATGCAAACTCAGCCAAACTCAGGTGTTTGTCCCAACTACCCGAGAAATCCAACACGCAAGCTCGAAGCATGTCCTCAAGGATCTGGTTGACCCTCTCGGTCTGTCCATCAGTCAGAGGGTGATATGCAGTGCTGAACTTCAAGGCAGGCCCCATCGCCTTCTGAAAACTCCTCTAGAACTGCGACATAAATCTCGGATCTCGGTCAGAAATGATCGAAACTGGGACACCGTGTAGTCTCACAATCTCCTCGATAAACAAATCTGCAGGTCGATCCAATGGCAAGGTCGCACGTATCGCAAGAAAATGTGTCGACTTCGTAAGACGATCGACAACAACCCAGATGGCGTCGTGATTGCTCTGAGTCCTCGGCAAGCCCATAATGAAGTCTGTGGTCACATGCTCCCATTTCCACAATGGGACACTTAACGGCTGCAAGGGGCCTGGAGGTTTGCGATGATTGGCCTTGATACGCTGGCAAGTGTCACACTCAGCCACAAAACTGGCAATCTGACGCTTCATTCCGGCCTAGAAATACTGCCTCCTCATATCATAGTACATCTTGGTAGAGCTTGGGTGAATCGTGAACCTCGATCGGTGTGCCTCATCCATAAGATCTCCACGCAACTGTGGAATATCTGGGACACACAACTGACCCTTGAAATGAAGTCCACCATCTAACCCAATCTGCCAATCTGTCTGATCCTCTAACACAGCCTCTGCCCGATAATCCTGCAACGTCTGATCGGCCTGCTGAGCCTCGATCACCCTAGAAACAAGAGAGGGTTGAATCGACAAGTTCGATAACTGTGCAATAGAAGACTGCAGGCTCGGCAACAAATCATACTCGGCAACATCCTCGAGCATCCTCCACTCCTCATATGCCCCACTAGGCCTCGTGGCTGACGGCTGAGGGCATCTGCCACCACGTTGGCCTTGCCAGGGTGGTACTGAAGATCGAAATCATAATCCTTCAGGAGCTCCATCCAGCGTCTCTGCCTCATGTTCAACTCGGACTGCGAGAAGAGGTACTTCAGGCTCTTGTGGTCTGAAAAGAGCTCGAACCTAACCCCATAAAGATAGTGCCTCCACACCTTAGTGCGAAGACTACAGCTGCTAACTCCAGATCATGTGTGGGGTAGTTCTGCTCATGGACCTTGAGCTGGAGAGACGCGAAGGCCACGGGTCTACTATGCTGCATCAGGACAGCACCCAAACCAATATGCCAGGCATCTGTAAAAACCACAAATCCTTCACTCCCGGAGGGAAGAGTGAGGACTGGTGTAGAAGTAAGACGGCCCTTCAGTTTTGCAAATGCTCGCTTACAGGCATCACTCCAAACAAACTCAGCGCCTTTCCGGGTCAACCTGGTCAGCAGGGCTGCAATACGGGAGAAGCCCTTGATAAAACGGTGATAATAACCTGCTAACCCAAGAAAACTCTAGATTTCGGACACGTTCGTGGGTTGACACCACTGACGCACGACATCAATCTTCACTAGATCCACTGCTACTCCCTGCCTCGTCACAACATGACCGAGAAAGTTCACCTCCTACTGCCAAAACTCGCACTTCTCTAACTTTGCATAAAGCTGGTGTGTGCGGAGGGTTTGCAAGGTGATCTTCAAATGCTGCTCATGCTCCTCCTGAGTTCTCGAATAGATCAGAATGTCATCAATGAACACCACAACGAACTGATCAAGGTAGGGATGACAGACCTCGTTCATCAACTGCATGAACACATTGGGTGCATTGGTCAGTCCGAAGGACATGACCTGGAACTCAAAATGACCGTAATGCATCCTGAATGTCGTCTTCGAGATATCCTCCTCCCGGACACAGACCTAATGATAACCGGACCGTAGGTTAATCTTCGAAAAGAACTGCACCTCCCGCAATTGGTCAAATAAATCATCGATCCTCGGAAGCGAGTACCTATTCTTAATCATAACCTTGTTGAGTTCGCGGTAATCCACGCAGAGCCTCAACGAGCCATCCTTCTTCTTCACGAAGAGTACCGGCGCTCCCCACGGTGAACTGCTCGGACGAATGAAGCCTAGTTCATGCAACTCGTTCAACTGCTTCTGCAGCTCCCGTAACTCCAATGGTGCCATACATTATGGGGCCTTGAGATAGGTGCGGTGCCGGGCACTAGGTCAATCTGAAACTCGGTATGTCAACAAGGTGGCAACCCCGGAATCTCCTGAAACACATCTGGGAAATCGCAAACTACCGGCAACTGGTCGATGCATAAGGCAACCGGCTCCTCTACAGCACAAGACATTAAATATGACAACTGCTCTCCTCTTGGCTCGGCAACGAACTAAAACTGCGGCAATCCGGGTATAAGGAAAGTGACTGTTCTTGCGAAGCAGTTCAATACAGCGTGATACTCGGCCAGCCAATCCATGCCCAGGATAACATCAAACTCAGTCATCGGTAAAACAAACAAGTCGGCAGGTAAAAGGTCTCTCCTACCAGGACGGGGCAAGACGAACAGATCAAACTTAATACTGTGGTCTTCCCTAAGGGTGTCGACACTGACAAATCCTCCCGCACGGATTCTAATGGCAAACCAGTTGATAGGCAGAAATCATCGGATATAAAAGAATGCAATGCGCCAAAATCAAACAAAACATGAGCTATGCATGCAGAGACAATGAGTGTACCATCAACGACTCCTCTAGGTACCTGAGGATCCTGCTGGGCTGTGTAGAACCTATCCTGAGTCTACTGGGGATGTATCTGTCCCCTCTGCGGTCGTCGTTGCTACTGCGGCCGCGGCCTATGCTGCTGCCTCTGCTACCGTGGTTGTTGTGGCTGCTGCTGTTGCTGTGGGTGGGGGCACTCATGTCTACAGTGCCCTGTCCCTCCACATTCATAACAAACACCTGCAAACTGTCTCTGTGATGGTGCTGGACTGGTGTTACTGGAGGTCGAAAGGATGGATGAACCGGATGCCTCTGCGGTGCCCGAGTCTGTTGCCGCCAGAAGCTACTAGAAGGAGCCTTCCTCTTCCCCTTCCGATCTCCGCCCTGGTCACGGATCCGCTGCGCATCGGCCTACTCTGCCTCATATATCTGGGCCCGCTCCACCACCTCCTCGAACGTAGGAAGCTTGTGTCTCGTGACATTGCTACGAAGGCCAAGGCGCAATCCACTCTCGAATCGACAGGCCTTCTGCCCCTCATCGTCCACAAGATATGTCACAAATCTGGATAGCTCAACAAATCGAGCCTCGTACTGAGACACTGTCATATCTCCCTGGACCAGCGTCTCAAACTCTAATGCACGCTACTGGCGGACATGCTCGGGGAAGAACTTCTGGTCAAACTGGTCCACAAAGTCCTCCCATGTCCACTCAAAATCAGGCCCGACGGCTCGGGTAATCAATGCCCACCAGTGCTCAGCCTCTCCCTGAAGAAGGAAAATGGCGAGAGGAACTCACTCCTCGGTCGTGCATCACATTGTAGTAAAGATCTTCTTTACGTCCGATTTTCGTCTCTCTGCTGCCACCGGGTCTGGCCCGCCCAAGAAACGTGGGGGATCCATCCGTCTGAAATCCATCAGTAAAGAATGAGCACGATCCTGCTCTGATGGGGCAACTGCATCGGATGACCTCTTCTCCTGGCACTCTACCATGGAGGTCATAACGCGCATCATCTACTGGAACTGACCAGCAGTCATAGCTGGAGCTGGAGCTGGGGCTGAGGTTGTTCGGGATGTACCCACACTAGTCGACGACCTACCGGTGGCTCACTTGGGTGTCATATCATACAGAAAAGGATAGGTACCACTTAGCATTGGTACTCTCAAATGCACACACGTTAGGAAACCATATTCAGAAGTTTCTAAGCTCACAATAGGGAATCCTATTATAAACTATATTGTAACAGGATCCTACTGTGGGTCACTAAGTGCATGAGATCGGGATCCTAATCATCCTAAGTTTGCAACAATCATTCAGTAAAGGGTAGTTAATCTAAGGCCATTAGTAGATATGTGATGTCATCAACAGGTATTCCCAAGTTATGCTCTGATACCAACTTGGGCAGGTGATTTAGCCTACAAACATCCTCATGTGGGCCCCACTTGATGAAAACCAAGAAAAAATAAAAAAAGAAAAAAAAGAAGTAAGGCTCCCAACATCTTTGACGCTGGGAGTAACCAGCGGACGTGGATTAGATACTGACAGGTTGAGTAGCTATCTCACTACTGAAGTGACATCACTAACTTCTATGGGCCCCACTGTGTTGTATGCGTTATATCCACACCATCCATCCACTTGGAGAGATCATTTTAGGGCATGATCTTAAGAATGAGACAGATCCAAATCTCAAGAGGACCCTACCAAAGAAAACAGTGGGGACAGTGACCAGACCGTTGAAACCTTCCTACGGCCCACCATGATGTTTATTTGAGATCTAACCTGTCCATAAGTTCACACATGTATGAAAGAAGGGAAAACAAAAATATCAGCTTGATCGAAAACTTTCGTGGCCCCAAGAAGTTTTTAATGGTAGGAGATCAATCCCTAATGTTTTCATTGGTGAGGTACACTTTAGACTCACGGGCGCCCCAGCAGGTGGCCCACTCATGGGACCCACCATGATGTATTGTCTTATCCACGCTGCCCATCTGTTTTCCCCAGATTATTTTAGGACATGTGTTGAACCTCCAATTTATACATTGCATTGCCCATTACACTACATGGTTTGCATGATTTTTATGGTTTAAAAGCCTACTTAACATATGTTTTGTGATCATAGGGATGAGAGCGGACTTCATTCAATTACGAGACAAAAGAATGCAATTGAAGCTACTGCATGAAGACCTAAGATGACCAACGAAAGAAGAAAGAAGAGAAGAAAAATAAAGAAAGAAGAACAGTTTGAAGAGGGCTGACCAGTCACGACCGGTCAGCCATAGTTGCTGATCAAAGAGGAGATGAGGCTGACCGGTCATGACCGGTCAGCCACGCATACTAGATGGTGGACAGATGAGCCCGACCGGTCATGACCGGTCGGCTGTATTCACTGTAATAAGATGGGAAATTGGTCCGACCGGTCATGACCGGTCGGCCACAGTTGCTGGAATGAATGGACAGGTTTATCTGATCGGTCGGTAGTGCTCCCTGGAATGCTCAAAAAATTAGTCCGACCGGTCACGACCGGTCGGCTCTGCGTAATAGGAAAGTCCTTTCTAATTCGGGACTCCGAAAATTGCTGCGCAAGGCGTAGGATTTCGAAGAATTTGACGCAAGGGAGGATTGTTGCTATAAAAGGCCACCTAGGGGCTCTCCCTAAGGTATCAGAGAAGAGAAGGAACGTGAGTTTGGAGGCTGAAGGCGACTGTGGAGCGTCTGCAACATCTATTTTCAGGTTTTTCCAGTTTTATGCTTTATTTTTGAGTTTTTAGTTGTAGCATGACTATGCTCGGCTAAAACCTCTCAGCTAAGGCTGAGAGGTGAAGCTTGTAGCCAGTTCTATGTTAATTTCAGTTTGATTCAAGTATTTTTAATTCAAAGTTGGATTTTTCTTATGTTTCAGTCCAATAGGTGGTAGTTTGAGATGTCTTATCTGAGTTTATGTGCTCCGGACATGAATTCCTTTTAATTCTCTGAGATTATCACAGGTTGCTTGTTTAGATTCGAATTATAGTAATCCTTGAGCAGGCCATAGTCCATAGGCATGGCTGTTACTCCGCAGGCTATGAATTTGAATTCTACATTGATTGAATGGACTTGAACTTGGAAGTTCAACTTGAATTGGATGAATGCGTGTGAATGCTTTATTTTCCAACTAGATGAGAGATAGGACTTCAAATCTAGTTGTGTTCTCTACTTGGATTGACTGAATTGACATAGGATTGCTACAAGTGGATCCTTGAAAGCCTTAGTACATTATATCTCTGATTTCTCATAAATTTATTGTTTTAACACCATTGAATCTGAATTTCCTATATAAAGCTGAGTTGCTGGAGTAATTTGAAAGTTGTTACTCTTTCCCTGTGGATCGACCTCGGTCTTACCGAGATTTATTACTACATCGCAGCCTTACACTTGAGGCGAGCGTAACAAGTTTTTGGCGCCGCTGCCGGGGAAATTAGATAATAGTTTTCAAATAGTTTCAGTGGCTGTAGAAGTAGAAGTAGATAGGTTTTTCTGATTTTTCTTAGAACTAACATAGTTTTCTGTTTTGTAGGAATTCTTCTTTCAGTTCAAGCGCATCAGGTGATACCTTTCTAACTTAGCTTTTTCAGAATTTTTAGTTCAGATTTTAGTTTTCTAGAATAGGATTAGTTTCAGTTCCTGGTTGAGTGGTTTATGTCCCGTTGGGAACGTAATCATTCAAATCGTCTTCAATCTGAAGGTGGTTTAGTTGGACCACTGTCAGTCCATAGACAAGTCCGAAATTATCAAGAGCATCGTGAAAGTTTGGGGAGTATGGATCAAACACCCTTAAGGAATCCTCCCCCCCCTACTCCAACCACAAACGCAAATCAGGAAGGAGTAGGAGAGAATGAGGTACATAATGTTCCTCCAATGAGATCACTACGGGATTACCTACAACCTGCTCGTACAATTACACCTTCTTGCATAGTTCTACCAGCTAACGGTGGGACCCTTGACATAAAACCGGGAGTAATCCAACTTTTACCTAAATTCATGGGCTAGACTCTGACCGCCCATACTTACACTTGCAAGAATTCGAAGAAGTGTTGGCCACCTTGCATTATCCCAATGTTTCTGGGGATACAATCAGACTTAAACTTTTTCCCTTCACCTTGAAAGAAAGAGCCAAAGATTGGCTTCATTCTCTTAGACCATATTCGATTGGGTCATGGGTTGAGATGAACCGGGAATTCTTGAAAAAGTTCTTCCCAGCTCATAAAACAAACACTCTTCGAAGGGCCATCATGAATTTCTCAGCTAAAGAGGGTGAATCATTCTTTCAATGTTGGGAAAGATTTAAGGAACTCCTGCTTGCTTGCCCACATCATGGCTATGAGAGTTGGCGAATTATAAATTTTTTTAATGATGGATTAAGTTCTAATATGCGCCAATTTGTGGAAATGATGTGCAATGGCGAGTTTATGAGTAAAAATCCAGATGATGCTTGGAGTTACTTGGACATGTTGGCAGAAAACGCCCAATCTTGGGACACTTCGGATAAACCCAAGAACCCCAAGCCTACTCAAGAGAAAGGAGGGATATATGTCCTTAAAGAGGAAGACGACGTAAATGCAAGGATAGCCAACCTCACAAGGAAGGTTGAGGCCATGGAACTTAGCAAAAATGGAGTTTCCAAGTCCAAGGAAGCTGTTGAAACCACATGTGGGATTTGTCTCACCGACTTACACGCTACGCAAGATTGTCCCACAATTCCTGCATTTAAGGAAGTGCTGCAAGAGACAGCCAATGCCACATATGGTTATCAACGGCCCTTCAATGGACCGGTAGGTAATACGTACAATGAGAGTTGGAAGAACCACCCGAATTTCAGTTGGAAGAATGCCCCAACGGGCAATCCTACCAACTCCCAAAGAGGGCCACCCATGCAAAATATGGCCCCACCTCAATTCTCATTAGAGGATACCTTGAGAGCATTTATGCAAGGGCAAGCGCAAATAAATGAATCAAATCAACAAATGTTCCAAGAGCTGAAAGTCTCGGTTGATGAGATTAAGGGACGCTTGAATGCTAGGGAAGGGACCTTTCCAGCCCAACCTCAGCCCAATCCAAAGCAAGTACATGAAGTGAGCATCCCTAATCCTTCCAACCAAAACATGGAGCAAGCTAAATCCATTACCACCCTTAGAAGTGGTAAACAAATTGACAAAACTATTCCGGTGAAGGCCGATGAGCCTAATGATCCGGTAAATTCTGAGGATGAAAATGGATCTAACTTAGCCCCACAACAACCGGAACGCATTTACAAGCCCATAGCACCATTCCCTTCAAGATTGGTTGCCCCAAAATCTCTCCCAAATTCTCAAGATATTCTAGAGATTTTCAGACAAGTCAAGATCAACATCCCTTTGCTTGATGCCATCAAACAAATTCCCTCTTATGCCAAGTTTCTAAAAGATCTATGCACGACAAAACGCAAATATAATGTGCAGCAAAAGGCCTTCTTAACTGAGCAAGTTAGTGCCATCCTCACTCAAAAGACCCCCCCAAAATTCAAAGATCCCGGTAGCCCCACCGTCTCATGTATCATTGGAGACTACCGGATTGAACGTGCCTTGTTAGACTTGGGGGCGAGTGTGAACTTGATCCCATACTCGGTATATGAGCAATTGGGTCTTGGTGAATTAAAACCCACCAAAACCACATTGCAACTCGCTGATAGATCTATCCGTGTACCGAGGGGGATAGTTGAGGATGTTCTAGTCCAAGTTGACAAATTCTACTATCCAGTAGATTTTATCGTCTTGGACACACAACCGGTTTTGGATGCTAGCACCCAAATACCGGTAATACTAGGCCGCCCATTCCTTGCCACATCAAACGCAATCATCAATTGCCGGAATGGGGTGATGCAATTATCTTTTGGAAACATGACACTAGAAGTGAATGTATTTCACTTGGGCAAAAGACATAGGGATGTCGATGATGATGAGTTCTTCGATGTAAACATGCTTGAAACCTTTGAAGAAGAAGAACTCCTCCAACTTGAACCACTAGAAAGTTTGGAGACATGCTTAGCACACTTCATGGATTCTAAAGACCCCATCATCAGTGAGATTGTGCATGCATTAAATATAGAAAGACCGGTAGTTGATACTAGCCGGTGGAGGCCCCATTTTGAAAAATTGCCACCAACCACATCAAGGCCTCTACCGTCTAGCATCAAACCACCGAAGCTTGACCTCAAACCATTGCCATCCGAGCTTAAATACGTATATTTGGGTCAAGAGGAAACGTTCCCAGTTATCATTGCCTCTCACCTAGAGAAAGACCAAGAGCTCAAGTTGATTGAGCTACTCAAAGAACATCGGGAAGCCTTAGGTTGGACAATAGCGGATCTCAAAGGGATAGATCCTTCGGTTTGCACTCACCGTATACACCTTGAAGAAAACGCAAAAAACGACTAGACAACCTCAAAGACGGCTAAATCCAAACATGATGGAGGTTGTCAAAGCCGAGGTGTTAAAGCTATTGGATGTGGGTATCATCTACCCCATCTCAGATAGCCAATGGGTGAGTCCTACCCAAGTTGTCCCCAAGAAATCCGGTATTACCATCATTGAAAACGCCAACAACGAGCTTATACCGACTAGGGTGACCACCGGTTGGCGTATGTGCATTGATTATAGGAAGCTCAATACGGTCACTAGGAAAGACCACTTCCCTCTCCCATTTATGGACCAAATTTTGGAGAGGTTGGCAGGCCATCCCTACTATTGCTTCCTAGATGGCTATTCCGAATACAACCAAATTGAGATAGCTCCAGAAGACCAAGAGAAAACCACATTTACATGCCCGTTTGGTACCTTCGCCTACCGAAGGATGCCATTCGGGTTATGCAATGCACCCGCCACATTCCAACGATGCATGTTGAGTATTTTCTCGGACATGGTGGGTGAGTTTCTTGAGGTGTTCATGGATGACTTTGCTGTTTTTGGTTGTACATTTGATGAGTGCCTCGAGCACTTGAAGTTGGTCTTAATGAGGTGTGAGGAAAAGCAACTTGTATTAAACTGGGAAAAGTGCCATTTCATGGTACAAAGAGGAATAGTCCTTGGACACATCATCTCGTCCAATGGAATAGAGGTAGACCGGGCAAAAATTGACATAATTTCCAATCTACCACCACCCAAAAGCATACGCGATGTGCGGTCCTTCCTTGGACACGCCGGCTTCTATCGAAGGTTTATAAAGGACTTTAGTCACATCTCAAGGCCTTTATGCAACCTTCTACAAAAGGAGAACCAATTTGAGTGGAGTGCTGAATGTCAATTAGCTTTTTCAAAGCTAAAAGACATGTTGACAACCGCTCCTATCATGCAACCACCAGATTGGTCCATGCCTTTTGAGTTGATGTGCTATGCGAGCGATTTTGCTATTGGGGCAGTGTTAGGCCAAAAGAAAGATAAAAAGCCCCATGTCATCTACTACGCGAGTAGGACCTTGAATCCTGCCCAAGTTAATTATTCAACTACGGAGAAAGAGCTCCTAGCTGTCATCTTTGCCTTGGACAAATTCAGGCCATACTTAATAGGATCCAAAGTTATTGTTTATACGGATCATGCGGCGCTGAAATACCTTCTTTCTAAGAAGGATGCTAAGCCCCGTTTGCTAAGATGGATCCTACTCCTTCAAGAATTCGATTTGGAGATCAAAGATAAGAAGGGGGTAGAAAATGTGGTGGCGGATCATCTATCCCGCCTAGTCCTACCAAATTCCATTGACGAGTCACCTATTGAGGACTCATTCCCTAATGAGCAACTCTTTGTTGCTATGCATCCACCATGGTACGCTGATATAGCCAACTATCTTTCCACAGGTGCGATGCCGACTCATTGGACTGCGCAAGACAAACGTAAATTTCTAAGGGAAGTACGCAGATTTTTCTGGGATGAACCTCTATTGTTTAAATATTGCCCAGACCAAATTATAAGGAGATGCGTCCCCGATGATGAACACAATTCAGTCATCTCCTTTTGTCATGATCAAGCATGTGGGGGTCATTTTTCAGCCAAGAAAACAACTGCAAAAATTCTGCAGTGTGGTTTTTATTGGCCCACATTATTTAAAGATACCCACGAGTTTTGCAAAGCTTGCGAGCGCTGCCAGAAGTTAGGAGGATTATCCCGTCGAAATATGATGCCCCTCACCCCAATTTAACATCTTGAAGTCTTTGACTGTTGGGGCATCGATTTCATGGGACCATTCCCCTCATCTTTTGGACATGTCTATATTCTATTGGCCGTAGACTATGTGTCTAAATGGATAGAGGCTATCCCATGTAGAACCAACGATCATCGTACGGTTCTCAAGTTTCTCAAAGAAAATATACTTTCTAGATTTGGGACACCTCGAGCCATTATTAGTGATGGTGGTTCTCACTTTTGCAATAGACCTTTTGAAACTTTGATGAAGAAATATGGTATTAGGCACAAAGTGAGTACCCCATACCACCCACAAACAAGTGGACAAGCTGAAATCTCCAATAGGGAAATCAAGCAGATTTTAGAAAAAACGGTGAGACCGGATCGCAAGGATTGGTCCCTACGATTAGATGATGCACTTTGGGCTCACCGTACTGCCTACAAGACACCCATTGGAATGTCCCCTTATAGACTTGTCTATGGGAAAGCTTGTCACCTGCCTGTGGAGATAGAACACAAAGCCTATTGGGCAATTCGGGCCCTAAATTTTGACATAGACAAGGCTAGCTCGCTTCGCAAACTTCAATTAAATGAGCTTGATGAGATCCGGAACGATGCATATGAGAATTCGAGAATTTACAAGAGCAAGATGAAGGCCTTTCATGACAAACACATCTTAAGGAAATTCTTCCATGAAGGACAGAAAGTGCTCTTGTATAATGCCCGACTTCATCTTTTCCCGGGAAAATTACGATCTCGATGGACCGGCCCATATATTGTTAAAGAAGTTTTTCCTCATGGGGCTAGTTGAGATTGAGAATGCAGCAAATGGTGACTGTTTCAAAGTTAATGGACAACGCCTTAAACCATTTGTTGAGAAATTTGATTCAGAGGACATGTCCATCTCCCTGAATGATCCTGTCTATCAGGATTATTGATCTCCTAGTCTGATGGAGGTATAGCATAGGTAGGTTTAGTTTTGTTTTACTGTTTTAGTAGGATTAAGTTGTTGGAATTGCAGACCTCCATGATCGCTCTCTCAGGTACTATTGATTCTCACTCTCTCATATTTTACCATAGTTCTCATGTTCATGCTAACTAACTATCTTTTTACATTGAGGACAATGCAAGATTTGGTTGGGGGGTGAGATGAGATCTCTCATCTAGCATATTGCAACATTTCGAGCTTCATATGCACAAATTTTTTTCGAATTTTCTAACATCTCAAAACTCTTTTAGAAAATTTTGTTTCTATACATTTGAGAGGCTATGAGTAGAAGAGGAGGAGAAACGAAGTGTGTGATGTTGTAGTTTGGAATTTCTTCCAACATAATGGCTTTATATGTTAATTCCCCTATTGTTGTGATTGATAGAAAATTTGAACACCTTTACACCAAGTTCACATTACACGATTTTCATGAGTGACGGGTTTATGTGATTTGTGGATTAGATAGACTTTGGTTTAGAGGTGTTGAGCAGCCAAGCCGGGGTATTTTGTCCATCCTTGTCCATGGGAAAATAATGAAAGATATGGATTTCTAAAAATCCTATCTAAGTTAAAAGAAAAAGGAAAGAAAGGATGAAATCGGGAAGGAAAGAAAAATGGTGGAAAATTCCGAAGAGGGCTACCTATTACCAACCGGGGGATGGTCGAACCGTAACCAAAGCCGGAAATGGGACGTAGTGTGAAAGCCGTCGGAAGGACGGTAAGGCAAATTCCTGTCATAGGCTTGCTGTTGCTCTATGCACCTTGGAATCCCTGGTTTACTTAATCTATGAAGAAGATGGTTCCAGGAACTCATGAGATGAACTTTCACTATGCACACTAGGTTGAATTTGTTCGAGTTCTTCTATTTATCAATCAGTCAGCGGGGATTTCATGTAAACACTTCTTATGTTTTGAGAGTCCAAGGTTCAGCTTCTAACACCTAATCTTTCCAAATTTCACACTTATACGTTTTGGAATGGATAGAAACATGGTTTCTGGAAGAGGGTTGGATTTGGAGGATTGAAACTGTTTCACGCATGTTTTGCTCGGGACTAGCAAAAAGCTGGTTGGGGGGTGTGTTGAACCTCCAATTTATATATTGCATTGCCCATTACACTACATGGTTTGCATGATTTTTATGGTTTAAAAGCCTACTTAACATATGTTTTGTGATCATAGGGATGAGAGCGGACTTCATTCAATTACGAGACAAAAGAATGCAATTGAAGCTACTGCATGGAGACCTAAGATGACCAACGAAAGAAGAAAGAAGAGAAGAAAAATAAAGAAAGAAGAACAGTTTGAAGAGGGCTGACCGGTCACGACCGGTCAGCCATAGTTGCTGATCAAAGAGGAGATGAGGCTGACCGGTCATGACCGGTCAGCCACGCATACTAGATGGTGGACAGATGAGCCCGACCGGTCATGACCGGTCGGCTGTATTCACTGTAATAAGATGGGAAATTGGTCCGACCGGTCATGACCGGTCGGCCACAGTTGCTGGAATGAATGGACAGGTTTATCCGACCGGTCTTGACCGGTCGGTAGTGCTCCCTGGAATGCTCAAAAAATTAGTCCGACCGGTCACGACCGGTCGGCTCTGCGTAATAGGAAAGTCCTTTCTAATTCGGGACTCCGAAAATTGCTGCGCAAGGCGTAGGATTTCGCAGAATTCGACGCAAGGGAGGATTGTTGCTATAAAAGGCCACCTAGGGGCTCTCCCTAAGGTATCAGAGAAGAGAAGGAACGTGAGTTTGGAGGCTGAAGGCGACTGTGGAGCGTCTGCAACATCTATTTTCGGGTTTTTCCAGTTTTATGCTTTATTTTTGAGTTTTTAGTTGTAGCATGACTATGCTCGGCTAAAACCTCTCAGTTAAGGCTGAGAGGTGAAGCTTGTAGCCAGTTCTATGTTAATTTCAGTTTGATTCAAGTATTTTTAATTCAAAGTTGGATTTTTCTTATGTTTCAGTCCAATAGGTGGTAGTTTGAGATGTCTTATCTGAGTTTATGTGCTCCGGACATGAATTCCTTTTAATTCTCTGAGATTATCACAGGTTGCTTGTTTAGATTCGAATTATAGTAATCCTTGAGCAGGCCATAGTCCATAGGCATGGCTGTTACTCCGCAGGCTATGAATTTGAATTCTACATTGATTGAATGGACTTGAACTTGGAAGTTCAACTTGAATTGGATGAATGCGTGTGAATGCTTTATTTTCCAACTAGATGAGAGATAGGACTTCAAATCTAGTTGTGTTCTCTACTTGGATTGACTGAATTGACATAGGATTGCTACAAGTGGATCCTTGAAAGCCTTAGTACATTATATCTCTGATTTCTCATAAATTTATTGTTTTAACACCATTGAATCTGAATTTCCTATATAAAGCTGAGTTGCTGGAGTAATTTGAAAGTTGTTACTCTTTCCCTGTGGATCGACCTCGGTCTTACCGAGATTTATTACTACATCGCAGCCTTACACTTGAGGCGAGCGAACAACATGTCCCCAAATATGAGGCAGATCCAAACGTCAGGTGGACCACACCTGCAAGGAATAGTGGTCATTGATGCCCACCATTGAAAACTTCCTTGGGGCCACTCTAGTGTTTATTTTTTATCCAACTAGAGTTGTGGGTCCATCTTTGGGTTCCACCTTGATGGATGTATTGTGTATCATGCCACTCGTCTTGATCAACACGTGGGGCCCGATTTGAGTGGGCTTAACTTAGAAAATGGTGGTGATTGAATACCTACCATTGAAACTTCCTAAGACCTACGATGATGTATATTTGCTATCCGACCGGTGGACGGGGCCCATCAGGGGTCCTTCCTTTGATATATATGTTTTATCCATGCCGTACACCTATTTTGTCAGCCGATTTGGTATGTGCAGGCCCAAGTATGGGGCCGATATGGTCTCAAGTGGGCTATGCCACAAAGACCTTTACATTTCCAATGGGGCCTACAGTCTGGGTCCCACTCTTTGTATATATATTGGGCCATTTAAGGCCAACATTACATGATATGTTTGGTAATATGCTAGTATACTTAGCTTGATACTTCACACTGATAATATGCTTAGTATAATGAATACCATGCTCATTCATATGCCCATATGCATCATTTGTATGCCTGTTATGGACCACGATTAATCATAGCATATGCTAGTTGGCTTGTTATACTTAGGGGACTCGTGCGAGACATGGTCGCCACACATGATTGCGCAGTATGTGTAAGTTTGGTGCATGACTTGGATTGTATGACTCATGAATTTCGCATTATGTATGTCACGATCGCCTTCACAACCTAGCAGCATTGGGGTGGTGGCCACCATAGTCACATCGTGGTTGGCAGTAATGGACACCGAAAACTTGTTCTAACACGTGGGCGCTATGGATGTCCTTGGGTGAAAGTCCCTAAACCCTATGGTACCAGTAGGATGCTCCAACGTTGAGACCGAGTGGATAACATGAGCGCCCGAGTGCCAATACTAATAGGCCGTGTCTCCCACTGTGTCGAGGTTAGTTGGAAAGGGGTGTGACCTTATCCACCCTAGTGGAGTGGGCTATAAGTTAAGTCTAGTCTGACCAGCTTGTGAAATGGGTCCGCTATCAATGAGCCGGGTGGGCATTGGCATACCACTGACGAGGCGGATAGTGAGGTCTTTTCTACTCGCTTGGTTATGCGCGCGATGTGCGGCGGCCAGTATCAGAGTGTATTAGACCCTGATGATGTCACAGATGAGAACCATTTTGATATGTGGATTAGTTGAGGATTGACGTGTTTGCATTGCATCTCTAGCATGTAACACTTGACCATGTAGGCCTTTGCATCGCATAGCCTTGGGATGGCTGATAACATTCATGAACTTGGTAACTTAGCCATCTATCACTTTCGCTTACTCTGATATCTGTATACTTATCATATGCATCACATAAGCACACACACACTCTACTGAGCTTCGTAGGAAGCTTATGCTCGTTTGTTTACGCTGTAGGTACTAGGGCACATCAGCAGTGTTGAGCTCGGTTCATGTACCTGATATTTTGAGCTTTTGCTACATTTTATATTTTCCTTTCCAGCACTGTACTTAACAAACTTTATAGTGGATATCTGATGATGTTTTATGGTTTTGATTATGCTCCGTTACAAAAAAAAAAATTTACCCTAAAAATTCTCCTGGTGGAATCCCATGATCAGAACTGGGCATAGGAGAGCTAGGAGCTGAGAATGGGGTACTACGGATGCTGTTGGCACCAAGGTCGGCGATTAAGAATTTAGTGAGCCCGGTCGCCGAGTTTGGGACGTGACACTTTGATCATGGTTTTTAGTAGTAACCATAGTCTCTTTTGGTTAGTCTTGAGCCTCAATCCAAACTAAACCCTGTTGTGCAATGAACATAATCGATACAAAGTTCCTATAATTAGTTGTCAAATAAGGTTGGAATTTGTTGACTTGTCTTCAGAAGTGATCCCGGTCTCATACCTTTGTTGATAGCCATTACATAACAAGAGATATGAAGAGAACCTACTCACACATGCATAAATGTGCGGGGCATTAATTGTGAAAAGGTAAAGGATCTTTGATGCACAATGAACGCAATAGAATATATATCGATGAGATTGATTGTGTGTGATAGATACAATATAAGAAATGTCATGTGAGAATGAATGTATATGAGAATACAATAGTATGTATGCCATGTGAGGTTGAATATATGTCGAGTTAAGTAAGGTAGATTAAGCAGAGATGAGTGCTGGATCAAGCAAGATAAATGCTGGATTAAGCATGGATGAATGTTAGATTAAGCAAGATGGTTGTTAATGCACGGAGCAAGCAATATTATCTAGTCACAGCTCCATTTCTATACAAATTTACACTAAAATGATATTCTGGTCATTTCGCTGCCTGAAAATTCTAAGTAAAAATCTGATTTTTGATATATCCATAGATCGACCATAAAATATCATGAATATTTTACTGAACTTTGGTGTTTTAGCATAATTAGGGTATTTCAGATTTTTTGGACGGTTTAGATTCGAAGAAAACCCCTCCAATCAAAAGGCGAACTTTTTGGGGAGTGCCAAAAAGTTGCGATTTGTACTTCAGATGGAAAATTAAAATCTTCGTTGTTGGGAATTTAATTTTTTAGTATTTTTTATTGAATCCAAATGGGGGGTACTTCCTTATTTACATAAATAAATTAAAGTAAATGGAAACATAAATTACTTAAACATTTTTATGTAAATAAGGTGTGTAGTGTGCAGTTCAGGTTCAGGTATGCAGTGCAATGCAAAGAGAGGTGCAGTTGCAGTGCAGACAGAATTCCGTCAGGCGCATACAGAAGGGAGGTAGGCGCATGTGACGTGGAGGTGGGCGCATGTGCCCTGAAGTGGCGCATGTTGCCCCACCCCAGACGCATGTGGAGAGAGAATGAGGAGAGAGAAAAGAGAGAGAGGTGGGTTCATGTGGGGAGAGAATGAGGAGAGAGAAAAGAGAGAGAGGTGGGCGCATGTGGAGAGAGAATGAGGAGAGAGAAAAGAGAGAGAGGTGCGCGCATGTGGTAGACCATATGTGCCTACCCTTCCTCCCATTGGTGCATGTTATCTAAGTACTTAGAAATTTTTAAGTTTTCTCTCCAAACAAGGAAGTGGGTGCATGTGGATTAGGTTTGGGCGCATGTCCCCAAGGTAAGAAAGAGAGAGAGAGAGAAGTGGACGCATGTGGTGGGGTGCATGCGCCTGGAGTATGGTGGTGGGCGCATGTGGTGGGGCACATGCGCCTGGAGTATGGTGGTGGGTGCATGTGGTGGGGCACACATGCCTGGAGTATGGTGGTGGGCGCATGTTGCCCCACCACTTAGCAGTTTTTCATGTTTTTTATCGACCAACAGGGATGGGCGCATGTCCCTCTTAAGATAGTGGGATTTCCCACTACTTAGTCTATTTTTCAAATTTTCTGGCCAAAGAGTAGTGGGTGCATGTCCCTCTTAAAAGTGGAAAAAGTTCACTACTTAGCCATTTTCTGAGATTTCTCTCCCTCTCTCCCTCTGCATCCAGGCTTCGACTGGAAAATCCCTTTCCGGCGAGGGATTCCAGCGAGGAAATACATTCTTGCTAGGGCATCCGACAAGGGATGGCAGAGTAAGCACATGTGGCTTTGGGGCAGTGATCCTGCTAATGGTCATCAGAGGGCTTGCTATTTATAGCCTGCTAATCGGGTCTGGGTCCACGAGGAGAGTTTTCGGGTACATGTGCCTCTTACAGATGGGGAAAAGGAGCTCTGGGTGCATGTGGCGATGCCCCGGGCGCATGTCCCTCTTAGCAGCTTCCAGACTTAGAATATTTCAGCATTTTAGGCTAAGCGCATGTTTTTTCTACACTTGCACGCCTCCACGAAAATGGTCATAACTCCTTCGTTACAGATCCGTTCTGGACGCTCTTATACTCGTCGAAAAGCTATTTCACTGATCTACGTAATGGAACTATCATGATAACCTTTAGAAGTCTCTTTTATCTTCAAAAGTGGGCCACAAATGATCAATATCATCCATAATGTATGGTATTCAGTGAATAACTCATATCTTCTTCGTTATAATTCAGAATTAGATGATCTTGGACTTATCGGAATCATGACTTGATAAGAATTCCCATGATGTATAATTTTCTTTGAACGTATATGGCTTTCATAGTCATCCTCTAACTAGAAGTGATCTCTTCACTGATATCTGTTCCCAGACTTAGAAAAATTCAGGTTTCAGGCTCCGACTGTTCAATGTATAGCTACCTTTTCTGGGATCAAAGTCACGATGCCAGAGCACTTTTAGATTTTAATAATGTTACTGAATAAACATGTCGGCTGGCGAATGGTCAAATGCTGTTAATTTTGATAGTTCATTACCAATTTGAATCCTTCAGTTGGCTCCTAGTAGGGAAAAAATGTACTTTGGGGTGCGCAGGCGGAAATATGCATCGCACGGCATCCAAATTCGGAGGTTATGGGTTTTTGGGTATTTTGGATCATTTTGAGGTAATACGCATGTCTATATTAGTTCCGGAATGACAGATTTCAATTCTGGGTGTGATTGCACGAGCTGTTCGAGCTAGGACAGCACCGACACTCTACTACTTTTCTGACTGCTTCTAGGTCTGTTGTTAACTTTGACTGATGTATTCGTTTCGTCACTTCTTCTTTTATCATTGGTGATATTTTGTGCCCCAACAATGGGGGAAGCAAGAGTCATATTTCAATATTAGACAAGAGAGATAGAAAAGCATTCATCACTTCATTTTATTCATTTACTGAGTTCTTCGTATATTTCATATTATCATCCTTTAATTCTAAAATAGATTGTACATTGTAAAAAATGAAGTGTATTCATAAAGCAATTTCGGCAGAGCTTTGCTCTATTCTTCTTTCATCCTGTCCAAGTGACAAGGAATGCTTGACTGGACCAAGGCTTCCAATACTGTTCTTTTATTCATGAGCGAGGTGAATCAACCAGACTACACTTCATTCCCTTGCAATCTTCATAGAACTCCATAACACATTAATATCATCTAGCACATCTACCACTTATATAAAATATATTCAACCTGAAGGGAGTGTATAAAATACATTCGACCTGAAGGGAGAGAGAAGGGACTTCTGCTCTAGAAACATCATCTAGACAAATCATCCACTTGTGGGGTACGAAATACTACGTATATTCAACCCGAAGGGAGAAATATAGATCTTCTGCTCCAAAAACATCACCTATACAAATCATCCACTTGCGAGGTACAGAATACTCCGTATATTTAACCCGAAGAGAGAAAGATAGGTCTTCTGTGCAAAGGAACAACCTTCCTAGTCTGGATTGCTTTCTCTGCATCATTTATCTTTGCTGTATTCCAACTTTCAACATTTTCTCATGATTGGAAGGGAAACAAAAGTTCAGAAGCTTTTGTACATCCTTCACAATAGTTAAAACTATTATTTCTGAGGAGCTTTACGCGACCCACGGCAAGCACACTCCTGACCGATTTCATCAAGTCTTCATTTCCTTTTTCTTTAATTCAGCAACAACTCCCCCTTATTCATCTTTTATCCTCGAAGTCTGCACTTCGTGTGTTTAACCCGAGAAGAAGAGAACTCGAGGTCCACCCCGTACCTTTGAGAACCTCTAGAGCTCTGAACTTCAGAATCAAATGGCAAATGAGGACCCCTTGAGGGGGTATTTATAGGCATTTGCGATCATTTCCCCGTCAAGAGTGAACATCCCAACATATGCTTTACACGACCCGCGGCAAGCTCAAGAGCTTGTTGCGGTCCGCGGCAAGTGCACATTTTCTACACATTTTCTTCTTTTCATTTATTTTCTCTTTGAATCTTCCTCGATTCATTTTCCTTCCTTTTGTTTCTTCATTTTTTATGTCTCAACAGGAGTAGGTGTAAGTTGTTTTAGCACCGAATCACTATAACTCTCTGTGTCCTGGTGATTGTTTAATTTCTTTTCTTCTTATGTGCCTGATTGCTTATGAAACCTTAAATCGTGACATAAGGTTGTCCTACTTGGATTTCTAAGCGAAAGGTTATCCTACGATTTAATCCAAGGTTTCAAATTGCTCTCTATTTGATTATTTTCATTTAGATTGGTTAGGTGAATATTTATTCTTGCTAATCTTGTGATTAATACTCTAATTTATTTTAAGATTGCAAAAAGAAGAATTGAATTGTGTTGTCCTATTCATCCCCCCTCTAGGACATTTATAGCTCCGTCTTTTTCAGCTTTCTACTTGGAAGTTACCATCTAAATGTTGAACCTCCAATTTATACATTTGCCAACCCATTACATCACATTATATGCATGGTTTTCATGTTTAAAAGGCCCATCTAATGCATGTTTTGTGATTGTAGGAATGAGAGTGAACTTCACCCAATTGGAGACCAAAAGACCATGTTTAGGAGCCTTTGATGAAGGCCCAAGGTGGACCAAAGAAAGAAGAAAGCAAAGAGAGAGGAAGGAGAGAAGAAAAGAAAGAAGAAAAAAATACAGAAACTAGGTCCGACCGGTCGGCTGCACTCCCTGGACACCTGCAAGATAGGCTAGACCGGTCAAGACCGGTCGGCCAGCCTGTCCAACCGGTCAAGATCGGTCGGCCATGCAATTTTACACTTCCAGATTCCAAACAGCAAACTATTCCCGTGTCTAGTTTTTTGGACCAGTTTTCTGGGCCTATCTTGATAATATTTGAAAATCCAACACATCCATGTCGAAGAGGAGCTCGACGCCGAAATAACTCAAGTGGTTTCGTGTCGATCGGAGCTACAGATTGATCGCGGCGGCCAAAACATTATGAACTGTCCAGAAAGTTTCAGATTCCACCTACTCCACTCTGGGCCGGTCCAGGTGACCCATCATTGATGATATGAAGAATCTACTTTGACCATCTTTTAGACAACATCCATATATGAATAACCACAAAAGTTTCTGATTAAAAGGATGTGTGGTTTGATCATACCGGTTGAAGAAAGATGGACCATCCAGAAAGATCCAACTGCACAGACTTTATAAAAGGCCTGAGTGTTCTAATTTTTGTACCTAATTTTGGAATTGTTTTGGACAATCTAATCCATCTATCATGTAGAGGAGGAATTTTTCTACCAATGTTCAAAATTTGAGATCAATCCGACCTCTGTACACTCCGGAGCGTTGAAAGCAAGATGACTGGTTCTGAAGGTACCCGAATTATGCGATTTTGAGAGGCGGTCGCTGATCTGATTGGTGGGCCCATTCAAAAGATACTTTTGAAAATCTAAATCATCTATGAGGAAGATCACATCACAAGGAAGCTACAAATCAAATTTGAAGGCAATCCGACCATTGGTTAAGCCGTACGAAGCGAAACAAAATCTGTATGTTGCGGTACTTTTGCTGTATTATAAAAGGAGGTGCTCTCTTCTATTCCAAATCAAGCAAGGACGTGGGAAGCAAGGAGTTCAAGTCATAGGAGGCTTCCTAGCCTCCTACAGCTAGTTTTTCTTCCTTTTCTTAGTTCTAGTTCTAGTTTTAATATGCTTTTCCTTAGCTAACCTCTTAGCTAGAGCTAGAGGTGAAATTTGTAGTTGGTTCCAATGCTTTAATTCTTTTATTTCAAGTACCCTTTTCTTAATTTTGGATTTTGAAGTTCTAGTTTGAATAAAGTTTGGTTTTGTAGAAGTTTTGTGAGAGTTTGTGTGCTCCAGACATGAGTTCCTTACAATTCTCTGGGATTACCATGATTGGGTCGTTTGAATTCGAATTGTAGTAACCCTTGAGCATGCCATAGTCCATAGGCATGGCTGTTACTCCGAAGGCTACAAGTACAAGTTCTATGTGCTTCATTAGAACTAGAAATCTGATTTTCAGATTTAAGTGGGATTGTTTGTGCTTGAATGTTATATCTTCCAATTAGATGAGAGATAGGACTTTGATTCTAATTGTATTGTACTTGGATGAATGGATTAGCATTGGATTACTACAAGTAGATCCTTAATGCTCTAGTTCTTCTTATTTTCAGATTTTCCTACTTCATGTGAAAAACTACTTTCTTAAACTTCTTAGATTCTAGTTATTAGAGTACTTAGAATTGTTTACCTCTTTCCCTGTGGATCGACCTCGGTCTTACCGAGATTTATTACTACATCGCAGCATTACACTTGAGGCGAGCGAACAAGTTTTTGGCGTCGTTGCCGGGGAAAAGGCTAAATGGTTTTAATTGTTCTAGTAGCTATAGAGTAGTTTTAGTTTGGTAGGATTTTCAGTTTTTATAAAAGTAGATTTTCTGATTTTTTTTTTTTTTAGATAACTAACACTTTTTTGCTTGATTTTGTAGGACATTGTTGCTGACATAGGTCTCACTCTATTGGGTAACATCTCCCCATCTCCCTTCTTTTGTTTTTTTTTTCTAGATTAGGGTAGTTTCCAATTTCTTAAAATTTCATCATGTATGATTGGACGAATGGTGTGTATAAATACCTTTTGGAGGATGAGATGTCGATTGGGGGACGCAAACTCATTGTGATCGGGATCCCTCTAAGCATGAATATTTTTCTGAGATTCAAAGAACCTCCACTACCACCCCCCCCCCCCCCCCCCTATGTAAGACGATGCATGATTACATTAATGAAAATAGTACACATATTAAGACACAACATAAGATGATGGGGGAATACCGGAATGAAGCAAAATTGGATAATCATTCGGGAAAAACATTACGTGATTACCAGATTGAAAATAACATGAGTGTTACACCAGTTATGGTAGGAGGTGTGCAACAACAAAAGGAACAGGTGAATAGTAGCCAACCGGTTAAGAAAATGCGTGATTACTTGTATGGATATGCCATCAACCATCATATAACTTTTCATCTACAATGCGTATGGTCTTAATTGGGAAAACCATCATTCTCCTTGTTCAAGGGAGGAACCAACCATGGTTATTAACAATCACCCTAAAACGTCTTCCTCTTTTGAAGATAAGTATACACAAATACTTGAGGAAATATGGAATGAGTATGTAGATGAACAATTAAATCAAGCTTATTCGCCATCTTATGAAGACGTTGAGCCTGAAATTGGGGGCATCAATCAATCCCCTTTAATGAGGAGGATGGGGCTACCCAAGTCCCACCTTCTTCGGATTTAATGAATAGACTTTTAGAGGAGATTGATTTCGATGATCCCAATGTCATCATCAATTATGGTGAGTCCACTATCTCTTTTGGATGCTTTAAACTTAATGATGAAGAGATTTCAATGACGGTTGACAAACCCGAGGAATCCATAAAATTTGAAAGCGGTAGTGGGGTTGCCTACAATGAGGGGTTGGTGAATGCTTATGAACCTATGGTTTCTTTTTCCAATGGGCATAATGATTATGAGTCTCTAGAGGATATGCATGCTAGAGAGATGGCCGAAGTCGATCTTTTTGAGTCCTTCCACCAACAACACATGCCAAATTCTATTGTGGTAGACCTCCCTTTGATTGAAAATTCTTTTCCTTTGGATGATGAGGTGGCACAATCTGAAATTTTAAAAGATCAACTAATGTTAGATGATGTGCTTCCCCCTAAATCTGAAATTTTTTTCTTTGGAAGACCTCCTCTCTATAGAGGAGGAATTCCTTACCATTGAAACAGAATTTCTTCAATCATTAAGGGAGGATGAGGACCCTTCATCCGACTATCTCGATTTCCTAGAGGAATGCTTGGCCCAATCTTATGATCTTGATGATGAGATGATTAAGGAATTGGACATTTTGTTAGACACGGTGTCGGTGCCTGAAGAACACCATTCCACTGTTTTACACTCTTTACCATTGTTTGTGGAAGCACCATATAATTCTGAAATTGTGGAAGAGATAACTCTAACTGAATAATACACGATGAATGTCTCTCCACCATCATGGGTCCTTCAGCCCATTGAAAATTCTGATTGGGAGGACCTATTTTTTATCGATCATAACCCATATCAGAATTTGAGGAGATATCTTTTTGCTGCTCTTATATCTTCCTTTTATGCATGTGGTGGACAATACGATTGGACGTCAATGATAAGAAGCACACATGTTTACTGTTGAGCAGGACTTTGGATGGTCCTCATGAGAAATTTATTGAAATTCATGAAGATCCTGCTCAAATTTGATCATGTAGTCGATTGGACTAATCAAAGGTAGGTAGGTAGGTTAGGATTTATTTTTCTGAAATTAGGATTGAATAAGTCTCATCGAGACAATGGAAGATGCTAGCATTGATCAACTTGCTACCACTGGTATTCTCGTTCTCACTCGCCTTTGTTTTATTTCATTGCTATCATGTCATGCTTATTGTATATCTTGTTACATTGAGGACAATGTAAGATTTTGGTTGGGGAGTGAGATGAGACTCCTCATCTAGCAGTTTGCAATATTTCGAGCATCATATGCAAATTTTTTCAAATTTTCTAAAAATTCAAAACTCTTTTGGAAAACTTTGTTTCTATGCATTTGGGATGATACAAGTAAAAGAAGAGGAGATACGAAGTGAGTGATGTTGCAAGCTTTGAACTTCTCTTAATATAATGGTTTTATATGTGAATTCTCCTATTTATGTGATTGATAGAAATTTTGAACACTTTGAAATTGCGGTTTCACCGCTTGTAGAGATACTTGGAGATATGTCTATGGACCTAGAGGGGGGGGTGAATAGGACCTTTTTAAAATTCTTTTTGCCTACTTATGCAATTCAACAGATTAAGCTATGTAAGCAAGAACACCTCGGCTTCCAAGCCTAGGTGGGTCCAATCACAAGACTAGCAAAAGTATAAGCAATAAATAGTCCTAGTCTAAGCATGCATAGGAAGTAAAAGATTCAACTAATCAAACTCCTAACCTATGCAACTTGTGTAGACTTATGAGAGTGGATCAATGAGCTCAAGTCTACACAAGTAGTGAAGGTACATCTTGTGTGAGGATGCCTAAAAAGTGCCTAGCATGCATTCCTATCAAGCATTCATAATTAAGCAATTAAACTAACAATGCAAAGATATAATGTGCTCAAGAACAATCACAAACACAAGGATGTATAGTGGTTCGACTACGTGTCTACTCCACTCCCGGTTCAAGTACTCAACCCCTTTGAGTACACCGGCATTCACTATCGGAGGTTTTAAATGAGGTTCACCTCTCAACCTTTATACGGAGGTTTTATCGGTTCACCTCTCAACCGTATCCGGAGTTTTAGACATAGGCTAACTCTCAACCTAATTGCACGTTCACTCCCGTGTCGGAGGCTCCCCCTTAGAGACTAAGTTTAGGCCCGGTTGACGGGCCAAGGAACGACTAATGTCCCTGGGTCGAGTTCGAAAAACAAACTCTAAATGGACTCTCAAATAAGACAACCTACTTGTCGGATGAGCCCCTTGTTTAGCGCCGGATTGGGTTGCTTGATCTCCGCTCTCCCGTGCTTCAATCAGCTTCCCTTTGCTCCCTCGATCGAGCAGCCGTTGCGTCGCCAATGCCTCAGCCACATTCGATCAAACACCTTGCATGCGATGCCTTGAAATGCCCAAGGTGCTAGGAGGATGGGTTTGAGAGCTCTACAACTTAGTGGGAATGGGTTGCCTAGAGTCTCTTACCTACAACGATCTCATCTTCGAGTTTTAGGACAAGGATTTGCCAATCAAGGAGCTTCCTAACTCTAGAGATCAAGAGGGGATAAAGGTCATCTTCTTCATGAGCTTGGAATGCTCTAATCTTGTGTTAAAGCACAAGGAAGATGCCTTGCATAGGTCAAGGAATGAGCCTCAAAAGATCTCCTTCAATGGTGGCTTTTCTTCCTCAAGAATCCCTCTGCGAATGCCCAAATACGGAGCTCTATATGTAGGAAAAGAGAGCCCCAACGGTCAGAAAACGGGCAAAAAACGGCTATAGGCCGACCTGTCCCGACCGGTCATGACCGGTCGGACTCCTCTGCTGGAGGTATACAAGCACATAAGCTAAACACATGGGCCGACCGGTCATGACCGGTCGGACCCTCTCACTGGACAGCCAAAGCACATCAGGCCGACCGGTCATGACCGGTCGGCCACTCTATCTGGACAGCCTAAATATAATAGGCCGACCGGTCATGACCGGTCGGCCACACCTGCTGGCCTAGCTGAACCTCCAGGCCGACCGGTCATGACCGGTCGGCCCCCTTTGCTGGATGGCTGATCATTACAAGAAGCCAAACCTGGCCGACCGGTCATGACCGGTCGGCCCACCTTGCTGGCCATCTTTGATTTGTAAAGGCCGACCGGTCATGACCGGTCGGCTGGCCATTGCATAGCCTGGTTCCCTTATGCATTAAGCTGACCTCCACTTTCTCTAGCTTGATCATTTAGTCCTAGGTTAGGGTGATCAAAAGGGACACCTAGGGTCTATCTATGATGCCTAAATGGTTCTAAATATGGTCAAGGTCATCAAAGATACAAAGGGGTTAGGTTTTGGTCGAGGTTAAGGCACCAAGGCATCTCATTTACCTGAAACTTCTTCCTTGATGCGGCTGGACGTCTTGAGTCTTTGGTCTTCGTCTTCATTGGGCTCAACCGACTCTAGACTCACTGACGTAAGTGATTGACAAACAAGGTGCACTAGTATGCCACGGAAAAGTGCACTAACACACTTTTACACCTAGTTCACATTACACGATTTTCATGGGTTGAAAGGATTATGTGATTTGTGGATTAGCTAGACTTTGATTTAAGGTGTTGAGAAACCAAGCCGGGGTAATTTGTCCATCCTTGTCCATGGGAAAATAACAAAGATATGGATTTCTAAAAATCCTATCTAATTTAAAAGAAAAAGGAAAAGGAAGGATGAAATTGGGAATGACGGAAAAATGGTGGAAAATTCCGAAAAGGGCTACCTATTACCAACCGGGGGATGGTCTACCCGTAACCAAAGCGAAAATGGGACGTAGTGTGAAAGCCGTCGGAAGGACGGTAAGGTAAATTCCTGTCATAGGCTTGTTGTTGCTCTATCCACCTTGAGATCTATAGTTTAGTTGATCTATGAAGAAGATAATCCCAGAAACTCATGAGATGAACTTTCACTATGTACACTAGGTTGAAGTTGTTTGAGTTCTTCTATTTATCAATCAATCAGCGGGAATTTCATGTTGACACTTATTATGCTTTGAGAGTTTAAGGTTTCAACTTCTATCGCCTAATTTCTCCAAATTTTATACTTGTATGTCTTGGAATGGATAGAAACATGGTTTCTGAAGGAGAGTAGGTTTTTGGAGGTTTGAACTTATTTCACACATGTTTTGCTCGGGACTAGCAAAAAGCTAGTTGGGGGGTGAAAAGATGGTTGGGGGGTGTGTTGAACCTCCAATTTATACATTTGCCAACCCATTACATCACATTATATGAATGGTTTTCATGTTTAAAAGGCCCATCTAATGCATGTTTTGTGATTGTAGGAATGAGAGTGAACTTCACCCAATTGGAGACCAAAAGACCATGTTTAGGAGCCTTTGATGAAGGCCCAAGGTGGACCAAAGAAAGAAGAAAGCAAAGAGAGAGGAAGGAGAGAAGAAAAGAAAGAAGAAAAAAATGCAGAAACTAGGTCTGACCGGTCAAGACCGGTCGGCCAAGAAGGCCTGACCAGTCAAGACCGGTCTAGACCGGTTGGCTGCACTCCCTGGACACCTGCAAGACAGGCTAGACCGGTCGACCATGCAATTTTACACTTCCAGATTCCAAACAGCAGACTATTCCCGTGTCTGGTTTTTCAGACTAGTTTTCTAGGCCTATCGTGATGATATTTGGAAATCCAACACACCTATGTCGAAGAGGAGCTCAACGCCGAAATAACCCAGTGGTTTCGTGTCGATCGGAGCTAAGGATTGATCGTGGCGGCCAAAACAATACGAACTGTCCAGAAAGTTCTAGATTCCGCCTACTCCACTCTGGGCATGTCCAGGTGACCCATCATTGATGATATGAAGAATCTACTTTGACCATCTTTTAGACAACATCCATATATGAATAACCACAAAAGTTTCAGATCAAAAGAATGTGTGGTTTGATCGTACCGGTTGAAGAAAGATGGACCATCCAGAAAGATCCAACTGTGCAGACTTTATAAAAGGCCTGAGTGTTCTAATTTTCGAACCTAATTCTAGAATTTTTTTGGACAATCTAATCCATCTATCATTTAGAGGAGGAAGTTTTCTACCAATGTTCAAAATTTGAGATCAATCCGACCTCTGTACACTCCAGAGCATTGAAAGCAAGATGACTGGTTCTGAAGGTACCCGAATTGCGTGATTTTGAGAGGCGGTCGCTGATCTGATTGGTAGGCCCATTCAGAAGATAATCTTGAAAATCTAAATCATCTATGAAGAAGATCCCCTTACAAGGAAGCTACAAATCAAATTTGAAGGCAATCCGACCATTGGTTAAGCCGTACGAAGCGAAACAAAATCTGTATGTTGCAGTACTTTTGCTGTATTATAAAAGGAGGTGCTCTCTTCTATTCCAAATTAAGCAAGGACGTGGGAAGCAAGGAGTTCAAGTCATAGGAGGCTTCCTAGCCTCCTACAGCTAGTTTTTCTTCCTTTTCTTAGTTCTAGTTCTAATTTTAATATGCTTTTCCTTAGCTAACCTCTTAGCTAGAGCTAGAGGTGAAATTTATAGTTGGTTCCAATGCTTTAATTCTTTTATTTCAAGTACCCTTTTCTTAATTTTAGATTTTGAAGTTCTAGTTTGAATAAAGTTTGGTTTTTTAGAAGTTTTGAGGGAGTTTGTGTGCTCCGGACATGAGTTCCTTGCAATTCTCTGAGATTACCATGATCGGGTTGTTTGAATTCGAATTGTAGTAACCCTTGAGCATGCCATAGTCCATAGGCATGGCTGCTACTCCGAAGGCTACAAGTTCAAGTTCTATGTGCTTCATTAGAACTAGAAATCTGATTTCCAGATTTAAGTGGGAATGTTTGTTCTTGAATGTTATATCTTCCAATTAGATGAGAGATAGGACTTTGATTCTAATTGTGTTGTACTTGGATGAATGGATTGGCATTGGATTACTACAAGTAGATCCTTAATGCTCTAGTTCTTCTTATTTTCAGATTTTCCTATTTCATGTGAAAAACTACTTTCTTAAACTTCTTAGATTCTAGTTATTAGAGTACTTGGAATTGTTTACCTCTTTCCCTGTGGATCGACCTCAGTCTTACCGAGATTTATTACTACATCGCAGCCTTACACTTGAGGCGAGCGAACACCAAAGTTTCAATTTTCGAGGTGGTTCGGGTCGAGTATGCGCTGGTTGGGGTACGAGTCTGGTCGATTGGGTTTGACGTGTACCCGAAATTGTACCTAAATTTAAAACTGTCCAACTGCATTCACCCGGGACCGGACCATTTACTTTGCTGGGTTGGGACAGATCGGGTTTCTGCCGGGTTGGATAGGGCGGGTCGGGCGGGTTAACCTGGCATATATGCAGCCCTTTGTATTTATGATTGGTTGTACATAAGTCTTTTAGAAACTTTACACAAGAGGGAATTTGTTTTATGACATAAAGCAGATGAATGTTTATCTTGACTTATTTGAAAACCTTCTAGAATGTCGTAAGAGTTTGGAAGAGGTTTGGGAGCTACTAAAAGGGAATGATGCTAAGAGCTTGTATTCACTTTCCTTTTCTTGTGGGGCTAAGCTAGATCCATTCTCATTCTCAGAAATTACCGGATCATTAGGCTTGTCGGCCTTCACCAGAATAGATTTATCAATTTGTTTTCCACTTCTAAGAGTGGTGATGGATTTTGCTTGCTCCACATGTTGGTTGGAGAGATTAAGGGTGCTTACTTCATATGTTTGTTTTGGATTGGGCTGAGGTTGGGCCGGAAAGCTCCATTCCCTAACATTTAAGCGTCCCTTAATATCTTCAACTGAGACTTTAAGCTCTTGGAACATTTGTTGATTTGATTGATTGATTTGCGTTTGCCCTTGCATAAATGCCTTTAAGGTATCCTCCATGCTGATTTGAGGTGGGGCCATGTTTGGTCCAACGTTTAACATAAGTGGCCCTATTTGAAAATTGGTAGGATTGGCCGTAGGACCGTTTGTCCAGCTGAAATTTGGATAGTTCCTTCAAGTAGAATTGTATGTGTTACCCATTGATCCATTGAAAGGCCATTGATAAGCGTTTGTGGCATTTGCTTGCTCTTGTAACACTTCTTGAAATGTAGGAATTGTGGGACAATCCTGAGTAGAGTATACATTAATTGGTGGCACAAATACCGCATATGTTTTCAATGACTTCAGTGGATTTTGAGGATCCACTCTTCCTAAGTTCCACAACCTCGACTTTCCTGGTGAGGTTGGCTATCTTCGCATTCACATCTTCCTCTTCTCTGAGGATGTACATTCCTCCCTTTTGTTGAGAAGGCTTGGGATTACTTGACTTGTCCAAGGTATAACAAGATTGGGCATTTTTTACCAACATGTCAAAGTAGGCCCATACTTCCTCTGGGTCTTTGCTCACAACTCCCATTGCACATCATCTCTACGAATTGGGGCATGTTGGAACTCAATCCATCGTAGAAAAAGCTTATAATTCGCCAAATCTCATAGCCATGATGTGGGCAAGCGAGTAGGTCCTTCAATCTTTCCTAACTCTGAAAAAACGTTTCACCCTCTTTAACTGCAAAATTCATTATTGTTCTTCGAAGGGTATTTGTTTTGTGAGCCGAGAACAACTTTTCCAAGAACTCTCGGGTCACCTCATTCCATGTCCCTATCGATCATGGTCTTAGAGAATGAAGCCAAGCCTTAGCTTTTTCTTTCAATGAGAAGGGAAACAATTTAAGTTTTATTACATCTTCAGCGACGTTAGCATATTATAGAGTAGCCAAACCTCATCGAATTTTTTTAGATGTAAATATGGGCTCTCGAAATCTAGGCCATGGAGCTTTGGCAAAAGTTGAATCACACCCGGCATAATATCAATGTTCCCTGCATTGGTTGGAAAAACCATGCATGAGGGTGTATTGCCCTAGCCGATTGTAGGTAGTCTCGTAAAGTTTTATTTGGAGGGGCATTATGCACCTCGTTCTCTCCTACTTCCTCTTGATTTGGATTTGTGGTTGGAGAAGGAGGGGGATGTTTGATTATTGGCCATACATCCCAAACTTTCACAAACTTCTAGATACTTTGTCACATGTCTTTTGACGAAAAGTGGTTCAACTATTCCCTCTTCGGTTTGGAGACAATTTGTGTGGTCACGTTCCCAACGGGACATAAACTATAAAAATCAATCTAAATATAAAACCTAAATCCTAAAAACAAAAATCTGAACAAAATAAAAAACTGAACTAGAGGGAGTTCTAAGTTACAAGGATGTTACCAAAGCACTTGAATTAGGTGAAATTCTAATAAAACAAAACAAACAATGTTAGTTATAGAAAAATAAAAAAACCTAATTCTAGAAAAGCTAGAAATCCTACCTAACTATCTACTCTATAGCTACTAGAACAATTAAAATCGTTTAGCCTACAAAATCCCCGGCAACGGCGCCAAAACTTGTTTGCCAACCCTAAGTGCAAGGTTGCGATGTAGTAATAATTGATCGTGAGACCGGATCATCCTCATGGATTAGTAACTAAACCGACTCTAACTCTTATAACAACTTGGATTAAAAAGTTCAAAATTTCAGAGTTTTAGAACTAAGCATAAACAGTAAAGTAAAGATGGAAAATCTTAGAAAATTAAAAAACTACAACATCAAGGATCCACTTGTAGTAGATCAATGCCAATTCATTCATCAAGCACAAATACACAATTGGAATCGAAGACCTGTCTCTATTCAATTGGAAGATATTACATTCAACACATAAACAGTCCAAACTGAATCTGAAAGTTCAAATATAGTTCTATTGAAGCATGGAGAAGATGAACTTGTAGCACTTCGAAGCATCATCCATTTAAAGAGATAATGGCTTGATCTAGGGTTTCTATAATTCAAATCTCATAAAACTAATATGACCATTCTCAAAAACTTATAAGAAACTTGTGTTCGAGGTACAAAAGCTCTCAAAATTGTATAAAAATATTAACTTTTATTCAAACTAGAACTTGAAATATCCAAATCCAAGCTTAGAGTACTTGCATGAACGAATTGAACATTAAATCTAATTACCTCTTAGCCCTAGCTATGAGGTCTAGCCAACCATAAACATGATTGAACTAGAAACAAGCAGAAAAACTAAGAAAAACATAGAAAACTAGAAGTAAACTAGGTTGGAGGAGTTATAGATGCTCCACTTCGATCCTCTCCATCTTCAGCAACTTCGGAACTCTTCTATGATGTCTTGGGAAGAGAGTAGAGGTATCCATTTATAGCAAAAATCTGTCACCACCTCGAAATCTTTTGAAATTGCGTAAGTGTTTACACAGTCTGGGCAGTGGCCGACCGGTCGCAACCCCTTGGCTGATGGGTCGTGACTCAACCAGCAACGAACTTAACTAATTTTTAAATTCATACCCATGATAAAACAACATGTGGCGGTCCATTTACGACAATTCAGATTAATTCCAGACCCGAAAAAACACCAGCGCAGCCCTAGCCCTAGGCGACCTACGCAATCATAATTGAAAACCTACGAATGTCATTTCAGAGTAAAACTGGACATGCGTATTACTGCCAAATGATCCAAAATGCCCGAAAACCCTTAACTAGTGTTCGCTCGCCTTAAGTGCAAGGCTGCGATGTAGTAAGAATTCTCGGTAAGACCGAGGTCTATCCATAGGGAATTAGAGAACAACTTCTAGATTGTTCCAGCAACTAGGATTGCAACAATTTAGATGTTTAATTGAGATAATTATGCTAAAACAGTAACTTAAGAAAACAGTAATTAAAGGCACTAAGGCTTTCAAGGATCCACTTGTAGTAATCCCATGTCAATCCAATCAATCCAAACTAGATGTGAAGTCCTATCTCTCATCTAGTTGGAAAATAAAGCATTAAAGCACATTCAATCTCACTTAAGTTGAACTTCCAAGTTCTAGTCTCCTTCAACCACATATAGAATTCAAAATCATAGCCTTTAGAGTAACAGCCATGCCTATGGACTATGACATGCTCAAGGGTTACCATAATTCGAATCTAATCAAGCAAAACATGATAATCTCAGAGAATTGCAAGGAATCCATGTCCGGAGCACATGAACTCTCATAAAACTTTTAAAAATATCAATTTTAAGAGCTAGAACATTCAAAATTCGAACTTGAAGTAAAGCTACTTGAATTAAACTGAATCAAACATGAAATTGGCTACAAGCTTCACCTCTCAGCCTTAACTGAGAGATTCTAGCCGAGCATTGTCATACTACAACTAGAACTCATAAAAGAAAACTAGAAAGCATAAAAACTCAGAGTTTGGAGGGTTACAAATGCTCCACGACAGCTTCCTTCCTCTCCCACGAAGTTCCTTAGCTTCTATGATGCCCTAGGAGGAGACCCTAGGTGTCCTTTTATAGTGGGGATGCTCTCTTGCGTAGGAATCTTCCAGAATTTACGTAAGGATACGCACTGTTCGCTTCCCCAAGTATAGGGTTGCGATGTAGTAATAATCTCGGTAAGACCGAGGTCAATCCACAGGGACTTGTGTAGGAATTCACAAAAACACTTCCAATGATTTCTACTTAAGAACTAACTAAACAGATTTTAGGAAATTAATGTAGATAGATGCTTTGAACTAAACTGAAGATAATCAATAATAAAAAGGCACTAGGGGTTCAAGGATCCACTTGTAGCAATCCTTGATGCTTAATTCGCTGTGGTTTCTGACTTTCTCAACTAGAATCGAAATTAAGTTCTATCTAGTCGGATGATAAAGCAGTTAAAACAAGCAATCTAGCATATGTGTGAATCATGCACATGATTCTCTCAATTCAAGTTAGGACTTGAGCACACTCAATTTCATAGGTCAATCTTAATTCCAATAGCTTAAGATCACAACCATAATCATCATTAAATCCTATCACAAGATATAACTAGATTATGATTTGAACTTGATTCAAATCACATACTCAATCTCACATAATCCAGAAATTTCAGAAAAATAGACTTTTGGCATGAAGTTCCCACATGAGGATTATAGATCTAGAGTGCATTGAATCCAATTCCTTGGAGCCTACAGGTCTAGAAATACTCAAAACACTTAAGAACTCAAACAATTCTTCTAACATACATGAGTCATCATAAGATTAAGAAAAACTACTTAGAACTTTATTTAAACTTCAAACCATTGTTCTTCACTAATAATCTAACTTGAAACCAAATCAAACGAATTGAAACATCTTGGATTCACTACAAGCTTCATCTCTTAGCCCTAGCTAATAGGTTTAGCCGTTCATGATCCAAGGAAACATGAAAACAACTAAACAAAACATAAAACTAAAAGAATAAACTAGGAGGAGTTGTAGAACTCCAAATCCGACTTCCGCCGTCTCCCACCATGCTTAGTCTCCTCTAAGATACCTTAGGAACGTAGTGGAGGAGTCCTTTTATAGCTTTGGAACCCTAGGTGCGAAGAAACTTCAAAAAATCCTGCAGATTTGCGTTTTGCGCAGAGATTTTCGGAGCTTGTAGAAGTTTTCTTACGCAGCCGACCGGTCAGACCGCCTGTCTGGCCAGTTGGACAAAGTGCTTGCAATTGAAATTTTCACTAGAGTGTTTTTTTACACAATCTGACCCACCAGCCGACCGGTGGACATGCTTCAATCTACTGAGTTTTCTGGACATTGCAATGGATAGGCCGACCCTTCAGCCGGTGGGTCGGCCGGTGGGTCGGCCTTCATAAAAATGTGTCCAGAGATTTTGCTCTTTCTGGAGGGTTTGGCCGGTCGGTCGGTGGTTGTGACCAGCCGGCCAGTGAACATGAACTTGGCTGAAATCTTTAGCTTCTCCTCCTTCATCTTCAATGTGCATTTGCTCCACCTTTGGTCCTTCATTCCTTTGATCTTCAAGGTGCGTAAATAACCTATCTTAGCCCTCATTTGATGACTTCTCTCTTTCACTCCTACAATCACAAAACCATGTATTAGTTGGGTCTTTAATCACTTATTTCAAGCATAGTTAGTAATGAAATGGGATTAGAATATGCACATTTAGGAGCTTAACACGCACTTGCGCAGAGGATTTCGAAGCCCGGAATAGAATGTTGCTGTTTAGGCATGGTCGATCGGTCGGGACTGGTCAGACTGGGCTGGCCGACCGGTCATGACCAGTCAACCTGATCTTGTTAGAGGTCCAGCATGCACAGGGGGTGGCCAGCAGTGTGGCCGACCGATCTTGACCGGTAAGACTTGGCTGGCCCTTGGTCTAGCAGTGTGGCTGACCGGTCTTGACCGATCGGACTTGGCTGGCCCTTGGTCCAGCAACTTCCAGAGGTGTGGCCGACCAGTCTTGACCGGTCAAGGCTCCCATAATCGACCGGTCACGACCGGTCGGACCTTCTTCTCTCCATTTTTTCTTCCTTTCTTTCCTCTTCTCTCTCTTTTACTTGCTTTCTTCTTTCTTTGATCCTCCTTCAATCTTCATACAATGGCTCTAAATGGCTCCTTTTGGTCACCAATTGGGGAAGCCGCTCTCATTCCTGCAATCACAACACATGCATTAGATGGGCCTTTTAAAGTAAACCATGCATATAATGTGATGTAATGGGCTATATCATGTATAAGTTTGAGGTTCAACACACCCCCAACTAGCTTTTTGCTAGTCCCGAGCAAAACATGCGTGAAACAAGTTCAAACCTCCAAAAACCAACTCTCCTTCAGAAACCATGTTTCTATCCATTCCAAGACATACAAGTATAAAATTTAGAAAAATTAGATGATAGAAGTTGAGACCTTAAACTCTCAAAACAGAATAAGTATCCATATGAAATTCCCGCTGATTGATTAATAAATAGAAGAACTCGAACAAATTCAACCTAGTGTGCATAGTGAAAATTAATCTCATGAGTTTCGGGGATTATCTTCTTCATAAATTAAGTAAACCATGGATTTCAAGGTGCACAGAGCAACAACAAGCCTATGACAAGAATTTGCCTTTCCGTCCTTCCGATGGCTTTCACACAACATCCCATTTCCAGCTTTGGTTACGGGTAGACCATCCCCCGATTGGTAAATAGGTAGCCCTTTTCGAAATTTTCCACCATTTTCTCCATCATTCCCAATTTTCATCCTTCCTTTCCTGTTTCTTTTACATTAGATATGATTTTTAGAAATCCATATCTTTTGTTATTTTCCCATGGACAAGGATGGACAAAATACCTTGGCTTGGTTTCTCAATACCTCAAATCTAAATCTAGCCAATCCATAAATTACATAATCCCTTCAACCATGAAAATCGTGTAATGTGAACTAGGTGTAAGAGTGTTCAAATTTCTATCAATCACATAAATAGGGGAGTTCACATATAAAACCATTATATCAAGAGGGGTTCAAGACTTGCAACATCATACACTTCGTGTCTCCTCTTCTTATACTCGTATTATCTCGAATGCATAGAAATAAGGTTTTCTAAAAGAGTTTTGAAGTTTTAGAAAATTTGAAAAAAATTGACACATGTGATGCTCGAAATGTTGCAAATTGTTAGATGAGGAATCTCATCTCACCCCCAACCAAATCTTGCATTGTCCTTAATGCAAAAAGATATGCAATTAGCATGAACATGAGAGCAATGGGACATATAAGAGAGTGAGAACAAGAGTACCTAAGAGAGTCAATCATGGAAGTCTGCAACTCCGACAACTAAATCCTACTAAAACAGTAAAACTAAAATAAACCTAATCTACGGAAAGCAATAAAGATACCTAACCCGTCCTTTTAAAAAGAGGATCTCCATCAGATTAGGAGATCGATTATCAGTGTAACATCCAAAAGGACAAAGTTGAGCAAGATCATCAAGTGGTGTAACAAATTATTCAGAAGAACTATCCACCATCCTGCTATGGAAAGTACATTGGTGACATGATCATTCTAACCCATTGAAAATCCTGCTGAAAATTTGAGCGGGTTCCTCAAGAAAATTGTCACATGTACTAGGGAAGAAGAATTGCATTGGTTGGAAATCACTGAATATGGATCTCCTTTCCTTCTTGTCTGGGCAAAAATCATTCAAGTATGGGTCATCCAAGAAGTGTTCTTCGATTTGAACAAACCAAAGAGATGTGGAGACTTCAATCGCTTCACCCTCAAACATTGGGATGGTCTCCGCATAATCATTTGTCGCTTGTACTTTCATAGTCGATTCTTCAATTTGGCACTCTGTGGAAGGCAGCTTTTTAGGTGCATGATGTCTCTCTCTCAAAGCATTTGCTATGTCCTGAATCATGGGATCATCCCAATCTTCAAAATACGCTAAACACTCCTCGAGTGTGTAGGAGACCTTAGGGGAGGAAGTTTTCAGATTCGGACCCATTACGGCTTCCTCCTTCTCAGAATTTTGTGTAGGTTGGAATGGGTCCTCAACCTCCACGCTTTCAAAAATTGGCCTCTCCATAGGTAAATCAAACACCAATCCGTCAAATTCCTATATAACAAAATTGTTTAACTCAGAAATTGGTGTCTTATCAAGTAAATTCTCAGAAGTTGGCACTTCCAAGGCCTCATTAATAGTCAAATAAGTTTCATCCTTGAAGTGTGCCATGCACGTCTTCAATCTTCCAGGTAGATCATGTTGGAAAAACTCCCCATCTTCCATGGATTCTATCATGTTTACCTCATGGGGGCCATCATTGTCATCCCAATCCTCAAATGGATCGAACCTAACAATATCTAGAGGATCAAAATTTTTCTTTAAAGCGAACTCCTCTTCCACAATTGATTAAATCATATCAACCTCGTGGACGTCATCATCATCCCTATGTCTTTTGCCCAAGTGGAACACATTCACTTCCAATGTCATGTTCCCAAAGGACATTTGCATCACCCCATTCCGGCAATTTATGATTGCGTTTGATGTAGCAAGGAATGGGCAGCCTAAAATTACCGGTATTTGGGTGCTAGCATTTATAACCAGTTGTGTGTCCAAGACGATGAAATCTACTGGGTAGTAGAATTTATAAACTTGGACTAGCACATCCTCAACTATCCCTCTCGGTACACGGATGGATCTATCAGTGAGTTACAACATAGTTTTGGTGGGTTTTAATTCACCAAGACCCAATTGCTCGTATACCGAGTATGGGATTAAATTTACTCTTGCCCCCAAGTCTAGCAATGCACGCTTAATCCTGTAGTCTCCAATGACACATGAGATTGTGGGACTACTGGGATCTTTGAATTTTAGGGGGGTCTTCTGAGTGAGAATGGCACTCACTTGCTCATTCAAAAAGGCCTTTTGTTGCACATTATATTTACATTTGGTTGTGCATAGGTCCTTTAGAAACTTGGCATAAGAGGGGACTTGTTTGATAGCATCAAGCAAGGGAATGTTGATCTTAACTTGTCTAAAAATCTCTAAAATATCATGAGAGTTTGGGGAGATTTTGAAGCAACCAATCTCGAAGGGAATGGTGCTAAGGGCTTGTAAATGCGTTCCGTTTCTTGTGGGGCTAAGTTAGATCCGTCATCATCCTCAGAATTTATTGGATCATTAGGCTTGTCGGCCTTCACCGGAATAGTTTTGTCAATTTGCTTACCACTTTTAAGAGTGGTGACGGATTTGGCTTGCTCCATATGTTGGTTGGAGGGATTAGGAATGCTCACTTCATGTATTTTCTTCGGATTAGGTTGCGGTTGGGCTGGAAAGGTCCCTTCCCTAGCGTTCAAGTGTCCCTTAATCTCATCAATTGAGACTTTAAGCTCTTGGAACATTTGTTGATTTGTTTGATTAATTTGCGTTTGCCCTTGTATAAACACTTTAAAAGTATCCTCCATTGAAAATTGAGGTGGGGCCATATTTTGCATGGGTGTCCCTCCTTGAGAGTTGGTAGGATTGCCTGTGGGTGCATTCTTCCAACTGAAATTTGGGTGGTTCTTCCAAGTAGAATTGTACGTATTACCCACCTTTCCATTAAAAGGCTGTTGATAACCATATGTGGCATTTGCATGTTCATGTACCACCTCTTGAAATGCAAGAATCGTAGGACAATCTTGCGTAGCGTGTAAATTGGTGAAACAAATCCCACATATGGTCTCAATAGCTTCACTAGACTTTGAAACTCCACTCTTACTAAGTTCCATAGCCTCAATCTTCCTTGAGAGGTTGGCTATCCTTGCACTCACATCGTCTTCCTCCTTGAGGATATAGATCCCTCCTTTCTCTTTTTTCTTGAGTAGGCTTGGGGTTATTAGATTTGTCCAAGGTATCCCAAGGTTGGGCATTCTCGGCCAACATATCCAAATAACTCCAAGCTTCATCTGGATTTTTTCTCATGAACTCGCCGTTGAACATCATCTCTACGAATTGACGCATATTGGAACTTAATCCATCGATGAAGAAGTTTATGATTCGCCAACTTTCGTAGCCATGATGTGGGCAAGCGAGTAGGAGGTCCTTAAACCTTTACCAACATTGAAAGAAAGATTCACTCTCTTTAGCCGAAAAATTCATTCTGGTTCTTCAAAGGGTGTTCATTTTATGAGCCGGGAAGAACTTTTTCAAGAATTCCCAGGTCATCTCGTTCCATGACCCTATCGAGTGTGGTTTAAGAGAATGAAGCCAAGTCTTGACTCTTTCTTTCAATGAAAAGGGAAAGAGTTAAGTTTAATGGCATCTTCCGAAACATTAGTGTATTGTAAGGTAGCCACCACTTCTTCAAATTCCTTTAAGTGCAAATATGGGCTGTCAAAATCTATCCCATGGAACTTTGGTATAAGTTGAATTACACCCGGCTTTATATCAATGTTTCCCCTGGTTGGTGGTAAAACCACGCAAGCGGGTGTAGTTGCACAGTCCGGTTGTAGGTAATCCCGTAGTGATCTCATTGGAGGAACATTGTGTACCTCATTCTCTCCTACTCCCTCTTGATTTGTGTTTGTTGTTGGAGTGGGGGGGGGGGGGGGGGGGGGGGGGGATTCCTTAAAGGTGTTTGATCCATACTCCCCAAACTATCACAATGTTCTACAGATTTTCGGATTCGTCTATGAATGGATAGTGGTCCAACTAAACCACCTTCGGATTGGAGATGATTATTGTGGTCTCATTCCCAATGGGACATAAACCACAAAATCCAAAATCTAAACTAATTCTAAATCCTAAAATCTGAAAATAAAAACCAAAAACTAAAAGAGTTCAAGTTGGAAGGATAGTACCAATTTATTTGAATTAGAAGAACTTCCCACAAAACAAAACAAACTTTGCTAGTTCTAGAATTCAGAAAATTTAATCCTAAGAAAACAATAAAACCTAACTACTTCTACTCTATAGCCACTAAAACAATTTAGAACCGTTACCTAAATTCTCCGGCAACGGTGCCAAAAACTTGTTCGCTCGCCTCAAGTGCAAGGCTGTAATGTAGTAATAATTCTCGGTAAGACCGAGGTCGATCCACAGGGAATTAGAGAACAACTTCTAGATTGTTCTAGCAACTAGGATTGCAACAATTTAGACGTTCAATTTAGATAATTATGCTAAAATAGTAACTTAAGAAAAACAGTAATTAAAGGCACTAAGGCTTTCAAGGATCCACTTGTAGTAATCCCATGTCAATCCAATCAATCCAAGCATAAAACTCAACTAAATGTGAAGTCCTATCTCTCATCTAGTTGGAAAATAAAGCATTAAAGCACATTCAATCTCACTTAAGTTAAACTTCCAAGTTCTAGTCCCCTTCAACCACATATAGAATTCAAAATCATAGCCTTCGGAGTAACAACCATGCCTATGGACTATGGCATGCTCAAGGGTTACCATAATTCAAATTTAATCAAGAAAAACATGATAATCTCAGAGAATTATAAGGAATCCATGTCCAGAGCACATGAACTCTCATAAAACTTCTAAAATATCAATTTTAAGAACTAGAACATTCAAAATTTGAACTTGAAGTAAAGCTACTTGAATTAAACTGAATCAAACACGAAATTGGCTACAAGCTTCACCTCTCAGCCTTAGCTGAGAGATTCTAGCCGAGCATTGTCATACTACAACTAGAACTCATAAAAGAAAACTAGAAAACATAAAAATTTGGAGTTTGGAGGGTTCCAAACGCTCCACGACGGCTTCCTTCCTCTCCCACGAAGTTCCTTAACTTCTATGATGCCCTAGGAAGAGACCCTAGGTGTCCTTTTATAGTGGGGATGCTCTCTTGCGTAGGAATCTTTCAGAATTTACGTAAGGATACGCACTTGCACAGAGGATTTTGGAGCCTGGAATAGAATATTGTTGTTTTAGGCATGGCCGACCGGTCGGGACTGATCGGACTGATCTTGTTAGAGGTCCAGTGTGCACAGGGGGTGGCCAGCAGTGTGGCTGATCGGTCTTGACCGGTCGAACTTGGCTGGCCCTTGGTCCGCAACTTCCAGAGGTGTGGCCGACCGGTCTTGACCGGGCAGGGCTCCCATGGCCGATCGGTCACGACCGGTCGGACCTTCTTCTCTCCATTTTTCTTCCTTTCTTTCTCTTCTCTCTCTTCTACTTGCTTTCTTCTTTCTTTGATCCTCCTTCAATCTTCATCAAATGGCTCTAAATGGCTCCTTTTGGTCACCAATTGGGTGAAGTCCGCTCTCATTCCTGTAATCACAACACATGCATTAGATGGCCTTTTAAACATGAAAACCATGCATATAATGTGATGTAATGGGCTATATCATGTATAAATTTGAGGTTCAACAACTAGCAAGTTTGAATGCAGCGAGACGCATATCTTTACCTGCGCACCTCGAAATGTGTTTTGCCCCTTTTGGAATTGACTGAAAGGATCCGAAAGCTTATAGATACTATATCAAAAGGGAACTTGACCTGTGTGTTGCTGCCAAATGATCCGGAATGCCTAAAAACCCTTAACTAGCAAGTTTGAATGTCGTGCGGTGCGTATTTTCATGTGCACACTTCCTGGAGCGAAGTTCCTATATGAAGAGTCGACCCGGGGTTCCAAATTAGGAAACAACTACTAAAGTTTGCAACATTTGGTCCTCCACACCCCATGCCGTTCATTTGATAGGTCAATAAGAGCTTAAAAGCGGCTTGGCGTCAGTGACTTTGGTCCTCAAAAGGATACTTGTCCTTGAAAGGGTCGCCCGTTAAAGCCTGAAATCCTGAAAATATTCTAAGTAGTGGAGAATTTGCATTTTTAAGAGGGACATACGGAAGCCTTGAAACCACATGCGGAAGCCCTGAAACCACATGCACTAGCCACATGCACCTGGGACATTTCCTCCAGGAAAACATCCGAAAAAGTGAAAGTTTGGAGACATGCGCCCGGCCTGAAATCACATGCACTAGCCACATTCGCCTGGGACATTTTGTTAATGCAAGATTTGTCAATTACCATGTTTAGTATGTCATCAAGTCTGTAAAATCATTTGCTGCTGAAGATTAAAGACTTGGGACATATCTGGCAAATGCTATTCAGAAGATCGCCATTTCAGACTTGCTTCAATCCTATTCCGTAAACGATTTATTCTAAAACCTTCTTCTATAGATGGCCACACCCACTTAGGAACATCCTAGTAGCCCATGCTATAGTCCCTCTTCCATGTTGATTAGCCATGGAGTCGGTTGTGCGAGCAGTTGATGAAAAATAAGTCATATAGCCTAACTGCCACTTCCGATAGGTTCCCGATCCATCGGAAGAAGTTCCGATTGATGCCCGATCGATCGGAGGATATGCCCGATCAATCGGATAAACATCCAGCAAAAATTTAACATACTCTGGACATTATTCAAATCAATCGGAGATGAGTCCAATCAATCAGACAAGGTGTCTCCGATCAATCGGAGGAGCGTCCGAACAATCGAAAAATCGTCCAGCAAATTCCAACAACTTTCTGGACACATTTTCGACCAATCGAACCCTATCTCTAATCAATCAGAGATGGGCCTTCTGATCAATCGGAACCATGTCCGATAAAAAATGAGCTGGTTTTTCTATCTGATCGATCAGAACCTTTTTCGATCCTATTGAGATGACCGTTTTCTATCCGTTGTGAGTCACTCTATATAGCCATCTTGCTTGGATCTTAGACAAACCACCTTGAGCATCATCTAGGGTTTGGTTGGGCTTCTATTGAGCTCTTAATTGTGCATATTCTAACCCCAATTCATCACTCATCATGTATGGTTTCATGATTTAAAGACTAATCTAATGCATAGATTTGTGATTGTAGGAATAAGAGAGAGGATTTATTAATTGAAGACTTAAAGAGGCTATTTACAAGCATTGAAGATCACAAGACTAAGCGAGAAAGGGTGGAAGAAAGAAAAAAAGGAGAGAAGAAAAGTAGGCAAAAGAATACACCCAAGACCGGTCGTCCGACCGGTCGTCCAAAGCCCAGGACCGGTCATCTAACCGGTTTGAACATTTAATAGAAGAGACTTTTACTGAAAAGGTTGCTGGACTATCCACGACCGGTCGTCCACTGCTCAGATCGGTCGTGCGACCGATCATTGAATTAAAATCCTGGACTCTGAAATTGCTAAAACTCTCTGGACTGTTTTCGCACTTTCGCGACCGGTCGTGCGACCGGTTGTCCAGGAGCTCAGACCAGTCGTGCGACCGGTCGTCAGCGTAACAGAGTGTCCGTGAAGCTCCGATTTTCTCTGCGTAATTGCGTAATTCCTTGCGCAATCTGAAATCTTCCGCGCTAATCTATAAATAGGACTTCTCCTCTTTATACCCAGGCATGCTAGGACGTGGGGATCATCAAGGAAGCTTAGGAGACGGATTCTACTTCAAGTTTTCCTAGTTTTTCTTCTAGTTTTAGTAGTTTTTATGTTTTTTTAGGCTTTTAGCTCAAGGATGTTAGAGATGAACTAAAACCTCTTAGCTAGGGCTAAGAGGTGAAGCTTTTGATTTATTTTTGATGAATTGATGCAACCTAGGTTTCCTTTTCATGTTTTAATTGAAGAATGTAGTTTAATATGAGTTTGAATCAAGTACTAATTCAGTTTTACTTTGATCTCTTGATGACTCCGGGCTTATGTGATTCTTAGTGATTCTAAACTGAGTAGCTTATCTTTTGGGCATTGTTATGCTTCTGTAGTTCATTGATCTATCATCGACTCCGGGCATGGTAGACCCTTTGATTGCCTTGTGTACAATGGTCCGATCTTCACGTGGGAACTCATTCAACTAAAGTTCTTATATTTTGTTATAATCTGAAATAGTGGTTTGCTGATTGATTTTGATTTAATTAGAGTTCTAATCATTGGTCGTAATCAAGTCTAGTGACAGGATTTGATGAAAGCTATGGTTGTGAATCTCAACTAGATTGGAAAGAGGCTTTGACCTATATAATTGAGTGTGCCCATGGCCTGAGCATTGTTGTGGGAATTGAATAAATGAATAAGCAACTGTTTTAGATAATTGTTGATTAAACCGCTCTATATTCCGATCGGATAGATATATGAATTCGATTCTGATTGAGTTATGAGAGACCTAGTTGTGTTGATGCATTGAAACTTATCAAAAGTGGATCCTTGGCGCTCTAGTGCCTTTTTAGATTGATATTACCTTACACTTTCACTGTTTAAACTCAAATCACTATTTTTCAGCTTTAATTCTTAATAGGATCTTAATTATTAGTTGTTGTAGATAAATCCTGAGAATACCCATTCACAAATCTCTGTGGGAACGATACTCGGTCTTTCTGAATTATTACTACTTCGCAACCCTATACTTGGGGAGTGAACAAGTTTTTGGCGCCGTTGCCGGGGATTTCTATGCGGTATTTTTAGAATTTTCTGAGATAGCTTTTAGTAGAGATTGTGTTAAGATAGGTTTAGGACTTGTTTTATTTTTTAGGGTATATTTTAATATCAGAACACTAACTTAGTTTATTTTGATTTTGCAGGTGTTCGCTTCCCCAAGTGTAGGGTTGCAATGTAGTAATAATCTCGGTAAGACCGAGGTCGATCCACAGGGAAGGAATAAACAATTCCAACTATCCTAATAACTAGAATCTTAAGAGATTTGTGAAATCGGTTTTGAACATAAAATAAAAAAATCTGATAATGAAAAGATAACTAGAGCATCAATGATCCACTTATAGCTCTCCTTAGATGCATAATTCACTATGGTTTCTCACTTTCTCAACTAGAATCGAAATTAAGTTCTATCTAGTCGGATAATAGAGCAGTTAAAACAATAAATCTGTCACATGTATGATTCATGTACATGATTCTCTTAATGCAAGCTAGGACTTGAGCACACTCAATTGCATAAGTCAGTCCTAATTCCAATAGGTTAAGATCACAACCATAATCATCATTAAATCCTGTCACAAGACAAAACTAGATCATGATTTGAACTTGATCCAATCTGTTGAGCTCTCAATTGTGCATATTCTAGCCCCAATTCATCACTCATTATGCAAGGTTTTCATGATTTAAAGACTAATTTAATGCATGTGTTGTGATTGCAGGAATGAGAGTGGACTTCACCTAATAGGATACCAAAAAGATCCCTTTAAGAGCCTTGGATGAAGACCCAAGGTGAGCCAAAGGAAGAAGGAAGCAAAGAGAGAAGAAAAGAAGAAGGAAATGAAGAAGCAATGGCCACGACCGGTCGGCCAAGGGAGCCAGACCGGTCAAGACCGGTCAGCCAACCCCTTATATACGCTAGACACAGGACCAAGACAGTCCGACCGGTCGTGACCGGTTGGCCAGAGAACTTTCCAACTCCAGAAGCTTGCTGGACTGTTTCATAGTGAGGCACGACCGGTCGCGACTGGTCGGCCAGCCACTCAGACCGGTCGTGCGACCAGTCGGCCATGCGTAAGCGGCGTACTTTCTGTTTTTGGCGCCGAAAATCTCTGCGCACTGCGTAAGCTTACGCAGATTCTGGAATATTCTGACGTTGCGGAGCCTTCCCACTATAAAAGGACACCTAGGGATCGTTCCTATGGTATCTAAGAAGAGTTTGAGCAAGGTGGGAGGCGACGGAAGTGGATTTCGGAGTTCCACAACTCTTAGTTTGTTTTGCTCTTTTTATGCTTTTCCTAGTTGTTTCATGTTTCCTTGGATCATGAGCAGCTAAACCTCTTAGCTAGGGCTAAGAGGTGAAGCTTGTAGTGGATCTAAGATGTTTCAATTCGTTTTTAGTTGGTTTTTAAGTTGGATTTCATGATTATGAACAATGGTTTGAAGTTTATACAAGTTCTAAGTAAATTTTTCTTAGTTTTATGATGACTCATGGATGTTTAGGAGAATTACTTAAGTTCTTAATGGCTGAATGTTAGTCTAGACCTGTATGATCCGAGGAATTGGAGTACGCTCTAGTACTATGATCTTCATGTGGAAACTTCCTACCAAAGTTTTACTTTTCTGATTTTCTGAATTATGTATGGGACTGTGCATGTGAGTTGATTCAATTTCAAATCATGATCTAGCTTTGTCTGGTGACAAGACTTAATGATGATCATGATTATGAACTTAGTTATTGGAATTGGGACTGACCTATGCAATTGAGCATGCTCATCCTAGCTTGCATTGAGTGAATCATATACATTGGCCTTACATATGACAGATTATATGGTTTAACAGCTCTATCATCCGGCTAGATAGATCTTAATATCGATTCTAGTTGAGAAAGTGAGAAATCACAGCGGATTGAGCATCAAGGATTGCTACAAGTGGATCCTTGAACCCCTAGTGCCTTTTTATAATTGTTTACCTTCAATTTAGTTCAAAGTTGTTAATTACATCAATCTCATACAAAATCCGATTGTTAGCTTTTTAATAGAAACTGTTGGATGTGTTTGTGAATTCCTACATAAGTCCCTGTGGATCGACCTCGGTTTTACCGAGTTTATTACTACATCGCAACCCTACACTTGGGGAAGCGAACAAGTTTTTTGCGCCGTTGCCGGGGACTTTGTCGGTTTTTCACAAATTTCTGAAAATAGTATCTATTTAGGATTTTTAGGATTCTAGGACTAACTTAGTTTATTTTGTTTGATTTATTTTTTACAGGGATTTCTAGGAAGCTGAAGAAGATATAAGGATCTCAAGTGCCAAATCAGGTTCTATCTTTCTAAACCTTGCTCTTCTCCTTCTCCTATTCATTCCTATCGTATTCATCTCCTGTAGAGTGGGTGGAGACTCCTTTTTGGATCTCTGAAAGGTAGGCCTTGTGCCACCTGGATTCCTATTGGTCGGCTCTGCCGTCTTGGATCACCTTGTGCTCAGAGATTTCTCTTCTTACCTCTACTCCACTTCCTTCTTTTTCTGCACTTTTCTCAAAAGATTCAAAGAGTGGGTGGGGAGTTCTCTGAACCCCTATTGACTAGGAGAAATCGGTCTATATCCTTGCTTCTGGCTTAGCCATTGCAAGGCACCTTGTGCTTTGGTCTTAGAGAAGAGTAAAGAAAGGAAGGAAGAATTCTTCTTTCTCTTTGTTTCATATATATATATATATATATATATATATATATATATATATATATATAGATATATATATATATATATATTTGGTTTTGCATGCCACGTTGGGCTCGGGATTCCAATAATTGACTCATAAGTGAAGGGGGTATAGTAGAAGGAATAGACAGAGAACCATGTGCTAGGAGACATCTAACTTCTCCAATTTTGTCTGAAAATATGGCTGTAAATCAACCTAATCCGATGGCCAATCCAAATCTGGGCCAAAACCAAACTAAAACGAGGGAGAATGTGGTTGAAAATGTTTCGACCAAGAACTTTATGTGATTTCTTGCAATCAGCAAGAGCGAGCACTCCCTCATGCATAGTTTTTCCACAAAATGCAGGGAATGTGGATTTGAAACCAGGAGCGATCCAACTTCTCCCTAAATTCCATGGATTAGACAGTGAAAGTGCCTATCAACACCTTAAGGAGTTTGATGAGGTAATAACCACCATGCACTTTGCTAATGTGACTGATGATGTGGTGAGACTCAAATTCTTCCCTTTTACTCTTAAAGATAAAGCTAAAGGTTGGCTTCATGCATTAAGGCCAAGATCAATTGGTGCATGGACTGATATGCATAGGAAATTCATAAAAAAATTCTTCCCTACTCAGAAAACAAACATGTTGAGGCACCTTATCATGAACTTTACCCAAAAGGAAGATGAAACCTTCTTCCAATGTTGGGAGAGGTTTAAGGACTTATTAAACGCATGCCCACATCATGGCTATGAAATTTGGCGGGTGATAAGCTTTTTCTATGAAGGACTGACTTCACCCATGCACCAATTTGTAGAGATGATGTGTAATGGGGAGTTCATGAATAAGGAAGCTGATGAAGCATGGAATTATTTGGAAGAATTGGCTAAGAATGCACAGTCTTGGGATACATCGAAACCGACAAATTTCAAGACTGGCCAACAAAAGGAAAAAGGGGGAATGTATGTCTTATCGGAAGAGGATAGCTTAAGTGCATGGGTGGCTAGCCTCACAAGAAAAGTCGAGGCCATGGAATTAAGGAAATGCGAGACGATCAACTCTAAGGACGTTGAAACTGTTTGTGGAATTTGTGCCGGAAATCAACATGCAACACAAGATTGTCCCACAATTTTAGCAGTTCAAGACATCTTACAAGAACAATCAAATGCCATAAATAGTTACCAACAGCAATTTGGTGCTCCAAACTCAAACACGTTTAATTCTAGTCGGAAAAACCATCCCAACTTCATTTGGAGGAATGGACCCACTGCGAATGCAAGTAATACTCCTCAAGCTCAACCTTAACTAGGTCCATCCCTAGTCATTACACCGAAAGCTATGCTAGAGGAGATGTTGGGTGCATTTATATCGGTTCAAGCTAAGTATAACAAGACAAATTCTCTGAAAATAGATGGGTTCATACAAGAGCAATTGAAATTTAATCAAAATACAACCCAAGCCATCAATGACTTGAAAACCTTAATGGCTAGGGTTGAATCTCACCTCAGTGCTAGGGAGAAAGGCACACTTCCTGCCTAACCTCTTCTTAACCCAAGGACCCAATTTGAGATACAAGACACAAGCTCATCCTCCCAACATATGGAGCATGTTCAAGCTATCACCACTTTGCGAAGTGGGAAAATAATTGATAAATCTAATCCAGTGAAGGCCCTAAAGCCTAATGATCCGAAAAATTCCAAAGAGGATGATAGCCCGAACAACACTCCACAAGAGAAAGAACCGGAAAGGCAATACAAGCCGGTTGCCCCGTTTCCCCAAAGGTTAATTTCACCCAAACCTTTAGACAAAAACCTGAAGATTTTAGAGGTTTTCAAGCAGGTGAAGATCAACATCCCATTGTTGGATGCCATTAAACAGATACCGTCATATGCTAAGTTTTTTAAGAATCTTTGCACGATAAAAAGAAAAATACATGTGCAAAAGAAGGCATTTTTGACAGAGAATGTAAGCGCCATTATAAATCATGGGATGACTAAGAAATACAAAAATCCTGGTAGTCCGACAATATCATGCATAATTGGAGACTACCGGGTGAAGCATGCCTTACTTGATCTAGGAGCAAGTGTAAACTTAATACCCTTTTCGGTCTATGAACAATTGGGTTTAGGTGAACTAAGACCCACCAAAACCACATTACAACTCGCTGACCGATCGATTCGTATTCCGAGAGGGGTGATTGAGGACGTTCTTGTCCAAGTTGATAAGGTCTACTACCCAGTGGACTTCATTGTCTTGGACACACAACCCATGGTTAATATTGGCCCTCAAATTCCTGGCATACTTGGCCACCCATTCCTAGCTACATCAAATGCTATCATAAACTGTAGGAGTGGGGTCATACAAATGTCCTTTGGTAATATGACGATTGAGTTAAATGCTTTCAATGTTGACAACTAACAAGAGGATGAAGATGAAGAGGTCCATGAAATAAACATGATCAATTCTATTGTGGAAGATGTGTCCCTCTCAACTCCTTACCCCAATCACTTAGAAGAAGATGCGACCTATTCTTTTGATAAGAATGTTGATGTGATAGGGGATATAGTCACACCTTTCGAGTTGGTATTGGCATATAATGTTAGCCAAGAGAAGGATGAGGAAACAACACTTTATTGTCATGAGAAATCAATTCATATTTCCACACCTCTATGGATCATGCATACCGACCTCTACCAACCCTGGGATGACCCATACTTGCAAAATCAATGCCCAGGAAAATCTGAATGGAGACATATTCTTTCTGACAAATATGATGCTGTCTCCTCTTATACATGTGGTGAAAACATTATTGAAACCACTGAAATTCCTTTTTGGAATTTTCAGTGGCTTATCTGGATCACTCACACACATGTATACTGTAATGCAGGATATTGGATGACGTTATTGCAAAACCTTTTGATCCATCTAATGATTCTGCTGGACTTCATGCTTTTGGACGATTTGTTGGAATTGATCTCCTAACCTGATGGAGGTATAGAGTAGTTAGGATTAGGATTTTGTTTACTTTTTCTTAGGTTTGTTAGAAGGAGGAAGAATTCCACTTTTCACTCTCTCAGGTACTATCTTTCCTCACTCCCTTTTATTTTCAAATTGCTCTCATGTTTTGCTTATTGCACATCTTTTACATTGAGGACAATGCAAGATTTGGTTGGGGGCTGGAGGATCACTTGGATGAATCCAGCGTTTTGTAACATTTCGAGTAATTATGTAGAAAATTTTCTATTTTCCTAAAATTCAAAACTCTTTTGAAAAACTTTGTTTCCATGCATTCAAGAGGATATGAGCATAAGAGGAGGAGATATGAAGTGTATGAGATTGTATGTCTGGAACTTCTCATAGCATAATGGTTTTATATGTGAATTCCCCTGGTTATGTGATTGATAGAAAATTTGAACACTTTTACACCAAGTTCACATTACACGACTTTCATGAGTTGAAAGAATTATGTGATTTGTGGGTTAGCTAGACTTTGATTTAAGGTGATGAGAAACCAGGCCGGGGTACTTTGTCCATCCTTGTCCATGGGAAAATAACGAAAGATATGGATTTCTAAAGATCCTATCTAATTTAAAAGAAAAAGGAAAAGGAAGGATGAAATTGGGAAAGATGGAAAAATGGTGGAAAATTTCGATTAGGGCTACATATTACCAACCGGGGGATAGTCTACCCGTAACCAAAGCTGGAAATGGGACGTAGTGTGAAAGCCGTCGGAAGGACAGTAAGGCAAATTCCCATCATTGGCTTGTTGTTACTCTACATACCTTGAGATCTCTAGTCTGGTTGATCTATGAAGAAGATAATCCTAGAAACTCATGAGATGAATTTTCACTATGCACACTAGGTTGAATTTGTTCAAGTTCTTCTATTTATCAACCAATCAGCGGGAATTTCACATGAATGCTTGTCATGTTTTGAGGGTTTACAGTTTCAACCTCTGTCACCTAATATTTCTGAATTTTACACTTGTATGTCTTGGGATGTATAGAAGAATGGTTTCTAAGGGAGAGTTGAGTTTTGGAGAATGGAATTGATTTCACGCATGTTTTGCTCGCATGTTTTGCTCGGGACTAGCAAAATGCTGGTTGGGGGGTGTGTTGAGCTCTCAATTGTGCATATTCTAGCCCCAATTCATCACTCATTATGCAAGGTTTTCATGACTTAAAGACTAATTTAATGCATGTGTTGTGATTGCAGGAACGAGAGTGGACTTCACCTAATAGGAGACCAAAAAGATCCCTTTAAGAGCCTTGGATGAAGACCCAAGGTGGGCCGAAGGAAGAAGGAAGCAAAGAGAGAAGAAAAGAAGAAGAAATGAAGAAGCAATGGCCACGACCGGTCGGCCAAGGGAGCCAGACCGGTCAAGGCCGGTCAGCCAACCCCTTATATACGCTAGACGCAGGACCAAGACAGTCCGACCGGTCATGACCGGTTGGCCAGAGAACTTTCCAACTCCAGAAGCTTGCTGGACTGTTTCATAGTGAGGCACGACCGGTTGCGACTGGTCGGCCAGCCACTCAGACCGGTCGTGCGACCAGTTGGCCATGCGTAAGCTGCGTACTTTCTATTTTTGACGCCGAAAATCTCTGCACACTGTGTAAGCTTACGCAGATTCTGGAATATTCTGACGTTGCGGAGCCTTCCCACTATAAAAGGACACCTAAGGATCGTTCCTATGGTATCTAAGAAGAGTTTGAGCAAGGTGGGAGGCGGCGGAAGTGGATTTCGGAGTTCCACAACTCTTAGTTTGTTTTGCTATTTTTATGCTTTTCCTAGTTGTTTCATGTTTCCTTGGATCATGAGCAGCTAAACCTCTTAGCTAGGGCTAAGAGGTGAAGCTTGTAGTGGATCTAAGATGTTTCAATTCATTTTTAGTTGGTTTTTAAGTTGGATTTCATGATTATGAACAATGGTTTGAAGTTTATACAAGTTCTAAGTTTTTCTTAGTCTTATGATGACTCATGGATGTTTGGGAGAATTACTTAAGTTCTTAATGGCTGAATGTTAGTCTAGACCTATATGATCCGAGGAATTGGAGTACGCTCTAGTACTATGATCTTCATGTGGAAACTTCCTACCAAAGTTTTACTTTTCTGGTTTTCTGAATTATGTATGGGACTGTGCATGTGATTTGATTCAAGTTCAAATCATGATCTAGCTTTGTCTGGTGACAAGACTTAATGATGATCATGATTATGAACTTAGTTATTAGAATTGGGTCTGACCTATGCAATTGAGCATGCTCATCCTAGTTTGCACTGAGCAAATCATATACATTGGCCTTACATATGACAGATTATATGGTTTAACAGCTCTATCATCCGGCTAGATAGATCTTAATATCGATTCTAGTTGAGAAAGTGAGAAACCACAGCGGATTGAGCATCAAGGATTGCTACAAGTGGATCCTTGAACCCCTAGTGCCTTTTTATAATTGTTTACCTTCAATTTAGTTCAAAGTTGTTAATTACATCAATCTCATACAAAATTCAATTGTTAACTTTTTAATAGAAACTGTTGGATGTGTTTGTGAATTCCAACATAAGTCCCTGTGGATCGACCTCGGTCTTACCGAGTTTATTACTACATCGCAACCCTACACTTGGGAAACGAACACAATCACATACACAATCTTACATAATCCAGAATTTTCAGAAAAATAAACTTTTAGGTATGAAGCTCCCACATGAGGATCATATGTCTAGAGCGTACTGAATCCAATTCCTCGGATCATACAGGTCTAGAATAACTCAAAACAGTTAAGAACTTAAGCAATTCTTCTAAACATCCATGAGCCATCATAAGATTAGGAAAAACTACTTAGAACTTTATTTAAACTTCAAGCCATTTGTTAACGTCAGATTTTGCAACAGGACCCACCGGTCGTTCACCTTCTCTCCAACAAGGATTTCTTCCGCCGGACCTGTAAGATGATAGAAAGCAACTAGGGGTGGCTGGTGTCCAGCCGTTAGCCCTCCGATGCTTAAGTCAGGCAAAGCAAGAAGAAGAATATCCAAACAAAATGAGGCTAGAGATTGAATATTGTGTACCTCTCTCTTAATGGAGTCATCCCTTTATATAGATCTGAAGTGATCCAATCTGTTACGTAAGATATCGAGATCCCGCTGATTTCGTGGAATAAGATTCTTATCCTTAGATAGAGGAGTGATTTAGTCCAACAACTCATGCGTCAGTTACGTTCCTTGAGAGTAATCCCTTGAGATACGGAACCATTGAAGAAGATAAGCCGGAATCGGCCTATACGGGCTGCTGGAACTATTATACGAAGACTGTCCAAACCAAAAGCAAAGACTTCTGACTGCACAGATGTCGGGAGCTGTTCGTGTCAGGAATACTCGCATTCAGAAAGCACGACCCCTTTTGCCGAGCGTGAGCCGAGCTGCTCGCATCTAGGATATGCGACCCCTCCTGATGACCATGAGCCGAGCTGCTCATATCCAGGATATGCGACCCCTCCTGACGACCACGAGCTGAGCTGCTCGCATCCAGGATATGCGACCCCTCTTGACGACCACGAGCCGAGCTGCTCGCATCTAGGATATGCGACCCCTCCTGACGACCACGAGTCGAGCTGCTCGCATCCAGGAGATGCGACCCATCCTGACGACCATGAGCCGAGCTGCTCGCATCCAGGAGATGCGACCCCTCCACAACTAATTTTGCCTATAACAGACGCCCCCTAAAACCCTTGGTATTGGGGAGAGCTATGCCAAGGGTTTTGTCTATATGTGGAGCTGGCGGGTAGAAGAAAATCGTGCATAATTCACTTAACGTGCTTCCGCATTTATGATGGCCAGCTTTTTCGCAGCTAGAAATGAGGCGTCGGGTGCCACGTGCCTCCGTAATTAATGCTAGCGCCCGTTCGTCTGGTGTGCCTGATGAGAAACTACCGCGTGTCCAGCAAATCAAACGGGATGATTGCGTATAAATACCAGACTTAGAAAAAATTCCTTCATTTTCAAATTTTTTGCTGCGGGGCTCTCTGCTTTCTTCTTCTTTTTTTTGCTTCTGGTGCGAAAAACTTCTGTTCTTCTTCCTTTGCTTCTGGTGCAAAAAACCTCTTCACAGAGGTAGTCCTTCTCCAACTTTCTCCCTTCATTTCTGCTCCCTTCATCTTTCTTTCTTGCTTTTCTATTTGTAATGGCGGGATCCTCCGATGAAGAGATTGTTCCCTTGGGAGATCATACCCCTGATTCTTCCGAATCCAACAATGCCAGAGTACCGGCGGGGAGATATTCCGCCTCCGGCTATTCTTCCATTTTGACGAAGGAAAGACTCTCTAGCCTTAGAGAGACATATCGGGTCCCAGACTCTGTTTCGTTCAGATTACCTGGGAGAGGGGAGACAGCCGATGCACCTCCACCAGGGTGTGTGGCTTTTTACGAGTATTTTTTCAAAGTGGGCGTACGTCTTCCCCTCCACCCTTTCATACGAAATTTCCTCCGTCTCTACAAGATTGCCCTGGGCCAACTAATAGTAAACGGCTGGCGGGTACTTCTGAGTGCTTTCGTCCTTTGGAAGCAAGCGGGTAACGAGGAGTTAACCGTTGAGGAGTTTTTAAGGTTATTCCAGTTGAAGAAGGCGCCAGCTAGCAAGGGTTGGTACTACCTATGCTTTTGGCACCGGAATAACTTTATCTTGGGGAACCCTTCTTCCAACTGCCCGAGATAGAGAAAAAAGTGGTTCTACATTTCTGGTAACTGGGAGTCCGAATTGGGCTCCGACCCCAAAGGCCATAACGTTAATCGCCATTTTGGCGAAGGTGGGTTAAGTGCTCGTTTATCTGTCCGAAAGAAATAATGCTTTTGCTCTATTGACGATTTAATCGTACCTTCTTTTTGTTCGTAGGAATCCCGACTGGTGTGAAGCCGAACCTGCGAGGAGGACTCAACGAGAAGTTAGTTAGAGTCTATAAGCTTGCCGCAACCACACGCCACGTCAACGTCGCACTAGAGCCTCGTCATCTCTGTGCAGCGGGTCTCATCTTCTGAGAGGAGATGACGAATGTTGGAGACAAGAGAGGTGCATTGGGGGTACTTCCCTGTCTGAAGGGCGCAGCCTCGAAGAGGCAAAAGAAAACCGCGGGGGGTCCTTCTAATGCACCTGCTCCCACAGAGGGGTCGTCTCGCGGACCTCAACCACGTGGGGCAGCTTCGGGAGGGATTGTTACGACTTCTCGCACTACCGCGACCCCTCCAGTCAACGCGACCCCTCTATCCACCGCGCCCCCTCCGGCTGACCTGCCTCGTCAGCCAATCATCGAAGTAGCCGACAACTCGCCGAAAGGCGATCGAAGAGGAGGGGGACTCTCTCAAAGGGGAGCTACGTGAGAGCCGGCTATTGCTCGCGAATCGCTGACCCCCTCTCTGGGTACAGCGGGTGCTCGCGAGGCGAGCTCGAAGGAGATGGTGGTGGCCCAACCTTCTGGGTCGGGAACTTTTGTCATCCCACCGCACTTGCATCCCATATGCAAGTTCATGTTTGACAAAATAACTCCTAACTCCTTCAGAACTCTCCCCGAACCGAGCCCGGAAATCCCTTTCATCAGATATCGGGGTGAGATTGCTGCAGGTAACCATCCTTACATTGTCTTACTTTTTCATATATATTTATTGATATGGCGGGCTACTCTAATTTTCCTTCTTTCTCACATTTTTTATAGAGTCTGGATCTCACGCTTCGAGTCAGACGTGACATCGAAGCAGCCCGCCGCAGCGTGGAAGATGCGGAGAAGAAGAAGAAGACGATGGAAGCAGAGGTCCAAGGGCGGGACCGCTTGGTGAAGGCTCTGGAAGTTCAGATCGCCAAGCTGGATGAAGAGAAGAAGATTCTCCTAGTGAAAATCCAATCCCTGACTGAGCGCTTTCAGTCAGTGGACCTCCAACTCGCTAAGCTTCAAGAGCTTCATACTAAGGGCGAGAAGTAGAAGGAAATCTTCCGCCAGGACAAGATCCAGCTTGAAGGGCAGTTCAAGGACGCTCGGGCCAATCTTGAGGAGGCCCAGCAGCAGCTTAACCAGCTAAAGGATGACTCCATCCACTGGGAAGAGGAGCGGGTGGCTCTCGTTCAGATGGTATCTGACGAGGGTCCTCGCGCCGTCCAGGAGTTTCGTACTTCTCCACTTTATGATGAAGAGCGATATGAAGCGTATATCGCTGGTCGCGATTTCGCGGTCAGAGTTATGCAGCAGATCACTCCGACTTTTAATGTTGAGGAGTTCGATAAGATGGCTTTCGAGGTCGCAGCTAGAGAACGAGCTGCTGCCGAGAATGAAGTCACCGGGGCTACAGACATTGTTCCTGCTCCTGAAGGTGGTCCCGAAGTCGAGAGCCGCGAGCCTGCGCAAGATGAGGATGATCAACCTTGACCTCGGCACCCTCCTATGTCATGTATTATATTTTTCTTTCTTTTTTTGTATGCTTTTGAGAAGAAATTTGTAATGTCTTGACCTTTTGGTCACCATTTTAATGAACAACTATTTCTTCAGTGTTGCGTATTTTCCTTATCATTCATTTTTGCTTTGTGTTGATCACATGTTGACTCATCAGGGGATGCGACTCCTTAATTCGAGCACGAGCTGCACTGCTCGCAGTTAGGAGGTGCGACCCCTTATACGAGCACGAGCCAAGCTGCTCGCATTTAGGACGTGCGACCCCTTTCATTGAGCGCAAGCATCTAACTCATGAAAAAGTGAATTAGACTCAATCCGGGGGTCGTGTGACCGTGTCCGCGTTGAGATAGACTGATCTATCGATTAAGACTTTGATCCCACCAAGGGCGGAAGATTGGTCAAGAGAGCACGCATGCTCTCTTCGGGGCTATTTTTAATCCATAGAATGGAGAAGCAACCAACTAGTAATAGTTTGAATCCTACCAAGGGTAGGCAATTGGCCAAGAGGATGTGTGTTTTCTCTTCGGAGCTATTCGAGTCCAAATAAATGGGATAGCAGCCAAAAGGTGGTTTTAGCCCTACCAAAGGTAGGCAATTGGTCAAGAGATGGTATGCACTCTCTTCAGGGCTATTCAGGTCCAAGTAAATGGAGTAGCGACCAAAAGATATCTTCAACTTTATTCATAAAATGTCGTTGTGAACTACATGGAATCTAGGGGAAGTATTGTAGCAAATGCTCCACGTGCCAAGGGCGACGCACGGGTTTGCCCTGCATGTCTTCAAGATAATAGGTACCGGGTCGCACAATCTTAATAACTCGATAAGGGCCTTCCCAATTAGGATCCAGCGAACGAGCAGGAACTCCGAGTTTTTGCCTCAGGACCAAATCTCCGAGCTGGAAGGACCTAGGCCGAACCTTAGCATTTCGATAGCGGGCAATACGTTGTTGATATGCGGCTGCTCGTAATTGGGAGGCATTTCTTCGTTCTTCCAAGAGATTGAGGTGAAGTCGGAGGTTTTCCTGATTACCCGCGGGGTCATACTGCTCGATCCGATACGAAGGGACTAGAATTTCTACCGGTATTACCACGTCGACACCAAATGCTAAGGAGAAAGGGGTTTCACCCGTTGATGTACGAGTTGTAGTCCTATATGCCCATAATACCTCTAGTAGAAGTTCTGGCCATTCACCTTTGCATTCACCAAGCTTGGTCTTTAAGTGGTGCTTGATGATCTTATTCACTGCCTCGACCTGCCCATTCGCCTGAGGATGATATGGAGAAGTGTGGAGATTACGTATCTTCCATTTTTCACAAAATTCATCAAAGGCTACGTTGTCAAACTGCGTTCCGTTGTCGGTAATTATAGTGTGAGGGAGTCCGAAACGGCATATGATATTTCTCCATATGAACTTGGTAGTTTGTTTCTCAGTAATCTTGGCTAATGGTTCTGCCTCGGCCCATTTGGTGAAGTAATCAACCACCACAATTGCGAACTTATTTTGTCCCTTTCCCATGGGCAAGGGCCCAATGATATCGACCCCCCACTAAGCGAAAGGCCAAGGGCTATCAACTGGAGTCATCCGTTCGGATGGTACATGAGGTATAGGTGAATATCGTTGGCACTTGTCACATTTTTTAGAAAATTCAATTGCATCTGCTTTCATAGTGGGCCAATAATATCCTTGCCTCATCGCCTTGTATGCTAGGGATCGCCCCCTGGGGTGATTACCATATGCCCCCTGGTGTATCTCATCTAGAACACGAAGTGCTTCTTCTGGATGGAGACACCTTAAATAAGGCAAGGAGAAGCTTTTGCGTAATAATATTCTGTCTTGCAAGGTAAACCTAGCAGCTCGAAGCCGAATTTGTCTTGCAGCTTTCTTGTCATCTGGTAGGTATCCGTCTCGGAGATAAAAGATGATAGGGTCCATCCAGCATGGAGATGATTGTATCGATATTACTTGCTCAAGAGTTGCTTGGTCGATACTCAGGTTCTGACGATGTTCGATGGGAATTGAAAGTAATAACTTGGATTCTGGTGCAGAGGCGAGCTTTGCCAGGGAATCAGCAAGTTGATTCTTCTCGCGAGGGATATGAATTATTTCATAAGTCTTTAGTTTTGCGAGCAGGATGAGGACACGAGATTTGTATAAGGCCATCCTTTCTTCTTTGGCCTCGAATTCACCGAGAACTTGGTTGACAATGAGCTGGGAGTCGCTATGAATCAGCAGATTCTGAATTGAAAGGACAATTGCTAGTTCGAGGCCAACTATCAGAGCCTCATATTCTGCTTCATTGTTTGAGACGCGAGAGTCGAAACGCAGAGCATATTGAAAATGCGACCCGTCGGGAGCCACTAAAATTAGGCCCGCTCCGCTACCTGTGGCCCGCGACGACCCGTCCACGAAAAGTGACCAAGAAGGCTGGTCGTCGTTCGCGGCATTATCATCGGAAGAGTAGGTGAACTCGGCGATAAAGTCAGCCACGGCCTGGCCCTTAACTGCAGTCCTGGGGCAGAATGAGATATCGTGCTCGCTGATCTCGACCGCCCATTTAGTTAAGCGTCCGGAAGTCTCAGGTTTTTGAAGGACTTGCCGTAGCGGGTGATTTGTTGGTACTAGAATAGCGTGGGCTTGAAAGTATGGTCGCAGTTTTCGAGCTGCCGTGACTAAGGCCAGGGCCAGATTTTCCATATCAGAATACCGAGTTTCTGCATCAACCATTGCTCGACTAATATAATAAACGGGCCTTTGCACCCCGGAATCTTCTCTTATTAAAGCGGCACTAATGGCCGTAGAGGACACAGATAAATAAAGAATGAGTTGCTCATGTGCTACAGGTTTAGATAAAATGGGGGGTGCGCTCATGTATTGCTTCAATTGTTGAAAGGCTTCTTCACACTGTGGTGTCCATTTCCAATCAGACTTGGCCGTTGCACGAAGGAGTTTGAAGAATGGTAAGCATTTGTCAGACGCTCGCGAGATGAACCTGTTCAACGATGCGACCAGCCAAACGTTGGACGTCCTTAAGAGTGGTCGGGGATTTCATCTCCATCAATGCTTTAATTTTTTCAGGATTTGCCTCAATTCCTCGCTGACCAACCATGAATCCGAGGAACTTTCCAGCAGATACCCCGAATGCACATTTTTCTGGATTCAACTTCATCTGATATTTCCTCATCAGATCGAACGCTTCTTGAAGATCAGGAAGATGATCATCTTCCACGATGCTTTTTACAAGCATGTCATCGACGTAAACTTCCATATTTCTGCCGATTTGGGCAGCGAATATTTTGTTGACGAGGCGCTGATAAGTGGCCCCTGCATTTTTAAGACCAAACGGCATTACCTGGTAGCAATATAATCCCCGATCTGTGATGAAGGCGGTATGTTGACTATCAGGTGGATGCATCATGATCTGGTTGTAACCAAAATAAGCATCCATAAAACTGAGCAGGGTGTGTCCAGCTGTTGAATCAACCAACTGGTCGATCCGCGGTGTCGGAAAGCTATCTTTGGGACATGCCTTGTTCAAATCTGAATAGTCGACGCACATTCTCCATTTGCCATTAGCTTTCCAGACGAGAACTACGTTCGCGACCCACTCTGGGTAATCAACCTCTTTTATGAAATTGACCGTGAGTAGCTTCTCGACTTCAGCTTTAATCGCCATTTACCTTTCTGCAGTGAAGGCACGTCGACGCTGTTGAACAAGTTTATGCTTCGGGTCAATATTGAGACGATGTGCGATGACATTGGGGTCAATGCCTGGCATATCTTTATGAGACTAAGCGAACACGTCCTGGTATTCGGTGAGAAAACGGACCAAATCTTCACGATGGACACTAGTTAAAGAGGATGCAATGTATACGACCCTAGACGGGTCGTCTTTAGTTAAATGATTCGCCACTGTTTCTTCCCCAGGAGTTCCTGATTGGAGAACGTTCTCTCTCGGATCTAGCGAGGTGTTGGTGGACAAGTTGGGTGAATCTTGTGCTATCTCCATAACGGGTGTCGCTTGAGCTTTCTTACGATCTTATAGGGCTATCTGGTAGCAAGACCGAGCCTCCTTTTGATTTCCTCGCACAACCCCAACACCATTTGGGGTAGGGAACTTGACGCATAAATAGGATGGGTGTAAGGCTGCCCCAACCTTATTAAGCGATCGCCGCCCCAAAATAGCGTTATATGCTGATTTACGATCCACCACGAGGAAGTTCACGAAGATGGTAGTCTTCGCTGGACTTTCTCCAAAAGTAACTGGGAGATCAATGCTTCCTTCAGGTGTTACCACCTCACCTCCAAAGCCGACGAGAGGAGTCGAAACTGGTTTTAGTAGGCTTCTGGCGAGTGCCATTTTGTTGAAAGCCTCTAGATACAGAATATCCGCTGAGCTACCTGTATCCACCATAATTCGATGAGTCAGATAATTCGATACCTTTAATGCGACTACGATGGAGTCTTCGTGAGGGAAGTGAATTCCTACCGCATCTTCGAGGGAGAAGGAAATTGGGAGATGGCTTGCCTTTGACGCGCTGGATGCCTGTTCCAGCCAATAAATATGATGGGGTTCTTTAGACGCCTTCCGAGAGTACGCTTTCCTTGAAGCTTGTGAGTCGCCCCCGCAAGCTGGTCCTCCGACGATGGTGCGGATTTCTCCAGTTGGCTCAGCATCCTCTTGGGCAGTATGATGATGAGGCGGTTCCTTTTGGCGTGGTGAGGCTTTCGCCCTTTCTGGTGATCGATTTTTACGAGCGACATAATCCTGGAGATGGCCTTTTCGAATAAGGGCTTCAATGTGGTCTCGTAGAGAGATGCAAGCCTGGGTTCTATGCCCGTGATCTTTGTGGAAGTAACAGAACTTACTCTTGTCTCTCTTTTCGGGATCGGATTTGATCTTTGCAGGCCACTTTACATATGGCTTGTGTTTAATCTCCATTAAAACCTTTTCATGAGACCGATTGAGAGGAGTGTAGTTATGATATTTACCAGAATAAGGCTTCTTGGGGGAACGGCCGCGCTGATCACGACGATATTTTTTGTCTGCAGTAGAGGTTCCCTCCGGCTTGCGTTTCTTACCCTGTACTCCATGACGTGTCAATGCGACTTCTTCTGCATTGATATACTTCTGAGCTTTGGCTTGGAATTCTGCCATAGTTTTCGGTGGGCTTTTATCTAAGGCGAACCTGAATTTCTCGCTCGTTATTCCTGCTATGAGGGCTGTGAGACCTTTTTCTTCAGTATAACCTTCAGTTTGAACGGCTTCTGCAGTGAACCGTACTGTGAACTCCTTTATTGTCTCGCCATGCTGCTGTTTCAGATTCATTAGATGGGAGGCTGGCTTCTTAATGCGAATGCTTCCCATGAATTGAGAAAGGAATATCTCCGATAACTGTGAAAATGAGCTGATGGAATGAGGCTTTAGTCCCCGGAACCACGTACGGGCTGCTTCCTTCAATGTTAGGGAAAATGCCCTACACATGATTTCTGAGCCATGTCCTTCCAACTCCATAAGAGACCTATATGTTTCCAGATGCTCAAGAGGATCACCGATACCTGTATACGGGGTGATAACAGGCGTTCGATACTTTCTAGGTAACGGTGCCCCCATAACCTCGCTGGTAAAGGGGGACTCGGATTGATGTATTGCCGCCATGACGGTAGATGGCCGATTTGCCTGATATTGCTGTTCCATGACGTCAAAACGATCATGGATTCTTTTGAGATCTCCTTCCCAGGGTAAGGTATAGCCTGATGTTTCGGCGGTAGAGCCTTGAGGTTGAGGTTGTCGAGACGAACTAGAATGTATAGAATGTGGAGACGGCGCAGGGTGATGGTTGCCGAGTGGTGTTCGGTTTGATGGAGGATGGTGTGGTTGAACCCGTGGTTCGTCCACAGAATGTCTGGAAGCCACCGGAATGGGTTGCGGTGGTAACTCTTCGGCGGGTTGTCTCTGCGATTCAGGGAAATGCTGGTCAAGCCGATTCGACAGGGCCTGAACTTCGGTATTTAGAGTTAGAAGAGTATTTCCGAGGAAACAAAGGATATCGTCTTGATTTCCAGAAGCCTCCAATAATGGGTTTGCTGATGGCATATTTGGGGCTCCCTGAAGGATATTCGTCGAAGTGGTTGGAAGGACAGGTACGGATTCCGTCTCATCTGGCGGAGGTGGTGCCTGCCTCGATGTGGAAGGATGAACACCCTTTTTAGGAGGCATCGAAGAAAGATTTTGATAAGTGGTTGGAACGATTAACTTTGACGATCAAGTCGTTTCCCATAGACGGCGCCAAACTGTTAACGTCAGATTTTGCAATAGGACCCACCGGTCGTTCACCTTCTCTCCAACAAGGATTTCTTCCGCCGGACCTGTAAGAAGATAGAAAGCAACTAGGGGTGGCTGGTGTCCAGCCGTTAGCCCTCCGATGCTTAAGTCAGGCAAAGCAAGAAGAAGAAAATCCAAACAAAACGAGGCTAGAGATTGAATATTGTGTACATCTCTCTTAATGGAGTCATCCCTTTATATAGATCTGAAGTGATCCAATCTGTTACGTAAGATATCGAGATCCCGCTGATTTCGTGGAATAAGATTCTTATCCTTAGATAGAGGAGTGATTTAGTCCAACAACTCACTGCGTCAGTTACGTTCCTTGAGAGTAATCCCTTGAGATACGGAACCATTGAAGAAGATAAGCCAGATTCGGCCTATACGGGCTGCTGGAACTATTATACGAAGATTGTCCAAACCAAAAGCAAAGACTCATGACTACACAGATGTTGGGAGCTGCTCATGTCAGGAATGCTCGCATTCAGAAAGCACGACCCCTTTTGCCGAGCGCGAGCCGAGCTGCTCGCATCCAGGATATGCGACCCCTCCTGACGACCACGAGCCGAGCTGCTCGTATCCAGGATATGCGACCCCTCCTGACGACCACGAGCCGAGCTGCTTCGCATCCAGGATATGCGACCGCTCCTGATGACCATGAGCCAAGCTGCTCGCATCCAGGATATGCGACCCCTCCTGACGACCACGAGCCGAGCTGCTCGCATCCAGGAGATGCGACCCATCCTGACGACCACGAGCCGAGCTGCTCGCATCCAGGAGATGCGACCCCTCCACAACTAATTTTGCCTATAACACCATTGTTCTTTAATAGAAATCAAACTTGAAACCATTAAAACGAATTAAACATTCTAAGAAAACTATAAGGTTCACCTCGTAGCTCTAGCTAAGAGATTAGCTAATGAAAAGCATATTAAAAACTAGAACTAGAACTAAGAAAAGGAAGAAAAACTAGCTGGAGGAGGCTAGGAAGCCTCCTATGACTTGAACTCCTCGCTCCCCACGTCCTTGCTTGCCCTGGAATAGAAGAGAGCACCTCCTTTTATAATACAGCAAGAGTACCGCAACATAATAGATTTTGTTTCGCTTCGTACGGCTTAACCAATGGTCGGATTGCCTTCAAATTTGATTTGTAGCTTCCTTGTAATGTGATCTTCCTCATAGATGATTTAGATTTTTAAGATTATCTTCTGAATGGGCCCACCAATCAGATCAGCGACCACCTCTCAAAATTGAGCAATTCGGGTACCTTCAGAACCAGTCATCTTGATTTCAACGCTCCGGAGTGTACAAATGTCGGATTGATCCCAAATTTTGAACATTGGTAGAAAATTCCTCCTCTATATGATAAATGGATTAGATTGTCCAAAAAAATCTCATAATGTAGTCTGAAAATTAGAACACTTAGGGCTTTTATAAACTCTTTGCAGTTGAATCTTTCTGGATGGTCCATCTTTCTTCAACCGGTACGATCAAACCACACATCCTTTTGATCTGAAAATTTGTGATTATTCATATATGGATGTGGTCTAGAAGATGATCAAAGTAGATTCTTCATATCATCAATGATGGGCCACCTGGACCGGCCCAGAGTGGAGTAGGTGGAATCTGGAACTTTCTGGACAGTTCGTATTGTTTTAGCCACCACAGTCAATCCGTAGCTCCGATCGACATGAAACCACTTGGGTTATTTCGGCGTCGAGCTCCTCTTCGACATGGACATGTTGAATTTCCAAATATCATCAAGATGGCTCCAAAAAATTGTGCCGAAAATCCAAAAAGGGGAATAGCCTGCTGTCTAAAATCTGGAACTCTAAAATTACATGGCCGACCGATCAAGACCAGTCGGACAAAGCTGGCCGACCGGTCTTGACCGGTCTAGCCCATGTGTCCTTGGTCCAAGCAACTTTAAGAGAGGGGAGAGCCACTGGCCGACCAGTCAAGACAGGTCGGGGCCTATTTGGCCAACCGGTCTTTTCCGGTCGGACCACCTTGTGGGGCTCCTTTTCATACATTCCTTCTTTCTTTTCTTTCCTTCTTTCTTCACGATTCTTTGGCCCACCTTGGGTCTTCATCCAAGGTTCCTAAATGTGCTTCTTTTAGTTATTGATCGACTGAACTCTCTTTCATTCCTGCAATGACAAAACCATGCATTAGAATAGTCTTTAAACATAAAATCCATGCATAATGAGTGATGAATTGGGGTTAGAATATGCACAATTAAGAGCTCAATAGCAGGATTCTAACATAGATCTACAATTCAGGTTTTATCCTTCTAACCCCTCTTGCTATAAATAGTTTCAGTTTTTTATTTTTAGAATTTGGATCAGATTTTAAGATTGTGTTGAGTGGTTCATGCCCAAGTGGGTTCGTGATCACACTCGGAGATTATTGAGTGACGGAGTAATTATTGAAGGGGTTGATAGAGAGCCTCGTGCTAGAAAACGTCAAAATTTTTCTGAAATCACTAAAGAGATGGCTGAAAATCAACCAAATCAAGGGGCTAATCAACATCAAAATCAAGCCCAAAACTTTACTTAATTGGATAAGAATGAAGTGGGGGATGTACCTCAACCTAGAACCTTACGTGACTATTTACAACCAGCTAGGACGAGTACTCCCTCTTGCATAATTTTTCCTCACAATGTGGGAAATATTGATTTTAAACCGGGGTTGATTCAACTTCTTCCTAGAGTCCATGGACTCGACTCTGAAAGCATTTATCTACACATTAAAGAGTTCGAAGAGATTATCGCCACAATAAACTACGACAATGTAACCAAGGATACTATAAAACTCAAATTATTCCCTTTTTCCTTGAAAGAGAAGGCCAAATCGTGGCTACATTCCTTAAGGCCAAGGTCTATTGGGATATGGGCTGAGATGACTCGAGAGTTTCTAAAAAAATTCTTCCCTACTCATCGAACCAATGCACTAAGAAGGGCCATAATGAACTTCGCTAAAAAAGAAGATGAAACCTTTTTCCAATGTTGGGAAAGGTATAATGAGCAATTAAACGCATGCCCACATCATGGCTATGAACGGTGGAGGTTGATTAGTTTCTTCTATGATGGATTAAACTCAACCATGCGTCAATTTGTGGAAATGATGTGCAATGGGGAGTTCATGAACAAGGAAATGGAAGAAGCTTGGGATTATTTTGACATGTTGGCTGAAAACACACAATCATGGGATACATCTAAGCCGACTAGTTCAAAACAACCCCAAGCCAAGGAAAATGGAGAAATTTACGTTTTAAATGAAAAAGATGATCTAGATTCTAGAGTGGCTAATCTTACACGAAAGGTCGAGGAGATGGAATTAAGGAAAGTGGACACAACCCAACAAAGGGGGACAGTTGAAATTATTTGTGGTATTTATGCTTCCAATGTACATCAAACGTCGGATTATCCAACCATTTATGCATTTCGAGAACTTTCATATGAACAATCGAATGCTTTAACAGTTATCAACGACCTTTTAGTACTCCGAATCCAAACACAAACAATTCTAGTTGGAGAAACAACCCTAACTTCAATTGGGCGAATGGAACTAACCAAAGTAATCCTCAAAAGGGGCCCCCAATGCAATTTCCTATGGCCCCACCTCAAATGCCTATAGAGGATACATTGAAAGCATTCATGGAAGGTCAAGCTCAAATAAATCAATCCAACCCTACGATAATGCTTGAGCTTAAAAATTCGGTGGAGGAAATCAAGGCTCGCTTAAACGCAAGGGAAGGGATTCTTCCGGCCCAACCCCTACCTAATCCGAAATCACAATGCGAAATAAGCGTACCTAGTTCCTCTAACCAACACATGGAACATGTTAAGGCCATCACCACTCTTAGAAGTGGTAAAACTATTGAAAAATCTGACCCGGTGAAGGCCTCAACGCCTAATGATCCAGTAACTTCCAAAGAGGATGATGGACCTAGCACAGCCATGAATGAAAAAGAGCCATTGAAAGAATACAGGCCCGTTGCTCCATTCCCTCAACGCTTGATTTCAACCAAACCTCAAGATAAATATCAGGAATTTTTGGAGGTTTTTAAGCAAGTCAAAATCAACATCCCATTGTTGGATGCCATTAAAAAAATACCGTCATATGCTAAATTTTTAAAAGACCTTTGCACGGTGAAAAGAAAAATACATGTGCAAAAGAAGGCATTTTTTACAAAGAATGTAAATGTCATTATAAATCACGGGATGCCCAAGAAATACAAAGATCCCGGTAGTCCGACAATATCATGCGTAATTGGAGACTACCGGGCGAAACATGCTTTACTCGATCTAGGGGCAAGTGTGAACTTAATCCCCTTTTCGGTCTATGAACAATTGGGTTTAGGTGACTTAAAACCCACCAAAACCACATTATAACTCGTTGACCGATCGATTCGTATTCCGAGAGGGGTGATGAGGACGTTCTTGTCCAAGTTGATAAGGTCTACTACCCGGTGGACTTTATTATCTTAGACACACAACCCATGGTTAATATTGGCCTTCAAATTCCTGTCATACTTAGCCGCCCATTCCTAGCTACATCAAATGCTATCATCAATTGTAGGAGTGGGGTCATACAAATGTCTTTTGGCAATATGACGATTGAGTTAAATGCTTTCAATATTGACAACCAACAAGAGGATGAAGATGAGGAGGTCCACGAAATAAACATGATCAATTCTATTGTGGAAGATGAGTCCCTCTCACCTTTTTACTCCGATCACTTAGACGAAGACGTGACTTACTCCGTTGATAAGAACGATGATGTGATAGGGGATATGGTCACACCTTTAGAATCGGTATCGGCATATGACGTTAGCCGAGAGAAGGATGTGGAAACAACACTTTGTTGTGCTGAGAATTCAATTCATATTTCCATACCTCTGTGGATCATGCATACCGAACTCTACCAACCCTGGGATGATCCATACTTGCAATATCAATGCTGTTCGCTTTCTCAAGTGTAAGGTTGCAATGTAGTAATAATATCGGTAAGACCGAGGTCGATCCATAGGGAAGGAAGTAAACAATTCCAACTATCCTAATAACTAGAATCATAAGAGGTTTGTGAAATTGGTTTTGAACATAAAATACAAAATCTGATAATGAAAAGATAACTAGAGCATCAAGGATCCACTTATAGTTCTCCTTAGATGCATAATTCGCTATGGTTTCTCACTTTCTCAACTAGAATCGAAATTAAGTTCTATCTAGTCGGATAATAGAGCAGTTAAAACAATCAATCTGTCACATGTATGATCCAAGTATATGATTCACTCAATGCAAGCTAGGACGAGCATACTCTATTGCATAGGTCAGTCCCAATTCCAATAGCTTAAGATCACAATCATAGCCATCATTAAATCTTGTCACAAGATAAAACTAGATCATGATTTGAACTTGATCCAAATCACATACACAGTCTCACATACTTTAGAATTTCCAGAAAAGTAGACTTTTGGTGTGAAGCTCCCATAAGAATATCATAGATCTAGAGCGTATTCCAATTCCTCGGATCATATAGGTCTAGACTAGCTCAAAACAATTAAGAAATCAAGCAATTCTTCTAAACATCCATGAGTCATCATAAGATTAAGAAAAACTATTTAGAACTTTATTTAAACTTCAAACCATTGTTCTTCAATAGAAATCCAACTTGAAACCAATAAAATGAATTAAACAATCTAAGAAAACTATAAGGTTCACCTCTTAGCTCTAGCTAAGAGATTAGCTAATGAAAAGCATATTAAAAACTAAAATTAGAACTAAGAAAAGGAAGAAAAACTAGCTGGAGGAGGCTAGGAAGCCTCCTATGACTTGAACTCCTTGCTCCCCACGTCCTTGCTTGCCCTGGAATAGAAGAGAGCACCTCCTTTTATAATACAGCTAGAGTACCGCAACATAACAGATTTTGTTTCGCTTCGTACGGCTTAACCAATGGTCGGATTGCCTTCGAATTTGATTTGTAGCTTCCTTGTAATGTGATCTTCCTCATAGATGATTTACATTTTTAGTATTATCTTCTAAATGGGCCCACCAATCAGATCAGCAACTACCTCTCAAAATCACGCAATTCGGGTACCTTCAGAACTAGTCATCTTGCTTTCAACGCTCCGGAGTGTACAGATGTCGGATTGATCCCAAATTTTGAACATTGGTAGAAAACTTCCTCCTCTACATGATAGATGGATTAGATTGTCCAAAACAATCCCAGAATATGGTAATGAAAATTAGAACACTTAGGGCTTTTATAAACTCTTTGCAGTTGAATCTTTCTGGATGGTCCATCTTTCTTCAACCAGTACAATCAAAACACGCATCCTTTTGATCTGAAACTTTGTGTTTATTCATATATGGATGTGATCTAGAAGATGGTCAAAGTAGATTCTTCATATCAATAATGATGGGCCACCCGGACCGGCCCAGAGTGGAGTAGGCAGAATCTGAAACTTTCTGGACAATTCGTATTGTTTTGGCCACCACGGTCAATCCGTAGCTCCAATCGGCACGAAACCACTTAAATTATTTTGGCGTTGAGCTCCTCTTCGACATGGATGTGTTGGATTTCTAAATATCATCAAGGTGGCTCCAGAAAACTGTGCCTAAAATAAAAAAATGGGAATAACCTGCTGTCTGAAATCTGGAACTCTAAAATTGCATGGCCGACCGGTCAAGACTGGTCGGACAAGGCTGGACGACTGGTCTTGATTGGTCTAGCCCATGTGTCCTTGCTCCAGCAGCTTTAAGAGAGGGGAGAGCAACTGGCCGACCGGTCAAGACCGGTCGGGGCCTATTTGGCCGACCGGTCTTTACCGGTCGGACCACCTTGTGGGGCTCCTTTTCATACTTTCCTTCTTTCTTTTCTTTCCTTCTTTCTTCATGATTCTTTGGCCCACCTTGGGTCTTCATCCAAGGTTTCTAAATATGATTCTTTTAGCTATTGATTGAGTGAAATCTCTCTCATTCCTGCAATCACAAAACCATGCATTAGAATAGTCTTTAAACATAAAATCCATGCATAATGAGTGATGAATTGGGGTTAGAATTTGCACGATTAAGAGCACAACACACCCCCCAACTAGCATTTTGCTAGTCCCGAGAAAAACATGCGTGAAACAAGTTCAATTCTCCAACAACCAACTCTCCTTCAAAAACTATTCTTCTATACATCCCAAGACACACAAGTGTAAAAGTCAGAAAAATTAGGTGATAGAGGTTGAATCCTTAAGCTCTCAAAACATAATAAGTGTTCATATGAAATCCCCGCTGATTGATTGATAAATAAAAGAACTTGAAAAAATTCAACCTAGTGTGCATAGTGAATGTTCATCTCATGATTTTTCAGGATTATCTTCTTCATAGATCAACTAAACTATGAATCTTAAGGTGCACAGATCAACAACAAGCCTATGACAGGAATTTGCCTTACCGTCCTTCCGACGGCTTTCACACTACTTCCCATTTCTGACTTTGGTTACGGGTAGACCATCCCCCGGTTGGTAATAGGTAGCCCTTTTCGGAATTTTCCACCATGTTTTCCATCATTCCCAATTTTCATCCTTCCTTTTCCTTTTTCTTTTACATTAGATAGGATTTTTAGAAATCCATATCTTTTGTTATTTTCCCATGGATAAGGATGGACAAAGTACCTTGGCTTGGTTCCTCAACACCTCAAATGTAAGTCTAGCCAATCCAAAAATCACATAATCCTTTTAAATCATGAAAATCGTGTAATGTGAAGTAGGTGTAAAAGTGTTCAAATTTTCTATCAATCATATAAATAGGGGAATTCATATATAAAACCATTATATTAAGAGAAGTTCAAAGCTTGCAACATCACTCACTTCGTATCTCCTCTTCTTATACTCATATCATCTCGAATGCATGGAAGCAAAGTTTTCCAAAGGAGTTTTAAATTTTAGAAAAATAAAAAAATTTCTACATAATTGCTCGAAATGTCACAAAAGCTATTCATCTAAGGAATCTCACCCCCCAACCAAAATCTTACATTGTCCTCAATGTAACAAGATATGCAAGATGCATGACATGAGAGCAATGACATAAAACAAAGGAGAGTGAGAACGAGAGTACCTGAAGTAGTAAGTTGATCAATTCTAGCATCTTTCATTGTCTCGATGAGACTTATTCAATCATAAATGTAGAAAAGAAATCCTAACCTACCTACCTACCTTTGATTAGTCTGATCGACTACATGATCAAATTTGAGCAGGATCTTCATGAATTTCAATAGATTTCTCATGAGGACCATCCAAAGTCCTGCTCAAATGTATACATGGGTGCGTTTCTTCATGAAGGTCCAATCATAGTGTGCACCACACGCATGTAAGGAGGAGATAAGAGCAGCAAAAAGATATCTCCTCAAGTTCTGAATTGGGTTGTAATTAATTAAAAACGGGTCCTCCCAATCAGAATTTTCAATGGGTTGAAGAACCCATGATGGTGGAGAGACATTCATTAAGTATTTTTCAGTTTGGGTTGTCTCCTCCACAAATTCAGAATTGCATGGTGCTTCCACAAACAATGGTAAAGAGTGTAAATTAGTGGAATGGTGTTCTTCAGGCACCGACAACATGTCTAACAAACTATCCAACTCCTTAATCATCTCATCATCCAGATCATAGGGGTGGGTCATCATTCCTCTAGGAAATCGAGAGAGTCGGATGAAGGGTCCTCATTCTCCCCAAGTGATTGAGGAAGTTTTGTTTCAAGGGTAAGGAATGCCTCCTCTATAAAGGGGAGGTCTTCTAAAGAAATTTTTTAGATTCAGTGGTAAGCACATCATCTAGCATTGGTTGATCTTTTAAAATTTCAGATTGTGCCACCTCGTCATCCAAAGAAACAAAATTTTCAACCCAATGGAGTTCTTCCCCAATAGAATTGGTCATGTTATGTTGGTGGGAGGACTCAAAGAGATCCACTTCGGCCATCTCTCTAGCAAGAATATCTTCCGGCGACTAAAAAACATTCGGCCCTTTGAAAGAAAAAATCATGGACTCACAATCATCCTTTAAACCCTCATTGTGGTTAATCAAGCTATCACTTTCAGATTTGGTAGATTCCTCGGGTTCGTTAACCATCCTTGAAATCTTTTCATCATTCAAATCAGAATAGCTAAAAGAAATAGTTGATTTACCGTAATCGATGGTAATGTTGGGATCACTGAGATCTACATCCCCTAAAAGTTTAGTCATCAAATCAGAAGAGGGTTGGGCTTGGATAGCCTCATCCTCCTCATTGTTGGGGATTGATTCGGTGTTCCTAATGTTGAATTCAGGATTTTGAGATGGCGAGAGGTTTTGTATGCATTGCTCAGTTATTTCCATAAACTCTCGCAGAGTATCCTCAAGAGTCCGTGTCGGTTGTGGCTCATGAGAAAGAAACTCTTGAGGACAATCATTGGCATCCATGGTTGGCTCATCTCCCAAATTGAAATTTTGATGCTCCCACCTATTAGGATTATGCATGTCATATGTTGGGCTATTAGACGGTTGTTGATATGTGTAGCCAAACAAGTGATCATACATTGTCCTAATCGGTGGAACATTATTCATCTCTTTCCGATACTCTCCAATTGTCTTACCTGGCGAAACGTTATGCACATTCTTCTTATTCCGGTAATCTCGCAATGTCTTACTTGGGGGAGTATTAGAAGTAGATTGAGCCTTAGGAAAATATTCATGCTTGTAATGGTTCTAATCATAATGATTTTTTATTTGGTTCGACCTCTCTTCTTCTAAAAGGTATTTAGATAATCCACCCGTCCAATCATTCCAAAAGGTGCATATTCTAACCCCATTTTATCACTAACTATGCTTGAAATATATGATTAAAGACTTAACTAATGCATGGTTTTGTAGATATAGGAATCAGAGAGAGGACTCATCAATTAAAGGCTTAAAGGCACTATTTACAACATTAAAGATCAAAAGACCAAGCGTCAAAGGATGGAAGAAAGAAGCAAAAGAGAGAAGAAAGAAAGCAGAAAAATACACTGAAGACCGGTCGTCCATAGCCCAGGACCGGTCGTCCGACCGGTCCGAATACTCAATAGAAGAGGCCACACTGCAAATCTCACTGGACCTATCAGGACCGGTCGTGCGACCGGTCGTCCACTGCTCAGACCGGTCGTGCGACCTGTCCTTGAATTAAATTTTTGGGGACTCAAATTATGAAAACTCTCTGGACGTTTTTTGCGTTTTAAGACCGGTCGCGTGATCGGTTGTCGTGGAGCTCAGACCAGTCATGCGACCGGTCATCTGCTGTTCGCTCGCCTCAAGTGTAAGGCTGCGATGTAGTAATAAATCTCGGTAAGACCGAGGTCGATCCACAGGGAATTAGAAACAACTTTCAAACTATTCCAGCAACTCAGTTTGCAATAAATATGAGGTTTAATTGGAATACTTATGTTAAAATGGTAACTTAACAAAAACCAGTAATTTAAAGTACTAAGGCATTCAAGGATCCACTTGTAGCAATCCCATGTCAATCCAATCAATCCGAGTATATGACACAACTAGATTTGAAGTCCTATCTCTCATCTAGTTGGAAAATAAAGCATTCAAACACATTCAATTCCATTCAAGTTGAACTTCCAAGTTCTAGTCCCCATTCAACACATGTAGAATTCGAAATCATAGCCTTCGGAGTAACAACCACCTATGGACTATGGCTTGCTCAAGGGTTACCATAATTCGAATCTAAACAAACACCATATGATAATCTCAGAGAATTGCAAGGAATTCATATCCGGAGCACATGAACTCTCATAAAACATCTCAAACTATCAACTTAAGTAACTAGAATAAATAAAAATCCAAACTTGAATTGAAGTTACTTGAATTAAACTGAATCAAAGATGAAATTAGCTACAAGCTTCACCTCTCAGCCTTAGCTGAGAGATTCTAGCCAAGCATTGTCATACTACAACTAGAACTCATGAAAGAAAGCATAAAAACTAGAAAAACCGGAGTTTGGAGGGTTGCAGACGCTCCACGACAGCTTCCTCTCTCTAGAACCACGTCCCTTAGCTTCTATGATGACCTAGGAAGAGCCCCTAGGTGTCCTTTTATAGTGGGAAAGTCCCCTTACGTCGGAAACATCTAGAAATTGCGTAAGGTTACGCACTGCGCAGAAAATCTCGGAGCTTCACGGAGAAGCTTTGTTACATAGACGACCAGTAGCACAACCGGTCTGAGCTCCCTGACGACCGGTCGCACGACCGGTCGCAAATCGTCAAAAACAGTCCAATGAGTTTTTTCGAAAATCCATCTTTAAAATTTAATTGAAGGACTGGTCGTACGACCGGTCTGGGCATCGGACGACCGGTCGCACGACCGGTCGTGAATGGTCCAGTGACCTTCTGTGAAAACTCCTTCCTCTGCAAACAATTGGACCGGTCGGACGACCGATCCTGGCGATGGACGACCGGTCGCACGACCGGTCTTGACTTCTCATTCCTGCTTTCTCCTTGGACTTCTTTCTTCCTTTCTTCTCCTCTCTTTCTACTTTCTTTAGTCCTTCTTCAATCTTCATCCAATGGCTTCAATTGACTCTTTTTAGTCCCCAATTTGGTGAAGTCTGCTCTCATTCCTGAAATAAAAAAACATGCATTAGAGAGGCCTTTTAAGCATGAAAACCATGCATATAATGTGATGTCACGCCCCAAACTCGGGGACCGGGCTTACTAAATTCCCGGCCGCCGAATCCGGTGCCAACAGCCTCCGTAGTACCCCATTCTCGGCCCCTAGCTCCCATACGCCAGGTTCCGATCCTGGGATCCCACAAGGAGGATTTTCAAGGTAAATTTTTTTTTTTTTTTATAGATGAGCATAAACATAAGTATACCAAACCAAAAAGCATCACATCACATATCCACTAAGATAGTCTTTTGAGTACAATGCTGTAGAAAAGGAAATACAAGGTATAACTGAAAGCTGAAAAATCAAATGCGCGCCCCTGTCTCACTGCTGTCGTGCTATAGTATGACCTGCACGTAAACAACGTGCATAAGCTTACTATGAAGCTTAGAGAGTGCGTGGTGTGTGCGCAATGCATATGACAGGTATACAGATATCAGAGTAAGCGGAAATGATGGCAGGCTACACTACCAAGTCTATGAATGTCATTAGCCATCTCGAGGCTATGCAATGCAATGGGCCTATATGGCCGAGTGTCATATGCTAATGATGCCATGTGCGCACGTCAATCCTCAACTGTCATATATCATACGGTTTACAACTGAGACATCACCGGGGTCTAGTACACTCCAGACATTGGTTGCCGCCCATTGCGCGCATAACCAAGCGAGTGGAAGAGACCTCACTATCCGCCTCTTCAATGACATATAAGATAATTCACCCGGCTCGTCGATAGCGAACCCTATTCACGAGCTGGTCAAACTCAACCTAGTATATAGCCCTCTGCACCCGGGCGGGTAAGGTCACACCCCCTTCCAACCGACCCCGACACAGTGGGAGACGCGGCCTACTGGTATTTGGCCCTCATGCACTCATAAATCCACTCGGTCTAGACATTGGAGCATCCTACTGGTACCACAGGGTTTAGGGACTTTCACCCAAGGACATCTTTGGCGCCCAAGTGCTAGAACATATTTCCGGTGTCCATTCCTACCATCCACGATGTGACTGTGGTGGTCAAAACCCCGATGCCGCTGGGGTAAGAATCTGATCATGACATGTATAATGCGAGATGCATGAGTCACACTATTAAAGCCATGCATCAAACCTGCGCATACCGCGCGATCATGTAGGGTGACCCTATCTCATACGGGTCCCCTAAGTATCTCAAGCTGTAAGGCATATGCTATGATCGACATCGTCCACAGTCAGGCATACATATGATGCGTATGTACAAATGAATGGGTATGATATTCATTACACTAAGCATATTATCAGTGTGACCTATCCAGCTAAGTATACTAGCATATTACCAGACATATCATGTACTGTTGGCCTTGAATGGCCCACTATATATACAGAGAGTGGGACCCGAACTGTGGATCCCATTGGAAATGTAAAGGTCTTCGTGGTATAGCCCACTTAAGACTACATCGGCCCCATACTTGGGCCTGCACATACAAGATAGGCAACATGAATAAAACAGATACATCATGGTGGAGCTAATAGATACATCACGTTGGGACCCATAGGGTGGGCCACCTGCTGGGCAGCGTGGTACCCAACTGATCCCAATAAGTTTGAATCAAGCAGATATTTGTGTTTTCTCCTTCATACATAACCATGTGATCTTATGAACCGATTGGATGGCGAATAAACATCACTGTAGAACCTAGAAAGGTTTCAATGTTGGAAATCATTATTTCCACTGAAGCATGGTCCACTTGACATTAAGATATGCTTAAATTTTGGGCCCAGCCACTTATGGATAGGTTGGGTGACAAATAAACATCATTTTGGGTCTAGGAAGGTTTCAATGGTGGAGATTATTATTCCCACTGTTGTCCCATGGCATGGCCCACTTGTCATTTGGATATGCTAAGATTTTTGGGCTCGGCCACTTATAAAATAGGTTGGATGACAATTAAACATCACTGTAGGGCTGGGAAGGTTTCAACGGTAGAGATCATTATTCCCACCGTTGACCCGTGGCATAGCCCACTGAAATGAGCTGGAAAAACATATGGACGGGATAGGTACAGCACATACATTCTAGGTGGGCCCAACGAGTGGGGCCCATTGCCAAAGCCCATACAGACAGGCTGCTGGGCAGCAGCGTCCCCTGGACGCTGTCTGTCCAGCAGCAGCATTATTTTATTTTTATATTTTTTTTTTATATATTTTTTTTTTTACATATATATATATTTTTATTTATTTAATAAGTGGGGCCCACAGGAGTTCCTGATCAAGCTGATATTTTTGATGTCCCTTCCTCCATGTATGTGTGAACTTATGAACAGGTTGGATCTCAAATAAACATCACGGTGGCCCATAAGAAGGTTTCAACGGTGGGGCACTGTCCCTACTGTTTTCTGTGGTGGGGCCCCCTCGGGACTTGGATCTGACTCATTATTGGGGGGTCATGCCCTAAAATGATCTCCCCAACTGGATGGAAGGTGTGGATACAGCACATGCATCACGGTGGGACCCACATGTGGGCCACCTGCTGGCCGAGCCAGCGTACAAGGACGCTGGTACGCCCAGAGGCAGAGCCTCGTCCTTCCTCTTTCTTCTTCTTTTCTTTTTCTTTTTATTATTTTGTGCTTATATCAAGTGGGGCCCACATGGGTCTGATCCACTCCGTTCATCAGGTTCCCCATCTCGTGGGGGACCCAACAAGCCCCATATTGGCTATGTAATTCCGCCTAGAAACGTTAAGGTGGGCCGAAAGATTCTGACAGTAGGAATCATTATTCCCACTGTTTCAAGCGGTGCGGTCCACTGAAGATTTGGATCTGGCTCATCTTTGGGCCCTGGCCCTAAAATGATCTGGGAAAACTGATGGACGGCGTGGATGGAACACAAACATCAAGGTGGGTCCCACGAGTGGGACCCCATTGTAGCGCCCAAGTGAGGCTGGACGTCCCAGCGTCAGGACGTCCAGACGCTGGACGTCCAGCACATTCATAGTTTTTTTTTTTTTTTTTTTTCTTGAGGTCATTACATGTGGGGCCCACTTAGTGAAGATCCGATCCGTCCATTAGGTTCCCCCTCTCATTAGGGACCCAACAAGCCCAATATTGGGCAGCTGATTCGGCCTAGAAACTAAAAAGTGGGCCAAAGGATTTCTGACAATAGAAGTTATTATTTCCACTGTTTTACACGGTGCGGTCCACTGCAGATTTGGATCGGCGTCATATTTGGGCCCTGGCCCTAAAATGATCTGAGAAAACAGATGGACAGCGCGGATGGAACACAAACATCAAGGTGGGTCCCACGAGTGGGGACCCATTCACTGCCGAGTGACGCTGGACGTTCCAGCGTCAGAACGTCCAAACGCTGGACGTCCAGCGTTCTCAGATAAATTTTTTTGTTTTGTTTTTGTTTTTTTTTTTTTTTTTTTTTTTTTTGCAATCATTTCATGTGGGGCCCACTTGGTGAAGATCCGATCCGTCCATTAGGTTCCCCATATCATTAGGGACCCAACAAGCCCAATATTGGGCAGGTGATGTGGTCCACAAACATCACGGTGGGTCCAAGAAATCTCGACAGTAGGCTTCACCATCTCCACTGTTTTCAATGGTGTGGTCCACCTGAGATCTGGATCTTCTCCATTTTTGGCGCCCAGACATAAAATAGGGTGGAGAAGCAGCTGGACGGCGTGGATCTAATACATACATCAAGGTGGGTCCCACGTGTGGGGGGGCTGTTCTTGGCCGACCGGCTGCCCTTGCTGGGCAGCAGCGTCCCCTGGACGCTGGCTGTCCAGCGGCAGCCCTCTCTCTCTTTCTTTCTTTTTTTCTTTTTTTTAATTTTATTATTATTATTATTATTATTACTATTATTACAAAGTGGGGCCCATTCATGGATGATCCAATCCATCCATCAGGTTGTCCACCATCAGGTGGGCCCAAAAGAAAAGGAAAAATGAAGGGAAAGAAGAAAATGGGGGATTTATGTACCCCTTGCACTCACCTCAAAGGATGGACGGTTGGATTAAATCGGGTTGACGATTGGATGATCCGGACGGTCCGGATGATGGTTGGGGTAATTATGAGATTGGATTGCTTGGGTATGGCTTAAGTTGACTTGTGAGGAGAGAGAGATGTACTTGATTGATTGATGCTTGATGGATTGATGGGATGTTGATTGATGTGACATGGTCTTGGAGTTTGTGCAAGTGGGGCCCACCACACACGCACGTTGCGCGGCCCACCTCAGATTACGCGATAGATCATAACTTTCACACCGGGTATCGCAATGGGGCGTGCCGCGCGGCGTTGGAATCGCAGCGCCTACGCGGTCGCCGGGGTATAGGTCTCGGGTTGATGCGGTACTAAAATAGGGTCGCGGTCAAGGCTCGCTAATCTGATCCGTCCGGGACGTACCGGCACCGGAAATTAAGCGTACGGAGGGCAAATAAGGGTACGGGTCTTACAACTCTTCCCTCCTAACAAAAAATTTTGTCCTCGAAATTTGCAATACAAACCCAAACTAGCCGAAGATCATAAAAAAATTCACATCACTATATATGCATATCGACTCGAAAAGCAATCATACAGATACAATCAATCATAAAAAAGATGAGGATAAGACTCGCGAATCTCTGCCTCTCGCTCCCACGACGCCTCATCTGCGCTATGATGACTCCACTGGACCTTCACTAAAGGAATGACCTTGGTCCGGAGGACCTGCTCCTTCCGGTCAAGGATACGAACCGGTTGCTCAATGTAAGAAGCATCCTCACGAACCTCCAACGGCTGCCAATCTATCACAGGAACCACGTCTGACTCACACTTCCGCAACATGGAAACATGAAAAACATTGTGGACGCCAGACAACTGAAGTGGCAAGGCAAGCTGATAGGCCACGGCGCCAACGCGCCCAATGATCTCGAAGGGTCCAATGAATCTCGGGGCAAGCTTCCCCTTAGCTCCAAAACGAACCACGCCCTTCATGGGTGAGACCCTGAGATACACACAATCCCCAATGGAAAACTTTAGGGGACGACGTCGACGATCTGCAAAACTCTTCTGTCGACTCTGAGCTGTGCGCATCCTTTGCCTGATGATATCGATAGCCTCTGATGTCCTCTGCACAAGCTCGGGACCTAGGAGACGATGCTCTCCAACCTCGGCCCAACAACTAGGAGACCTACAAGGTCTACCATACAACGCCTCAAAAGGAGCCATACCGATAGTCGCCTGGTAGCTGTTATTATATGCAAACTCAGCCAAACGCAGGTGTTTATCCCAACTACCTGAGAAATCCAACACGCAAGCTCGAAGCATGTCCTCAAGGATCTGGTTGACCCTCTCGGTCTGACCATCAGTCTGAGGATGATATGCGGTGCTGAACTTCAAGGCAGGCCCCATCGCCTTCTGAAAACTCCTCCAGAACCGCGACGTAAATCTCGGATCTCGATCAGAAACGATCGAGACTGGGACTCCGTGCAGCCTCACAATCTCCTCGATAAACAATTCTGCAAGTCTGTCCAATGACCAGGTCGCACGTATCGCAAGAAAGTGTGTCGACTTCGTCAAACGATCAACGACAACCCAGATGGCATCGTGACCGCGATCAGTCCTCGGCAAGCCCATAATGAAGTCTGTGGTCACGTGCTCCCATTTCCACAACGGGACACTCAACGGCTGCAGGGGACCTGGAGGTTTGCAATGATCGGCCTTGACACGCTGGCAAGTGTCACACTCAGCCACAAAACTGGCAATCTGACGCTTCATACCGGCCCAAAAATACTGCCTCCTCATATCACGATACATCTTGGTAGAGCCTGGGTGAATCGTGAACCTCGATCGGTGTGCCTCATCCATAAGGTCTCTGCGCAACTGAGGAATATCTGGAACACACAACCGACCCCTGAAACGAAGTCCACCATCTGACCCAATCTGCCAATCAGTCTGACCCTCTGACGCGGCCTCTTCCCAATAATCCTTCAACGTCTGATCTGACTGTTGAGCCTCGATCACCCTAGAAACAAGAGAGGGTTGAATCGACAAGTTCGATAACTGCGCGATAGAAGACTGCAGGCTCAGCTCAAAATCATACTCGGCAACCTCCTCGAGCATCCTCCACTCCTTGACCATCATATATGCCACCAGGCCTCGTGGCTGACGGCTAAGGGCATCAGCCACCACATTGGCCTTGCCAGGGTGGTACTGAAGATCAAAATCATAATCCTTCAGGAGCTCCATCCAACGTCTCTGCCTCATGTTCAACTCGGACTGCGAGAAGAGGTACTTCAAGCTCTTATGGTCAGAAAAGAGCTCGAACCTGACCCCATAAAGATAGTGCCTCCACACCTTCAGTGCGAAGACTACTGCTGCTAGCTCCAGATCATGCGTGGGGTAGTTCTGCTCATGGACCTTGAGCTGGCGAGACGCATACGCTACTACTTTGCCATGCTGCATCAGGACAGCACCTAAGCCAATCCGTGAGGCATCTGTAAAGACCACGAATCCTTCACTCCCGGAGGGAAGAGTGAGGACTGGTGTAGAAGTGAGACGGTCCTTCAGTTCTGCAAATGCTCGCTCACAGGCATCACTCCAAACGAACTCAGCGCCCTTTCGGGTCAACCTGGTCAGCGGGGCTGCAATACGAGAGAAGCCCTCTATGAAACGGTGAGAATAACCTGCTAACCCCAGGAAACTCCGAATTTCGGACGCATTCGTGGGTTGCCTCCACTGACGCACGGCATCAATCTTCACCAGGATCTACTGCTACTCCTTGCCTCGTCACCACGTGACCGAGGAACTTCACCTCCTCCTGCCAAAACTCACACTTCTCCAACTTCGCATAAAGCTGGTGTGTGCGGAGGGTCTGCAAGGTGATCTCCAGATGCCGCGCATGCTCCTCCCGAGTCCTCGAATAGATCAGAATGTCATCGATAAACACCACAACGAACTGATCGAGGTAGGGACGAAAGACCTCGTTCATCAATTGCATGAACACAGCGGGCGCATTGGTCAGTCCGAAGGACATAACCTGAAACTCAAAATGACCGTAACGCGTCATGAATGCCGTCTTCGGGATATCCTCCTCCCGGACACGGACCTGATGATAACCGGACCGTAGGTCAATCTTCGAAAAGAACTGGGCCTCTCGTAACTGATCAAATAAATCGTCGATCCTCGGAAGCGGGTACCTATTCTTAATCGTGACCTTGTTGAGCTCGTGGTAATCCACGCAGAGCCTCAACGAGCCATCCTTCTTCTTCACAAAGAGTACCGGCGCTCCCCATGGTGAACTACTCGGACGAATGAAGCCTAGTTCACGCAACTCGTCCAACTGCTTTTGCAGTTCTCGCAGCTCCAACGGTGCCATACGATACGGGGCCTTTGAGATAGGCGCGGTACCGGGTACAAGGTCAATCTGGAACTCGGTATGCCGACGAGGCGGCAACCCCGGAATCTCCTGAAATACATCTGAAAAGTCACAAACGACCGGCAAGTGGTCGATGCTCAAAGCAACCGGCTCCTCAATTGCACAAGCCATCAGTGCTGATAATTGCTCTCCTCTAGGTTCAGCAACAAATCGAAATTGCGGCATGCCGGGTATAAGGAAGGTAACCGTTCTCGCGAAACAGTCTATGATGGCATGATACTCGGATAACCAATCCATGCCCAAGATAACATCAAACTCGGACATCGGCAAAATAAACAAGTCAGCAGGCAAAAAGGTCTCTCCTACCAAGACGGGGCAAGAAGAACAAATCAAACTTAATACTGCGGTCTTCCCTAAGGGTGTCGACACTGACAAACCCTCGCGCACGGATTCTAACGGCAAACCAATCGATCGACAGAAACCCTCGGATATGAATGAATGTGATGCGCCAGAATCAAATAGAACATGTGCTATGCATGCAGAGACAAGGAGTGTACCCTCTACGACTCCTCCTGGTGCCTGAGGGTCCTGCTGGGCTGCATAGAACCGGCCCTGAGCCTGCTGGGGAGGTGCCTGTCCCCTCTGTGGTCGTTGCTGCTGCTGATGCGTCCTCTGCTGCTGCCTCTGCTGCGGAGGAGCTCTCGGCGGTGGGTACTGCTGTCGCTGATGCTGCTGATGGGGTCTCGGCGGCTGATACTGCTGACGCTGCTGTCGGTGTGAATGGGGGCACTCCCTATGACGATGTCCCATCTCTCCGCACCCATAACAATGGCCTATAATCTGCTGCTACGGTGGTGCTGGGGGTGCTACGGGTGCCACTGGTGCTGCTGGTGCTCGGAAGGGTGGACGAGCTACATGCCTCTGCGGTGGTCGAAGTCGCTGCTGTCAGAAGTTGCCAGAGGGTGCCTTTCTCTTCCCCTTTCGATCTCCGCCTTGACTGCGGATCCGCTGCGCGTCGGCCCACTCTGCCTCATAAATTTGGGCCCGCTCCACCACCTCCTCAAATGTAGGGAGCTTGTGTCCTGCGACACGGCCCCTAAGGCCAAGGCGCAAACCGCCCTCGAACCGACGGGCCTTTCGCCTCGCATCATCCACAAGATACGTCGCGAATCGAGACAGCTCAACGAATCGGGCCTCGTACTGTGATACGGTCATCTCTCCCTGGACTAGCGTCTCGAACTCTAACGCTCTCTGCTGACGGACATGCTCAGGGAAGAACTTCCGGTCAAACCGGTCTACAAAATCCTCCCAGGTCCACTCGAAATCTGCCTCTACTGTGCGGGTAATCGATGACCACCAATGCTCGGCCTCTCCCTGAAGAAGGAAGACGGCGAGAGGAACTCGCTGCACAGTCGTGCATCGCATAATGGTAAAGATCTTTTCTACTTCAGACTTCCATCTCTCTGCCGCCTCCGGGTTCGGCTCGCCCGAGAAACGTGGGGGATCCATCTGCCTGAAATCCCTAAGTAAGGAACGGGAGCGATCCTGCTCGGATGTGGCAGGTAAATCGGCTGACCTCCTCTCTTGGCGCTCTACCAAGGAGGTCATGGCACGCAACATCTGCTGGAACTGACCAGCAGTCATGCCTGGAGCTGGGGCAGTCTGGGGCGTACCCGCACTAGACGATTGCCTACCAACGGCTCTCTTGGGTGCCATGTCCTACAAAAAGGCAGGATCCTCTTAGCATCGGGTTACTCATAAGTGCCCACACGTCAATCAAAATTTTCTAGGCATACAATAGGGGAGTCCTAGTTTAAACTAAGTTCAAAGCAGGTGAGTAAGATTGGGGTCCTAGCAATCATATAGTACAAGGCAGGTAATTAAAGGTTATTAGTGGATATGTAATGTTATGGACAGGTATTCCCAAGTTATGCTCTGATACCAACTTCTGTCACGCCCCAAACTCGGGGACCGGGCTTACTAAATTCCCGGCCGCCGAATCCGGTGCCAACAGCCTCCGTAGTACCCCATTCTCGGCCCCTAGCTCCCATACGCCAGGTTCCGATCCTGGGATCCCACAAGGAGGATTTTCAAGGTAAATTTTTTTTTTTTTTTTATAGATGAGCATAAACATAAGTATACCAAACCAAAAAGCATCACATCACATATCCACTAAGATAGTCTTTTGAGTACAATGCTGTAGAAAAGGAAATACAAGGTATAACTGAAAGCTGAAAAATCAAATGCGCGCCCCTGTCTCACTGCTGTCGTGCTATAGTATGACCTGCACGTAAACAACGTGCATAAGCTTACTATGAAGCTTAGAGAGTGCGTGGTGTGTGCGCAATGCATATGACAGGTATACAGATATCAGAGTAAGCGGAAATGATGGCAGGCTACACTACCAAGTCTATGAATGTCATTAGCCATCTCGAGGCTATGCAATGCAATGGGCCTATATGGCCGAGTGTCATATGCTAATGATGCCATGTGCGCACGTCAATCCTCAACTGTCATATATCATACGGTTTACAACTGGGACATCACCGGGGTCTAGTACACTCCTAGACATTGGTTGCCGCCCATCGCGCGCATAACCAAGCGAGTGGAAGAGACCTCACTATCCGCCTCGTCAATGACATATAAGATAATTCACCCGGCTCGTCGATAGCGAACCCTATTCACGAGCTGGTCAAACTCAACCTAGTATATAGCCCTCTGCACCCGGGCGGGTAAGGTCACACCCCCTTCCAACCGACCCCGACACAGTGGGAGACGCGGCCTACTGGTATTTGGCCCTCATGCGCTCATAAATCCACTCGGTCTAGACATTGGAGCATCCTACTGGTACCACAGGGTTTAGGGACTTTCACCCAAGGACATCTTTGGCGCCCAAGTGCTAGAACATATTTCCGGTGTCCATTCCTACCATCCACGATGTGACTGTGGTGGTCAAAACCCCGATGCCGCTGGGGTAAGAATCTGATCATGACATGTATAATGCGAGATGCATGAGTCACACTATTAAAGCCATGCATCAAACCTGCGCATACCGCGCGATCATGTAGGGTGACCCTATCTCATACGGGTCCCCTAAGTATCTCAAGCTGTAAGGCATATGCTATGATCGACATCGTCCACAGTCAGGCATACATATGATGCGTATGTACAAATGAATGGGTATGATATTCATTACACTAAGCATATTATCAGTGTGACCTATCCAGCTAAGTATACTAGCATATTACCAGACATATCATGTACTGTTGGCCTTGAATGGCCCACTATATATACAGAGAGTGGGACCCGAACTGTGGATCCCATTGGAAATGTAAAGGTCTTCGTGGTATAGCCCACTTAAGACTACATCGGCCCCATACTTGGGCCTGCACATACAAGATAGGCAACATGAATAAAACAGATACATCATGGTGGAGCTAATAGATACATCACGTTGGGACCCATAGGGTGGGCCACCTGCTGGGCAGCGTGGTACCCAACTGATCCCAATAAGTTTGAATCAAGCAGATATTTGTGTTTTCTCCTTCATACATAACCATGTGATCTTATGAACCGATTGGATGGCGAATAAACATCACTGTAGAACCTAGAAAGGTTTCAATGTTGGAAATCATTATTTCCACTGAAGCATGGTCCACTTGACATTAAGATATGCTTAAATTTTGGGCCCAGCCACTTATGGATAGGTTGGGTGACAAATAAACATCATTTTGGGTCTAGGAAGGTTTCAATGGTGGAGATTATTATTCCCACTGTTGTCCCATGGCATGGCCCACTTGTCATTTGGATATGCTAAGATTTTTGGGCTCGGCCACTTATAAAATAGGTTGGATGACAATTAAACATCACTGTAGGGCTGGGAAGGTTTCAACGGTAGAGATCATTATTCCCACCGTTGACCCGTGGCATAGCCCACTGAAATGAGCTGGAAAAACATATGGACGGGATAGGTACAGCACATACATTCTAGGTGGGCCCAACGAGTGGGGCCCATTGCCAAAGCCCATACAGACAGGCTGCTGGGCAGCAGCGTCCCCTGGACGCTGTCTGTCCAGCAGCAGCATTATTTTATTTTTATATTTTTTTTTTTATATTTTTTTTTTTTACATATATATATATTTTTATTTATTTAATAAGTGGGGCCCACAGGAGTTCCTGATCAAGCTGATATTTTTGATGTCCCTTCCTCCATGTATGTGTGAACTTATGAACAGGTTGGATCTCAAATAAACATCACGGTGGCCCATAAGAAGGTTTCAACAGTGGGGCACTGTCCCTACTGTTTTCTGTGGTGGGGCCCCCTCGGGACTTGGATCTGACTCATTATTGGGGGGTCATGCCCTAAAATGATCTCCCCAACTGGATGGAAGGTGTGGATACAGCACATGCATCACGGTGGGACCCACATGTGGGCCACCTGCTGGCCGAGCCAGCGTACAAGGACGCTGGTACGCCCAGAGGCAGAGCCTCGTCCTTCCTCTTTCTTCTTCTTTTCTTTTTCTTTTTATTATTTTGTGCTTATATCAAGTGGGGCCCACATGGGTCTGATCCACTCCGTTCATCAGGTTCCCCATCTCGTGGGGGACCCAACAAGCCCCATATTGGCTATGTAATTCCGCCTAGAAACGTTAAGGTGGGCCGAAAGATTCTGACAGTAGGAATCATTATTCCCACTGTTTCAAGCGGTGCGGTCCACTGAAGATTTGGATCTGGCTCATCTTTGGGCCCTGGCCCTAAAATGATCTGGGAAAACTGATGGACGGCGTGGATGGAACACAAACATCAAGGTGGGTCCCACGAGTGGGACCCCATTGTAGCGCCCAAGTGAGGCTGGACGTCCCAGCGTCAGGACGTCCAGACGCTGGACGTCCAGCACATTCATAGTTTTTTTTTTTTTTTTTTTTTCTTGAGGTCATTACATGTGGGGCCCACTTAGTGAAGATCCGATCCGTCCATTAGGTTCCCCCTCTCATTAGGGACCCAACAAGCCCAATATTGGGCAGCTGATTCGGCCTAGAAACTAAAAAGTGGGCCAAAGGATTTTTGACAATAGAAGTTATTATTTCCACTGTTTTACACGGTGCGGTCCACTGCAGATTTGGATCGGCGTCATATTTGGGCCCTGGCCCTAAAATGATCTGAGAAAACAGATGGACAGCGCGGATGGAACACAAACATCAAGGTGGGTCCCACGAGTGGGGACCCATTCACTGCCGAGTGACGCTGGACGTTCCAGCGTCAGAACGTCCAGACGCTGGACGTCCAGCGTTCTCAGATAAATTTTTTTGTTTTGTTTTTGTTTTTTTTTTTTTTTTTTTTTTTTGCAATCATTTCATGTGGGGCCCACTTGGTGAAGATCCGATCCGTCCATTAGGTTCCCCATATCATTAGGGACCCAACAAGCCCAATATTGGGCAGGTGATGTGGTCCACAAACATCACGGTGGGTCCAAGAAATCTCGACAGTAGGCTTCACCATCTCCACTGTTTTCAATGGTGTGGTCCACCTGAGATCTGGATCTTCTCCATTTTTGGCGCCCAGACATAAAATAGGGTGGAGAAGCAGCTGGACGGCGTGGATCTAATACATACATCAAGGTGGGTCCCACGTGTGGGGGGGCTGTTCTTGGCCGACCGGCTGCCCTGCTGGGCAGCACCGTCCCCTGGACGCTGGCTGTCCAGCGGCAGCCCTCTCTCTCTTTCTTTTTTTTTTTTTTTTTTTAATTTTATTATTATTATTATTATTATTACTATTATTACAAAGTGGGGCCCATTCATGGATGATCCAATCCATCCATCAGGTTGTCCACCATCAGGTGGGCCCAAAAGAAAAGGAAAAATGAAGGGAAAGAAGAAAATGGGGGATTTATGTACCCCTTGCACTCACCTCAAAGGATGGACGGTTGGATTAAATCGGGTTGACGATTGGATGATCCAGACGGTCCGGATGATGGTTGGGGTAATTATGAGATTGGATTGCTTGGGTATGGCTTAAGTTGACTTGTGAGGAGAGAGAGATGTACTTGATTGATTGATGCTTGATGGATTGATGGGATGTTGATTGATGTGACATGGTCTTGGAGTTTGTGCAAGTGGGGCCCACCACACACGCACGTTGCGCGGCCCACCTCAGATTACGCGATAGATCATAACTTTCACACCGGGTATCGCAATGGGGCGTGCCGCGCGGCGTTGGAATCGCAGCGCCTACGCGGTCGCCGGGGTATAGGTCTCGGGTTGATGCGGTACTAAAATAGGGTCGCGGTCAAGGCTCGCTAATCTGATCCGTCCGGGACGTACCGGCACCGGAAATTAAGCGTACGGAGGGCAAATAAGGGTACGGGTCTTACATGTGATGTACTGGGCAATGCAATGTATAAATTGGAGGTTCAACACACCCCCCAACCAGCTTTTTGCTAGTCCCGAGCAAAACATGCGCGAACCAATTTCAAACCTCCAAACCAAACCTCCATCAGAAACCATGTTTCTATCCATCCCAAGAGATACTAGTATAAAATTTGGAAAAATTAGGTGCTAGAAGCTGAAACCTTAAACTCTCAAAACATAATAAGTGTCTACATGAAATTCTCGCTGATTGATTGATAAATAAAAGAACTCAAACAGATTCAACCTTGTGTGCATTGTGAAAGTTCATCTCATGAGTTTCTGGGATTATCTTCTTCATAGATTAAGTAAACCAAGGATTTTAAGGTGCACAGAGCAACAACAAGCCTATGACAAGAATTTGCCTTACCGTCCTTCCGACGGCTTTCACACTACGTCTCATTTTCGGCTTTGGTTACGTTTCGACCATCCCCCGGTTGGTAATAGGTAGCCCTTTTCGAAATTTTCCACCATTTTTCCTTCATTCCCGATATCATCTTTTCTTTTCCTTTTTCTTTTAATTTAGATAGGATTTTTAAAAATCCATATCTTTCGTTATTTTCCCATGGACAAGGATGGACAAAATACCCTGGCTTGGTTGCTCAACACCTTTAAATCAAAGTCTAGCTAATCCACAAATCACATAATCCTTTCAACCCATGAAAATCGTGTAATGTGAACTAGGTGTAAAAAGTGTTCAAATTTTCTATCAATCACAACAATAGGGAAACTAACATATAAAACCATTATGTTGGGAGAAATTCAAGAGTTACAACATCACACACTTCGTATCTCCTCTTCTTATACTCATATCATCTCGAATGCCTGGAAATAAAGTTTTCTAAAGGAGTTTTGAAATTTTAGAAAATTTGAAAGAATTTGCGCATATGAGGCTCGAAATGTTGCAACATGCTAGATGAAGAATCTCATCTCACCCCCCAACCAAATCTTGCATTGTCCTCAATGTGAAAAGATATGTAATGAGCATGAAGATGAGAGCAATGGTAAAATATTAGAGAGTGAGAACAATAGTAACTGAGAGAGTCGATCATGGAAGTCTGCAACTCCAACAACTAAATCCTACTAAAACAGTAAAACTAAATAAGACTAAACCTAATCTACGGAAAGCAATAGAGATAACTAACCCGTCTTTGTAAAAAGAGGATCTCCATCAGACTAGGAGATTGATTATCAGTATAACATCCAAAAGGACAAAGTTGAGCAGGATCATCAAGTGGTGTAATAAATTTTTCAGTAGAACTAACCACCATCCTGCTTTGGAAAATACATTGGTGACATCAACGGGTCTAGCCCATTGAAAATCCTGCTGAAAAATTTCAGCGGGTTCTTCAACAAAATTGTCACATGTACTAGGAAAGGAGAGTTGCATTGTTTAGAAATTATTAAGTATAGATCTCCTTTCCTTCTTGTCTGGGCAAAAATTATTCAAGTATGGGTCATCCCAAAAGTGTTCTTCAGTTTGAACAAACCAAAGAGATATGGAGACTTGTATTTCTTCTTCACAAGTCGATATGATCTCTACAAAATCAGAATTCATCGGTGCTTCCACAATGGATTTTTCAATTTGGCACTTTGTGGAAGGAAGCTTTTTAGGCACCGGAGGGGTCTCCTTCAAAGCATGCACAATATCCTGAATCATGGGATCATCCCAATCTTCAAAATATGCTAAACACTCCTCTAGAGTGTAGGAGACTTCATCGGAGGAAGTTTTCAGATTTGGACCCTTCATGTTTTACTCCTTCTCAGAATTTTGTGTAGGTTGGAGTGGATCCTCAACCTCTATACTTTCAAAAATTGGCCTCTCTGTAGGCAAGTCAAGCACCAATTCTTCCAAATCCTGCATAACAAAGTTGTGTAAATCAGAAATTGGTGACTTGTCAAGTAAATTTTTAGAAATTGACACTTCCAAGGTCTTATTAAGATTAGAATTGGATTTATCCTTAGAATGTTTCAAACATGTCCCCAAGCTCTCAGGTAGATCATGTTGGAAAAACCCCCCATCCTCCATGGATTCTATCATGTTTACCTCATGGGGGCCATCATTGTCGTCCCAATCCTCAAAGGATCAAAGCTAACAACATCTAGAGAATCAAAATTCTCCCTTAAAGCGAACTCCTCTTCCACGATTGAATCAATCAAATCAACCTTGTGGACATCATCATCATCCCTATACCTTTTGCCTAAGTGGAACACATTCACCTCCAACGTCATGTTCCTAAAGGACATTTGCATCATTTCGGCAATTTATGATTGCGTTTGATGTAGCAAGGAATGGGCGGCCTAGAATCACCGGTATTCGAGTGCTAGCATCCATGACCGGTTGTGTGTCCAAGACGATGAAATCTACCGGGTAGTAAAATTTATCAACTTGGACTAGCACATCCTCAACTATCCCTCTCGGTACACGGATGGATCTATCAACGAGTTGCAATATGGTTTTAGTGGGTTTTAATTCACCAAGACCCAATTGCTCATATACCGAGTACGGGATTAGATTTACACTTGCCCCCAAATCTAGCAACGCACGCTCAATCCGGTAGTCTCCAATGATACATGAGACGGTGGGACTACCAGGATCTTCAAATTTTGGGGGGTCTTTTGAGTGAGAATGGCACTCACTTGCTGCACATTATATTTATGTTTGGTTGTGCATAGGTCCTTTAGAAACTTGGCATAGGAGGGGACTTGTTTGATGGCATCAAGCAAGGGAATATTGATCTTGACTTGCCTAAAAATATTTAGAATATCATAAGAATTTGGGAGAGATTTTGGGGCAACCAATCTCGAAGGGAATGGTGCTACGGGCTTGTAAATGCGTTCCGTTTCTTATGGGGCTAAGTTAGATCCATCCTCATCCTCAGAATTTATCAGATCATTAGGCTTGTCGGCCTTCACCGGAATAGATTTGTCAATTTGTTTACCACTTCTAAGAGTGGTGATGGATTTGGCTTGCTCCATGTGTTGGTTGGAAGGATTACGGAATGCTCACTTCATGTACTTGTTTTGGATTGGGCTGAAGTTGGGCCGGAAAGGTCCCTTCCCTAGCATTCAAGCGTCCCTTAATCTCATCAACCGAGACTTTAAGCTCTTGGAATATTTACTGATTTGTTTGGTTGATTTGCATTTGCCCTTGTATAAACGCTTTCAAGGTATCCTCCATTGAGAATTGAGGTGGGGCCATATTTTGCATGGGTGGCCCTCCTTGAGAGTTGGTAGGATTGCCCGTGGGAGCATTCTTCCAACTGAAATTTGGGTGGTTCTTCCAACTAGTATTGTATGTATTACCCACCGGTCCATTGAAAGGCTGTTGATACCCATATGTGGCATTTGCATGTTCATGTAATACCTCTTGAAATGTAGGAATTGTGGGACAATCTTGCGTAGCGTGTAAATCGTTGTGACAAATCCCACATATGGTCTCAATAGCTTCATTGGACTTTAGAACTCCACTTTTACTTAGTTTCATGGCCTCGACCTTCCTTGTGAGGTTGGCTATCCTTGCATTCACGTCGTCTTTCTCCTTGAGGATATAAATTCCTCCTTTCTCTTGAATAGGCTTGGGGTTATTGGGTTTATCCGAGGTATCCCAAGATTGGGCATTTTCAGCCAACATGTCTAAATAACTCCAAGCCTCATCTGGATTTTTGCTCATAAACTCGCCATTGCACATCATCTCTACAAATTGGCGCATATTGGAACTTAATCCATCATTGAAAAAATTTATAATTCGCCAACTCTCATAGCCATGATGTGGGTAAGAAAGTAGGAGGTCCTTAAATCTCTCCCAACGTTGGAAGAAAGATTCACCCTCTTTAGCCAAAAAATTCATTATGGCTCTTCGAAGGGTGTTCGTTTTATGAGCCGGGAAGAACTTTTTCAAGAATTTCCGGGTCATCTCATTCCATGACCCAATCGAATGTGGTCTAAGAGAGTGAAGCCAATCTTTGGCTCTTTCTTTTAATGAAAAGGGAAAGAATTTAAGTTTAATGGTATCTTTTGAAACATTGGTGTATTGCAAGGTAGTCACCACTTCTTCAAATTCTTTCAAGTGCAGATATGGGCGGTCAGAGTCTAGCCCATGGAACTTTGGTATAAGTTGAATTACACCCGGCTTTATGTCAATGTTTCCCCCATTTGGTGGTAGAACCACGTAAGAGGGTGTAATTGTACGGGCTGGTTGTAGGTAATCCCGTAGTGATCTCATTGAAGGAACGTTATGTACCTCATTCTCTCCTACTCCCTCTTGATTTGCATTTGTAGTTGGAGTGGGAGGGGGAGGATTCCTTAAAGGTGTTTGATCCATACTCCTCAAAATTTCACAATGTTCTTGGTAGTTTCGGACTCGTCTATGGACTGGGAATGGTCCAACTAAACCACCTTCTGATTGGAGACGATTAGAGTGGTTACGTTTCCAACGGGACATAAACCACTCAATCAAAAACTAAACTAGTCCTAAATCCTAGAAATCTGAAAATAGAAAATCTACAAAAAGCAAAGTTAGAAAGGTATTACCAGATGTGCTTGAAATAGAGAAGAAATCCTACAAAACAAAACAATTTGTTAATTCTAAAAAAAAAATCAGAAAACCTATCTACTTCTACTTCTACAGCCACTAAAAGAATTTGAAAACCGTTATCTAAATTCCCCGGCAACGGCGTCAAAAACTTGTTCGCTCGCTTCAAGTGTAAGGCTGCGATGTAGTAATAAATCTCGGTAAGACCGAGGTCAATCCACAAGGAATTAGAAACAACTTTCAAACTATTCCAGCAACTCAGTTTGCAATAGATATGAGGTTTGATTGGAATACTTATGCAAAAACAATAACTTAACAAAAACCAGTAATTTAAAGTACTAAGGCATTCAAGGATCCCTTTATAGCAATCCCATGTCAATCCAATCAATCCAAGTATATGACACAACTAGATTTGAAGTCCTATCTCTCATCTAGTTGGAAAATAAAGCATTCAAACACATTTAATTCCGTTCAAGTTGAACTTCCAAGTTCTAGTCCCCATTCAACACATGTAGAATTTGAAATCATAGCCTTCGGAGTAACAACCATGCCTATGGACTATGGCTTGCTCAAGGGTTACCATAATTCGAATCTAAACAAACACCATATGATAATCTCAGAGAATTGCAAGGAATTCATGTCCGGAGCACATGAACTCTCATAAAACATCTCAAACTATCAACTTAAGTAACTAGAATAAATAAAAATCCAAACTTGAATTGAAGTTACTTGAATTAAACTGAATCAAACATGAAGCTTCACCTCTCAGCCTTAGCTGAGAGATTCTAGCCGAGCATTGTCATACTACAACTAGAATCATGAAAGAAAGCATAAAAACTAGAAAAACCGGAGTTTGGAGGGTTGCAGACGCTCCACGACAGCTTCCTCTCTCTAGAACCACGTCCCTTAGCTTCTATGATGACTTAAGAAGAGCCCCTAGGTGTCCTTTTATAATGGGAAAGCCCCCTTGCGTCGGAAACATCCATAAATTGCGTAAGCTTACGCACTGCACAGAAAGTCTCGGAGCTTCATGGAGAAGCTTTGTTACGCAGACGACCGGTCGCACGACCGGTCTGAGCTCCCTGACGACCGGTCGCACGACCAGTCGCAAATCGTCAAAAACAGTCCAGTGAGTTTTGCCGAAAATCCATCTTTAAAATTTAATTGAAGGACCGGTCGCACGATCGGTCGTGAATGGTCCAGTGACCTTCTGTGAAAACTCCTTCCTCTGCAAACAATCGGATCGGTCGGACGACCGGTCCTGGCGATGGACGACCGGTCGCGCGACCGGTCTTGACTTCTGTTTCCTGCTTTCTCCTTGGACTTCTTTCTTTCTTTCTTCTCCTCTCTTTCTACTTTCTTTAGTCCTTCTTCAATCTTCATCCAATGGCTTCAATTGACTCTTTTTAGTCCCCAATTTGGTGAAGTCTGCTCTCATTCCTGAAATCACAAAACATGCATTAGATAGGCCTTTTAAGCATGAAAACCATGCATATAATGTGATGTACTGGGCAATGCAATGTATAAATTGGAGGTTCAATAGTATTCCAATTCCTCGGATCATACAAGTCTAGACTATCTCAAAACAATTAAGAACTCAAGAAATTCTTCCAAACATCCATGAGTCATCATAAGATTAAGAAAAACTACTTAGAACTTTATTTAAACTTCAAACCATTGTTTTTCAATACAAATTCAACTTGAAACCAATAAAATGAATTAAACAATCTAAGAAAACTATAAGGTTCACCTCTTAGCTCTAGCTAAGAGATTAGCTAATGAAAAGCATATTAAAAACTAGAACTAGAACTAAGAAAAGGAAGAAAAACTAGCTGGAGGAGGCTAGGAAGCCTCCAATGACTTGAACTCCTTGCTCCCCACATCATTGCTTGCCCTGGAATAGAAGAGAGCACCTCCTTTTATAATACAGCAAGAGTACCGCAACATAACAGATTTTGTTTCGCTTCGTACGGCTTAACCAATGGTCGGATTGCCTTCAAATTTGATTTGTAGCTTCCTTGTAATGTGATCTTCCTCATAGATGATTTAGATTTCCAAGATTATCTTCTGAATGGGCCCACCAATCAAATCAGCGACCGCCTCTCAAAATTGCGCAATTCGGGTACCTTCAAAACCAGTCATCTTGCTTTTAACACTCCGGAGTGTACAGATGTCGGGTTGATCCCAAATTTTAAACATTGGTAGAAAACTTCCTCCTCTACATGATAGATGGATTAGATTGTCCAAAGCAATCCCAGAATATGGTCCGAAAATTAGAACACTTAGGGATTTTATAAACTCTTTGCAGTTGAATCTTTCTAGATGGCCTATCTTTCTTCAACCGGTACAATCAAACCACACATCCTTTTAATTTGAAACGTTGTGGTTATTCATATATGGATGTGGTCTAGAAGATGGTCAAAGTAGATTCTTCATATCATCAATGATGGGCCACCTGGACCGGCCCAGAGTGGAGTAGGCGGAATCTGAAACTTTCTTGACAGTTCGTATTGTTTTGGCCACCACGGTCAATCCGTAGCTTCGATCGACATAAAACCACTTGTTATTTCGGAGTCGAGCTCCTCTTCGACATGGATGTGTTGGATTTCCAAATATCATCAAGATGGCTCCAAAAATTGTGCCGAAAATCCAAAAACGGGAATAGTCTGCTGTCTAAAATCTGGAACTCTAAAATTGCATGGCCGACCTGTCAAGACCGATCGGACAGGGCTGGCCGACCGGTCTTGACCGGTCTAGCCCATGTGTCCTTGCTCCAGCAGCTTTAAGAGAGGGGAGAGCAACTAGCCGATCGGTCAAGACCGGTCGGGGCCTGTTTGGCCGACCGATCTTGACCGTTTGGACCACCTTGTGGGGCTCCTTTTCATACTTTCCTTCTTTCTTTTCTTTCCTTCTTTCTTCATGATTCTTTGGCCCACCTTGGGTCTTCATCCAAGGTTCCTAAATATGATTCTTTTAGCTATTGATCGAGTGAACTCTTTCTCATTCCTGCAATCACAAAACCATGCATTAGAATAGTCTTTAAACATAAAATCCATGCATAATGAGTGATGAATTGGGTTAGAATATGCACAATTAAGAGCTCACCAAATGCCCAGGAAAATCTGAATGGAGACATATTTTTTATGACAAATATGATGTTGTCTCCTCTTATACATGTGGTGAAAACGTTAAGGAACCTGCTGAAATTCCTTTTTGGGATTTTCAGTGGCTTATCTGGATCACTCACACACATGTATATTGTAAAGCAGGATATTGGATGACTTTATTGCAAAACCTTTTGATCCATCTAATGATTCTGCTTGACTTTATGCTTTTGGACGAGTTGTTAGGATTAAACCTCCTAGTCTGACGGAGGATGATTTTCAATAGTTTCCAAGAGTGATACACCATTAGGATTTGCTTTGATCAGTAAATTTTGTTGTGAAGTAATCCATCTCCAAAAGCCAATCTTGCTATGAAATCTCACTCCCTTTGTTTTGTCAGGTGATATCTCTCTTTCTCACTCCCTTTGTTTTGTCATTGCTCTCATGTGTTGCATTCATTATATATTTTCTTACATTAAGGACAATGTAAAGTTTTGGTTGGGGGGTGAGAGATTCCTTAGATGAATCTGCTAGCTTTTGTGACATTTCGAGTAATGATGTAGAAATTTTTTTATTTTTCTAAAATTCAAAACTCTTCTGGAAAACTTTGTTTCTATGCATTCAAGACGATATGAGTATAAGAAGAAGAGATAAGAAGTGAGTGATGTTGCAAGCTTTGAACTTCTCTTAATATAATGGTTTTATATGTGAATTCCCCTATTTATATGATTGATAGAAAATTTGAACACTTTTACACCTAGTTCACATTACATGATTTTAATGATTTGAAAGGATTATGTGATTTGTGGATTGGCTAGACTTAGATTTGAGGTGTTGAGGAACCAAGCCAGGGTACTTTGTCCATCCTTGTCCATGGAAAAATAACGAAAGATATGGATTTCTAAAAATCCTATCTAATGTAAAAGAAAAAAAGTAAAGGAAGGATGAAATTGGGAATGATGAAAAAATGGTGGAAAATTCTGAAAAGGGCTACCTATTACCAACCAAGGGATGGTCTACCCGTAACCAAAGCCGGAAATGGGACGTAGTGTGAAAGCGGTTAGAAGGACGGTAAGGCAAATTCCTGTCATAGGCTTGTTGTTGCTCTTTACATCTTGAGATCTATAGTCTAGTTGATCTATGAAGAAGATAATCCCAGAAGCTCATGAGATGAACCTTCACTATGCACACTAGGTTGAATTTGTTCAAGTTCTTCTATTTATCAATCAATCAGTGGGAATTTCATATGAACATTCATTATATGTTGAGAGTTTAAGATTTCAACCTCTATCACCTAATTTTTCTGACTTTTACACTTGTGTGTCTTGGAATGTATAGAAGAATAGTTTCTAAAGGAGAGTTGGGTTTTGGAGAATGAAACTTGTTTCACGCATGTTTTGCTCGGGACTAGCAAAATGCTGGTTGGGGAGTGTGTTGAGCTCTTAATTGTGCATATTCTAACCCCAATTCATCACTCATCATGCATGGTTTCATGATTTAAAGACTAATCTAATGCATAGATTTGTGATTGTAGGAATAAGAGAGAGGATTTATTAATTGAAGACTTAAAGAAGCTATTTACAAGCATTGAAGATCACAAGACTAAGCGAGAAAGGGTGGAAGGAAAAAAGCAAAGGAGAGAAGAAAAGTAGGCAGAAGAATACACCCAAGACCGGTTGTCCGACCGGTCGTCCAAAGCCCAGGACCGGTTGTCTGACCGGTCTGAACATTCAACAGAATAGACTTTTACTGAAAAGGTTGCTGGACTATCCATGACCGGTTGTGCGACCGGTCGTCCACTGCTCAGACTGGTCGTGCGACTGGTCCTTGAATTAAAATCCTGGACTCTGAAATTGCCAAAACTCTCTAGACTGTTTTCGCACTTTTGCGAGCGGTCGTGCGACCGGTCGTCTAGGAGCTCAGACCGGTCGTCAGCGTAACAGAGTGTCCGTGAAGCTCCGATTTTCTCTGCGTAATTGCGTAATTCCTTGCGCAATCTGGAATCTTCCGCTCCAATCTATAAATAGGACTTCTTCTCTTCATACCCAGGCATGCTAGGACGTGGGGATCATCAAGGAAGCTTAGGAGATGGATTCTACTTCAAGTTTTCCTAGTTTTTCTTCCAGTTTTAGTAGTTTTTATGTTTTTTGAGGCTTTTAGCTCAAGGATGTTAGAGATGAACTAAAACCTCTTAGCTAGGGCTAAGAGGTGAAGCTTTTGATTTGTTTTTGAAGGATTGATGCAACCTAGGTTTCCTTTTTATGTTTTAATTGAAGAATGTAGTTTAATATGAGTTTGAATCAAGTACTAGTTCAATTTTACTTTGATCTCTTGATGACTCCGGGCTTATGTGATTCTTAGTGATTCTAAACTAAGTAGCTTATCTTTTGGGCATTGTTATGCTTGTGTAGTTCATTGATCTATCATCGACTCCGGGCATGGTAGACCCTTTGATTGCCTTGTGTACAATGGCCCAATCTTCATGTGGGAACTCATTCAACTAAAGTTCTTATATTTTGTTATAATCTGAAATAGTGGTTTGCTGATTTATTTTAATTTAATTAGAGTTCTAATCATTAGTCGTAATCAAGTCTAGTGACAAGATTTGATGAAAGCTATGGTTGTGAATCTCAACTAGATTGGAAAGAGGCTTGGCCTATATAATTGAGTGTGCCCAAGGCCTGAGCATTGTTGTGGGAATTGAATCAATGAACAAGCAACTGTTTTAGATAATTGTTGATTGAACCGCTCTATATTCCGATCGGATAGAGATATGAATTCGATTCCGATTGAGTTATGAGAGACCTAGTTGTGTTGATGCATTGAAACTTATCAAAAGTGGATCCTTGGCGCTCTAATGCCTTTTTAGATTGATATTACCTTACACTTTCACTGTTTAAACTCAAATCACTATTTTCCAGCTTTAGTTCTTAATAGGATCTTAATTATTAGTTGTTTTAGATAAATCCTGAGAATACCCATTCATAAATCTCTGTGGGAACGATACTCGGTCTTTTCGAATTATTACTACTTCGCAACTCTATACTTGGGGAGTGAATAGCTTCTTCCACTTGATATCTCTCTCCCATTCCCTTAGATTTGTTGAGTTCATATTTTAATCCATGTTGATTTGACCAACATTGAATAGTATTCAAAGCTTGGATTGAATCATGAACTCAACCCCTCTTTAATGGTTTCTTAACCTACTCTAAATAGTCATACCCTTTTCATCAATGCCATTAATGATGGTTTAGGTAGAACTCATCTGTTGGGGCTCAAATTCAGTACCCATTATAAAAAAGTATCCAACGGTCCATCTACGATGATTTGGACCAACTTCGAGATCGGGAATACCCGAAAAATGTCAGTGTAACCCTAACATGCGCGATCGTGACCAAAACCTATAAATGTCATTTCAGAGTGGAATCAGACATGCGGATGGCTGCCAAATGATCCAGAACGCCCCAAAACCCTTAACCTATAAGTTTCAAAGTCGCACAATGCATATCCTTACTTGAGCGCACCGAAACGCGTTTTATCCCTGTTCGGAGCTAACCGAAAGGGTTCGAAAGCCTATAGGTACCATTTTGGAACTGAATTGGACATTCGTAACACCGTCAAATGATTCAAAATGCCCAAAAAACCTTAACTAGGAAGTTTGAAGTACTTTCGGTGCATATTTCCATGTGCGCGCTTCCCGGAACAATATTCTATGCAAAGAGCTGACCCGGAAGCTCCAAATTGGGAAGGAACTACCAATTCACAATAGATGGCCATCGATACCCCACCCCATTCATTCAGGAGGTCGATCATGGCTTAAACGTGGCTTGGTGTTAGTGACTTCGATCTCTGAAAGAGTAGCTGTCCTCTGAAGGCCACCCGTTGGAGCCCAAAACCTAAAATATTCTAAGTATGGGGAATGCATGCACACACTACATAGGAGACATGCACATGGCATGGGGGGCCATGCACCCACACCTATACCACATGCGCATGGGAGACATTCTCCCCCTCTTTTGAAATTTGAAAAAATGAAAATAAAAATAAATGATAAAAAGTAAAAAAATATGCTAAGTGTGGCAACATGCACCCACAGTAGGGGTAACATGCGCCCACCTCATAGGCACATGCGCCTGGGAGCAATGGACATGCGCCCACCTCTCTTTAACATGCACGCCCACCTGATACCCGATTAGCTACCCGATATACCTTCTATAAATACCCCTCCACTCGCTGAGACGAGGATGACATCATCATGTTCATCACTGCCAAAATACTTTGCAGTGGTAAAATCCTCGCCGGAATCCCTTATCGAAATAGGGTTTTCCTTGCCGGATGCCTTCACCGGAAAGGGTTCTCTTCCGCCGGAGCTTAAAATGAAAAGAGGGGGAGAAAAACTGTAAAATTCCCTAAGTCACTAAGTGACATGCGCCCAAGGAGGAGGGGCAGGCGCATGTGCCTAGCCACATGCGCCCACCTCACTTTCCTTTTCTCTCCCTTCTCTTTTCCTCTCTACATGCGCCAGAGAAATTGTCTCTCTCCTCACTCAACATTAGCAACATGCGCCCACCCTCTTATGTGGAGAAAAAACTTTAAAATTTCATTAAGTTATCAGCCACATGTGCCCACCAATTTGGACTGGGCGCATGTGCAAAGGCACATGCGCCTGGGAGATCATCTCTCTCTCTCTCTCTCTCTCTCTCTCTCTCTCTCTTACATGGAACCGGCCACATGCGCCTAGAGGGGGGGAACATGCGCCCACCTCTAGGGAACATGCGCCAACTCTCATTCCACTCCCACTCCCATGCACCCAAACACTAATTGGGAGGTGGGATAGTCTGAGGTGTGGCCCGCCATTGATCCGATTCGCCTCCCGATCAAACCGACTCTCCTCGACACACACCGGCATTCTTTATCCATCCCCCGGATAGGATCTCCCAATAGTCGATGTTAAGTGGGCTAAATCCATGATATAATAAAAAAGACCAACACTTAGTTAAAATTGTAAGCCCCGAAAATCCCTCCAGAAAAGCAGTAAACAACCGAAATCAAAAGGAACCGGGCGGAATTCAACCGATCCTGAGAGAGAGACTTCTCTTCGTCATAACATGATACACCATAATGACGTACCACGATGAGATTATTTGAGCTCATGATCTTTGAAAACTCTTATTCAGCAGTAAACAAGCCCAGTACTTAGTCATTTTCAGCCTTGGGAAGTGCCCTGTCGGCTTAGAAATTGACTTACACTAAGCGAAACGGAATGCGATCTCACTGATGCCAAGGTGTATCCGGCATCATTACGATCCTCGTAGACATGATCCACCACTATCCAAAGACGATCATGACCAGTTGTTAAAACTAGAAAAATGCTCAAGGTAGTTTTTCCTGTGTTTTGTTATTTTGGGATTCTAAGTATAAAAACATTCATAGACAATCACAAGCAATCACAAAGTATACACAAGAGAAGTGTTGCAAGGTGAATTTTATTCCAAAAATTCCAAGATCTTTTACATTCCAGGCTGTAAACTGGTCACAAACCCTTAATTACATCAACTGGATGATCACCCTTGATTAAAAGGCAAAAGTAAATGCATGCATGTATCATAAATAGGTTACGTAAAATATTAAAATAGCATGAATGTAAATAAAGCGCAACATAAATAACACAAAGATTTTTACGTGGAAACCTTTGCGGGAGAAAACCACGGCACAAAGCGACAAGATTCCACTATGAATTGCAGTTATACAATAGATGGAATATTAAAGAGATGAACCCCGGATAGATCGAGCAAGTAGTTTAAATCTTCAGGGATTATAGTCTTGAGTTCATGGTCATAGAGACCAAGTTTAAGATTTCTCATGGACCAAGCCATTATTAAGACCAATTAGATGTTAGTCCCATGCTCTTTCGAGTGCTCCTAGTTAAGTAGCAACCTAGGATATTAATCGAGTCATGTATCTCAGTGTCATCGGGTGTCTCTGTGGACGAAATGACTTTCAGGAATACACTCCACAGTTTTCATTTAATACAACCAGTGCCAGGGACTGTCTCGGGTTTGGACGGGTGACTTACTGGAGGACACCCCATGGTTTCTTAGTGCAACCAGTGCCAGTGACCGTCTCGGGTTCGGACGGGTGACTTGCTGGAGGACACCCCATGGTTTCTTAGTGCAACCAGTGCCAGTGACCGTCTCGAGTTCAGACGGGTGACTTGCTGGAGGACACCCCATGGTTTCTTAGTGCAACCAGTGCCAGTGAACGTCTCAGGTTTGGACATGTGACTTGCTGGAGGACACCGCATGGTTTCTTAGTGCAACCAGTGCCAGTGACCATCTCGGGTTCGAACGAGTGATTTACTAGAGGACACCCCATGGTTTCTTAGTGCAACCAATGACCATCTCAGGTTCGAACGGGTGACTTGCTGGAGGACACCCCATGGTTTCTTAGTGCAACCAGTGCCAGCGACCGTCTCGGGTTTGGACGGGTGATTTGTTGGAGGACACCCCATGATTTCTTAGCCACTCAACTGACAGATCCCATTTTAGAAGGGACAGACATCAACTAGTCTTAACGATGAAGTATTTCAAATGTTTTAGAACTCTTTGATTACGAGTTTCTATGATAACTGTAGTCCCTTTGATTTAGTTTCGTATCTCGATCTGGGATGAATAAGATTCATGCAATGGATACAAATGAGTATAGTACAAAGTAAATATGCTTTATGCATGCTCGAGAGAGGATCGCATTTATGCTAGATGTTCAGTGTATCAGACAAATTATGCATTTGATTTGATTAATCTGCTTCATGTATATCTTTGTGTTATCGATATTTTTGCCTTTGCATCTTTGAGATCGCAATTGATTTCATTTGGCATTAGTCGGTTTTCAGGCCATCAGGGCACTTCCTAAGGTTGAAAATGACTAAGTAGTGGACCTGTTCGTGGTCTAATCGGGGCATTCGATTGATACCGTCGATGATCGTCTTTGAACAGGGATGGAACATGTCCACGAAGGTCGCAATCCAATCACATTTCGATTTACTTAGCGCAAGTCGATTTTTGAGTCAACAAAGCACTTTCCAGGGCTGAAAATGACTAAGTAGTGAGCCTACTGACCGCTTAATTAGGGTTCTTGAAGATCCTGAGATCAGGTAATCTCATTGTAATGCATGATTATGGTGTATCATGTTATGGTGGAGAGAAGTCTCCCTCTTGGGGTCGGTCAAATTCCGCCTGTTTCTCCTCGATTTCGGCCGTTTCCGGCTCTTTCGGAAGGGTTTCCGAGGTTTGTAATTTTGACTAAGTGTTGGTCCATTCGATTAAATCTATGATTTGGCCCATTTAACATCGACCGTTGGCAAATCCGGTTTAGGGGATGGATAGAGGACATCGATGTGTGTAAAGGTGCGTCAGATTGAAGGCGGGCCACACCTCGGACAGTCCCACCTCCTAATGTCCGTCCAAGCGCATCTCCCATAGGGTATGGGCGCATGTGGCCCTGAGGTGGGCGCATGTAGCCCCACCCTAGGTGCATGTCCCCTTTGGATCAAAAGAAAGAGAGAGAGATTAGCTCTCGGGCGCATGTGATATTGCACATGCGCCTGGCTCAATTTGGTATGCACATGTGGCTTTTCCACTTAGAGAATTTTTTAATATTTTCCAATTATGAAGATGGTGGGCGCATGTCACTTGTGACTTAGCATTTTTAAGTTCTCTTCAAGCCAAAAGTGGCCTTGGGTGCATGTACATGCAAAGTAAGAAAGAGAGAGAGGAAGGGAGAGTGATATGGGAGCATGTTGCAAAGCACATGCGCCTACCTCCTCTTCATGGGCGCATGTCCTATACGGACTTAGAGAATTTGGGATTTTCTCCCCTCTCTCCTCACATTTTTCTCCGGTGGGAGGAAATCCCTTTCCGGACGAGGGATTCTGATGAGGATTCCGGCGAGAATTCTACCTCTTGCAGAGTGCTCTGGCAGCTGAAGATCATCTCTCTCTCAGTGAATGCATGGGGTATTTATAGCAAGGTTTATTGGGTATCGGGTCCCGGGTGTATGTGCATGTAGGCGCATGTGAGGGGAAGCAGGTGCATGAGCAAGGAGGTGAACGCATGTTCATTGCTCCCAGGCGCATGTGCCCATGTAGTGGGTGCATGTTGCCCTTGGTGTGGGCGCATGTTGCCACACTTGCACATATTTTTTATTTTTTGTAATTTTAATAACTTGAAAATGGGAAGATGGATTCACATGCGCATGTTGCATGGGTGTGGGCGCATGTCCTCTCATGGCATGCACATGTCTCTCATGGCATGCATATGTTTCTTCTTTGTGGTGTGTGTATGCATTCCTGTACTTAGAATATTTTAAGTTTTGGGCTCCGACGGGCAACCTCCAGAGGGCAGCTATTCTTTCAGGGATCGAAGTCACTGACACCAAGCCACTTTTAAGCCGGGATCGACCTCCTAAATGAACGAGGCTGAGGTATTGATGGTCATCTGCTGTGAATTTTGGTAGTTCCTTCCCAATTTGGAGCTTTCAGGTCGGCTCTCTGCATAGGAATATTGTTTGGGGAAGCGCGCACATGGAAATATTCACCTCAAAGACTTCAAACTTGCTACCTAAGGTTTTCTGGGTGTTCCAGATCATTTGGTGGCATTATGGATGTCCAATTCCACTAAAAAATGGTACCTATAAGCTTTCGGTCAGCTTCGGATAAAGGTAAAACACATTTGGAAGCGCGCAAGGAATAATACGCATCGCGTGACTTTGAAACTTACAGGTTAAGGGTTTTAGGGCATTCCGAATCATTTGGCGGTGATCGGCATGTTTGATTTCGCTCTGAAATGACATTTGTAGGTTTTGGACACGATCACACATGTTAGGGTTGCGCTGGTGTTTTTCGAGTTTTTTGAATTTCGAAATTGGTCCGAATCGTCGTAGGTGAATTGCTGGATGTTGTTTTATAATGGGTGCAAATTTGAGCCCCAACACCAGTATTCACCGAATCCTCCGATCAAATCGTAAATAAGCCCTGGGAAGTGCCCTGTTGTTGGCCTGGAAACCGACTAATGCCAAATGAAATCAATTGCGATCTCAAAGACGCAAAAGCAAAGTTAATGCCCTCGTGCTATAAAACAGCTAAATCAAACACTTGCAGGGCATCGATCCCTACTGTTTATCAGAAATTGGTATAAACGGGTGCTTATCGGACCCGGTACTTAGCCATTCACAGGCCTCAGAAATGGCTGATCCAGCCCATCAAACTCAAACTTCTCAAAGAAGTATAGCTTGACACGGCTTCTCTAAATGTCCAGTCGTTTGAAATATCGATGACACAAAGATATACACGAAGCAGAATAATAAAATCAAATGCATAATTTGTCTGATACACTGAACATCTAGCATAAATGCTGATCCTCTCTCGAGCATGAGTAAAACATATTTACTTTGTACCATACTCATTTGCATCCATTGTATGAACTTTATTCATCTCGGATCGAGATACAAAACTAAATCAAAAGGACTATGGTTATCATCGAATACCATAATCAAAGAGTTCTAAAACGTCTGATATACTTCATCATTAAGACCAGTTGATGTACGTCCCTTCCAAAGCGGGATCAGTTAGTTGAGTGGCTAAGGTAATGGGTGTCCTCCAGTAAGTCACCCGTCCAAACTCGAGATGGTCACTGGCACTGGTTGCACTAAGAAACATGGGGTGTCCTCCAGCAAGTCACCCGTCCGAACCCGAGACGGTCACTAGCACTAGTTGCACTAAGAAACCATGAGGTGTCCTCCAGCAAGTCACTCGTTCGAACCTGAGACAGTCACTGGCACTGGTTGCACTAAATGAAAACTGTGGAGTGTATTCTTGAAATTCATTTCATCCACAGAGACGCCCGATGACATCGAGATACACGACTCGATTAAAATCCTGCTTGCTACTCAACTAGGAACGCCCGAAAGAGCACGGCACCAACATTTAACTGGTCTTAGCAATGACTTGTACTTAATTTTTTAATTGAAGTGTGAATACATTTGAGTTTTTAAATTAGCAAAAATATTTAAAAAGTCCTATTCACGCCCTCCCCCCCCCTAGGACATTAGGCATATCTCTAAGTATCTCTACTCGCGGTAAAACTGCAATTTCAATTGGTATCAGAGCGGGTTCCTCTGCTCAGGTTTAAAAACCTAGAGTAAGATTCTAAGAGAACTTGAAAATATGTTTAGAGAGGACTTTATATTTGTTACTAAGCCTCCCTTCTTTTATGGGTCAAACTATTTATATTGGAAAGCCCGAATGCACATCTTTTTAAAATCCTCGATTCTTATGTAAGGGACAAGGTTGATATTGGATATAAACCCCCAATGGATATTATAAAGAAAGAAGGTGAATCGGATGTCCTCATACCAAGAGAGAAGGCTATGTAGACAGATTATGATAAAGCTCAACGTGTTCATATTGTTAAAGGCCTGAATGTCATTTTTGTTTAGTTTCTAGATATGAATTTGGTCGCATTCAAAATTGCCTAACCAGTAAGCAAGCATGGGATATTCTTAAAGTTACACATCAAGGAACAAGCATTGTTAAATGCTCAAAACTTCAGCAACTCACTACACAATTTGAAAACATAAGAATGGAGAAGCATGAAACATTTATGGACTCTTTACTAGATTGAATAAAATCAGAAATGACGTGTGGTTTAGGGGAACTTGTTTCAGAAAATAGACTATGTAGGAAAATTCTGAGATCCATACCGGAACGATTCTTTACCAAAGTTATTACTCTAGAGGAATGTCGGGACCTAGATAACATGAAGGTTGAAGAATTGCTAGGGTCCCTTCAAACCCATAAGTTACACTTCAAAACTCCCACCAAATCCAAAGGTATTGCCTTAAAATCTTCTCATAAGAAACGAGACTCTGAACATGAAAGTAAAGAAGATCTAAATATGGAAGAAATGAAACTCATGGCCAAGAAATTTTAAAAATTCTTCAAAACTAGAGAAAATACTTCTAGACGGAAACCCTATCAGAAGGGTAAACCTTTTTACTCAAAGAATAACAAAGGTAAATTTTTTAAGAAGTCAAAAGATCCTTAATGTTACAATTGTAAAGGATATGGTCACATTGCCTTCGAGTGCACCGATAAAAAGGTCAAGAAAAAGGCAATGGCGGCCACATGGGATGATGTTCGCTTCGCCAAGTGTAGGGTTGCGATGTAGTAATAATCTCGGTAAGACCGAGGTCGATCCACAAAGACTTGTGTAGGAATTCACAAAACACTTCTAATGGTTTTTACTGAAGAACTAACCAAACAGAATTTAGTAATTTGATTGGAGATAATAATTCTGAACTAAATTGAAGGTAATCAATTAATAAAAGGCACTAGGGGTTCAAGGATCCACTTGTAGCAATCCTTGATGCTCAATTTGCTATGGTTTCTCACTTTCTCAACTAGAATCGAAATTAAGTTCTATATAGTCAGATGATAGAACAGTTAAAACAAACAGTCTGTCATATGCATGATTCATGTATATGATTCTCTCAATCCAAGCTAGGACCTGAGCACACTCAATTGCATAGGTCAGTCCCAGTTCCAATAGGTTAAGTTCACAATCATAACCATCATTAAATCCTAGTCACAAGATAAAACTAGATCATGATTTGAACTTGATCCAAATCATATACACAATCTTACATAATCCAGAATTTTCAGAAAAATAGACTTTTGGTATGAAGCTCCCACATGAAGATCATAGATCTAGAGCGTATTGAATCCAATTCCTCAGATCATACAGGTCTAGACTAGCTTAAAACAATTAAGAACTCAAGCAATTCTTCTAAACATCCATGAGCCATCATAAGATTAAGAAAGACTACTTAGAACTTTATTTAAACTTCAAACCATTGTTCTTCACTAATATTCCAACTTAAAACCAAATCAAACGAATTGAAACATCTTAGATTCACTACAAGCTTCACCTCTTAGCCCTAACTAAGATGTTTAGCCGTTCATGATCCAAGAAAACATGAAACAAACTAAACAAAACATAAAACTAAAAGAACAAACTAGGAGGAGTTGTAGAACTCCGAATCGGACTTTCGCCGTCTCCCACCATACTCAATCACTTCTAAGATGCCCTAGGAACGATCCCTAGGTCCCCTTTTATAGTGGAGAAGCTCTGCTGCATCAGAATCATCTAGAAATTGCGTAAGGTTATGCAGTGCACAGAGAATTTCGGAGTTCGGAATTGGAAAGCTTTCTGTTACGCAGATGTTGAACCTTCAATTTATACATTGCATTGCCCAGTACATCGCATTATATGCATGATTTTCATGCTTAAAAGGCCTATCTAATGCATGTTTGTGATTTCAAGAATGAGAGCGGACTTCACCAAATTGGGGACTAAAAAGAGCCAATTGAAGCCATTGGATGAAGATTGAAGAAGGAATAAAGAAAGTAGAAAGAGAGGAGAAGAAAGGAAGAAAGAAGTCCAAGGAGAAAGCAAGAAACAGAAGTTAAGACCGGTCGTGCGATCGGTCGTCCATCGCCAGGACCGGTCGTCTGACCAGTCTGATTGTTTGCAGAGGAAGGAGTTTTCACAGAAGGTTACTGGACCATTCACGACCGGTGCGACCGGTCGTCCGATGCCCAGACCGGTCGTGCGACTGGTCCTTCAATTAAATTTTAAAGATGGATTTTCGGCAAAACTCACTGGACTGCTTTTGACGATTTGAGACCAGTCGTCAGGGAGCTCAGACCGGTCGTGCGACCGGTTGTCTGCATAACAAAGCTTCTCCGTGAAGCTCCGGGATTTTCTGCGCAGTGCATAATCTTACGCAATTTCTCGATGTTTCCGATGCAAGGGGGCTTTCCCACTATAAAAGGACACCTAGGGGCTCTTCCTAGGTCATCATAGAAGCTAAGGGACGTGGTTCTAGAGAGAGGAAGCTATCGTGGAGCATCTGCAACCCTCCAAACTCCGATTTTTCTAGTTTTTATGCTTTCTTTCATGAGTTCTAGTTGTAGTATGACAATGCTCGGCTAGAATCTCTCAGCTAAGGCTGAAAGGTGAAGCTTGTAGCTAATTTCATGTTTGATTCAGTTTAATTCAAGTAACTTCAATTCAAGTTCGGATTTTTATTTATTCTAGTTCCTTAAGTTGATAGTTTGAGATGTTTTATGAGAGTTCATGTGCTCTGGACATGAATTCCTTGCAATTCTCTGAGATTATCATATGGTGTTTGTTTAGATTCGAATTATGGTAACCCTTGAGCAAGCCATAGTCCATAGGCATGGCTGTTACTCCGAAGGCTATAATTTCAAATTCTACATGTGTTAAATGGGGACTAGAACTTGGAAGTTCAACTTGAACGGAATTGAATGTGTTTGAATGCTTTATTTTCCAACTAAATGAGAGATAGGACTTCAAATCTAGTTGTGTCATATACTTGGATTGATTGGATTGACATTGGATTGCTACAAGTGGATCCTTGAATGCCTTAGTACTTTAAATTACTGGTTTTTGTTAAGTTACTGTTTTAGCATAAGTATTCCAATTAAACCTCATATCTATTGCAAACTGAGTTGCTGGAATAGTTTGAAAGTTGTTTCTAATTCCCTGTGGATCGACCTCAGTCTTACCGAGATTTATTACTACATCGCAGCCTTACACTTAAGGCGATCGAACACGTTTTTCGTGCCGCTGCTGTTGAGCTCTTAATTGTGCATATTCTAACCCCAATTCATCACTCATTGTGCGAGATTTTCATTATTTACAGACTAATTGAATGTATGTTTTTGTGATTGCAGGATTGAGAGTGGACTCCGCCTAATTGATGATAAAAGAGCCTCTTTAAGAACCTTGGATGAAGAACCAAGGTGCACCAAAGAAAGAAAGGAAGAAAAAGAAGAAAGAAGAAGTCCGACCGGTCTTGACCGGTCGGCCAAGGGAGCCAGGCCGGTCTTGACCGGTCAGCTGACCCTGTGCACACACTGGACTATTGCTGGAGATGGTCCGACCGGTCTTGACCCGTCAGCCAACAGATGCTGAGCACGCTGGACTGATAGGATTTCCAGTCCGACCGGTCAAGACCGGTCGGCCAGAAGAATTTCTAAATCCAGAGCTTGCTGGACTATTCTCCCAGTGAGGTATGACCGGTCGTGACCGGTAGGCCAGTTACTCAGACCGGTCGTCCGACCGGTCGGCTGTGCGTACAGACTGCATACTTTCTATTTTGGTGCCGATTTTCTCTGCGCACTGCGTAAGTGTTACGCAAATTCTCGAATCTTCTGAAGTTGCGGAGCCTCCCCACTATAAAAGGACACCTAGGGATCGTTCCTAGGGTATCTTAGAAGGGTTTAAGCAAGGTTGGAGGCGGCGGAAGTGGATTTCGGAGTTCCACAACTCCTTCTAGTTTGTTTTACTGTTTTTATGAGTTTTTTTTGTTGTTTCATGTTTCCTTGGATCATGAGCAGCTAAACCTCTTAGCTAGGGCTAAGAGGTGAAGCTTGTAGTGGATCTAAGATGTTTCAATTCGTTCTAAGTTGGTTTTAAGTTTGGAATTCATGTTTATGAACTATGGTTTGAAGTTTATACAAGCTTTAAGTAGTTTTTCTTAGTCTTATGATGACTCATGGATGTTTGGGAGAATTACTTAAATTCTTAATTGGTTTGCATTAGTCTAGACCTGTATGATCCGAGGAATTGGAGTACGCTCTAGTACTATGATCTTCATGTGGGGACTTCCTACCAAAGTTCTACTTTTCTGAATTTCTGTAATGTGTATGGACTGTGCATGTGATTTGAATCAAGTTTAAATTGTAATCTAGCCTTGTCTTATGACAGGACTTGAGGATGGTTATGATTGTGAACTGAACCTTTTGGAATTAGGACTGACCTATGCAATTGAGCATGCTCAGCCTAGCTTACATTGAGTGAATCTTATGCATTGGACTTACATATAACAGATTGTTTAGTTTAACAGCTCTATCATCCGGCTAGATAGATCTTAATATCGATTCTAGTTGAGAAAGTGAGAAACCACAGCGGATTGAACATCAAGGATTATTACAAGTGGATCCTTGAAACCCTAGTGCCTTTTTATAATTGTTTACCTTCAAATTAGTTTAAAATTGTTACCCACATCAATCTTATTCAAAATCTGGTTGTTAGCTCTCAATAGACACTATTTGAAGTGTTTGTGAATTCCTACACAAGTCCCTGTGGATCGACCTCGGTCTTTCCGAGTTTATTACTACATCGCAACCCTACATTTGAGGAAGCGAACAAGTTTTTGGCGCCGCTGCCGGGGACTTTGACGGTTTTTCACAAATTTCTGAAATTAGTATCTATTTAGGATTTTTAGGATTTTAGGACTAACTTAGCTTGTTTATTTGATTTTTCTTTTCAGGGATTTCTAGGAAGCTGAAGAAGATACAAGGATTTCAAGTGCCGAATCAGGTTCTGTCTTTCTAAACCTTACTCTTCTGCTTCTCCTATTCATTCCTATCATATTCATCTCTTGTAGAGTGGGTGGAGACTCCTTTTGGATCTCTGAAAGGTCGGCCTTATGCCACCTGGATTCCTATTGGTCAGCTCTGCCGTCTTGGATCACCTTGTACTCAGAGATTTCTTTTCTCACCTTTACTCCTCTTTCTCCTTTTTCTGCACTTTTTCTCAAAAGATTCAAAGAGTGGGTGGGGAGTTCTCTGAACCCCTATTGACCAGGAGAAATCGGTCTCTATCCTTGCTTTTGGCTTAGCCATTGCAGGACACCTTGTGCTTCGGTCTTAAAGAAGAGTGAAGAAAGGGAGGAAGAATTCTTTTTTCTCTTTGTTTCATATTTTTGGTTTTGCATGCCACATTGGGCTCGGGATTCCAATAACCGACTCATAAGTGAAGGGAGGATAGTAGAAGGAATTGACAGAGAGCCACGTGCTAGGAGACATCTAGACTCTCCAATTTTGTCTGAAAATATAGCTGTGAATCAACCCAATCCAATGGTCAATCCTAATCAGGGCCAAAACCAAACTGAAACGGGGGAGAATGTGGTTGAGAATGTTCCTCGACCTAAAACTTTACGTGACTTCTTGCAACCAGCAAAAGCGAGCACTCCCTCATGCATAGTATTTCCACCAAATGCAGGGAATGTGGATTTGAAACCGGGAGTGATCCAACTTCTCCCTAAATTTCATGGATTAGACAGTGAAAGTGTCTATCAACACCTTAAGGAGTTTGATGAGGTAATAACCACCATGCACTTTGCTAATGTGACTGACGATGTGGTGAGACTTAAATTCTTTCCTTTTACTCTTAAAGATAAAGCAAAAGGTTGGCTTCATGCATTAAGGCTAAGATCAATTGGTGCATGGACTGATATGCATAGGGAATTCATAAAAAAATTCTTCCCTACTCACAAAACAAACATGTTGAAGCGCCTTATCATGAACTTTGCCCAAAAGGAAGATGAAACCTTCTTCCAATGTTGGGAAAGGTTTAAGGACCTATTAAACGCATGTCCACATCATGGCTATGAAATTTGGCGGGTTATAAGCTTTTTCTATGAAGGACTGACTTCACCCATGCGCCAATTCGTAGAGATGATGTGTAATGGGGAGTTCATGAATAAGGAGGCTGATGAAGCAAGGGATTATTTGGAAGAATTGCCTGAGAATGCACAGTCTTAGGATACATCAAAACCAACAAATTCCAAGACTGGCCAACAAAAGGAAAAAGGAGGAATGTATGTCTTATCAGAAGAGGATAGCATAAGTGCACGGGTGGCTAGCCTCACAAGAAAGGTCGAAGCCATGGAATTGAGGAAAGGAGAGACGATTAACTCCAATGACGTTGAAACTGTGTGGAATTTGTGCCGGAAATCAACATGCAACACAAAAGTGTCCCACAATTTCAGCAGTTCAGGACATCTTACAAGAACAATCAAATGCCATAAACATTTATCAACGATAATTTGGTGCTCCAACCTCAAACACGTTTAATGCTAGTTGGAAGAACCATCCCAACTTCAGTTGGAGGAATGGACCCACTGCGAATGCAACCCCTATCCCTCAAGCTCAACCTATACTAGGTCCATCTCTAGTCATTACTCCAAAAGTGACGCTAGAGGAGATGTTGGGTGCATTCGTATCGGTCCAAGCTGAGTATAATAAGAATTCTCTAAAAATAGATGGGTTCATGAAAGAGCAATTGAAATTCAATCAAAATTTAACCCAAGCCATCAATGAATTGAAAACATCAATGGCTAGAGTTGAATCTCATCTTAGTGTTAGAGAGAAGGGCACACTTGCTGCCCAACCGCTTCCTAACCCAAGAACCCAGTTTGAGATACAAGATGCAAGCTCATCCTCTCACCACACGGAACATGTTCAAGCTATCACCACTTTGAGAAGTGGGAAAGAAATTGACAAATCTAATCCAGTGAAGGCCCCAAAGCCTAAGGATCCGGAAATTTCCAAAGAGGATGATAGCTCAAACAACACTTCACAAGAGAAAGAACCGGAAAGGCAATACAAGCCGGTTGCTCCGTTTCCATAAAGGTTGATTTCACCTAAACCTTTAGATAAAAATCTGGAAATTTTAGAAGTTTTCAAGCAGGTGAAGATCAACATCCCGTTGTTGGATGCAATAAAACAAATACCATCTTATGCCAAATTTCTAAAGGAATTGTGTACAGTCAAAAGGAAACACAATGTTCATAACAAAGTACTTTTGACTGAGAATTTGAGCGCCATCATCAAACAAGAGGTGCCCCAAAAGGATCCGGGTAGTCCAACCATCTCATGCATCATAGGATATTACCGGATTAAACAAGCCTTACTCGATTTGGGGGCAAGTGTGAATTTCATTCCATACTCGGTCTACGAACAACTTGGGTTAGGTGAATTGAAACCCACCAAAACCACACTCCAACTCGCTGATAGATCCATTCGTATACCAAGAGAAATGATTGAGGATGTTCTAGTCCAAGTTGATAAATTCTACTACCCAGTAGACTTTATCATCTTGGATACACATCCCGTGATAGGCACCGGTGCTCAAATTCCCGTCATACTTGGACGATCGTTTCTAGCTACTTCAAATGCAATTATTAATTGTAGAAACGGACTTGTACAAATGTCCTTTGGAAATATGACCCTTGAGCTTAACATATTTGATTTATGCAAACAACCACGGGAGGTTGATGATGATATCCACGAACTAAACATGATTGAATCATTCGTGGAAGATACATTCCCCTTGTCACTATCTTCCGACCCTTTGGAGGCATGTGTGGCCCATTCTCATGAGATAAATGATGACACAATACAAGAGGTGGATGCCATTCTAGATACAATGCCGGTGCTTGATAATAAAAGATGGAAGGCCATATTTGAGCCTTTGCCTATAAACGAGAACAAGGTCCTCCCATCCAATATCAAGACACCAACACTCGACCTAAAACCATTACCAAGTGAGCTGAAATATGTTTATTTAGGCCGAGATGAGACATACCCAGTGGTGATTTCTTCCCACTTGGATGAGGAACAAGGGAGTAGGCTAATGGCCACTCTATTAGATCACAAAAGTGCCATTGGATGGTTAATTGCGGATCTCAAAGGCATAGACCCACTGATTTGTACTCATCGCATACACCTTGAGGAGAATGCGAAGACATCCGGGCAACCACAAAGACGACTAAATCCAAACATGAAGGATGTGGTTAAGGCCGAAGTGGTGAAACTATTAGATGTGGGTATTATTTACCCAATATCCGATAGTCAATGGGTGAGCCCAACTCAAGTGGTGCCTAAGAAATCCGGAATAACCATCGTAGCCAATGCCAATAATGAACTCGTGCCAACTAGAGACACTACCGGTTGGAGAATGTGCATTGACTACAGGAAGCTAAACACTGTCACGAGGAAAGACCACTTCCCCCTACCGTTTGTTGATCAAATTTTAGAACGGTTGGCGAGTCATTCCCACTTTTGCTTCCTTGATAGCTATTCAGGGTACAACCAAATAGAGATTGCCCGTGAAGACCAAGAAAAGACTACATTCACATGTCCATTCGGCACTTTCGCCTATAGACGGATGCCGTTTGGATTATGTAATGCCCCCGCCACCTTTCAACGTTGTATGATGAGTATCTTTTCTGACATGGTGGGGACAATTCTCGAAGTCTTCATGGATGATTTTTCCATATTTGGTTGTAGCTTTGATGAGTGCCTTAAGCACTTGAAATCTGTGCTGAAAAGATGTGAAGAGAAGAACCTTGTGCTGAATTGGGAGAAGTGTCACTTCATGTTCAAAAGGGAATTGTACTTGGTCACATCGTTTCACAAAATGGAATCGAGGTGGACAAAGCAAAAATTGATCTTATCTCTAACCTTCCACCACCCAAGAGCATACGAGATGTACGGTCCTTTTTGGGACACGCAGGATTTTATAGAAGGTTCATAAAGGACTTCAGTTCACTCTCTCGTCCTTTATGTAACCTACTTTCAAAAGGAAAATTCATTCGAGTGGAATGAAGAATGTCAAAAGGCCTTTACCACCCTTAAAGGTATGTTGACATGTGCACCCATAATGCAACCACCTGATTGGAGCCTTCTTTTTGAGATTATGTGCGATGCTAGCGACTATGCTATTGGGGCTGTGCTAGGCCAAAGAAAAGAGGAAAAGCCATGTGTCATCTACTATGCAAGTAGAACCCTAAACTCAGCCCAAGCAAACTACACCACTAGTAAACAAGAACTTTTAGCAGTAGTTTTTGCCTTGGACAAGTTTAGGTCCTACTTGATTGGATCCGAGATCATTAAATTCACTGACCATGCCGCGCTTAAGTATCTTCTCTCTAAGAAGGATGCTAAACCACGGTTGTTAAGATGGATCCTTCTACTCCAAGAATTTAACATAGAAATACGTGATAAGAAAGGAGTAGAAAATTAAGTAGCTGACCATCTCTCTCGACTTGTCCTCACTGATTCCCCTGAAACGACTGCGATCAATGACATGTTCCCTGATGAACAACTTTTTACTGTTTCCCAATTACCATGGTATGCGGACATTGCTAACTATCTTGCTACAGGTACAATCCCTACACATTGGAAAAAGCAAGATAAGGATAAATTCTTCACGGAGGTGCGAAAATTCCTATGGGACGACCCAAACTTATTCAAGTATTGTCCCGATCAAATCATAAGGAGATGTGTGCCAGATGATGAGCAACAAAGTATCATCTCCTTCTTTCACTCTCAGGCATGTGGTGGCCACTTTTCGGCTAAAAAGACCACAGTGAAATTTCTGCAATGTGGGTTTTATTGGCCCACCATGTTCAAAGACACACATGAGTTTTGCAAAACATGTGAACCTTGTCAGAAATTAGGAGGAATTTCCCATAGAAATATGATGCCACTCAATCCCATCTTAATAATCGAAATTTTTTATTGTTGGGGCATCGATTTCATGGGTCCATTCCCATCTTCTTTTGGAAATACATACATCTTGCTTGCCGTCGACTATGTTTCCAAATGGGTCGAGGCCATCCCTTGCCGGAATAATGACCATAAAACGGTCATTCGCTTCTTAAAAGAGAATATTCTTTTTCGGTTTGGAACATCTCAAGTCATCATAAGTGATGGAGGGTCTCACTTTTGCAATCGCCATTTTGAAACCTTAATGAAGAAATATTGCATAACACACAAAGTGAGCACTCCCTATCACCCACAAACTAGTGGACAAGCAGAGATATCCAATAGGGAGATTAAACACATTTTAGAGAAAACGGTGAACCCCGATCGCAAGGATTGGTCGCTTCGGCTTACCGATGCGCTTTGGGCCTACCGTACTGCTTTTAAGACCCCTATTGGAATGTCTCCTTATAGACTTGTCTATAGGAAGGCTTTTCACTTGCCTGTGGAATTGGAACATAGGGCATATTGGGCAATTAAGAAGATGAATTTTGATTCTGACAAGGCAAGCTCGTTGCGCAAACTACAATTGAATGAACTTGCAGAAATCCGGAACGAAGCATATGAGAATGCGAGAATTTACAAGGACAAGACGAAGATATTCCATGATAAGAATATTCTTTGCAAGACATTCATGATCAATAAAAAAGTCCTCATGTATAATTCTCTCCTACATCTATTTTCGGGAAAGTTGAGATCTCGATGGACCGGTCCCTACATTGTAAAAAATGTCTATCCATATGGGACTGTCGAGTTGTTAAATCCAAGGAACAGCAACATTTTTAAGACAAATGGGCAGCGATTAAAGCCGTTCTTCGAGAAATTTCCTTCAGAAGGTATGTCCATACCTCTGACTAATCCTGTCTTCCAGGATGATTGATCTCCTAGTCTGATGGAGGTGTAGAGTAGTTAGGATTAAGATTTTGCTGCTTTTGTTTACCTTTGCTTAGGTTTATTAGAAGGAGGAAGAATTCCACTCTTTCAGGTACTCTCATTCCTCACTCCCTTTTATGTTCAAATTGCTCTCATGTTTTGTTCAATGTACATCTTTTACATTGAGGACAATGCAAGATTTGGTTGGGGGGTGTAGGATCACTTGGATGAATCCAGCGTTTTGTAACGTTTCGAGCAATAATGTAGAAATTTTTCGCTTTTTCGAAAATTCAAAACTCTTTTGGAAATTTTGATTCTATGCATTCAAGATGATATGAGTGTAAGAGGAGGGAATATGAAGTGTATGAGGTTGAAAATCTTGATCTTCTCTTGGCATAATGGTTTTATATGAGAATTCCCCTAATTCTGTGATTAATAGAAAATTTGAACACGCTTACACCTAGTTCACATTACACGATTTTCACGAGTTGAGAGGATTATGTGATTTGGGGATCAGTTAGATTTTGATTCAAGGTGTTGAGACATCAAGCCGGGGTACGTTGTCCATCCTCGTCCATGGGAAAACAATGCAAGATATGGATTTCAAAAATCCTATCTAAATTAAAAGAAAAAGGAAAAGGAAGGACGAAATTGGGAATGATGGAAAAATGGTGGAAAATTCCGATTAGGGCTACCTACTACCAACCGGGGGATGGTCTACCCATAACCAAAGTCGGAAATGAGACGTAGTGTGAAAGTCGTCGGAAGGACGGTAAGGCAAACTCCTGTCATTGGCTTGATGTGGCTCTATGTACCTTGAGATCTATAGTCTGGTTGATCTATGAAGAAGATAACCCTAGAAACTCATGAGATGAGTTTTCACTATCCACACTAGATTGAATTTGTTCAAGTTCTTCTATTTATCAACCAATCAGCGGGAATTTCATATGAATGCTTATCATGTCTTGGGGGTTTACAGTTTCAACTTTTGTCACCAAACATTTCTGAATCTTACACTTGTATGTCTTGGGACGTATAGAAGAAGGGTTTCTGAAAGAGAGTTGAGTTTTGAAGAATGGAATTAGTTTCACGCATGTTTTGCTCGGGACTAGCAAAATGCTGGTTGGGGGGTGTGTTGAGCTCTTAATTGTGCATATTCTAACCCCAATTCATCACTCATTGTGCGAGATTTTCATGATTTAAAGACTAATTGAATGTATGTTTTTGTGATTGCAGGATTGAGAGTGGACTCCGCCTAATTGATGATAAAAGAGCCTCTTTAAGAACCTTGGATGAAGAACCAAGGTGCACCAAAGAAAGAAGGGAAGAAAAAGAAGAAAGAAGAAGTCCAATCGGTCATGACCGATCGGCCAAGGGAGCCAGACTGGTCTTGACCGGTCAGCTGACCCTGTGCACACACTGGACTATTGCTGGAGATGGTCCGACCGGTCTTGACCGGTCGGCCAATAGATGCTGAGCACGCTGGACTGGTAGGATTGCCAGTCCGACCAGTCGTGACCGGTCGGCAAGGCCAGTCCGACCGGTCAAGACCGGTCGGCCAGAAGAATTTCTAAATCCAGAGCTTGCTGGACTATTCTCCCAGTGAGGCACGACCGGTCGTGACCGGTCGGCCAGTTACTCAGACCGGTCGTCCGACCGGTCGGCTGTGCGTACAGACTGCATACTCTCTATTTTGGTGCCGATTTTCTCTGCGCACTGCGTAAGTGTTACGCAAATTCTCGAATCTTCTGAAGTTGCGGAGCCTCCCCACTATAAAAGGACACCTAGGGATCGTTCCTAGGGTATCTTAGAAGGGTTTAAGCAAGGTTGGAGGCGGCGGAAGTGGATTTCGGAGTTCCACAGCTCCTTCTAGTTTGTTTTACTGTTTTTATGAGTTTTTTTTGTTGTTTCATGTTTCCTTGGATCATGAGCAGCTAAACCTCTTAGCTAGGGCTAAGAGGTGAAGCTTGTAGTGGATCTAAGATGTTTCAATTCGTTCTAAGTTGGTTTTAAGTTTGGAATTCATGTTTATGAACTATGGTTTGAAGTTTATACAAGCTTTAAGTAGTTTTTCTTAGTCTTATGATGACTCATGGATGTTTGGGAGAATTACTTAAATTCTTAATTGGTTTGCATTAGTGTAGACCTGTATGATCCGAGAAATTGGAGTACGCTCTAGTACTATGATCTTCATGTGGGGACTTCCTACCAAAGTTCTACTTTTCTGAATTTCTGTAATGTGTATGGACTATGCATGTGATTTGAATCAAGTTCAAATTGTAATCTAGCCTTGTCTTGTGACAGGACTTGAGGATGGTTATGATTGTGAACTGAACCTTTTGGAATTAGGACTGACCTATGCAATTGAGCATGCTCAGCCTAGCTTACATTGAGTGAATCTTATGCATTGGACTTACATATAACAGATTGTTTAGTTTAACAGCTCTATCATCCGGCTAGATAGATCTTAATATCGATTCTAGTTGAGAAAGTGAGAAACCACAGTGGATTAAACATCAAGGATTATTACAAGTGGATCCTTGAAACCCTAGTGCCTTTTTATAATTGTTTACCTTCAAATTAGTTTAAAATTGTTACTCACATCAATCTTATTCAAAATCTGGTTGTTAGCTCCCAATAGACACTATTTGAAGTGTTTGTGAATTCCTACACAAGTCCCTGTGGATCGACCTCGATCTTATCGAGTTTATTACTACATCGCAACCCTACACTTGGGGAAGCGAACAGCTGCTGGGGAATTTAGATAACGGTTTTCAAATTGTTTTAGTGGCTAGTAGAAGTAGAAGTAGAGAGGTTTTCTGATTTTTTTTTAGAACTAACAAATTGTTTTGTTTTGTAGGATTTTTTCTCTAGTTCAAGCACATCTGGTAATACCTTTCTAACTTTGCTTTTTGCAGATTTTCTAGTTTTAGATTAATTTCAGATTTCTAGGATTTAGGCCTAGTTTAGTTTTTTGTTGAGTGGTTTATGTCCCGTTGGGAACATAACCACTCTAATCGTCTCCAATCAGAAGGTGGTTTAGTTGGACCATTGTCAGTCCATAGAGGAGTCCGAAACTACCAAGAACATTGTGAAAATTTGGGGAGTGTGGATTAAACACCTTTAAGGAATCCTCCCCCCTACTCCAACTACAAACGCAAATCAAGAGGGAGTAGGAGAGAATGAGGTACATAACGTTCCTCCAATGAGATCACTGCGGGATTACCTACAACCAGCTTGTGCAATTACACCCTTTTGCGTGGTTCTACCACCAAACGAGGGAAACATTGACATAAAGCCGGGTGTAATTCAACTTATACCAAAGTTCCATGGGCTAGACTCTGACCGCCCATATCTGCACTTGAAAGAATTCGAAGAAGTGGTGGCTACCTTGCAATACACCAATGTTTTAGAAGATACCATTAAACTTAAACTCTTTCCTTTTTCATTGAAAGAAAGAGCCAAAGATTGGCTTCACTCTCTTAGACCACATTCGATTGGGTCATGGAATGAGATGACCCGGGAATTCTTGAAAAAGTTCTTCCCGGCTCATAAAACGAACACCCTTCGAAGAGCCATAATGAATTTTTCGGCTAAAGAGGGTGAATCTTTCTTCCAATGTTGGGAGAGATTTAAGGACCTCCTACTTGCTTGCCCACATCATGGCTATGAGAGTTGGCGAATTATAAATTTTTTCAATGATGGATTAAGTTCCAATATGCGCCAATTTATAGAGATGATGTGCAATGGCGAGTTTATGAGCAAAAATCCAGATGAGGCTTGGAGTTATTTGGACATGTTGGCTGAAAATGCCCAATCTTGGGATACCTCGGATAAACCCAATAACCCCAAGCCTATTCAAGAGAAAGGAGGAATTTATATCCTCAAGGAGAAAGACGACGTGAATGCAAGGATAGCCAACCTCACAAGGAAGGTTGAGGCCATGAAACTTAGTAAAAGTGGAGTTCCAAAGTCCAATGAAGCTATTGAGACCATATGTGGGATTTGTCACACCGATTTACACGCTACGCAAGATTGTTCCACAATTCCTACATTTCAAGAGGTATTACATGAACATGCAAATGCCACATATGGGTATCAATGGCCTTTCAATGGACCGGTGGGTAATACGTACAATACTAGTTGGAAGAACCACCCAAATTTCAGTTGGAAGAATGCTCCCACGGGCAATCCTACCAACTCTCAAGGAGGGCCACCCATGCAAAATATGGCCCCACCTCAATTCTCAATGGAGGATACCTTGAAAGCGTTTATACAAGGGCAAACGCAAATCAACCAAACAAATCAGCAAATGTTCCAAGAGCTCAAAGTCTCAGTTGATGAGATTAAGGGACGCTTGAATGCTAGGGAAGGGACCTTTCCGGCCCAACCTCAGCCCAATCCAAAGCAAGTACATGAAGTGAGCATTCCTAATCCTTCCAACCAACACATGGAGCAAGCCAAATCCATCACTACTCTTAGAAGTGGTAAACAAATTGACAAATCTATTCCGGTGAAGGCCGACAAGCCTAATGATCCGATAAATTCTGAGGATGAGGATGTATCTAACTTAGCCCCACAAGAAACGGAATGCATTTACAAGCCCGTAGTACCATTCCCTTCGAGATTGGTTGCCCCAAAATCTCTCCCAAATTCTCATGATATTCTAGAGATTTTTAGGCAAGTCAAGATCAACATTCCCTTGCTTGATGCCATCAAACAAGTCCCCTCCTATGCCAAGTTTCTAAAGGACCTATGCACAACCAAATGTAAATATAATGTGCAGCAAAAGGCCTTCTTAAATGAGCAAGTGAGTGCCATTCTCACTCAAAAGAACCCCCCAAAATTTAAGTGAAGGAGGAAAACATAAAGGGTCCAAATCTGAAAACTTCCTCCGATGAAGTCTCCTACACTCTAGAGAAGTGTTTAGCGTATTTTGAAGATTGGGATGATCCCATGATTCAGGATATTGTGCATGCTTTGAAGGAGACCCCTCCGGTGCCTAAAAAGCTTCCTTCCACAAAGTGCCAAACTGAAAAATCCATTGTGGAAGCACCGATGAATTCTGATTTTGTGGAGATCATATCGACTTGTGAAGAAGAAATACAAGTCTCCACATCTCTTTGGTTTGTTCAAATTGAAGAACACTTCTGGGATGACCCATACTTAAATAATTTTTACCCAGACAAGAAGGAAAGGAGATCCATACTTAATAATTTCCAAACAATGCAACTCTCCTTTCCTAATACATGTGACAATTTTGTTGAAGAACCCGCTGAAATTTTTCAGCAGGATTTTCAATGGGCTAGACGGGTTGATGTCACCAATGTATTTTCCAAAGCAGGATGGTGGTTAGTTCTACTGAAAAATTTATTACACCACTTGATGATCCTGCTCAACTTTGTCCTTTTGGATGTTATACTGATAATCAATCTCCTAGTCTGATGGAGATCCTCTTTTTACAAGGACGGGTTAGTTATCTTTATTGCTTTTCATAGATTAGGTTTAGTCTTATTTAGTTTTACTGTTTTAGTAGGATTTAGTTGTTGGAGTTGCTGACTTCCACGATCGACTCTCTCAGGTACTATTATTCTCACTCTCTAATATTTTACCATTACTCTCATGTTCATGCTCATTACATATCTTTTCACATTGAGGACAATGCACGATTTGGTTGGGGGGTGAGATGAGATTCTTCATCTAGCATGTTGCAACATTTTGAGCCTCATATGCGCAAATTTTTTTGAATTTTCTAAAATTTCAAAACTCCTTTAGAAAACTTTATTTCCAGGCATTCGAGATGATATGAGTATAAGAAGAGGAGATACGAAGTGTGTGATGTTGTAAGTCTTAAATTTCTCCCAACATAATGGTTTTATATGTCAGTTTCCCTATTGTTGTGATTGATAGAAAATTTGAACACTTTTAACACCTAGTTCACATTACACGATTTTCATGGGTTGAAAGGATTATGTGATTTGTGGATTAGCTAGACTTTGATTTAAAGGTGTTGAGCAACCAAGCCGGGGTAATTTGTCCATCCTTGTCCATGGGAAAATAATGAAAGATATGGATTTTTAAAAATCCTATCTAAATTAAAAGAAAAAGAAAAAGAAAGGATGAAATCGGGAATGAAGGAAAAATGGTGGAAATTTTCGAAAAGGGCTACCTATTACCAACCGGGGGATGGTCGAACCGTAACTAAAGTCGGAAATGGGACGTAGTGTGAAAGCCGTCAGAAGGACGGTAAGGCAAATTCCTGTCATAGGCTTGTTGTTGCTTTGTGCACCTTAAAATCCTTGGTTTACTTAATCTATGAAGAAGATAATCCCAGAAACTCATGAGATGAACTTTCACTATGCACACTAGGTTGAATCTGTTCGAGTTCTTCTATTTATCAATCAATCAGCGAGAATTTCATGTAGACACTTATTATATTTTGAGAGTTTAAGGTTTCAGCTTCTAGCACCTAATTTTTTCAAATTTTATACTTGTATCTCTTGGGATGGATAGAAACATGGTTTCTGATGGACGTTTAGTTTGGAGGTTTGAAATTGTTTCGTGCATGTTTTACTCGGGACTAGCAAAAAGCTGGTTGGGGGGTGTGTTGAGCCTCTAATCTATACATTGCATTGCCCAGTACATCACATTATATGCACGGTTTTCATGCTTAAAAGGTCTATCTAATGCATGTTTTGTGATTTTAGGAATGAGAGCGGACTTCACCAAATTGGGGACTGAAAAGAGTCAATTGAAGCCATTGGATGAAGATTGAAGGACTAAAGAAAGTAGAAAGAGAGAAGAAGAAAGGAAGAAAAAAGTCCAAGGATAAAGCAGGAAACAGAAGTCAAGACCGGTCGTGCGACCGGTCGTCCATCGCCAGGACCGGTCATTCGACCGGTCTGATTGTTTGCAGAGGAAGGAGTTTTCACAGAAGGTCACTGGACCATTCACGACATGTAGTGCGACCGATCGTCCGATGCCCAGACCGGTCAGTGTGACCGGTCCTTCAATTAAATTTTAAAGATGGATTTTCGACAAAACTCACTGGACTGGTTTTAACGATTTGCGACCGGTCGTCAGGGAGCTCAGACCGGTCGTGCGACCGGTCGTCTGCGTAACAAAGCTTCTCCGTGAAGCTCTGAGATTTTCTGCGCAGTGCGTAACCTTACACAATTTCTAGATGTTTCCAACGCAAGGGGGCTTTCCCACTATAAAAGGACACCTAGGGGCTCTTCCTAGGTCATCATAGAAGCTAAGGGATGTGGTTCTAGAGAGAGGAAGCTGTCATGGAGCGTCTGCAACCCTCCAAACTCCAGGTTTTTCTAGTTTTTATGCTTTCTTTCATGAGTTCTAGTTGTAGTATGACAATTCTCGGCTAGAATCTCTCAGTTAAGGCTGAGAGGTGAAGCTTGTAGCTAATTTCATGTTTGATTCAGTTTAATTCAAGTAACTTCAATTCAAGTTTGGATTTTTATTTATTCTAGTTCCTTAAGTTGATAGTTTGAGATGTTTTATGAGAGTTCATGTGCTCCGGACATGAATTCCTTACAATTCTCTGAGATTATCATATGGTGTTTGTTTAGATTCAAATTATGGTAACCCTTGAGCAAGCCATAGTCGAGAGGCATGGTTGTTACTCCGAAGGCTATGATTTCGAATTCTACATGTGTTAAATGGGGACTAGAACTTGGAAGTTCAACTTGAACGGAATTGCATGTGTTTGAATGCTTTATTTTCCAACTAGATGAGAGATAGGACTTCAAATCTAGTTGTGTCATATACTTGGATTGATTGGATTGACATGGGATTGCTACAAGTGGATCCTTGAGTGCCTTAGTACTTTAAATTACTGGTTTTTGTTAAGTTACTGTTTTAGCATAAGTATTCCAATTAAACCTCATATCTATTGCAAACTGAGTTGCTGGAATAGTTTGAAAGTTGTTTCTAATTCCCTGTGGATCGACCTCTGTCTTACCGAGATTTATTACTACAATCACAGCCTTACACTTGAGGCGAGCGAATAGCAGACGACCGGTTGCACGAATGGTCTGAGCTCCTCGACGACCGGTGGTGCGACCGGTCTCAAAAACGCAAAAAACGTCGAGAGAGTTTTCATAATTTCAGTCCCCAAAAATTTAATTCAAGGACCGGTCGCACGACCGGTCTGAGCAGTGGACGATCGGTCGCACGACCAGTCCTGATAGGTCCAATGAGATTTGTGTTGAACCTCCAATTTATACATTGCATTGCCTATTACATGACATGGTTTGCATGATTTTCATGATTTAAAGGCCCATCTAACACATGTTTTGTGATTATAGGAATGAGAGCGGACTTCACTCAATTAGAGACCAAAAAGGGGCCATTTGGAGCCTTTGATGAAGGCCCAAGGTGGACCAAAGAAAGAAGGAAGCAAAGAAAGAAGAAAATAGAAGAAAGAAAGGAAGAAAACAAGAAGAAAAAGAGACCGACCGGTCTTGACCGGTCGGCCATGCTTGCTGGAGTAATGCCAAAGAGGGCCTGACCGGTCATGACCGGTCGGCCAGCCCTGTCCGACCGGTCGTGACCGGTTGGCCATGCAAGTTTCAGATTCCAGATTCTAAAACAGCAGTGTATTCCCGCACCTAGTTTTTCGGACCAGTTTTCTGAATTTATCTTGATGATATTTGGAAATCCAACACATCCATGTCGAAGAGGAGCTCGACGCCGAACTAACCCAAGTGGTTTCGTGTCGATCGGAGCTACGGATTGACCGTGGTGGCTAAAACAATACGAACTGTCCAGAAAGTTCCAGATTTCGCTGTTCAACTCTGGGCCGGTCCAGAGGACTCATCATTGATGATATGAAGAATCTACTTTGACCATCTTTTAGAACACATCCATATATGAATAACCACAAAAGTTTCAGATCAAAAGGATGTGTGGTTTGATCGTACCGGTTGAAGAAAGATGGACCATCCAGAAAGATCCAACTGTGCAGAGTTTATAAAAGCCCTAAGTGTTCTAATTTTCGGACCACATTTTGGGATTGTTTTGGACAATCTAATCCATCTATCATGTAGAGGATGAAGTTTTCTACTAATGTTTAAAATTTGAGATCAATCCGACCTCTGTACACTCCAGGGCGTTGAAAGCAAGATGACTGGTTCTGAAGGTACCCAAAGTGCGGGATTTTGAGAGGCGGTCGGTGATGTGATTGGTGGGCCCATTCAGAGGATAATCTTGGAAATCTAAATCATCTATGAGGAAGATCACATTACAAGGAAGCTACAAACCAAATTTGAAGGCAATCCGACCATTGGTTAAGCCGTACCAGGCGAAACAAATTCTGCTATGTTGCTGTACTATTGCTGCACTATAAAAGGAGGTGCTCTCTTCTATTCCAAATCAACCAAGGACGTGGGAAGCAAGGAGTTCAAGTCTCAGGAGGCTACCTAGCCTCCTCCAGCTAGTTTTTCTTCCTTTTCTTAGTTCTAGTTCTAGTTTTAATATGCTTTTCCTTAGCTAACCTCTTAGCTAGAGCTAGAGGTGAAATTTGTAGTTGGCTCCAATGCTTTAATTCTTTTATTTCAAGTACCCTTTTCTTAATTTTGGATTTTGAAGTTCTAGTTTGAATAAAGTTTGGATTTTTAGATGAATTATGAGAGTTTGTGTGCTCCGGACATGAGTTCCTTGCAATTCTCTGAAATTACCATGATTGGGTTATTTGAATTTGAATTGTAGTAACCCTTGAGCATGCCATAGTCCATAGGCATGGCTGTTACTCCGAAGGCTACAAGTTCAAGTTCTATGTGCTTCATTAGAACTAGAAATCTGATTTCCAGATTTAAGTGGGATTGTTGTGCTTGAATGTTATATCTTCCAATTAGATGAGAGATAGGACTTTGATTCTAATTGTGTTGTACTTGGATGAATGGATTGGCATTAGACCACTACAAGTGGATCCTTGATGCTCTAGTTCTTCTTAATTTCAGATTTTCCTATTTTATGTGAAAAACTACTTTCTTAAACTTCTTAGATTCTAGTTATTAGAGTAGTTGGAATTGTTTACTTCTTTCCCTGTGGATCGACCTCGGTCTTACCGAGATTTATTACTACATCGCAGCCTTACACTTGAGGCGAGCGAACAATTTGCAGTGTGGCCTCTTCTATTGAGTATTCGGACCTGGTCGGACGACCGATCCTGGGCTATGGACGACCGGTCGGACGACCGGTCTTCAGTGTATTTTTCTGCTTTCTTTCTTCTCTCTTTTGCTTCTTTCTTCCATCCTTTGACGCTTGGTCTTTTGATCTTCAATGCTTGTAAATAGTGCCTTTAAGCCTTTAATTGATGAGTCCTCTCTCTCTCATTCCTATATCTACAAAACCATGAATTAGTTAGGTCTTTAATCATGTATTTCAAGCATAGTTAGTGATAAAATGGGGTTAGAATATGCACATTTAAGAGCTTAACACACCCCCTAACCAGCATTTTGCTAGTCCCGAGCAAAACATGCATGAAACAAATTCAATTCTCTAAAATCCAACTCTCCTTTAGAAACTGTGTTTCTATCCATTCCAAGACATACAAGTGTAAAATTTAGAAAAACTAGGTGATAGAAGTTGAAACCTGAAACTCTCAAAACATAATAAGTGTCCATATGAAATTCCCGCTGATTGATTGATAAACAGAAGAACTTGAACAAATTCAACCTAGTGTGCGTAGTGAAAGTTCATCTCATGAGTTTCTAGGATTATCTTCTTCATAGATCAACTAAACTATAGATCTCAAGGTGTATAGAGCAACAACAAGCCTATGACAGGAATTTGCCTTACTATCCTTCCGACGACTTTCACACTACGTCCCATTTCCCGCTTTGGTTACGGGTAGACCATCCCCCGGTTGGTAATAGGTAGCCCTTTTCGGAATTTTCCACCATGTTTTCCATCATTCCCAATTTTCATCCTTCCTTTTCCTTTTTCTTTTACATTAGATAGGATTTTTAGAAATCCATATCTTTCGTTATTTTCCCATGGACAAGGATCGACAAAGTACCCCGGCTTGGTTCCTCAACTCTTCAAATCTAAGTCTAGCCAATCCACAAATCACATAATCCTTTCAAATCATACAAATCGTATAATGTGAACTAGGTGTAAAAGTGTTCAAATTTTCTGTCAATCATATAAATAGGGGAATTCACATATAAAACCATTATATTAAGAGAAGTTCAAGCTTGCAACATCATTCACTTCGTATCGCCTCTTCTTATACTCATATCATCTCGATTGCATAGAAACAAAGTTTTCCAAAATAGTTTTGAATTGTTGAAAAATTGAAAAAGTTCCTACATAATTGCTCGAGATGTTACAAAACACTGGATTCATCCTAGTGATCCTACACCCCCCAACCAAATCTTGCATTATCCTCAATGTAAAAGATATGCAATGAACAAAACATGAGAGCAATTTGAAAATAAAGGGGAGTGAGCAATGATAGTACCTGAGAGAATGAAAAGTGGAATTCTACCTCTTAACAAACCTATGAAACAATAAACAAAAGAAACACAATCCTAATCCTAACTACTCTATACCTCCATCAAACTAGGAGATCAAAAATCCTGATACGCAAGATCAGTCAGAGGTATGGACATACCTTCTGAAGGAAACTTCTCAAAGAACGGCTTTAATCGCTGACCATTCACTTTAAAGATGTTGCCATTCCTTGGATTGAACAACTCGACGGTCCCGTATGGGTAGAAAGTTTGTAAAATGTAGGGACCGGTCCATCGAGATCTTAATTTCCTCGAAAATAAGTGTAAGCGAGAATTATACATAAGGACTTTTTGATTAATTATGAAAGTCTTACGAAGAATGTTCTTATCATGGAATACCTTCAGTCTTATCCTTGTAAATTCTCGCATTTTCATATGCTTCATTCCGGAGTTCCGCAAGTTCATTCAATTGAAGTTTACGCAACGAGCTAGCTTTGTCAGAATCAAAATTCATCTTCTTTATTGCCCAATAAGCCCTATGTTCCAACTCCACGGGAAAGTAACAAGCTTTCCCATAGACAAGTCTATAGGGAGACATTCAAATGGAGGTCTTGAAAGCAGTACGGTAAGCCCAGAGTGCATCGGTAAGTCGAAGCGATCAATCCTTGCGATCGGGGTTCACCGTTTTCTCCAAAATATGTTTAATCTCCCTATTGGATATCTCAGCTTGTCCACTCGTTTGTGGGTGATAGGGAGTGCTCACTTTATGATTAATGCCATATTTCTTCATTAAGGCTTCAAATGGGCGATTACAAAAGTGAGACCCTCCATCACTAATGATGACTCGAGGTATTCCAAACCGGGAAAGAATATTCTCTTTTAAGAAACGAATGACTGTTTTATGGTCATTATTCTAGCATGGGATCGCCACGACCCATTTGGACACATAGTCGACGGCAAGCAAGATATATAAGTTTTCAAAAGAAGATGGGAATGGACCCATGAAATCGATGCCCCAACAATAAAAAAATTTGATTAGTAAGATGGGATTGAGTGGCATCATATTTCTACGGGAGATTCCCCCCAATTTCTGACAAGGCTCACATGTTTTACAAAACTCATGGGTGTCCTTGAACATAGTGGGCCAATAAAACCCACATTGTAGAATTTTGGCGGTGGTCTTCTTAGCCGAAAAGTGGCCACCACACACCTGAGAATGACAAAAGGAGATGATACTGTGTTGCTCATCATTCGACACACATCTCCTTATAATTTGATCAGGACAATACTTGAATAAGTAAGGATCGTCCCATAGGAATTTCCTCACCTTGTTGAAGAACTTATCTCTATCTTGCTTTTTCCAATGTGTTGGAAATGTACCTGTAGCAAGATAGTTAGCAATGTCCGCATACCATGGCAATTGGGAGACTTTAAAAAGTTGTTCATCAGGAAACATGTCATTGATCGCGGTCATCTCAGGGGAATCGGTGAGAACAAGTCGAGAGAGATGGTCAGCCACTACATTTTCTACTCCTTTCTTATCTCGTATTTCTATGTCAAATTCTTGGAGTAGGATGATCTATCTTAACAAACGTGGCTTGCATCCTTCTTAGAGAGAAGGTACTTAAGCGCGGCATGGTCCGTGAATATGATGATCTTGGATCCAATCAAGTAGGATCTAAACTTATCCAAGGCAAAAACTACGGCTAAAAGTTCTTTTTCTGTAGTAGTGTAGTTTGCTTGGGCTAAGTTTAAGGTTCTACTTGCATAGTAGATAACACATGGCTTTTTCTCTTTTCTTTGGCCTAGCACAGCCCCAATAGCATATTCGCTCGCATCGCACATAATTTGAAAAGGAAGGCTCCAATCAGGTGGTTGTATTATGGGAGCACATGTCAACATACCTTTGAGTTTGGTAAAGGCATTTTGACAATCTTCATTCCACTCGAATGAGTTCTCCTTTTGAAGTAGGTTACATAAAGGACGAGAGAGTGAACTGAAGTCCTTTATGAATCGTCTATAAAATCCGGCATGACCCAAAAAGGACCGCACATCTCGTATGCTCTTGGGTGGTGGAAGGTTAGAGATAAGATCGATTTTCGCTTTGTCCACCTCGATTCCATTTTGTGAGACGATGTGACCAAGTACAATTTCCTTTTGAACCATGAAGTGACATTTCTCCCAATTCAACACAAGGTTCTTCTCTTCACATCTTTTCAACGTAGATTTCAAGTGCATAAGGCACTTATCAAATCTACAACCAAATACCGAGAAATCATCCATGAAGATTTCAAGAATTGTCCCCACCATATCAGAAAAAATACTCAACATACAACGTTGAAAAATGGTAGGGGCATTACATAGTCCAAATGGCATCCTTCGATAGGCGAAAGTACCGAATGAACATGTGAATGTTGTTTTCTCTTGGTCCTCTAGGGCGATCTCTATTTGGTTGTACCCTGAATAGCCATCAAGGAAGCAAAAATGGGAATGACCCGCCAACCTTTCTAAAATTTGATCAACAAACGGTAGGGGGAAGTGGACTTTCCTCGTAACTGTGTTTAGCTTCCTGTAGTCAATGCACATTCTCCAACTGGTAGTGACTCTGGTTGGTATGAGTTCATTATTGGCATTGGCTACGATGGTTATTCCAGATTTCTTAGGCACCACTTGAGTTGGGCTCACCCATTGACTATCGAATATTAGGTAAATGATACCCGCATCCAATAGTTTCACCACTTCGGCCTTAACTACATCCTTCATGTTTGGATTGAGTCATCTTTATGGTTTCCTCGATGTCTTCGTATTCTCCTCAAGGTATATGCGATGAGTACAAATCAATGGGTCTATGCCTTTGAGATCCGCAATCGACCATCCAATTGCACTATTATGCTCTATTAGAGTGGCTATTAGCCTACTCTCTTGTTCCTCATCTAAGTGGGAAGAAATCATTACCGTATATGTCTCATCTCGACCTAAATATACGTATTTCAACTCACTTGGTAATGGTTTTAGGTCGAGTGTTGGTGCCTTGATATTGGATAGGAGGGGCTTGTTCTCGTTTAAGGGTAACGATTCAAATAGTGCCCTCCATCTTTTGTTATCAAGTACCGGCATCACATCTAAAATGGCATCCATCTCTCGTATTGTGTTATCATTTATCTCATAAGAGTGGGCCACACATCCTCCAAAGGGTCGGAATATAATGTCAGGGGGAATGTATCCTCCACGAATGATTCAATCAAATTTATCTCGTGGATCTCATCATCAACTTCCTGTGGTTGTTTGCATAAATCAAATATGTTTAGCTCGAGTGTCATATTTCCAAAGGACATTTGTACAAGCCCGTTTCTACAATTGATAATCGCATTTGAAGTAGCTAGAAAAGGGTGGCCAAGTATGACGGGAATTTGAGCACCGGTGCCTATTACGGGATGTGTATCCAAGACAATAAAGGCTACTGGGTAGTAGAATTTATCCACTTGGACTAAGACATCCTCAATCACTCCTCTCGGTATATGAATTGATCTATCAGCAAGTTGGAGTGTGGTTTTGGTGGGTTTCAATTCACCTAACTCAAGTTCATAAACCGAGTATGAAATGAGGTTAACACTTGCCCCTAAATCAAGTAATGCTTGTTTAATCCAGTAATCTCCTATGATTCATGAGATGGTTGGACTACCCGGATCCTTGTATTTTTGGGGCACCTCTTTTTTTATAATAGCACTCAAATTCTTAGTCAAAAGTACTTTGTTGTGAACATTGTGTTTCCTTTTGACCGTACACAATTCCTTTAGAAATTTGGCATAGGATGGTATTTGCTTTATGGCATCCAACAACGGGATGTTGATCTTCACTTGCTTAAAAACCTCTAAAATTTCTAGGTTTTTGTCTAAAGGTTTGGGGAAATCAACCTTTGGGGAAACGAGGTAACTGGCTTGTATTGCCTTTTCGGTTCTTTCTTTTGTGGAGTGTTGTTTGGGCTATCATCCTCTTCGGAACTTTTCGGATCATTAGGCTTTGGGGCTTTCACCATATTAAATTTATCGATTATTTTCCCACTTCTCAAAGTGGTGATAGCTTGAACATGCTCCGTATGTTGTGAGGATGAGCTTGCGTCTTGTATCTCAAATTGGGTCCTTGGGTTAGGAAGAGGTTGGGCGGGAAGTGTGCCTTTCTAATACTGAGGTGAGATTCAACTCTAGCCATTGAGGTTTTCAAGTCATTGATGGCTTGAGTTGAATTTTGATTAAATTTCAATTGCTGTTGCATGAACCCATCAATTTTCAGAGAATTAGTCTTGTTATACTCATCTTGAACCGATACGAATGCAGCCAACATCTCCTCTAGCGTAGCTTTTGGTGTAATGACTAGGAATGACCTAGTAAGGGTTGAGCTTGAGGGGTATTGTTTGCATTCGCAGTGGGTCCATTCCTCCAACTGAAGTTGGGATGGTTCTTCCAACTAGAATTATACGTGTTTGAGTTTGGAGCACTAAATTGTCGTTGATAACTGTTTATGGCATTTGATTGTTCTTGTAAGATATCTTGGACTGCTGAAATTGTGGGACAATCTTATGTTGCATGTTAATTTTCGGCACAAATTCCACAAACAGTTTCAACGTCTTTTGAGTTGATCGTCTCTCCTTTCTTTAATTCCATGGCCTCGATTTTTCTTGTTAGGCTAGCCACACGTGCACTTATATTATCCTCTTCTGAGAGGACATAAATTCCTCATTTTTCCTTTTGTTGGCTAGTCTTGGAATTTGTTGGTCTAGATGTATCCCAAGACTGTGCATTCTCGGTCAATTCATCAAAATAGTCCCATGCTTCCTCAGCTTCCTTATTCATGAATTCTCCATTACACATCATCTCTACGAATTGGCGCATGGGTGAAGTCAGTCCTTTATAGAAAAAGCTTATAACCCGCCAAATTTCATAGCCATGATGTGGCATGCATTTTATAAGTCCTTAAACCTCTCCCAACATTGGAAGAAAGTCTCATCCTCCTTTTAGGCAAAATTCATGATAAGGCGCCTCAACATGTTCGTTTTGTGAGTAGGGAATAACTTTTTAATGAACTCCCTGGACATCTCAGTCCATGTGCCAATTGATCGTGGCCTTAATGCATGAAGCCAACCTTTAGCTTTATCTTTAAGGGTAAAAGGAAATAATTTAAGTCTCACCACATCATCAGTTACGTTTGCAACGTGCATGGTGGCTATCACCTCATCAAATTCCTTAAGGTGTTGATAGGCACTTTCACTGTCTAGTCCATGGAATCTTGGGAGGAGTTGGATTACTCCCGGTTTCAAATCTATGTTCCCTGCATTTTGTGAAAAAATTATGCATGAGGGAGTGCTCGCTCTTGCTGGTTGCAAGTAATCACGTAGTGTACTTGGTCGGGGAATATTCTCAAACACATTTTCTCTCGTTTCGGTTTGGTTTTGGCCCAGATTTTGATTGGCCATAGGATTGGGTTGATTTGCATCCATATTTTCAGACAAAGTTGGAGAATTTAAATGTCTCTTAGCACGTGGCTCTCTATCAATTCCTTCTACTATTCCCCCTCCACTAATGAGTCGGTTATTAGAATTTCGAACCCAATGTGGCATGCAAATCCTAAAAGAATGAAACAAGAAAGAAAGAAGAATTCTTCCTTCCTTTCTTTACTCCTCTCTAAGACCAAAGCACAAGGTGTCTTGCAATGGCTGAGCCAGAAGCAAGGATAGAGATCGATTTCTCCTGGTCAATAGGGGTTCAAAGAATTCCCCACCCACTCTTTGAGTCTTTTGAGAAAAGTGCAGAAAAAGAAGAAAGAGGAATAGGATTGAGAAGAGAAATCTCTGAGCACGAGGTGATCCAAGATGGCAATGCCGACCAATAGGAATCAAGGCGGTACAATGCCAACCTATCAGAGATCAAAAGAGGAGTCTCCACCCACTCTACAAGAGATGAATATGATATGAATGAATAGGGAGAAGAAGAAGAGTAAGGTTAGAAAGATAAAACCTGATTTAAGAACTTAAGACCCCTAGCTTCTTCTCCAATTTCCTAAAATCCCTGCAAAAGAAAAAAATCAAAATAAAACAAATTAAGTTAGTACTATTCCTAAAAATTTCAATAGAAACTATCTTCAGAAATTTTGTTAAAACCGTCAAAGTTCCCGGCAACGGCGCCAAAAACTTGTTCGCTTCCCCAAGTGTAGGGTTGCGATGTAGTAATAATCTCGGTAAGCCCGAGTCGATCCACAGGGACTTGTGTAGGAATTCACAAAACACTTCTAATGGTTTCTACTGAAGAACTAACCAAACAGAATTTAGTAATTTGATTGGAGATAATAATTCTGAACTAAATTGAAGGTAATCAATTAATAAAAGGCACTGGGGGTTCAAGGATCCACTTGTAGCAATCCTTAGTGCTCAATTCGCTGTGGTTTCTTACCTTCTCAACTAGAATCGAAATTAAGTTCTATCTAGTCGAATGATAGACCAGTTAAAACAAACAATCTGTCATATGCATGATTGCTACAATCCGAAGATTGCACACCCAAGTGCAAGTAGCGAAGTAGTAAAATACTCGGTAAGACCGAGGTCGATCCACAGGGATTGGGGTTAAGAACACTTAGAGGAATTAGTTTAGGTGTGAGAGATGAAATCTGGTTTAATCCACGAGAGTGGAGCAAGTTGTGTGTGGTGAAAGACAAAAATAGAAAAGGGGCTAAGGCATTAGGGATCCACCTTTGATTCATTCACAAGATTTGATTTATTGGTCCAACTATAACTCAACTGGAATTGAATAAAGATTCATTCCAATCGGAAGATGAAACAGTTAAACTATTTGCATATTTCATAAAAGATAGTGATCTGAACCGATTGATTTGACCATGAAGCACTCGCTAGTTGATCGCAGGGAATTCCAAGCATCCACTGTGCTCGGAGTCGACAATGGATCAAGGAATTGTACAGATCAACAACTTTGCCAACAAGTCAACCGATAAGATCACAATTCATACGATCAAATGCATACTTACAAGATTGGAGGCTTTGATTGACCGATCCAACCGTTAAGATCTCGTCTATCGATCGCAGGGAATCCAAAGCATCTAATGTGCCCGGAGGCTACAATGGATCAAGGGATTTTACAGATCGATGACTTTACCTGCACTAGCTCGATGACCGTAGGGAATCCAAAGCATCCAACGTGCCCCGAGTCGACGATGGATCAAGGGACTTTATCGATCATGAACTAACTAATTGGTGTGCAAGGGATCCCAAGCATCCAACGTGCCCGGAGTCGACGATGGATCAAGGGGTTTGCACAACAATAGCGTCCACCGAGGTGGATAACCAAACCAATCAACCAAAGAGAACTCCAACAATTACACCACACAATGTTGAACCAAAAGAACCAAGGCTTGCGAATTTCTTCAAAGGCTTCACCCCTAGCCTTAGCTAGAGGTTTAGCCAACCATGCTACAATGGAAGACTAAATTCTCTACAAAGAAAAAACTATACTACTCTACACTACAAAAGAAAGAAAGAAAGAAAACTAAAGAGAAGAGAGGAGTTGTAGAGAATGGGGATGATGAGAATGAGAGGGAGAGGAGCTTCTTTTATAGCCTCATGAGAAGCTCCCAAGCCTAGGTGGCACACCAAAAGTTTCTTTAGGTTTGGGAATGGAGTTAGGCTTGGAGTGCCCAAAGCAAACTTTGCTTTTAGGTTCGGGCTTGGAGTTAGGCTTGGATGGACATGTGGCAAGAAAAGTACTCTAATCCTGGGTGTCACTCCAAGCCTAAAGCAAACTTTTCTTTTAGGTTTGGGCTTGGAGTGAGGCTTGGATGATGAGGTGGCATTCCATGCCTTACACATGTGTGGGGAGAGAGAGAGAGAGAGAGAGAGAGAGAGAGAGAGCTTCTCTCTTGTTTGCAAACGTGTGGGGGAGAAGAGCTGCTGGCTTTTTGATGGGGTCCACCTTGTTGTGTGATGGACGGCTGGAGAATTGAGATCTGTTTGCTGGTGTGCTGGTGCTGCAGATGGTTGGACGGCTGGAGAGGACTGCACGTGTGAGGGTGAGGTGATGATGTTGAAGGTGGAGGGAGTGGACGGTGGATTTGGGACATCCAAATCTGGACGGTGCTGCTGGTACGTTGGAGTGGGGCCCATCTTGATGGACGGCTGCTGTTTGAAACAGCATGATGTTGGAGATGGGATTGATGATGGTGGTTGGTCCTGATGAAGCAGCTGCAGACGGTGTTGGCGTTGATGATGGATGGCTGCTGATGAACGGTGCTGGAGATCTCCAGCTACTGGACGGTCTTGAAGGTTTGGACTGTTGGCCGTCTGAAGATGAAGGTGGATCTGCCTTCCTTGTGCAGCACGTGTTGATGGATGATGGAGAGCTTGGTGGCGTTGAAGATGGTGGGCCTGGATGATGGATGGTGGAATTTGGACGGTGGAGCTGTTCTCCTATTGCTGGAGGCCATCTGCTGCACGTGTTGTAGCTGGACGGTGGAATGGACTGCAGCTGCACGTGTGATTGCTGATGGTAACTCCACACTGCACACGTGCTGTCCATTGTAGATGGACGGTTGATGATGAGGAGTTGTTGTCCAGTGACAGTTGCTGGAGGTGTTGAACCTTGCTGCACATTTGAGATGGAGATGGCTCCACAATGCTGAACCATCAGGGCCATTGATCCAATGAAAGTGTGGCCTCCAAAATGCATGGCTTTGATAAGGTCCTTAGAGACTTTGAATCCATCATAGAGTATTGTCCAATCTTCGATCTTTACGCCCTGATTTCCCTCAGGATTGTCATACACTTGACGTTGATTTCTTTTGGGCACTAAATCGTCCTGATTGACTCGGATTTTGTCCAACCTCTCCTGATCACCTGAAGATAGAAAATTCACCTAATGAGAGATAATTAACTGGAAAAACAATGATAATGCCCTTAACAACCAGGGTTAATTATACAATATTAGGTACTCATCAATGATTCATGCATATGATTCTCTCAATTAAAGCTAGGACCTGAGCACACTCAATTGCATAGGTCAGTCCCAATTCCAATAGGTTAAGATCACAATCATAAACATCATTAAATCCTGTCACAAGATAAAACTAGATCATGATTTGAACTTGATTCAAATCACATACACAATCTTACATAATCCAGAATTTCCAGAAAAATAGACTTTTGGTGTGAAGCTCCCACATGAAGATCATAGATATAGAGCATATTGAATCCAATTCCTCAGATCATACAGGTTTAGACTAGCTCAAAACAATTAAGAACTCAAGCAATTCTTCTAAACATCCATGAGCCATCATAAGATTAAGAAAAACTACTTAGAACTTTCTTTAAACTTCAAACCATTGTTCTTCACTAATATTCCAACTTAAAACCAAATCAAACGAATTGAAACATCTTAGATTCACTATAAGCTTCACCTCCTACCCTAGCTAAGAGGTTTAGCCGTTTATGATCCAAGGAAACATGAAACAAACTAAACAAAACATAAAACTAAAAGAACAAACTAGGAGAAGTTGTAGAACTCCGAATCCGACTTCCGCCATCTCCCACCGTGCTCAATCACTTCTAAGATGCCCTAGGAACGATCCTTAGGTCTCCTTTTATAGTGGAGAAGCTCTGCTGCATCGGAATCATCTAAAAATTGTGTAAGGTTACGCAGTGCACAGAGAATTTTGGAGTCCGGAATTGGAAAGCTTCTGTTACGCAGACGACCGGTCGCACGATCGGTCTGAGCTCCTAGACGACCGGTCTCAAAAATGCAAAAAAAGTCCAGAGAGTTTTCATAATTTTAGTCCCCAAAAATTTAATTCAAGGACCGGTCTGAGCAGTGGACGACCGGTCGCATGACTAGTCCTGATAGGTCCAGTGAGATTTGCAGTGTGGCCTCTTCTGTTGAGTATTCGGACCGGTCGGACGACCGGTCCTAGGCTATGGACGACCGGTCTTCAGTGTATTTTTCTGCTTTCTTTTGTTCTCTCTTTTGCTTCTTTCTTCCATCCTTTGATGCTTGGACTTTTGATCTTCAATGCTTATAAATAGTGCCTTTAAGCCTTCAATTGATGAGTCCTCTCTCTCATTGTTCGCTCTCCTCAAGTGTAAGGTTGCGATGTAGTAATAAATCTCGGTAAGACCGAGGTCGATCCAAAGGGAAAGAGGTAAACAATTCCAAGTACTCTAATAACTAGAATCTAAGAAGTTTGAGAAGATAGTTTTTCACATAAAATAGAAAAATCTGAAATTAGGAAGAACTAGAGCATCAAGGATCCACTTGTAGTAGTCCAATGCCAATCCATTCATCCAAGTACAACATAATTAGAATCAAAGTCCTTTCTCTCATCTAATTAGAAGATATAACATTCAAGCACAAACAGTCCCACTTAAATCTGAAAATCAGATTTCTAGTTCTAATGAAGCACATAGAACTTGAACTTGTAGCCTTCGGAGTAACAGCCATGCCTATGGACTATGCCATGCTCAAGGGTTACTACAATTCGAATTCAAACAACCCAATCATGGTAATCTCAAAGAATTGCAAGGAACTCATGTCCGGAGCACACAAACTCTCACGAAACTTCTAAAAAACCAAACTTTATTCAAACTAGAACTTCAAAATCCAAAATTAAGAGAAGGGTACTTGAAATAAAAGAATTAAAGCATTGGAACCAACTATAAATTTCACCTCTAGCTCTAGCTAAGAGGTTAGCTAAGGAAAAGCATATTAAAACTAGAACTAGAACTAAGAAAAGGAAGAAAAACTAGCTGTAGGAGGCTAGGTAACCTCCTAGGACTTGAACTCCTTGCTTCCCACGTCCCTTGCTTGATTTGGAGTAGAAGAGAGCACCTCCTTTTATAGTGCAGCAATAGTACAGCAACATAGCAGAATTTGTTTCGCTTAGTACGGCTTAACCAATGGTCGGATTGCCTTCAAATTTGATTTGTATCTTCCTTGTAATGTGATCTTACTCATAAATGATTTAGATTTTCAAGATTATCTTCTGAATAGGCCCACCAATCAGATCAGCGACTGCCTCTCAAAATCGCACACTTCGGGTACCTTCAAAACCAGTCATCTTGCTTTCAATGCCTCGGAGTGTACAGATGTCGGATTGATCTCAAATTTTTAACATTGGTAGAAAACTTCCTTCTCTAGATGATAGAGGGATTAGATTGTCCAAAACAAACCCAGAATGTGGTCCGAAAATTAGAACACTTAGGGCTTTTATAAACTCTGCGCAGTTGAATCTTTCTGGATGGTCCATCTTTCTTCAACTGGTACGATCAAACCACACATCCTTTTGATCTAAGACTTTTGTAGTTATTCATATATGGATGTGGTCTAAAATTTGATCAAAGTAAATTCTTCATATCATCAATGATGGGTCACCTGGACCGGCCCGAGTGGAACAGTGAAATCTGGAACTTTCTGGACAGTTCGTATTGTTTTGGCCACCACGGTCAATCCGTAGCTCCGATCGACACGAAACCACTTGAGTTATTTTGGCGTCGAGCCCCTCTTCAACATGGATGTGTTGAATTTCCAAATATCGTCAAGATGGGCCCAGAAAACTGGACCAAAAAACCAAAAACGGGAATAGCTTGCTGCCTGAAATTTGGAAGACTGAAATTACATGGCCGACCGGTCAAGACCTGTCTGGCAGGTGTTCAGGGAGTGCAGCCGACCGGTCTAGATCGGTCTTGACCGGTCCGGCCTTCTTGGCTACCGGTCTTGACCGGTCGGACCCAGTTTCTGCATTGTTTCTTCTTTCTTTTCTTCTCTCCTTCCTCTCTCTTTGCTTTCTTCTTTCTTTGGCCCACCTTGGGTCTTCATCCAAGGCTCCTAAATGTCTCTTCTTGGTCTCCAATTAGATGAAGTCTGCTCTCATTCCTACAATCACAAAACCTACATTAGATGGGCCTTTTAAACATGCAAACCATGCATATAATGTGATGTAATGGGCCATATCATGTATAAATTGGAGGTTCAACACACCCCCCAACCAGGTTTTTGCTAGTCCCGAGCAAAACATGCGTTAAACAATTTCAAACCTCCAAACCAACTCTCCTTCAGAAACCATGTTTCTATCCCTTCCAAGACATACAAGTATAAAATTTGGAGAAATTAGGTGATAGAAATTGAAACCTTAAACTCTCAAAGCATAATAAGTGTCTACATGAAATTCCCGTTGATTGATTGATAAATAGAAGAACTCGAACAACTTCAACCTAGTGTGCATAGTGAAAGTTCATCTCATGAGTTTCTGGGATTATCTTCTTCATAGATCAACTAAACTATAGATCTCAAGGTGTATAGAGCAACAATAAGCCTATGATAGGAATTTGCCTTACCGTCCTTCCGACGGCTTTCACACTACGTCCCATTTCCGGCTTTGGTTACGGGTAGACCATCCCCCGGTTGGTAATAGGTAGCCCTTTTCGGAATTTTTCACAATTTTTCTATCATTCCCAATTTCATCCTTCCTTTTCATTTTTCTTTTAAATTAGATAGGATTTTTAGAAATCCATATCTTTGTTATTTTCCCATAGACAAGGATGGACAAATTACCCCGGCTTGGTTTCTCAACACCTTAAATCAAAGTCTAGCTAATCCACAAATCACATAATCCTTTCAACCCATGAAAATCGTGTAATGTGAACTAGGTGTAAAAGTGTTCAAATTTTCTATCAATCACATAAATAGGGGAATTCACATATAAAACTATTATATTAAGAGAAGTTCAAAGCTTGCAACATCACTCACTTCGTATCTCCTCTTCTTATACTCGTATCATCCCAAATGCATAGAAACAAAGTTTTCCAAAAGAGTTTTGAATTTTTAGAAAATTCAAAAAAATTTGCACATATGATGCTCGAAATATTGCAAACTGCTAGATGAAGAATCTCATCTCACCCCCCAACCAAAATCTTACATTGTCCTCAATGTAACAAGATATACAATAAGCATGACATGAGAGCAATGCAATAAAACAAAGGAGAGTGAGAACGAGAATACCTGAGGTAGCAAGTTGATCAATGCTATCATCTTCCAGTTCTCTCGATGAGACTTATTCAATCCTAATTTCAGAAAAATAAATCCTAACCTACCTACCCACCTTTGATTAGTCTGATCGACTACATGATTAAATTTGAGCAGGATCTTCATGAATTTCAATAAATTTCTCATGAGGACCATCCAAAGTCCTACTCGACAGTAAACATGTGTGCTTCTTATCATTGAAGTCCAATCGTATTGTGCACCACATACATAAAAGGAAGAGATAAGAGCAGCAAAAAGATATCTCCTCAAATTCTGATATGGGTTATGATCGATAAAAAAGGGGTCCTCCCAATCAGAATTTCAATGGCCTGAAGGACCCATGATGGTGGAGAGACATTCATCGTGTATTCTTCAGTTAAAGTTGTCTCCTCCACAATTTCAGAATTATGTGGTGCTTCCACAAACAATGGTAAAGAATGTAAATCAGTGGAATTGTGTTCTTCAGGCACCGACACCATGTCTAACAAAATGTCCAACTCCTTAATCATCTCATCATCAAGATCATAAGATTGGGCCAAGCACTCCTCTAGGGAATCGAGATAATCGGATGAAGGATCATGATCTTGCTTGAGTGAGTGCAAAAATTCAATTTCGATGGTGAGGGACTCGCCCTCCATAGAGTGGAATTCTTCCAAACTAGGTTCTCCATAACTAGTATGAGGCACCAAGTCGGAAGTATGCAAGGCTTTAACAATCTCTTGAATAATGGGGTCGTTTGAATTTTCAAAGTGAGCCAAGCATTCATCCAAAGAATCTGAATTTTCACTCATGGGAGTCTCATTCTCCACATTAAAATTAAGCATGTCAAGTTGGTGGAGTGACTCAAAAATATCAACCTCGGCCATCTCTCTAGCATGCATATCCTCTAGAGACTCATAATCATTATGCCCTTGGGAAAAAGAAATCATAGGTTCATAACCATTCACCAAACCCTCATTGTAGGCAACCCCACTACCGCTTTCAAATTTTATGGATTCCTCGGGTTCGTCAACCGTCATTGAAATCTCTTCATCATTAAGTTCAAAGTATCCAAAAGAGATAGTGGACTCACCATAATTGATGATGACATTGGGATCATCAAAATCAATCTCCTCTAAAAGTCTATTCATTAGATCCGAAGAAGGTGGGACTTGGGTAGCCCCATCCTCCTCATTAAAGGGGATTGATTTGATGCCCCCAATTTCGGGCTCAACGTCTTCACAAGATGGCGAGTAAGCTTGATTTGATTGTTCATCTATATACTCATTCCATATTTCCTCAAGTATTTGTGTATACTTATCATCACAAGAGGAAGATGTTTTAGGGTGATTGTTAATAACCATGGTTGGTTCCTCCCTTGAACAAGGAGAATGGTGGTTTCCCCAATTAAGACCGTACGCATTGTAGGATGAAGAATTATATGATGGTTGATAGGCATATCCATACAAGTGATCATGCATAGTCTTAACCGGTTGGCCACTATTCACTCGTTCCTTTTGTTGTTGCACACCTCCTACCACAACCAGTGGAACACTTAAGTTATTTTCAATCCGGTAATCACGTAATGTTTTTCTCGGATGATCATTATTCAATTTTGCTTCGTTCCGGTATTCCCCCATCGTCTTACATCGTGTCTCAATATGCGTATTGCTTTCATTAATGTAATCACGCATCGTCTTACGTGGGGGGTTAGTGGAGGCTCTTTGAATCTCAGAAAAATACTCATGCTTGGAGGGATCCCGATCACAATGAGTTTGGGTCCCCCAATCCAACGTCTCATCCTCCAAAAGGTACTTGTACGCACTCGTCCAATCATACATGATGAAATTTTAAGGAATAGGAAACTACCATAATCTAAAAAAAAGAACAAAAAGAAGGGAGATGGAGAGATGTTACCCAATAGAGTGAGATATATGTCAGCAACAATGTCCTACAAAATCCAACAAAAATTGTTAGTAATCTAGAAAAAAAATCAGAAAATCTAATTCTATAAAAATTGAAAATCCTACCTAACTAAGACTACTCTATAGCTACTAGAACAATTAGAACCGTTTAACCTCTCCCCTGCAACGGCGCCAAAAACTTGTTCGCTCGCCTCAAGTGTAAGCCTGCGATGTAGTAATAAATCTCAGTAAGACCGAGGTCGATCCACAGGGAAAGAGGTAAACAATTCCAAGTACTCTAATAACTAGAATCTAAGAAGTTTGAGAAGATAGTTTTTCACATAAAATAGAAAAATCTGAAATTAAGAAGAACTAGAGCATCAAGGATCCACTTGTAGTAGTCCAATGCCAATCCATTCATCCAAGTACAACACAATTAGAATCAAAGTCCTATCTCTCATCTAATTGGAAGATATAACATTCAAGCACAAACAGTCCCACTTAAATCTGAAAATCAGATTTCTAGTTCTAATGAAGCACATAGAACTTGAACTTGTAGCCTTCGGAGTAACAGCCATGCCTTGGACTATGGCATGCTCAAGGGTTACTACAATTCGAATTCAAACAACCCAATCATGGTAATCTCAAAGAATTGCAAGTAACTCATGTCCGGAGCACACAAACTCTCACAAAACTTCTAAAAAACCAAACTTTATTCAAACTAGAACTTCAAAATCTAAAATTAAGAAAAGGGTACTTGAAATAAAAGAATTAAAGCATTAGAACGAACTACAAATTTCACCTCTAGCTCTAGCTAAGAGGTTAGTTAAGTAAAAGCATATTAAAACTAGAACTAGAACTAAGAAAAGGAAGAAAAACTAGCTGTAGGAGGCTAGGTAGCCTCCTAGGACTTGAACTCCTTGCTTCCCACGTCCCTTGCTTGATTTGGAATAGAAGAGAGCACCTCCTTTTATAGTGCAGCAATAGTACAGCAACATAGCAGAATTTTTTTTGCTTGGTACGGCTCAACCAATGGTCGGATTGCCTTCAAATTTGATTTGTAGCTTCCTGTAATGTGATCTTACTCATAGATGGTTTAGATTTTCAAGATTATCTTCTGAATGGGCTCACCAATCAGATCAGCGACCGCCTCTCAAAATAGCGCACTACGGGTACCTTCAGAGCCAGTCATCTTGCTTTCAATGCCCCGGAGTGTACAGATGTCAGATTGATCCCAAATTTTTAACATTGGTAGAAAAAATCCTCCTCTACATGATAGAGGGATTAGATTGTCCAAAAAAATCCCAAAATGTGGTCCGAAAATTAGAACACTTAGGGCTTTTATAAACTCTGCGCAGTTGAATCTTTCTGGATGGTCCATCTTTCTTCAACCGGTACGATCAAACCACACATCCTTTTGATCTATAACTATTGTAGTTATTCAAATATGGATGTGTTCTAAAATTTCGTCAAAGTAGATTCTTCATATCATCAATGATGGGTCACCTGGACCGTTTCAGAGTGAAACAGCGAAATCTGGAACTTTCTGGACAGTTCGTATTGTTTTGGCCACCACGGTCAATCCGTAGCTCCGATCGACACGAAACCACTTGGGTTATTTCGGCGTCGAGCTCCTCTTCAACATGGATGTGTTGGATTTCCAAATATCGTCAAGATGGGCCCAAAAAACTGGACCAAAAAACTAAAAATGGGAATAGCTTGCTGCCTGAAATTTGAAAGACTGAAATTACATGGCCGACCGGTCAAGACCTGTCTGGCAGGTGTCCAGGGAGTGCAGCCGACCGGTCTAGACCGGTCTTGACCAATCTTGACCAGTCGGGCCTTCTTGGCCTACCGGTCTTGACCGGTCGGACCCAGTTTCTGCATTGTTTCTTCTTTCTTTTCTTCTCTCCTTCCTCTCTCTTTGCTTTCTTCTTTCTTTGGCCCACCTTGGGTCTTCATCCAAGGCTCCTAAATGTCTCTTCTTGGTCTCCAATTAGATGAAGTCTGCTCTCATTCCTACAATCATAGAACCTGCATTAGATGGACCTTTTAAACATGCAAACCATGCATATAATGTGATGTAATGGGCCATATCATGTATAAATTGGAGGTTCAACACTCATTCCTATATCCACAAAACCATGCATTAGTTGGGTCTTTAATTATGTATTTCAAGCATAGTTAGTGATAAAATGGGGTTAGAATATGCACATTTAAGATCTCAACAGATGATACTGAAGAATCTAAATCAGAATCAAACACATCTCAAAGTGATGAGGAATAAGGCTCAATTAAAATTTTAATGGCCTCCATCACTAAAATGGAGCCTCAACTTGAGCCCCTTGCAAAGATTACCGAAGACATTGATGATCATGAATCCTCTAACACTGAAAATGATTCCTTAAGTGATGATGAGGATGAGGATGAAGCCCTTCAAGTGGTATATAACCAACTATATATTGAAAATATGAATACCATTAAGAAGTTGGGCCAAATGAAGGCTGAAAATGATAAATTGACAAAGAGTCTTGACGGATTGAAAATTGAGAATCAAAAGATGGGACAAGATCTAGAAGAGCTGAAAAAGAAGAACGATGATCTTGAACATGAAAGGAAAAAAATTCATGGTGGTGAAACTCTAGATAAGCATGGAAGACTAGAGAAAGAACTCAAAGAGGCAAACACTGAAATCGATAGTCTTAAATGTCAAGTTGTTGACTTTAGAAGACGTTTCACTCAAGAAGAAGAAAGTCTTGAAAAACTCTTGGGTATAGTAAGATCACCTGTGGACAGAAGAGGTTTGGGCTATGACAGTCACATTTCAAAAACTACCTCCGTCCAACCTATGGTGAGAAAAGATTATGGTGCATCGGGGAGTAAAACCAAAGCATCTCCTATTTGCCATGCTTGTGGTGACATTGGCCACCTGAATAGTAAGATCACCTGTGGACAGAAGAGGTTTGGGCTATGACAGTCACATTTTAAAAACTACCTCCGTCCAACCTATGGTGAGAAAAGATTATGGTGCATCGGGGAGTAAAACCAAAGAATCTCCTATTTGCCATGCTTGTGGTGACATTGGCCACCTAAAATTTGAATGCATGGCTTTTAAAAATTCCGTCAGAAACTTGAAAGGAAAATTTATACCGACCGAAAAATGTGTAATCTAGTTGGAATCCTCTTATGCATACTTCACCAAAAAGAGGAAACATGAGAATGAATTATCCTACACTTCCTAGGAAGGATAAGAGAATGGATGAATTGTTGGAACAAGTTAAAACACTAAATTTGAAAAATACTATTCTCCTACATGAAAAAGAAAAATCAGCATCTCCCAAGAGAACTAGAGAATCACACTATAAGAATACTACTCATAAAAGGACAACTACTCAATGGGTAGTTAAGAACAAATGCTTGGTCATTCATACTACCCTAAAAGATGGGAATAACCCTATATGGTACTTGAATAGTGGTTGCTCTAGCCACATGACAGGTGATAGATCTCAATTTTGTGCATATGACGAATTCGATGGTGGGTCTGTCACATTTGGTGATGGGAGCATGGATAAAATCATTGGTAAAGGAACCATCATGGCTAAAATCATTGGTAGACTCCAAGACATGTGAGGGTCTATCACATTTGGTGATGGGAGCATGGCTAAAATCATTGGGAAAGGAACCATCATGGCTAAAATCATTGGTATACTCCAAGACATGTGAATACAACATTAAAAAAATAAGTAGTAATCAATTTTCAAACCTTAATCATCCTAAAACATAGTATTTCCAATAAAGTCCCCGCTGATTATTTTACAAATAGAACAATCTGAACAAGTGTGGTCTAGCGTGATTAGTGAATGCTCAACTCATCAATTTTCAGGATTACCCTTCTTTTTATGGATCAACTAGAATTATAAATCTAAAAAGTGTACAAATCAACAACAAGCTTATGAAAGGAATTTGCCCTACCGTTCTATCGACGACTTTTTGATATTCTCTTCTTTTCAACAGATTTACAACTTTACTCTTCTTCTTTTCTTTTCTTTCATTTAGGATGTCATAAGATAAGATTTTTATAAATCCATCTTAATCTTCTTTTCTTTTTCTTTAATTTCCTGAATGTGATGGACAAAAATGCTCAGCTTGGTTCCTCAACACTTTTAGATCATGGTCTAATTGATCTAAATATTCTTTTTAATCCTTTTAATCATGAGAATCATCTAATGTGAACTAGATATCCAAAAGTGTTCAAAATTTCTATCAGCCATATAAAAGGGGAAGCTCATATAGAAAACTATTATATTAAAGAAATTTTAATCTTTTCAAAATCAAATCTCTTCACATTCCTTCCTCTCATATTCACATATGCTCAGGTTCATAGAACTAAAACTTCCAAAAGAGTTTTAAAGTCAGAAAACTAAAAAAATTTCCTACACATTTGCTCGAAATGTCACAAACACTAGGAGATTCATCTAAGAATCTAAGCCCCAACAAAAATCTTGCGTGGTCCTCTGTTAAAACTGAAAATGCGAAAGGCATTTTTGGTGTGTTGTTGCTCTAGGGTTCTGAGTATTGAAAATATTCATAGATAATCACAAGCATCCACAAAGTATATAAGAGAAAAGATATCGCAAGGTGAATTTTATTCCAGAGATTTTGAGATCTTATACATTCCAGGATGTGATCTAGTCATGAGCCCTTATTTACATCAATGGTTGATCACCCTTGATTAAAAGGCAAAAGACTTAATCCATCAGGGACTATGGTCTTTGAGTTCACGGTTGTATAGACCTTTTAATTTCTTGTTATGAACTAAGCCATCGTTTTAGACAAGCCGGATGCCTATGTCCCATGCTCTTTCAGGTTGTCTGGGTTGAGAGGCGGTCAGGGTCCTTAATCGAGTCGTGTAATGCTGGGCCGATGCCTGTTCTTTTAGACAAGTGACCGTTGGAATACAGGCACTATAACTATCGAATGGCACAACTCTGACCTCGCTCCCATCCTTTGCAAATGGGTGACTTCAGGAAGGCACATCACAACTACCTGATTGGCTCAACCTACAGGTCCCGTTTTAGATGGGTAGTACATCGGCTAGCTTTGAGATAGCAGTCCTTAAGGGAACTTTGTAGTTACAGTTTCTCATGGTAACTATAATCCCTTCTATTTCAGTCTCGAGCCTCATTCCGGGCCAAGATAGAGCTTGTACAATGAGTAGAAAAGATATAAAATATTTGTAAACAATGCTTAAGTGCGACGACTCATCTTCGAGAGCATCCCTGTCCTTGCTCATTTGTTTTGAGGGTTGATGTATGATCAAGATAATTTGTAAGATTTGATAGTGCATATATACAATGCGGGATGTGATGAACGTAATAAAGATACATGGAAATCTTAACAAAGCATAATACTGCATTTGCGTGTTCAGGTGTAGAGCGAAGATCACGGTATGTTGAACATGCGTTAATGGATGTGATAAGTGTTTAATTAAATTAAAGCCTATTTCGGTCATCGATACTTTGAATATAAAGGGTTATCAATCGAGTGCTTCGATGCTAGATCACGCTCTTTTTTATGCGAGGTTAGGCGTCCTAGATTGTTGAGCCATGAATATTACATATTTTAACCCCTTTTCATCATCACATTATGCATGGTTTTCATGTTTAAAGACTAATCTAATACATGTTTTTGTGATTGTAGGAATGAGAGGGAGACTTCACCAATTCATGGTTAAAAGAGTCACTTTGTATGCATTGAATATCAATAGAACAAGTGCCAAAAGGTGGAGGAAAGAAGCAAGAAAGAAAGAGAAGAGAAAAAGAAGAAAATCTAAAGAAAAAAAATGTCTTAGACTTGTCGCTAGACCTGTCTGTAGACCGGTCGCCAGACAGGTCTCCAGACAAGTGTACAGTTATTTCTGGACTATTTTTTTGCTTCTTAGACCGGTGGCTAGACCGGTCGCCAGACAGGTCTAAGGTACTCCAGAAATTCTGATTTTCAATTTCAAGTTTCCAAATTGCGGAAGGACTTTGCGTTTTCTCGAAGTTTCCAAATCGATGCAGGATTTCTCTTATAAAATGCCACCTCCACTCCCTTCCTAAGGCATCTAGCAATGTGGGGAGTAAAGAGATCAAGACCTAGGAGGCTTCCTAGCATCCTACAACTAGTTTTCTTCTTCTTCTAGTTCTAGTTTTTAGTTTTTTAATGCTTTCTTTTAGCTAACCTCTTAGCTAAAGCTAAGAGGTGAAGTTTGTAGTTTGTTTCAATGCTTTAATTCATTTCTTCAAGTACCCTTTACTTTAATTATGAATTTTCAAGTTCTAGTTTGAATGAAGTTTGGATTTTTAGAAGTTTTGTGAGAGTTTGTGTACTCCGGACATGAGTTCCTTGCAATTCTCTGAGATTACCATGATTGGGTTATTTAAATTTGAATTGTAGTAACCCTTAAGCATGCCATAGTCTCTTAGCATGGCTGTTACTCCGAAGGCTACAAGTTCAAGTTCTATGTGCTTCAGTAGAACTAGAAATTTGATTTTCAGATTTAAGTGGGATTGTTTGTGCTTGAATGTTATATCCTCCAATTAGATGAGAGATAGGACTTTGATTCTAATTATGTTGTACTTGGATGAATGGATTGGTATTGAACTCGACAAGTAGATCCTTGATGCCCTAGTTCTTCTTATTTTCAAATTTTCCTATTTTATGTGAAAAACTATTTTCCTAAACTTCTTAGATTCTAGTTATTGGAGTAGTTGAAATTGTTTACCTCTTTCCCTGTGGATCGACCTCGATCTTACCAAAATTATTACTTCATTACAGCCTTGCACTTGAGGAGAATTGGGGAAACCACCATTCTCCTTGTTCAAGAGAAGAATCAATCATGGTTATTAACAATCACCCTAAAACATCTTCCTCTTGTGATGACATGTATACATAAATACTTGAGGAAATATGGAAAGAGTATGTAGATGAACGATCAAATCAAGCCTACTCGTCATCTTGTGAAGACGTTGAGCCCGAAATTGGGGGCATCGAATCAATCCCCTCTAATGAGGAGGATGGGGCTATCCAAGTCCCACCTTCCTCGAATATAATGAATAGACTTTTAGAGGAGATCGATCTCGATGATCCCAATGTCATCATCAATTATGGTGAGTCCACTATCTCTTTTTGATGCTTTGAACTTAATGATGAAGAGATTTCAATGATGGTTGATGAACCCGAGGAATCCATAAAATCTGAAAGCGATAGTGAGGTTACCTATAATGAGGGTTCGGTGAATGCTTATGACCCTATGGTTTCTTTTTCCCAAGGGCATAATGATTATGAGTCTCTAAAGGATATACATGCTAGAGAGATGGCCGAAGTCGATCTTTTTGAGTCCTTCCACCAACAACATATGCCAAATTCTTTTGTGGTAGACTTCCCTTTGATTGAAAATTCAGATTCTTTGGATAAATGCTTGGCTCACTTTGAAAATTCAAAAGACCCAATTATTCAAGAAATTATTAAAGCCTTGCACACTTTTGACTTGGTGTCCCATACTAGTTATGAGGAACCTAGTTTAGAAGAATTCCACTCCATGGAGTGCGAATCCCTCACCATAGAAACTGAATTTTTACAATCCCTTAGGGAAGATGAAGAGCCTTCATCCGACTATCTCGATTTCCTAGAGGAATGCTTGGCCCACTCCTATGATCTTGATGATGAGATGATTAAGAGTTGGATATTTTGTTAGACACGGTGTCAGTGCCTGAGAACACCATTCCACTGATTTACACTTTTTACCATTGTTTATGGAAGCACCGTACAATTCTGAAGTTGTGGAGGAGACAACTTTAACCAATGAAAACTTGATGAATGTCTCTCCACCATCATGGTCCTTCAGCCCATTGAAAATTCTGATTGGGAGGACCCATTTTTAATCAATCATAACCCAGATCAAAATTTGAGAAGTTATCTTTTTGCTGCTCTTTTCTCCTCCTATCATGCATGTGGTGCACATAAATATTGGACTCCAATGAAGAAAAACATTCATGTTTATTTTCGAGCAGGACTTTGGATGGTCCTCATGAAAAATTTATTGAAATTCATGAAGATCCTGCTCAAATTTGATCATGTAGTCGATTGGACTAATCAAAAGTAGGTAGGTAGGTTAGGATTTATTTTTCTGCAATTAGGATTAAATAAGTCTCACCAAGACAATGGAAGATGCTAGAATTGATCAACTTTCTACCCCAGGTACTCTCGTCCTCACTCTCCTTTATTTTATTCCATTGCTCTCATGTCTTGCATACTGCATATCTTTTTACATTGAGGACAATGCAAGATTTGGTTGGGGGGTGAGATTCCTTAGATGAATATACTAGCTTTTGTGACATTTCGAGCAATTATGTAGAAAAATTTTGAATTTTTTGAAAATTCAAAACTCCTTTTCGAAAACTTTTTTTCTATGCATTCGGGATAATACGAGTATAAGAAAAGGAGATACGAAGTGAGTGATGTCGCAAGTCTTGAACTACCTTTAATATAATGGTTTTATATATGAATTCCCCCATTTATATGATTGATAGAAAATTTGAACACTTTTACACCTAGTTCACATTACAAGATTTTCATGGTTTGAAAGGATTATGTAGATTTGTGGATTGGCTAGACTTAGATTTGAGGTGTTGAGGAACCAAGCCGGGGTACTTTGTCCATCCTTATCCATGGGAAAATAATGAAAGATATGGATTTCTAAAAATCCTATCTAATGTGGATAAAAAGGAAAGAAAGAAAGAAAATATGGGTATAATTGAAAATATGGTGGAAAATTCCGAAAAGGGCTACCTATTACCAACCGGGGGATGGTCTACCCATAACCAAAGCCGAAAATGCGACGTAGTGTGAAAGCCATCGGAAGGACGATAAGGCAAATTCCTATCATACGCTTGTGGTTGATCTGTATATCGTTAAATTTATAGTTTAGTTGATCTATGAAGAAGACAATCTCAAAAATTCATGAGATGAACATTCACTATGCACACTAGGTTAAATTTATTCAGGTTCTTCTATTTATCAATCAAACAACGGAAATTCTATATGAACACTTGTTATGTTTGAGAGTTTAAGGTTTTAGCTTCTATCACCAAGTTTTTCTAATTTTTGCACTTGTATGTCTTAGAAGTAATAGAAGCGTAGTTTCTGAAGGAGAGTTGGATTTTGGAGAATTGAATCTTGTTTCATGCATGTTTTGCTCGGGACTAGCAAAAAGCTGGTTGGGGGGTGTGTTAAGCCATGAATATTACATATTCTAACCCCTTTTCATCATCACATTATGCATGGTTTTCATGTTTAAAGACTAATCTAATACATGTTTTTTAGATTGTAGGAATGAGAGGGAGACTTCCCCAATTCATGGTTGAAAGAGTCATTTTGTCTACATTGAATATCAATAGAACAAGTGCCAAAAGGTGGAGAAAAGAAGCAAGAAAGAAAGAGAAGAGAAAAAGAAGAAAATCTAAAGAAAAAAAATGTCTTAGACCTGTCGCTAGACCTGTCTGTAGACCGGTCGCCAGACAGGTCTCCAGACAAGTGTACAGTTATTTCTGGACTGTTTTTTTGCTTCTTAGACCGGTGGCTAGACCAGTCTCTAAACAGGTCTAAGGTACTCCAAAAACTTCGATTTTCAATTCTAAGTTTCCAAATTGTGTAAGGACTCCATGTTTTCTCGAAGTTTTCAAGTTAGTGCAAGATTTCTCTTACAAAAGGCCACCTCCACTCCCTTCCTAAGGCATCTAGCAACGTGGGGAGTGAGATCAAGACCTAGGAGGCTTCCTAGCATCCTACAACTAGTTTTCTTCTTCTAGTTTCTAGTTTTTTAATGCTTTCTTTTAGCTAACCTCTTAGCTAGAGCTAAGAGGTGAAGTTTGTAGTTTGTTTCAATGCTTTAATTTATTTCTTCAAGTACCCTTTACTTTAATTATAGATTTTCAAGTTCTAGTTTGAATAAAGTTTAGATTTTTAGAAGTTTTATGAGAGTTTATGTACTCCGAACATGAGTTCCTTGTAATTCTCTGAGATTACCATGATTGGGTTGTTTGAATTTGAATTGTAGTAACCCTTGAGCATGACATAGTCCCTTGGCATGGCTGTTACTCCGAAGGCTACAAGTTCAAGTTCTATGTGCTTCATTAGAACTTGAAATCTGATTTCCAAATTTAAGTGGGACTGTTTGTGCTTGAATGTTATATCCTCTAATTAGATGAGAGATAGGACCTTGATTCTAATTGTGTTGTGATTGGATGAATGGATTGGTATTGAATTACTACACGTGGATTCTTAATACTCTAGTTCTTCTTATTTTCAAATTTTCCTATTTTATGTGAAAAACTATTTTCCTATACTTCTTAGATTCTAGTTATTGAAGTAGTTGGTATTGTTTACCTCTTTCCCTGTGGATCAACCTCGGTCTTACCGAGATTATTACTACATCGCAACCTTGCACTTGAGGTGAGCAAACATAGATTGCACATTTCTGGGCATAAAAATGGCTAAGTACCCTGGCCATAATATGCCTTTTGAAGCTGTTGAATGGCGTACGATGGAAATTAGTGCTGCACAAACACTTCATTTGGATGCTTTGAGTTATGGGGATGTTAAATCCACTCAGGCGTCAGTCTAATTGTGCCTAGTTTTGGTATGCGACAAACAATCTGGGAGTTAACAGGGCTGAAAATGACTAAGTATCGGAGTCTCGATACACATGCTTATGCTGTCAAAATGCAAACGGCAGAGCTTAAAGCCCTGCTAGTGCCCAATTTAGATGCTTTGGGTTAGGTGGATACTGAATCCACTTAGGCAACAGTCTAATTGTGACTACTTTTGGTAGGCGATAGTCAATCTAGGAGCCAACAGGGCACTTCTCAAGGCTAAGTGTCAGGGCTGCAACCCACACAATCGTACTATTTTCTTGCAATTGGAAGAAGTTATCGTCGAATGGATACTTTGCGGTGCTCATGAGAGTGTTTGCGGTATTGGATCCACTTAGGTGACAATCTAATCGCGTTTGGTTTGGAGATACATAGGTCAACTCCCAAGCCTATAGGCACTTCCCATGGCTAAAAATGGCTAAGTAGTGTAGTGCGGCCCACCTAATCTTATCGATTCCTAATTAATGGAGGCGGTTATTGGGTAGAGTCATTAAGGTCATGACGGTGTTAAATCCAATCAGGCGATAGTCCTGTTACTCCTACTTTCGACAAGCAGCGATCGACTGTCTCACCTTCAGGGTACTTCCCAAGGTGCTTTCCAGGATCAGAAATTTGGCTAAGTATTGGACGTTTTGGGGTTTATCAGTGATTTTTGGGATCAAACATCAACCGTTGATTGAATGGACCCGGTGAATGCATCAGGGGATGCCGGTGTGTGTCTAGAACTCATCAGGCGACAGTGCGATGCACATATCAAAAGCGGGCCACACCATCAAAACTTGGAGAGGGTGAAGACGCCTTAGGAGCATGGGACATGCCCTAGGCACATGTCTATAGATGGGAAGGAGAGGAGTTTCGAAGTTAGCATTTCTTAGAGCTTAGACTGAGTCAGGCGCATGTTTAGAACTCTTCAGGAAACAATGCGATGCCACATATCAACAGCGGGCCACACCATCAAAACTTGGAGAGGTTGAGGACGCCTCAGGCACATGGGATACACCCTAGGTGCATGTCTAGAGGGGAAGGAGAGGAGTTCCAAAGTTAGCATTTCTTGGAGCTTGGACTGAGTTAGGCGCATGACGAGGGCCCTCAAGCTCATGCAACCTGGCCTCAGGTGCATGCGAGTAGGTTACTTAGCAGGTTTTGGTGTGTCATAGGTGACAGGCGCATGTGAGCAGTCTCAAGAGCATGTGGGACAACCTTAGCGCATGTGACTTGGTCACTTAGCCAATTTCGAAGTTCTTCTCCTTCTCCTCTAAACATGCACTTTTGACGTGGAAATCCCTTTCCGACGAGGGATTCCGATCTCCCAGGAAGCGATTTCGACCTCCGATGAAGGGTTATGCGCATGTGACTTTAGGGTTAGGCGTACGTTACCTTGAGTTAAGTTGACGTCACCGATGCTCGCGTCGTCTTTGCTCACAAATATCTCTCCCTCTTGTCATGGGGGTCTTGGGCTATTTATAGCCAAGATGAAGCATACAAAACTAATCAAAGGCAAGTAGGGGAGCTTTGTTCGCTCACCTCAAGTACAAGGCTTGCGATGTAGTAATAACTCGATAAGACCGAGGTAGATCCATAGGGAATTAGGGTAAACCAATTCAAACCATTCTAATAACTTTAAATTCAGCAATTTTAGAATTCAATTTTAAAAACTAAGGAAAACAGTAACTTTTAAAAAAATCTGATAATTAATGGAACTAAGGCCTCAAGGATCCAGTTGTAGTAGTTCCATGTGAATTCATTCATCCAAGCATAAATAGAACTAGATTCGAAGTTCTATCTCTCATCTAGTTGGAAGATTAAGCATTCAAACACAAACAATCCCACTTAAGTCAGAAAATAAGGTTTTAGTTTTAATAAAGTACATAGAATTCAAACATGTTGCCTTCTGTTCGCTCGCCTCAAGTGTAAGGCTGCGATGTAGTAATAAATCTCGGTAAGACCGAGGTCGATCCACAGGGAATTAGAGAACAAGTTCTAAGTTATTCCAGCAACTAGGATTGCAGTGATTAAGGGATTCAATTGATAGAATTATGCTAAAACAGTAACTTAAGAAAATTCAGTAATTAAGGAAATAAGGCTTTCAAGGATCCACTTGTAGTAATCCCATGTCATTCCAATCAATCCAAGTATAACACAACTAGATTTGAAGTTCTATCTCTCATCTAGTTGGAAGATAAAGCATTAAACACATTCAATCCCACTCAAGTTGAACTTCCAAGTTCTAGTCCCATTCAACCACATGTAGAATTTGAAATCATAGCCTTCGGAGTAACAGTCATGCCTATGGACTATGGCATGCTCAAGGGTTATCATAATTCGAATCTAATCAAGCAAAACATGATAATCTCAGAGAATTGCAAGGAATCCATGTCCGCAGCACATGAACTCTCATAAAACTTCTAAAAATATCAACTTTATAAGAGCTAGAATATTCAAAATTTGAACTTGAAGTGAAGCTACTTGAATTAAACTGAATCAAACATGAAATTGGCTACAAGCTTCACCTCTCAGCCTTAGCTGAGAGATTTTAGCCGAGCATTGTCATACTACAACTAGAACTCATAAAAGAAAACTAGAAAACATAAAAACCCGGAGTTTGGAAGGTTGCAAACGCTCCACGACGGCTTCTTTCCTCTCCCACGAAGTTCCTTAGCTTCTATGATGCCCTAGGAAGAGCCCATAGGTGTCCTTTTATAGTAGGGAAGCTCTATTGCGTCGGAATCTTCTCGAATTTGCGTAAGGTTATGCACTTGCGCAGAGAAAATCGGATCCCGATTTAGGAACTTGTTATTTTTACACATGGTCGACCGGTCACGGCCGGTCGGACTGGGCTGGCCGATCGGTCGGACTACTTTGTAGTTAGTCCAGGGAGTAAATAGTGGCAGCCGACCTGTTGGTCGATCGGTCAAGACCGGTCGGACCATACTGGTCCTTGTTCCAGTAACTCCTAGTAGGGTGGCTGACCGGTCTTGACCGGTCTGGCTCCCTTGGCCGATCGGTCATGACCGGTCAGACCTTCTTCTCTTCATATTTTCTTTCTTCCTTTCTTCTTCTCTCTCCTCTCCTTGCTTTCTTCTTTCTTTGCTCCTCCTTCAATCTTCATCCAATGGTTCTAAATGGCTCCTTTTGGTCACTAATTGGGCAAAGTCGCTCTCATACCTACAATTACAAAATAAGCATTTAGATGGGCCTTTTAAACATGCAAAACATTCAAAACATGCATATAATGTGATGTCGTGGGCTAAATTATGTATAAATTCGAGGTTCAACACCCCCCCAACCAGCTTTTTGCTAGTCCCGAGCAAGACATGCATGAAACAAGTTCAAACCTCCAAAAACCAACTCTCCTTCAGAAACCATGTTTCTATCTATTCCAAGACATACAAGTATAAAATTCAGAAAAATTAGGTGATAGAAGTTGAAACCTCAAACTCTCAAAACATAATAAGTGTCTATGTGAAACTCCCGCCGATTAATTGATGAATAGAAGAACTCAAGCAAATTCAACCTAATGTGCATAGTGAAAGTTTATCTCATGAGTTTTTGGGATTATCTTCTTCATAGATCAAGTAAACCATGGATCTCAAGGTGTATAGAGCAACAACAAGCCTATGATAGGAAATTGCCTTACCGTCCTTCTGACGGCTTTCACACTACATCCCATTTCCGGCTTTGGTTACGTGTAAACCATCCCCCGATTGGTAATAGGTAGCCCTTTTCAGAATTTTCCACCATTTTTTTCCATAATTCCCAATTCCATCCTTCCTTTTCCTTTTTCTTTTAAATTAGATAGGATTTTTAGAAATCTATATCTTTCGTTATTTTCCCATGGACAAGGATGGACAAAGTACCCCGGCTTGGTTTCTCAACACCTTAAATCTACGTCTAGCCAATCCACAAATCACATAATCCTTTCAACCCATGAAAATCGTGTAATGTGAACTAGGTGTAAAAGTGTTCAAATTTTCTATTAATCACATAAATAGGGGAATCCACATATAAAACCATTTTATTAAGAGTAGTTTAAGACTTACAACATCACTCACTTTGTATCTCCTTTTCTTATACTCGTATCATCTTGAATGCATAGAAATAAGGTTTTCTAAAAGAGTTTTGAAATTTTAGAAAATTCGAAAAAATTTGCACATATGATGCTCGAAATGTTGCAACTTGCTAGATGAGGAATCTCATCCCACCTCCCAACCAAATCTTGTTAGTGCACTTTTCTGTGGCATACTAGTGCACCTTGTTTGTCAATTACTTAGGTCAGTGAGTCTAGTGTCGGTTGAGCTTAATGAAGACGAAGACCAAAGACTCAAGATGGACCGGCTGCATCAAGAAAGGAGAAACAGGTAAATGTGATGCCTTGGTGTGCCTTGCCTTGACCATAACCTAACCCATAACCTCTTAGATGACTTGGACCAACTAGGTATACCCTTAGTCATCATCATTAGTCTTAGAACTCCATGAAAAACATGATAAGTTAGACTAATTTAAGAGGTGGAAGCTGCTGTAAACAAAACAGCTCAAAACAGCAGTTTTCGATTGATCTCCGATCAATCGGACGTTGGCTCCGATAGGACTCCGATCAATCGGACAGATGCTCCGATCAATCGGAAAGAAGCTCCGATCAATCGGAAAATTTTCCAGCAACCTTGAAAATCCACTGGACATATTTCCGATCAATCAGGACAGTCTTCCGATCCATCGGAAGGGGTCCATCTGATCAATCAGACAGTGTTCCAATCAATCGGAATATCTTCCAGAGACTTCACTGGATAGATTTCTGATCAATGGGACTTGTCTCTGATCAATAAGACAGGTCTCCGATCAATCGGACCTTCTTCCGATCAATCGGAGATGCGCGAATCTGCCCGTTTTTTTACCGTTGGAAGAAAATCTATTTAAAAGGGGGATTCGTTTTTTGAGCCTAGAGAGGGGGATTTTGAGGAGATAGAAGCCACCATGATGTTTATTTGAGATCCAACCTGTTCATAAGTTCACACATACATGGAAGAAGGAAAAGCAAAAGTATCGGCTTGATCGGAAACTCCTGTGGGCCCCACTTGTTAAGAGTATAAAATAAAAAAATAAAAAAATAAAATAAAAAATATTAAAAAAATAAAATAAAATGCTGCTGCTGGACAGACAGCGTCCAGGGGACGCTACTGCCCAACAACTTAGTCTATATGGGCATTGTCAATGGGCCCCACTCGTTGGGCCCACCTAGAATGTATATGCCTTATCTATGCCCTCCAGCTCATCTTAATGGCTGAGCCCAAAAATTAAGCATATCCAAATGGCAAGTGGGCCATGCCACGAAACAACAGTGGAAACAATGATCTCCACCATTGAAACCTTTCCCATCCTACAATGATGTTTATTTGTCACCCAACCTATTCATAAGTGGCTGGGCCCAAAATTTAAGCATATCCTAATGTCAAGTGGACCATGCCACAGTGGGGATAATGATTTCCAACGTTGAAAGCTTTCCAGGTTCTACAGTGATGTTTATTTGCCATCCAATCTGTTCATAAGATCACATGGATATGGATGAAGGAGAAAACACAAGTATCTGTTTGATTCAAAACTTATTGGGACCAGATGGGTACCACGCTGCCTAGCAGGTGGCCCACCCTATGGGTCCCAACGTGATGTATCTATTAGCTCCACCATGATGTATCTGTTTTATTCATGCTGCCTATCTTGCATGTGCAGGCCCAAGTATGGGGCCGATGTGGTCTCAAGTGGGCTATGCCACGAAGACTTTTACATTTCCAATGGGATCCACAGTTCGGGTCCCACTCTCTATATATATATTGGGCCTTTTAAGGCCAATGTTATATAATACGTTTGGTAACATGCTAGTATGATTAGCCTGATATGTCACACTGATAACATGCTTAGTATAATGAATACCATGCTCATTCATATGCCCATACGCATCATTTGTATGCCTGTTATGGATCATGATTAACCATAGCATATGCTAGTTGGTTTGTTATACTTAGGGGACCCATGTGAGACAAGGTCGCCCCACATGATTGCGCAGTATGCGTAAGTTTGGTGCATGATTTGGATTGTATGACTCATGCATTTCGCATTATGTATGTCACGATCGCTTTCACACCCTAGCAGCATCGGGGTGGTGGCCACCATAGTCACATCATGGTTGGCAGTATTGGACACCGGAAACTTGTTCTAGTATGTGGGCGCTATGGATGTCCTTGGGTGAAAGTCCCTAAACCCTGTGGTACCAGTAGGATGCTCCAGCGTCGAGACCGAGTGGATAACATGAGCGCTCGTGTGCCAAATACCAGTAGGCCGCGTCTCCCACTGTGTTGAGGTCGGTTGGAAAGGGGTGTGACCTTATCCGCCCGAGTGCAGTGGGCTGTAAGCTAGGTTGAGTCTGACCAGCTCATGGAATGGGTCCTGCTATCGGCGAGCCGGGTGGGCATTGGCATACCACTGATGAGGAGGATAGTGAGGTCTTTTCTACTCGCTTGGTTATGCGCGCGATGTGCGGCGGCCAATATTAGAGTATACTAGACCCTGGTGATGTCCCAGATGATAACTATTTTGATATGTGGATCAGTTGAGGATTGACGTGTTTGCATTGCATCTCTAGCATGTAACACTCGGCCATGTAGGCCCTTGCATCGCATAGCCTTGGGATGGCTGATAGCATTCATAAACTTAGTAACTTAGCCCTCTACTACTTTCGCTTACTCTGATATCTGTATACTTGTCATATGCATCATACGCTCACACACGCACTCTACTGAGCTTCGTAGGAAGCTCATGCGCGTTTGTTTACACTGCAGGTACTAGAGCATATCAGCAGCGTTGAGCGCGGTTTATGTACCTGATATTTTGGACTTCTGCTTCATGTTGTATTTCCCTTTCCAGCACTGTACTCAACAAACTTTTTAGTGGATATTTGATGATGTTTTATGGTTTTGATTATGCTCCTGTACCAAAAAAAAAATTTACCCTGAAAATCCTCCTGGTAGGATCCCAGGATCGGAACCTGGCACATGAGAGCTAGGAGCCGAGAATGGGGTACTACGGAGGCTGTTGGCACCAAGGTCGGCGATCAGGAATTTAGTAAGCCCGGTCCCCGGGTTTGGGGCGTGACATATCAGGTAGGAGCACCCAAAGAAGACACAATCGAAATTCAATTATCTAATGACGATCCTTCAAAAAAGGTCCATATCGGGTCATCTCTGAATTCCGCCTTTCGGATTCATTTGACCAACTTCTTGTCGAATATCAAGATGTATTCGCCTGGTCTCATAAAAACATGTCAGGTATCGACCCCAATGTTGCAGTTCATCACCTGAATGTATACCTAAGATTTAAACCTATCCATCAACGCCGATAAGCTTTCACAGCTGCAAGGCAAAAGGTGATTAAAGCCAAGGTCGAAAAATTATTGGCCGTCAACTTTGTCAAAGAGGTCAACTACCTAAAGTGGGTCACGAACGTCATTCTCGTGCGCAAGGCAAATAGTAAGTGGAGGATGTGCGTAAATTATTCCGATCCAAATAAGGCATGTCCGAAGGACAGCTTCCCGACTCCCCGCATCGACCAACTGGTCGATTCAGCAGCAGGACATGCCCTGCTCATCTTTATGAACGCTTATTTTGGTTACAATCAAACTATGATGCATCCACCTGATCGTCAAAATACTGCATTTCTCACCAATCGAGGTTTATATTGTTATAAGGTGATGCCTTTCGGTCTAAAGAATGTGGGGGCCACCTATCAGCGCCTAGTCAATAAAATGTTTTCCGCACAAATCGGTAGGAATATGGAGGTGTACGTCAATGACATGCTCGTGAAAAGCGTTGTGGCCACTGATCATCTCGTAGATCTCCGAGAAGCTTTCAATCTGATGAGGAAATATCAGATGAAGTTAAATCGAAAAATGTGCTTTTGGAGTCTCTACTGGAAAAAATTTTGGGTTCATGGTTAGCCAGCGAGGGATTGAAGCAAACCCTGAGAAGATTAAGGCCTTGGTTGAAATGCAATCTCCGTCCACTATTAAAGAAGTTCAACAGTTAGCTGGTTAAATCTCTTCATTAAACAGGTTTATCTTGAGTGCCTCTGATAAGTGCCTTTCCTTTTTCAAGCTCCTGCGTACAACTGTAAAAAACCAACTGGGTGTGGACTCAACAATGTGAGGAGGCATTTCAACAACTGAAGTAGTATATGAGCACGCCTCCTATATTATCCAAGCCTATTCCGCATAAGCAGCTTTTTCTTTATTTATCTGTATCTTCCACAGCCGTTAGAGCCTCATTAATAAGAGAAGACTCTGAGATACAGAGGCCCGTTTATTATATTAGTCGAGCAATGGAGATGCTAAAACTCGATGCTTCGGCATGAAAAAACTTGCTCTAGCTTTAGTAACTGCGGCTCGAAAACTACGACCTTATTTTCAAGTCCATCCTATAATGGTTCCTACGAATCATCCTTTAAAGCAAGTCCTCCAAAAACCTGAAGTATCCGGACGATTAACTAAATGGATGATCGAGTTTGGAGGACATGATATTACCTTTTGCTCGCGAACCACTGTAAAAGCCCAAGTCGTGGCCGATTTCATTGCCGAATTCACATATTCGACCCCCACTACTCCTGTCTCCAGTAACGATCCTACGACCAGCAAGCAGCCAACCTGGTCCTTATACGTAGATGGCTCGTCGTGTTCCTCTGGTGGCGGAGCTGGTTTGATCCTGATAACTCCCGACGAGTCACAATTTCAATATGCTTTGCGCTTTGACTTTCATGTCTCTAATAATGAAGCAGAATACGAAGCCTTAATCGCTGGTCTCGAAATAGCAAATATACTCATGATAACAAATCTACTCATTCACAATAACTCCCAGCTGGTCATCAATCAAGTACTCAATGAATTCAAGGCAAAAGAAGAGCGGATGGCTCTATATAAATCTCGAGTGCTCATCTTGCTCGCTAAATTGAGCAAATATGAGATAATTCATATTCCTCGCGAGGAGAACAAGCTTGCAAATTCTCTCACCAAATTAGCTTCCTCTCCGGAGTATGATCTGAAGCGAGCAGTTCCTATCGAGCACCTTTCTACTCCGAGTATCGATCAAATCGCTCCAAAGCTAGTTGCTACGTTACAGTTATCTCCGTGCTAGATGGATCCCATCATCCTTTACCTTAAGAGCGGACAACTCCCACACGATAAGAAATCTGAGCGACAAATTCCCGCCCGTGCTACCAGGTATGTTTTACAGAATAACAAATTATTGCGTAAAAGCTTTACTTTACCGTACTTAAGGTGTCTCCATCCAGAAAAAGCACATCGTGTTCTAGATGAAATACACCAGGGGGCATGCGGTAATCACCCTAAAGGACGATCTCGAGCATACAAAGCAATGAGACAAGGGTACTATTGGCCCACTATGAAAGCTAACGCTATTGAATTCTCCAAGAAATGTGATAAATGTCAGCTTTACTCTCCAGTCCCCCATTTACCATCTGAACAAATGACGTCGATGGACGGCCCCTGACCTTTTGCTTAATAGGGAGTCAATATAATCGGACCACTCCCCATGGGGAAAGGCCAAAATAGGTTCACGATTGTGGTAGTCGATTACTTCACCAAATGGGTAGAAGCGGAACCTCTAGCCACCATCACCGAAAAGCAAACTACTAAATTTATATGGAAGAATACTATATGCCGTTATGGACTCTCCCATACCATAATTTCTGACAACGAAAGACAGTTCGATAACACCGCATTCTTCGAGTTTTACGAGAAGTAGAAAATACGTAATATTCGGACTTTCCCATATCATCCCCAAGCTAATGGATAGGTAGAGGTCGTTAACAAAATTATCAAACACCATTTGAAGACCAAGCTTGACGAGTGTAAGGTTATATGGCCAGAACTCCTGCCAGAAGTTTATGGGCCTACAGGACGACAACTCGTAATTCAACAGGAGAAACACCCTTCTCACTAGCATTTGGAACCGAAGCAGTCGTCCCAGTAGAAGTCGAGATACTAACTCATCGAGTGGAAGACTACGAGGCGGCCCGCAATAAGGAAGGTTTAAAACTCCACCTTAATCTTCTAGAAGAGAAAAGAGATACAGCTTGTCTTCGAGCAGCAACTTATCAACAACGAATAGCCCGCTATCATAATTCAAAGGTTAAAGCCATAGCTTTTCAACTCGGTGATTTAGTGCTTAGACAAAATATCAGAACGACTACTCGATCGTTGGATCCTAACTGGGAAGGCTCATAACAAGTCATCAAGGTCGTTCGACGAGGGACTTAGTATCTCGAAGACATGCGAGGAAGACCCCTACATCGCCCTTGGCACGTGGAGCATTTACTTCAGTATTTCCCATAAACTAATGTAAATGCTAGACCATATTCGAATAACGATAGTCTCTTTTAATCTCAACTAATCAACTGCGAGATCCATAAACTTAGTCGCTACTCCACTTGTTGGTCCCGAATAGCCCTGAAGAAAATATAAACATTCTCTTGACTAAGTCTTCTGCTCTAGGCAAAGTCAAAGACTCAATTGATAGGTCAACCTATCTCCAAGCGGACATGGTCACCAAGGCCTCCCTAATTGAGCCTAATTCATTTTCATGAGTTAAGCGAAGTATCTAACAATTACGAATTCATTCCTACGAATCAAAGAAGAGATAACAGAACATCTTTTCATTTAATAATCGTTTGGATTACAAAAGAAGGAGAAGAGTACATCTATTTCAAATCAGGAAAAGAGAAGGGGCAGCTCGAAACCACTCATTCATCGTCTAGAGGAGCTGCTCGGCTTTCTACCTCAGGACCCACCTCAGGGACTCCTGTACTTCAGTAGCCTCTGTGACTTCATTCTCGGCCACTGCTCTTTCTTCAGCGGTGACAACGACACAACCCTATCAATTCCTCCATGTTGAACGATGGAGAAATTCGTTGTATAACTCTGACAAAAAAATCATGACAAGTGATGTAAGCTTCATACCATTCGTCTTCGTAGAGTTGTGAAGTCCGGAAATCCAGATTGCACGAGGGCCTTCCTCGGATACCATTTTGACATAAGTCATCCTCTCTTCATCCCAGTGAATGGAGTCATCCCTCAGCTGGGCAAGGGCCTTCTTCTCCTTCTCTACTTCTTCTCCTTCTCTAAGTCTTCAATGGCTTCCTTGAGGCGTGTTTTGCATTCCGCAAGCTGCTCTTCGAGAGAGACCTTATCCTGACGAAAGATCTCTCTCTCCTTCTCGGTCTTCACCTTTATCTTTGAAAGTCCCGCAAAATTAAGATCCAATGACTGATACCGTTCAGTCAACGCCTGAATCTTGCCAATGAGAATCTTTTTCTCCTTATTATGCTTGATGATCAGTGCCTCGTGGGACTTTATTAAACGATCCCTCCCCCGGATCTCACCTTCCATCGCCAGTCTCGTCTCCTCTCCTTCATCAATAATGCGAGAGCTGAGATGTCGCGTCTCATCCGCAGAGTGAGATCCAAACCCTACTCGAGAATAAAGGAAACCATCATTGAAGGTATAAATTCTTTGAAAAACACCAACGAAAATGATGACGTGCTTACCTGGATTAGCCTCACTCTGATATCTGTGGAGAGACTCTCTAGACTAGGCTCCGGGAGAGCCCCGAAGGAGCTGAGGGTAATGTTTTTAAAAATAAACTTGCATATCGGATGTAAGTGATCCGGAATGGTATAGACTCCAGTCCCCGAAGGTTGGGCTACAACCATTTCAAAAGTGGTCGCCTCACAAGCAGTAGAGAGTTCTCGAGCATGAGCTGCCTCCAGAGAAGGAGCCAACTCGTGAGCTACGATAGGCTCACGACCCTCCTCACCCAAAGGGTGACGAGGCGGTGGTGAGTTATCAATTATATCAATTACCGGCTGGTCACAAGGACCAGCCGGAGGGGTTGCAGCCATTTTCGTTAGGGGAGGGTCATGCGGCTGCGAGAGCAAGTTTATCTGCTCGCATGTGTGAGCTGGAGGGACCAGCCGTTGTCTTCTTCTGCCTCTTCAGAGCAGCGCCTTTCAGACAGGGCAACACTCTCAGCGCTCCCCTTTTGTCTCCCATGTTCACCATCACTTCTTCCTGAGAAATAAGTCCAGAAGCAGCTAAACAGTGGAGTGAGAGGGTGAAGTTGACGTTCCGGGTGACGTTGACGTTCCGGGTGTCCTCCGAAAGCTTAAAGACCTTGACGATTTTTTTGTTAAGTCCCCCTCGCAAGCTGGGTCTCTTCCGAGTAGGAATGCCTGCAAGATATGAGAAAGATCAGTTGGTCGATAGCAGAGATGAAATCCTGCTTATTTATCATGAAGGAGTAAAAATCAACCCACCTTCGCAAAAGAAGTGGCTGATATTATGTCCTCTGGGGTTGGATTTTATACCAGACTCCCAGTTACCAGAGGCATAAAACCATTCCCTCCTCCATCGGGGATAATTTGAAGTGGGATTCCCTATAATAAAGTTATCCCGGTGCCAGAAGCAGAGATAGTACTAACCTTCACTAAACGGGGCCTTTTTCAGTTGGTACATCCTCAAAAACTCATCAGCAGTCAATTCTCCATTCCACGCTTGCTTCTAGAGGACATAAGCACTTAACACGACCCTCCAACCATTCACAATAAGTTGACCGGGGGCAATCTTATAAATTCAGATAACTTTTCGGATAAAAAGATGGAGGGGGAGACGCACACCAAGTTGGAAAAAATATTCGTATATGGCGACACAACCCGGCGGTGGAGAATCGACGGTTTCTCCTCTTCCAGGCAGTCTGAAAATGACGGAGTCAGGAATTCGGTATCTTTCCCACAAGCTTGTAAGTTGTTCCTCCATCATTATCGATGGATAACCAGAGGCAGAATACCTTCCCGCTGGCACTCTGGCGTTATTTGATCCAGACGAATCGGGAGTTTCATCTCCCAAAGGAACGGCCTCTTCATCGGAGTTCCCCACCATAGCAAAAAGGTAGAAGAAAAGAAGGAAAAAGAAGAAGAAATACCTCTGCAGAGAGGTCATGCCGGATATAGGTGAAGAAAGGAGGAAGGATTTTTTAATATCTCCAGCAAAACTTCGAAATGAAGCAACCTCCGCAAACTCTGATATTTATAAGCAATCATTTTGTCCGGATTTGGGTGACATGCGGCGACCCTTCGTTTGGCACGACAGTCGAACAGGTATGAGCATTAATTCCCAGGACACGTGGCAAGTGTTGAGCTCTTAATTGTGCATATTCTAACCCCAATTCATCACTCATTATGCACGGTTTACATATTTAAAGACTAATCTAATGCATGGTGTTAATGTCAGATTTTGTAACGAGATCCTCCGGCTTTTCTCCTTCGCTCCAGGAGGGATTTCCACCACCAGACCTGAAGCAAGACAGCGAATAAGGGTGGCTGGGGACCAGCCGTTAGCCCTCCGACGCTTAAGTTAGGCCACAGAAGAGAAGCCAAGCAAAACGGGACCAAGATTGAATGATGAGTACGTCCCTCCTCTTCAAGGGAGCCATCCCCTTATATAGATCTGAAACAATCCAATCTGTTACGTGAGATGTCGAAATCCCGTTGATGTCGCATACGATACTGAGAATCCGCTGATTTCATGGGATAAGATCCTATCTTTTTAGTCAGATCCAACCTAATGATTTATTCCAACAATCACGCCCCTAGATGGTAATCCCTTGAAATCCGGCTGGATCCGGCCGGAAGCCATAGTTGGAGTCATAGCCTCCGAAAAGGAAGGAGACGCCCGTAGCTGGGAGTCATGACCTCCGAAAAGGAAGGAGACGCCCGTAGCTGGGAGTCATGGACTCCGAAAAGGAAGGAGACGCCCGTAGTAAAGCTGCTCGCAGGTTAAAATGTGGTCGCGAGTCCAAGTACATATTTTGGGTGTAATGTCTTTCAACGACTTGTGAGAAGGTCTGCTCGCGGATCGAGCTTTGCCGTATTTGACTATCGGTTGTGAAGACTCGGGACTTGCGAATAGCTGCTCCGTATTTTTCAATCTATGACTCTTGATCAGGTGATCTCGAGAGTCGAATGGACGTCTCGTACCTATCAAACATTCGACTCTCGATCAGCTAATCTCGAGAGTCGAATGGACGTCTCATACCTATCCAACATTCGACTCTCGATCAGATAATCTCGAGAGTCGAATGGACGTTTTGGGCATTTCCGCGTGAATCTTATCTCCATCATTTTGCCTATAACACATGGATTTGTTATTGTAGGAATGAGAGGGAGACTTCACTAATTCATAGTCAAAAGAGTCACTTTGTATGCATTGAAGATTAACATAACAAGTGACAAAAGGTGGAGGAAAGAAGAAGAAAGAAAGAGAAGAAAATATGGAAGACCTGTCCCAAGACCTGTCTCAAGACCTGTCCCAAGACCTGTCCCAAGACCTGTCTCAAGACCTATCCCAAGACCTGTCCCAAGACCGGTCGCCAGACAGTTCTACACAGCTAGACCGGTCGCACGACCAGTCGCCAGACAGGTCGAGGGGTGTCCAGAAACACCAAACTCACTGGACTGTTTTTGAGGTTTTGAGACAGGTCGTGCGACTGGTCGTCCAGGAGCTCAGACCGGTCGTGTGACCGGTCGTCAGCGTAACAGATTGTACGTAAAGCTCCGATTTTCTCTGCGCAATTGCGTAATTCCTTGATAAATCTGGAATCTTCCGCGCCAATCTATAAAAGGGACTTCTCCTCTTCATATCAAGGCATGCTAGGACATGAGGATTGCTTGGGAGACGGATTCTACTTCAAGTTTTCTTAGTTTTCTTCCTGTTTTAGTAGTTTTTTATGTTTTTTAGGCTTCTAGTTCAAGGATGTTAGAGATGAACTAAAACCTCTTAGCTAGGGCTAAGAGGTGAAGCTTTTGATTTGTTTTTGATGGATTGATGCAACCTAGTGTTAGTACACCTTTTTTTGTCAATTGGCGTGTTGGTTGGTCGCATCTTGTCGTGTGAGCCCCGGTCGAAGAATTGAAGATCAAGACTTGAAGATTATGCTTCTTCCATTGCTCAAGCTCATGCTGAATCAAGATCTCAGGTAAGTTGCATATAGATCGACCATAGGAAATCCAAAACATCAAAGAATAGCGTAATGACTCACATATCTTATCGCATTCTCTCTCGACCCTTGCACAAGTTGATCAGACTTGTGGTCCATGGCTGGTGCGAATCGTAATTGAAGATATGTCCAAACATTGGACCCCGTGCACCTCATCACTTCATGCTTCATCTATGAATGTGATCCGTTGCTGTGTTGAAGGACTTGGTCCAGCAAGCTAGCTATGACAAAACCATCTAGACAGCCAACCAGTCTTGACCGGTCGGCCCAAACTACAAGATGTGTCCAGCAGTTGTGCTGAAATGAAAACAGCTAGACAAGCCGACTGGTCTTGACCGGTCGGCCAGGCTCTTCAACACTAGCAGCACCTTGCTGTGAAGAATGTAGATGGGCAGCCGACCGATCTTGACCGGTCGGCCAGGAGCATCAGAAAGGTCAGGGACCTTGCTGTGGAATTTCAGCTGGGGCAGCCGACCGGTCTTGACCGGTCGGCCAGACATTTCAAGTTAAACAGAGAACTTGTTGTGAGAAAAGAAAATGGACAGCCGACCGGTCTTGACTGGTCGGCCTGTTTTCTCCAATTGATCCAGCAAGCTTAGCTGACCGGTCTTGACCGGTCGGCCTGTATTTTGAATTCATTCCAACAAGGTGAGCCGACCGGTCTTGACCGGTTGGCCTGTATTTTGATTGCTTCCAGCAAGGGGATCCGACCGGTCTTGACCGATCGGGCAGACCCAGATATGGCCTAGTGATTTGAATTCCGACCGGTTGAGACCCCTCTCTGACAGGTTGGTCGTGACCGTTTTAGATCCGTTGGGGCCATCATTTGGGGCTCTATATAGCCATGACTTGTGGTCTTTCATGGTATGCATTCAACACCCTTCAAGAGCTAAGAGAGAGAGCTTTTACTCACATCCTCCTACCCTCTTTGCTCTTGTCCCCCTTGAGTTCATCATTCAAACCTAGCCATTAATGGCTTATCAATGAGTATTCAAAGCTCGGTTTGAAGTATGAACTCAAGACCTTCATTCATGGCTGACCTACCTTTGGAATATATTTATGAGGTCATTTATAGCCATTGAATGCTTGAAGTTTGGTAGTTCCCTCATTACCATTGCATTGCATCGGTAGCTGATCTTAGGAGCACAAAGAGAAGCTGAAGCACGTGGAGCTGAAGCTACTCATTAAAGACATCGAATCAGGGCTCAATTGTCTAGGTATGTCTAGTTTTTTAGAGTCCATTTATTGAATCACTATTCCCTGGATTGGGAAACTCCAGCGGGAGTGTACGTGACCGTCCTTGGATTAGGATTGGTGAGAGTTTGAGATCCAAACTCATCAAGTCCCTGGATTGGGCCATCGACGGATGGTAAACGTGGTCCTAGATCAAAGGATGTCAAGGTTGATGGTTAACCTAATTTAAAACCAAGACTATAGTGAAATCCGGTGGTCTCATAAGTTGAGATCAGGAACCGGGAGTGGAGTAGGGAAACCGTGTTAATGCAAAGATTTGTCAATTACCATGGTTAGTGTGTCGTCGAGTCTCCTTGCGGCTGAAGACAGTTTCCTTGCGGCTGAAGACAGAAGCTTCTCAAAGAAGATCGCTCATCAAGACAGCTTCAAGCCTCTCCATCGAAACCTTTGATCCCAAAACCTTCTATAGATGGCCCAAATCCTTCCTAGGCACACCCTTAGCACCATCTATAGCCCACCTTCCATTTAGATCAGCTTTGAAAGGGTTAATGTTAGCAGAAGTTGCTTAAAAATTGAAAAACAATATGTCTGCTCTCTCCGATACATACCCGATCCATCGGAGATTAGTCCGATAGGTGTCCGATCAATCGGACAATGTGTCCGATCCATCGGAGAATAGTCCAGTTACATTGAAAACTTCTCTGGACACTTTTCCGAGCCATCGGAGGCCTGTCCGATCCATCGGACAGGGTGTTCCGATCAATCGGACAATATGTCCGATCAATCGTATAATTATCCAGCAAACATTGAAAATCTCTCTGGACACTTTTACGATCCCTCGGAGGTCTGTCCGATCCATCGGACAGGGGTTCTCCGATCCATCGGACACATATACAATCCATCGGAGGAATTTCCAGAAAAATTACATCAACTCTCTGGAAGGAATTCCGATCAATCGGACTATCTGTCCGATCAATCGGAAAGGGTCTTCCGATCAATCGGAACTAAGTCCGATCAATCGGAGAACCTGTTTTTGAGCAAAATTCAAATCTAGCTAAATCTTATGTCCGATCGATCGGATCCTATCGAGCTGACCGTTTTCTGACCGTTGAATGCCATGTCTATTTATAGAACTCGGTTGGATCTTGCCCAAGATACCTTTAGCATCATCTAGGGTTTGTGTGAGCCTTCTTCTTGAGATCCCCTTCTTCCAAACCCTAAAATTTGTTGAGTTCATACCTCAATCCATGTTGATCTGACCAACATTGATGAAGCATTCAAAGCTTGGATTGAATCATGAACTCAACCCCTCTTTAATGGCATCTTGACCTACCTCTCATAGATATTCTCTTGTCATCAATGCCATTAATAGTGGATTAGGTAGAAGCTTTCCTCACATAAAAGCCATATCCCAATATAGCCTCTACCTAACCCTAATCCCTCACCTTGGAATCTACAATGAGTCATCCGGAGCAAGGTTGCTGATCGAGGGAGCTGAAGAAGGTATCTTCCGTGTAAGCCGAAGCTTCTTCAACAAAGGCATCAACAAGGGACTCAATCAGCTAAGTATATTTAGTCTTTCGAGTCCAAGAAACCTCCTCAATTTGAGATTTGGGTTTCAGAGTTTGAAGACCCAAACTCGTAAGAGCCCTTGCGTAGGACAAGTCCTTGAGTAGGACAAGCCCTTGTGTAGGACAAAGTGGTCATGGATTAGTCCTATGGAAGGGTGAATCCATGTGTTGAGTCTTAAGTCCTTTTGTAGGCTGTTAAGGTTTATGGTTAACCTCATTTAAAACCATAGTGATAGTGAAATCCGGCCACTCAAGGAGTAAGTGGATCAGCCGGGAGTGGAGTAGGTACATAACCGAACCACTATAAAAATCTCTTGTTGTGTGATGAATGGATGAACTGATTTACTTCTTTCCCATATGCTTTTATTGACTTATATTCTGCATATCTTGTGTTTGAAGTAAGTTTCCTAAGAATACTTTGCATGATTATAAGTGTGTAATTGAAAATTTTAAAAAGTGTCCTATTCACCCCCCTCTAGGACAAGGTATCTTGTTTCTTGCTTCTACAAAAGCGGTAATCAAACTTACACCGCATTTTCAAACCAAACCACTATAAATCGTTGTGCATTGTGGTTGCGAATGATTGTTATGTGTTGAATGGCTTAGTCAATCATGAATGCTAACTGTTTGATGAAATGCTTATGATAGTCCTTGCTTACAAATTCATCATATAATTGCCTTGAATGTTATTGTGATAATCTTGGTTGCTAAGATTAACTTGATTAGTTTTAATTGTAATTGAAAATTCAAGAAGTCCTATTCACCCCCCTCTAGAACATTAGGCATATCTCCGAGTATCTCCTCAAGCGGTAAAACCACAATTTCACCTAGGTTTCCTTTTATGTTTTAATTGAAAAATTTTAGTTCAATATGAGTTTGAATCAAGTACTAGTTTGGTTTTACTTTGATCTCTTGATGACTCCAGGCTCATGTGATACTTACTGATTCTAAGCTTGGTAGCTTACCTTCTGGGCATTGTTTATACTTGTGTAGTTCATTAATCTATCATCGACTCCGGGCATGGTAGACCCTTTGATTGCCTTGTGTACAATGGCCCGATCTTCATGTGGGAACTTATTCAACTAAAGTTCTTATCTTTTTATTATAATCTGAAATAGCTGTTTGCTGATTGATTTTAATTTGATTAGAGTTCTAATCATTAGTTGTAATCAAGTCTAGTGACAGGATTTGATGAAAGCTATGGTTGTGAATCTCAACTAGATTGGGAAGAGGCTTGGCCTACACAATTGAGTGTGCCCAAGGCCTGAGCATTGATGTGGGAATTGAATCAAAGAATAAGCAACTGTTTTGGATAATTGTTGATTTAACCGCTCTATATTCCGATCGAATAGAGATATGAATTCGATTCCGATTGAGTTATGAGAGACCTAGTTGTGTTGATGCATTGAAACTTGTCAAAAGTGGATCCTTGGCGCTTTAGTGCCTTTTTAGATTGAAATTACCTTACACATTCACTGTTTAAACCCAAATTGCTATTTTTCAGTTTTAGTTCTTAATAGGATCTTAATTACTAGTTATTTTAGACAAATTCTGAGAATACCCATTCATAAATCTCTGTGGGAAGGATACTCGGTCTTTCTGAATTATTACTACATCGCAACCCTACACTTGGGGAGTGAACAGCAAGCGCCCCTTCGTTTCTCTTAGCCGAAAAGTTGTGGAAAGTTGGCGCTCATAAATGCAGGCTCAATCATGTACAGCTTCTCCTCCAATAGGCGGTTACATATACAGCTAAATCCTTTGCATAGTTCCTCAACGCTAAAGACTTGGGGGGCATCTGTTGTAGAATAAAGTTGGTCGTCAAAGAAGTATAAGCGACATGCGACCAGTGAGCGCCTCTCCATAAAGTCGCGGCCAGACCATCTGACTAGTGAGCCTCCCCGTTCATATCCCGCATATCACTTCAGACCTGCGACCCCCTATACATGCCCGTTATGCAAGAAGCTCTACTCTTGGTCGTTAAACGAGGCCATCTACGAATGTGAGCAGCTCTGCACTTGATCATTAAACGAGGTCATCTATGAGTGCGAGCATCTCTACTCTTGGTCGACAAGTGAGGCCATCTACGAGTTCGAGCAAGTCTGCTCACTGGTTGTTTGTTTGTTGGGAACATTCTTCATCTTATAGTACCAGCAACCCATATAGGCCGGCTTTGGCTCGTTTCTACTCATGGTTCTATACCACGGGGATCTCCATTAAGAGACGTAATCAGCTAGACGTCTAGAGTGATTGGGCCATCTCCTTATCTAGGGATTAACAGGAAAAACACCTTATCACTTGAAATCAATAGTGATCCTAATGGCTTGCGTAACAAGCTGGATCACCCAAATCTCTATAAATAGATAGTCCCACTGACAATAAAGGTACACAATCTCTAAGCTCATGCTTCACACTTCATCTTACTATCAAGTCACCTCTGACTTAAGCTTTGGAGGGCCAATGGCCAAGCGCCGACCACCCTTAGTTTTCCTCTTTGGCTTTCAGGTGTGGAGGGGAGCTCACTTCGTAAAGGGCATAAACCTTGGGAGGGACCCATTATCAGAATCTGACATTAACAATTTTCAACCATACTTTCAGACAAAATTGAAGAATCTAAACATTTCTTAACACTTGGCTCCCTATCAATCCCTTCAACAATTTCTCCTTCACTAATGAGTCGGTTATTAGAATCGCGAACCCAATGTGGCATGCAAATCTCAGAAAAATAAAAGAAAAAGGGTTAAAAAACCTGATTTGAAGTGGCTACTTCGACTCCTAGAATTCTTGAAAAAAATAAAGCAAACAAACTAAGTTAGTAAATAACTCCTAAAAATCTCAAATAGAAATTGTTTTCAGAAATTTTGTGAAAAACCGTCAAAGTCCGTAGCAACGGTGCCAAAAACTTGTTCACTTCCCTAAGTATAGGGTTACGATGTAATAATAATCTTGGTAAGACCGAGGTCGATCCACAGGGACTTGTGTAGGAACTCACAAAACACTTCCAATAGTCTCTAGTTGAGATCTAACTAAACGGAATTTTGAAATTGAATGTAGATAGCAATTTTAAACTAAAAGTAAATGTAAACAATATGAAAGAGCACTAGGGGTCCCAGGATCCACTTGTAGCAATCATTGATGCTTAATTCGCTGTAGTTTTCCAAATACACAACTAGAATCGAAATTAAATCCTATCTAGTCGGATGATAGAGCAGTTATAACATACAATCTGTCATATGTGTGATTTATGCACATGATTCCCTCAATTCAAGTTAGGACTTGAGCACACTCAATTGCATAGGTCAATCCTAGTTCCAATGGGTTAAGATCACAATTATAATCATCATTAAACTCTGTCACAAAGTATAACTAGATCATGATTTGAACTTTATTCAAATCACATAGACAATCGCACATAATTTAGAAATTCCAGACAAATAGAACTTTGGATTGAAGTTCCCACATGAGAATCCAAGTCTAGAGCATCTTGAATCTGATTCCTCTGAGCGTACAGGTCTAAATTCATTCAAAACAATTAAGAACTAAAGTAATTCTTCTAAACATCCATGAGCCATCATAAGATTAAGAAAAAGTACTTAGAACTTCATTCAAACTTCAAACCATTGTTGTTCAATGAAAATTTAACTTAAAACCAACGTAAACAAATTAAAACATCTTAGATTCACTACAAGCTTCACCTCTTAGCCCTAACTAAGAGGTTTGGCCGATCATGATAAATCGAAACATGAAAGCAACTAAGGAAAACAAGAAAACTATAAGAACAAACTAGGAGTTGTAAAACTCCGGATCAGACTTCCGTTGCCTCCCACCATGGTAAATCTCTTCTAAGATGCCTTAGGAACGAAACCTAGGTCCCCTTTTATAGATTTGGAGCTCCAACAACCCAGAAAGTTTCAGAATTCGCAAGTCCTTACGCAATTGCGCCTCAAAAATCGGAGCTTGCTGAGCAAGCATCTGAAAATTCGTAAAATACGAGTGGCCGACCGGTCATGATTGGTCGGACTGAGCTGGCCGAGGTCCAGAGAGTGCAGAGAGGGGCTGGGTGTTGAACCATGAATTGTGCATATTTGAACCCCAATTCATAGCATAATTGTATAGTTTAAGTTGTTAAAGTTAATGACTTATGCTTGCTTTTGTGTTTGTAGGTAAAAGAGAGAGATGTTATCGATTTAATGCTAATTTGGAGGATTTGAAGTTATTAAAAGACCAATCTTTAATGAGCCAAAAAAAGAGAAGAAAAACTTTGAAGAAATCATGTTAAAAGTTTTGAATTGTCCTGAAAAAGTAAAGTGAAGAGTGGCAGGGCCATAAAAGTAAAATGCAAAAAAGTTGCTGTAAGACCCGTACCCTTATTTGCCCTCCGTACGCTTAATTTCCGGTACCGGTACGTCCCGGACGGACCAGATTAGCAAGCCTTGATCGCGACCCTATTTTAGTACCGCATCGACCCGAGACCTATACCCCGGCGACCGCGTAGGCGCTGCGATTCCAACGCCGAGCGGCACGCCCCATTGCGATACCCGGTGTGAAAGTTATGATCAATCGCATAATCCGAGGTGGGCCGCGCAACGTGCTTGTGTCGTGGGCCCCACTTGCATAAATTCCAAGACCATGTCACATCAATCAAACCCATGCCCCTACTCTACACACCCCATACCCCTACTCTACACACACCATAACCCCCCATCCCTCTCTCCTCCAAAGTCAACCCTCACACCATACCCCCCATCCCTCTCTCCCATGCTACCCATCACCACCCTCATGATTCATTTTCTCTCTCTCCCCCCATACAATACCATACGTAGGGGGAGAGGAGAGTTCATTTTAAACTCTAGAGATTTGAGAGAGAGAGAGAGAGAGAGATTTGAGAGGAGAGAGAAAGAGGAAGATTTGAGAGAAGAGGGAGATTTGAGAGAAGTAGAGAGAGATTAGAGAGATTGAGGGTGTAGATCCAAGCTTGGAGGACCCCAACCATCATCCGGACCTTCCAGATCATCCGATCGTCAACCCGATCCAATCCAACCGTCCAACCATCCATCAAGGTGAGTGCAAGGGACAAAACCTCTCCATTTTCTTAATTTCTTTCCATTTTCCTTTTCTTTTGGGCCCACCTTGTGATGGGCAATGAGATGGATGGACTGGATCATCCACGAATGGGCCCCACTTCCTACTATAATAATAATAATAATAATAATAATAATAATAATAATAATAATAAAAAGAGGAAGAAAAGAACATGGACGCTGGACGTCCCAGCGTCTCTGACGCTGGAAACGTCCAGCGTACGCTGGAGGCGGTTACTGGGGTCCCCACTCGTGGGACCCACCTTGATGTTTGTGTTCCATCCACGCCGTCCACTTGTTTTCTCACATCATTTTAGTGCCAGGGCCCAAGGATGAGCCAGATCCAAATCTTAAGCGGACCGCACCGCGCAAAACAGTGGAAACAATGATTTCTACTGTCAGAAATCATTTGGCCCACCTTTATGTTTCTAGACCGATTTGCATACCCAATATTGGGCTCATTAGGCCCACAATGAGATGGCCCAGCTGATAGACGGAGTGGATCACTCTTAGGTGGGCCCCACTCGATGAAAACTTCGAGAAAACAAAAAAAAAGAAAAGAAGAAGAAAACGGAAGGAAGGAGGCAGAGCCTCTGACGCTGGGCGTACCAGCGTCCTTGCACGCTGGCTCGGCCAGCTGGTGGCCCACTCGTGGGTCCCACCATGATGCATGTGCTGTATCCACACCGTCCATCCAGTTGGGGAGATCATTTTAGGGCATGACCCCAAGAATGAGTCAAATCCAAGTCTCGAGGGGGCCCCACCACAGAAAACAGTAGGGACAGTGGCCCTACCGTTGAAACCTTCTTATGGCCCACCGTGATGTTTATTTGAGATCCAACCTGTTCATAAGTTCACACCTGCATGGAAGAAGGAAAAACAAAAATATCGGCTTGATCGGAAACTTCTGTGGGCCCCACTTGTTGAGATAACAAATAAATAAATAATGTTCTTGCTGGACAGACAGCGTCCAGGGGACGCTGCTGCCCAGCAGCATGGTCTCTGGACGTCACTCCCATGGGCCCCACTCGTTGGGCCCACCTAAAGTCACTCCCATGGGCCCCACTCGTTGAGCCCACCTAGCGTCACTCCCATGGGCCCCACTCGTTGGGCCCACCTATAATGTATGTGCCTTATCTATTCCTTCCATATGTTTTTCCCATATCACTTTAGTGGCTAAGCCCAAAAATTTAAGCATATCCCAATGGTAAGTGGGCCATGCCACGGTTCAACAGTGGGAATAATGATCTCTACCGTTGAAACCGTCCCAGCCCTACAGTGATGTTTAATTGTCATCCAACCTATTTCATAAGTGGCCGAGCCCAAAATCTAAGCATATCCAAAATGGCAAGTGGGCCATGCCAAGGGACAACAGTGGAAATAATGATCTCCACCATTGAAACCTTTTCCGTCCTACAATCATGTTTATTTGTCACCCAACCTATTCATAAGTGGCTAGGCCCAAAAATTTAAGCATATCCTAATGTCAAGTGGACCATGCCATAGTGGGGATGATGATTTCAAATGTTGAAACCCTTTCAGGTTCTACAGTGATGTTTATTTGCCATCCAATCTGTTCATAAGATCACATGGACATGGACGAAGGAGAAAACACAAATATCTGTTTTATTTATGATGCCTATCTATTTTTCTATATTATTTTGGATACGGCCCCAAAAATGAGGCAAATTCAGATGTTAGATGGACCACACCCGTAGGGAATAGTGGTCATTGATGTCCACCATGGTTTCTTCTTGATGTATATGTTTTATCCATGCCGTACACGTATTTTGGCGGCCTATCTTGTATGTGCAGGCCCAAGTATGGGGCCGATGTGGTCTCAAGTGGGCTATGCCACGAAGACCTTTACATTTCCAATGGGACCCACAGTCCGGGTCCCACTCTCTTTAGATATATATTGGGCCTTTTAAGGCCAATGTTACATGATATGTTGGTAACATGCTAGTATGATTAGCTTGATAAGTCACACTGATAACATGCTTAGTATAATGAATACCATGCTCATTCATATGCCCATACGCATCATTTGTATGCCTGTTATGGATCATGATTAACCATAGCATATGCTAGTTGGCTTGTTATACTTAGGGGACCCGTGTGAGACAGGGTCGCCCCACATGATTGCGCAGTATGCGTAAGTTGGTGCATGATTTGGATTGTATGACTCATGCATTTCGCATTATGTATGTCACGATCGCTTTCACACCCTAGCAGCATCAGGGTGGTGGCCACCATAGTCACATCATGGTTGGCAGTATTGGACACCGAAAACTTGTTCTAATACGTGGGCGCTATGGATGTCCTTGGGTGAAAGTCCCTAAACCCTGTGGTACCAGTAGGATGCTCCAGCGTCAAGACCGAGTGGATAACATGAGCGCCCGTGTGCCAAATACCAGTAGGCCGCGTCTCCCACTGTGTCGAGGTCGGTTGGAAAGGGGTGTGACCTTATCCGCCCGGGTGAAGTGGGCTATAAGCTAGGTCGAGTCTGACCAGCTCATGGAATGGGTCCGCTATCGGCGAGCCGGGTGGGCATTGGCATACCACTGACGAGGCGGATAGTGAGGTCTTTTCTACTCGCTTGGTTATGCGCGCGATGTGCGGCGGCCAATATTAGAGTATACTAGACCCCGGTGATGTCCCAGATGATAACTATTTTGATATGTGGATCAGTTGAGGATTGACGTGTTTGCATTGCATCTCTAGCATGTAACACTCGGCCATGTAGGCCCTTGCATCGCATAGCCTTGGGATGGCTGACAGCATTCATGAACTTAATAACTTAGCCCTCTACTACTTTCGCTTACTCTGATATCTATATACTTGTCATATGCATCACACACGCACACACGCACTCTACTGGGCTTCGTAGGAAGCTCATGCGCGTTTGTTTACACTGTAGGTACTAGAGCCTATCAGCAGCGTTGAGCGCGGTTCATGTACCTGATATTTTGGACTTCTGATTCATGTTGTATTTCACTTTCCAGTACTATACTCAACAAACTTATTAGTGGATATTTGATGATGTTTTATGGTTTTGTTTATGCTCCTGTACAAAAAAAAATTTACCCTGAAAATCCTCCTGGTAGGATCCCAGGATCGGAACCTGGCACATGAGAGCTAGGAGCCGAGAATGGGGTACTACGGAAGCTGTTGGCACCAAGGTCAGGCGATCGGGAATTTAGTGAGCCCGGTCCCCGGGTTTGGGGCGTGACAGAAGTTGGTATCAGAACATAACTTGGGAATACCTGCGGATGACATCACATATCTACTAATGGCCTTAGATTAACTACCCTTAACTGAATGATTGTTGCAAACTTAGGATGATTAGGATCCCGATCTTATGCACTTAGCGACCCACACTAGGATCCTGTTACAACATAGTTATAATAGGATTCCCTATTTTGAGCTTAGAAACTTCTGAATAGGATTCCCTAACGTGTGTGCATTCGAGAGTATAAATGCTAAGAGGTACCTGTCCTTTTCTGTAGGATATGGCGCCCAAGAGAGCCACCGGTAGGCCGTCGACTGGTGCGGGTACATCCCAGACCGCCCCAGTCCCAGCTCCAGCCCCAGCTATGACTGCTGGTCAGTTTTAGGAGATGATGCGGGTTATGACCTCCATGGTAGAGTGCCAGGAGAGGAGGTCATCTTACGCAGTTGCCCCATCGGAGCAGGATCGTGCTCGTTCCTTGCTGATGGACTTCAGGCGGATGGATCCCCCACGGTTTTTGGGCGGACCAGACCCGGTGGCAGCGGAGCGATGGAAATCGGAGGTAACGAAGATCTTTACCACGATGCGATGCTCGACCGAGGAGCGAGTTCCTCTTGCCGTTTTCCTTTTTCAGGGAGAGGCCGAGCACTGGTGGGCGTCGGTTACCCGAGCAGCCGGGCCCGATTTCGAGTGGACATGGGAGGACTTTGTAGACCGGTTTGACCGGAAGTTCTTCCCTGAGCATGTCCGCCAGCAGCGTGCTCTAGAGTTTGAGACAATAGTCCAGGGAGATATGTCAGTGTCGCAGTATGAGGCTCGATTCATTGAGCTATCCAGATTTGCGACGTATCTCGTGGATGACGAGGTGCGGAAGGCCCGTCGATTTGAGACCGGACTGCGCCTTGGCCTTCGTGGCCGTGTCACGGGACACAAGCTTCCTACATTCGAGGAGGTGGTAGAGCGGGCCCAGATATATGAGGCAGAGTGGGCCGATGCAAAGCGGATCCGTGACCAGAGCGGCGACCGGAAGGGGAAGAGGAAGGCTCCTTCTAGCAGCTTTCGGCAGCAGCAGACTCGGGCACAGCAGAGGCACCCGATTCGTCCCTCTGTTCGACCGCCAGTGGCACCAGCAGCACCTCCAGCACCGTCCCAGAGACAGTTTGCGGGCGTTTATTTCTGATGTGGGGGGACAGGGCATCGTAGGCATGAGTGTCCCCACCCACAGCAGCAGCAGCGACAGCAGCAGCCACAGCAGTAGCGACAGCAGCAGCCACAACAGCAGAGGCAGCAGCATAGACCGCAGCAGCAGCAGTGGCGACCGCAGAGGGGACAGACACATCCCCAGCAGACTCAAGGCAGGGTCTACGCAGCCCAGCAGGATCCTCAGGCACCGGGAGGAGTCGTTGATGGTACACTCATTGTCTCTGCATGCATAGCTCATGTTTTGTTTGATTCTGGTGCATCACATTCTTTTGTATCCTATGATTTCTGCCGATCGACTGGTTTGCCATTAGAATCAGTGCGCGAGGGTTTGTCAGTGTCGACACCCTTAGGGAAGACCGCAGTATTGAGTTTGATCTATTCGTCTTGCCCCGTCTTGGTAGGAGAGACCTTTTTGCCCGCCGATTTGTTTGTTTTACCGATGACCGAGTTTGATGTTATCCTGGGCATGGATTGGCTGGCCGAGTATCACTGCTGTATTGGACTGCTTCGCAAGAACAGTCACTTTCCTTATACCCGGCATGCCGCAGTTTCAGTTCGTTGCCGAGCCTAGAGGCGAGCAGTTGTCATCTTTGATGTCGTGTGCCATAGAGGAACCTGGTTGCCGTGTGCATCGACCAGCTGCCGGTAGTTTGCGATTTTCCGGATGTGTTTCAGGAGATTCCGAAATTGCCACCTCGTCTGCATACCGAGTTTCAGATTGACCTCGTGCCCGGTACTGCGCCTATCTCAAAGGCCCCGTACCGTATGGCACCTTTGGAGTTGCGGGAGCTGCGGAAGCAGTTGGACGAGTTGCATGAACTAGGCTTCATCCGTCCGAGCAGTTCACCGTGGGGAGCGTCGGTACTCTTTGTGAAGAAGAAGGATGGCTCGTTGAGGCTCTGTGTGGATTACCGCGAGCTCAACAAGGTCACGATTAAGAATAGGTACCCGCTTCCGAGGATCGATGATTTATTTGACCAGTTGTGGGAGGCCCAGTTCTTTTCGAAGATTGACCTACGGTCCGGTTATCATCAGGTCCGTGTCAGGGAGGAGGATATCCCGAAGACGGCATTCAGGACGCATTACGGTCATTTTGAGTTCCAGGTCATGTCTTTTGGACTAACCAATGTGCCCGTTGTGTTCATGCAATTGATGAATGAGGTCTTTCGTCCCTACCTTGATTAGTTCGTTGTGGTGTTTATCGATGACATTTTGATCTATTCGAGGACTCAGGAGGAGCATGCGCGGCATCTGGAGATCACCTTGCAGACCCTCCGCACACACCAGCTTTATGCGAAGTTGGAGAAGTGTGAGTTTTGGCAGGAGGAGGTGAAGTTCCTCGGTCATGTGGTGACGAGGCAGGGAGTAGCAGTAGATCCGGTGAAGATTGATGCCGTGCGTCAGTGGGGTCAGCCCACGAACACGTCCGAAATCTGGAGTTTTCTGGGGTTGGCAGGTTATTATCGTCGTTTCATAGAGGGCTTCTCTCGTATTGCAGCCCTGCTGACCAGGTTGACCCGGAAGGGCGCTGAGTTCGTATGGAGCGATGCCTGTGAGCGAGCATTTGCAGAACTGAAGGACCATCTTACTTCTACACCAGTCCTCACTCTTCCCTCCGGGAGTGAAGGATTCGTGGTTTTTACAGATGCCTCACGTATTTGCTTAGGTGCTGTCCTGATGCAGCATGGCAGAGTAGTGGCGTATGCATCTCGCCAGCTCAAGGTCCATGAGCAGAACTACCCCACGCATGATCTAGAGCTAGCAGCGGTAGTCTTCGCACTGAAGGTGTGGAGGCACTATCTTTATGGGGTCAATTTCGAGCTCTTTTCTGACCATAAGAGCCTGAAGTACCTCTTCTCGCAGTCCGAGTTGAACATGAGGCAGAGACGTTGGATGGAGCTCCTGAAGGATTATGATTTTGATCTTCAGTACCACCCTGGCAAGGCCAACGTGGTGGCAGATGCCCTTAGCCGTCAGCCACGAGGCCTGGTGGTGTATATGATGGTCCGGGAATGGAGGATGCTCGAGGAGGTTGCCGAGTATGATTTTGAGCTGAGCCTACAGTCCTCTATCGCGCAGTTATCGAGCTTGTCGATTCAACCCTCTCTTGTTTCTAGGGTGATCGAGGCTCAGCAGACAGATCAGACATTGAAGGATTATTGGGAAGAGGCCGCGTCAGAGGGTCAGACTGATTGGCAGATTGGGTCAGATGGTGGACTTCGTTTCAGGGGTCGGTTGTGTGTTCTAGATATTCCTCAGTTGCGCAAAGATCTTATGAATGAGGCACACCGATCGAGGTTCACGATCCACCCAGGCTCTACCAAGATGTATCGTGATATGAGGAGGCAGTATTTTTGGGCCGGTATGAAGCGTCAGATTGCCAGTTTTGTGGCTGAGTGTGACACTTGCCAGCGTGTCAAGGCCGATCATTGCAAACCTTCAGGTCCCCTGCAGCCGTTGAGTGTCCCGTTGTGCAAATGGGAGCACGTGACCACAGACTTCATTATGGGATTGCCGAGGACTGATCGTGGTCACGACGCCATCTGGGTTGTTGTTGATCGTTTGACGAAGTCGGCACATGTTCTTGCGATACGTGCGACCTGGTCATTGGACCGACTTGCAGAATTGTTTATCGAGGAGATTGTGAGGCTGCACGGAGTCCCAGTTTCGATCGTTTCTGACCGAGATCCGAGATTTACGTCGCGGTTCTGGAGGAGTTTTCAGAAGGCGATGGGGCCTGCCTTGAAGTTCAGCACCGCATATCATCCTCAGACTGATGGTCAGACCGAGAGGGTCAACCAGATCATTGAGGACATGCTTCGAGCTTGCGTGTTGGATTTCTCAGGTAGTTGGGATAAACACCTGCGTTTGGCTGAGTTTGCATATAATAACAGCTACCAGGCGACTATCGGTATGGCTCCTTTTGAGGCGGTGTATGGTAGACCTTATAGGTATCCTAGTTGTTGGGCCGAGGTTGGAGAGCATCGTCTCCTAGGTCCCGAGCTTGTGCAGAGGACATCAGAGGCTATCGATATCATTAGGTAGAGGATGCGCATAGCTCAGAGTCGACAGAAGAGTTTTGCAGATCGTCGACGTCGTCCCCTAGAGTTTTCCATTGGGGATCTTGTGTATCTCAAGGTCTCGCCCATGAAGGGCGTGGTTCGTTTTGGAGCCAAGGGGAAGCTTGCCCCGAGATTCATTGGACCCTTCGAGATCACTGGGCGTGTTGGCGCCGTGGCCTATCGGCTTGCCTTGCCACTTCAGTTGTCTGGCGTCCACAATGTTTTTCATGTTTCTATATTGCGGAAGTGTGAGTCAGACGTGGTTTCTGTGATAGATTGGCAGCCGTTGGAGGTTCGTGAGGATGCTTCTTACATTGAGCAGCCGGTTCGTATCCTTGACCGGAAGGAGCAGGTCCTCGGGACCAAGGTCATTCCTTTAGTGAGGTCCAGTGGAGTCATCATAGCGCAGATGATGCGTCGTGGGAGCGAGCGGCAGAGATTCGCGAGTCTTATCCTCATCTTTTTTATGATTGATTGTATCTGTATGATTGTTTTTCGATTCAATATGCATATATAGTGATGCGATTTTTTTTTATGATCTTCGACTAGTTTGGGTTTGTATTGCAAATTTCGAGGACGAAATTTTTTTGTTAGGAGGGGAGAGTTGTAAGACCCGTACCCTTATTTGCCCTCCGTACGCTTAATTTCCGGTACCGGTACGTCTCGGACAGACCAGATTAGCGAGCTTTGATCGCGACCCTGTTTTAGTACCGCATCGACCCGAGACCTATACCCCGGCGACCGCGTAGGCGCTGGGATTCCAACGCCGTGCGGCACGTCCCATTGCGATACCCGGTGTGAAAGTTATGATCAATCGCATAATCCGAGGTGGGCCGCGCAACGTGTGTGTGTCGTGGGCCCCACTTGCACAAATTCCAAGATCATGTCACATCAATCAAACCCATGCCCCTACTCTACACACCCCATACCCCTACTCTACACACACCATACCCCCCATCCCTCTCTCTCCTCCAAAGTCAACCCTCACACCATACCCCCCATCCCTCTCTCCCATGCTACCCATCACCACCCTCATGATTCATTTTCTCTCTCTCCCCCCATACAATACCATACGTAGGGGGAGAGGAGAGTTCATTTCAAACTCTAGAGATTTGAGAGAGAGAGAGAGAGAGAGAGATTTGAGAGGAGAGATAAAGAGGAAGATTTGAGAGAAGAGGGAGATTTGAAAGAAGTAGAGAGAGATTAGAGAGATCGAGGGTGTAGATCCAAGCTTGGAGGACCCCAACCATCATCCGGACCTTCCGGATCATCCGATCGTCAACCCGATCCAATCCAACCGTCCAACCATCCATCAAGGTGAGTGCAAGGGACAAAACCTCTCCATTTTCTTAATTTCTTTCCATTTTCCTTTTCTTTTGGGCCCACCTTGTGATAGGCAATGAGATGGATGGACTGGATCATCCACGAATGGGCCCCACCTTCCTACTATAATAATAATAATAATAATAATAAAAAATTACCCTGAAAATCCTCCTAGTAGGATCCCAGGATCGGAACCTGTCACATGAGAGCTAGGAGCCGAGAATGGGGTACTACGGAGGCTGTTGGCACCAAGGTCGGCGATCGGGAATTTAGTGAGCCCAGTCCCCAGGTTTGGGGAGTGACAGTTGCAGTTTCTAAAGATTGATCCAGAGATTGATTGCCCAGCCTAAGTGATTGATCACCAGCCCTGAGCGATTGATCGCTCACAGTAGAATTTGGCAGATTTGTTACTAGACTAAAGTGCAGATTTGCGATTGATCTCCCAGCCTGAGCGATTGATCGCCCAGCCTGTAGATCAATCAACGGAATGTAGATTTTTGAAGAATTACTGTTGGAACTCTCTGGACACTTTTTGGACCCAGCGATCAATCGCCCAACCACTTGCGATTGATCGCCCAATTGCAGAATACAATTTTTATAGTTGAATCGCAGGTGCGATTGATCACCCAGCCTAATTGATCAATCGACCATGCGCCCAGTTTAAAAATTTCCAAGTCTGGCTCTGATTTCTCTACGCAAGTGCGTAAGTTTTACGCAAATGCTTGAATGTTCTGCAATGATGAGGCTTGAAAGCTATAAAAGGACTCCTTTACTTTGATCTAAAGGCATCATAGAAGGCTAAGGAAATCATGGGAGGTGAAAGAGATCACTGTGGAGCGTCTGCAACTCCTCTAAACTCAATTTTTCTATGTTTTAGTAGTTTTTCCTTTGAGTTTTAGTTTAACCTATTAATGGTTGGCTAAAACTCTTAGCTAAGGCTAAGAGGTGAAGCTTTTAGTTGTTTACAATGTCTAATTCAAATTAGTTCAAGTATTTTTTAGTTTAATGAAGAATACTTCTAGTTCTAGTTTGAAATAAAGTTAGTTTTTTAGTTAATCTACTATCTCTTGTGATTTCTCTTTCATGGGATGTTTTTATTACTGAGATTGCTTAATGAGGTGTTGATTGATAGGATTTTGGGTTGTAGAGATTCTAGATTGATCATGATATGTTGGATGCTAAGGGATCTTATAAACTAAGTTTTCTAAGAGCTTATCTAGAACTAAACTAGAAGGGGTTCTTATCTTTTGATTGGATCTGAGATAGTTGTTTATGTATTGATTTTGGTTCAATAGAAGTTCAATTCATGCTTTTAAATCAAGTCTAGTGACAAGGTTTGAGGAAAAATCATGAATATGATCTTGCTTGTTTTGTGAAGGATTGGGTTGTGTGATTAAATACACCCAATGCCTTAGTTGTTTATGAGAGAACCATATCAGTGGATGATCCATCTATGTTAGATGCATTATGATGATTTGATTGCTCTATATTCCGATTGGATAGAGATAGAACTCCGATTCCAATTGTGTTATTGGCTTGAATGGTTTGAATTGGCATTGTGAATGATTATAAGTGGTTCCTTGGCACTCCAATGTTTATTTCCTTGATTTAGTTCTTAAGTAGATAGATTTATGTTCTTAATTACCATCCATCATTACAAATCTGAATTTAGCCTATCCTAGTTATAAAACTTAGAATTGTTACGACAATCCCTGAGGATCGACCTCGGTCTTACCGAGAATTATTACTACATCGCAGCCTTGCACTTGAGGCAAGCGAACACTGGGGGATGTGGCCGACCGGTCAAGACCAGTCGGACCTGTCTGGGGCTTGCTCCAGCGACCTCCAACAGTTGCTAGAGTGTCTTGTAAAGGGTGACCGACTGGTCAAGACTGGTTGGACCCTATTTTCTTTGGTTTTCTTTCTTTCTTTCTTCCTCTCTTTCCTCTCCTTGCTTTCTTCTTTCTTTAGCCCACCTTGGGTCTTCATCCAAGGCTCATAAATATGCTTCTTTTAGCTATCGATCGAATGAACTCTCTCTCATTCTTGCAATCACAAAACCATACACTAGAATAGTCTTTAAGCTTGAAAACCATGCATAGTTAGTGATGAAATGGGGTTAAAATATACACATTTGAGTGCTCAACAATTGTGACCCAATCTTGAAGTTGTCCTTGAGTAGGACGTGGAAGTCCTTGTGTAGGCCTCCGACACGGGACAATACGTGCGTTGCCCTTGTATAGGATTTAAGAAGTCCTTATGTAAGAATAGACCTTGTATAGGTTGTAAAGGTTGAGAGGTGAACCTCATTTAACACCTCCAATAGTGAATGCTGGTGTGCTCAAAGGAGTTAAGTACTTGAACCAGGAGTGGAGTAGACTCATCATTGAACCACTATACATTGTGTATAATGTGGTGAATGCATTTTGTCTATTATTATGCTTTGTTGATTAATTATATAAGTGCTTCACTGAATGCCCATCTTATGTTTGACAAAATGCCTATATACCATCTTTGAATGATTAGTACAAGCATACATATCAAATGTTTGATCAAATGCTTTTCTTAGTATAGTTGTCAATCGAGTAAGATCTTGTTTGATAATTGTCTTCATTTACATGTACTTAATTGTTAAATTGAAGTGTGAATGCAATTGAGTTTTTAGTTAGTAAAAAGTCCTATTCACCCCCCTCTAAGACATAAGCATACCTTCAAGCTTATCTCAATAGCAGTGCAAACCGCAATTTCAGAAGGTAATCCTGGAAATTCATAAGATGAATATTCACTATGCACACTAGACTATACTTGAGCTCTGAATTGTGCATATTCTAACCCCAATTCATCACACATTATGCATGGTTTGTATGTTTAAAGACCCATTTGATACATGTTTTTTTTATTACAAGAATGAGAGAGGGACGTTATGAATTCAAAGCTAAAAGGACGCTCTTGAACACATTGAAGATTAAGGAGAAAAGCCACTGAGAATGAGCTTTGAAAGAATCACATCAAAAGACTTGGATTAACCAGAAAGAAAAGAAATCAGAAAAACTGAATAATCGGCCACCGGGTGCCTGACCAACAGCTGGTTGGGCACCCTAAATTCGAAGATTATACGTTGAACTCGCTGGACACTTTCTGGACATGACCGGGCCCCCGACCATCAGTAGTCGGGCACCCGACCGCATGGTAGGGCGCCCGATGAAGCGCCCGAAATTCAAAGAATAAATCAAGTTGGTTGCTTGACAGTTTTGTGGTATGGTATGGCCCCCGACGACCATAGACCGGGCACTCGACCATCGACGTAAGTGCGTAACTTCTTACCCAATTCTTAAAGATTCTAAGGTGGTGGCAAGATTTTACTATAAAGGACACCTCCGCCCACATCTAAAATCATCCTAGAATAATTCTACAATCGCTGGAGGTGGAGAGGATCATCGTGGAGTGTCTACAACTCCTCTGATTAGGGTTTTTCTAACTTTTTCTATGCTTTCTAGTAATTTTCTATTTGATTCTAGTTCAATTATGACAATGGTTGGCTAGAACCTCTTAGCTAGGGCTAAGAGGTGAAGCTTGTAGTTATTTTTAATGCTTTAATTCATTTCTAGGTTTCACTTTTGGATTTAAAGTTGAACTTGGTTTAATTCTAGTTTGAATGAAGTTCTAAGTTCTAGTTCTCTTTTTATCTCTTGATGGCTCCAGTTTCATGTGATGCTTAGAAGATTTAAACTAAGATTCTTATTTATTTTGTAAGCTCTTGACCTAGATAATTCAAGGAATTAGATTCCCTATGCTCTAGAACTTGGTTCTTAATGAGGGAACTACTTCAACCAAATTTCTGATCTTTTATAGAATTCTGAGATAGTTGTTGCTTTATTTATGTGCTTTGATTCAAGTTTAGATTTTGGTATTAATCAAGTCTGGTGACAAGATTTGATGACAACCATAGTTATGATCTTAACCTATTGGAAAGAGGATTGGCCTATGCAATTGAGTGTGCCCAATACCTGAACTCTATTAAAGGAATCATGTCAATGAATAGCATTATTTTAGATGTTAATTTGATTTAACTGCTCCATATCCCTTCTGGATAGAATTGGATTTCAATTTCAGTTAAGTAATTGAGAAACCTAGATGGATTGTGCATTAAAGATAGTTATAAGTGGATCATCGGCGCTCTAGTGTTTTTAGTTCATTATATTCACTCTTTAGTTTACAGATTTAATCATTTACAATACACAGAATTTCAAATTTAGTTCATCTTAGTTTGATTTTAATTAAGTTGTTGTAAGAGTTTTGTGAATTCCTGGTTAATCCCTGAGGACGATCTTGGTCTCTACTAAATTATTACTACATCGCAACCTTGCACTTTAGGTTGGCGAACAACACAGAATGGCCGTTTCCTTCCATCAGGCCCACCATGAAGAGTCGTACACATCTAAATCATGACACATGGCACCTTAACTTCTCATGGATCCTCCATAGGTACATATCCAAATTTGGATCCTTGGCAATTCTCAAAATAACGCACACATGGTCTTGCCACCAAAACATACAATACAATGCAACCCTTACGGATTAATCCTTGCCAACATATGATTACATCATTCATGGGGCAAAGGGCTTCCATTAACGTTACACTCGTATACATAATCTCAAATTATATAATACATTATTCATCATAAGCATGTAAAAATCGTGCATGAAGCATAGATTTCACATAGTTCTCACATAAGCATGTATCTCATCATGATTTCTTTCCAAACACTTAACATAAACCATGGTCCGTATCAACCCAAAAATTCAGCGTAAGTACAACAAGAGATCTTATACAGAATTTATGTTTACATGGAGAGAATTCGATAAACATGGGTGTCAAGCAATCATACAACAAAACCCTAAATTCGAAGTATGAAATCAACAAGTAATGCTATATTATTGTAACTGGGCTTAAAGGAAATCATCACCTCTATAGGTTAGATGGTTTAAGACATTATTATGACCATGAAATCGAGCTTAGATCCAAACTTCTTCTAAACGGTGGGACAACTCAGGAGCTCAACTGGGTCGACTTGGTTCGGCTAGATCCCCCCCCCCCCCCCCCCCCCCCCCCCTATTTCTTTCCTTCTTCCTTCTTCTTCTTCTCTTTCTTTCTTTTCTTTTCTCCTTCTTCTCTAGCCTAGGACGAGACCTCAACAGCAGTAGGGGGTGTGCCTCATCTCAGTAGCCACCTCTCTCTCTCTCTCTCTCTCTCTCTCTCTCTCTCTCCAACGTCTTCTCTCCCTCCTTCTCACCAACGCTCTCTCTCTCGGAGTTGCTGGAGAGGGAAGGTGCAGGCGGACAAGGTTATAAGGCAATCACAAATGGTGGGAGGTGGTTGTGAACAGACAGGAGTTGGAGAAGGACTCGACTTCCTCGGTTTTGATCGCGAGAGGACCGTTGAATTAGTAGATCGGGTCCACAAGAAGATCTTGGTGAATTTTGAAGAGGCCATGTGTTCGCTCGCCTCAAGTGTAAGGCTGTGATGTAGTAATAAATCCCGGTAAGACCGAGGTCGATCCATAGGGAATTAGAGAACAATTTCTAAACTATTCTAGCAACTAAGATTGCAACAAATAAGAGATTCAATTGAGAGAATTATTCTAAAACAGTAACTAAAAAATAGTAATTAAGGAACTAAGGCTTTCAAGGATCCACTTGTAACAATCCCATGTCAATCCAATCAATCCAAGCATAAAACACTACTATATTTGAAGTTCTATCTCTCTAGTTGGAAGATAAAGCATTAAACACATTCAATCCCACTTAAATTGAACTTCCAAGTTCTAGTCCTATTCAATCACATATAGCATTCGAAATCATAGCCTTCGGAGTAACAACCATGCCTATAGACTATGGCATGCTCAAGGGTTACCATAATTCGAATCTAATCAAGCAAAACATGATAATCTCAAAGAATTGCAAGGAATCCATGTCCGGAGCACATGAACTCTCATAAAACTTCTAAAAATATCAACTTTATAAGAACTAGAACATTCAAAATTTGAACTTGAAGTGAAACTACTTGAATTAAACTGAATCAAACATGAAATTGGCTACAAGCTTCACCTCTCAGCCTTAGCTGAGAGATTCTAGCCGAGCATTGTCATACTACAACTAGAACTCATAAAAGAAAACTAGAAAATATAAAAACTCGGAGTTAGGAGGGTTGCAAACGCTCCACAGCGGCTTCCTTCCTCTCCCACGAAGTTCCTTAGCTTCTATGATGCCCTAGGAAGAGACCCTAGGTATCCTTTTATAGTGGGGAAACTCTGTTGCGTCGGAATCTTCCAAAATTTGTGTAAGGTTACGCACTTGAGCAGAGAAAATAGGATCCTAATTTGAAAACTTGCTGTTTAATGCATGGCCGACCGGTCACGGCCGGTCGGACTGCTTAGAATAGAGTCCAGCGTGCATCAAAGGGGCCCTGACCTGTTGGCCAACCGGTCTTAACCGGTCGGACCAGGCTGGTCATTGGTCCAGGGGCTTCACAAGAGGGACAGTGGTGTGGCCGACCGGTCTTGAACGGTCTGGCTCCCTTGGCCGACCAGTCATGACCGGTCGGACCTCTTCTTTTCATATTCTCTTTCTTCCTTTCTTCTTCTCTCTCCTCTCCTTGCTTTCTTCTTTCTTTGTTCCTCCTTCAATCTTCATCCAATGGCTCTAAATGGCTCCTTTTGGTCACCAATTGGGCGAAGTCCGTTCTCATTCCCACAGTCACAAAACATGCATTAGATGGGCCTTTTAAACATGCAAACCATGTATATAATGTGATGTGATGGGCTAGATCATGTATAAATTTGGAGGTTCAACATCATGCACAGCGAATCGGAGTATCTTGAGCTTCTTGGTTTTGAACGATGGCTTGAGGTGGGCCAGTGGATTGAAGAACGGCAGAGAAGCTTCAGCAAATTAAGGTTTACTGGGCCACAGGTTTGATGGGCAATTTTGATTGGGGAGATGGAGGCCATATGGATGACAGCGTGGATCGTCCGAGTTGCAGCGAACGACGATGTCGCTGGAGAAGCGTAGAAGAAGACGGGAATCTTATATATATATATATATATATATATATATATATATATATTTCTCTTGCACGTGCACCTTACGAAAGCCAACCAGTTGCACTGGTCGTTACATATGGGATCCATTGAGATATATCGGGATCATCTGCCCCATCCGATAGATCGGCAGCCTAATTTCAGGCGTTGGCAAAAAAATGGAACAGATCTGAGCTAAGATGAGCCACTTATTGATTATTTTCTGATTTGATCATTTGTAGGATGATCGGAGGGCTGAAATTCGGCGTGTATGATTATTTTGTGCCCAAAATCTTAAGTTTAATGTTTTGTGTCAAAATGAGCGTCGGAAAATACTGTACTTAAAATGGCGGTGTAACTTAAGTTTAACTAATGGCATTTTCGTAATTATCTGAAAATACAAGTTTTACAAAATCCAGTCTTTCTATGTCGTTCATGGTGTTATTTTAAGCAACTTTTGTAAAGGGTCCCCTATCGGATCTCCTACGAAAGGTTCGTTGTTTTTAAAACAACGTAAATGCTCGATATTTAATTATCATAAAATCAAAATAAAACTTTCAAAATTTTTTGAGTAAATCCTGAAATTTTGGGGCATTACATGGGCTTTATAGGAGCAGGTCTTGCAACAGTTTGACTCCTTCTTTGTCTTGAAGGAGTTGGGAGGGAGAAGTCTGGTTTCTCGTATGCTTGCTCAGCGATGTTAGAGGAGTCTGACTAGACAATCGCTGAGATGAGGGAGAGACCCCTAAAGGTTTTTTTTCGCAAGTATGATCTGTAACATAAAGGATGATAGGGGTTAGAAAGTGTAGAAGATTAAGTACTTTAAAAAGGGGGGGAGCTGAAGACTTAAAATTTTTAAGAAAAGAAAAGTTGAAGGGATTTGGAAAGATAAGAAGGACAAGTCCTTACATGCTAAATAGAGGAAAAGAGGTTGAATCCCCTTTAAGTAGAAAGGTGCAAGTTTGGAAAAATTTCTGCAAAGTTTCCGGACTAAGAAAATTTTAGCCTTGATGGGCGCTTTACGCAAGTCACGTAAAGGTTGCGAGCTTTACGCGGGCGTGTAAAGGGAGTCTGGCGTGGCAGGGCTTCGCTACAGAGAACGGAAATGAAGAAGGCAGGGGACGCTGCTCTATATATAGGCCAGCGACTGCGCTTTACGTGAGTCGCGTAAAGGCCAATGGGAGTTGGTATTTCAAGCTTGTTTTCGATCTATTTCACAAAGAGTGGGAATTTCTTAAAACATATCGAAAGAGGGCATCTGTTGAGGCATGAAAATGAAGAAAACAAAAAAGGAAGGAAAGAATGAATAAGGCCAGAAAAGAAAGCAAGGAAGAAAAATAATAAGAAGTATGGAAGACATGCACTTTACACGACCCGCGTAAAGGTAACAAGATTTACGCAAGTCGCATAAAGATGCTACCAAAACATTGGTGGTCTACGCGAGAATCATCCCAAAGTCTATAAATACTCCCTCAGGGGTCCTCATTTGACACTTGCTTCCAAAGTTTTTGTTCGCCAACCCCAAGTGTAAGGTTGCGATGTAGTAATAATTCGGCAGAGACCGAGATCGTCCTTAGGGATCAACCATGAATTCACAAAACTTCTCTAAATAACTTTAATTGAAATCCAACTAAGAAAACTAAATCTGAAAATCTGGGTATTGTGAATGATGAAAGTTGTAAACTAAAAGATGAATGTAATGATCTAAAAACACTAAATGTCAAGGATCCACTTATAACTATCCTTAATGCATAATCCAACTAGGTTTCTTAACTTTACAACTAGAATTGAAATCCAATTCTATCCAGCTGGGATATGGAGTGGTTAAATCACATCAATATGTAAAACAGTATTGTTCTTTGGCATGATTCCCTCAATAGAGTTCAGGTATTGGGCACACTCAATTGCATAGGTCAATCCTCTTTCCAATATGTTAAGATCACAACTATGGTCATCATCAAATCCTATCATTGGACTTGATTAATACCAAAATTTGAACTTAAATCAAATTATAACAATAAATAACAACTATCTAGAATTCTTCAAAAGATTAGAACTTTGGTTGAAGTAGTTCCCACATTAAGAACCAAGTTCTAAAGCATAGGGAATTCAATTCCTTGAATTATATAGGTCTAGACCTTACAAAACAAATAAGAATTTAAGTTTAAATCTTCTATGCATCACATGAAACCAGACCCATCAAGAGATCAAAGAATAACTAAAACTTAAAACTTTATTCAAATTAGAATCAAACCAAGTTCAACGTTAAATCTAAAAGTAAAAGCTAGAATTGAATTAAAGCATTAAGAATAATTACAAGCTTCACCTCTTAGCCCTAGCTAAGAGGTTCTACCCAATCAAAGACATGATTGAACTAGAAAACAAAAGAAAAACTACAAAAAACATGAAAAACCCTAGAAATCGGAGTTGTAGAAGATCCTCTTTGATCCTCTTCACCTCTAGCAGCTTTAGGTCTTCTCTATGATGATTTTAAACGTGAGTGGAGGTATCCTTTTATAGTAGAAATCATGCTCCGCCTTGAAATCTTCTGAAAATTGCGTAACTCACAACGGTTTCGATAGGAACCTTGATATATCAAACAGGTTTCGATATATCGAAACCACTTTTTCAATAGATCGAAGAATGTGTCCAGAGACTTATGGTTGTTTCCATGAAAATTATCGATATAGCGAAATGGGGTTTCAGTCAATCAAGATTCAAACTTCGATTAATCGAAAGGGCTCCAATGGATAGAGATTTATGTCCAGAGAGTATGAATTTTCAGCTTCTCTTCAATCCATCGAAATGGTGTTTCGATGTATCGAAGGACCTATCGAAGACGTATCGAAGGTCTATCAAAATTTGTTGTTTTTGTATTCTTCTGAATTTTAACTTTGCACTTCTTCCTTTCTTTTTTACTTGCTTCCTCCACCTCTTGGTTTTCTTCCAATGTTCTTCAAAGTGCCTAAAGTGATCCTCTTATCCTTGAATCCATGGGTCTCTTTCTCTTTCCTACAAACACAAATACGCATGCAAGATGAGCCTTTTAATACTATAAATAAACCATGCATAATGTGTGATGAATTGGGGTTAGAATACGCACAATTCAAAGTTCAACAGTTTTCGAGTTCTAGAGCTCCTTCTGAAGACCACGGAGGTACGGAGAGAGCCTTGTGCATCTCCTTCTCCTCGGGTTGAACGCACAAAGTGCAAACCATGAGAATCGAAGAAGAATGATGAGGAAACTCTATCGAAATGGAGAATCAAAGATTAAAGTGAAGAATTTGCTTGGGAGGTGCTTTACATGACCGCGTAAAGCCGATGGAGCTTTACGCATGTCCCGTAAAGCCAGTTTGAGTACTATTTCAGCAACTTTTCTCCTTTTGTTAAAGATGTTGGGAGCGTTCTAGCTTTTGTTCCCCTTTCAAAAGTGATGAATATTAAAGATCAAAATTGTGTTGAAGATAGAAAGCAGAAAGAAAGGAATTTAGGCTCAAGGGCTTGTTCCTCTGTACAGAGAAGACCCACCTTTTCTCCTTTTGGGTTGAGCGTACTCAGAACAATCCCCATAAGTGGTAGAAATGATGGACGATGCCAGCATTTTGGAGCATCTAAGAGTTCTGTGAAAGATTAGGAGGGTTTTAGTGCATTATAAGGCCTGCATAATGACTTTAAGTCCATTCGCGGCCATGTAATAAGCCCAACCTTTGTCTATGTACTTCACTCGAAGTTACAAAAGAATAAAGCCTAGTCAGATTGACTTGTCTCATCTATGAGAAGAGGAACAACCTTGGCTTGAAAGATCATTCGGCCAGTACCCTGTTCTTTCGACAAGATGGAAGAAGAACATGGCGAAACTCTGCCAAAATTCCTTTCTGAATATATTATGTTTTGTTACAATGTACACTCTATTCTATAATCAAGGGATGATGTATCAATGAAATGTATGAAGAACTCAGTGAAATGAATAAAATGAAGTGATGAATGCTTTTCTCTCTTTCTTATTTAATATTAGAATGTAACTCTTGTTTCCCTTATGTACACAAAGGCAATTTTGTTGTGTAAACAATGGTCCATTTTCCTCCATCCTCCTTCATCGAAATCAAACAGATATCCGAATTGGGTTCTTGTAAACATCTCCCTCTTGACAGGTGTTGAGCTCTTAATTAATTGTACATATTCTAACCCCAATTCATCACTCATTATGCAAGGTTTTCATGATTTAAAGACTAATCTAATGAATGGATTGGTGATTGTAGGAATGAGATGGAGATTTCACTAATTCAAGGCTTGAGAGAGCACTTTACATACATTGAAGATCAAGCTTTGATGAGCCCAAGAAAAGAAGAAAAACCTTAAAGAAGTCCTGAATTGTCCTGAAAAAGCAAAGTGCAGGGCTGCAGGGCTATAAAAGTAAAATGCAGAAAGTTGCAGTTTCTGAAGATTGATCCAGAGATTGATCCGTCGATTAATCGCTCAGCCTGAGCGATTGATCGCTCACAGCAGAAATTGACAAAATTGTTGCTGGACTGAAGTGCAGAATTGTGATTGATCGCCCAGCCTGAGCGATTGATCGCCCAAATTGTAGATCAATCGCTAGAATGCAGATTTTTGAAGAATTGCTGTTGAAACTCTCTGGACACTTTTTACTCCCATCGATTGATCGACCAACCTTTATCGATTGATCGCTAGGACCCACCGATTGATCGCTCAGCCAGTCGATCAATCGCTCAATCGCTCATGTTCAGAAACTGCTATTTTCGGTCTGGATTTCTCTGCACAGTGCGTAAGTTTTACTCAAATTCTCGAAGATTCTGTGCTATGAAGGCTTGAAGGCTATAAAAGGGGTCCTCCACTACATTCCTAGGGCATCTAGCAACGTGGGAAGCAAAGGATTCAAGACCTAGGAGGCTTCCCAGCCTCCTACAACTAGTTTTCTTCTTCTAGTTCTAGTTCTAGTTTGTTTTTTTATGTTTTTCTTAGTTGTTTCATGTTTTCTTAGATCATGAGCAGCTAAACCTCTTAGCTAGGGCTAAGAGGTGAAGCTTGTAGTGGATCTAAGATGTTTCAATTCGTTCTAAGTTGGTTTTAAGATTGAATTTCATGTTTATGAACAATGGTTTGAAGTTTATACAAGTTCTAAGTAGTTTTTCTTAGTCTTATGATGACTCATGGATGTTTAGGAGAATTACTTAAGTTCTTAATTGCTTTGTGTTAGTCTAGACCTGTATGATCCGAGGAATTGGAGTACGCTCTAGTACTATGATCTTCATGTGGGGACTTCCTACCAAAGTTCTACTTTTCTGGTTTTCTGAATTATGTATGGGACAGTGCATGTGATTTGATTCAAGTTCAAATCATGATCTAGCTTTGTCTAGTGACAGGACTTAATGATGATCATGATTATGAACTTAGTTTATTGGAATTGGGACTGACCTATGCAATTGAAGCATGCTCAGCCTAGCTTGCATTGAGTGAATCATACACATGGTTCTTATATATGGCAGATTGTTTGGTTTAACAGCTCTATCATCCGGCTAGATAGATCTTAATATCGATTCTAGTTGAGAGAATGAGAAACCACAGCGGATTGAATATCAAGGATTGCTACAAGTGGATCCTTGAACCCCTAGTGCCTTTTTAGAATTGTTTACCTTCAATTTAGTTCAAAGTTGTTACTTACATCAATTTCATACAAAATCTGGTTGTTAGCTTTCAATAGACACTATTGGATGTGTTTGTGAGTTCCTACACAAGTCCCTGTGGATCGACCTCGGTCTTACCGAGTTTATTACTACATCGCAATCCTACACTTGGGGAAGCGAACAACAGGGCAGTTATTGAAATCATGCCTCATAGTAGTTAGAATTCCTACTGAGCACTTGGTGGTAACCTTTATATTAGAGTATTCTAAGCAAGTACCAAGTTTCTCACCTCAAAAAAGGATTTTATAGTGCATGAAAGACAAAGTATTAGATTTAAGTGTAATCATACCAATTCATCCAAAGATACTACCTGTAATGCATTAAATGCAAAAGGATTGTGGATCGCAGCTAATCACTGTTAATTGCCGATATTAATTGTGGATCACCAATAATAACTGTGGATTGCCGATATTAACCGTGGATCATCAAAATTAACCATGGATCGTCAATATTAACTATAGATTGCTGATAGTCACTATGTATCGGCGATCCACAGTTAATATCGGTGATCCATGTTGAATTTTCATGTTCCACGATGAATATCTATGATCCACAGTGAATTTTTGTGATGCACAAACTTCCCACTATTCATACACCCAAAATAAACCCAACAAACAACTATAAAGGGAACCACCACACTCCCTTTCACAAGCTCCCACCATTCATACAACAAAAAAACAACTATAAAGGGAACCACTACACCCACCTCCTTTTCACGAACTCCCACCAATCATACCCACCCAAGAAAAAAAAAACAAAATAAGGAAATACAAAAAAACTTACGTTTGTCAACCATTGCTTCTACTTTGGAGATTGTGGCAAAAAAAACTTTTTAAAAAAAAGCATGGTTTTGCGCCCAAAGAGTGTACTGATCTTCGCCAGATCTTTACTGGAGGTTGGCCAGAGTTTTTCGTCATCACCGGGGAGTGTGGTGTCTGTCCGTACAACTACCAACCGTCAAAGAAGCTTCGGCTTCATGTAGCCCCCTCATGTGCTAAAAACAAAGAAAGAAGAAAGAAGAAAAGGCCAAATGCCTTGCCATGCAAAGGCCCTATCTTTTGAACCCACATGAAACCCTATGTTGGGTCCACTGGATTGTCGTGGTGAAAATCCAAGCCGTTCATATGAAAGGGTTTTAATTTCATGTCATCTGCCCAAGTTTGAAGGAAAATGCATTACAAATGAATCACATCAGAGGAAACAGTTTCGAATTAATGTACAACATTAATGCATTTGTGGGTCATGGGGAGCTTCAATTCTTTTTAAATGACCCTACTATGGGTTCGCAGTTGTCTAATTAAAGTGAACGGATCAAATTGGCCATGGGGTGGCCCAAAGCCTTAATTTAGTGAGGCCCACAATCCCACTTTGAAAAGGCCCTTTCGCATTCTAAGAAAAGCTATTGTCATACTTAAACAAAAGTAAAAAGTTCTCTTAGGGCTAGAAAAAAGTTTAGAGGGGGGGATGTCAAAGCCTTGATTACATTATACCCCGATGCCATTGTACTAAAAACCCCTTCCAGGGAGCAGATTAGGTGAGACTCCCGACTCACCCAAGATGGTGCAGCCCTTATCGTGGGGCCCACCTTGATGTGTTTATTATATATCCACACCTTCCATCCATTTTTCTAGATCATTTTAGGACATCATCCCATACCTGAAGTAAATCCAATTATCGAGTGGACCATACCATAGGAAAATCGATGATTGAAACTCATACCATTAAAATCTTCTTAGGGGGCACCTTAATGTTTAGCTAGTGTTTATTTGTCATCCAATTTGTTGATAAGGTCACATAAGCCTAGATGAAGGGAAAAAACAAATATCGGCTTGATCCAAAGCCCATTAATGGTCAATTACCACTTTTTTCTATGGTATGGTCCACCCAATAATTGGATCTACTTCATTTTTTGGATAATGCCCTAGAATGATCTGAAAAAATGAATCTTCTAGAAAAATGAATGGACGGCGAGGATACATAATACATATATCAAGGTGGGCCCCACAGTAAGGGTTGCACCGTCTTGGGTGAGTCTAAGGTCTCACTTAGTATGCTCCCACGTTCCAAACAGGCCCTTGGGAGAGCTGGACACCGAGTCGATCCTAGCTGAGTTGTGCCAAGATTGACTGGATACGGCCAACAGCTTTCTTTAGCTCGAATTCGGCTCGGCTCGGTTTGGTCAACAGCTTGGGCAAAGCTCAAGTCGAGTTTGAATTCGAGCTTTCGAGTCGGGTTACCATTGACAGCAGTCGGGATGCCATGGACAACAGTCAACCGCCCAAATAGAGAGAGAGAGAGAGAGAGAGAGAGAGAGAGAGGGTTACTGTGTCAATGAGAGAGAGAGAGAGAGAGAGAGAGAGGGTTACTGTGTCAATGAGAGAGAGAGAGAGAGAGAGAGAGAGAGGGTGCTCCGGCTCGAGTGCTTGGATGAGGTGCTCACCTGCTCAGACAGGGATGGCCAGACGGGGTGCTCAAACAGGGGGGGGGGGGGGGGGGGGATCGATGTCGGACTGGTGTGGTCGTCGGCCAAATGGGGGGCGCTCAATTAGGGGGATTTAGGAGGCTCGGGTCGGCTAGGGAGAAAAAAGGGGGCTCGAACTCGACTAGCTAGGGGGTATATAAATGGAGCTGAGTTAAGCCGAGCTAAACCAAACCGAGTTAGGGCCGAGCCTCGACACAAGTCGAGTCGAGCACGGCTTGCTTGAGCTGGCTCGAAATTTTTTTAAGCTTAATTGAACAACTCAACTTAGCCTGAACCCAGCTTTTGAGCCAAGCTGAGTCGAGCTTATCTAAGACAAGTCGAGCGAGCTAATTGAGCTAGCTAGAAAAGTTGTGGACCCCATCATGATGTATGTATTTTATCCATGTTGTCCGCCCATTATACCAGCTCATTTGAGGGCATGAACCCAAAAATGATGCAAATCCAAACCAGCCACAGGAAACGGTTGTGATTGGACGCCCACCATTAAAAACTTATTTGGGCCAGAAAAGGTTTGGATCAAGCTGATATTTGTGTTTTCCCCTAATCCAGGTCTGTGTGACCTACTCAACAGGTTGGGTTGAATGGCAAATAAACATTACAGTGGTGGCCGTTCAATCACCACTGTTTCGTGTGGTGTGGTCCACCTGAGATTTAAATCTGCATCGTTTTTGGGCTCAAGCCCTAAATAGATGGACGGATATATCACGGTGGGGCCCACAACACCGAATAGTGCTGGATCACCGAGTCTTGAATCCCTAATCCACGGCCCACGGTGGAACCCTAGGAGCTTAGGACGGTAGGCAATCTGCATCCACTCAGTGAAATCCTTGTGTATGATCAGGTGGTACGGAAGGTGTGTATGCTACGTACCAAAAAGTCTGGGTGTTGCACTAAGCTATTGTTTTGGATGCCCATGATATCCTTAAGTTGTAATCGGATTATATGTGTAAAGTGTTTACGGGTCCTTATATGGCATTAAGTCATAGTCTGTTTACAAGTAAGCAGTTGTATGTTTGGATAACCTAAAAATTATTTCCAGCCTATAATTAGGTACTCACGCACAACAGAACTTAAAAGTGATAAATTCTTTAAAAATCATTAAATGATATAAAAAGCCTTCATTTAAGATAGATTATTTGGGATAAGCCCAACTCAATAAAGCATATAGCTAATACTTATGCAAAACTAATTATTTGATAGGGCCATAGAAGTGAGCTCACTGATTCAAATGCTCTTTCGTAATGAAAAATTATTGAATCTAAACAATTAACTACTACTTCACGTGCAAAGGTAGTGTTAGTGTGCTCCACATGTACTATGGCCCCTGCATATGCTTAGGTAGTGTTAGTGTGCTCCACATGTACTATGGCCCCTGCATATGCTGGCCACATGTACATAACCATATATGTATAGTTAGACATACTTGCACGATCAGCCCACATGCACAACAAGTTATAGACGATGGGTTTGGCTCCTTGGCTCAGTGGTAGGCAGACTCTCTTCCAACATTGAGACCAGCGCACATGTGGTGTGGGTGGGTGTGTGAGTGTTTACGGTTGTGGGAGTGTATTAAAAAAAAGTCATAGAAGATACAAAAGTCATAGAAGATACAAAGAAAGATATACAATTCAAAAGAGAGGTACAAAGATGGATTACAAAGCAAGCCATACATGATACATGATTACGTGTACAGAGGAACCATAGATGATGATCCCACATGTACAGTGGGCCAAATCGTGATGGTTAATTCCTTGAACATAAATGAACAATACACAGAGAATTACAGTAGGCCCCACGCACCGTGTACAATGGGACATAAATGCACGATGGTCTATATCACTTTTGGAAGAAGGGAGGCTGGGAATGCCAAAGCCGTCATTCAGATCCAGCTATTGGAAGAACAGAAGGCGGGATAAAAAAAAATTCAAAAATAGATCCGTTACCTTAAATTTTAATAAACATGCTATTTTGCCATGTTTCATATTACAGCTAAAAGCTTTAACCTAATGACAGCCTATAATCCCACTATAGGCAAATGCACATTTAAATGACTCATGTAATTTGACTATCTGTAACCGGTTTACTACTTAAAGATTTTACAGGCATCCAAACGACCCCTAATGAAGCCATCCACACCAGTCTCTTGAGCTTCTGCCATTGGACTTCATAAAAGTTTGACTTGCCTAATCAAGGACCATAAAGATTTATGATCTATGGCAGGATCACAGTGTACCCTACGTGATGAATGGCCCAGATCTCTGAAAGTACGCTGTACGAATATCTCTCTCTCTCTCTCTCTCTCTCTCTCTGCTTAATTCATTCATTCAGGACCAGGCTCAGGCTCATTATTCAGCCCTAGCTCCATTGGACTAATTCGATGATGGAGCCTAGGGCTGAATAATGATCCCCACCCTAAAGATGAAGATAGTGGCTGCTGAGGGTAGAGCCCGGGTAACAGGCATATAGGATATCCTAAGCGCAAATGATGGAGCCTAGGGCAGAAATTTGCCCCAGCAACAAAAAGTCAAGCTCATTTGTTCTACAACTGAGAATATTGGCAATTGGTTGGTGATTGAGAAGAAAGCTAAATTGGCCCCATTCAAACGGTTGAGATCATCTGACCTGCGTGTTTTTTGCACCATGGCTTGCTCCTAGTCAGATTGACAATAGGTCACCTCGTGTGCCATTTAAAAGAATCGGGACATTGCTAGTGTTGAATGAAAGTAATCCCCAGCACAAACATGCGCACACACAAGGGAGTCATCCCCTAATCCGCCGATCAAGGCCGTAAGTCTACAAAGAGGGTAGTAACGGCCCGTTTGGATACCACCAAATAAGTTGCTTTTCTTGCTGATGGCAGCAGTTAACTTATTTGAGATAACTTAGTTTGGTTAATAAACAATGATCATTACTTATTTGCTGAAAATCAGTTGAGTATTTCAGCATTTTTATTTTGCTTTTTTACTTTTTCACCACGACTAAAACAACCATTAGCTGTAAACAGCATATACTGATTTTTGTAGCAACCGCCCAGCCTACACGGACCATCCAACTTGCTGGGCCCATTGCGATATATTTGATCCGCGCCGTCCATCTGGTTTGGACATGAGTGGGGCTAGCATGTGAGGCAGATCTAAACTTTAGGTGGACCCCACATCAGGAAGCAACAGTGATAATTATGACACCATTGAAACCTCCCTGCCCCAGCGTGATGTGTTTTACTCGTGCCATTCATCTGTTTTTCCAACTAGTTTTGAGTGGCCCACTGAGTAGTGGGGCCACATGCTGAACACATGAAATCCACACCATCCACCCTTGTTGGTCCATCCCAAAAATTAAACAAAATCCAATCTCAAACGCCCACCATTGGTCAGCCCTAATGATGAGTGGCCCATATCCAAGGTGGGCCCTACATGATGGACAGCCCACATTTGAGATAATCCACATTAAAGGTGGCTCCGCATGATGGGCAGTGGATATTGATGGTAGGCCCACTTGATAGATGACCAACATCAAAGGTGGGCCCTACGTAAAGAACAGTGCAAATAGCCCACATCCAAGGTGGGCCCTACATGATGTAGGGCCCGCACAATGAACAATCCACACCAAAGGTTGGCCCCAAATGATGGATGGTGGATGTGCAGGGACCAAACAGACTTGGGGAATGATGTTGGAAACAAACATGTTTTTCTACTTTTTGTTTACCAAACATACTTATTTGCTAATTAAGTAGAAACCAAGATGAGTTACTTATCTGATAAGTAGCTTATCTTAAGTAACTTACAATCCAAACGGGCCCTAAATGAAAGACTTCTCAACTGGGTACTTATTTTCTTTTTCTTCTTTTAAATAGAAAGGCATTCATTCTACAAAAAGAAAAAGGACAGCATGGTGAAACAAATGCAGCAGGGGCTGCCCCTCCCAAGAAAAAGAAAGAACATAATTAAAAAAAAAAAAAAAAAAAAAAAAAAAAAAAAAAAAAAAAAAACTTGACAAATTAGGACCATTTTATAGTACACCCGCCATCCATTGGTAAGATGGCGCACCGGAATACAGGATAAATCAAAGAATCACCTCCCCAGCAAGGTCAAGAATGCCCAGCGAGCAGGCAGGTGGGACGGCAGATATGGTTAGATTATCGCAGAGGGGAAGCAAGCATCTGGGCCAGCGATGACCATCTTCTTCCAAGAGGAATTTTTCTTCTTGACTGTTGTTGAGCACATCCCTTCCCCCAGCATCTTTCTTCATCTGCCGAGCTTCTTGCCCTACAATGGCTATTTGTCCAACTGCCCGTTCCAACAGTCTCTTCTTGGAATCCTCTTTGAGCTTTCTCCTAATAACCTTAGCACTGTACAACTTGATTATCCATTGTTCCCTGCAACCTCTGCAGCTCTCTGCCTCATCATCTCCATTACTGCAGCTCTCCGCCGGGAATCAGACTGTTGTTGCAACCTCCTCAAATGTTCTTTCAAATCCCTGAACACAACAACAACATAAAAGTTAGTTCCATTCCCAATGGTTGAATGACCTGCCATCATCAACCAATGACGCTCAAAGATGGAAGGAAGATTATACGCACTTGCAACGGGGTACATGGCATGCTGACTCTTTGCAAGCTCGGGCATGGAGCTGAAGGAGATACCACATTTTCTTGCAAAGAACACAACCTCCAGATGCACGAACTCCACATTGTATCCCATGGCGGAAAAGACCCTTAACCTTGCGGCAATTCGGGTATTGGCATTGTGGAAAACGACACTGAGAAGCATGCACTAGAAGATCCAGCATTTTCCGAAGCTGAAGCATATCATTATAAATAAATAAAAAAAAAAAAAAAAAAAAAAAGGAAGGGTGTGAAAACACAATCTATCTATATTCCGAAAGAAAAACAAAAGAAACAGAAAAATGAACTGTCAACATTGAACTCTCTCATAATGGATACAGAATGAAGCACAGATAACTTCCGAATGGTGCTGCCTCAAGTAATACCATCACAAGTTATTCCACATGTTATTTCACCATACCCATGCTTTGTTAAGAAAACAGAATAAAATTGCAGCACAAATATTACAAAGAGGAAAAAGAACACAGAAGTTCATCAACTGCACACTAATGCAAGTCTAAACAGCGTAAGCAGATTCCAACAAAGAAAATAACAAAAAATACCTGCAAAACTCGTTTTTGCCGAGCTTCTTTGTTCTGTGCATCACGATCAGCCGTGGATGGGTGATTTGTCAACTTATGAGCATGATCAACACCACCATCCTTCTGATAACAAGTATTGCACACATCAAAGTCAGGGCAGATTTCACAACGCCATCCTTGACCAGTTTCGATGTCGTTATGGCAGACATTGCATGTGGTAACAAAAGCAGGTGCAGTTGGATTGTGAAGATGATATAGGACCATCATCGAGGAATGCTTAGCCCGGCGTAGAGTATCATACTGATAATGGTTTCCTTGACAAAGGCTGAGAAATGCCTGCCTGGTGTCAAAGAATTCACTCTCAAGAATCTCATCTTTATCTTTGGTATCTGCAGGAACATCATTCACTTCAACCTGCAAAGTGGTCCTCTTGTATTAGACAACTTGATATCTGAGATTTCAACCAGGTGATGGTTAAAGGATGCTTGTACAACATGGAAAATAATAAATATGCTTATGGATGGAATGCTAAAGAGGAAACATTGATTAGAAGAAGTAACTTTTTGAATTAGACGACTCACTGGATTAAGTGCATGCTTCTCCCTACTATTGATGGGATGTCTATCCCTTTCGTCGACCTTTTGCTCTACATCGTGACACCTGTTGTAAAATAAATTCCGCAATATTAGGTGCTACACAGAACTATGCAGCTCTATTCTGTCCATTCATTGAACTGAGAATAAACATCCAAATAAATAAAACTCAAGATATATTGCACCAATAATGCTGAATGGAAATCCCAACAGAATTCATCAAAAGAAACCATGTTATTATTTGCAAGGTAAGTGTTGAGGAAAATAGGTGGTAGAAGTTATCTATCATGGAAGATATAAAACTTCAAACAACTACCAACTTTTGTGTAGGGTGATTGGTGATACTTCAGTAGTAAGGGGTTGGCCCCCACAACTCATCTGTAAAAGAATACTTGCATTATTTTATCATGCTTATATATCTGCGAGTTAATTCTTGACAACAAAAAAAAAAAAAAAAAAAAAGAAGAAAAGGAGAAAAGGAGAAGAAAAAAAGAAGTAGAGCTAGAGCTAGTCTATAGTGAGCACAAGGAGTCTAGAAACTAGTCTCAGTCCATTATAATTCTTTTGGTATGTAAAGCCTCTTAATCTCACATGTAGTTCAAGAACTCTATACGACTTCTGACAGACTTAGCACAAAAACACACAAAAACTCATCCTTTTTGTCAAATAGAGAGAGAAAAGCTTACAAGGATACTACACAATTTTTAAATAAATAGTTTTGAATACTACTTCCAGAAGAGAATTTTTGCTCCTATAAACAAGGGGAAAAAAAAGTTCCAAAAGACAAAAAAAAAAAAACTCAAAACAGAAATTTTAAAAGGAAACATGTGTCTGGGCAAATTATCTAAAAGCTTGACATTATTTCCTATTTAGCTTTCCAACGAAACTAAACAAGAAAAAGCAGCAACAGGAATGGAGCACTACTCAGCTGAAAAGCAAATCAAATAGAACCACACAGGAAATCGGAGGCTACACTGTTGCTGCTTGCCATATTTGGAACAAACAAAAGATAAATCATCATCTTGACATCATTTGGTCATCCCCCATGATTAAAACTTGAGGGGCTGCGAACAAATTAAGAAACAACAATGCCTTCCTGTAAATATGATTATTGTCCGCTCAACCACAAGAAGAAGTACAGAATCTCTGTTACAGTTAATTCAAAAATGAATGCTCGAGCTCAACCTCAATTATGCTTATCAAACTGGGGAAAAAATCAATCCCAACCATCAGAAAACAACACGTACAACAGCATCAATACGAAATGACAGATGATTAGGAGTCAAATCTTAGTCAAACTCGTCTAATATAATTTACAGTTACCAACTAACAATATATTCAGTCACCATTAATTTTTTTTTTAGAGGTGGTAAGAGAAAACAGTATGGATCAGATTGAACCAGTCAAGAAAACAACATGACGCGTCAGAGAATATTGAAAATAAACGATACTAAAGAATCTCCTCAAAAGAAAACAACAAGCATGAAGAACTGAGTTCTAGAAGGCAACAAGACAGTTGGGAGAATACGATGCTCACTTGTCACAAAGCTGAAAATTCTTGCATTGGTTGCAAAACCAACGCTTTCCAGTCACCATAAGGTGACAACAATGACTGCACGCATGCTGCAAGTGAACCATGATAAAATCTTCCTTCATTGGACAGATGGTCTCACCGAGCTGTGGAAACGAGACATTTATAAGAAAAAAAGGCAATAATAGATCAAAACAAACGAAAGCAGAAAATGGAATTCAAGAAACTTGGGTCACTGGCTGATTTTGAAAGGATAGAAGTTAATAACAGAGTCAACTATCCACGCTGAACTTCCATCATTCAATTACAAGTAACTCTACATCATGGTTCATATCCACTCACTATGAAAAGGCACAAACATTTCATGCACTTGTATGCTATTTAAAATTTCAGAATGGAGAAAGCTTGGTGGGAATGAACTCTACCAAAGTTAATGAACAATTAGGGACTAGAAAATATAAGATAAGAACTAAAAATAAAAATAAAAATAAAAATAAAAACCTTCTGCATTAGTAAAGCATCTTTTGAGGCATTGCCGGAAAGATCAGCTTGGCCAGCAGCTTTTAAGGCCCTTTTCGTTATAGTTTTTTTCGTCTTTCCTTTCTTCTGTTGTTTCCTACCATCTTCTTCTTGACGAAGTTGATTGATCATGTCTTCCGCAGCACCAGGCCAGTAATCACCATCAAAATATGGCAAACGAGCTGCAGTTACCTTAGCCTTACACTCACCGGTAGACACAAAGAAATGGTCATATAAATTAGTGAGATCGACCACAATATTTTCCTTGGCAGCTTTCTTTAGCATTGCTAAATACCTGAAAAATGAAGACCGATAATCCAAGGTGGAATCAGACAAAAAAACATTTGACTTCAAGATAACCAAGTAACACAAAGTAATTTGTAAAAACTAGTAATAATCATTATCAGACTCACCATTCCCGGAGTTTATCAGATTTTGGCGTCTTTTGAATCTCAGGATGGCAGTATAAAATATAATCTTCACCCTTCAATGGAGGACAAGCCCAAATGTAGCAGCTTGTGAAACCACGCTTCTTGCAGTACTCAAGGTATCCTATCTGAAAAGGAAGGGAAGAACAACATAAATATAAAAGTAAATCATCACTATCATATGAGATACAGAAGTTCCAAAATCCAAAGGGATTCAATAATTTAAAGAATAACAATCAAACATCCACTTAAGAAGATCAAAATAATAACAAAAAAAATGAAAGAATCATGATAAGAAGTCAGAGAGGAAAGTCTGTTGAGTACCAAAATTTCATGGTAGACAAATGTACGGAGAGCCTCCCCAGTCACTGTCTTTATCTCAGGCCTGAAGTATTTGACAGAGTCCAAATAGGAAAGATAAACACGCCGTTGATTTGGGAATAGGCATTCTGAGCCAAATTCCTGGACATACATGCCAAAAAGGCATACTTCTACACCTTCTATCTTCTGAAACAACAGAATGACCTGAAAGAGGCATTGCTAAGGGCATCAACAATAAAAAAAAGTGAGAAAATATCTGCCTTTTCTTCCTTATCAGTGTTCAATGCTTTCACGATATCTTTCAATATATATATATATATATATGCTTTCACATTGCCCCATAACAGGAGATGAAGATAAACCTTTTTTAATACAAAGATCTGTTTATGATCTATAATAAAATGTAAGTCATGCACCTTGGATTTGTATGGGAATTCTATTGGATAATTGTCCTCTTGAAAAATCTCCAAAAACCGCTGCTTCACTTCCAATTTTTTATCAACCGATGAAACTACTCTGATTACAAGTGATTCTGCTCCTGGTACCTGGAAAGATCAACTACCAATCAGCTTACTGGTGTTGAATATTAATGGACGATTGCAATCCTATGCAAAAGCATCTAGCAGTACTCATCAAATATGAGATGCATTGATGTCGATGTCTGTGTTATGTCTCACCAAAACAGATTCAAATCATAGCCACATATGCTGCCAAAGGGTGAATAAGGCTACCAATGCAATATAAAAGTAGCATGTTAAAATGCGAACAACTATTGCCCTAATGAGCATCGTTGAAAACCTGTGACTTCACTTACAGAAAACCGCAGGATCATGACTAAAGTAGATGGACCTCGAAAGAAGGGCACATTTTCTGGGAAAACAAACTATCATAAACTAGCAAGAGACAGCCCCGAACTGTTATCAACTTTCTCACTCAACTCTGACAATTTTTGGTGGGATAAAAATAATCAATTATCATTCAGTGAAGTAGCTCATCTGGAAAGTTTCAAGTGTATATTTATTCAAGCAACCCAACAACCCACTCAGACCAAGATTTCCAATTGGTGACCCTAAGGCCATTGTATGTCATCTACGAGCCTCTTATATAGTTCACTTATTAACAGTTCGTCTATACATACATGACTGATAATATGTATATAGGCATGTATGTATGCATGTCTATGTGCGCGCACAATGGGCCTATCAATATGATGCAGAATGAAACTAAAGCGGAAGTATGAATCAATGCACAATTAAATTAAATATACTCAAGTCACATGTGCATAAATCCAAATAAGCAATCAATCATGAATTTCAACCATAAATTACAAGCAAATAGTGAAGGGACTATGAAACTCAAAGGCCAGACCTATGGAAGGTAGAATTTCCATGTCCGAGTATAGGGTTAATCCTAAATTCAAATATGGGGCTCTAGGGTTCCTAGGGTATGGCTGAAAATTAGGAATTGAGGTGGATTAGGGTTAGGGTTTGAATAATTTGGGAATTGGGGATTTAGGGTTTTAGGCTATGGGAAAGGGAAAATTCGGATTTGGATGCGATGGGGTGGTCGGATTTGAGAAACGGCGTAGGATTAGGCTAGGTTGGATGAAAACGGATGGGAATAAGTTAAGGTTTTGAGGAAAACTAAGAAAAAATGGGTTGTGGGCCTATTCCGAATGGAAACGGTTCAAAGGTTGGAGGGTTTTCGGCTTGGATTCAAAGAAAACTTAAAAGATCTTTTAATCGAATGGAAAACACAATCAACTTACCTGTATTTGAAGAGAAGAAGAGAAAAGAGATGAGAAGAAGATAATTGGCATCACATCGTTGGCGTTGCACCAAAAGAGGTTCCAATCACTGGAGGATCAAGCTCATCTCAAGCTAGAAGAGGATTTCTCTCAAAATTCATAAACTTTCATTTAGAGAAATAGGGTTTCTAACATGCTTTTATAGTCTTCATCTAAGAAAACTGCACTTAAGTGCCAAAAATATAAAAATAATAACAAAATGACGCGTAAAACAAATAAGTCCAAGAAAAGTGCACTAAAGTGCCTAGAATATAAAAAGAAGACAAACGACACCTAAAACAAAGAAACCCGCACGTCGGCCTACCGTTGTACTCCTCTCACGTGCTCCTCTCACATATCATTGAACCACGAAAAAATGTGCACGACACATCTCATATGCTAGTACACTCAAGCAAAAGAACGTGATGGCCTGATGTCCCCATGAGAGAGAGAGAGAGAGAGAGAGAGAGGTGGACTCACACACAAGTTGGATGATAGTGAAATTGCGTCGGGTAGTCTAACACGACACCCTATGCATACACGTGCGGAAGCTTAAAGAGCAACTAGAATTATGGCTAAACCTATAGGAGGGGGTGATTAGGACCTTTTTAAAACTCTTTTCGCCTACTTAAACAATTCAACAAATTAAGCTACGTAAGCGATTAACACTTCGGCTTCCAAGCCTAAGTGGGTCCAATCAAGAAACTAGCAAATGATAAGTGCAATCAGCAACCTAGTATAAACAACTCATGTGGACTAGAGAGGATGGATCAAGAAATGGTTAAGTCAACATGAGGTAGTGAAAGTACATCTTGTGAGTGTGGATGTGCCTATCAAGTGCCTAGCATACATTCCTATCAAGCATTCATAATTAAAGAATTAAACTTACAATGCTAAGATATCAATGTGCTCAATTCAATCACAAACACAAGCATGTATAGTGGTTCGACTACTTGTCTACTCCACTCCCGGTTCAAGTACTCAACCCCTTTGAGCACACCGGCATTCACTGGGGAGTTTAAATCTGGTTCCTCCCAACCAAGGTGTTTTAACTCGGATCCACCCAACTGGGGAGTTTACAGGTTCCTCCCAACCTACACGTTTGCACCCGTGTTGGTGGCTCCCCCTTGGAGACTTTGTTTAGGCCCGACAAACGTGCCAAGGAACGGCTAACGTCCCTAGATTTTAGGCCCAACTAATAGGCTAAGGATCGGCTAACGACCCTAGGTCGAGTTTGTCAAACAAACTCTACACTCAACTCCCACAGGGAATTGAGTGGATGGACTCCTAACAAGACAACCTTACTTGTCGGATTGAGCTCCTTTGTAGCGCCGCTTTGGGTTGCTTCTTCTCGCTCTCCCGTGCTTGAATCAGCTCCCCTTGTGCTCCCCCGATCTTTGACGCCGCTGCTTTGCCAAGGCTTCAGCTCCAAGATCAGCTACCTTGCATGTGATGCTCCATTGGAGATGCCCAAGGTGCTAGGGAATGGTTGAATCTCCTACATGGGGTATGTAGCTTGTCTTAACAAGGAGATTCACCTAGAGGGTCTTCTAGAGGTATTGAACAAGAGATATAACTATGTGGTATAGTGTCTCACCTCTATAATTGAGAGAGGAATCAAGTCATCTCTATGTTTGCATTTGAATGCCCTCACTTGTGATTTAAACACAAGGGATATGACTTGAATCTCCTCCTCTTTGAGACCCCATATGATGTACAAAAGGTATGGCAAATAGGCTCTCAAAACCCTCTCTAAATGCCCAAGAACCGAGCTCAATATTTATAAAGTTCGAGCTCCAACGGCCAAAAAACGGGTAGATTAGCGCATCTCCGATTGATCGGAAAAAGGTCCGAATGATCGGAGACATGTCCGATTGATCGGAAATCAGTCCAGTGGATTCTCTGAAAGATATTTCGATTGATCGGAACATGGTCCGATTGATCGGACTGACCCCTTCCGATGAATCGGAAGTATGTCTGATTGATCGGAAATTTGTCCAGTGGATTTTCAAATTTTGCTGGAACAAATTCCGATTGATCGGAGATGCTGTCCAATGGATCGGAGTCCAATCGGAGCCAATGTCCGATTGATCAGAGATCAATCGGAAACTGCTGTTTGAGCTGTTTTAATTACAGCAGCTTCCACCTCTTTAATTAGTCTAACTTATCATGTTTTTCATGGAGTTCTAAGACTAATAATGATGACTAAGGGTATACCTAGTTGGTGCAAGTCATCTAAGAGGTTATGGGTTAGGTTTTGGTCAAGGCAAGGCACACCAAGGCATCACTTTTACCTGTTTCATCTTCCTTAATGCAGCCGGTCCGTCTTGAGTCTTCGGTCTTCGTCTTCATTAAGCTCAACCGACACTAGACTCACTGACCTAAGTGATTGACAAACAAGGTGCACTAGTATGCCACAGAAAAGTGCACTAACAGATAGTGTTATCGTCTAGCCAGCCCATTAATGTAAATGTGCCAAGTGTGTACAACATCTAATCCGTTCGAAAGATTGGTCCCACCATGAGGAACAACTGATGCAAAAATGAGGTTGCTCCACTCATGACATAGGTCGGACACTTTTTTTTTTTTAAGGATATAGGTCACACACACACACACACACACACACACACACACACACACACACACACACACACACACACACACACACAGACGTCTCACACAATAATTGGATGATAGTGACAGTGTTATAGACTTATAGTCCAGCTAGGCAATAAATGTAAATGTGTCAGGTCCGTACAACATCCAACCCTGTTCAAAAGATTGGTCCCACCATGAGGAACACCTAATGCAAAAATCAGGCAATTCCATACATGAAATTTGTCACACTGTAGAAAACAATGTGCAACTGCCTATACTATGCTAAGAAATCAGCCCACTATTTTTGTGCTAAGTGGTATTCATGGTGGGGCCAACCTTCTGAAAAGTTTGAATGTCATTCACACATGAAGCATATAGCTAATTACACGCTAGTCGGGTGATAACTTTATTCCCAACTAGTCTGTGAGATCTCCATATTATCTATAAATAAATGCATGCATATCGATCCTATAAATAACATGAACAACTTATGGGCATTTTTGCCCACATAATTAGTTTAATAGGGTAGAAAACCTAAAATCTTCAAAGGGCATGACAAGATATTTAAAATAAAGTCAGGGTATTTTAGGAAATGTAAAATGTGGCCGTAGTCCAGTGTAGGGTTCATATTTTCACCAGCTAAAAGCCTCCAACAGCTTATAGATTTAACGAGCATCTTTTTAGTGTTTGATGTGAGTAGCCCAAGTGCCCACATGGAGGCAGTAGTAAAGAGGCCATGCAACAAAGGCTGTGTCGGGCCCACTGTGATGAGGTGTGAAATCCATACTACACCTGTTGTGCCAACTCATATTAGGATGTCATCTCAAAAACAAGGCATAACTAAAGCTAGAGTGGGCTACAACGGCTGCCCAACATTGAAACGATGAACCCCCCCCCCCCCCCCCCCCCCAAAAAAAAAAAAAGCCTGCACTTTGCTACAATTTCACCCTTTTTCTCCCCTTCCTATTTCACCTACTTTCTCTCTCACATCTTCTTTCTACGTGTGTTGCACATGCCACTTCCCTGGTAAATATAAAGATATATACATGTGTTCATGACATGCTAAGCTGTTAGGAGGTTTTTCAAACAAAACACCTATTTTCCTTCTAAAAAGTAAGAACTCAATTTTTTTGGCAATGCGTGTGTAAGCCCTCTCAAGGGGGAGAGAGGATCAGAAACTTGGAGCAAATAAACCACACTCTGCTTGGTAAGTGGTTATGGAGGTTTAGCTGTAAGGAAAGCAGGCTTTGGAGGAGGTTGTTGCTAGAAAATATGGCATCCAGCAAGGCGGTCAGGAGGTTAGCTCTTCCTCTCATTAGAAGGCTTCTGATTGGTAGAGGGGGTCCTTAGGTTGAAGAACATATTCAATAATGGAATCCGTTTCTCTTGTGGAGATGGTAAAAATAAAATAATCAGATTTTGGGAGGATGTGTGGATTGGGGAATCGCCGTTATCCAGAGTCATTCCTAGGTTGGCCATATTACTCTGCATTGGGATGTGACTATCAACAAATGCTACTCTCTCATCGGGGGCAAGGTGGTGTGGTGCCATCGTGCCAAAGGAACTTGTAAGATGAGGAAGTGGAGGATCTTCTTCGGCTTTTGGAGTGGCGCCATTGCATTATTCCGGTAGCGAGGGAAAGGACTACCATTTGGACTTTGGAAAAGTTGGGCCGGTTTTCAGTTCGCTCGTTTTACAAGCTCTTAAGCCACTCCCCATCGAATGAGTGCAAAGGTTTACTTTCCTTCATTTGGACTACCGGTGCCCCTCCCAAGGTGGCGGCATTTGCATGGTTAGTGGGTAGGAATAGGATTCTTACAATTAATAATCGTAATATGAGAGCTCTGGTAATACCAAATTGTTGCATGATGTGTTTCAAGGGAGTGGAATCGGTGGAGCATTTGTTTATACATTGTTCTTACCCGAAACGTGTGGTTGAAATTTCTTGTCTTCTTTGGTATGCAGTGGGTTATGCCAAAGACAATAGAAGGCTTTTTTTTCTGGCCTGGATAGGGTGTGGATTTCGAAAGAAAGGAAGTTACTTTGGGGGTTGGCTTTGATGGTGGTTATTTGGGCCAAGTTGGGGCAAAAGAAAGGTGCTTTTAAAACAAAAGCGGGACAGAAGAGGCTGTCTACAAGAAGGCCAAGCTGGAAATAATAGTTTGGGTGTCTTGTTGTAACAATGATATGGACCAAATTGGTTGGCTTTTCCTTTCCAGGTTGTAATTCGTTTTGTTTCCTTGAGCCTCGGTTGTTCAGTTTAAGAAGAAGATGAAGAAAAGAAAAAAGATCCTACTTGAGACCGTTTGCGGAAGAAGAAGAAGAAGAAGACATGGAATGCATTTTTTACTTCAAAGCTAATCCACAAAAAAAAAGAAGAAGAAGAAGAAGAAGAAGAAGAAGAAGAGGAGGAGGAAATCAATGTCTCCCAAAAGAGTTCATTAAATTGATTTCCAACTGATGAAAAGAAATATACCAATCAGTTGACTGTTGACTTTTTCACATTTGTACATGAATCCATGGAACACCGCACTGCCGACTAAACAAAGTTTTCTATTTCCTGCAGAGCTATGTCTGTTTTCCATATCCATGAAATGGTTTCAACAAAGCAAACACCCACTTACAGGAAAACAGAATCCATCAAAGAACAGACAGATTACACATTAGAAAGAGTCTATGTTACACCATCCTAGCGGAACCCTTTGTAATCTACTCAAAAATGAATATCATCCAGGTTTTACCTCTGCAAACTGAGATACCAGTGTTACAAAACATGAAGATCCAAAAAATCTCTGAAATACCAGAACGCATGACGAAATTTGGACTCAATGAAAAATGGGAAAAATCTGAATCATCCTGCTTAGATTATTTTCCAGAGTTCACACTTGTGTCCCTGAATCTAGCAACCTGGGCCATTAGTTGTTTTGCTTTTCACATGTCAAATGTAGGGGCCTACCATTGGAATTCCACAATGTAGATAAAGTGATAAACAATGGCAGTTAAATGCAATTTCTTACTGGAATAGTTTCAAATTTTGAGCAGGAATTGGAAATTTAGTACTAAATAACTGCAAATCACAAATATAATTGGGAAATAAAATAACTCTCCGGGGAGAATGAGATCTTGAGCAATCCTCAGAAAAAAAAAAAAAAAGAAAGAAAGAAAGCAACAAAGAAAGAAGAATGATATCTTGAGCATTCTACAAATTAGTGAGGAAGAGCGTATGTGGTTTTTTCAAGAAAGAGATAAATTCTGAAAATTATGAACAGCTAGCATAATGCAGATCCTTCTACCAATTAAATAGGCTTTCATGCTTGTTCTAATTTTCCTTGACAAGCATAATAAAGGACATCGTACATCATGCTTTAAGTAGAATCACCTCATCAATGTTCTTCCCAAGAAACCTTGCCCTTTCTTGTCTCTCCTGCTTCAGTCGTCTAGAAAGTCGCTGCTCAATGTGGTCGCTCAGGATTGTTCTTGGCAAATCTTTTGCGCCAAGAACAGCACTCTGTGGCAAGGGCTTACGCTCTCCTTTTTCTATCTCCCCTATATAGCAATTAGGGCAAGTGTATTCAGCTTGCCCACCATCGTTCCTTCGGCCATTAAAAAGAGCGCATATTTGATGTTGCCAAGCTTCACATTTATCACATTGAACCCACTGCATAGGAACAAAATAAAAGTTAAGAGGTATGGAAACTCCATCAAATACTTGGGAAATAATGAATTGCAAAAATACTCACCCATTCCTCAGTCTCCTCGTCATTCCTCTTCTTCTCCAGTCTCGCCTTGGGAATAGGAACTCCATCAACCTCGATACTGTCACTGCGGACCTCATTGTAGCATGGAATACAGAAGTAGTGCCGTGTATCACCACTTCCCATGGTATAATACATTGCATTCCGTTTAATGCGAGCTCCACATGGTGTGCAATATATAGGTGGTGGTTCAAAGGTAAGCTTTTCCACTGCGCACAACTGGCATGAGTTCTCACTCATGGAATGCTCCATTGCCTGGTTTTTTTCCGCCTTTGCTTTACTCTGCAGAAACATCATTAAATTGAAATCATCATTTGGGAATACATATTATGCAAAAGGACAAATAGTCAGTTCTCTTAGACAATACATATCAAATAAATGTACAGTAATGTAGTCATAGGATAATAGAATGCTCAAACAGACGGTGAATCTTGAACACAAGCTAACAGCATACTCGACTCCTAATGCCTATTCAGTGGATGAGAGCTGGAAACTTAATGAGTTCGATCAGATTCCATCAGTTCGACAGAAGTACTACGATAACAGGAACTTGGAAGTGGTGCAGCAACCAGAAAAAAAGGTTCTAGAATGCATACTGCATCCCTTAACATATAGAGCCACCCAGTGACCAGATGCACTTAGTCAACCTTTCACAGACCAAAACAACAACAAAATAAATATACAGCGATTGTATCGCCAAAAGAAGAAAGGGCGGACGTACTTATCGGTCATTTCAGGTATAAATTTGGCTCCCTAAATAAACTATGCATCTATCAGATTTTTGGCGGGGGCCTTGTTTATATGAAATTTCATCATCGTTTAAAAAAAAAATTTATACTAATGACAATAACCAAAAAAAAGTAGAAAATCATTAACTAGATAAGCTAACCTGGCCAACCCATTGCCTGAGGCCTATAATATGCTCCCTAATTTGCTCTGGAGTGAACAGTTCCGTCAATGATACACCTTTTATCTTTGGCTTCCCTGATTTTGTTCCAGACATCTGATCAGCTGGCAACGCAGTCGCCTCCTGTTTCAATTCCAGCTTAGCTTGATCAATCTCATTCTCAACCTGCACATGCTCTTGCTTAGAAATACCAGCACGTTCATCTGGAATAGCCTCAACATCAGGCCTTAGAGCATATACATTCTCTGAATCCTCTTTCTTGATACTATTCAAATTTGGAGAACTTCCTCGCCCAGAACTTACAGATGGTTCTGCCTTTACTTCTATAACTTCAGATTCAGCAGATATAGGCACTTCTGCCTGTTGGCATACTTGGGGCTGTGCTTCCTGTGAAGCATGAGATTGGTTCATTAAAGGAACTGATGCTGGAGAACTTTCATTCTTGGGAACAAGGGAAGGAGAAGGATGTTCCATCTTCACACGTTTCGCCGATTGCAAATCTTCTGAAGTTTCAGTCGTGGATGCAACGGTCTTTGGCGTCATTGTAGCAGCACATCCAACATCAAGAGGTTTCCAGGAGCCATTTACTGAATTTGCTAAACCAGGATCAGGTGGAGGACGAGGGCGTCCCTTGCGCTGTGCTTTTATAATATTATTGACCGGAGTACACACAGGACAATCCTGGCTCTTGGCAATTTCGACAATGCTGAATCAGTCCCTTGGACTCTGGGCAGCGTGGATACCCACATGGACCTCCATTACACCTTTGCATATGCATCAACAGATCTTGAACCTTAATGCAACGGGGTTCTGGGCATTTTCCTCCTGGAGCTGAACATCTCCGAGCATGGTACAAAAAAAGTAGCCACCTAACTTGCTTGTAGTATTGCTGTTCACGGGTGGTATTTTTGGGTCGACGGGCAGCTCCACTTGAAACTTGAGGCACTGCAGTGCTTTTTGAAGCAGCAACCTGAACAGTAATAGATCCTTCTAAGAGATGAGGTCGTTGAGCCTCCTCTTGTCCTGTAATCCTTTGGAGAAACTCCTCTTGCACATGCTGCTCAAGTGAAGAGTTGTCTGGCATATGAGATTTCTCTTGCAATTGAGAATGCCACTGGCCCTGCATGAGTGCCTCAGGCTGTGACCCGGCAGAGAGGCAACTGAAATCATTTTGTGACTCTGTAGTTTGTTGATGTGGATGCAACAATTGCTGCATTTGTTGTGAAGTCTGTGAGAGTGAAGCTCGAAAATCCTGAGGTCGAGGTGGATGACAGAGTAATTGAGTGCCTTTAGAACGATCTTCAATAGAAATGTTCTGTTGATATTCGGTTTGTAACTCAGAAAGGTGTTCAGGAACCTTAGGATGCAAAGCTTCATTATGGGATTCCATTCCATGATCGGGCAATATTTGACCACTTATATTGGACGCAAGTTGTGATTGCCTTAAAATATCATTCTTCAACAAAAGCTGTTCATGTTGCTGATTTTGCTGCTTTTGTTGATGCTGATGCTGAACAAACTGTGTATATGGTTGATGGGTCTGTTGCTGAAGTTTCTGTTGTTGAAAGTTTTGCATCTGCTGCTGAGGTTGTAGTATATGCTCTTGAGTTGAATGGGATGACTGGAAATTCAGCTTTGCTGAATGATCAACCATATGAGGCTTCATATGTGTAGTATGTTGCATTGTTTGCAAGTTAGGTTGATGTGCCAACAAGCCTGAATTTGTTTTCGGCTTAGACTGCAAGCCCGCAGAATTCACATTCTGGTTATTCATTGTATAGCCGACAGATGTTGTAGAGCCATATAGGTTTCCTGACCCGGAGAGATCAGTAACATTCATCCCATATACATCTGCCAAAGGAATCATTTGCTGAGGCAATGCTGCTGTACATCACAACAGGAATATATCTTCTCAGATGTTCACAGTCCACATAGTAATAGGGGCCTCACAAAAATAAAAACAAACATAAGAGAGAGAAAGAGAGATTACTCTGCATTAATTGTTGCTGACGTTGCTGATCAAAATGCTGCTGTAGAGGCTTGGGAGAATTACCATAGGTAGAGGCACTCATATAACCCTCAGAGGCTGCAGGACCATTCATCAATTGTATATTGTTCCCAGTCATAGTTAGCCCGCCATTCACAGCCCCATTTGAAAACCCATAAGAGGAAGGTTTTTGTGGCAAGTTCGACCTCATTCCGGTGCCCATTTGGCTGCCCAGGCCATGCAATACGCGGTTGTTTGGACCTCCAATATACTGCTTTGGCTGTTGCTGATGTGATACCAGTGTGGATTCAACGCTAGAAAACCCACCCCCATTGGAACATTCAGAATTCATGGACATTGACTGGGGGTTACTCAATCCCGGAGTAGGAATCATTTGACTTGCAATTCTAGGCACACCCATTGATGAAATCATATTGTTTCCACCAGAGCCAATAGAAATATTGGCAGGAGACTGCTGATATCCATTAGGTAGGGATCCTGCACATTTAGATTCGGTTACACTTAAATGAAGAAGTAGATAAATAGCATAATATGAAGAAAACAGACTTGGAATTACCATCAGATGCATTGAAGGAACTGCCGTGAACACCACCATTAGAACCATTAACAGCAGGTAACAAGTTCCCCGTGCTGATTGTATTCGGTGCCGCCATACTACAACTAGAGAAGTTGTCCCCAGAAGAAGGGACTGTCGAGTTTGAGCTGCTATTGTGTGACATGCCGGGGGTCGGTATCATTGTAGGTAACTGTTGGCTTTGATTATTGGGAGGTATATTTTTTATTAAAGTTTGCAACCGGTGCTCCAGTGTTTCCATGTTCATGTACTCCTCCTAATAGTAGAAAGAAATGCATGAGTTTAAAATATTACCAAGGGAAGATATGTACATGAAATCTTTTCAGCAACTGAAGGTGTCTAATGAACACAATAGAAAGAGAAATAAATCTTTTTTCAGCCAACAAAAACCAGCTTTGAGCTGGTACCATACAAACAAGTAATCTATCTTGAGAAAAACTCAACATGCCAAAACCAAGAAACTTAAACACATGCACAACAGACCTTTGAAGTAGCATTCCTAAATAGGGATTCCTCCAACCGCTTCACAAGTTCATTTAGCCTCGGCTGCCATTGATGAGAAGCTTGTTGCCGCTGAAAAAGCTCGAAGCTGCAAAGCAGTGAGTAGTAAAAATGCAGCAATTATACCTAAGTAGATACCCAAGAAAAACAATTAAGAAGCATTTATCTTAATACAATTAAAATGGAAATACTAAACTGCACATCATTGTTATGTCATGACTCATAATTATTCATACCATGTCACATTAACTTCTTTAATAATATGTTACATTAACAATATTAAAGAGGATCTCGACGTCAAGCCCATTAACTTCTTTTATGTCAAAATCTTGAATTATGGTTTCTCCCTAGCTTACATACCAGAAATATCTATAGGCGAAATGGCCAAAGGATTGAAGAATAAAATAAAATAAAGATAAGGACTGATATTTTTGAGGCCTAGAGAAACAGCCAACACTAAAGTCTCTGCAAAGATATAGCCAATGTGCAACTGGTTCAGTTCAAAACTTCAAACACAAGGTAATTCTAACTGCATGAAGTTGATTGATGTCACAAATGAGCAAACAGATAACTCAAACAAAAACTACTGTTCAAAGATTGCTCCTAATACCAGATCAATGCCTTTGTAGTCTTCAGCTTTATATAAGCATTATAATGCAAATAGTGGACCATAAATATAAGATAACGCATTAGAGTCCTCAATGCTACAACAGAATGCACAAAGTAACCAGAAAACTTACATTCTTTCCCCCATGCATCTGCGTGCCGTGGCAAGATCAGGATCCATGTTGCGTGTATTCCGCATACCTCCTAAGCTTGGTAATGGAGAAGTTAGAGAACCACCATTCTGCTGGGGTAGGCCAGACAACTGTGGGCCAGATTGATTAGGTACCTGCCCTGAGATCTGTCCAGACATATGTGCCTGCACATGCATCTTTCTGCCGTAGACTGCTAAATATCAAATACATCAAGATTTAGGATTCCTCAATTCCACCATGGAGACCTTCCATCACCAGTCATAACTAGCAGTTCCATCATAACAGAAAAGTTCACAATAACAGGAGCACCAAAACAAAACAGGTGACACCATAAGCCCCATATTTACATCACCAACAACCATTCCTAGACATCTTCATTAGCTGATCATCTAGGCTGTAATTAACCCCAGGAGTCGTAGATAATCTGACCAATGAACCCTGTATAAAGCATGAAACAACCATCAATCCTAAATTTCTACATATTTAGATCCAATGAATCATAGGGTCCTGATGCACCCAGTCCTTACAAATAAGCCCGTGAATCGTTGATCCAAGCATTGATCTAATGCTGCCAACTGCCAAAGAAGGTTTGGCTCCAAAAGTACCCCGGATTGGAAGATCCTAACCATCCAATGTTTGGCCTTTTTTTCTAGACTATTGCTAAATTCCTCCATAAACATCCACTTGTGCTTTGCAGGCCATTTATCAGAGTAGGATCATCCAATCTAGAAGATTTTGGTCATACCCATTTATTATGGGGTCCATGACAGCAATGAAACGGATCAATGAGCCATGGGACTAGCAAACCAGGACACTTCGCATCTTGATGCATTAGGATGACATATTGATTGATGCATAATTCAAAAGTTTCAAACGTATAATAGTACGGCAGCTAAATGGCAAATCATTGCAGAAACTGCATACAGACACAAAGTTTTCAAACAACAAATAGTGTGGAGTGGCAATTAGAATGATATATACTACTAAAGCAAAATAAAGAGCAAAGGTATAAAATTTGATTGCACATTCCCAATAAGAGACAATTCACCAATACTTAGCAAGGAAATTTCAGCGCAGTCTACTGAATGTGTAAAATTGTAAAAATATTTTACTGAAAGCTACCCGGACCACTCTGAATTTTAGAATTAACAAGACTAATATCAAGTGAGTATAATGAACTCAAACTTAGCAAATGTACCATTTAAAGGGACTAATTTGGAAACACAATCATTTTGAGTCATGCTTTGCTTTTCTCAATTCAAAATGCCTGAGTGATTTAACTACTTAATCAGAAAACTATAGTGATTTCAGAAAACTTTTTTTTTTTGTTTTTTTTTTTTTTTTTTTTTTTGTGGGGGGGGGGGGGGGCAAAGATGTTATTAATACCAACCAAAGGGGCCAAAGATTACAAGCAGTGTTTTAAGTATCGACGATATTAACCGACACATCCCACCTATGCAATATGAAACGCACTAGTAGTAGGATATATCCCAAATGTTCGATCCGGTGAGCATTTTTTATCCTTTCTTCTGTAAATCATGTTAATTACAAGCAATGTTTTAAGTATCGACAATATCAGCTGATATATCCCACATTATATCTTATATCCCACCTGTGCGATACGTAACACACAAGTAGTGGGATATTTTTGTAAATCATGTTAAATCAAAGTGGGATATTGCTTTAAATAGGACATTTGCTAAGTTTGAGGTCATTATACTCACTTGATATTAGTCTTGTTAATTCTAAAATCCAGAGTGGTCCTGATAACTTTCAGTAAAATATTTTTACAATTTTACACACTTAATAGATTATGCTGAAATTTCATTTCTAAGTACTAGTGAATTGTCTGTTATTGGGGATGTGCAATCAAATTTCTAATTTTATACCTTTGCTCTTTATTTTGCTTTAGTAGTTCATATTATTCTAATTGTCACTCCACACACTTTATTTGTTGTTTGAAAACTTTGTATCTGTATGCAACTTCTACAATGATTTGCTATTCAGCTGTTGTACTACTATACATTTGAAACTTTTGAATTATGCATCAATCAATATATCATCTTGATGCATCAAGAATCAAGATGCGAAGTGTCCCGATTTTCTAGTCCCTTAGTTCATTGATCAATTTCATTGCTATCATGGACCCCATAATGGATGGCTATGACCGAAATCTTCAAGATTGGATGATCCTACTCCGATCAATGGCCTACAAAGCACAAGTGCATGTTTATGGAGGAATGCAGCAATGGTCTAGAAAAAAAGGCCAACATTGGATGGTTAGGATCTTCCGATCTGGGGTATTTTTGGAGCCAACCTTCTTTGGCAGTTGGGAGCATCAAATGTTTCAAACCAGTAGATTGGAAAACAAACAAAAAGCTTATCAATTTTTCCAAAAGATCAGAACAAAAAAAAAAAAAATTTAAAAAAAAAGTAAAAAGCTGATATGAAGATCGGAGATCCCCTATATTCTTGCATAAAAGGCCCAGAAATCTCCAACCTCAAGCAAATTCAACATATTAAGAACAAAACCATATGAGAACTTCCAAGGCTCCAGCACAGACATGTTCAAGTTCAAATCTTATTGGTAGTATTTTATTTTATTTTATGACAACAGGGTGTCCCCAGCCCATTTGAGGCGAGACTATTCCCTGCAGATGCATACAATCACCTGCCAACCATGTGCATCAGGTAATCCAAAGGGAGGGGAATCGAATTCATGTCCGTGGGAAGCAAACCCACAACCAAAGCCGTTCAACCAAACCCATGACGGGTTAAATCTTATTGGTAGTATCCATCTCTAAAACAGCAGACATCTCAAAACAGAAGCAAAATCATCACATAAACAACAAAACCCATATGAAAATTTTCAAACCCATTTGCAATTTTCCATTATTCCAACACAAAATAGCACACAAAAACCTCAGAACCACAGCAACATCTATCTATACCAAAGAGGGGAACAAAAGAACCAATCAGAAGCCCATAATTTTCAAGATTCCAACATGAAAACCCCAATCTTCTCTGCAATACCAATCTCTAAAAACCCCCAGATCCCAAACCAGAAGCAAAATCATCAGAAAGTAAGCAGAGCCCATTTAAGATTCTCTCTATACCAAACAGAGAAAAAAACAGAAGCAAATTCATCGCCTGAACCAAAAAACCCATACGAAAATTTTCAAGATTCCAACATGAAAACCCCAATCCTCTGAGCAATACCAATCTCTACAAAAACCCAGAAATCCGAAACCATAAGCAAAATCATCAAAACGTAAGAAAAACCCATTTGAGATGTTCTCTATACCAAACAGAGAAACAAACCAGAAGCAAATTCATCACCCGAACAACAAAACCCATATGGAAATTTTCAAGATCCCAACATGAAAACCCTAATCCCCTCTGCAATTCCAAACTCTAAAAAACCTCAGAAATCCCAAGCCAGAAGCAAAATCAGCAGAAAATAAACAAAACCCATGTGAGATTTCCCAAAACAGAAAGAAATCCTCTCCTCAAATCATCGCAAACGCATTCTATAGTATACAGAGATTCCACTAGTTTCATAGCAGATGGAAGGAATTAGGGCTTGAGAAGTTAAAATCAAAGATAAACTAGTAAAACAGAAACCAAAAATTACCTTTCGAGATCTGCTGCACAGAGAGAGAGAGAGTTTTCTTCGAGCGATGGCAGAAGCGGAATGAAAACCTGGCGACGACCGGAGAAGCAGGTGTATCACCTGGCGTCCATCGCGTAGGTCGGAGTCAATTTCTCTAAATGACTTGCGTTCCTGAAATCCACGTCGTCCATCAGGTGTATCACCTTCTTTCTTATCTTTGATCCCAAAAATCAGGCTGATTCAACTTCAGGTGGGCCACCACATAAAATAACGCCTAGAAAAACCTATAAATTCACCTGGCCCTACACGAAACTAATGGCAAGCCTCCAATCCCAATTTTGTTTACGAGGGTGTGGCGTGCATGAGCTTTGGATGGTCGTGATTTTTGGGCTTTAAGGTGATCATGAGGCACGCTACTTGATGGACGAGGTGGATCTCACGAAACTTCCACCCACGTGGCCCTTGATGAGCGAGATACCTAGCGTGAGTTACACTTGCGTGGTACATATAAAAGGTATATCACTCGAGCTCTGGAGAGTGAGATGCTTCATACACATGCACTCACGATTTGTCCACGTGGCATATATTTAGCTCAAAATTAAACCGTTCAAATTATTTGAACCAACTAAGATGGGCCATATTTTTTAAAAATCAATAAAATGATGCTCCAACTTTCAATGAATTAGTGGACATTTGAAAGGAGAACTATTCAACGGTCCAAATTCAACAATCAAATATCCATCATTTAAAGGTGTAGATTCTTCAATCAACCTAGGTGCGGACGGTTCGATTTGAGTTACACGTATTCCAGGGGAACAATCACATTCTGCAGGACCACCCAATAACTTCGGTTGTACAATGTTCGAGGGTAGATCTTGTATAGTACGCTCCAGTTCTCAGTTTGTATAGGTGGGCCCCATGGATCGGTGATCCAATCCGTTGATACAATGGTTCCCAAGCTGGATTACAAATGTACCTAAATGCTTGCAGATATATAAAATAATAATAAGCCAAACTATTAATTTAATGGGTGGGTCTCGGTAAACCCGGACCCAAGCCAACAAGAGATCCATGGAATCCATTGGAATCATGGAAAGATTGGCTTCCGCTTGGATTTTGCACTATTCATGCCGGGCTTATTCAAAATTTTGATTTTGCCTGGCTCGACCCCAACACATTAACAACTCTAGCAGCCATGGCATTTTCTTAAACATCTTCTTCTTCTTCTTCGCTTTCTTCTTTTATTTGTTCTTAATTTGTTTTTTTTTTTTAAACGTATACATAGATGAGAAACTAACTCTCTCAATGGGTCGGGCTTAGGCTTGGGTGATGAATTTCCATTTTTATTTTGCCAGGCCTAAGCTCAACCCATTGACAGCCCTCGAGAAATGATCACATACAACCTTCTTTTTTCTTTCAAAATAATCCGATGCAATGTTGGTATGTAAACTTAGTGCATCATGATTTAGTGAGGAGTTGCTCATGTGACATGGTAGATTTGAGTTGCTCATGTGACATGGTAGATTTGTGTTAAAGACTGGGGTATATGCATAGGCAGCGAATAATGTGAAATGTTATGTGCCAAAAGCCCGAGTAATATATGTAAGTGGTGTTGTCGCTGAGATTTGTACAATAAATTTGGATAGTTGAGATCAGTCACGTAACCTTCAGTCTGGACATAAGGGCTTCTCTAGTCCATGAAACCTATAAGAAAAAGGTGAATAGCAAGGGGGAGGTGCCGCGGTGTGGTGAGGGACTCTTCAATGCCGATCTCAAGATCCAGGGTAAGGAGGATAATGGTGTGAAGGCTAAGATATTTCGCACCTTTAAGGTGAAAATCATAGTTCTATTTATAGGACCTGGGGCAGTTCTGAAATATCAATCCTGCTAGGATACGTTAGTAGAGTCCCTATAGGGGAAAGATTATCTCTCACGATCATGTCGGAGAGATCTTTATAAGAAGGGAGGTAGATCCCGAAATATTCGGATCTTTACGTGTACTTGGATCGACTTTGGGTGGTCGGCGGATCTCGGACTAACTCTAGGTGGTCGACCGGTCTCATTTGGGCCTTGGACCGACTCTAGGTGGTCGGCCGATCTCATACTCGGGGAGCTCGAACCGACTCTAGGTAGTCGGTCGATCTCATACTCGAGGAGCTCGGACTGACTCTAGGCGATCGGCCAATCTTATACTTGGGGTCTGTTTCAGACAGCTAGTCTTCCTCAAGGGGACAAAGATCTTCGATAACGTATTCCTCCTGAGCGGAGTGTCATTGACAGGTCCTCTGTCCTCAGTCCTCGGTCATCCTGAGCGGAGTGTCATTGACAAGTCCTCAATCATCTGTCATCGGTCCTCTTAGGCAGAGTGTCATTGACAGGTCTTCGGTCCTAGGTCCTCAGGATGTGGAGCTCGGTACCAGAGCTCCTCCCTTGGACCTTTTGCTCAAATTGTAGATGTCAACACAACAAAATTTCCTTGCAATAGATAGGGAATAGAGATTGTATTCCAATACCTGACATGTTAAAAGGAGAAACATTCACCATTTTATTCATTGCAAAAGGGTCTTTTTACATTCCATAGTTACATCCCTTGTTTCTAAAATAGAATATGCAAAGTCAAGAACAATAAAATCATTACGCAGAGATTTCAACAGCATTTTTCCTCCGTTTGCTGTCCGCCGAAGTGGCAGAAGGGTTGTGCAGATTCTACATAGCAGAACCGCCTTCAAATGAGTCTGAAGCCTTCACAGATTGTCCCAAGAGGGAGTGCATGCCAACTTCTAAATGGTTTTGCTTCCACAAGCCTTTGGGCGGAACAAACGGACAGAGCTTCGGCCCTTTTTACAAATAGGCGAAGGTCTAGTCTAAGGCTGTCAACGGATCGGGTACAAACCGATCAGTGATGATCTGAATCTAATCCGATTAAGGATATATCTAATCCATATCCGACCCGAATCCGAATCGGATTACAAACATATGATCCAAACCCGACTCGTTTAAATATCTACAAATCTGAACCCGACCCGAATATGATCCGATTCAATTCTAGTGATGATTGAATAACCACCATTGTGGTAGGGGCCACCCTGTTAGCTAGGCAATGCACCCACCCCGTTATCTATCAACACGTTGTATGGCAAATAAACATTACAGTGGGCCACTGGAAAATTTTAGTGGTGGCTATTCAATCTGCAAAGTGGATGGATGGCGTGGAAAAAATACATACATCGTGGTGGGGCCCACCCTGTTAGCACCCACCCCTATTAGCTAGCAACGCACCCACCCCCGTCTCCAGCCGGCCATCTAGAGAAGGAAGAGGGGAGAGAGAGAGAGAGAGAGAGAGAGAGAGAGAGAGAGAGAGATGCATTGCCAGAGAGAGTGAGAGGGAGAGAGGTCCAGTAGGTACTTGATGAGATTAAGACTAGAGTGAGACACCTCTCCTCAGCAGGCAACAACACGTTTGAGAGGTAGGAGGTGAGACTTGGGCATGCAACGGATTTGAGATTGAGAGGTGATATGCATTGAGGATTAGGGTTTTTTTTCTTTTATATCCCTTGCTTAGTCAGATCATTAACGGAACGAATCGAGGTCGATCCGAATCCGACCCGATTATTAAATGGATCAAAGTCTTTTATCAAGATTCAACCCGCTGATCCAATTATTGACCCGAATTCGATTAAATCGGATCGAATACGGATCGGATTTGTATCATGATCCGTGTTGTTAACAGCCCTAGTCTAGTCCTTTATGCAGCCGCATAACGTAGCCCATAGCTACTACATTGGCCACTCAAGGCACAGGCTCATCAGCTTTCTTCATTTCTCATTCCGGCAACTCTTTCACATCCCTCGTTATTCTTCTCGTGCCTAAGGAACGCACCAAATTCATTTAACCCAGGACAGAGAAGATGCACAAGTCTTCTCTCTCTACCTCTGAAGGGAGAGCTCTGGAGACCTTTGGAGGAACTTCTGGAACTTTAGAGACTAAATGAATGCTAAATGATGACCCCAAGGGGGGTATTTGTAGGCATCCACACATGTGAGGCCCCAAAACCCGCATAACAGAGGTTAGAATTCCCATAACAAACTTCAGAAATACCAATAATGACTTGTCCGCGTAACCAGACTAGGTGTTACGTGGCCGTGTAACACTCTAAGCTTGTTGTGCGACCGCGTACAGTCGTTACACGGGTCGCATAATCTTCAATTTTCTTTGTTTCTTCCTTTCTCCTTTTCTTTGCTTTAAGAAATGCCCCCTTGATCTTCTTTGAGGAGTTTTTGACTCGAAGGAGATTGAATCTTTTTCAAAACCAACTTTTCACATCACGTTAAAAAGCCTTCATGCAATCGCGTAACGAGCGTGGGTTGCCTATATAAGTTCCAAGCCCTCCTTTCTCTCATTCATTCTTGATTTTTTCTTTTTCAAGAACTCTGTCACTTTGTTTCTTCATTACACGACCGTGTAAGCTATCTTCGAGTGCAACTCTTTGCGTAGGTGTCGAGACTCTACTAAAACTTCTAAGTTCTGCTCTCTTCTCAGGCTGGTACTCAACTCCTCAATCTTACAAAAGCTTTCTAACTCTCTTAATAAAATTGTTAATCTTATAACTCTGAAACTTCTGAATTCTAATTTTAAACCTCCTCCGATTCTTCCTTTTATTTGAGCAGGTCACTATGCCGCCAAAGAATTTTGCAAGAGCTTCCACTCCTTACCAATGGTTAAGTAGTCAGAGGATTTTAAACTCTTCTTCTACCTGTAAACTCTTTCAAAGATTACTTGCGAAACTCATTCATCTTGAAGAATGGACCCAATTAGTGGATCTTAATGAAGACATCACTTTAGTTGCAACTCTTCTACATCTTAATCCATCGCCTTATATTACCATCATCTTATATTTAACAGCTCAAGTTTATAAGCCAGAAGAAATGAAGAACAACTCTATTGGGTTGTCTACTTCATTATTAGCGAAAGACAAATTGAATCTACTACAAGGTGTCGAGCCAATCATCATGGACTCCTTTCTTGATAAATGGAACAATGTGCACAATGCATCCTCATCTCTTGAAATCCATAAGACTCGTCATAATTTCTTATTTCATGATGTTCAGACAATGGCTTCGGCATGTCCTGGGATTTCAAATGTTGCTCGACACTTTGAAGACATTACTGTTATCCTCGAAGGGACTTTGGATGATCTTAAAGTGGAAGCCACTCTAGAATAGGATGTCGCTGAGGATGTTCGTGTAACACCCTGAGATTTTCAGAATTTATTTAAATTTTTTAAGTTTTATTTCATTTTATTTTATGTAAAATATCGAGCGTGTACTTCAATTTGAGAACAATAGATCATTCATGAGAGTTTTGATAGGCGACGCTTTATAAATAAATAAAAAAAACTCTTAGGATGATACTATGAACGACGTATAAAGATTAGATTTTGAAAAACTCACATTTTTCCTATAATTATGAAAATGTCATTAAGTTAAACCTGTGTTTTTAAGTACGCTAGTTTTCAATGATCAGTTTGATGCAAAACTTTAAATATAACCTATTAGACACATTTTACCCATACATGTCAAGTTTCAACCCTCCAATCATTATGAAAATAGCCCAATCAGAAATCAGACCATGGACAGTTCATTTAAACTCGGATCTATCCCATTTTTGGTGTCATGCCCTAAAATCATGTTGCCGACCAAGTGGATGGTCTGGATTTTTCATAAACATCAACGCGCACGATCAAAAAGATTTATCGTCATCTATCAAGCGTACTTCAAGATCTAAATTCTCTACCAATCTACACCTTGTAAGAGTGTTTAATTCGAGCAATTCGCTATGCATGGGAAGCTAGGATTTCGTCTATAGACTCCAGAGAATCCCACCTAGCTAGCCAACGTACCCTTTTGCATTGAAAATGAAAATTTTCATCTTCTAGAAGAATCCTCCTTCAAATCCTTCTACCGCATAAACGACTGATCAAACGAGCGTAAAGCTCGGATTTGTGGGCCCCACAAGCTTTTTTATACTCATCTAGACCCTTCAGTGGTGTCTGATCGTCTGATAAACCTCTCGTTTAGAAATCGCCATTTCCACCCACTATATTTCTCATTTTTCACCGAAATCATTCGTCCGTTTGTGGACCCCATTATAGAATCCATCATGACCATTTTGTGGCTCATCCATCACTTATTCCACGTATGAAACATCACAGCCATCCAATGTATGAACACTTTCCAAACTCGGCCCGAAATGTGGTTTAAACCTCTCTATCACGCACCTGTTCGCATGCAAGCTTGTGTAGCCCTCTCTTTGCCCTAAAATTCGACCCTCTCCTCTATAAAATCACTCTTCTAACACCAGAGCTGCCCCAGCCACATTTAGAAATGAGAGAGAGAGAGAGAGAGAGAGAGAGAGAGAAAGAGAGAGAGAGAGAGAGAGAGAGAGAGAGGGGGGGAGACTAGCGACATTTCCATCTCCTACGGCTTTTAAACCAATCAAATTCGAGAGGTGAGGACCTCACTTGGAGTCTAAATACAATAATAACCTATATTTTGTTATCTATGTGCATTAAGTGTGACGTTTCGAGTGTGGATTGTGTGAGACCAGTGTTTACTGTCTTAACATGATTTAAATGTGATTATTACATAGGTTTATCCCTGGATTTTCATTATCTCACTTTGTGATGCCTGTGTGGATGCTTAGTTGAGAAAACATGTGTAAATTCATGTCTATGAGAGAACCATATGGAAGCTATACTTGAATCTATGCTTTTCATGCGTTGATGATGTATTAGATGATCCACTGATGTGTGTACAAGATTTTTCTATGTGGATGTTACATTAGTGCACATCCCTTAACCCTATATTAATGAAACCATTTGATGAAAAGAGATGGAGCCATGAGAAGTGTCCATGATAGGTAATAAGCCTTCTCATGACCTTGAGAACGCCTTAATTGATTGAGAAGGGATCCTTGTGTATTCATGTTAGTTGTAATGGGTCTGTATGCCATGTGTAGAGTTTGTGGTTCATGCCTTCTTATGGTTGGTTGTTGGAAAGAAGCGGCTATCCTAGGCCATGACTGAATCATAGACTGGGGTAAGGGATGGACATTAATCGTAACTACCATCTCAAGAGTCGGGGTTGTTAATATGAACACTAAGCCTGAGCTGTTGGCCTGTAATGGGTTATTTACAACTCCCCATAGTGACTTGAGTTCTTTCAATATGATTAGATGCGAAATTACCTAACTAAAGGTAAAATAAATCCATGCATTCACTAGGGCCTGACTTGGTGGGCCAGTCCCTCTGGGTGTCACGTAGGAAGTGTATTGGGGGTTTCCCGCTTCTTGCCATGTGTTATCTAGTGGAAGTGTATTGGGGGTTTCCCGCTTCTTGCCATGTGTTATCTAGTGGAAGTGTATTGGGGGTTTCCCGCTTCTTGCCATGTGTTATCTAGTGGAAGTGTATTGGGGTTTTTCGCTGCCATTAGTTGGGTTAATTTACCTCTTGTGACTAGTGGCTAGCATAAAGTGTAATGTGGGTGTCTCGCTTCATGTATTATGATTTTAGCCAAGGTGCCTTAGCTAAAGCATACATCTCATACATTGCATTAACAAGACTTAACTTGTATGTTCAGATCGATTAATTATGATTATCACCATGCTTGCGTTTATCTCTGTGTTATTGTTATTATCATGTTTATCTTGAAGGGATGGATCTCACTATGGTATTAATTAACGCTATCCAAACACATCTTAAATAATTCAGGTGAAGATCCCATAGTTGAACCCGAGCTCCAAGGAGAGGAGTATGATGGATCGTGGCAATAGATGGTGGATGACGAAGCTGGAATGACTTAGATGAAGTTTCCTTTTACATTGAGTTTTATGGTAGTTTATTTGCTTCATTATGAATTTGTAATAAGTTTTCTTAATGAAAGAAAATATGGATATTTTGTTTGGTTTAGATTCAAGATCTTTGTGATGGTAACGTAGTTTAGAATTTAATGGAATAAAATATTTACTTTTCCACCACTGTACTTGAATGCCAAACTTATCTGAATGTATGAGAATTTGAAAGGACCTAGTAGGTTTGACCTTGACACATTCCAGTTAGCTCTTGGGAATTCGACCCGTCGTGTCATACATAAAAGTCGAAATCTCGGGCGTTACAGTTCAGAAGTGAATCACGAGTATTATGGACATCGCTTCCCATGAATTGTAGGTGGAAGTTAGGGTGGAGACGTTGAAAAAGGGCCCTTTATAATTAAGGAAGTGATGACCATAAGGCTTTTGGCCATCTTCTCCAATCTCTTCTAGTGATATTTGTTGGAGCCGACTAAAGTTATAGGGATTTGAACTTTTTTGAAATATCTTGACATTTTCAAGGATAATTATTAAATTTTGTTTAGTGCGTGCTATAATCATACTTTCCTTTGGTAGTTATAGATTATGTGTAATATTGAAACATTTTTTCTGTCAGAATTGCTTCCCTTTCACTTTGCCATTCTCCTCATGTGTCTGTCAAATGCTTCTGTTGATTTTATAATGACAACATCGAATATCCTGCCTTAGAGGATATAACTTCATTTGAGCTTGTCTCGCTTAGAAGCGCATATATAATTGTTACATTTGTGTCCTTTGCGTTATGCGGCGATTGCCCCTAGGGATATTGCATCTCGTATATTTAACCCAAAATATTAGAGTTGTCACATATCATAGGTCATTGATCCAAGCATATAATGACCGACAAGAAAAGCTGTTATTCCTTAATAATGATATGTCCGAGCAATCACTAATAGTATTATTGGGGTTCAAAATTTGCACCTATGATAAAACAACATGTGGCAGTCCATCTACGACAATCCAGATTAATTTTAAGGTAAAAAAACACCTGAAAAACACCAGCGCAACCCTAACCCTAGGCGACTTGCACAATCATAATCGAAACCTATGAATGTCATTTTAGAGTGGAACTGGACATTTGCATTGCCGCCAAATGATCCAGAATGCCCAAAAGCTCTTAACTAGCAAGTTTAAATGCCGCGCAGCGCATATCTTAACCTGCGCACCTGGAAATGTGTTTTGCCCCTGTTTGGAGCTAACTGAAAAGATCCAAAAGCCTACAAATATTATTTCAGAAGGGAACTGGACATGCATATTGCCGCCAAATGATCTGGAATTCCAAAAAACCCTTAACTAGTAAGTTTGAATGTCGTGCGGTGCGTATTTTCACGTGCGCACTTCTCAGAGCGAAGCTCCTATACAAAGAGCCGACCCGAAGGTTCCAAATTAGTAAACAACTACCAAAGTTTATAATATTTGGTCCTCCATACGCCATCTCATTCATTTGATAGGTTGATAGAGCTTAAAAGCAGCTTGGCGTCAATGACTTCGGTCCTCAAAAGGGTACCTGTCATTGGAAGGGTCGCCCGTCAGAGCTTGAAATCCTGAAATATTCTAAGTCTGAGAGCCATTTCTCTCTTGTAAAGTGCAGGATCCTGAAATATTCTAAGTAGTGGAGAAATTGCATTTTCAAGAGGGACATATGGGAGCTTCAAAACCACATGCGCCTGGGATAATTCCTCCCGGAAAACTTCCGAAAAAGTTCAATTTGGAGACATACGCCCAGCTTGGAATCACATGCTCCAGCCACATTTGTCACGCCCCAAACCCGGGGACTGGGCTCACTAAATTTCCGATCGCCGACCTTGGTGCCAACAGCCTTCGTAGTACCCCATTCTCGGCTCCTAGCTCTCATGTGCCAGGTTCCGATCCTGGGATCCTACCAGGAGGATTTTCAGGGTAAATTTTTTTGTACAGGAGCATAATCAAAACCATAAAACATCATCAAATATCCACTAAAAAGTTTGTTGAGTACAGTGCTGGAAAGGGAAATACAACATGTAACAGAAGTCCAAAATATTAGGTACATGCACCGCGCTCAACGCTGCTGATGTGCCCTAGTACCTGCAGTGTAAACAAACGCGCATGAGCTTCCTACGAAGCTCAGTAGAGTGCGTGTGATGCATATGACAAGTATACAGATATCAGAGTAAGCGAAAGTAGTAGAGGGCTAAGTTACCAAGTTCATGAATGCTATCAGCCATCCCAAGGCTATGCGATGCAAGGGCCTACATGGTCGAGTGTTACATGCTAGAGATGAAATGCAAACACGTCAATCCTCAACTGATCCACATATCAAAATAGTTCTCATCTGGGACATCACCGGGGTCTAGTATAGTCTAATACTGGCCGCCGCACATCGCGCACATAACCAAGCGAGTAGAAAAGACCTCACTATCTGCCTCGTCAGTGGTATGCCAATGCCCACCCGGCTCGCCGATAGTGGACCCATTCCATGAGCTGGTCAAACTCGACCTAGCTTACAGCCCACTGCACCCGGGCGGATAAGGTCACACCCCTTTCCAACCGACCTCGACACAGTGGGAGACGCGGCCTACTGGTATTTGGCACACGGGCGCTCATGTTATCCACTCGGTCTCGACGCTGGAGCATCCTACTGGTACCACAGGGTTTAGGGACTTTCACCTAAGGACATCCATAGCGCCCACATACTAGAACAAGTTTCCGGTGTCCAATATTGCCAACCACGATATGACTATGGTAGCCACCACCCCGATGCTGCTAGGGTGCGAAAGCGATCGTGACATACATAATGCGAAATGCATGAGTCATACAATCTAAGTCATGCACCAAACTTACGCATACTGCGCAATCATGTGGGGTGACCCTGTCTCACACGGGTCCCTTAAGTATAACAAGCCAACTAGCATATGCTATGGTTAATCATGATCCATAACAGGCATACAAATGATGCGTATGGGCATATGAATGAGCATGGTATTCATTATACTAAGCATGTTATCAGTGTGACATATCAAGCTAATCATACTAGCATGTTACCAAAACGTATCATGTAACATTGGCCTTAAAAGGCCCAATATATATAAAGAGAGTGGGACCCGAACTGTGGGTCCCATTGGAAATGTAAAGGTCTTCGTGGCATAGCCCACTTGAGACCACATCGGCCTCATACTTGGGCCAGCACATACAAGATAGGCCGTCAAAATAGGTGTACGGCATGGATAAAACATATATATCAAAGAAGGAACCATGGTGGGCATCAATTACCACTATTCCCTGCGGGTGTGGTCCATCTAACATCTGGATTTGCCTCATTGTTGGGGCCGTATCCTAAAATAATATGGAAAAATAGATGGGCAGCATGAATAGAAAAGATACATCATGATGGAGCTAATAGATACATCACGTTGGGACCCATAGGGTGGGCCACCTGCTAGGCAGCGTGGTACCCAGCTGGTTCCAATAAGTTTTTGAATCAAGCAGATACTTGTGTTTTCTCCTTCATCCATATCCATGTGATCTTATAAACAGGTTGGATGGTAAATAAACATCAGTGTAGAACCTGGAAAGGTTTCAACACTGGAAATCATTATCTCCCACTGTTTCCCGTGGCAGGGTCCCCTTGACATTTGGGTATGCTTAAATTTTGGGCTCAGCCACTAAAATGAGCTGGAAAGACATATGGACGTAATAGATAAGGCACATACATTCTAGGTGGGCCCAATGAGTGGGGGCCATGGTCATGCCCAGAGGGCTATGCTGCTGGGCAGCAGCGTCCCCTGGACGCTGTCTGTCCAGTGGCCAGGTTATTGTGTTTTTATTTTATTTTTTTATTTTCTTTTGCTCTCAACAAGTGGGGCTCACAGAAGTTTTCGATCAAGCTGATATTTTTGTTTTCCCTTCTTCCGTGCATGTGTGAACTTATGAAAAGGTTGGATCTCAAATAAACATCATAGTGGGTCGTAGGAAGGTTTCAACGTTGGGGTCACTGTCCTCATTGTTTCCTCTCAAGTGGGGTCCACTTGAGATTTGGATCTGTCTCATTCTTCAGATCATGCCCTAAAATGATCTCCCCAAATGGATGGACGGTGTGGATATAGCACATGCATCATGGTGGGACCCACGAGTGGGCCACCAGCTGGGCATCAGGAGCCCAGCGTCCGTGGACGCTGGTACTTCTTCTTCTTCTTATTATTATTTTTTTGGTGTATCAAAGGTTTTGATCGAGTGGGGCCCACATAAGGGTGATCCACTCCGTCTATCAGGTTCCCCAGCTCATAGGGGACCCAATGAGCCCAATATTGGGTATAAGATTCAGTCTAGAAACTTCAAGGTGGGCCCAAGAATTTTTTACAGTAGACATCATCACCTTCGCTGTTTTCATGTGGTGCGGTCCGCTTAAGATTTTGATTGGCTTCATATTTGGGCCTTGGCCCTAGAATGATCTGGAAAACCAAATGGACGGTGTGGATACAACATAAACATCAAGGTGGGTCCCACGAGTGGGGACCCCATTAACGGCGTCCAGGTGACGCTGGACTGTTCCAGCATCTCTGACGCTGTGAGCGTCCAGCATTTGACGTTCTTTTTTCTTTTTTTTTTTTCTTTTCTTTTCTTTGTTTATTTCAAGTGGGGCCCACTTGGGGACGATCCACCCCATTCATCATGTTCCCCAACCCGTGAGGAACCCACAGAGCCCAATATTGGATGGGTAAAAAGGTTCACAAACATCACGGTGGGCCACGGAAGTTTCAATAGTGAACATCATTATCTCCACTGTTTTCTATGGTGTGGTCCACCTGAGATCTGGATCTTCTTTATTTTTGGCGTCCAGCCCTAAAATGGGCTGGAGAAACAGATGGACGGCGGGGATTGGATACATGCATCAAGGTGGGTCCCACGAGTGGGGACCCCACGGTAAATGCCCAAATGGGCTTTCAGCCAAGGCGCTACTGGGCAGCAGCGTCCTCTGGACGCTGTCTATCCAGCGGCCTACTTTCCTTCTTTTCTTTTCTCTTTTTTTCTTTTTCTTTTATTATTATTATTATTATTATTATTATTATTATAAGTAGGTGGGGCCCATTCGTGGATGATCCAATCCATCCATCTGATTGTCTACCACAAGATGGGCCCAAAAGGAAAGGAAAATGAAAGGAAATTAAGAAAATGGGGGGGGTTTATGTCCCCCTTGCACTCACCTTGATGGTTGGATGGTTGGATTGGATCGGACGATCCGGACGGTGATCAGGGTCCTCTAAGCTTGATCTCCACCCTCAAACTCTCTAATCTCTCTCTTGATCACTCAAATCTCTCTCTTCTCTCAAATCTTTCTCTCTCCTCTCAAATCTCTTTCTCTCTTTCTCTCTTCTTTCTCTTCTTGCAAATTTAGAAAATGAGAAGCCCTCCTCTCCCCCTACGTATGGTATTGTATGGGGGGGGGGGAAGAGGAGGAAGCATGGGGTGGTTGTGGTGGTGGCTAGCATGGGAGAGGGGTATGAGAGGTATGGGCTTTAGTTGACTTTGGGGTGAGAGAGTGATGGGGTGGGTAGAGTAGGGGTATGGGTGAGAGTGATTGTGATTGATTTGACATTATCTTGGAATTTGTGCAAGTGGGGCCCACGCCACACGCGCGTTGCGTGGCCCACCTCGGATTGCGCAAATGATCGCAACTTTCACAGTAGGTATCGCAATGGGGCGTGCCACACGGCGTTGGAATCGCAGCGCCTACGCGGTCACCAGGGTATAGGTCTTAGGTCGATGCGGTACTAAAACAAGGTCGCGATCAAGGCTCGCTAATCTGGTCCATCCGGGATGTACTGGCACCGGAAATTAAGCGTATGGAGGGCAAATCAGGGTACGGGTCTTACAACATTTGCTAGCCAAGTCGAAGGGCACATTTGACCAGAAATCCCCCTAGAAACACATGCGCTCACTATATCCGGTTGTCTGGACCCGAACCCGATTAGTTTACTATAAATAGCAGGTCGACTTGATGACCATAAGCAACATCACCCACGGACGACCTAAGAGCGACTCAAGAGATAACATGCGCCTGCTCTGTCTTCCCTCACTGGATCCCCTCATTGGAAAGGGATTTCCTCGCTGGAAAGGGATTTTCTCACTGGAGTCTGAATGCAGAGGGAGAGAGAGGGAGAAAACTCTGAAAAGTGGCTAAGTAATGGAAAATCCCACTTCACAAGAGGGACACGCGCCCACCTCCTTATGGCATGAAATCCTGGAAAATCGACTAAGTAGTCAAAAATCCACACTTTTCAAGAGGGACATGTGCCCACTCCCTTGGCTGTCGGAAAAAACTTAAAAATCTGTTAAGTCCCAGAAGGGCATGCACCCACCTGCCAAGAGGTCCTTCCCCTCTCTTTCTCAAACTTTGGGGACATGCGCCCACCAGCCTGGTCTGGGCGCATGTGTCATACCACATGTGCCCACTAGCACCCCACATGCACCTAGATGTCCTTCCTAGCCTACAAATCTAAAAATTAAACTACGCATCTCTCTGCACTGTACTACATGCATACCTGCACACATGCACTACACTATACATCTTGTTTACATAAAAACGCTTAAGTAAATGGTTACTTTAAGTTATTTATGTAAATAACAAAGTACCCCCCTTTGGATTTAATAAAAAATACTAAAAAAATAAATTCCTAACATGAAGATTTTGATTTTCTATCCGAAGTACAAATCGTAACTTTTTTACACTCTCCAAAAAGTTCGTCTTTTGAACGGAGGGGTTTTCTTCGAATCTAAATCGTCCAAAAAATCTCCATTAATATCTGCAGAAGACGAATTGTCTTTGCTAGAGGGTGCTGAACCATTTGTCATGGACTCCTTTCTTGACAAATAGGACGATGTGCATATCACATCCTCTTCTCTAGCCGATCACAGGGCTCATCATGACCTCTTATTCCATGATGTTCAATTAATGGCTGCAGAGGATCCTGCAGTTCTGGATGCTGCTCTTCATTCTAAAGATATTTCTAATTTGTTACAGGAAATCTTGGACGATCGTGAATTTAAAGCTACTCTAGAGCAAGAAACTGTTGAAGATGTTTAAAAACGGATTAAAAGTATATAGAATATTGCTTCTCAAAAGTTAACTATAGAAGCCAAGGTAGAGATGTTAAAGAAGAACATATCCCGTCTACTGCAAGATTAAGCTCCTTATAGTCTTCTTTAGTGACTTGTCAGTATTGATTAAAGTTGGTTTTGGTATCAGTGAACTCGTAACTTTCTTCTCTCTTTGGAGGAATCCAATTTTGCGTTTCAACTTTGAAGCTAACTTTATGGTTCCTTTGGCAATTTTGCTTTGCGCTTTGCTGCATTTGTCTTTAAAGATGTCTTTCCATATAAGGATACATGTATTGTTGCCAATACATTTTCAAAGATTAGGTCTTCCATATAAAACAGAGATTGCCCCTAGCAATATTGCCTCTCGAATACTTATATATAGATTGACTCAAAATACTCAAGTTGTTGCACATCATAGAAATTGACTCAGGACATAAAGACCAATGAAAAATGCTGATATTTCTTTATAAGCTTTGATTTTTATGAATAAGTAGTCGGCGTCGATGAGTGTACCCGATAGTCAAATAATTTCAGCATTTAGAATTCCATATGGCATAAATAATGTCGAGAAATACTATAAAATGGTATATTGTTGAGCTCCTAATTGTGCATATTCTAACCCCAATTCATCACTCATTATGCACGGTTTACATGTTTAAAGGGCTACTCTAATGTATGATTGGTGATTATAGGAACAAGATGGAGATTTCACTGATTCAAGGCTAAATAGAGCTCCTTATAAGCATTGAAGACCACAAGATCAAGCATGAAAGGGTAGAAGAAAGAAGCAAAGGAGAGAAGAAAAGAAAACAAGAAAAGCCACCTAAGACCGGTCGTGCGACCGGTCGTCCAAAGCCCAAGACCGGTCGTCCGACCGGTCTGATCGCTCTACAAAAGAAGTTTTCTGCCCAAAGCCACTGGACCATCTGCGACCGGTCGTACGACCGTTCGTCCACATCTCAGACCGGTCGTGCGACTGGTCCTTGAATTAAAATCGCAGGATGAAAAATTCTTAAAACTCGTTGGACGATTTTGGCCATTTTACGACCGGTCGTGCGACTGGTCGTCCACAAGCTCAGACCGGTCGTACCTGCGTAAACAACAACTTCTAAATCAGGCTCCGAAATTCTCTGTGCAAGTGCGTAAATCCTTGCGCAATCTGGAAGTTTCTTACGCAATGGACACCTCCAAGCTATAAAGGGACTTCTTCCCTTCATACTAGGATATGCTAGGACGTGAGGGATTGCTTGGGAGACGGATTCTATTTCAAGTTTTCTTAGTTTTCTTCTTGTTTTAGTAGTTTTTATGTTTTTGAGGCTTTAGTTCAAGGATGTTAGAGATGAACTAAAACCTCTTAGCTAGAGCTAAGAGGAGAAGCTTTTGATTCGTTTTTGATGGATTGATGCAACGTAGGTTTCCTTTTTATGATTTAATTGATGAATTTTAGTTATGTGAGTTTGAATTAAGTACTAGTTGGATTTTTACTTTGATCTCTTGATGACTCCGGGCTCATGTGATTCTTAGTGATCCTAACTTAGTAATTTAGCTTCTGAGCATTGTTTATGTTTGTGTAGTTCATTGATCTATCATCGACTCTGGGCATGGTAGATTCTTTGATTGCCTTGTATGCAATGGCCTGATATTCATGTGGGAACTCATTCAACTAAAGTTCTTATCTTTTGTTATAATTTGAAATAGTTGTTTGCTGATTGATTTTGATTTAATTAGAGTTCTAATCATTAGTTGTAATCAAGTCTAGTGACAGGATTTGATGAAAGCTATGGTTGTGAATCTCAACTAGATTGGAAAGAGGCTTGGCCTACACAATTGAGTGTGCCCAAGGCCTGAGCATTGTTGTGGGAATCAAATCAATGAATGAGCAACTGTTTTAGATGATTGTTGATTGAACCGCTCTATATTCCGATCGGATAGAGATATGAATTCGATGCCGATTGTGTTGTGAGAGACCTAGTTGTGTTGATACATTAAAACTTATCAAAAGTGGATCCTTGGCGCTCTAATGCCTTTTTAGATTGAAATTACCTTACACATTCACTGTTTAAACCCAAATTGTTATTTTCCAGCTTTAGTTCTTAATAGGATCTTAATTACTAGTTGTTTTAGACAAAGTCTGAGAATACCCATTCATAAATCTCTGTGGGAACGATACTTGGTCTTTCCGAATTATTACTTCGCAACCCTACACTTGGGGAGTGAACATATATGCAATTTTTAGAGCTGATATAATTCCATACAGCCTGTATTGTTGATGATATAATAAAGCCTTGTCGAAGGAATATTGTTCATATATGTTTCTTGTCAATTTAAAGAATTTGATAATATCATAACATATGCAATTTCCACAATATATAATTGCAGGAGAATTTTCCTGTAAACATGTTGTTATGGCATATGAATATTTCATTATGATATTCGTTTGTTTTCTCTTTTTAGCTCGCAGCATTTTATGTTTTGTTTCTTTTTTCTTTATGATAGACGAAACTACCCTAAAGTTCTATTAGTAGGTGCCTCTAATAGAAACACAGTTTAAGCTCATGAGTATTTGGAGCGTTGGTCTCACGCGTGGTTGACCCCCATAGGGTGCTCATTACTGCCATGAAAGTGGCCCTCAGGGAGCACACTCCTCTACGGAGGAGTTCTCATGCCACCGATCCATCAGAGGGGCCCAATGACGCTACCGGGGTGGTAAACTCAGAGGTTTTATGCTTTTGGTTGGCCACTTCAGCTCTCATAGCTACCTCGAGTACCAAATTCATGGTTGTCGGTCCATCAATAGGGAGAGAATCTCAACCTTCCTATGCGTTACTATTGAAAACGGTCTCATAAACCTGGGGGGAATTATACACGGTTGGCAGTGATCAGCGACGCACAATACAACCCTCTTTTTCTTCGCTTTTATACCACTAAGTCCATATACAAGGAATTAAATTATATATATATATATATTTTTTTTTCGTATTCCTTGTGGTGCTACCATAGTAATAGGAGCGGTAGGTCTCATGCATGAGGTTAGCCTGTAGGACTTTTAAATTTTTTGTCCTTAGGATTATTCTCTCAGCCGCCTATATAGTATTTGCCCATAAAGTCTTCTTTAGACTTGTAGGGGAATTCTTGTTCGGGGAGCTCTTTATTTGGCTCTCAGCGCTTTAACTTCATCATGTTTGAGCATTTATCAGTAATCATCTTTTTCGTGATTCTGACATTTCTCTTTCCGACCTTCCCTTCATTATGTATATGTAATTACTTTGCCTATTTCCAGCTTGTTTCGAGAACGACTGTTGTATTCGAAGGCGATAGAGGTCTTTCGGAAGGAGAGGTCTATTTTATTTCACTTTTTGATAACATCTGCTAACTGCTTCTTCAAATTAGCTTCGTTAGAGACCTTGAACAGAAGAAGGGCACGCTTCGCGAGCTTTTTTATTATTCTCTTTTAGCAATACATTGATATCTGCATCATAGATGTATATGTCTTGACTCTTCTTGTCCCCTTTTGATCGGGAGATCACTCGCTTATGTATAGGGATTCTGACAATCAAAATATTTTGCATACGTCTTTACAAATAATATTTCTTGATGTATAGGCTATTGAATGAAATGCTGATTCCTCTTTTGCCAGGCTCGCAATTCTGTAGGCCCCATTTGAGAAAACGTCAGTGATGACATATGGGCCATCCCATTTGGATTCAAACTTGCCTCCTGTTTTACTTGTCATTACAATGGGCCTTTTCAATATTGCCACGAGGTCTCCCTTTTTGAAAAATCGGTATTTCACTGTTTTATCAAATGAAGCAGATATTTGGGCTTGATATGACTGTAGGTGTTGTTGTGCCGCAAGTCTTCTTTCATCAAGCATATCCAACTCTCGTAGTCGGAGTTTAGCATTGTCATCTTCTGTGATACCCTGATGCACTGCCACTCTTAAAGAAGCGACTTGAATTTTGATTAAGAATACAGCTTCTACTCCATACACTAAGGAGTATGGTGTTGCTTTTTGTGGCCGTACGATGCGTCGTTCTGTAAGCCCATAATGGCTTTTGCAATTTTTCGTCTCAATCTCTTTTATTTTCATTAACTGTCTTTTTTAATATTCTGACGATCGTTTTGTTGAATGCTTCTGCTAATCTGTTTGCCACCGGATAATACGGTGTGGAATAAGAGTGCTTAATGCTGAATTTCTGACATAACTTGTTCGTATTCTTGTTTTTGAACGAGGTACCGTTATCTATGATAATTTTCTAGGGTACTCCATGCCTGTAAATTATAGTATGTCTGATGAAATTTGTCACATCTCTCTCTTTCACATTTTGTAGTGCAATCGCCTCCGTCCATTTGGAGAAATAATCTGTAGCTGCCAAAATATACTATCGTCCTCGTGAAGATGGTGGGTTAATTGGACCGATCACGTCCAATCCCCAACTAGCGAATGGCCATGAAGATACTGTCTTATGAAGTTTTTGAGGTGCCATATGAATGACATCACCATGGATTTGACACTCGTGACATCTTTTTGTAAAATCTATAGCATCTTGGAACATTGTTAGCCAGTAATATCCCATGCGATGTACAGATTGAAGAGATTCCTACCTGCTTGATGAGCCCCACATTCTCCTGAGTGGGCCTCTCGCAGCATATTTCCACCTTCATCTGTATCTAAACATCTTAATAGTACCTTATTGTACGATTTTTTGTATAATGTATCATGAAGTAACACAAACTTCATTGCCCTTTGCCTTATTTGTGCTTTCATACTGGCTGAAGGGTTGGCCTATGCACTGTAATATCCAGAGATTTTCAACAGATTGAAGCATGTCCACCAGCCGGCCGGCCGACCGGTCGGCCGATGGGTCAGACTGTGTAAAAAACACTCCAGTGAAAATTGCAATTGCAGGCACTTTGTTTGACTGGCCGGATAGGGGGTCCGACAGGCCGAACAACACTCAGGAACATCCAGAGCTCTTAAAATCCCTGTGCAAGTCAGATTCGGAGTTCTACAACTCTTCCTAGTTTGTTCTTCTAGTTTTATGTTTTTCTTAGTTGTTTTCATGTTTCCTTGGATCATGAACGGCTAAACCTCTTAGCTAGGGCTAAGAGGTGAAGCTTGTAGTGAATCTAAGATGTTTCTATTCGTTTGATTTGGTTTCAATTTGGATTATTAGTGAAGAACAATGGTTGAAGTTTGAATAAAGTTCTAAGTAGTTTTTCTTAATCTTATGATGGCTCATGAATGTTTATAAGAATTGCTTGAGTTCTTAATTGTTTTGAATTATTCTAGACCTATATGATCCGAGGAATTGAATTCAATGCGCTCTAAATCTATGATCCTCATGTGGGAACTTCATACCAAAAGTTCTACTCGTTTTGGAATTTCTGTCTATGTGTGGTTGTTTATATGATTTGAATTGAGTTCAAATTATGATCTAGTTATACTTTGTGACAGAAGGTAATGATGATTATGATTGTGATCTTAACCTATTGGAACCAGGATTGATCTATGCAATTAAGTGTGCTGAAATCCTAACTTGAATTGAGAGAATCATATATCACACATATGACAGATTGTTTGTTTTAACTGCTCTATCATCCGGCTAGATAGAACTTAATTTCGATTCTAGTTGAGAAAGTGAGAAACCACAGCAAATTGAGCATCAAGGATTGCTACAAGTGGATCCTTGAACCCCTAGTGCTTTTTATTATTGATTATATTCAATTTAATTCAAAATATCTATCTACACCAAATTCTTAAATTCTGTTTAGTTAACTCTTAAGTAGAAATCATTAGAAGTGTTTTGTGAATTCCTACACAAGTCCCTGTGGATCGACCTTGGTCTTACCGAGATTATTACTACATCGCAACCCTACACTTGGGGAAGCGAATAGTGATGATGGTGTCAGGGTTTCTTGCTCCGTCGTGGTAGGAGATCTTGTAAATGGTCATCGATATTCTCTAGCACCACCGATGTTATGCAGTTTATATAGGGCTTTCGGCAATATTTTTAGTAACAAAGACCAGCCCTAGCGAGGGATGAATGCAGCTTATTGTTCATGGCATTTCTTTTACGAGTGGTTGGGCATATATTTCCTATGGACATATGGAGTGGATCTCTTCTGATATCTCCACGCCGATTACACACCTCTTTATCGCTACAGAAAACTTAACATGATAACGCAATCGTCTGATTGGATAGCTTCCAAAATTGGCAGTTGGGCAGAGATTTGTTTCTACCACTTTCCTATTTCTGATGTCAGAGAGGATCGAGAAGTTGTTGACGATGAACATTCTGTGAATACTATTGATAGGGAATTTTTTGTGTCTATTCGTACTGCTTCACTTCCGCTGCGTGAAGGAATAGAGTTTTGGCGGGAGCCTTACCCTAGCTGGTTTGCTAGGCAATTCTGATATGATCAGGGCATTCCGATAACATTACCAGATGTAACTAAAGTACAACAGGTGTATGGCATAGGCCCTGCTCACTGGGAGTGGATATGGCATCAACTTCTGTCGTCAAGTTCTAGTCATAAGATCTCTCTGAGTGTGTCGATTGATCATCGTAAGGAGGATACTGCGTTAGATGGCTAGCATACTTTCGAAGTACTTTTGGTGAAATTGTCACAAGAAGCAGGGTTCACCTATCTTCTGGTGGTTAGAGGTGATGAGAATGTCGATCGGTTAATTAGTGAAGATGACCTGACGATGACTGGGCCAGCGAATGAAATATCAGACCATGCTGGCGCGACAGAGCAGGCTAGGCCGATTAGAGAGGATAATCTGCAAGGGACTGTTGTGTCAGCGAACGACACAACTGTATATGTGGCCCCTGGTGTTTATGGTGTTGAGGATATGGCGGAGTCGCCGATGGTAACTGAAGTGATCGATATTGATAGCGATACTACTGAACTTCTGGATGTGACCTTGACGCTACTGATTGAGATTATTCAGCCGTTCACTGATGCGACGATACATACTGTGAATTCCTCGAAACCTGTCGTCGACTCATCTACGAATACGGTTCTTTCATAGCTCCTTGGTGTATTCTTTTTCTATACTTGTCATTTTATTGCATACTTGCTCTGTTCCTTTTGTCGCAGATATTGCCAATTCTAATGTTGCTGCTCACGGAGTGTCTGACATTCCTTGTTTCGATTATTTAGAATATTTAGAATAGGACATACTAAGAAGTCTATTGTCAAGTATCTCAAAGGTATTAGCTTAGCCGTGTGAGTGGCATACACTAGGAGCTGGAGTGAAGGCATTGGAATCTTGCACAGGAGTAATCGGGCCTGATGTATCCAAAATAGTTTGTCGCATTTGTTCTTTCAAGGATTCTGTTGCGTAGGTTACTATGGCTGAACGAATTGAACCTGACCCTACGGCTGAAAAGAAATGGCAAGTGCTGTCTTCTTTACGGCCTGTCGTAGAGCAGCGAGAACACTCAATAGTTGATGCTAGAATAACTTTAGAAGATAGTGAGACTTAACGTTTGGGATGTATCAATTGTTATGTTGATATCAGATCTGAGATCATACGGCTGCAGACAGAAGAAGCGACCATAAATCTTGAGGTTGCCCGTCTCGATCTTGTCGTTAATCAGAACCGTGCTGAGGTCGCTTGACTCGAAAGTGAAGGAGAGGCTACGCGCAAGCAAATGGTAGACTTAGAAACCAAACTTGGTGATATTCCGGATATTACGCTGATATTAGCGGAAGCAAAGGCTATAATGGAAGCCATGCAGAAAAATGTGATGCAGTTCATAACAGGGTGCATGGAGAATCTGTAACTATGTTCTTTTGCTCTTTACATTCATTGTCAGACAAAAGTAGTAATAGACAGTTGTCCTGAATACCTAACTGCTACTTTTATCTGATGTAATCGACATCAGAACTTGTTAATTGTGTGCTTCATGATCCAAAATAATGACAATGATTCTTTTGCCAAATTACTGCTTTGTGTTATGTGTTTGAGACTGGCAAGCATAAAATGATGCGTTATATGTGAGTTTTAATGTGAACTAAGAACATTAAAGCATAATAACGGAAGAATACGTAAAAATAATACTTCCCTTTTTACTTAACCTGTGTACCCTTAGATCATTGCTTTTAAGAGATGTTCGTGTCATAAGTCCAAAACTTTCGCCCAGCGCCTTATTTTCAGGTTTATCTGTCATCCTTCCTAGCCCGTCCCCAGTCATTTCTTTCTGCAAACTTAAGATTTTAATCATATATTAGGGCTTGCCCTCGATGTTTCTTTTATAAAATCAAGTTTTTCATAGTATGTTGGGGCTTGCCACTAGTGCTTTTAGTTCGTTGCTTTGCAATACCACTTCATTCCGATGAGAAAGGTTTTGTGTTTTAGGAATCCATACAAAATACCCTCTGATCATCTTCATATAAGGACGTATGTATATATATAGGAGATTCCCAACCTTGACTTATCTTCATATAGATTAGAAGAATAATACAATAGTGAGGAGGGGATCCATGATAGAATATGAAAGATGAATATATATAGCGATGTTCCGATCATCTTCATACAGAGCTGTGTACGTAAGTATAAGAGATTGCTAATAATAGAATGTCCCGTTGTCTTCATATAGAACCACATATCTATGGGAATCCATCAATTCCGAAGCATTTTTCTATTAAGCAGAGGGATGCCAGAATATCGAGATAATAATAAGAGAGGCTGCGATGAAGAGATAATAATATGAGGATGTTGTGCTTTGCATAGACTTTCTATAGATATTTGCTTTTGGTTCGAATGGTTTGATAGGAATATAATGAGTCATGTCGATGATTTATAGAGTCGATTCTCTGATATTCTTTGACCATGGTACTTGTCATTAAGAACAGCTCTACGAATATTTTATATGCATATACATAATAATATGATATGAGTAAACATGTGAGTGAGTATGAAGTATGGCATGTAGATGAAATAGATGCATGAACGAGCATAAGTATATCCCTATCTACTTTATAATCCGTCGGAACTATTTGTAAGCGTTCACTATTATTCAAGTTTAGGAAATGGAGTCTTTGAGCGAACGTTCTTCCTAAGTGACATCTATTGGAACTGTATTGGCCGGGGCTTTATCAGACTCTTCAATGTTCAGACTGACGATGCCTTGATTTATCATCTTTTGTATCTTTCCTTTCAGAACGAAGCATTGCTCGGTTTTATGGCCTATGCACCTATGATATTCGTAGTAGTCGGGATCATCCACACGTCCTGCTTTAGCTGGTCAAATAGACTTTGGGAGTCACAATTTTCCTTCCTCAATTAACTCATCCATAATTGGGACAAGGTCTTTAATGTCAAATGTATACGATCCGTTCTTTTCGTCTCGCTCACTGATTGTCATGTGTTACGATCTTTGATGTTCTTTGCCCTTGTCTCGTGTCTTCATTACATTGGTCTCTGCCTCATGCCCTGGATTCGGTCATTTTTAGTTCTTAAGGTTCTTTCTTGCGTCAACCCATGTCCTCTTTCTCATTTCATGTCTTAACTTTTCTGCTTGAGACCGTGTTTTCGAAACAGACTGCTCTACCTTGTGAATCTGTACAACCAAGTCACGAAGGGTGAAAGAGATGTTGCTTAGCAGTTCGTATGGGACCATGGAATCTGAATCCGACATATGCGCATTCGTTTCTTTAGGATGGGTCTGTTGTTGTTCGCTCGCCTCAAGTACAAGGCTGCGATGTAGTAATAATCTCGGTAAGACCGAGGTCGATCCATAGGGAAGGAAGTAAACAATTCGAATCATCCTAATAACTAGAATCTTAAAAGGTTTGTGAAATCCATTTTGAACATGAAATAGAAAAATCTGATAATGAAAAGATAACTAGAGCATCAAGGATCCACTTATAGCTCTCCTTAGATGCATAATTCGTTGTGGTTTCTCACTTACTCAACTAGAATCGAAATCAAATCCTATCTAGCCGGATGATAGAGCGGTTATATTATCAAATCAATCCAACACGTGTTGTTCACCAACATGATTCCCTCAATTCAACTTAGGACTTGAGCACACTCAATTGCATAGGTCAATCCTAGTTCAAATAGATTAATATCATAACCATAATAATCATTAAGAACTTGATTCAAATCACATAAACACCCAACAAATATTTCAGAATTTCTAGAAAAGATAGAACTTTGGTTTGAAGTTCCCACATGAGGATCAAAGGTCTAGAGCATATTGAATCCAATTCCTCGGAGTGTACAGGTCTAGAATAATTCAAAACAATTAAGAACTCAATTAATTCTTCTGAATATCCATGAGCCATCATAAGATTAAGAAAAACTACTTGGAACTTTATTCCAACTTCTAAAAACCATTGTTCTTCAATAAATCCAACTTGAAACCAATAAAATGAATTAAACAATCTAAGAAAACTATAAGGTTCACCTCTTAGCTCTAGCTAAGAGATTAGCTAATGAAAAGCATATTAAAAACTAGAACTAGAACTAAGAAAATGAAGAAAAACTAGCTAGAGGAGGCTAGGAAGCCTCCAATGACTTGAACTCCTTGCTCCCCACGTCTTTGCTTGATTTGGAATAGAAGAGAGCACCTCCTTTTATAATATATCAAGAGTACCACAACATAACAGATTTTGTTTCGCTTCGTACGGCTAACCAATGGTCGGATTGCCTTTAAATTTGATTTGTAGCTGTTCGCTTCCCCAAGTGTAGGGTTGCGATGTAGTAATAAACTCGGTAAGACTGAGGTCGATCCATAGGGACTTATGTAGGAATTCACAAACACATCCAACAGTTTCTATTAAAAAGCTAACAGTCGGATTTTGTATGAAATTAATGTAAGTAACAACTTTGAACTAAATTGAAGGTAAACAATTATAAAAAGGCACTAGGGGTTCAAGGATCCACTTATAGCAATCCTTGATGCTCAATTCGCTGTGGTTTCTCATTCTCTCAACTAGAATCAAAATTAAGATTTATCTAGGCGGATGATAGAGCTGTTAAACCAAACAATCTGTCATATGTAAGGCCAATGTATATGATTCGCTCAATGCAAGCTAGGATGAGCATGCTCAATTGCATAGGTCAGTCCCAATTCCAATAAACTAAGTTCATAATCATGATCATCATTAAGTCCTGTCACCAGATAAAGCTAGATCATGATTTGAACTTGAATCAAATCACATGCACAGTCCCATACATAATTCAGAAAACTAAAAAAGTAGAACTTTGGTAGGAAGTTCCCACATGAAGATCATAGTACTAGAGCGTACTCCAATTCCTCGGATCATACAGGTCTAGACTAACACAAAACAATTAAGAACTTAAGTAATTCTCCCAAACATCCATGAGTCATCATACGACTAAGAAGAACTACTTAGAACTTGTATAAACTTCAAACCATTGTTCATAAACATGAAATTCAATCTTAAAACCAACTTATAACGAATTGAAACATCTTAGATCAACTACAAGCTTCACCTCTTAGCCCTAGCTAAGAGGTTTAGCTGCTCATGATCCAAGGAAACATGAAACAACTAGAAAAATCATAAAAACAGCAAAACAAACTAGAAGGAGTTGTGAAACTCCGAAATCCACTTCCGCCGCCTCCCACCTTGCTCAAACTCTTCTTAGATACCCTAAGAACGATCCCTAGGTGTCCTTTTATAGCTTTGGAACCCTAGGTGTGAAGAAACTTCGAGAAATCCCGCAGATTTGCGTTTTGCGCAGAGATTTTCGGAGCTTGCGGAAGAAGTTTTCTATGCAGCCGACCGGTCGGAACCCTTGTCCGGCCGGTCGGACAAAGTGCTTGCAATTGAAATTTTCACCGGAGTGTTTTTTTCACAGTCCGACCCACCAGCCGACCGGTCGGTTGGCCGGTCAGCCAGTCTGTCCGACGGGTCGGTCAGTGGGTCGGCCTTCAATCTGCTGAGTTTTCTGGACATTGCAATGGATAGGCCGACCCTTCAGCCGGCCGGTCGGCCAGTCTGTCCGGCCGGTCAGGTCAGTGGGTCGGCCTTCATAAAAATGTGTCCAGAGATTTTTCTCTTTGTGGAGGGTTAAGCCGATCGGTCGATGGCTGTGACCGGCCGGCCGGTTGACATGAACTTGGCTGAAATCTTCAGCTTCTCCTTCTTCATCTTCAATGTGCTTTTGCTCCACCTTTAGTCCTTCATTCCTTTTATCTTCAAGATGCATAAATGACCTATCCTAGCCCTCATTTGATGACTTCTCTCTTTTACTCCTTGTTTCCTTCTTCCTCTTGGTCCTCCTTCGATCTTCATTCAATGCTCTTAAAGGGATCTTTTTGGTCTCCTATTAGGTGAAGTCCACTCTCATTCCTGCAATCACAACACATGCATTAAATTAGTCTTTAAATCATGAAAACCTTGCATAATGAGTGATGAATTGGGGTTAGAATATGCACAATTGAGAGCTCAACACAACCCCAACCAGCATTTTGCTAGTTCCGAGCAAAACATGTGTGAAATCAATTCCATTCTCCAAAACTCAACTCTCCCTTAGAAACCATTCTTCTATACATCCCAAGACATACAAGTGTAAAATTCAGAAATATTAGGTGACAGAGGTTGAAACTGTAAACCCTCAAAACATGACAAGCATTCATGTGAAATTCCCGCTGATTGGTTGATAAATAGAAGAACTTGAACAAGTTCAACCTAGTGTGCATAGTGAAAATTCATCTCATGAGTTTCTAGGATTATCTTCTTCATAGATCAACCAGACTAGAGATCTCAAGGTACATAGAGCAACAACAAGCCAATGACGGGAATTTGCCTTACTGTCCTTCCGACGACTTTCACACTACATCCCATTTCCAGCTTTGGTTACGGGTAGACTATCCCCCGGTTGGTAATAGGTAGCCCTACTAAGAATTTCCACCATTTTTCTTCTTTCCCAATTTCATCCTTCCTTTTCCTTTTTCTTATAAATTAGATAGGATTTTTAGAAATCCATATCTTTCGTTATTTTCCCATGGACAAGGATGGACAAAGTACCCTGGCCTGGTTTCTCAGCACCTTAAATCAAAGTCTAGCTAACCCACAAATCACATAATTCTTTCAACTCATGAAAATCGTGTAATGTGAACTAGGTGTAAAAGTGATCAAATTTTCTATCAATCACATAACTAGGGGAATTCACATATAAAACCATTATGCTATGAGAAGTTCCAGACATACAACCTCATACACTTCATATCTCCTCCTCTTATGCTCATATCCTCTTGAATGCATAGAAACAAAGTTTTCCAAAAGAGTTTTGAATTTTAGGAAAATTGAAAAATTTCTACATAATTGCTCGAAATGTTACAAAACGCTGGATTCATCTAAGTGATCCTACACCCCCCAACCAAATCTTGCATTGTCCTCAATGTAAAAGATGTGCAATAAGCAAAACATGAGAGCAATTTGAAAATAAAAGGGAGTGAGGAAAGATAGTACCTGAGAGAGTGAAAAGTGGAATTCTTCCTCCTTCTAACAAACCTAAGAAAAAGTAACAAAATCCTAATCTTAACTACTCTATACCTCCATCAGACTAGGAGATCAATTCCAACAAATCGTCAAAAAGCATGAAGTCAAGCAGAATCATTAGATGGATCAAAAGGTTTTGCAATAACGTCATCCAATATCCTGCATAACAGTAGACACGTGTGTGAGTGATCCAGATAAGCCGCTGAAAATTCCAAAAAGGAATTTCAGTGGTTTCATTAATGTTTTCACCACATGTATAAGAGGAGACAACATCATATTTGTCAGAAAGAATATGTCTCCATTCAGATTTTCCTGGGCATTGATTTTGTAAGTATGGGTCATCCTAGGGTTGGTAGAGGTCGGTATGCATGATCCATAGAGGTGTGGAAATATGAATTGATTTCTCATGACAATAAAGTGTTGTTTCCTCATCCTTCTCTTGGCTAACATTATAAGCCAATATCGACTCGAAAGGTGTGACTATATCCCCTATCACATCAACATTCTTATCAAGAGAATAGGTCGCATCTTCTTCTAAGTGATTGGGGTAAGGAGTTGAGAGGGACACATCTTCCACAATAGAATTGATCATGTTTATTTCATGGACCTCTTCATCTTCATCCTCTTGTTGGTTGTCAACATTGAAAGCATTTAACTTAATCGTTATATTACCAAAGGACATTTGTATGACCCCACTCCTATAGTTTATGATAGCGTTTGATGTAGCTAGGAATGGACGGCCAAGTATGACAAGAATTTGAGGGCCAATATTAACCATGGGTTGTGTGTCCAAGACAATGAAGTCCACTGGGTAGTAGACCTTGTCAGGTTGGACAAGAATGTCCTCAATCACCCTTCTCGGAATACGAATCGATCGGTCAGCGAGTTGTAATGTGGTTTTGGTGGGTTTTAATTCACCTAAACCCAATTGTTCATAGACCGAAAAGGGTATTAAGTTTACACTTGCTCCTAGATCAAGTAAGGCATGCTTCACCCGGTAGTCTCCAATTATGCATGATATTGTCAGACTACTAGGATCTTTGTATTTCTTGGGCATCCCGTAATTTATAATGGCGCTTACATTCTTTGTCAAAAATGCCTTCTTTTGCACATGTATTTTTCTTTTTATCGTGCAAAGATTCTTAAAAAACTTAGCATATGACGGTATTTGTTTAATGGCATCCAACAATGGGATGTTGATCTTCACCTGCTTGAAAACCTCTAAAATTTTCAGGTTTTTTTCTAAAGGTTTGGGTGAAATCAACCTTTGGGGAAACGGGGCAACCGGCTTGTATTGCCTTTCTGGTTCTTTCTCTTGTGGAGTGTTGTTCGGGCTATCATCCTCTTTTGAAATTTCCGGATCATTAGGCTTTGGGGCCTTCACCGAATTAGATTTATCAATTATTTTCCCACTTCGCAAAGTGGTGATAGCTTGAACATGCTCCATATGTTGGGAGGATGAGCTTGCGTCTTGTATATCAAATTGGGTCCTTAGGTTAGGAAGAGGTTGGGCAGGAAGTGTGCCTTTCTCCCTAGCACCGAGGTGAGATTCAACCCTAGCCATTGAGGTTTTCAAGTCATTGATGGCTTGGGTTGTATTTTGATTAAATTTCAATTGCTCTTGCATGAACCCATCTATTTTCAGAGAATTAGTCTTATTATACTCCTCTTGAACCGATACAAATGCACCCAACATCTCCTCTAGTGAAACTTTCGGTGTAATGACTAGGGATGGACCTAGTAAAGGTTCAGCTTGAGGGATATTGTTTGCATCGCAGTGGGTCCATTCCTCCAACTGAAGTTGGGATGGTTCTTCCAACTAGAATTATAAGTGTTTGAGTTTGGAGCACCAAATTGCCGTTGATAACTGTTTATGGCATTTGCTTGTTCTTGTAGGATGTCTTGAACTGCTGAGTCTTGTGTTGTATATTGATTTCCAGCATAAACTCCACAAACAGTTTCAACGTCCTTAGAGTTGATCGTCTCTCCTTTTCTTAATTCCATGACCTCGACTTTTCTTGTGAGGCTAGCCACACGTGCACTTAAGCTATCTTCTTCCGATAAGACGTAAATTCCCCCTTTTTCCTTTTGTTGGCCAGTCTTGGAATTTGTTGGTTTAGATGTATCCCAAGACTGTGCATTCTCAGCCAATTCCTCCAAATAGTCCCATACTTCATCGGCTTCCTTATTCATGAACTCCCCATTACACATCATCTCTACGAATTGACGCATGGGTGAAATTAGTCCTTCATAGAAAAAGCTTATAACCCGCCAAATTTCATAGCCATGATGTGGGCATGCGTTTAATAAGTCCTTAAACCTCTCCCAACATTGGAAGAAGGTTTCATCTTCCTTTTGGGCAAAGTTCATGATAAGGCGCTTCAACATGTTTGTTTTGTGAGTAGGGAAGAATTTTTTTATGAATTCCCTATGCATATCAGTCCATGCACCAATTGATCTTGACCTTAATGCATGAAGCCAACCTTTAGCTTTATCTTTAAGAGTAAAAGGGAAGAATTTGAGTCTCACCACATCATCAGTCACATTAGCAAAGTGCATGGTGGTTATTACCTCATCAAACTCCTTAAGGTATTGATAGGCACTTTCAATGTCTAATCCATGGAATTTAGTGAGAAGTTGGATCACTCCTGGTTTCAAATCCACATTCCCTGCATTTTGTGGAAAAACTATGCATGAGGGAGTGCTCACTTTTGCTGGTTGTAAGAAATCACGTAAAGTTCTTGGTCGGGGAACATTCCCAACCATATTCTCCCCCATTTCAGTTTGGTTTAGGCCCAGATTAGGATTGGCCATCGGATTAGGTTGATTCACAGCCATACTTTCAGACAAAATTGGAAAAGTTAGATGTCCCCTAGCACGTGGTTCTTTGTCTATTCCTTCTACTATTCCCCCTTCACTTATGAGTCGGTTATTGGAATCCCGAGCCCATGTGGCATGCAAATCCGGAAAGTATGAAACAAAAAGGAAAAAGAATTCTTTCTTCCCTTCTTTACTCTTCTCTAAGACCAAAGCACAGGGTGTCTTGCAATGGCTATGCCAGAAGCAAGGATAGAGACCGAGTTCTCCTAGTCAATAGGGGTTCAAAGAACTCCCCACCCACTCTTTGAATCTTTTGAGAAAAAGTGTAGAAAAAGAAGAAAGAGGAGTAGAGGTGAGAAGAGAAATCTCTGAGCACAAGATAATCCAAGACGACAGAGCCGACCAATAGGAATCCAGGTGGCACAAGGCCTACCTTTCAGAGATCCAAAAAGGAATCTCCACCCACTCTACAAGAGATGAATACGATAGGAACAAATAGGAGAAGGAGAAGAGTAAGGTTTAGAAAGATAGAACCTGATTCGGCACTTGAGATCCTTATATCTTCTTCAGCTTCCTAGAAATCCTTGCAAAAGGAAAATCAAACAAAACAAACTAAGTTAGTCCTAGAATCCTAAAAATCCTAAATAGTTACTATTTTCAGAAATTTGTGAAAAACCGTCAAAGTCCCTGGCAACAGCGCCAAAAACTTGTTCGCTTCCCCAAGTGTAGGGTTGCGATGTAGTAATAAACTCTGTAAGAACGAGGTCGATCCACAGGGACTTATGTAGGAATTCACAAACACATCCAACAGTTTCTATTAAAAAGCTAACAGTCGGATTTTGTATGAAATTGATGTAAGTAACAACTTTGAACTAAATTGAAGGTAAATAATTATAAAAAGGCACTAAGGGTTCAAGGATCCACTTGTAGCAATCCTTGATGCTCAATTCGCTGTGGTTTCTCATTCTCTCAACTATAATCGAAATTAAGATTTATCTAGCCGGATGATAGAGCTGTTAAACCAAACAATCTGTCATATGTAAGGCCAATGTATATGATTCACTCAATGCAAGCTAGGATGAGCATGCTCAATTGCATAGGTCAGTCCCAATTCCAATAAACTAAGTTCATAATCATGATCATCATTAAGTCCTGTCACCAGACAAAGCTAGATCATGATTTGAACTTGAATCAAATCACATGCACAGTCCCATACATAGTTCATAAAACCAGAAAAGTAGAACTATGGTAGGAAGTTCCCACATGAAGATCATAGTACTAGAGCGTACTCCAATTCCTCGGATCATACAGGTCTAGACTAACACAAAACAATTAAGAACTTAAGTAATTCTCCCAAACATCCATGAGTCATCATAAGACTAAGAAAAACTACTTAGAACTTATATAAACTTCAAACCATTGTTCATAAACATGAAATTCAATTTTAAATCCAACTTATAACGAATTGAAACATCTTAGATCCACTACAAGCTTCACCTCTTAGCCCTAGCTAAGAGGTTTAGCTGCTCATGATCCAAGGAAACATGAAACAACTAGAAAAATCATAAAAACAGCAAAACAAACTAGAAGGAGTTGTGGAACTCCGAAATCCACTTCTGCCGCCTCCCACCTTGCTCAAACTCTTCTTAGATACCCTAAGAACGATCCCTAGGTGTCCTTTTATAGCTTTGGAACCCTAGGGTTGTGATGTAGTAATAAATCTCGGTAAGACCGAGGTCGATCCACAGGGACTTGTGTAGGAATTCACAAACACATCCAATAGTGTCTATTGAGAGCTAGCAACCAGATTTTGTATGAGATTGATATAAGTAACAACTTTAAACTAATTTGAAGGTAAACAATTATAAAAAGGCACTAGGGGTTCAAGGATCCACTTGTAGCAATCCTTGATGCTCAATCCGCTGTGGTTTTTCTCTTTCTCAACTAGAATCGATATTAAGATCTATCTAGCCGGATGATAGAGATGTTAAACCATATAATCTGTCATATGTAAGGCCAATGTATATGATTCACTCAATGCAAGCTAGTGTTAGTGCACTTTTCCGTGGCATACTAGTGCACCTTGTTTGTTAATCACTTACATCGGTGAGTCTAGTGTCGGTTGAGCCCAATGAAGACGAAGACCGAAGACTCAAGAAGGACCGGCTGCATCAAGGAAGAAGTTTCAGGTAAAAGTGATGCCTTGGTGCCTTAACCTCGACCAAAACCCAACCCCTTTGTATCTTTGATGACCTTGACCATATTTAGAACCATTTAGGCATCATAGATAAGCCCTAGGTGTCCCATTTGATCACCCTAACCTAGGACTAAATGATCATGCTGGAGAAAGTGGAGTTCAGCATTATGCATAGGGGGAACCAGACTGGTCCGACCGGTCATGACCGGTCGGCCAGCAGCGCTGCTGTATTTGTAAAAGGCCAGCCGACCGGTCATGACCGGTCGGCCTCTACAAAGCATGTAGGCCAACAGGTGTGGCCGACTGGTCATGACCGGTCGGCCTGGTATCTCCACATGTCCAGCAAAGGGCGCCGACCGGTCATGACCGGTCGGCCTAGTGAGTTTGGGCTGTCCAGTAAGGGGGTCCGACCGGTCATGACCGGTCGGCCCATATATTTGGCCTATACTCTTGATGTTCTCCAGTAGGGGGGTCCGACCGGTCATGACCGGTCGGGACAGGTCGGCTTATAGCCGTTTTATGCCCGTTTTCTGACCGTTGGGGCTCTCTTTTCCTACATATAGAGTTCCGTATTTGGGCATTGTGAGAGGGATTTTTGAGGGAGAAAAGCCACCATTGAAGGAGATCTTTTGAGGCTCAATCCTTGACCTATGCAAGGCATCTTCCTTGTGCTTTAACACAAGATTAGAGTATTCCAAGCTCATGAAGAAGATGACCTTCATCCCCTCTTGATCTCTAGAGTTAGGAAGCTTCTTGATTGGCAAATCCTTGTCCTAAACTCGAAGATGAGATCGTTGTAGGTAAGAGACTCCAGGCAACCCATTCCCACTAAGTTGTAGAGCTCTCAAACCCATCCTCCTAGCACCTTGGGCATTTCAAGGCATCGCATGCAAGGTGTTTGATCGAATGTGGCTGAGGCATTGACGACACAACGGCGGCACGATCGAGGGAGCAAGGGAAGCTGATTGAAGCACGGGAGAGCGGAGATCAAGCAACCCAATTCGGCGCTAAACAAGGGGCTCATCCGACAAGTAGGTTGTCTTATTTGAGAGTCCATTTTAGAGTTTGTTTGTCAACTCAACTTAGGGACGTTAGCCGTTCCTTGGCCCGTCAGCCGGGCCTAAACTAAGTCTCCAAGGGGGAGCCTCCGACACGGGAGTGAACGTGCGATTAGGTTGAGAGTTAGCCTTTGTCTAAAACTCCGGATAGGTTGAGAGGTGAACCGATAAAACCTCCGTGTAAAGGTTGAGAGGTGAACCTCATTTAAAACCTCCGATAGTGAATGCTGGTGTACTCAAAGGGGTTGAGTACTTGAACCGGGAGTGGAGTAGACACGTAGTCGAACCACTATACATCCTTGTGTTTGTGATTGTTCTTGAGCACATTATATCTTTGCATTGTTAGTTTAATTGCTTAATTATGAATGCTTGATAGGAATGCATGCTAGGAACTTTTTAGGCATCCTCACACAAGATGTACCTTCACTACTTGTGTAGACTTGAGCTCATTGATCCACTCTCATAAGTCTACACAAGTTGCATAGGTTAGGAGTTTGATTAGTTGAATCTTTTACTTCCTATGCATGCTTAGACTAGGACTATTTATTGCTTATACTTTTGCTAGTCTTGTGATTGGACCCACCTAGGCTTGGAAGCCGAGGTGTTCTTGCTTACATAGCTTAATCTGTTGAATTGCATAAGTAGGCGAAAAGAATTTTAAAAAGGTCCTATTCACCCCCCCTCTAGGTCCATAGACATATCTCCAAGTATCTCTACAAGCGGTAAAACCGCAATTTCAGCTAGGATGAGCATGCTCAATTGCATAGGTCAGTCCCAATTCCAACAAACTAAGTTCATAATCATGATCATCATTAAGTCCTGTCACCAGACAAAGCTAGATCATGATTTGAACTTGAATTAAATCACATGCACAGTCCCATACATAATTCAGAAAACCAGAAAAGTAGAACTTTGGTACGAAGTTCCCACATGAAGATCATAGTACTAGAGCGTACTCCAATTCCTCGGATCATACAGGTCTAGACTAACATTCAGCCATTAAGAACTTAAGTAATTCTCCCAAACATCCATGAGTCATCATAAGACTAAGAAAAACTTACTTAGAACTTGTATAAACTTCAAACCATTGTTCATAATCATGAAAACCAATCTTAAAACCAACTAAAACCGAATTGAAACATCTTAGATCCACTACAAGCTTCACCTCTTAGCCCTAGCTAAGAGGTTTAGCCGTTCATGATCCAAGGAAACATGAAACAACTAAGAAAAACATAAAACAGTAAAACAAACTAGAAGGAGTTGTGGAACTCCGAAATCCACTTTTGCCGCTTCCAACCTTGCTTAAACTCTTCTTAGATACCCTAGGAACGATCCCTAGGTGTCCTTTTATAGTGGAGAGGCTCCGCAACCTCAGAATATTCGAGAATTTGCGTAAAACTTACGCACTGCGCAGAGAAATCCGGACCGAAAATAGAAAGTACGCAACATTATGCATGGCCGACCGGTCGCACGGCCGGTCTGAGTAGCTAGCCGACCTGGTCTGGACCGGTCGGACTCACTATTGGAATCAGTCCAGCAACTTCTGGAGTTGGAATTTCTTCTGGCCGACCGGTCTGGATCGGTCGGACTGGCCTGGCCGACCGGTCGCGACCGATCTGGCTGGTCTTCTCATCAGTCCAGCGTATGCAAGGGGTTGGCCGACCGGTCTTGATCGGTCTGGCTGCCTTGGCCGACCGGTCGGACGACCGGTCATGGCCATTACTTCTTCATTTCCTTCTTCTTTTCTTCTCTCTTTGCTTCCTTCTTCCTTCGGCCCACCTTGTGTCTTCATCCAAGGCTCTTAAAGGGATCTTTTTGGTCTCCTATTAGGTGAAGTCCACTCTCATTCCTGCAGTCACAACACATGCATTAAATTAGTCTTTAAATCATGAAAACCTTGCATAATGAGTGATGAATTGGGGTTAGAATATGCACAATTAAAAGCTCAACACACCCCTTAACCAGCATTTTGCTAGTCCCGAGCAAAACATGCGTGAAACCAATTTCATTCTAAAAAACCCAACTCTCCTTTAGAAACCATTCTTCTATACATCCCAAGATACATAAGTGTAAGAGTTAGAGAAATTAGGTGATAGAGGTTGAAACCATAAACTCTCAAAACATAATAAGCATCCATATGAAATTCTTGCTGATTGGTTGACAAATAGAAGAACTTGAGCAAATTCAATCTAGTGTGCATAGTGAAAATTCTTTTCATGAGTTTCCAGGGTAATCTTCTTCATAAATCAACTAGACTATGAATCTCAAGGTATGTAGAGCAACAACAAGCCAATGACGAGAATTTGTCTTACTGTCCTTCCGACGACTTTCTCACTACGTCCCATTTCCGGCTTTGGTTACGGGTAGACCATCCCCCCGGTTGGTAGTAGGTAGCCCTAATCGGAATTTTCCACCATTTTGCCATCATTCCCAATTTCATCCTTCCTTTCCCCTTTTCTTTTAAATTATATAGGATTTTTATAAATCCATATCTTTCGTTATTTTCCCATGGACAAGGATGGATAAAGTACCGCGGCTTGGTTTCTCAGCACCTTAAATCAAAGTCTAGCTAACCCACAAATCACATAATTCTTTCAACTCATGAAAATCGTGTAATGTGAACTAGGTGTAAAAGTGTTCAAATTTTCTATCAATCACATAATTAGGGGAATTCACATATAAAACCATTATGCTATGAGAAGTTCCAGACATACAACCTCGTACACTTCATATCTCCTCCTCTTATGCTCATATCATCTTAAGTGCATAGAACTAAAATTTTCCAAAAGAGTTTTGAATTTTAGAAAAATCGAAAAATTTCTACATAATTGCTCGAAATGTTACAAAACGCTGGATTCATCCAAGTGATCCTACACCCCCCAACCAAATCTTGCATTGTCCTCAATGTAAAAGATGTGCAATGAACAAAACATGAGAGCAATTTGAACATAAAAGGGAGTGAGGAATGAGAGTACCTGAAAAAGTGAAAAGTGGAATTCTTCCTCCTTCTAAGCAAAAGTAAACAAAAGCAACAAAATCCTAATCCTAACTATTCTATACCTCCATCAGAGTAGGAGATCAATTCCAAAAAATCGTCAAAAAGCATGAAGTCAAGCAGAATCATTAGATGGATCAAAAGGTTTTGCAATAACGTCATCCAATATCCTGCATTACAGTAGACACGTGTGTGAGTGATCCAGATAAGCCACTGAAAATTCCAAAAAGGAATTTCAGTGGTTTCATTAATGTTTTCACCACATGTATAAGAGGAGACAACATCATATTTGTCAGAAAGAATATGTCTCCATTTAGATTTTCCTAGGCATTGATTTTGCAAGTATGGGTCATCCCAGGGTTGGTAGAGGTCGGTATGCATGATCCATAGAGGTGTGGAAATATGAATTGATTTCTCATGACAATAAAGTGTTGTTTCCTCATCCTTCTCTTGGATAACATTATATGCCAATACTGACTCGAAAGGTGTGACTATATCCCCTATCACATCAACATTCTTGTCAATAGAATAGGTCGCATCTTCTTCTAAGTGATTGGGGTAAGGCGTTGAGAGGGACACATCTTCCACAATAGAATTGATCATGTTTATTTCGTGGACCTCTTCATCTTCATCCTCTTGTTGGTTGTCAACATTGAAAGCATTTAACTCAATCATCATATTACCAAAGGACATTTGTATGACCCCACTCCTACAATGTATGATAGCGTTTGATGTAGCTAGGAATGGGCGGCCAAGTATGACAGGAATTTGAGGGCTAATATTAACCATGGGTTGTGTGTCCAAGACAATGAAGTCCACTGGGTAGTAGACCTTATCAACTTGGACAAGAACATCCTCAATCACCCCTCTCGGAATACGAATCGATCGATGTTAGAACTTAGAAAAAAGAGTAGGGAGAAAGATCAGAGCTACTCATCAGCAGTCCTTTTTTTTTTCATGTTTCTTTTATTCTGGGGAATTCTGAGTATAGAGACATTCATAGACAATCATAAGCAATCACAAAGTGTACACAAGAGAGAGATATCGCAAGGCGAATTTTATTCCAGAGATTCTGAGATCTTTTACATTCCAGGCTGTGATACTGGTCACGAGCCTTTAATTACATCAATGGTTGATCACCCTTGATTGGAAGGCAAAAGACTAATCCGCCGGGGATTATGGTCTTGAGTTCATGGTCGTGTAGACCTTTGTTTTCTTATTATGAACTGAGCCACATTTGTTAGACACGCCGGATGTCTATGTCCCATTTTCTTTCGGACTGTCCGGGTTGAGAGACTGTCAGGATTCGAGTGGTGCAACTAGGGGCCCGCGCCTGTTACTGTGAACAGGTGACCGCTGGAATACACGATCCTTGAATGTTGGTCGGTATGACCCAAGGCCCGCGCCCGTACTTTTATGACGGGTGACCTTAGGAAAGCACTCCGTAACGTTCCCAAACGAGGGTTTTAATCGAGTGGTGCAACTCTGGGCCCGCGCCTGTTACTGTGAACAGGTGACCTGCTAGAATACACGAACCTCGAAATGTTGGTCGGCATAACCTAAAGCCCGCGCCCGTATTTTTATGACGAGTGACCTTAGGAAAGCAATCCGCAACTACCTCATCAGCTCAACCGACGGACCCGTTGTCGATGGGTAGGGCATCGACTGTCTTTTTCATAGTGGCGGTCCATAGCAAGATGTTTCAAGCTTAGTTAGAACTCTTTGTTTGTGGTTTCTCGTGGTAACCATAACCCCTTAGGTTTAGCCTCGGACCTTTATCCGGGATGAATAGAGCTTTGTTCAGTAAAGTAAATGTGTTTCTTCTGGAGTCGGGCGACTCGTCTTCGAGAACAATCTTTCTTCTGAGTATTTTCAGTGATCTATTTGGGATCAAGTAGGCTTTATCGAGCCAAGATATTTTGAGAATCCAAATTCAATGGGCTGGATCGGCTATCTCCGATGCCTGTAAGTGGCTAAGTATAGGGTCCGATGGGTACCCACATATGCCAATTTCTTATGAATAATGGGGATCGGTGCCCCGTGAATGCTTGACCCGGCTGTAGGATAGCCTGAGTACTTCAGCTTTGCCTCAGCGTCTTCGAGATCGCGGTTGATTTCAACTGGCATTAGTCAATTTTCAAGCCAACAGGGCACTTCCCAGGGCTAAAAATGACTGAGTAGTGGACCTGTTCGCGGTCTGATTAGAGAGACCGGAGAGTATTATCGATAACCGTCTCTGAACAGGGGTGGATTACGTCCACGAAGATCGCGGTGCGATCGCATTTCGATTTGCTTAGCAAAAGTCAATTTCCGGGCCAACAGGGCACTTCCCAGGGCTGAAAATGACTAAATAATGGACCTGTCTGCGGTCTAATCAGGGAAATCGATGAATATTATCGATGATCGTCTTTGAACAGGGGCGGATTAGGTCCACGAAGATCGCGGTACGATCGCGTTCCGATTTGCTTAGCAGAAGTCAATTTTCGGGCCAACAGGGCACTTCCCAAGGCTGAAAATGACTAAGTAGCGGGCCTGCTGACCACTTGATTAGGGTATTCGAGGGTCCTGAGATCGTATAACCTCATTGTGGTGCATGATTATGGTGTATCATGTCATGTAGAAGAAAATCTTCCCTCTTGGGCTCGGTCCAATTCCGCTCGATTCTTCTTGTTTTAGGTCGTTTCGGCTCTTTCGGAAGGATTTTCGGGGCTCCCAAATTGGCTAAGTGTTGGTTATTTTGGACCAAAATACTGATTTGGTCCATTTACCATTGACCGTTGGAGAATCTGATCCGGTGGATGGATAGATCTCATCGAGACGCATCCAGGAGAGGCGGTTTCATCAAAATCCGATCTCGGACTGAAGGCGGGCCGTGCGACGGAAGGTCCACCCCTCCCATCAGCGTCCAGGCGCATGGGGGAGTGTGTACAAGCGCATGTGGCCATTTTACAAGCGCATGTGGCATTGCTTCATCTGTCAAGCTCATGTGGTCATCATCCGAGCGCATGTGGCATTGCATCATCTGTCAAGCGCATGTGGTCATCATCCGAGCGCATGTGGTCATCATCTGGGCGCATGTGGCCTCGTTTTCATGAAAAATGGAAGTTTGGGAGGCAATCCCGGCGCATGTGGTGGTGCACATGCGCCTAGACCTAAGGAGTGGGTGCATGTCCCTCTCAGACTTCGCGGATTTCGAAATTTTCCGGCCAGAAAAGCTGGCGCATGTGGGGGTAAAAGCCGGCGCATGTGCCCAGCACTTAGAAAATTTTAGGATTTTCTTCTTGAACTTGGGATTTCGACGAGGAAATCCCTTTCCGGCGAGGGTTTCCGGTGAGGGAATCCACTCCGGCCAAGGCATCTGGTGAGAGGAGAGAAAGTAAGCGCATGTGGTGCTTACATCACTCTGAGGTCGGCGGGGGTTGATCTCGTGCTGATGAATGAAATGACTTCACTATTTATAGAGGATAATCGGGTTCGGGTCCAGTCCGGCGGGTATTTCCCGACGCATGTGGTAGACAACAAAACCAAGCGCATGTGGCAGAAAGCAGCCAAGCGCATGTGGTGGATCCGGGCGCATGTGCTTTGCCGGCGCATTTCCCGGCGCTTTTCGGAAAAGTGTTTCATTCACTAGAGTGCAAGCGCATGTGGTTGGAGGCCAAGCACATGTAGTTGGAGGCCAGGCGCATGTGCTTTGCCGACGCTTTCCCACTACTTAGCCAGATTTTCAGGATTCCAGCACTTAGAAAATTTCAGCATTTCAGCTTCGACGAGGGACCTCCAAAGGACAGCTACCTTTTCTAGACATGCACTCACTGTCGCCAAGACACTTCTAGGCTATGATTGACCTCCTGAATGAACGGGGTGGGGTGTGGAAGTCCAGATGTTGCTAATTTTAGTACTTCCTTCCTAATTTGGAGCCTCCGGGTCGGCTTGTCGTATAGGAACGTTGTTCCGGGGAGCGTGCGCATGGAAATATGCATCGTAATGACTTCAAACTTGCTATTTAAGGGTTTTGGGGCGCTCTGGATCATTTGGCGGCAAAGCGCATGTCTAGATCCACTCTGAAATGGTAGCCGTAGGCTTACGGACCCTTTTTGGTCAGCTCCAAACGGGGATGAAACGCATTTCGAGGTGCGCAGGTAAAAATATGCACCGGATGACTTCAAAACTTACAGGTTAAGGGTTTTAGGACATTCCAGATCATTTGGCGGTGAAGCGCATGTCCAGTTTCGCTCTGAAATGGTAGCTATAGGCTTACGGACCCTTTTTGGTCAGCTCCAAACGGGGATGAAATGCATTTCGAAGGTGCGCAGGTAAAAAATATACACCGGATGACTTTAAAACTTACGAGTTAAGGGTTTTAGGATATTTCGGATCATTTAGCAGTGAAGTGCATGTCCAATCCCGCTCTAAAATGGTAGCTGTAGGCTTACGGACCCTTTTTGGTCAGTTCCGGGCAGGGACAAACGCATTTCGAGGTGCGTAGGCAAAAATATAAATCGAATGACTTTGAAACTTGCAGGTTAAGGGTTTTAGGACATTTCAGATCATTTGGCGGTGAAGCGCATGTCCAGTTCCGCTCTGAAATGGTGTTTATGGATTTTGGTCGCTACCAAGCGATCAGGGTTGTGCTGGCGTTTTCGGGGCTCTCCCAGCCTCGAAACTTATCCAAATCATTGCCATTAGACCATGGGATGTCGTTTTACAATGGGTGCAAATTTGAGCCCCAACAAGTGCCCCCCCGGTGTGCTGCGCTGGATGTTTACGTCATGCTAGTGTAGTGCACCGGTCCCTTAGGCTCAAGTATAAATAGTTGACTCACTGAGTCATTCCTCAATTTTTCGAGTAAAAAAACTTCAATTCTCCCAAGGTGAGAGAGCTCACCCTCGAGCTACAGGTGCATGTGGTCCCCTTGTGGGCGCATGTGGCCTGCTGCCATTCACTTTTTGTGAAGAGATCCCCTTCAAGCGCATGTTGGATTACCTCTGAAGATATGGGCGCATGTCCCAGGCGCATGTTGTTCTGGGCATGCGCCCAGGGCACTGTCTGGACTTGTATTTTCTTCAAGAATCAGATGTGGGCGCATGTGTGGCTGCCACATGCGCCTGGGGCTTGAACTCTAAACTCATTTCCTCCCTTTCTTCTGAGCCGGGCGCATGTCAGATTGGACATGCGCCTGATGCCTTATGGAATGAAGTTGTATTTTCAAATTTTATAGATTGGGCGCATGTGAGAGGCCACATGCACCTGGGGCTCCACCTTGGGCGCATGTGAACCCAACACTTAGCCAAAATTTTCATTTTTAGCCCCTGCTTTGCACTTGGTGAAGAAATGGCATTTCCGGCTCCGTTTCTTAGTCAAATTTAGTGCTGTTTGAGGCTAGATCGCTTAAAATTCAAGCACGACTGGAGCTTAGTGCCTTGGGCCTGCAGTTGGCTGCCTACTTTGGCCTGTCATAGCTCGTGACTGTCTATTTTAGGCAGGTTCAGAGTATGTCTACCAGAGTGCACTTATAGTGTTCCGATTGCCTGTGAAGTTGCTGTGTGCGAATAGTTGCGTATGTATGATGCTGAAACTGTTTCCTGACTCTGTCCAATACTTACTTATAAGCACCTGGACTTGTCAAGGCTACTTTTAGACTAAATGTATGGATGTATTGTGGGTTCAATCAATGATTTTGTATGTGCATTGATCACATGTATGCGTGCATGTATGATGGCAGTTGCTTTGTTATGAAATGCGTATGATGATCGATATGCTATGCTCTTGATTTTGGTTGCTTTCATGCTCTTCATGTTGTGCTTGTTTTTGTGATATGATTTCGTTAGGCTATTTGCCCGTGTGTATCGAGTTGTTCTCTAATGTTGTTTTGTTTACGCGTTGCAGTGAATTGCAGTAGTGACAATGGGATCTTCTAGTGAAACCTCTGGGTCGCATGCTTCTGGTCCGACGCCGATGAAGCGCGGTCGAAAAAGAACAGCTGAAGGTCCTTCTAACCCTCCTCCTCCAAGACGTAACTCTCGCTTCTTTCCTACAGTCGAACTCGAGATAAAGGATTTCACGGAGCGTATTGGGCAGCTTCCTCATGAAGTGTTGGTGCGCATCTTCGTCAACAAGACAGCGCCTGAACCTCCAAAGCGGGGAACAGAACAAGAGTGGGTCTATTGGTATGCCCAACTTGCTGGTGTGGCGAGTGCCATCGAGGCGGGTCCTCAAGATATACCTGTTCAAAATGTAGAAGAGAATCTGACGGGTCAGAAAGGTAAGAAGAAAGGAGGACGAGGGAAACAACCGATCAAGGCGCTCAGTCAAGCGGAGCGATTGACACAGCTCCTCGACTTGAAATATGAAAGGATGAAGATTGGATGGGAGAGCAACAAGATCACTGTTGAGCGCGGCATCTGCATCACGAACCCTTACAATGGCGAAGTCATTTTGCACCAGAAGTCTCTTATGAGGTGTAAACCTTTTCCGAGCATCGAGCCATCTGATGTTCGCAGACCTAGCCAGTTCTATGGAGTGGAGAGATGGTCTTCAGTTCCTGAGAGATTACTCACTGCCACCCTGGGAAGCAACAAAAGGTTGGTGAGATTAAGGAAATGACTTTCCTCATGCCTAAATGTGATCCGCATGCACCTTATCCGACTCATTTCTTTGAGACGGTGCGTCAAAGATTCCTTCCTATGAGCATGTCTGCAATGTGGGAGACTTCGAGCTTCCGTACCCGAGGGCATCTATAACGTCGTGACAGCTACATCCCCTGGGCAAAGGAGATTCTGAACCAGCACGAGGCTGTGCTGAGGGAGATCGGGCTCTACTATGCCATCGAGGCGACTGCCGGCTTCTTTCCGCGAGATCCGACGATTCTCAGGGGCTTCTTAAATTACTGGAGTTCCTTTGCCAACTCTTTCCATCTTCCTCAAGGAGAGATGAGCATAACCCTCTGGGATCTTAAGATGATGGCGGGCCTGCCCATACGCAGCGGGTATTATCACGAATATATCCCCTCTGATGAAGAATTGTCTGGCTTCAGGCGCGAAGGTGATCAGAAGGCCTATCATTCCAAGGCGTGTTTGGAGTTGTTCAATGAATTGCAACAATTTGACTGCATTACAAAGATACACTATGAAGATTGGTCAGTCTACTTCAGCCACGGCTTGAAGTAAGTCTTCCCGGGACATCCCTTTCTTTCTTTCTTCTCATGATGTATGCTCTTTTCTCCTGCATAGCTTCTTATGTGAAATTCTCTCTCCTTTCTCTCTTTCAGGATCGACTACGGAAAATATAAAGTTGATGTTAAAAGAATAAGGGCTTTACGACAAAGGTTCCAATGCAAATTTCCTTGCCCGAACGTATTGTCTCCCACTTGCGAGCTAGCAGGCTTCCTCGCTTACTGGTTGTCCGCAGTCGCGCTTCCCAGCTCGAAGAGTGCTGATGGCGTCAGGGTTTCTTGCTTCGTTATGGCAGGTGCCCTTGCCAGTGGCCAACGTCTTGCTATAGCGCCACCTGTACTCTGCAGCATATATAGAGCGTTTGGTTATGTTACCAGTAATCCGGACAAACCTGCCGATGGAATGGACGCTGCCCATTGCCTGTGGCATTATTTCTGCGGCTGGTTAGGCGTTTATTTCTCGTGGGTATATGGCATGAAGCCTCACGCCTACTTCTTTCCAGACCGAGTGCCTCTTATCAGGTTCATGAAGGCCAAGATGGTGCTTAAGACGCCAGAATGGGTGTCTTCCAGGATCTGCAGTGAGAATGAAGTTGACTTTTACCATTTTCCTGCTTCCATTGCTGATGAAGATATCGAAGTCATCGATGATGAGGATTCGGTTGACTCTTCTGACAGAGAATTCCTAATATCAATCCGGACCGCCTCTCTCTTGTTTCGCGAAGGCATGGAGTTCTGGCGCGAGCCTTACTACCCGAGCAAGTTCGCCAGACAGTTCGGCTACGATCAGGGTGTTCTGTCGACTCTTCCGAGCGTGACGAGGATAGAACGAGCATATGGCACGGGTCCTGTCCATTGAGAGTGGATGTGGGACCAACTTTTGCTGACGCGAACTGGCGCGAGGTTCGTGTTGCCTGGCGGTAGTCGACGTCCCACGACTTCTTATGGTTGGATGAGATGGTGGGTGCATCAGTACGCGCACATCCGGGATGCTAAACCTGTCGATTTCCCTCTCTATCTCTCTCCTCCAAGGTTGAATGACGTTCCTGAGGATGGTCTTGGTTATCTTTGTGAGCAGCGTGAGGTCGTCGGAGTTCCTGGTACCAGCCATCTGACTTCCTTGAACGTGCCGATCACTCGTAGGAAAGAAGATGGAGCGTTAGACGGATGTTATTGCTTCGGGGTCCTTATACAGAGACTTCAGCAAGGGGTCGGATCTTCGCGTCCACCGGCAGAGACTGTTCCTCCGTCTGTCGAAGAGGATGAGCCTACGGAAGGCATGGCAGGAGTTAGACCTTCTGATGATTTCGTTGACGATCTTCCACCGGGCCGCGCGAGAGATCAGTTGAGAGTCAAGATAAAACTCACACCAAGAGTTCGCCCGTCAGCACCTGAGAAAAACTTAAGAAAGGCAGAAATGTTACATATCAAGAAGTGGGGGAGTTTGGATCCGTCGTTGCAGATCACTACTCCAGAGATAGTGGTAGGTGCGACTGTTGCCGATAGCCGTGAAGAAGGTGAGCTTCGGTCTGGTGCTACAGAGGAGATTGCAGATGAAGAAGATATAATTATCGATAATCGAGACGGAGGTGGGTCTGAGCCTGTAGATGTCGAGGGGGACAATGCCGAAAATGGTTCTGAAGCCGGTGATGGTCATGGAGCGACGTGCCTCGATGGTTCGGGGTCACAGCTTGAAGACGAACCTGTAGATTATTCTGGTGATGACTGGGGAGTGGACCATGCCAATGATCACAGCAACGATGATTCCCTCGCGAATTATTATGATAACGACACCGGAGTCGGGGGTGTAGGTGATCTTGACGGTGTTGCCATGGCAGCGATCGAAGCACAACTCTATGACAACGTCAGGGTCCAACCTTCTTCCGAGCCTTTAGTCTTCGTTTCTCAGGCTGTTGTGGCACCGACTACGGGGTTCTCGACGGATGTTCCTCCTTGTTTGCCCGTTCGTGCTGATAATGCTGAGGAATCCGTTCCTGGGCTTGAGATACGTGAGGGGAACGTCGATCCTTCTTCGGTCCTTCCATCAGGCCGTCAATTGCAAGTAAACTGTCCTGTTGCATTGGAAGTCGTGGATACGTCACGCTCTGCTGCGGTCGAAGTCAGACCCGACATTCCGCGAACACAAGGTGAGAAATGCGATTGTGGTTCTGCTTTGTACTTTTCTTCTTTGATTCCTGCATAATCATACTAACCATATTTTGTTATTATTATTTTATTTCTACAGATCTTATTGGGTCAGTACCTGCCTCTGCTACTTCCGTCGCATCGTCTCCGGTTGTGACTATTGAACTGCCGGGCGAAGCTTTGGAAACAGTTGTTGATTCCGGGACATGCATTGCGGGACCTTCGGAGCCTGCTATTGATCTTCCTGCCATTCCTGGTACGACTCCTTCGCACTTTACATTAGATTATGACTTGTAGTTTCTGCTTCCATTTTTGCTAATGCATCAGTTGTTCGTCTTGCATTCTTTCTTGCAGCTACCGTCGATTCTGGCGTTGCCATTGCTTTGATGCCGGACATTCCTGCATTTGAACATTTAGATTGTTTTGGTCAGAGCGTGCTGAAGGGCCTGCTGTCTAGCCTTGCGAAGGCGTTGGCCGATTCACAAGAATGGCATATGCTAGGCGCTGGCATGAAAGCGCTGGAAGCTTGTGTCGGAGTAGTTGGGTCTGATGCACTCGTGGTTATCAATCACATCTCTGCGTTCGAAAGCTCCCTCGCAAACGTAGCGGCCGCTGAGCGCGTCGAGCCCGATCCTGCTATCGAGGAGAAGCGTAGAATTGTAGAGTCTTTGGGACCTGCAGTGGAACGTCACGCGCATTCTACGGCGAACGCACGAGAATCCCTACAAAATAATAAGATACAGTATGAAGGGTGTTTGGGCCGTATAGCTGAAATCGACGCTGAGATTGAGCGTCTGCAAGCGGAGAAGATCGCCGTGAGCTTCGAAGCTGCCCGTCTCGAGTCAGTAGTTACTCAGGGTCAGATAACAGTCACGCAGCTCGAGAGTGAGGGCGAAGCAGCGCGCAAGCAGTTGGAAGATTTGACTGCTGAACTTCAACATGTTCCTGATCCTGAAGAGGTGTTATCTGCAGCAAAGTCAGCGATGGAAACTGCCAGGGTAGCCGTGATCAGGCTGATATCGGGATGTTTGGAGAAGCTTTGATCTTTCGCTCCCGATGCTCTCCTTCTTGACTTCAAATGTATAGAAATGATCGTAGGATCTTACCTTTAGAAAATTTTGTAGTTGGTGTAAGAGATACTTACCTTTTGACCATTCATGTATATGGCGTCGAAAAGATGTCAACCAAACTTTTGTTAAATGAAATGACAATAGCAATTATTTTTTCTATCGTGTTATGTTTGTGTGATGTGTGTTAGAATGGTTTACAATAATAACAATAATAATCGCAATTCTAATAAGTGATGAATGTCGAATGAGATGAAAAGAGTAATACTTCCCTTTGTCGTCGATTTCGGGAGTGTCCAGGGTTTCTGAACTCAGGATACGCTCGTGTCGTAGACGAATGGTCCTTCTTGGTTATTTCTCCATAGCAAGGGTAAGGAAGACCTGCAAGAATACGGAGTAACTGATTAGCTTTTGTAATTACAGGCTTATCTACTGTATTCTACTCCATTTCATTCTCCATTTCTATCCTTACTTATTACATTCCCTCTCTTGGGGAGTTTACATTTCTCATATTTATGTAAAGGAAAGTAATAGGTTGACCGTCAGGGGTAATATTTCTTCAGGAACCGGCCATTAATTGCAAAACCGGCTCCGCCACCGTCGAAATTCACTAAACGGTAGGCCCCGTTGGAGTAAACTTCTTCTATGATGCATATCGGGTCCCACTTAGGGTCAAACTTGCTCTTTGTAGTGTGCGCGGCTGTCGGTCGCTTCATTACGAGTACCAAGTCACCCTTCTTGAAGGATCTACCTCTGACTCGCTTGTCATACGCTATTGAGATATGCTTCTAGTACATCTCTAGCCGTTGTTGTACCGCGAGCCTCTTCTCGTCCAAGGCATCGAGCTCGACCATCCTGAGCTCAGCATTACGTTCATCAGTCAGGGAATTCCAAAGTGCTACTCGCAGGGACTCGACCTGAACTTCTATAGGGATGATGGCCTCCGTGTCGTATACTAGTGATAGGGAGTAGCCCGCGTTGCTGTGCGGTGCATAGTACGATATGCCCAGAGCGCTTCGGGCAACCGTTTGTCCCAATCTTTCTTATTCTCTACCACCGTTTTCTTCAGAATCTTCATGATGGTTTTGTTGAATGCTTCAGCAAGCCCGTTTGCAGGAGGATAATAGGGTGTTGAGTAGCAATGCTTGATCTTGAACTTGGCACACAGCTTGTTGATCACGGCATTTCGGAAGGGCGTGCCATTATCCGTGACGATCTGATCGGGAGTACCATGTCTATAGATGATGGCGTTCCGGATGAAACCTTCCACTTGTTTAGCTTTCACGTTCTTCAGGGCCACAGCCTTAGCCCACTTAGAGAAATAATCTATTGCCGCCAGTATGTACTGGTGCCCTTGAGAGGAAGAGGGGCTAATGGGGCCTATCACATCCATACCCCAGGCCGCAAAAGGCCAAGACATCACTGACTGATGCAGCTCTTCTGGAGGTATATGTATGATGTCAGCATTTATCTGACACTGATGGCATTTTCTGACGTAGTCCATCGCATCTTTCACCATGGTGGGCCAATAATAGCCCATGTGCCGCACTCGACGATGTAGGTTCCGTCCGCCTTGATGGGCACCACATTTTCCTCCGTGCGCCTCTCTCAGCGTATCATGAACTTCTTCTCGGGCCAGGCATCTTGACAGCGTTCCATCGCTGGAGCGTCGATACAGTACCTCTTCTAAGAGGACGAACGAGCTGGCACGCCTTCTGACTTGAGTGCGCATTTGCGGATCCTCGGGTAAGAACCCATACCTCAAGTAATCAGAGAATGGTCTTCTCCAATCTTCCTCTTCTGTGATCTCAAAGCAATGTACGGGACTTGCACTCGTGACATTCTCGGCCACTGTGAGGGATGGTAATATTCTCCTTTCTTTTATGGTGACTTGAAGTGGGCTGCCCCCTGGGTGCGCGAGAGCCGCGGCCAGGTTAGCCAATGCGTCTGCTTGAGAATTTTCAGCTCTTGGGACGTACGACACTGTACTGTCCCGGTAATGATCGAATAGGGCTCGGGCCTGATGACAAAGAGATGACAGCTCCGGCTTGCGGACTTCATATTCCGTCATAAGCTGTCCCACAATCAACCGAGAATCACCGTATACCTGTAGTGATCGGATTCGCATGTCTCGTGCCAACTATAACCCAATGATGAGGGCCTAATACTCCGCCTCGTTGTTTGTGCACGACAGCACTATTGTGAATGAGTAGGGCAACAAGTCGCCTTGAGGACTGATGAAGATCACACCGGCCCCTGATCCTGCAGCTCTGGAGGCTCCATCGAAATACATCCGCCACTGCTTCGTGACCCTTACCATCATGGCCTGGTCGTCAGGCAGATCACATTCCATTTCCATGTTATCCGGTATTGGGTGAGCTGCTAGAAAATTGGCTATCGCCTGCCCTTTAACGGCTCGAGACGGCAGATATGTGATGTCGAACTCGGATAGCAGTAGGGCCCATTTGGCTAAACGCCTGGACAACATAGGTCGGTTCATCAGGAACTTGATCGGATCTGCTCTGGAGATCAATGTAACCTGATATGACAGACAGTAATGCCTTAACTTCTTCACAGCGAATATCAAGGCCAGGCATATCTTCTCAATCGGTGAGTAATTAAACTCAGCGCCGACGAGCGTGCGGCTCAAATAGTACAGAGCATTCTCTTTCCCTTCTTCATTCTTCTGGGCGAGCAGTGCCCCCAGTGAGTTCTCTCCCACTGCTACATACAGTATCAGAGGCTTTCCCTCGATTGGTGCTGTGAGAACTGGAGCTTTCCCGAGTAACTCTTTGAGGGAATCGAAGGCTTTCTGGCACGCTTCATCCCACTCGAAGCAGACGTCTTTCTTGTTCAGCCGAGAGAAAGGCTGGCAGCGACCTGACAGGTTCGAGATGAACCGCCGCAAGTAAGCGACTCTCCCTTGGAAGCTCTTCAGCTCTTTCAAATTCTTCGGAGGCGGCATTTCTCGGATCGCCTTGATCTTCGCGGGGTCAATCTCGATTCCCCGATGCCTGATCACAAAGCCAAGGAATTTCCCGGAGGACACCCCAAAGGCGCACTTCAACGGGTTCATACGGAGGCTCTTCTTCCTCAACCTCTGAAATACTAGCTTCAAATGTTCGCGATGTTGTTGATGTCTGTCGGACATCACTACCAGGTCATCGACATAGCATTCCACATGCTTGTGCATCATGTCTTGGAAGATCACCTGCATTGCTCTCTGATATGTGGCACCTGCATTTTTTAGCCCAAACGGCATTACTCGGTAACAGAATATCCCGAGAGATGTGCAAAAGGCAGTGGATTCTTCGTCTTCTGGAGCCATTCGGATCTGATTATACCCTGAGTAGCCATCCATAAAGGACATCATCATATATGCTAATGTGCTATCGATCAGAAGCTCCGGGATGGGTAGAAGAAAGTCATCTTTGGGACAAGCCTCGTTCAAGTTGCGGAAATCAACGCACACCCGGATCTGGCCGCTCTTCTTCTTTACAGGTACTATGTTCGAGATCCATTTGGGATATTGAACTTCCCTGATAAACCCGGCCTGAAGCAGCTTCTTCACCTCTTCCTCTATCTTCGGGACGATGTCAAGATGGAAGCGTCTCTATGGCTGTTTGACCGACCTCTTCTCCTTCGTGATATTTAACCTGTGCATCGCGATTGCCGGGTTCAGTCCTGGCATTTCAGAATAGGTCCATGCGAACATGTCTCTGTTCTCTTTCAGGAGTTGAATGTAGCTCTCCCTCTCTTCTTCGAGAATATTCTTACTAATATAAGTATTCCTCGGCTCTTCAGTGGTCCCCAGATTGACTTCTTGTAGCTCATCTATCGTGGGCTGACCTCCATCTTCGATCTGCTCTGGCGCGGCACTCGGCTATATGACTTCATTTGGTCCAGCGGGCCTCACCTCTTCCACGGGACTGATTGTCACCATGTTAATATGCCTGATCTCACATTCTGCCCCCAGGGCTTCTTTTCCTCTATATGCTTTCGTCGTTACTTCGAAGGGTGCTAGCATGCCTTTCCGAGCTGGCGGTTCTGAACAGATGAACCCCATGTTCCTCATAATGTTTCTACTAGCCTTGCTATATCTTTCTTCTTCAATGGGCGGTGTCTCTACCGGTGTTCTCTTCGCGTTCTCTTCGATCTGCAATGGGTTGTGGAGTCCAGCCTGAAATCTTATCTCATGCCTGGCTCCCATTGTCGGCGGCACGTAGAACTGGCTCGGAGCTTTAGGGAAGGGACGAATCCTCTCATCCTTTGGCACCGGCATATTGAAGCTGGACTGCAACACGCTTATCTGTTGGCTTGTCATCTGTTTCAACACTGACTGCCCTTCCTTCTGGAGGTGCTTCGGTATCAAATAAAACTTCTTCCTTTGCGACGGATTTCCTCTATGAGCCCTTGTCGCTTCAGCGACCACTCGCGGAGCTTCGTCCGCTTGTCTTGGATTCTCGCCCTGGGGTTCTGCCCCCTGTGCCACCTTTGTCGGTTCGTCGGCTTTTCTGGCGGTCTCGGCCTCCTCGCTCTCCTGAAAGTATTGTGCATCTGCTAGGAAAGATTCAGTGACGGAGTACGGCCTCGGGTCTGTGCCACTCTATACTGGACGCCATCTCTATTGTACTTGAAGCATTGGTGGTATGTCGAGGGAATAATGCCGTATTGATGAAGCCACGGTCGTCCCAACAAGATATTGTATGTCGTCATCGCATCGATCACCTGACAGGTGACTTTGGTGCTCAATTCTTCTATTTCCAGCATGACGGTAATGGACCCTAGGACACGCTGACCGTCCTGATTGAACCCTTGGATAACCATGGCGCTTGGGCGAAGTGCTGTCTGTCTGAAACCCAACTACTGCAATGTCTTCAGAGACATAATATTCACAGCAGATCCGTCGTCTAGCATGCATCTTCGGACCTCTATGTCTTGGATGAGACCTGTCACCATCAACGGGCGGTTGTGGTCTGTCAAGCTGATCGTTCTGTCTTCTTCAGAGAATGTGATCATGGACGATCGATCGATCTGCATGACCTGTTCTGCGGGTCGATCCCCAGTTCCCGTTATCTTCATTCCTTCCATTTCTGACTCGATCTCTGCTATCATGACCTCACGGGCTTCTTGATCGAGCAATGCGTTGAGCAACATTTCTCGATATTTCTTCGAAAGGCACAGGGCATCGTAGATGCTAAGTCGGGCCGGAACCTTCTTCAGATGAGACACCACATCATACATCACCGGTGCCTTATCTCGAGTGTGATCTCGTTGGTCAGCTGCTGGCTCATTGACTGCTTCTGCCGGTTCTTTTTCTCGAGGTGTCCCTGATGGCTCACCTATGACCGCATTCGTCCTTCTAGGGTCTGGTCGCCTCGGAAATTCTCTCTGTATGACCTGCTTTCCTGACCGCAGAGCCACTAAATTGACTTCTCCTTTCTCTCGGACTTGGTCCTTGTCACTGACTCCTGATTGAGCGACCACTAAGACCATGGCGCACTGAACGGGCTGTGCACGCGTCTGTTCTTGTCCAACATTTCTTCTTCTCATTTTGTTCTTCATCTTCCTCTCTTTCTCCAAGAGTCTTCTTCTGTTCTCTAGCCTCTTCTTGCTGCTCACAAGTGTCCATGGCTCTTTCGGTTCTGGGAATGGATTCGCCGCTGGAATTTGAACTGGCACAGGGAGGGCAGACACCACTGTCGCAGTGTTCCGGTTTGCCTCTTCCGCCTTCATGTTGATGGTGCCATCGTTGATCATCCGTTAAATCTTGCCTTTTAGGACAAAGCAGTCTTCAGTCTTGTGGGTGGTCACACGATGATACCTGCAGTAGTTGGGGTGATCGACCATCTTCGCTTCCTCCGGGCGTGTGCATTCTGGCAGTCTTATTAACCTCTCTTCGACCAGCTGTTCCATGATCGGAACTAGATCTACCATGTCGAAGGTATAAGGTCCGTTTGCTAGATTACGCTCTTCTATCGTGAGATGTCGCAGCCTCTGAAAACTCTTGCCTTTGTCTTGAATCGTGGTCACTGGCCTAGCCTCGACTCTACGCTCGGTGTTTGGGCGTTTCCTGTCATTCGAACCCTTTCCTTTGTCGACGTAGTTAGATGTTATCATCCTTCCGGCTTCTCTCCTAGGCTTCTCTGCCTTGAACTGCGCCCTGGACGTGGCTCCTTCCACCAGGTGGGATTTCGTAGCGAGGTCTCGAAACGTCGAGAAGTTGTGTCCTAGATAAGCTAAATGAGATCATCGCATCCATGGCCTGCATACACATCTTGACCTGCTCAGATTCGCTGGGCAATTCCCGGCATTGTGCTGCTATAGTCCCCCACCTGTCGATGAACTTCTCGACCGACTCTCCCTGCCTTTGACGAACCAAGGCTAAATCTGTCAGTGAGACTTCTCGCTCGGTAGAGAAGAATTTGGAAATGAACAGGTCCTGCATCTGCTCCCAGGACTTGACTGACCCTGCGGGCAGTGACATGTACCACTGGAATGCCTTGCTCGTGAGCATTGAGCCAAACAATCTGAGACAGTATTGGGGTATTGTCGACAGGTTGCCCATCATTGTCATGAATTGAGCCATATGTTCCTCTGGCGATCCTCTGCCATCGAATCTAGTGAAGTCTGGACGCTTGAAATTGTTGGGAAATGGGAGATCGTGGACCTCGGGTAAGTACGGCACCCGGTATACATATTTCCCTCTCTTCTCCTTTTCTCTTTCCTGACTCATCAGGTCCGCAACTGTCTGAGACAGTTCTTCTCTCGTGGCTTGAGACGGCAGTGGCGGTACACGTCCGAACACAACGTTTCTCGGGCGAGCTTGTGGTTCAGTGGTGGCTGGTTCTCCTGCTGCCCCCTGGCATTCCTCCACAGACTGTCGAGTAGGTACGGCTGGGCTTCTGTTTGCCCCCTGGGCAACTAGAGCCAATAGTGCTTCTTTCTTCTCTCTCATCTCTCTGGCCGTGTCCTCTTGGACCTGGATAATCTCATCTATCTGTTCTTGGATTGGAGGCAGCTCTGGGTATCGCTCACTCGCCTCTCCTTCGGTGACCTGCACCATCATTACTTGCGCTCGATGCGGCCTCGTCTTGATCACGGCAGCTTCAGTAGGGATTGTCTTCATCGTCGTCTTAGTCGACTGTCGAACAGCGGATCTGTTCGGTATCTTCGCTTGCGATGTTGTCTTCGGTATCGCTGGGAAGTCGATATCGGTGAAGGAGAACTCTGGCTTGGCTGACACGGTAGTTCTGCCGGAGTCGCGGGCGTCACTCCTGCAGACTGGCTTCCACTGTCTCTTTATTCTGCTCTGCACCCTTGTTGTCCTCTCCGTCTCAGCTGGGATAACCTTCTTGTTCTCAGTCTTCTTGACTGTCTTGTGCTTCTGCACAATCTACCATTCGGTTTCAGAGGTTGCTGCCAGATGGGAGAAGTAGAATCCTCCAGCTACTAAGAAGATCATCGTAGATGCCATTTGTTTGGTTCTTTCTCTGTCTTTCTCTTTCTGTCTTTCTCTCTCTCTATCTCTCTCTCTATCACTCTCTCTCTCTGCACAGTCATACACGCATTAGAATAATCCGCGCGCTTGAGAAAGAGAGGGGACGCGACCTTACCAATCGCGATACGGCTTGACAGTGGATAGACAGAAACATACAAGTACAAACTACATGCATGCTATGCAAAGCTTCAAAATTCTTTTGCCTTAAAGATGAAGGGAAGAACATTCCCGTTGAGAGTCGCCAGTTTGGCGCCCGTGAAGGCGCCGAACATTTCTCCTTGCGGTAACCTTTCCCATGTACACATTAGTGTCTGCAAGTGATTTATCGCAAAATGTCTATTTACTCGGAAATAACTAGAGATTCTGGTATTGAATGATCCCTAGCAGAGTCGCCAGTTTGTTAGAACTTAGAAAAAAGAGTAGGGAGAAAGATCAGAGCTACTCGTCAGCAGTCCTTCTTTCTTCTTTTTTTCATGTTTCTTTTATTCTGGGGGAATTCTGAGTATAGAGACATTCATAGACAATCATAAGCAATCACAAAGTGTACACAAGAGAGAGATATCACAAGGCGAATTTTATTCCAGAGATTCTGAGATCTTTTACATTCCAGGCTGTGATACTGGTCATGAGCCTTTAATTACATCAACGGTTGATCACCCTTGATTGGAAGGCAAAAGACTAATCCGTCGGGGATTATGATCTTGAGTTCATGGTCGTGTAGACCTTTGTTTTCTTGTTATGAACTGAGCCACATTTGTTAGACACGCCGGATGTCTATGTCCCATTTTCTTTCGGACTGTTCGGGTTGAGAGACTGTCAGGATTCGAGTGGTGCAACTAGGGGCCCGCGCCTGTTACTGTGAACAGGTGACCGCTGGAATACACGATCCTCGAATGTTGGTCGGCATGACCCAAGGCCCGCGCCCGTACTTTTATGATGGGTGACCTTAGGAAAGCACTCCGCAACGTTCCCGAACGAGGGTTTTAATCGAGTGGTGCAACTCTGGGCTCGCGCCTATTACTGTGAACAGGTGACCACTGGAATACACGAACCTCGAAATGTTGGTCGGCATAACCTAAAGCCCGCGCCCGTATTTTTATGATGGGTGACCTTAGGAAAGCAATCTGCAACTACCTCATCAGCTCAACCGACGGACCCGTTGTCGATGGGTAGGGCATCGACTGTCTTTTTCATAGTGGCGGTCCATAGCAAGATGTTTCAAGCTTAGTTAGAACTCTTTGTTTGTGGTTTCTCGTGGTAACCATAACCCCTTAGGTTTAGCCTCGGACCTTTATCCGGGATGAATAGAGCTTTGTTCAGTAAAGTAAATGTGTTTCTTCTGGAGTCGGGCGACTCGTCTTCGAGAACAATCTTTCTTCTGAGTATTTTCAGTGATCTATTTGGGATCAAGTAGGCTTTATCGAGCCAAGATCTTTTGAGAATCCAAATTCAATGGGCTGGATCGGCTATCTCCGATGCCTGTAAGTGGTTAAGTATTGGGTCCGATGGGTACCCACATATGCCAATTTCTTATGAATAATGGGGATCGGTGCCCCGTGAATGCTTGACCCGGCTGTAGGATAGCCTGAGTACTTCAGCTTTGCCTCAGCGTCTTCGAGATCGCGGTTGATTTCAACTGGCATTAGTCAATTTTCAAGCCAATAGGGCACTTCTCAGGGCTGAAAATGACTGAGTAGTGGACCTGTTCGCGGTCTGATTAGAGAGACCGGAGAGTATTATCGATAACCGTCTCTAAACAGGGGTGGATTACGTCCACGAAGATCGCGGTGTGATCGCATTTCGATTTGCTTAGCAAAAGTCAATTTCCGGGCCAACAGGGCACTTCCCAGGGCTGAAAATGACTAAATAATGGACCTGTCTACGGTCTAATCAGGGAAATCGATGAATATTATCGATGACCATCTTTGAACAGGGTAGATTACGTCCACGAAGATCGCGGTGCGATCGCGTTCCGATTTGCTTAGCAGAAGTCGATTTTCGGGCCAACAGGGCACTTCCCAAGGCTGAAAATGACTAAGCAGCGGGCCTGCCGACCACTTGATTAGGGTATTCGAGGGTCCTAAGATCGGATAACCTCATCGCGGTGCATAATTATGGTGTATCATGTCATGTAGAAGAAAAGCTTCTCTCTCGGGCTCGGTCCAATTCCGCTCTATTCATCTTGTTTTAGGCCGTTTTTGGCTCTTTCGGAAGGATTTTTGGGGCTGCCAAATTGGCTAAGTGTTGGTTATTTTGGACCAAAACACTGATTTGGTCCATTTATCATTGACCATTGGAGAATCTAATCCGGTGGATGGATAGATCTCATCGAGACGCATCCAGGAGAGGCAGTTTCATCAAAATCCGATCTCGGACGAAGGCGGGCCGTCCGACGGAAGGTCCACCCCTCCCATCAGCGTCCAGGCGCATGGGGGAGTGTGTACAAGCGCATGTGGCATTGCATCATCTGTCAAGCGCATGTGGTCATCATCCGAGCGCATGTGGCATTGCATTATCTGTCAAGCGCATGTGGTCATCATCCAAGCGCATGTGGTCATCATCTGGGCGCATGTGGCCTCGTTTTCATGAAAAATGGAAGTTCGGGAGGCAATCCCGGCGCATGTGGTGGTGCACATGCGCCTGGACCTAAGGAGTGGGCGCATGTCCCTCCCAGACTTAGCGGATTTCAGAATTTTCCGACCAGAAAAGCCGGCGCATGTGGGGGAAAAAGCCGGCGCATGTGCCCAGCACTTAGAAAATTTCAGGATTTTCTTCCTGAACTTGGGATTCCGGCGAGGGAATCCCTTTCCGGGGAGGGTTTCCGGCGAGGGAATTCACTCCGGACAAGGCATCTGGCGAGAGGAGAGAAAGTAAGCGCATGTGGTGCTTACATCACTCTGAGGTCGGTGGGGGATGATCTCGTGCTGATGAATGAAATGACTTCACTATTTATAGGGGATAATCGGGTTCGAGTCCAGTTCGGCGGGTATTTTCCGGCGCATGTGGTAGACAACAAAACCAAGCGCATGTGGCAGAAAGCAGCCAAGCGCATGTGGTGGATCTGGGCGCATGTGCTTTGCTGGCGCATTTCCCGGCGCTTTTCGGAAAAGTGTTTCATTCACTAGAGTGCAAGCGCATGTGGTTGGAGGTCAGGCGCATGTAGTTGGAGGCCAGGCGCATGTGCTTTGCCGGCGCTTTCGCACTACTTAGCTAGATTTTCAGGATTCCAGCACTTAGAAAATTTCAGCATTTCAGCTCCGACGAGGGACCTCCAAAGGACAGCTACCTTTTCTAGACATGCACTCACTGTCGCCAAGCCACTTCTAAGCTATGATTGACCTCCTGAATGAACGGGGTGGGGTGTGGAAGTCCAGATGTTGCTAATTTTGGTACTTCCTTCCTAATTTGGAGCCTCCGGGTCGGCTTATCGTATAGGAATGTTGTTTCGGGGAGCGCGCGCATGGAAATATGCATTGTAATGACTTGAAACTTGCTATTTAAGGGTTTTGGGGCGCTCTGGATCATTTGGCGGTCAAGCGCATGTCTAGATCTACTCTGAAATGGTAGCTGTAGGCTTACGGACCCTTTTTGGTCAGCTCCAAACGGGGATGAAACGCATTTCAAGGTGCGCAGGTAAAAATATGCACCTGATGACTTTAAAACTTGCAGGTTAAGGGTTTTAGGACATTCCGGATCATTTGGCGGTGAAGCGCATGTCCAGTTCTGCTCTGAAATGGTAGCTGTAGGCTTACGAACCCTTTTTGGTCAGCTCCAAACGGGGATGAAATGCATTTCAAGGTGCGCAGGTAAAAAATATGCACCGGATGACTTTGAAACTTGTGGGTTAAGGGTTTTAGGACATTTCGGATCATTTGGCTGTGAAGTGCATGTCCAATCCGGCTCTGAAATGGTAGCTGTAGGCTTACGGACCCTTTTTGGTCAGTTCCGGGTAGGGACAAAACGCATTTCGAGGTGCGCAGGCAAAAATATGCATCGGATGACTTTGAAACTTGCAGGTTAAGGGTTTTAGGACATTTCGGATCATTTGGCGGTGAAGCGCATGTCCAGTTCCTCTCTGAAATGGTGTTTATGGATTTTGGTCGCTACCAAGTGATCAGGGTTGTGCTGGCGTTTTCGGGGTTCTCCCGGCCTCGAAACTTATCCAAATCATTGCCACTAGACCATGGGATGTCGTTTTACAATGGGTGCAAATTTGAGCCCCAACAATCGGTCAGCGAGTTGTAATGTGGTTTTGATGGGTTTTAATTCACCTAAACCCAATTGTTCATATACCAAAAAGGGTATTAAGTTTACACTTGCTCCTAGATCAAGTAAAGCATGCTTTACCCGGTAGTCTCCAATTATGCATGATATTGTCGGACTACCAGGATCTTTATATTTCTTGGGCATCCCGTGATTTATAATGGCGCTTACATTCTCTGTCAAAAATGCCTTCTTTTGCACATGTATTTTTCTTTTTATTGTGCAAAGATTCTTAAAAGACTTAGCATATGACAGTATTTGTTTAATGGCATCAACAATGGGATGTTAATCTTCACCTGCTTGAAAACCTCTAAAATCTCCAGGTTTTTGTCTAAAGGTTTGGGTGAAATCAACCTTTGGGGAACTGGGGCAACCGGCTTGTATTGCCTTTCCCGTTCTTTCTCTTGTGTAGTGTTGTTCGAGCTATCATCCTTTTTGAAAATTTTCGGATCTTTAGGCTGTAGGGCCTTCACCGGATTAGATTTATCAATTATTTTCCCACTTTGCAAAGTGGTGATAGCTTGAATATGCTCCATATGTTGGGAGGATGAGCTTGTGTCTTGTATATCAAATTGGGTCCTTGGGTTAGGAAGAGGTTGGGCAGGAAGTGTGCCTTTCTCCCTAGCACCGAGGTGAGATTCAACCCTAGCCATTGAGGTTTTCAAGTCATTGATGGCTTGGGTTGTATTTTGATTAAATTTCAATTGCTCTTGCATGAACCCATCTATTTTCAGAGAATTAGTCTTTTTATACTCAGCTTGGACCGAAACAAATGCACCCAACATCTCCTCTAGCGTAACTTTTGGTGTAATGACTAGAGATGGACCTAGTATAGGTTGAGCTTGAGGGATATTGGTTGCATTTGCAGTGGGTCCATTCCTTCAACTGAAGTTGGGATGGTTCTTCCAACTAGAATCATACGTGTTTGAGTTTGGAGCACCAAATTGCCGTTGATAACTGTTTATGGCATTTACTTGTTCTTGGAATGTTGAGATTGCGAGACAATCTTGTGTTGCATGTTGATTTCCGGCACAAATCCCACAAACAGTTTCAACGTCCTTAGAGTTGTTCGTCTCTCCTTTTCTTAATTCCATGGCCTCAACTTTTCTTGTGAGGCTAGCCACCCATGCACTTATGCTATCCTCTTCTGATAAGACATAAATTCCTCCTTTTTCTCTTTGTTGGCTAGTCTTGGAATTTGTTGGTTTAGATGTATCCCAAGACTGTGCATTCTCAGCCAATTCCTCCAAATAGTCCCATGCTTCATCAGCCTCCTTATTCATAAACTCCTCATTACACATCATCTCTACAAATTGGCGCATGGGTGAAGTCAGTCCTTCATAGAAAAAGCTTATGACTCGCCAAATTTCATAGCCATGATGTGGGCATGCGTTTAATAAGTCCTTAAACCTCTCCCAACATTGAAAGAAGGTTTCATCTTCCTTTTGGGCAAAGTTCATGATAAGGCGCTTCAACATGTTTGTTTTGTGAGTAGGGAAGAATTTTTTTATGAATTCCCTATGCATATCAGTCCATGCACCAATTGATCTTGGCCTTAATGCATGAAACTAACCTTTAGCTTTATCTTTAAGAGTAAAAGGGAAGAATTTGAGTCTCACCACATCATCAGTCACATTAGCAAAGTGCATGGTGGTTATTACCTCATCAAACTCCTTAAGGTGTTGATAGGCACTTTCACTGTCTAATCCATGGAATTTAGGGAGAAGTTGGATCACTCCCGGTTTCAAATCCACATTCCCTGGATTTTGTGGAAAAACTATGCATGAGGGAGTGCTCGCTCTTGCTGGTTGCAAGAAATCATGTAAAGTTCTTGGTCGGGGAACATTCTCAACTACATTCTCCCCTGTTTCAGTTTGGTTTTGGCCCAGATTAGGATTGGCCATCGGATTAGGTTGATTTGCAGCCATGTTTTCAGACAAAATTGGAGAGTTTAGATGTCTCCTAGCACGTGACTCTCTGTCAATTCCTTCAACTATTCCCCCTTCACTAATGAGTCGGTTATTGGAATCCCGAGCCCAATGTGTCATGTAAATCCAAAAAAATATGAAACGAAAAGAGAAACGAATTCTTCCTTCCCGTCTTTACTCTTCTCTAGGACCAAAGCACAATGTGTCTTGCAATGGCTAGGCCAAAAGCAAGGATAGAGACCGATTTCTCCTGGTCAATAGGGGTTCAAAGAACTCCCCACCCACTCTTTGAATCCTTTAAGAAAAGTACAGAAAAAGAAGAAACAGGAGTACAGGTGAGAAGAGAAATCTCTGAGCACAAGGTGATCCAAGACGGCAGAGCCGACCAATAGGAATCCAGGTGGCACAAGGCCTACCTTTCAGAGATCCAAAAGGAGTCTCCACCCACTCTACAAGAGATGAATATGATAGGAATGAATAGGAGAAGGAGAAGAGTAAGGTTTAGAAAGATAGAACTTGATTCGAGCACTTGAGATCCTTACGTCTTCTTCAACTTCCTTGAAATCTCTGAAAAAGAAAAACAAATCAAAATAAACTAAGTTAAAACTATTTCTAAAAATCCTAAATAGATTCTAATTTTAGAAATCTGTGAAAAACCGTCAAAGTCCCCGGCAACGGCGCTAAAAACTTGTTCACTCCCCAAGTATAGGGTTGCGATGTAGTAATAAATCTCGGTAAGACCGAGGTCGATCCACAAGGACTTGTGTAGGAATTCACAAACACATCCAATAGTGTCTATTGAGAGCTAACAACCAGATTTTGTATGAGATTGACGTAAGTAACAACTTTAAACTAATTTGAAGGTAAACAATTATAAAAAGGCACTAGGGGTTCAAGGATCCACTTGTAGCAATCCTTGATGCTCAATTCGCTGTGGTTTTTCTCTTTCTCAACTAGAATCGATATTAAGATCTATCTAGCCGGATGATAGAGATGTTAAACCATATAATCTGTCATATGTAAGGCCAATGTATATGATTCACTCAATGCAAGCTAGGATGAGCATGCTCAATTGCATAGGTCAGTCCCAATTCCAACAAACTAAGTTCATAATCATGATCATCATTAAGTCCTGTCACCAGACAAAGCTAGATCATGATTTGAACTTGAATCAAATCACATGCACAGTCTCATACATAATTCAGAAAACCAGAAAAGTAGAACTTTGGTAGGAAGTTCCCACATGAAGATCATAGTACTAGAGCGTACTCCAATTCCTCGGATCATACAGGTTTAGACTAACATTCAGCCATTAAGAACTTAAGTAATTCTCCCAAACATCCATGAGTCATCATAAGACTAAGAAAAACTTACTTAGAACTTGTATAAACTTCAAACCATTGTTCATAATCATGAAAACCAATCTTAAAACCAACTAAAACTGAATTGAAACATCTTAGATCCACTACAAGCTTCACCTCTTAGCCCTAGCTAAGAGGTTTAGTTGTTCATGATCCAAGGAAACATGAAACAACTAAGAAAAACATAAACAGTAAAACAAACTAGAAGGAGTTGTGGAACTCCGAAATCCACTTCTACCGCTTCCAACCTTGCTTAAACTCTTCTTAGATACCCTAGGAACGATCCCTAGGTGTCCTTTTATAGTAGAGAGGCTCCGCAACCTCAGAATATTCGAGAACTTGCGTAAAACTTACGCATTGTGCAGAGAAATCTGGACCGAAAATAGAAAGTACGCAACATTATGAATGGCCGACCGGTCGCACGACCGGTCTGAGTAGCTGGCCGACCGGTCTGGACCGGTCGGACTCACTATTGGAATCAGTCCAGCAGCTTCTGGAGTTGGAATTTCTTCTGGCCGACCGGTCGCGACCGGTCTGGCTGGTCTTCTCATCAGTCCAGCGTATGCAAGGGTTTAGCCGACCAGTCTTGACCGGTTTGGCTCCCTTGGCCGACCGGTCGGACGACCGGTCGTGGCCATTACTTCTTCATTTCCTTCTTCTTTTCTTCTCTCTTTGCTTCCTTCTTCCTTCGGCCCACCTTGGGTCTTCATCCAAGGCTCTTAAAGGGATCTTTTTGGTCTCCGATTAGGTGAAGTCCACTCTCATTCTTGCAATCACAACACATGCATTAAATTAGTCTTTAAATCATGAAAACCTTGCATAATGAGTGATGAATTGGGGTTAGAATATGCACAATTAAGAGCTCAACACCCTGGCTAAGAGGTTTAGCTGCTCATGATCCAAGGAAACATGAAACAACTGGAAAATCATAAAAACAGCAAAACAAACTAGAAGGAGTTGTGGAACTCCGAAATCCACTTCCGTCGCCTCCCACCTTGCTCAAACTCTTCTTAGATATCATAGGAACGATCCCTAGGTGTCCTTTTATAGCTTTGGAACCCTAGGTGCGAAGAAACTTTGAGAAATCCCGCAGATTTGCATTTTGCGCAGAGATTTTCGGAGCTTGCGGAAGAAGTTTTCCTACGCAGCCGACCGGTTGGACCCCTTGTCCGGCCGGTCGGACAAAGTGCTTGCAATTGAAATTTTAACCGGAGTGTTTTTTTCACAGTCCGACCCACTAGCCGACCAGTCGGCCGGCCGGTCGGCCAGTCTGTCCGGCCGGTCGGTCAGTGGGTTGGCCTTCAATCTGCTGAGTTTTCTGGACATTGCAATGGATAGGCCGACCCTTCAGCCGGCCGGTCGGCCAGTCTGTCCGGCCAGTCGGTCAGTGGGTCGGCGTTCATAAAAATGTGTCCAGGGATTTTTCTCTTTCTGGAGGGTTTGGCTGGCCGATCGATGGCTGTGACCGGCCGGCCGGCCGATGGACATGAACTTGGCTGAAATCTTCAGCTTCTCCTCCTTCATCTTCAATGTGCTTTTCCTCCACCTTTGGTCCTTCAGTCCTTTGATCTTCAAGATGCATAAATGACCTATCCTAGCCCTCATTTGATGACTTCTCTCTTTTACTCCTTACTTCCTTCTTCCTCTTGGTCCACCTTCGATCTTCATTCAATGCTCTTAAAGGGATCTTTTTGGTCTCCTATTAGGTGAAGTCCACTCTCATTCCTGCAATCACAACACATGCATTAAATTAGTCTTTAAATCATGAAAACCTTGCATAATGAGTGATGAATTGGGGTTAGAATATGCACAATTGAGAGCTCAACAGTAGCTTCCTTGTTCTATGATCTTCCTTATAGATGATTTAGATTTCCAAGATTATCTTCTGAATGGGTACACCAATCAAATCAGCGACTGCCTCTCAAAATCGCGTAATTCGAGTACCTTCAAAACCAGTCATCTTGCTTTTAACGCTCCAGAGTGTACAGAGGTTGGATTGATCTCAAATTTTGAACATTGGTAGAAAACATCCTCCTATACATGATAGATGGATTAGAACACTTAGGGCTTTTTATAAAATCTTCGCAGTTGGAATCTCTTTGGATGGTCCATCTTTCTTCGACTGGTACGATCAAACCACACATCCTTTTGACCTAAAACTTTGTGGTTATTCATATATAGATTTGGTTTAGAAGATGTTCAAAGTAAATTCTTCATATCATCAATGATGGGCCACCTAGACCACCCCAAAGTTGAGTAGGTGGAATCTGAAAACTTTCTGGACGGTTCGAATTGTTTTGGCCACCACGGTCAATCCGTAGCTCCGATTGACAAGAAACCACTTGGGTTATTTCGGCGTCGAGCTCCTCTTCGACATAGATGTGTTAGATTTCCAAATATCGTCAAGATTACCCCCGAAAACTGGGCCAAAAAACTAAAAATGGGACTGCCTGTATTTGAAATCTGACTTTTGAAAGTGCATGGCCGACCTGTCGTCCGACCGACCGGTCGGATAACAGGTCGGACCACAGGTCGGACCACAGGTCGGCCTAATAAAATTAGTCCAGAGATTTTGCTGTTTCTGGAGGGTTTTGGTGGTCAGTGGCTATGGCCGGCAGGTCGGTCAGGCTTGTAAATTGTGACTTTTTCTCACTTTTCTTCCTGCATTGCATTGCATATTTCCTCCATCTCATATCCTTTATTTCTTTGATCTTCAAGCCATACAAAGTGACTCTTTTAACTATGAATTGGTGAAGTCTCCCTCTCATTCCTACAATCACATATCCATGCATTAGATTAGTCTTTAAATCATGATAACCATGCATAATGAGTGATGAATTAGGGTTAAAATATGCACAATTAAGAGCTCAACACACCCCCAACCAGCATTTTACTAGTCCTGAGCAAAAGATGTGTGAAATAAGCTTAATTCTCCAAAACCCAACTCTCCTTCAGAAACTGTGCTTCTATGCACTTCAAGATGTGCAAGTGTAAAAATCAAGAAAACTTAGTGATAGAAGTTGAGACCTTAACCTTCTTAAAACATAACAAGTGTTCATATAGAATTCCCGCTGATTGATTGATAAATAGAAGAATCCAGACAAATTTAACCTAGTGTGCATAGTGAATGTTCATCTCATGAATTTTCAGGGTTATCTTCTTTACAAATCAAGTAAATTAGGGATCTAAGGTGTACAAATCAACAACAAGCCTATGACAGGAATTTGCCATACCGTCCTTCCGATGGCTTTCACACTACGTCCCATTTCCAGCTTTGGTTACGGGTAGACTATCCCCCGGTTGGTAATAGGTAGCCCTTTTCAGAATTTTCCACCATATTCTCCATCATTCCCATGTTTTCATCCTTCCTTTCCCTTTTTCTTTTTCATTAGATAGGATTTTTAGAAATCCATATCTTTCGTTATTTTCTCATGGACAAGGATGGATAAAGTACCCCGGCTTGGTTTCTCAACACCTCAAATCTAAATCTAGCCAATCCACAAAGCTACATAATCCTTTCAAACCATGAAAATCGTGTAATGTGAACTAGGTGTAAAAGTGTTTCAATTTTTCTATCAATCAAATCAATAGGGGAATCCAATTAGAAAACCATCATGTTACAAGTCCTTTATGAGTATCAAACTCATCTCACTACATCTTTCTTCCTTTCATACTTATGACATCCTAAGTGCATATAAACGCAGTTTTCCAAAGGAGTTTTGCATTTTAAAAAAAAATGAAAAATTTCTACATAATTGGTCGAAATGTCACAAAAGCCAGTAAATTCATCTAAGTAATCTCACCCCCCAACCAAAATCTTACAATGTTCTCAATGTAATAAGATATGCAATATGCATGACATGAGAGCAATGACATAAAGCAAAGGAGGGTGAGAACGAGAGTACCTGAGATAATAAGTTGATAATTCTAGCATCTTCCATTGTCTCAATAAGACTTATTCAATCTTAAATGTAAATTAAAATCCTAACCAACCTACCTACCTTTGATTAGTCCGATCGACTACATGATCAAATTTGAGCAGGATCTTCATGAATTTTAATAAGTTTCTCATGAGGACCATCCAAAGTCCTACTCGGATGTACACATGGGTGCGTTTCTTCATTAAGGTCCAATCATAGTGTGCACCACATGCATGTAAGGAGGAGATAAGAGCAGCAAAAAGATATCTCCTCAAGTTCTGAATTGGGTTATAATTGATTAAAAATAAGTCCTCCCAATCAAAATTTTCAATGGGTTGAAGAACCCATGATGGTGGAGAGACGTTCATCAAGTATTCTTTAGTTTGGGTTGTCTTCTCCACAAATTCAGAATTGCACGGTGTTTCCACAAATAATGATAAAGAGTGTAAATCAGTGGAATGGTGTTCTTCAAGCACCGACACCATGTCTAACAAAATGTCCAACTCCATAATCATCTCATCATCCAGATCATAGGGGTGGGTCATGCATTCCTCTAGGAAATTGAGAGAGTCGGATGAAGGGTCCTCATTCTCCCTAAGTGATTGAGGAAATTCGGTTTCAAGGGTAAGAAATTCCTCCTCTATAAAGGGGAGGTCTTCCAAAGAAAAATTTTCAGATTCATTGGTATTAACGTCAGATTTTGTAACAGGGTCCTTCGGTCGTTCACCCTCTCTCCAATAGAGACTCCCTCCGCCAGACCTGAAAGAAGACAGAAAGCAACTAAGGGTGGCCGGCGTCCAGCCGTTAGCCCTCCGATGCTTAAGTCAGATAAGGCAAGAAGGAGAATAGCCAAGCAGCAGAGGCTAGAGATTGAAGATTGTGTACCTGTATCTTAATGGAGTCATCTCCTTATATAGATCTGAAATGATCCAATCTGTTACGTAAGATATCGAGATCCCGCTGATTTCGTGCGATAAGATTCTTATCCTCAGATAGAAGGGAGATCTAATCCAATGACTCATCCGATAGTTTCGTTCCTTGATAACGATCCCTTGAGACTCGGAACCACTGAAGAAGATAAGCCCAAAATCGGCTATACGGGCTGCTGGTGCTGAGGGCTAGGGGATGTCACCATAGAAAAAGCTGTTCGCATGTTGGAAGATGGTCATGAATCCAAGTGCTCGCTCATTCAGATATGACACCTTTCAACGACTTGTGAGAAGGTCTGCTCGCAGGAAAAATACAACTCCTCTCGCCTTCCAGTATTTGACTATCGATCACAACTTCTCGAACCTTTGGTAAATATGCGAGTCGTGAACAGACATTCTCGATAGTCAAATAAATGTGCTCACGGGATCGGAGCATCATCAGAATATACGAGACGCGAACAGACGTTCTCGATAGTCGGATAAAGGTGCTCGCGGGATCGGAGTATCTTCAGAATATGCGAGTCGCGAACAGACGTTCTCGATAGTCGGATAGACGTGCTCGCGGGGTCGGAGTATCATTAGAATATAATAAGAAACCTCCAGCAGATGATCTCCGCTATTTTTTACTATAACAGATGCCCCCCAAGTCCTTTCCGCCAAGAATTCTAAGGGAAGGACTTAATTCACTATCACACGTGCCTGCTGCCTTTATCGAGAATGAAACTGTACATGATTAGGCTAGAATTAATGAGCGCCAGCTTTTCGCAGCCTTTCCGCAGTCAGGAAGTGAAGAGACGCTCGCCACGTGTCCGGAGAGTTAATGGGCGTGCCTGCTCGACTGCCGCGCCGAAGGGGGGGCTGCCACGTATCACCAGATGCGGCGGAATGATTGCCTATAAATATACGGAGTCCGCCATTTCTCTGGTTTTCTACAGAATTTTTTCGAACGAAAGAATTCTCCCGTCATCTTCCTCTCATACTCCTTTCTCCGGTGTTCCTTCTTCCTCTTTCTTTCGTACTTGGGTACATTTCCTTTTCCCTCTTTTTCTTCTTTTAATCTTCTCATGGCTGGGAACTCTGACGAGACCACCGTCCCACTAGGAGATGCTACACCGGAATCCTCTGCTTCTAGTAATGCGAGGGTTCCGACAGGCAGATACACGGCAGCCGGATATCCTTCTATTTTATCGGAGGACCGGCTGGTTGAGTTAAGGGAGAGGTATCTGATCCCTGACTCTATCACTCTCCGGTTGCCCGGAGATGGGGAAACACCAGATTCTCCGCCCCCAGGGTGTGTGGCTTTCTATGAGTACCAGCTCATCTTGGGGGTGTTGAGCTCTTAATTATGCATATTCTAACCCCAATTCATCACTCATTGTGCAAGGTTTGTATGGTTTGTAAGCTAATTCAATGCATGTTTTGTGACTACAGGATTGAGGGTGGACTCTACTCAATTGAAGATATAATGAACTCATTTGGAACTATTCTAATAAAGAAAGAAAGAACTAGAGAAGAAAAGAAAGCAGAAGAAAGAAAGAAAGAACTAAAGAAGAAAAAGAAAGCAGAAGAAAGAAAGGAAAAATACAAGAAGAAAAGAGGGCTGACCGGTCGTGACCGGTCGGCCAAGGAAGCCAGACCGGTCAGTGACCGGTCAGCCATGCAGATTAGGCTCCTACTGAAGACGTCCGACCGGTCTTGACCGGTCGGACATATGTGCTGGAACTTCATTGAAAAGGACCGACCGGTCGGTCATTGCTGCTGTAATGTGGATGAAAACATCCGACCGGTCTTGACCGGTCGGATAGGCTTGCTGGACTGATGTTCTACGAGGCCCGACCGGTCTTGACCGGTCGGGCATACCTGCTGGAGTATTTTCACTTGAGGCCGACCGGTCTTGACCGGTCGGCCATGCGTACTGAGTTAGAACTTTCTAATTTCTTCCCGAAATTCTCTGCGCTGCGTAAGTGTTACGCACTTTCTCGATTCTTCCGAAGTTGGGGAGCCTCTAAACTATAAAAAGCCACCTAGGGATTGTTCCTAGGGTATCCGAGAAGGGCTCAAGCGAGGTTGGAGGCTGTGGAAGTGGAGATTGGAGTTTTACAACTCCTTTTGGTTTGCTTTGCTGTTTTCATGTTTTTAAGAGTTGTTTCATGTTTCCTTGGATCATGAGCAGCTAAACCTCTTAGCTAGGGCTAAGAGGTGAAGCTTGTAGTGTATCCAAGATGTTTTAATTCGTAGTTAAGTGGTTTTCAGTTTGGAATTCATGATTATGAACTAAGGTTTGAAGTTTATACAAGTTTTTAAGTAATTTCTCTTAGTCTTGTGATGACTCATGGATGTTTGGATGAATTACTTATCTTCTTAATTTGTTTGCAACGGTCTAGACCTGTATGATCCGAGGAATTGGAGTGCGCTCTAGTACCAAGCTCTTCATAAAGGGGCTTCATTCCAAAGTTCTAGTTTTGGTTGATTATCTGGAATATGTATGGACTGTGCATATAATTTGAATCCAGTTCAAATCATGATCTAGCCTTGTCTTGTGAGAAGACTTGAGGATGGTTATGATTGAGAATTGGACATATAGAAAAGGTGAATGACCTATGCAATGAGCATGCTCAGATCAGCCTAGAGTTGAGTGAACTTTATGCACAGAACTTACATGTTACAGACTTCTAGTTTAACAGTTCTATCATCCGACTAGATAGACCTGACTGGTGACTCTAGTTGAGAGAATGGGAAACCACAGCGGATTGAACATCGAGGATTGCTACAAGTGGATCCTCGAACCCCTAGTGCCTTCTTATAATTGTTTACATTCAATTTAGCTTAAACTGTTAATCACACACATTCTATTCAAACTTTGATTGTTAGCTTCAATAGAAACTTGTGGATGAGTTTGTGACATCCTACATAAGTCCCTGTGGATCGACCTCGGTATTACCGAGTTTATTACTACATCGCAACCCTACACTTGGGGAAGCGAACAAGTTTTTGGCGCCGCTGCCGGGGACCTTGACGGTTTTCACAAATTTCTGAAATTAGTATCTATTTAGGACTCTTTTAGATTTTTAGAACTAACTTAGTTTGTTTATTTGATTTTTTTTCAGGGATTTCTAGGAAGCTGAAGAAGATTCAAGGATTTCAAGTGCGAATCAGGTTCTATCCTTCTAAAACCTTACTCTTCTTCTTCTCCTATTCATTCCTATTTTATTCATCCCTTGTAGAGTGGGTGGAGACTCCTTGTGGATCTCTAAAAGGTCGGCCTTTTTGCCACCTGGATTCCTATTGGTCGGCTCTGCCGCCTTGGATCACCTTGTGCTCAGGAATTTCTTTTTCTCATCTCTACTCCTCTTTCTCCTTTTTCTGCACTTTTTTCTCAAAAGATTCAAAGAGTGGGTGGGGAGTTCTCTGAACCTCTATTGACCAGGAGAAATCGGTCTCTATCCTTGCTTCTGGCCTAGCCATTGTAAGACACCTTGTGCTTCGATCTTAGAGAAGAGTAAAGAAAAGGGAGGAAGAATTCTTCTTTCTTTTTATTTCTTATTTTTGGTTTTGCATGCCACATTGGGCTCGGGATTCCAATAACCGACTCATTAGTGCAGGGGGGGTAGTAGAAGGGATCGATAGAGAGCCACGTGCTAGGAGACAACTAGATTCTCAAATTTTATCTGAAAGTATGGCTGCAAATCAACCTAACCCGGTTCAAAATCAAACTGAAACAGGGGAGAATGTGGTTGAGAATGTTCCCCGACCTAGGACTTTACGTGATTTCTTGCAACCTGCAAGAACGAGCACTCCCTCATGCATAGTTTTCCCACCAAATGCAGGGAATGTGGATTTGAAACCGGGAGTGATCAATCTTCTCCCTAAATTCCATGGTTTAGACAGTGAAAGTGCCTATCAACACCTTAGGGAGTTTGATGAGGTAATCACCACCATGCACTTTGCAAATGTGACTGAAGATGTAGTAAGACTTAAATTCTTCCCTTTCACTCTTAAGGATAAAGCCAAGGGTTGGCTTTATGCATTAAGGCCAAGATCAATTGGGTCATGGAACGATATGCACAGAGAATTTATAAAAAAATTCTTCCCTACTCACAAAACGAACATGCTTAAGCGCCTTATCATGAACTTTGCCCAAAAGGAGGATGAAACCTTTTCCCAATGTTGGGAGAGATTCAAGGACCTATTAAACGCATGCCCACATCATGGCTATGAAAATTGGTGGATTATAAGTTTTTTCTATGAAGGACTGATTCCATCCATGCGCCAATTTATAGAGATGATGTGTAATGGGGAGTTCATGAATAAGGAAGCTGATGAAGCATGGGATTATCTGGAAGAATTGGCTGAAAGTGCACAATCTTGGGACACACCTAAACCAACAAATTCCAAGATTGGCCAACAAAAGGAAAAGGGAGGAATGTATGTCCTATCGGAAGAAGATAGCATAAGTGCACGGTTGGCTAGCCTTACAAGAAAGGTCGAAGCCATGGAATTAAGGAAAGGAGAAACAATCAACTCCACTGAGGTTGAAACTGTTTGTGGAATTTGTGTTGGAAATCAACATGCTACACCAGATTGTCCCACAATTTCAGCAGTCCAAGGCATCCTACAAGAACAAACAAATGCCATAAACAGTTATCAGCAGCAATATGGTGCTCCAAACTCAAACACGTATAATCCTAATTGGAAGAACCATCCCAATTTCAGTTGGAAGAATGGGCCTAATGCAAATGCAAACAACACTCCAAAAGTATCACTAGAAGAGATGTTGGGTGCATTTGTATCAGTCCAGAATGAGCATAACAAGACAAACTCTCTAAAAATAGATGGGTTCATGCAAGAGCAATTGAAATTCAATCAAAACTCAAACCAAGCCATCAATGAATTGAAAACATCTTTGGCTAGAGTTGAAGCTCACCTTAGTGTTAGAGAGAAGGGCACACTCCCTGCCCAACCTCTTCCTAACCCAAGGACCCAATATGAGATACAAGATGCAAGCTCATCCTCCCACCATACGGAACATGTCCAAGCTATCACCACTTTGAGAAGTGGGAAAGAAATTGATAAATCCAATCCGGTGAAGGCCCCCAAGCCTAAAGATCCAGAAATTCCCAAAGAGGATGATAGCCCAAACAATATCCCACAAGAGAAAGAACCGGAAAGACAATACAAGCCGGTTGCCCCATTTCCACAAAGGTTGATTTCACCTAAACCTTTAGATAAAAATCTGGAGATTCTGGAAGTTTTCAAGCAGGTGAAGATCAACATTCCGCTGTTGGATGTAATAAAACAAATACCATCTTATGCCAAATTTTTAAAGGAATTGTGTACAATAAAAAGGAAACATAACGTTCACAACAAAGTGCTTTTGGCTGAGAATTTGAGTGCCATCATCAAACAAGAGGTGCCCCAAAAATACAAAGATCCGGGTAGTCCAACCATATCATGCATCATAGGAGACTACCAGATTAAACAAGCCCTACTCGACTTGGGGGCAAGTGTGAATCTCATTCCATACTCGGTCTATGAACAACTTGGGTTAGGTGAATTGAAACCCACCAAAACCACACTCCAACTTGCTGATAGATCCATCCGGATACCGAGAGGAATGGTAGAGGATGTTCTAGTCCAAGTTGATAAATTCTACTATCCAGTAGATTTTATTGTCTTGGACACACATCCCGTGATAGGCACCGGTACTCAAATTCCCGTCATACTTGGACGACCGTTTCTAGCTACTTCAAACGCCATTATCAATTGTAGAAACGGACTTGTACAAATGTCCTTTGGAAATATGACCCTTGAGCTTAACATATTTGAGTTATGCAAACAACCGCGGGAAGTTGATGATGATATCCACGAATTAAACATGATCGAATCATTCGTGGAAGATACAATCCCCTTGTCACTATTTTCCGACCCTTTGGAGGCATGTGTGGCCCATCTCCATGATATGAATGATGATACAACAAAAGAGATGGATGCCATTCTAGATGTGATGCTGGTACGTGAAAATAAAAGATGGAGGGCCCCAATTGAACCTTTGCCTATAAATGAGAACAAGGCCCTCCCATCCAACATTAAGGCACCAAAACTCGACCTAAAACCATTGCCAAATGAGCTAAAATATGTTTATTTAGGTCGAGATGAGACATATCCAGTGGTGATTTCTTCTCACTTGGATGAGGAACAAGAGAGTAGGCTAATAGCCACTCTATTAGAGCACAAGAGTGCCATCGGATGGACAATTGCGGATCTCAAAGGCATAGACCCACTGATTTGCACTCACCGCATACACCTTGAGGAAAATGCAAAGACATCCCGGCAACCACAAAGACGACTAAATCCAAATATGAAGGATGTGGTTAAGGCCGAAGTGGTGAAACTATTGGATGTAGGTATCATTTACCCAATATCTGATAGCCAATGGGTGAGCCCAACTCAAGTGGTACCTAAGAAATCCGGAATAACCATCGTAGCCAATGCCAATAACGAACTCGTGCCAACTAGAGTCACTACCGGTTGGAGAATGTGCATTGACTACAGGAAGCTAAACACTGTCACGAGGAAAGACCACTTTCCCCTACCGTTTGTTGATCAGATTTTAGAACGGTTGGCGGGCCATTCCCACTTTTGCTTCCTTGATGGCTATTCAGGGTACAACCAAATAGAAATTGCCCGTGAAGATCAAGAAAAGACTACATTCACATGTCCATTCGGTACTTTCGTCTATCGACGAATGCCGTTTGGACTATGTAATGCCCCTGCCACCTTTCAGCGTTGTATGATGAGCATCTTTTCTGACATGGTGGGGACCATTCTCGAAGTCTTCATGGATGATTTTTCTGTATTTGGTTGTAACTTTGATGAGTGCCTCAAGCACTTGAAATCTGTGCTAAAAAGATGTGAAGAGAAGAACCTTGTGCTCAATTGGGAAAAGTGTCACTTCATGGTTCAAAAGGGAATTGTACTTGGTCACATCGTTTCACAAAATGGAATTGAGGTGGACAAGGCGAAAATTGATCTTATCTCTAACCTACCACCACCCAAAAGCATACGAGATATACGGTCCTTTTTAGGACACGCAGGATTTTACAGAAGGTTTATAAAGGATTTCAGTTCACTCTCTCGCCCTTTATGTAACCTACTTCAAAAGGAAAATTCATTCGAGTGGAATGAAGAATGTCAACAAGCATTCACCACCCTTAAAGGTATGTTGACATGCGCCCCAATAATGCAACCACCTGATTGGAGCCTTCCTTTTGAAATTATGTGCGATGCTACCGACTATGCTATTGGGGCTGTGTTAGGCCAAAGAAAAGATAAAAAGCCGTGTGTCATCTACTATGCAAGTAGAACCCTAAACTCAGCCCAGGCAAACTACACCACTACTGAAAAGGAACTTTTAGCAGTAGTTTTTGCCTTGGAAAAGTTTAGATCCTACTCGATTGGATCCAAGATCATCGTATTCACCGACCATGCCGCGCTTAAGTATCTTCTCTCTAAGAAGGATGCTAAACCACGGTTATTAAGATGGATCCTGCTACTCCAAGAATTCGACTTAGAAATACGTGATAAGAAAGGAGTAGAGAATGTAGTAGCTGACCACCTCTCTCGACTTGTCCTCACTGATTCCCCTGAAATGACTGCAATCAATGACATGTTCCCTGATGAACAACTTTTTGCTGTTTCCCAATCGCCATGGTATGCGGACATTGCTAATTATCTTGCTACAGGTACAATTCCTACATATTGGAAAAAGCAAGATAAGGATAAATTCTTCTCAGAGGTACGGAAATTTCTATGGGACGACCCATACTTGTTCAAGTATTGTCCCGATCAAATCATAAGGAGATGTGTCCCAGATGATGAGCAACAAAGTATCATCTCCTTCTGTCATTCTCAAGCATGTGGTGGCCATTTTTCGGCTAAAAAGACCACAGCGAAAATTCTGCAATGTGGGTTTTATTGGCCCGCCATGTTCAAAGACACACATGAGTTTTGCAAAGCTTGCGAACCCTGTCAGAAATTAGGAGGAATCTCCCGTAGAAATATGATGCCACTCAATCCCATCTTAATTATTGAAATTTTTGATTGTTGGGGCATCGATTTCATGGGCCCATTCCCATCTTCCTTTGGAAACTTATACATCTTGCTTGCCGTTGATTATGTTTCCAAATGGGTCGAGGCCATCCCTTGCCGGAATAATGACCATAAAACGGTCATTCGATTCTTAAAAGAAAACATTCTTTCCCGGTTTGGAACGCCTCGAGTCATCATAAGTGATGGAGGGTCTCACTTTTGCAATCGCCCTTTTGAAGCATTAATGAAGAAACATGGCGTAGCGCACAAAGTGAGCACTCCCTATCACCCACAAACTAGTGGACAAGCCGAGATATCCAATAGGGAGATTAAACACATTTTAGAAAAAACGGTGAATCCCGATCGCAAGGATTGGTCACTTCGACTTACCGATGAGCTTTGGGCTTACCGTACTGCCTTTAAAACTCCTATTGGAATGTCTCCCTATAGACTTGTCTATGGGAAGGCTTGTCACTTGCCTGTGGAGTTGGAACATAAGGCATATTGGGCTATTAAGAAGATGAATTTCAATCCTGACAAGGCAAGCTCGTTACGCAAACTACAATTGAATGAACTTGCAGAAATCCGGAATGAAGCTTATGAGAATGCAAGAATTTACAAGGACAAGACGAAGATATTCCATGATAAGAATATTCTTCGCAAGACATTCACGATAAATCAAAAAGTCCTCATGTATAATTCTCGCTTACATCTATTTTCGGGAAAATTGAGATCTCGGTGGACCGGTCCTTACCTTGTGCAAGCTGTCTATCCATATGGGACTGTCGAGCTGTTAAATCCAAGGAACGGCAACATTTTTAAAGCAAATGGGCAGCGATTAAAGCCGTTCTTTGAGAACTTCCCTTCAGAAGGTATGTCCATACATCTGAATGATCCTGTGTATCAGGATGATTGATCTCCTAGTCTGATGGAGGTATAGAGTAGTTAGGATTAGGATTTTGCTTCTTTTGTTTTCGTTTTCATAGGTTTGCTAGAAGGAGGAAGATCTCCACTTTTCACTCTCTCAGGTACTATCATTCCTCACTCCCTTTTATTTTCAAATTGCTCTCATGTTTTGCTCATTGTACATCTTTTTCATTGAGGACAATGCAAGATTTGGTTGGGGGGTGTAGGATCACTTGGATGAATCCAGCGATTTGCAACATTTCAAGCAATCATGTGGAAATTTTTTTTCGATTTTTCAAAAATTTGAAACTCTTTTGGAAAACACCGGTTTTATGCATTCAAGTTGATATGAGCATAAGAGGAGGAGATATGAAGTGTATGGGGCTGGATGTCTGCAATCTCTCATAGCATAATGGTTTTATATGTGAACTCCCCTATTTTTGTGATTAATAGAAAATCTGAACACTTTTACACCTAGTTCACATTACACGATTTTCATGAGTTGAAGGGATTATGTGACTTATGAATTAGCTAGACTTTGAATTAAGGTATTGAGAAATCAGGCCGGGGTACTGTTCGCTTCCCCAAGTGTAGGGCTGCGATGTAGTAATAAACTCGGTAAGACCGAGTATCGTTCCCACAGAGATTTATGAATGGGTATCCTCAGAATTTAACTAAAACAACTAATAATTAAGATCCTATTAAGAACTAAAACTGGAAAATAGGAAATTGGTTTTAAATAGTGAATGGGTAAGGTAAATTCAATCTAAAAAGTCACTAGAGCGCCAAGGATCCACTCTTGATACGTTTCAATGCATTAACACAACTAGGTTTCTCATCACTCAATCGGAATCGAATTCCTTCTCTATCCGATTGGAATATAGAGCGGTTCAATCACAATTATCTGGAACAAGTACTTAATAACTGATTTGATTCCCACAACTACGCTCAGGCCTTGGGCACACTCAATTGTATAGGCCAAGCCTCTTTCCAATCTATTTGAGATTCATAACCATAGCCTACACCAAGTCCTGTCACTAGACCTGATTACAACTCATGATTTGAACTCTATTTAAATCAAAATCAATCACGAAACACATATTCCAGATCATACACAAAATATAAGAACTTCAGTTACATGAGTTCCCACATGAAAATCAGGCCATTGCATACAAGGTAATCAAAGCGTCTACCATGCCCGGAGTCGATGGTAGATCAATGCATTACACAAGCATGAACAATGCTCAAAAGCTAAGATACTATGCTAGGATCACTAAGAATCACATGAGCCCGGAGTCATCAAGAGATCAAAGTAGAAACAAACATAGTACGCGAATCAAACTCAAATTGAACTAAAATTCTTTAATTAAAACATAAAAGGAAACCTATGTTGCATTAATCCATCAAAAACGAATCAAAAGCTTCCCCTCTTAGCTCTAGCTAAGAGGGTTTAGTTCATCTCTAACATCCTTGAACTAAAAGCCTCTAAAAACATAGAAAAACCAACTAAAACAGGAAATCTGAAGTAGAATCCGTCTCCTCAGCAATCTCCACGTCGTAGCCCCCCATGGTATGAAGGGATGAAGCCCTTTTATAGCTTGGAGGAGTCCAATACGTAGGAACGTTCCAGAATTTGCGTAATCTTACGCTATTGCGCAGAAGAAATCGGAGTTCCAGGAATAGAAAGTGGCAATTACGCATGGCTGACCGGTCTGGACCGGTCGGCCTCAATAGACAGTTCTTCCAGCAACGTTGTCCGACCGGTCATGACCGGTCGGAGGTCTTCAGCAGGGTCTCAGCAACCATGGCCGACCGGTCATGACCGGTCGGCTGCGTTCCTGATGATTCCAGCAACTATGCCCGACCGGTCATGACCGGTCGGGCTTGTATATTCTTCTTCCAACGACTATGGCCGACCGGTTATGACCGGTCGGACCAAGCTATCCATCATATAGAGTGTATCAAAGAGGGTGGCCGACCGGTCAGCCGACCGGTCTGGCCTCTTTTTCTCTCTATTTCTTTCTTTCTTTCTTCTTTTCTCTTCTCTCCTTGCTTGTCTTTCCTTGATCCTTCTTCCTGCTTCATCCTATAGTCTTCAATACTTGTAAGAAGCTACAATTAGCCTTCAAATGGTGAACTCTCCATCTTATTCCTACAATCACACATCATGTATTAAGTTGGTCCTTTAAACATGTATATCATGCACAATGAGTGATGAATTGGGGTTAGAATATGCACAATTATGAGCTCAACACACCCCCCAACCAGGATTTTGCTAGTCCCGAGCAAAACATGCGTGAAACTAGTTTCATTCTCCAAAACCCAACTCTCCTCTGGAAACTATTCTTCTATACATTCCAAGACACATAAGCATAAGAATCAGAGAAATTCAGTGAAAGAGGTTGAAACCTTAAACTCTCAGAACATAACAAGTGTTTATATGAAATCCAAGCTGATTGCTTGATAAATAGAAGAACTTGAACAATTTCAACCCAGTGTGCATAGTGAAGGTTCATCTCATGAGTTTCCAGGATTATTTTCTTCATAAATCAACTAAACTTCCGATCTCAAGGTATATAGAGTAACAACAAGCCTATGACAGGAATTTGCCTTACCGTCCTTCCGACGACTTTCACACTACGTCCCATTTCCAGCTTTGGTTACGGGTAGACCATCCCCCGGTTGGTAGTAGGTAGCCCTAATCGGAATTTCCACCATTTTTCTTTCCTTCCCGATTTCATCCTTTCTTTCCTTTTTCTTTTAAATTAGATAGGATTTTTAGAAATCCATATCTTCCGTTATTTTCCCATGGACAAGGATGGACAAAATACCCCGGCTTGGTTTCTCAATACCTTTAAATCAAAGTCTAGCTAATCCAAAAATCACATAATCCTTTCAACTCATGAAAATCGTGTAACGTGAACTGGGTGCAAAAGGTGTTCAAATTTTCTATCAATAAAAATAGGTGAATTCACATATAAAACCATTATATTAAGAGAAATTTAAAGTTTACAACATCCCTCACTTCGTATCTCATCTTCTTATACCCATGCTATCTCGAATGTATAGAATTAAAGTCTTCCAAAAGAGTTTCAAATTTCAGAAAAATCAAAAAATTTCTACATCTTTGCTCGACATGTCACAAAAGCTAGCAGATTCATCAGAGGAATCTCTCACCCCCCAACCAAAACTTTGCATTGTCCTCAATGTAATAAGATATGCAATATGTATGACATGAGAGCAATGACATAAAATAGAGGAGAGTGAGAAAGAGAGATATCACCTGAAGCATATGGCAAGGTTAGCTTTTGGAGATGGATTACTTCACAACTAAATCAACTATCAAAGCAAATCCTAATGGGAAAGCATTCTAACAAATCATCCTCCGTCAGACTAGGAGGTTAATCCCAACAACTCATCCAAAAGCATAAAGTCAAGCAGAATCATTAGATGAATCAAAAGATTTCGCAGTAAAGTCATCCAATATCCTGCTTTGCAATGTACATGTGTGTGAATGATGGAGATAAGCCACTCAAAATCCCAAAAAGGAATTTCAGCGGGCTCCTTAGTGTGCGCACCACATGTATCAGGGGGACACCATCATATTTATCAGTAAAGATATGTCTCCAATCAGATTTTCCTGGGCAATGATATTGCAAGTAAGGATCATCCCAGGGTTGGTGGAGTTCGGTATGCATGATCCACAAAGGTGTGGAAATCTGAATTGATTTTTTAGCGCAAAACGGTATTGTTTCCACATCCTTCTCTCGGCTAACGTCATGTGCCGATACCGACTCAAAAAGTGTGACCATATCCCTTATCGTATCATCGTTCTTATCAAGGGAGTGAGTCACTTCTTCGTCGAAGGGACCGGAGTAAAAATGTGAGAGGGACTCATTTTCCATAACAGAATTGATCATGTTTATTTGGTGGACCTCCTCATCTTCATCCTCTTGTTGGTTGTCAATATTGAAAGCATTCAGCTCAATCGTCATATTGCCAAAAGACATTTGTATGACCCCACTCCTACAATTTATGATAGCGTTTGATGTAGCTAGGAATGGGCGGCCAAGTATGACAGGAATTTGAGGGCCAATATTAACCGTGGGTCGCGTGTCCAAGACAATAAAGTCCACCGGGTAGTAAACTTTATCAACTTGGACAAGGACGTCCTCAATTACCCCTCTTGGAATACGAATTGATCGGTCAGCAAGTTGTAATGTGGTTTTGGTGGGTTTTAGTTCACCTAAACCTAATTGTTCATAGACCGAATAGGGGATTAAGTTCACACTTGCCCCTAGATCAAGTAAAGCATGTTTCACCCGGTGATCTCCGATCATACATGATATGGTCGGACAACCGGGATCTTTGTATTTCTTGGGCATCCCGTGGTTGATAATGGCACTCACATTCTCTGTCAAAAATGCTTTCTTTTGCACATGTATTTTTCTTTTAACCGTGCAAAGGTCTTTTAAAAATTTTGCATATGACGGTATTTGTTTAATGGCATCCAACAATGGGATGTTGATTTTGACTTGCTTGAAAACCTCCAAAAATTCCTGATATTTATCTTGAGGTTTGGCTGGAATCAAGCGTTGGGGGAATGGGGCAACCGGCTTGTATTGCCTTTCCGGTTCCTTCTCTTGTGGGGTGTTGTTCATGTTATCATCCTCTTTGGAAATTTCCGGATCATTAGGCTGTTGGGCCTTCACCGGATTAGATTTATCAATTATCTTCCCACTTCGCAAAGTGGTGATAGCTTGAACATGCTCCATGTGTTGGGAAGATGGGCTTGCATCATGTATCTCAAATTGGGTTCTTGGGTTAGGAAGAGGTTGGGCAGGAAGTGTGCCTTTCTCCCTAGCACTGAGGTGAGATTCAACCCTAGCCATTGAGGTTTTCAAGTCATTGATGGCTTGGGTTGTATTTTGATTGAATTTCAATTGCTCCTGCATGAACCCATCTATTTTTAAAGAATTTGTCTTGTTATACTCATGCTGGACCGATACGAATGCACCCAACATCTCTTCTAGTGATACTTTTGGAGTGTTGTTTGCATTTGCATTGGGCCCATTCCTCCAACTGAAGTTGGGATGGTTCTTAGGATTAAACGTGTTTGAGTTTGGAGCACCGTATTGCTGTTGATAACTGTTTATGGCATTCGTTTGTTCTTGTAAGATGCCTTGGACTGCTGAAATTGTGGGACAATCTTGTCTAGCATGTTGATTTCCAGCACAAATTCCACAAACAGTTTCAACGTCAATGGAGTTGATTGTTTCTCCTTTCCTTAATTCCATGGCTTCGACCTTTCTTGTAAGGCTAGCCAACCGTGCACTTATACTATCTTCTTCTGATAAGACATATATTCCTCCCTTTTCCTTTTGTTGGCCAGTCTTGGAACTTGTTGGTTTAGATGTGTCCCAAGACTGTGCACTCTCAGCCAATTCTTCCAAATAATCCCATGCTTCATCAGCTTCCTTACTCATGAACTCCCCATTACACATCATCTCTACAAATTGGCGCATGGGTGGGGTCAGTCCTTCATAGAAAAAACTTATAACCCGCCAAATTTCATAGCCATGATGTGGACACGTGTTTAATAGGTCCTTAAACCTCTCCCAACATTGGAAAAAGGTTTCATCTTCCTTTTGGGCAAAGTTCATGATAAGGCGCTTAAGCATGTTCGTTTTGTGAGTAGGGAAGAATTTTTTAATAAATTCTCTGTGCATATCAGTCCATGCACCAATTGATCTTGGCCTCAATGCATAAAGCCAACCCTTAGCTTTATCTTTAAGGGTGAAAGGGAAGAATTTAAGTCTCACCACATCTTCCGTTACGTTTGCAAAGTGCATGGTGGTGATTACCTCATCAAACTCCCTAAGGTGTTGATAGGCACTTTCACTGTCTAAACCATGGAATTTAGGGAGAAGATTGATAACTCCCGGTTTCAAATCCACATTCCCTGCATTCTGTGGAAAAATTATGCATGAGGGAGTGCTCGTTCTTACAGGTTGCAAGAAATCATGTAAAGTCCTTGGTCGAGGAACATCCTCAACCACATTCTCCCCTGTTTCAGTTTGATTTCGGACTGGGTTAGGTTGATTAACAGCCATATTTCTAGTGATTTCAGGAAAATTCTGAAGTTTTCTAGCACGAGGCTCTCTATCAATCCCTTCAACAACTACTCCGTCCCTTACAAGTCGGTTATTATAAGTCCTAGCCCAATGTGGCATGCAACCAAAAAGAATGAATAAAAAGGAAAAAGAATTCTTCCTTCCTTCCTTTACTCCTCTCTAAAACTTAAGCACAGGGTGTCTTGCTATGGCTGAGCCAGAAGCAAGGATAGAGACCGATTTCTCCTGGTCAATAGGGGTTCAAAGAACTCCCCACCCACTCTACAATAGATGAATATGATAGGAATGAGTAGGAGGAGAAGAAGAGTAAGGTTAGAATGATAAAACCTGATTTGTGACTTAAGATGCCTTCTTCTTCTTCAACTTCCTAAAAATCCCTGGATTAGTCCTAGGTTAGAATCCTGCAAAAATCAAAACAAACTAAGTTAGTAATTAGAAGAAAACCTACTCTAAAAAGCAAAACAAATCCTAAATCTATCTTAACACAATCTCAACTAAAAGTTATTTCAGAAAATTCTAAAAATATCGCATAGAAATCCCCGGCAGCGGCGCCAAAAACTTGTTCGCTTCCCCAAGTGTAGGGCTGCGATGTAGTAATAAACTCGGTAAGACCGAGTATCGTTCCCACAGAGATTTATGAATGGGTATCCTCAGAATTTAACTAAAACAACTAATAATTAAGATCCTATTAAGAACTAAAACTGGAAAATAGGAAATTGGTTTTAAATAGTGAATGGGTAAGGTAAATTCAATCTAAAAAGTCACTAGAGCGCCAAGGATCCACTCTTGATACGTTTCAATGCATTAACACAACTAGGTTTCTCATCAATCAATCGGAATCGAATTCCTTCTTTATCCGATTGGAATATAGAGCGGTTCAATCACAATTATCTGGAACAAGTACTTAATAACTGATTTGATTCCCACAACTACGCTCAGGCCTTGGGCACACTCAATTGTATAGGCCAAGCCTCTTTCCAATCTATTTGAGATTCATAACCATAGCCTACACCAAGTCCTGTCACTAGACCTGATTACAACTCATGATTTGAACTCTATTTAAATCAAAATCAATCACGAAACACATATTCCAGATCATACACAAAATATAAGAACTTCAGTTACATGAGTTCCCACATGAAAATCAGGCCATTGCATACAAGGTAATCAAAGCGTCTACCATGCCCGGAGTCGATGGTAGATCAATGCATTACACAAGCATGAACAATGCTCAAAAGCTAAGATACTATGCTAGGATCACTAAGAATCACATGAGCCCGGAGTCATCAAGAGATCAAAGTAGAAACAAACATAGTACGCGAATCAAACTCAAATTGAACTAAAATTCTTTAATTAAAACATAAAAGGAAACCTAGGTTGCATTAATCCATCAAAAACGAATCAAAAGCTTCCCCTCTTAGAGCTAAGAGGATTTAGTTCATCTCTAACATCCTTGAACTAAAAGCCTCTAAAAACATAGAAAAACCAACTAAAACAGGAAATCTGAAGTAGAATCCGTCTCCTCAGCAATCTCCACGTCGTAGCCCCCCATGGTATGAAGGGATGAAGCCCTTTTATAGCTTGGAGGAGTCCAATACGTAGGAACGTTCCAGAATTTGCGTAATCTTACGCTATTGCGCAGAAGAAATCGGAGTTCCAGGAATAGAAAGTGGCAATTACGCATGGCTGACCGGTCTGGACCGGTCGGCCTCAATAGACAGTTCTTCCAGCAACGTTGTCCGACCGGTCATGACCGGTCGGAGGTCTTCAGCAGGGTCTCAGCAACCATGGCCGACCGGTCATGACCGGTCGGCTGCGTTCCTGATGATTCCAGCAACTATGCCCGACCGGTCATGACCGGTCGGGCTTGTATATTCTTCTTCCAACGACTATGGCCGACCGGTTATGACCGGTCGGACCAAGCTATCCATCATATAGAGTGTATCAAAGAGGGTGGCCGACCGGTCAGCCGACCGGTCTGGCCTCTTTTTCTCTCTATTTCTTTCTTTCTTTCTTCTTTTCTCTTCTCTCCTTGCTTGTCTTTCCTTGATCCTTCTTCCTGCTTCATCCTATAGTCTTCAATACTTGTAAGAAGCTACAATTAGCCTTCAAATGGTGAACTCTCCATCTTATTCCTACAATCACACATCATGTATTAAGTTGGTCCTTTAAACATGTATATCATGCACAATGAGTGATGAATTGGGGTTAGAATATGCACAATTATGAGCTCAACAGGTACTTTGTCCATCCTTGTCCATGGGAAAATAATGAAAGATATGGATTTTTAAAAATCCTATCTAATTTAAAAAGAAAAAGGAAAAGGAAGGATGAAATTGGGAATGTGGAAAAATGGTGGAGAATTCCGATTAGGGCTACCTACTACCAACCGGGGGATGGTCTACCCGTAACCAAAGCCGGAAATGGGACGTAGTGTGAAAGTCGTCGGAAGGACGGTAAGGCAAATCCCTGTCATTGGCTTGATGTGGCTCTATGGACCTTGAGTTCTATAGTTTACTTGATCTATGAAGAAGATAATCCTAGAAACTCGTGAGATGAATTTTCACTACCCACACTAGGTTAAATTTGTTCAAATCTTTCTATTTATCAACCAATCAGCGGGAATTTCATATGAATGCTTATTATGTTTTGAGAGTTTACGGTTTCAACCTCTGTTGCCTAATGTTTCTGAATCTTAAGCTTATGAACCTTGGAATGTATAGAAGGATGGTTTCTGAAAGAGAGTTGAGTTTCGAAGAATGAGATTAGCTTCACGCAAGTTTTGCTCGGGACTAGCAAAATGCTGGTTGGGGGGTGTGTTGAGCTCTTAATTATGCATATTCTAACCCCAATTCATCACTCATTGTGCAAGGTTTATATGGTTTGTAAGCTAATTCAATGCATGTTTTGTGACTACAGGATTGAGGGTGGACTCTACTCAATTGAAGATATAATGAACTCATTTGGAACTATTCTAATAAAGAAAGAAAGAACTAGAGAAGAAAAGAAAGCAGAAGAAAGAAAGAAAGAACTAAAGAAGAAAAAGAAAGCAGAAGAAAGAAAGGAAAAATACAAGAAGAAAAGAGGGCTGACCGGTCGTGACCGGTCGGCCAAGGAAGCCAGACCGGTCAGTGACCGGTCAGCCATGCAGATTAGGCTCCTACTGAAGACGTCCGACCGGTCTTGACCGGTCGGACATATGTGCTGGAACTTCATTGAAAAGGACCGACCATGCTACTGTAATGTGGATGAAAACATCCGATCGGTCTTGACCGGTCGGATAGGCTTGCTGGACTGATGTTCTACGAGGCCCGACCGGTCTTGACCGGTCGGGCATACCTGCTGGAGTATTTTCACTTGAGGCCGACCGGTCTTGACCGGTCGGCCATGCGTACTGAGTTAGAACTTTCTAATTTCTTCCCGAAATTCTCTGCGCTGCGTAAGTGTTACGCACTTTCTCGATTCTTCCGAAGTTGGGGAGCCTCTAAACTATAAAAAGCCACCTAGGGATTGTTCCTAGGGTATCCGAGAAGGGCTCAAGCGAGGTTGGAGGCTGTGGAAGTGGAGATTGGAGTTTTACAACTCCTTTTGGTTTGCTTTGCTGTTTTCATGTTTTTAAGAGTTGTTTCATGTTTCCTTGGATCATGAGCAGCTAAACCTCTTAGCTAGGGCTAAGAGGTGAAGCTTGTAGTGTATCCAAGATGTTTTAATTCGTAGTTAAGTGGTTTTCAGTTTGGAATTCATGATTATGAACTAAGGTTTGAAGTTTATACAAGTTTTTAAGTAATTTCTCTTAGTCTTGTGATGACTCATGGATGTTTGGATGAATTACTTATCTTCTTAATTTGTTTGCAACGGTCTAGACCTGTATGATCCGAGGAATTGGAGTGCGCTCTAGTACCAAGCTCTTCATAAAGGGGCTTCATTCCAAAGTTCTAGTTTTGGTTGATTATCTGGAATATGTATGGACTGTGCATATAATTTGAATCCAGTTCAAATCATGATCTAGCCTTGTCTTGTGAGAAGACTTGAGGATGGTTATGATTGAGAATTGGACATATAGAAAAGGTGAATGACCTATGCAATGAGCATGCTCAGATCAGCCTAGAGTTGAGTGAACTTTATGCACAGAACTTACATGTTACAGACTTCTAGTTTAACAGTTCTATCATCCGACTAGATAGACCTGACTGGTGACTCTAGTTGAGAGAATGGGAAACCACAGCGGATTGAACATCGAGGATTGCTACAAGTGGATCCTCGAACCCCTAGTGCCTTCTTATAATTGTTTACATTCAATTTAGCTTAAACTGTTAATCACACACATTCTATTCAAACTTTGATTGTTAGCTTCAATAGAAACTTGTGGATGAGTTTGTGACATCCTACATAAGTCCCTGTGGATCGACCTCGGTATTACCGAGTTTATTACTACATCGCAACCCTACACTTGGGGAAGCGAACAGGGGGTACGCCTTCCTCTCCATCCTTTCGTTCGGGATGTTCTCCGATGCTATAAGATTGCCTCGGGCAACTTATTGTGAACGGGTGGAGGATGGTTCTGAGCTCCTTCGTCCTCTGGGCTCAGGCCGGCAACGGGGAGCTCACAACTTAGGAGTTCCTCCGTATGTTTCGCTTGAAGAAGGCACCCTCCAGCGAAGGCTGGTACTACCTGTGTTACTGGCACCGGGATAACTTCGTGCTGGGGAAGCCCTCCTCGAACTATCCCGGCTGGAGGAAGCGGTGGTTCTATGGTTCCGGGAACTGGGAGTCAGCCTCCTCCAGGGGTCCAGGAGTGACCCATTTTTTCTGTGAAGGTAGGCACAGTCCCACATTGTGCTGTTTATCCAATTAAAATTCTAGGGTTTATATATATTTTGACCGCTACTTGTGCTCGCAGGTATCCCGGCCCTGAACAAGCCAAACTTGAAGGGAGGGATTAACGAGAAGATAGTAAAAGTATACAAGGTGCCTGTTGGTGATAGGCACATCGAAGCCTGCTTGTCCTGCTCGCGACTCGCGGCAGCGGGATTGATATCCGACGAAGAAGTCACGATGACAAAAGCTGGAGAAAAGAGGGGTTTGTTGCCTCGACTAAAGGGCACAAACTCGAAAAGGCAGAAGAAGTCTGCCGAACCCACTCAACCATCCGTCCGCAAGGGTGGCGACCAACCTGCTCTTCTCGCGAGCACGGTGGGGGCACCAGCAGTGCCCAATATCCCCTCACTGGTGGTCGCACCTGAACCGCCAGTGATTAACATTACTGACCACTCCCCTGATGGGGCAGGATCCAGCTGCCCCCCAGCTGACGAGGCTCGCGAGCAAACAGAACCTCGCGAGTCGGTGCCTACTCACGAGCTGACCCCTGCTGGCGAGCCGGGACCTGCTCGCGAGTCGGTGGCCCCACCTGTCTCGAGCACAACTGGGTTGGTCGTCGCCCAGCCGTCTGGAGGTGGAACATTCTCTATTCCTCGCCACCTCCATCCAATTTGTAAATTTTTGTTCGACAACATTTCCGCCCAAACCTTTGGCTCTCTTCCCGAGCCAAGCCCTGAGAACCTTTTCCTTGAGGCGGGGGTAAGGATGGTTTAGGTAAGACCTCGGAGATTTTGTTTAACTTCCTTGATTTTGGGCTCTCAAGTATTTTTCTCACGTTTTCTTTTCCATTTTGCAGGGCTTAGATCTCATCTTGCGGACGAGGTGAGATATCGTCGCCGCTCGTCGCGTGATCGATGAGACAGAAGGAAAGACGATCGCCTTGGAGAAGGCGGTTCAGGGACGGGATCAACTCCTCAAGGCTCGCGAGGCAGTGATCTCGAAGAGAGATGAGGAGAAGAAGATCCTCATCGAGAAAGTCCAAGTCCTGACCGATAGGTATCAGGCTTTGGACTCTAACTTCGCGAAGCTCGCGGGGTTGAAGGAGAAAGCGGAGAGAGAGAGGGAGATCTTTCGTCAAGACAAGATCTCGCTGGAGGAGCGGCTTGCGGAGGCCAAGTCGCAGCTTAAGGAAGTCAGCGAAAATTTGGAGAAGGAGCGCTCTAATCTCGCACAGCTCAAGGATGACTCGATCCATTGGGACGAGGAGAGAGTCGCCTTGGTAAAAATGCTCTCGGAGGAAGGGCCTCGGGCAATTTTCGAGTTCCGGAACTCGCAGCTATATGACGATGAAAGATATGAGTCATATGATGCTGGTCGCGACTTTGCGCTAAGAGTAGTGCAACGAATGTCCCCATCTTTTAATATGGGGGAATTTGGACGAGTCGCGGCCATCATAGCTGCAGAGGAGCAAGCTGCTGCTGAGAATGAGGCGACCGAAGCCACGCAGGCTGGAGGGGCTTCAAAAATGGGCCCTAAAGTCGAGAGCACGGCTCCTCCCCCGAGAGATTGATGTTCTTTTTTGTTTTTTTTTCTCCTGTACTCGCGAGCAGACATTTGTAAACAATTGACATATTAATGAAAAGATATTTTTGGGAATGTTCTCGTTCTTGTTTACCTTCTCTTTTTCCCTTCATGCAATGAATGCCTTCTCGTTTCAATGAGTTATGCTCAACCCGGGGGGTCGTAGTGACCCTGCCTTCGTGGAGATAGACTGATCTATTGATTGAGGAATGAGTTGTGCTCAATCCGGGGGGTCGTACTGACCATTCCCTCGTAGAGATAGACTGATCTATCGATTGAGAAATGAATTGTGCTCAATCCGGGGGGTCGTATTGACCATCCCTCGTAGAGATAGACTGATCTATCGATTGAGAAATGAATTGTGCTCAATCTGGGGGGTCGTGCTGACCATTCCCTCGTGGAGATAGACTGATCTATCGATTGAGCCTCCGAGTTTACCAAAGGTAGAAGAATGGTCGAGAGTACAAACATGCTCTCCTTCAATGTTATTTTTGATCCATAAAATGGAAATGCGACCACCCAAGGTGAATTTATCCCTACCAAAGGTAGGCAATTGGCCAAGAGATTGTATGTATTCTCTTCAGGGCTGTTCAGGTCCAAATAAATGGAGTAGCGACCAAAAGATATCTTTGACTTTTTATTTATAAAATGTCGTTGTGAACTACATCGAATCTAGGGGAAGTATTGCAGCAAATGCTCCACGTGCCAAGGGCGACGTACGGGTTTTCCCTGCATGTCTTCAAGGTAATAAGTTCCGGGTCGCACAATCTTAATAACCCGATACGGGCCTTCCCAATTTGGATCCAACGAACGAGCGGGAAATCCTGAGTTTTTGCTTCAGGACCAAATCTCCGAGCTTGAAGGATCTAGGCCGAACCTTATCATTTTGATAGCGAGCAATACGTTGTTGATATGCGGCCGCTCGTACTTGGGAGGTATTTCTTCGTTCTTCTAAGAGATCGAGATGAAGTCGAAGATCTTCCTGATTACCCGCGGGGTCATACTGCTCGATCCGATACGAGGGCACTTGAATTTCCACCGGTACTACTGCGTCGACGCCAAATGCTAAGGAGAAAGGGGTTTCGCCTGTTGATGTACGAGCCGTGGTTCTATATGCCCATAGTACTTCTGGCAGAAGTTCTGGCCACATACCTTTACATTCACCTAGCTTGGTCTTTAAGTGGTGCTTGATGATCTTATTCACTGCCTCAACTTGCCCATTTTCCTGAGGATGATATGGAGAGGTGTGGAGGTTACGTATCTTCCATTTTTCACAAAATTCATCAAAGGCTGCGTTGTCGAACTGCGTTCCGTTGTCGGTGATTATAGTGTGAGGGAGTCCGAAACGGCATATGATATTTCTCCATATGAACTTAGTAGTTTGTTTCTCAGTAATCTTGGCTAATGGTTCTGCTTCGGCCCATTTGGTGAAGTAATCGACCCCCACTATCACGAATCTATTTTGTCCTTTTCCAGTAGGCAAGGGCCTGATGATATCAACCCCCCATTGCGCGAAAGGCCAAGGACTATCTACTGGAGTCATTCGCTCGAATGGTACATGAGGTATAGGAGAATATCGCTGGCACTTATCACATTTTTTAGAGAATGCAATTGCATCTGCTTTCATAGTAGGCCAATAATATCCTTGCCTCATCGCCTTATATGCTAGGGATCGCCCCCTGGGGTGGTTACCACATGCCCCCTGGTGTATTTCATCGAGAACACGAAGTGCTTCTTCTGGATGAAGACACCTTAAATAAGGCAAGGAAAAACTTTTGCGTAACAATATTCCGTCTTGTAAGGTATACCTGGCGGCTCGATGACGAATTTGTCTTGCAACTTTCTTGTCGTCTGGAAGGTATCCGTCTCTGAGATACAAGATAATGGGGTCCATCCAACATGGAGATGATTGTACCGATATTACTTGCTCGAGAGTTGCTTGGTCGACACTCGGGTTCTGAAGATGCTCGATGGGGATTGAATGTGATAACTCAGATTCTGGTGCAGAGGCGAGCTTAGCCAGGGAATCTGCGAGTTGGTTCTTCTCGCGAGGAATATGAATTATTTCATAAGTCTTCAGTTTTGCGAGCAGGATGAGGACACGAGATTTGTATAAGGCCATCCTTTCTTCTTTAGCCTCGAATTCACCAAGAACTTGGTTGACAATGAGCTGGGAGTCGCTGTGAATTAGCAGATTTTGGATTGAAAGGACAATGGCTAGTTCGAGGCCAACGATCAAGGCCTCATACTCTGCTTCATTATTTGAGATGCGAGTATCAAAACGTAAAGCGTATTGGAAATGCGACCCGTCTGGGGCGACTAGGATTAGGCCTGCTCCGCTACCGATGGCCCGTGACGACCCGTCCACGAAGTGGGACCAGGAAGGCTGGTCGCTGGTCGTGGAATTGTCATCGGAAAAGGAATATGTGAATTCGGCGATAAATTCAGCCACGGCCTGGCCCTTGACAGTGGGCCTGGGGCAGTACGAGATATCGTGCTCGCTGAGCTCGACCGCCCATTTAGTTAATCATCCGGAAGTCTCAGGTTTTTGAAGGACTTGTCGTAACGGATGATTCGTTGGTACGAGAATAGCGTGGGCTTGAAAATATGGTCGCAGTTTTCATGTTGCCGTGACCAAGGCCAGGGCCAGTTTCTCCATATCAGAATAACGGGTTTCAGCATCTACCATTGCCCGACTAATATAATAAACGGGCCTTTGCATTCCGGAGTCTTCTCGTATTAAAGCGGCGCTAACGGCCGTGGAAGACACAGATAAATAAAGGATGAGTTGCTCGTGCGCTACAGGTTTAGATAAAACAGGGGGCGTGCTCATATACTGCTTCAATTGTTGAAAAGCTTCTTCGCATTGTGATGTCCACTCCCAATTAGATTTTGCTGTAGTACGGAGGAGCTTGAAGAAGGGTAAGCATTTGTCAGACGCTCGCGAAATAAACCTGTTCAACAATGTGATGCGACCAGCCAAACGTTGGACGTCCTTAAGAGTGGTCGGGGATCTCATCTCTATCAATGCTTTTATTTTTTCGGGATTTGCCTCAATCCCTCGCTGGCCGACCATGAATTCGAGAAACTTTCCAGTAGATACTCCGAATGCACACTTTTCTGGATTTAACTTCATCTGATATTTCCTCATCAGATCGAAGGCTTCTTGAAGATCAGAAAGATGATCATCTTCTACGATGCTTTTCACGAGCATGTCGTCAACATAAACTTCCATATTCCTGCCGATTTGAGCAGCGAATATTTTGTTGACGAGACGTTGATAGGTGGCCCCTGCATTTTTAAGACCGAACAGCATAACTTGGTAGCAATATAATCCCCGGTCGGTGATGAAGGCGGTATGTTGGCTATCAGGTGGATGCATCATGATCTGGTTGTAACCAGATTAAGCATTCATAAAGCTAATCAGGGCATGTCCAGCTGTTGAATCGACCAGCTGGTCTATCCGCGGCGTCGGAAAACTATCTTTGGGGCATGCTTTGTTCAAATCTGAATAGTCGATGCACATTCTCCATTTGCCATTAGCTTTCCGGACGAGAACTACATTCGCGACCCACTCCGGGTAGTCAACTTCTTTTATGAAATTGACCGTAAGCAGCTTTTCGACTTCAGATTTGATTGCCATTTGCCTTTCTGCAGTGAAGGCACGTCGACGCTGGTGTACGGGTTTACGCTTTGGATCGATATTCAACCGATGTGCGATAATGTTGGGGTCGATGCCTGGCATATCTTTGTGAGACCAAGTGAACACGTCTTGATATTCGGTGAGGAGGCGGATCAGCTCATCCCGGACGGCTCCCTTCAAAGAGGATCCCATGCGGATAATTCTGGACGAGTCATCTTTAGCTAAGTGAGCCGCCACTGTATCTTCCCCAGGAGCTCCTGATTGAAGGGCGCTCTCTCTCGGGTCTAGGGAATTGTCAGTCGAGGAGTTAGGTGAATCTTGTGCTATCGTCATGACAGGTGCTGCTGGGACTTTCTTTCGGTCTTGTAGGGCTATCTCGTAACAAGACCAAGCCTCCTTTTGATTTCCTCGCACAACCCCAACGCCATTTGGGGTAGGGAACTTGACACACAAATAGGAAGGGTGTAAGGCTGCCCCAACCTTATTAAGCGATGGCCGCCCCAAAATGGCATTATATGCTAATTTTCGATTCACCACGAGGAAGTTTATGAAGATGGTAGTCTTCGCTGGACTTTCTCCAAAAGTAACCAGGAGATCAATGCTTCCTTCAGGTATTACCACCTCACCTCTGAAGCCGATGAGGGGGGTTGAAACTGGCTTGAGTAGGCTTCTGGCAAGTGCCATTTTGTTGAAAGCCTCCAGATACAGAATATCGGCTGAGCTACCTGTATCCACCATAATTCGATGAGTCAGATAATTTGATACCTTTAATGTGACTACGATGGAGTCCTCGTGAGGGAAGTGGATTTCCGCTGCATCTTCGAGGGAGAAGGAAATTGGAGGATGGCTGGCCTTTGACGCACTGGGTGCTTGTTCCAGCCAATAAATATGCTGGGGTTCTTTAAACGCCTTCCGAGCGTACGCTTTCCTTGAAGCTTGAGAGTCGCCCCCGCAAGCTGGTCCTCCGACGATGGTGCGGATTTCTCCAGTAGGCTCAGCATCCTCTTGGGCAGTTTGATGATGAGACGGTTCCTTTTGACGTGGTGAGACTTTCGCCCTTTCTGGTGATCGATTTTTATGAGCGACATAATCCTGGAGATGGCCCTTTCGAATAAGGGCTTCAATATGATCTCGTAGAGAGATGCAGTCCTGGGTTCTATGCCCATGATCTTTGTGGAAGTAATAGAACTTGCTCTTGTCTCTCTTCTCGGGATCAGATTTGATCTTTGCAGGCCACTTTACGTATGGTTTATGTTTAATCTCCATTAAAACCTTTTCATGAGACCGATTGAGAAGAGTGTAGCTATGATATTTACCAGAATAAGGCTTCTTGGGAGAACGATCGCGTTGATCACGACGATATTTTTTATCTGCAGAAGAGGTTCCTTCTGGCTTGCGTTTCTTACCTTGTACTCCATGGCGTGTCTATGCGACTTCTTCTGCATTGATATATTTCTGAGCTTTGGCTTGGAATTCTGCCATAGTTTTTGGAGGGCTCTTATCTAAGGCGAACCTGAATTTCTCGCTCGTTATTCCGGCTATGAGGGCTGTGAGACCTTTTTCTTCAGTATAACCCTCAGTTTGGACGGCTTCAGCAGTGAACCGTACTATGAACTCCTTTATTGTCTCCCCATGCTGCTGTTTCAGATCCATTAGATGGGAGGCTGGCTTCTTAATGCGAATGCTTCCCATGAATTGAGAAAGGAGTAATTCCGATAACTGTGAAAAGGAGCTGATGGAACGAGGTTTTAGTCCCCGGAACCACGTACGAGCTGCTTCCTTCAATGTCAGGGAAAAAGCCCTATTGAGCCATGTCCCTCCAACTCCATAAGAGACCTATATGTTTCCAGGTGTTCAAGGGGGTCGCCAATACTTGTGTACGGGGTGATAACAGGCGTTCGGTATTTTCTAGGTAACGGTGCCTCCATAACCTCGCTGGTGAAGGGGGACTCGGATTGATGTATCGCCGCCATGACGGCAGATGGTTGATTTGCCTGGTATCGCTGCTCTATAACGTCAAAGCGATCATGGATTCTTTTGAGATCTCCTTCCCATGGTAAGGTATAGCCTGATGTTTCGACGGTGGAGTCCTGAGGTTGAGGTTGGCGAGATGCACTAGAATGTATAGAATGTGGAGGAAGCACAGGGGGGTGGTTGCCGAGTGGTGTTCGGTTTGACGGAGGATGATTTGATTGAACCCGTGGTTCGTCCACAGAATGTCTGGAAGCCACCGGAATGGGTTGCGGTGGTAACCCCTCGGAAGGTTGTCTCTAAGGTTCGGGAAAATGCTGATTGTTGAACCTCCAATTTATACATTGCATTACCCATTACACGACAAGGTTTGCATGATTTCATGGTTTAAAGGCCCACCTAACATATGTTTTGTGATTATAGGGATGAGAGCGGACTTCATTCAATTACGAGCCAAAAGGATGCATTTGGAGCCATTGCATGAAGTCCTAGGATGGACCAAAGAAAGAAGAAGTAAAAGGGAGAAAAGAGAATGAAGAAAAGAAGAAAAAGTGGAAGAAAAATAAGGCTGACCGGTCGTCTGACCGGTCAGCCACATAAAAGAAGTAAATGGAAGGAGGCCGACCGGTCTTGACCGGTCGGCCAGGAAGGTTGGACACATTGCAGAAAATCAGCCCGACCGGTCATGACCGTTCGGCTATAGGCACTGGATGAAGGGTAAATCAGCCCGACCGGTCATGACCGGTCGGGCATGCACGCTGGAACAATGGACAGTCCACACCGACCGGTCATGACCGGTCGGCTGTGCTCTCTGGAGTATTTGAAAAGCCAGGCCGACCGGTCACGACCAGTCGGCCCTGCGTAAGAAGAATCCTTTCTAATTCGGGACTCCGAAAATTGCTGCGCAAGGAGTAGGATTTCGCAGAATCCGACGCAAGGGAGGATTGTTGCTATAAAAGGCCACCTAGGGGCTCTCCCTATGGTATCAGAGAAGAGAAGGAACGTGAGTTTGGAGGCTGAAGGCGATTGTGGAGCGGCTGCAACTCTCTTATTCGGGTTTTTCTATTTTTATGCTTTATTTCAGAGTTTTTAGTTGTAGCATGACTATGCTCGGCTAAAACCTCTCAGCTAAGGCTGAGAGGTGAAGCTTGTAGCTAATACTATGTTGATTTCAGTTTAATTCAAGTAATTTACATTCAAGTTTGGATTTTTGCATGGTTTAGTTCCAAATAATGGTAGTTTGAGATGTTTTATCTGAGTTTATGTGCTCCGGACATGAATTCCTTTTAATTCTCTGAGATTATCATGTTTGTTTATCTAAATTTAGATTATAGTAATCCTTGAGCAGGCCATAGTCCAGAGGCATGGCTGTTACTCCGCAGGCTATAGTTTGAATTTTGTATTGTTTGAATGGGACTAGAACTTGGAAGTTCAACTTGAATGTGATGGAATGTGTGTGAATGCTTTACTTTCCAACTAGATGAGAGATAGGACTTTGAATCTAGTTGTGTTCTCTATTTGGATTGACTAAATTAACATAGGATTGCTACAAGTGGATCCTTGAAAGCCTTAGTACTTAGTATCTCTGATTTTTCATTAAAATCCTGTTTTAAGTAAGCACTCTTTTAAATCTGATTTCCTTTAAAAAGCCGAGTTGCTGGAGTGATTTGGTAGCTGTTACTATTTCCCTGTGGATCGACCTCGGTCTTACCGAGATTTATTACTACATCGCAGCCTTATACTTGAGGCGAGCGAACACTGATCAAGCCGATTTGACAGGGCCTGAACTCCGGCATTTAGAGTTAGAAGAGTATTTCCGAGGAAACGCAGAACGTCGTCTTGATTTCCAGAGGCCTCCAATAATGGGTTTGCTGACGGCATATTTGGGGCTCCTTGAGGGATATTCGTCGACGTGGGTAGAGGGACAGGTACAGATTCCGTTTCATCGGGCGGAGGTGGTGCCTGCCTTGAAGTCGAAGGATGAACAGCCTTTTTAGGAAGCATATTAGAAAGATTTTGATCAATGGTTAGAACGATTGACTTTGATGGTCAAGTAGTTCCCACAGACGGCGCCAAACTGTTAACGTCAGATTTTGCAACAGGGTCCTCCGGTCGTTCACCCTCTCTCCAATAGAGACTCCCTCCGCTAGACCTGAAAGAAAACAGAAAGCAACTAAGGGTGGCCGGCGTCCAGCCGTTAGCCCTCCGATGCTTAAGTCAGATAAGGCAAGAAGGAGAATAGCCAAGCAGCCGAGGCTAGAGATTGAAGATTGTGTACCTGTATCTTAACGGAGTCATCTCCTTATATAGATCTGAAATGATCCAATCTGTTACGTAAGATATCGAGATCCCGCTGATTTCGTGGGATAAGATTCTTATCCTCAGATAGAAGGGAGATCTAATCCAATGACTCATCCGATAGTTTCGTTCCTTGATAGCGATCCCTTGAGACTCGGAACCACTGAAGAAGATAAGCCCAAAATCGGCCTATACGGGCTGCTGGTGCTGAGGGCTAGGAGATGTCACCACAGAAAAAGCTGTTCGCATGTTGGAAGATGGTCGCGAATCCAAGTGCTCGCTCATTCAGATATGACACCTTTCAACAACTTGTGAGAAGGTCTGCTCGTAGGAAAAATACAACTCCTCTCGCCTTCCAGTATTTGACTATCGATCACAACTTCTCGAAGCTTTGGTAAATATGCGAGTCGTGAACAGACGTTCTCGATAGTCGAATAAATGTGCTCGCGGGATCGGAGCATCATCAGAATATACGAGACGCGAACAGACGTTCTCGATAGTCGGATAAAGGTGCTCGCGGGATCGGAGTATCTTCAGAATATGCGAGTCGCGAACAGACGTTCTCGATAGTGGGATAGACGTGCTCGCGGGGTCGGAGTATCATTAGAATATAATAAGAAGCCTCCAGCAGATGATCTCCGCTATTTTTGACTATAACAATTGGTAAGCACATCATCTAGCATTGGCTGATCTTTTGAAATTTCAGATTGTGCCACCCCGTCATCCAAACAAATAGAATTTTCAGCTTAAGGGAGTTCTTCCACAATAGAATTCGGCATGTGTTGTTGGTGGAAGGATTCAAAGAGATCCACTTCAGCCATCAGCTCGTAAGCAGGCACCGACTCGCGAGGTTCCTTTTGCTCGCGAGCCTCGTCAGCTGGGGGGCAGCTGGATCCTGCCCCATCAGGGGAGTTGTCAGTAATGTTAATCACTGGCTGAGGCTCATGAGTTTCCAATGTTGGATTCAGTGTTTTGAGATTGCAAGAGGTTTTGTATGTATTGCTTAGTTATTTCCATAAACTCTCGTAGCGTATCCTCAAGAGTTTGTGTCGGTTGAGGCTTATGAGAAAGAAACTCTTGAGGATAATTGTTGGCATCCATGGTTAGCTCGTCTCCCAAATTGAAAATTTGATGTTCCCACCTATTAGGATTACGCATGTCATATGTTGGGCTATTAGATGGTTGTTGATATGTGTAGCCAAACAAGTGATCATATATTGTCCTAACTAGTGGAACATTATTCATCTCTTTCCGATACGCTCCCATTGTCTTACCTGGCAAAAATTTATACACATTGTTCTTATTTCGGTAATCTCGCAATGTCTTACTTGGGGGAGTATTAAAAGTAGATTGAGTCTTAGGAAAATATTCATGCTTTAATGGTTCCAATCATAATGAGTTTTGATTTGGTTTGACCTCTCATCTTCTAAAAGGTATTTAGACAATCCACCCGTCCAATCATTCATAATGAAATTATAAGAAGTTGAAACAATCCCAATCTAGGAAGAAAAACAAAAAGAAGAAAGGGAGAAGGGGAGATGTTACCCATGAAGGTAAGAACTATGTCAGTAACTAAGTTCCTACAAAACACAAAAATAGAAAATTGTTAGTAATCTAGGAAAAATCAGAAAACTACTTGTAGAAAAACTGAAAATCCTACCTAACTAAGACTACTCTATAGCTACTAGAACAATTAGAACTGTTTAACCTCTTTCCCCGGCAACGGCATCAAAAACTTGTTCGCTCGCCTCAAGTGCAAGGCTGCGATGTAGTAATAATCTCGATAAGACCGAGGTCGATCCACAGGGAAGGAAGTAAACAATTCGAACCATCCTAATAACTAGAATCTTAAGAGGTTTGTGAAATCGGTTATGAACATGAAACAGAAAAATCTGATAATGAAAAGATAACTAGAGCATCAAGGATCCACTTATAGCTCTCCTTAGATGCATGTGGTTTCTCACTTACTCAACTAGAATCGAAATCAAATCCTATCTAGCCGGATGGTAGAGCGGTTATATTATCAAAGCAATCCAACACATGTATTGTTCATTAACATGATTCCCTCAATTCAAGTTAGGACTTGAGCACACTCAATTGCATAGGTCAATCCTAGTTCTAATAGATTAAGATCATAACCATAATAATCATAAAAAACTTGATTCAAATCACATAAACACCCAACACATATTTTAAATTTTTTAGAAAAGATAGAACTTTGGTTTGAAGTTCCCACATGAGGATCAAAGGTCTAGAGTGTATTGAATTTGATTCCTCGAAGCGTACAGGTCTAGAATAATTCAAAACAATTAAGATTTAAGCAATTCTTCTAAATATCCATGAGCCATCATAAGATTAAGAAAAACTACTTAGAACTTTATTCAAACTTCTAAAAACCATTGTTCTTCAATAAATCCAACTTGAAACCAATAAAACGAATTAAACAATTTAAGAAAGCTATAAGATTCACCTCTTAGCTCTAACTAAGAGATTAGCTAATGAAAAGCATATTAAAAACTAGAACTAGAACTAAAAAAACTAGCTGGAGGAGGCTAGGTGCCTCCTATGACTTGAATTCCTTGCTCCCCACGTCCTTGTTTGATTTCGAATAGAAGAGAGCACCTCCTTTTATAATATAGCAAGAGTACCGCAACATAACAGATTTTGTTTCGCTTCGTACGGCTTAACCAATGGTCGGATTGCCTTCAAATTTGATTTGAGCTTCCTTGTAATGTGATATTCCTCATAGCTGATGTAGATTTTCAAGATTATCTTCTGAATGAGCCCACTAATCAAATCAACGACCGCCTCTCAAAATCAGGCAATTTGAGTACCTTTAGAACCAGTCATCTTGCTTTCAACGCTACGTAGTGTACAGAGGTCGGATTGATCTCAAATTTTGAACATTAGTAGAAAAATTCATCTTCTACATGATAGATGGATTAGATTGTCCAAAATAATTCCAGAATATAGTCTGAAAATTAGAACACTTAGGGCTTTTTATAAAATCTACACAGTTGGAATCTCTTTGGATGGTCCATCTTTCTTCGACTGGTACGATCAAACCACACATCCTTTTAACCTGAAACTTTGTAGTTATTCATATATAGATATAGTTTAAAAGATGGTTAAAGTAGATTCTTCATATCATCAATGATGGGCCACCAGCTCAGTGTTGAGTAGGCGGAATCTGAAAACTTTCTAGACAGTTCGTATTGTTTTGGCCGCCACGGTCAATTCGTAACTCCGATCGACACGAAACCACTTGGGTTATTTCGGCGTCGAGCTCCTCTTCGACATGGAAATGTTATATTTTCAAATATCATCAAGATGGCCCCTAAAAACTAGGTCAAAAAACCAAAAACGGGTCTGCCTGTATTTGAAATCTGACTTTTGAAAGTGCATAGCCGACCTGTTATCGACCGGTCAGACGACAGGTCAGACCACAGGTCGGCCTTCATAAAATTAGTCCAGAGAGTTTGTTGTTTCTAGAGGGTTTGGCCGACCGGTCGGTGGCTGTGGCCGGCTGGCCGGTTAGGCTGTAAATTGTGACTTTTTCACACTTTTCTTCCTCCATTGCATTGCATCTTTCCTCCATCTCATATCCTTTATTTCTTTGATCTTCAAGCCATACAAAGTGACTCTTTTAACGATGAATTGGTGAAGTCTCCCTCTCATTCCTACAATCACAAATCCATGCATTAGATTAGTCTTTAAATCATGATAACTATGCATAATGAGTGATGAATTGGGGTTAGAATATGTACAAGTAAGAGCTCAACAATTGTCTCACTTCAACTGCTTCACGGACTGCCCCTGGTGTTTCTTCTTCCGATTGTCAGATCGGTGGAGCGATACTGGGTTTCACATTCTGTGAGATTAAGGTGGCTAGAGCCTCTTGAACTTCTCCCATCTGCCTGGACAACTCCTTGTAGGCTTCGACCAATTCTCTGATTTGACCTTGGATCGCTAATAATTCAACATCTTGTCTTGCCGGCTCTCTTTCTTCAACAGCTTGTACCATTGTTGCTTGTACTGGTCTTTCGTCATGAACTGGTGGTATCGAAGGTGCTATTGTTACTATGGCTGACGTAACCTGACTGGTTTCTTCTGTCATTAGCTTAATAGTACCCTGGTTTATCAATCTCTGTACTTTCCCTTTCAAGATAAGGCATTCTTCCGTCTCGTGTCCCAGGATTCAATGATACTTACAATAATTAGGGGCATCCACTTGCCCTGCTTCCTGTGGTCGAATCGGTTCTGGCAGTTGTAGCTTCCCTTCTTCGACTAGTAGTTCCATTATCGGAACAAGGTCTTATAGATTAAATGAATAACGTCCTTCTACCCTGCCCCGTCCAACGATTGTCATCTTTTTTTGTTTTCGCGACCCTTTGGCTTTGGACTAAGTTTCTGTTGGCTTGAATTTAGTCTTGTGTTCTAGATGTGGACGTTTTCAATCTTTCGAGGCTTTGCTTTTGTCAAAGTAACTTGATGTGACCATCTTTCCAATCTCAAGCTTTGGTCTTTCACCTTTGAACTGCGTTCTCAGCGCAGCTACCTCTACCATATGGGCCTTTGTTGCTAGGTCCCGAAATGTTGAGAAATTGTGTCCAGATAAACCGAATGAGATTATTGGGTCCATGGCTTGCGTACACATCTTGACTTGCTCAGGCTCGTTAGACAACTCTCGGCACTGCGCTGCTATGGCTCCCCATCTATCAATAAACTTCTCGACTGACTCTCCTTGCCTCTGACGGACCAAGGCTAAATCTGTCAGCGAGACTTCTCACTCAGTGGAGAAAAAAAATTAGAAATGAACAAATCTTGTATCTGATCCCAGGTCCTGATAGAACCTGCAGGTAATGACATGTACCATTGAAATGCCTTTCCAATCAGTGTCGACCCAAACAATCTGAGGCAGTATTGAGGTATTACAGATAAATTTCCTAGCACTGTCATGAATTGGGTCATATGCTCCTCAGGTGACCCTTTGCCATCGAATTGTGGAAAGTCGGGATGCCTAAAGTCGTTAGGGAATGGGATTTCGTTAACTTAGGATGGATATGGTATCCGATAGGCATATTTTCCTCTTTTCTCCTTCTCTTTCTCCTGACGTATCAGGTTTGCAACTGTCTGGGATAGCTCTTCCCTCATGGCATGAGATGGTTATGGTGGTGCATACTCGAATGCAACATTCCTTGGGCGAATTTGTGGTTCTATGGCTACTGGTTCTCCTGTTGCCTCTTGTGACTCTCCCAATGGTTGTCTAATGGGAACAATTGGGCTTCTGACTGCCCCTTGGGCGACTAGAGCCACCAATGCTTCTTTTATTTCTTTGATCTCTCTGGCTGTGTCTTCTTGAACCTGAATGATCCCATCTATTTGCTCTTGGATTGGAGGCAGCTCTGCGTCTTGTTCGCTCACCTCCCCTTCTACGACCTGCACCACTGCGACCTGTACTCACTGTGGCCTAGCCCCGGTTATGGTGGTTTTAGTAGAGCATGTCTTTATTGCAATCTTGGTCAATTCCTGAATAGTGAACTAATTCGATATCTTGACTGGTAGAGCTGTTCCTATCATTACTGGGAAGTCGGCAGCGGCAAAGGAGAGTTCTGGCCTGGGCGACACAGTAGCTCTGCTGGCATTATGGGTTTCATCCCTGTGAACCGGCTTCCACTGTTTCTCCACACTGCTCTGTGTCTTCACTATCTTCGCTCTAACTGGAGTCAATTGTCTATTTTCGGCTCTCTTTGGTGATCGGAATCTCTGGACAAGTTAGCAATCAGCTTCAGGAATCGTTGTTTCTACTGTCGCGAGGTGAGGTAAGTAAAACTCCTCAGAAGCTAGGAAGACCATAGTGGCTGCCATTTGTATAGTTTTAATGGTTGATTCTTTTCTGTCTTTTTATCTCTCTCTCTCTCTCTCTCTCTCTCTCTCTCTCTCTCTCTCTCTCTCTCTCTCTCTCTGCACGGTCATACACATATTAGAACACCCCGCACCCTTAAAAAGGAGAGAAGATGCGTCCTTACCAATCGCGATATCGCTCAATGATCGATAGAAATATATAAGTACGAATCATATGCATGCTATGCAAAATTTTGAAATTCTTTTAAAACATTTTGCCTTAAAGATGAAGGGAAGAACGTTCCCGTTAAGAGGCGCCAGTTTGGCTCCCGTGAAGGCACCGAACATTTCTCCTTGCGGTAACCTTTCTCACGTATACGTCTATGTTTGTAAATGATTTATCTTAGAATGTCCCTTTACTCAAAGATAACCAAAGATTCTGGTCTGTTCGATCCCCAGCAGAGTCACCAGTTTGTTAAAACTAGAAAAATGCTTAAGGCAGTTTTTCTGTGTTTCATTATTTTGGTGTTCTAAGTATAGAGACATTCATAGACAATCACAAGCAATCACAAAGTATATACAAGAGAAGTATCGCAAGGCGAATTTTATTCAAGAGATTCCAAGATCTTTTACATTACAGGCTGTGAATTGGTCACAAACCCTTAATTACATCAATGGATGATCATCCTTGATTAAAAGGCAAAAGTAAATGCATGCATATATTATAAATAAATTGAATAAAGCATTAAAAAAGCATAAATATAAATAAACCACAACATAGACAACACAGATTTTTATGTGGAAACCCTTACGGGAGAAAACCACGGCATAAAGCGACAAGATTCCACTATGAATTGCAGTTATACAATAGATGAAATATTAAAGAGATGAAGCCCAGATAGATTGAGCAAGTAGTTTAAATTGTCAGGGATTATAGTTTTTGAGTTCATGGTCGTAGAGACCAAGTTTAGGATTTCTTATGGACCAAGCTATTACTAAGGCCAGTTAGATGTTGGTCCCATGCTCTTTCGGGCGTTCCTAGTTGAATAGCAACCATGATTTTAATTGAGTTGTGTATCTCAGTGTCATCGGGCGTCTTTGTGGATGAAACGAATTTTAGGAATACACTCCACAGTTTTCATTTAGTGCAACCAGTGCCAGTGATCGTCTCGGATTCGGACGGGTGACATGCTGGAGGATACCCCATGGTTTCTTAGTGCAACAAGTGCCAATGACCGTCTAGGGTTCGGATGGGTGACTTGTTGGAGGACACCCCATGGTTTCTTAGTGCAACCAGTGCCATTGGCAGACTTGGGTTCAGACGGGTGACTTGCTGGAGGACACCCTATGGTTTCTTAATGCAACCAGTGCCAGTGACCGTCTTGGGTTCAGACGGGTGACTTGCTGGAGACACCCCATGGTTTCTTAGTGCAACCAGTGTCAGTGACCATCTCGGGTTTGGACTGGTGACTTGCTGGAGGACACCCCATGGTTTCTTAGTGCAACCAGTGCCAGTGACCATCTCGGGTTTGGACTGGTGACTTGCTGGAGGACACCCATTACCTTAGCCACTCAACTGACGGATCCCGCTTTGGAAGAGACGGACATCAACTGGTCTTAATGATGAAGTATTTCAGATGTTTTAGAACTCTTTGATTACTGTTTTTTATGATAACCGTAATCCCTTTGATTTAGTTTCGTATCTTGATCCGGGATGAATAAGATTCATGCAATGGATGCAAATAAGTACAGTACGAAGTAAATATGAGTTATGCATGCTTGAGAGAGGATCGTATTTATGCTAGATGTTCAGTGTATCAGACAAATTATGCATTTGATTTTATTAATCTGTTTCATGTATATCTTTATGTCATCAATATTTTTACCTTTGCGTATTTGAGATCGCAATTGATTTCATTTGGCATTAATCGGTTTTCGGGCCATCAGGGCACTTCCCAGGGTTGAAAATGACTTAGTGGACCTGTTTGCGGTCTGATCGGGGCATTCGATGGATACCATCGATGATCGTCTTTGAATAAGGATGGATCATGTCCACGAAGGTCGCAATGTGATCACATTTCGATTTGCTTAGCACAAGTCGATTTCCGATCCGACAGAGCACTTTCCAGGGCTAAAAATGACTAAGTAGTAGGCCTATTGACCGCTTAATTAGGGTTCTCCAAGATCCTGAGATCAGGTAATCTCGTTGTAATGCATGATTATGGTGTATCATGTTATGGTGGAGAGAAGTCTCCTTCTCGGGGTCGGTCAAATTCCGCCCGATTTCTCTCGATTTTGGTCATTTCTGGCTTTTCCGGAGGGGTTTTCGAGGTTTGTTTTTTGACTAAGTGTTGGTCCATTCAATTAAATCTATGATTTGGCCCATTTAACATCGACGTTGGCAAATCCGGTCCAGGGGATGGATAGAGAACATCGATTTGTGTTTAGGAGCATTGACGCGATCGGAAGGTGCGTCAGATCGAAGGCGGGCCACACCTTGGACAGTCCCACCTCCTAATGTCCATCCCTGCACATCTCCCATAGGGTATGGGCATATGTGGCCCTGAGGTGGGCGCATGTAGCCCCACCCTAGGCGCAGTCCCCTTTGGATAAGAGAGAGAGAGAGAGAGAGAGACAGAGATTAGCTCTCGGGCACATGTGATATTGCACATGTGCCTGACTCAATTTGGTATGAACATGTGGCTTTACCACTTAGAGAATTTTTGAATATTTTCCAATTATGAAGATGGTGGGCACATGCCACTTATGATTTAGCATTTTTAAGTTCTCTTTAAGCTAAAAGTGGCCTTGGGCGCATGTACATGCAAAGTAAGAAAGAGAGAGGAAGGGAGAGTGATATGGGTGCATGTCCTATACGGACTTAGAGAATTTGGGATTTTCTCCCCTCTCTCCTCGTATTTTGCTCCGGTGGGAGGAAATCCCTTTCCGACGAGGGATTCTAGTGAGGATTCCGGCGAGAATTCTACCTCTTGTAGAGTGCTCTAGCAGCTGAAGATGATCTTTCTCAATGAATGCATGGGGTATTTATACCAAGGTTATTAGGTATCGGGTCCTGGGTGCATGTGCATGTAGGCGCTTGTGAGGGGAAGCAACTGCATGAGCAAGGAGGTGGGCGCATGTTCATTGCTCCCAGGCGCATGTGCCCATGCAGTGGGCGCATGTTGCCCTTGGTGTGGGCGAATGATGCCGCACTTGCACATATTTTTTTTTATTTTTTTTGTAATTTTAATAACTTGAAAATGGGAAGATGGATTCACATGCGCATGTTGCATGGGTGTGGGCGCATGTCCTCTCATAGCATGCGAATGTCTCTCATGGCATGCATATGTTTCTTCTTTGTGGTGTGTGTATGCATTCTCATACTTATAATATTTTAAGTTTTGGGCTCTAACAGGCAACCTCCAGAGGACAGCTATTCTTTCGGGGATCGAAGTCAATGACGCCAAGCTACTTTTAAGCCGGGATTGACCTCCTCAATGAACGACGTGGGGTATTGATGGTCATCTGCTATGAATTTTGGTAATTCCTTCCCAATTTGGAGCTTCCGGGTCGACTCTTTACATAAGAATATTGTTTGGTGAAGCGCGCACATGGAAATATGCACATCAAAGACTTAAAACTTACTACTTAAGGTTTTCTGGGCGTTCTGGATCATTTGGTGGCATTACGGATGTCCAATTCTACTCAGAAATGGTACCTGTAGGCTTTCGGGCCCTTTCGGTCAGCTTCGGATAGAGGTAAAACGAATTTGAAAGCGCAGAGGTAATAATATGCATCGCGCGACTTTGAAACTTGCACGTTAAGGGTGTTTCAGATCATTTGGCGGTGATCCGCATGTCCGATTTCGCTTTGAAATGACATTTGAAGGTTTTGGACACGATCGAGCATGTTAGGGTTGCGCTGGTGTTTTTCAAGTTTTTTGGATCTCGAAATTGGTCTGAATCGTCGTAGATGAACTGCTGGATGTTGTTTTATAATGGGTGCGAATTTGATCCCCAACAGTATAGCTTCTACTCCATACACCAAGGAGCATGGTGTTGCTTTCGTAGGTGTGCGATGAGTCATTCTGTAAGCCCATAATGCTTCTTGTAATTTTTCATCCCAATCTCTTTTATTTTCGATCACAGTCTTCTTTAATATTCTGACGATTATCTTGTTGAACACTTCTGCTAATCCGTTTGCCATCGAATAATATGGTGTGGAATAAGAGTGTTTAATGCTGAATTTCTGGCATAGCTTGTTCATGTTCTTGTTTTTGAACGGGGTACTATTATCTGTGATAATTTTTTGAGGTACTCCATGACTGTAAATAATAGCATGTCTGATGAAATCTGTCACATCTTTCTCTTTCACATTTTGTAGTGCGACCGCCTCTGTCCATTTGGAGAAATAATCTGTAGTTGCCAGAATATACTGTCGTCCTCATGAAGATGGTGGATTAATTGGACCGATCATGTCCAATCCCCAACCACTGAATGGCCATGAAGAGACCGTTTTATGAAGTTCTTCGGGTGTCGTATGAACGACATCACCATGGATTTGACACTCGTGACATCTTTTTACAAAATCTATAGCATCCTAGAACATCGTTGGCCAATAATATCTCATACGATGTACACGATTGAAGAGATTTCTGGCTGCCTGATGAGCCCTGCATTCTCCTGAGTGGGCCTCTCGTAATATGTTCCTGTCTTTATCTGTATCTAAGCATCTTAATAGTACCTCATTGTACGATTTTTTGTATAATGTATCATGAAGTAACACAAACTTCATTGCCCTTTGCCTTATTTGTGATTTCATGGAGGAATCCTCTGGTGAGATTTTATATTTCAAGTAGTTAAATATTGGTTGTCGCCAGTTTTCAATTGTTATTTCATAACAAGAGACAGACTTAGCCTTGTCAACGTAATTGTTTGTCTTCGTCAGAGGTAGGAATCTTCTTTCTTCAATCGTTACTTAGAGAGGACTTCTGATAGTGCATGTTAAGGCTGCTGCTAGGCTCGCAAGTGTGTTTGCCTTTTTATTTTCTCTGCAAGGTATATGTTGTATGGAAATGCCTCAGAAACTTTCAAATAGCTTCCTTGCTTTCTGAAAATATGGCAGTAATTCTGACTTTCTTATCTCATATTCTGTTGTCAATTGATTTATTATCAATTGAGAATCCCCAAATATTATGACTGCTTGTATCTATGTTTCTTTTGTAATTTCCAATTCGATGACGAGGGCATTGTATTCTACTTTATTGTTCGTACAGGTCATCCCTAGCATAAAGGAATATGTCAGAAGATTGCCTAGCGGGCTAATAAAAATTACATCTATGCCTCCTCTCGTAGTTCTTGCAGCACCATCGAAATAAATCTGCCACGGTTCTGCAATTTCTACTTAGAATACATGTTCATCTGGTAAATCATCCGATATTCCATTTTCTTCATGAGTGGGATGTGCAACAAAAAAATCGACTATCGCTTGACCTTTAATTGCTTTTGAAGGTACATACGTGATTGCATATTCTGATAGTAATAACATCCATTTGGCCAATCTTCCTGATAACATTGGTCGTGTCATCAGATATTTAATAGGATCAGCCCATGAATTTAATGTTATATCATAGAAAAGGCAATAATGTCACAACTTCTGCACAGCGAATATAAGGGCCAGTCAGATCTTCTCAATCGACGAATAGTGATGTTCAGCTCCCACCAGCATTCTGCTCAAATAATTTAGTGCTTCTTCTTTTCCTAATTCATTTTTCTGCCCCAAGAGTGCACTGAGCGAATTTTCACAAGCGGCGATATACAGAATAGGTAGCTTTCTTGGTATTGGTGTTGTTAACATGGGCGGCTGTTTTAGCAATTGTTTGATAGACTCGAATGCGTTCTAACATGCCGCATAGTATCCCCTTCTTCATGAGATGAGAAAAGGGTTTACATCTTCCTGACAGGTTTGAGATAAACCTTCTGATGTATGCTAATTTTCCTTGTAGGCTTTTCAGTTCTTTCAATGTTTTTGGTGGCTACATTTCTTGGAATGCTTTTGTTTTTCCTAGATTGATTTCGATTCTGAAATTGCGGTTTTACCGCTTGTAGAGATACTCGGAGATATGTCTAAGGACCTAGAGGGGGGTGATTAGGACCTTTTTGAAATTCTTTTCGCCTACTTTCACAATTCAACAAATTACGCTAAGTAAGCAAGAACATTTCGGCTTCCAAGCCTAAGTGGGTCCAATCACAAGACTATCAAAAGGTTAAGCAATAAACAATCCTAGTCTAAGCATGCATAGGTAAATATATGATTCAATTAATCAAGCTCCTAACCTATGCATCTTGTGTAGACTTATGAGAGTGGATCAATGAGCTCAAGTCTACACAACTAGTGAAGGTACATCTTATGTGTGGATGAGCCTAAAAAGTGCCTAGCATACATTCCTATCAAGCATTCATGATTAAACAATTAAACTAACAATGCTAAGATATAAATGTGCTCAAGAACAATCACAAACACAAGCATGTATAGTGGTTCGACTACTTGTCTACTCCGCTCCCGGTTCAAGTACTTAACCCCTTTGAGCACACCGGCATTCACTATCGGAGGTTTTAAATGAGGTTCACCTCTCAACCTTTACACGGAGGTTTTACTGGTTCACCTCTCAACCATAACCGGAGTTTTAGACATAGGCTAACTCTCAACCCAACGCACGTTTGCTCCCATGTCCGAGGCTCCCCCTTGGAGACTTAGTTTAGGCTCGGCTAACGGGCCAAGGAACGGCTGACGTCCTTAGGTCGAGTTCGACAAACAAACTCTTAAATTGGACTCTCAAATAAGACAACCTACTTGTCGGATAAGCCTCTTGTTTAGCGCTGGATTGGGTTGCTTGATCTCCGCTCTCCCATGCTTCAATCAGCTTCCCTTGCTCCCACGATCGTGTTGCCGTTGCGTCGCCAATGCCTCAGCCACACTTGATCAAACACCTTGCATGAGATGCCTTTGAGATGCCCAAGGTGCTAGGAGGATAGGTTTGAGAACTCTACAACTAATGGGAATGGGTTGTCTAGAGTCTCTTTCCTACAACGATCTCATCTTAGAGTTTTGGACAAGGATTTGCCAATCAAGAAGCTTCCAAACTCTAGAGATCAAGAGGGGATGAAGGTTATCTTCTTCATGAGCTTGGAATACTCTAATCTTGTGTTAAAGCACAAGGAAGATGCCTTGCATAGGTTGGGAATGAGCCTCAAATGGTCTCCAACAATGGTGGCTTCACTCCTCAAAAATTCCTCTACGAATGCCCAAAAACCGAGCTCTATATGTAAGAAAGGAGAGCTCCAACGGTCATAAAACGGGCAGAAAATGGCTAGAGCCGACCTGTCCCGACCGGTCGGATCCCTTTGCTGGAGTGCATGGATTCCAATATACAGGCCGACCGGTCAAGACCGGTCCGCTCACCTTGCTGGACAGGCTGAAGACTCCAGGCTGACCAGTCTTGACCGGTCGGCTATGCTTGCTGAACTCTTTGAGTTGAGAAGGCCGACCGGTCTTGACCGGTCGGCTGCCCATTGAAAATGCAGCAAAGCTGCTGGACATTGCTGGCCGACTGGTCTTGACCGGTCGGCTGCCCAGCCTCAATCATCCCAGTAATTTGCTGTTGGTCTGGCCGACCGGTCTTGACCGGTCGGACCAGCCTCGTTCAACTCAGCGTTTTGCTGAACTTCTCATACATCAGCCTTTTCCTTTTGGTCAAGGTTTGGGTGTTCAATTAGGACACCTAGGGCCAATCTATGATGACAAAATGTTCCCTAATATGGCCAAGGTCATCAAAGAAGCAAAGGGGTTGGGGTTTTGGTCAAGGTTAAGGCACTAAGGCATCACTTTTACCTGAATCTTCTTCCTTGATGCAGCTGGTCCGTCTTGAGTCTTCGGTCTTCGTCTTCATTGGGCTCAACCGACACTAGACTCACTGACGTAAGTGATTGACAAAACAAGCTGCACTAGTATGCCATGGAAAAGTGCACTAACAGATTCCTCTATGTCGCACCATAAATCCTAGAAACTTACCGGAAGAGACACCAAAGGCACATTTTAAAGGATTCATTTTTAGCTATTTCTTCCAAAGTCTTTAAAAGACAGACTGTAAATGCTTTATGTGTTCTTCATGATCATCAGATCTTATGACCAAATCATTGACATAACACTACACGTGCTTGTGCATCACATTGCTGAAAATACGTTGCATAGCTCGTTGATATGTTGCCCCTGCATTCTTTAATCCGAACAACTTGAATTTATAGCAATATATTCCCAAGGAAGTCTAGAAAGTAGTTGATTCTTCATCTTCTGGTGCCATGCGTATCTGATTATAACCCGAATAGCCATCCATAAAAGACATGACGACGTATCTCGTGGTGTTATCTATTAGCAGTTCTGTAATTGGCAAGGGAAAATCATCTTTAGGGCAGGCTTCGTTTAGGTCTCTGAAGTCGACGCATACTCGTATTTGCCCATTTTTCTTTTTAACCGGAACAATATTTGATATCCATTTAGGATATTTGACTTCTCTAACGAATCCTACCATAATGAGTTTATTCAATTCTTCTTTTATTCGCAACAGAATGTCTGGATGGAAGCGGCTTTGAGCTTGCTTGACCGGTTTCTTTTCTTTAGCAATATTAAGTCTGTGCATTGCTACTGTCAGTTCTAACCCTGGTATTTCAGCATATGTCCATACAAACACATCTTTGTTGTCTTCTAACACTTGACAATATCTTTTGATTTCCTATTCTGTCAGACCTGTACTGATATACGTAACTCAGCTTTCCTCTTCTGTCTCCAAATTTATTTCACATAACTGATCAATCGTTGGTTGACCTCCATCTTCCAACTGTATGGGAGCTTTTACAGGCTTGGATATTTACTTCTCTATCAATAAGTCTGTTTGCTGTTCTGTGAGGCTGATTTAGGTCACTTAGCTAACCATATTTACTTGTGCAGATTCCAAAGATGCCCCCAATCCCAATAGTGTTTCGCACCTCTGGATCATAATGGGCACTGATATTCCTTTACCGCTGTTTAGGCCGATCGGATCTTTACAATCGAAACCAATCAACTACATTATTATTTTACTTACTGGACTGTATTGACCCAATTCTTTTGGGTCTAATTTTACAAGTTTTCTCGTCTGTATCAGTGCCTCATTCTATTTTTTGATAGTTTTTACTCCTGCAAAGTAGAATAATATTGGAGCCTGTTCCACCTTTTTTGACACTCAGAATTCTTGAGGTCCTTTGGGGAAAGGCTCGTTTTTTTTTTCTAACCTTGGAGCCAGCATAATGAAATTAGCTTGAAGGGTTTCTGCTTGTTTTGTCGAAAATAGGACCAGTGGTGGCTGCTATTAAGCTCTTAAATGTGTATATTCTAACCCCATTTCATCACTAACTATGCTTGAAATACATGATTAAAGATCCAACTAATGCATGGTTTTGTGGTTGTAGGAATTGAGAGAGAGAATTCATCAATTGAAGGCTTAGATACGCTGTTTACAAGCATTGAAGATCAAAAGACCAAGCGCCAAAGGGTGGAAGAAAGAAAGAAAAGGAGAGAAGAAGGAAGTTCAGAAAATTACGCTAAAGACCGGTCGTACGATCGGTCGTCCATAGCCTAGGACCGGTCGTCCGACCAGTCCAAACACTCAACAGGAGGACCCTGCAAGCAAACATTGCTGGTCTAATCATGACCGGTCGTCCACTACTCAGACTGGTCGTTGAATTAAAATTTGGGTTTAAATTTTCAGAAAACTCTCTGGACTATTTTTGGCCTTTTACGACCGGTCATCCATGAGCTTAGACCGGTCGACCGACCGGTCATCTGCGTAACAGAGCTTCTTCTACAAGCTCCGAAATTTGCTGAGCAAAGCGCAGTTTTTACGGATTTTCTCGAAGTTTCTTCGCATCTAGGGCCTCAAATCTATAAAAGGACTCATCTAGCTCATTCCTAAGGTATCCTAGAAGAGAATTACCATGGTGGGAGGCTGCGGAAGTCAGATTCGAAGTTCTACAACTCCTCCTAGTTTGTTCTTCTAGTTTTTTATATTTTTCTTAGTTGCTTTCATGTTTCCTTTGATCATGAACGGCTAAACCTCTTAAGTAGGGCTAAGAGGTGAAGCTTGTAGTGAATCTAAGATGTTTTAATTCGTTTAGTTTGGTTTCAAGTTGGATTATCAGTGAAGAACAATGGTTTGAAGTTTGAATAAAGTTCTAAGTATTCTTTCTTAGTCTTATGATGGCTCATGGATGTTTAGAAGAATTGCCTGAGTTCTTAATTATTTTGAATGGTTCTAGACCTGTACGCTCTAAGGAATCGGATTCAATACACTCCAGACCTTGAATTCTTATGTGGGAACTTTTAACCAAAGTTGTACTTTTCTAAATTTTTTAGTTATGTGTGATTTTGTAAGTGATTTGAATGAAGTTCAAATCATGATCTAGTTATGCTTTGTGACAGAGTTTAATAATGATTATGATTGTGATCTTAACCTATTGGAATTAGGATTGACCTATGCAATTGAGTGTGCTCAAGTCCTAACTTGAATTGAGGGAATCATGCACATGAATCACACACATGGCAGATTGTTTGTTATAACCGCCCTATTATCCAACTAGATAGGATTTGATTTCGATTCTAGTTGTGTAATTATGAAACCACAGCTAATTAAGCATCGATGATTGCTATAAGTGGATCCTTGAACCCCTAGTGCTCTTTATTATTGATTACATTCAGTTTTAGTTCAAAATATCTATCTACATTCAATTCCAAAATCCTGTTTAGTTAGTTCTCAATTAGAAACCATTGGAAGTATTTTGTGGGTTCCTACACAAGTCCCTGTGGATCGACCTCGGTCTTACCGAGATTATTACTACATTGCAACCCTACACTTAGGGAAGCGAACAGCTGCCCTGCTTGTCGTATGTTTTTCGGCACGAAGTAAAATCTTTTTGTTTTAGGCTTTTTCTTTTCTTCTTGCTGAGCTTCTTCTTTCTACGAGTTCCTTTTATCTTCATGTTCTTCGCTAGTGAATGATTCATAATATTGTGCATCTACGAAAAACAATTCTGCAATTGTATATCGTTTTTCATCTTCTAAAATTTTGTACTGTACACCTTTCTGACAATACTTGAAGCACTGATGCAAGGTGGAAGGAATGATTCCGTATCTGTGTATCCACAACCTTCCAAGTAACATATTGTATGTTATTACTGCATTAATCACATGATAAGTTACCTTGGTAATCAAATTCTCAATTTCCAACGACATAGTAATTGTTCCCAGTGCTTTATGCTCGTCTTGATTGAATCCTTATATCATCATATTGCTTTCTCACAGGTGGCCTCGCTTATATCCTAGCTTAGGGAGCATACTTAATGTCATCACATTTACCATCGACCCATTATTGATCATGATGCGCTTTACCTGTCTGTCATTGAGGTATCCCGTAACCATGAGCGCCAATTATGTTCTTTTTCACCTAACATCATATTGTCATCTGTGAAGGTTATTGTCGACATACAATAAGCTGCTTCGGCCTTTTCTATTATTGCGTTCTAGCTCCTATCCTTATCCTTATCGATGTCCATTGTTTCCATTTCTGTTATCAAGGCCTCTCAAGCATTATTGTCGAGTAATGCTTGTATTAGGTCCTGTCGAAAGCTTTTAGATAATTTTAGGGCATCATAAATGCTTAATCTTGCTGGAATTCTTTTCAGATGACTAACGACTTCATATGTAACACTTGTCATCGATAATTCCTCTAGACACGACAATTTACCAGCTCTTTCAGCAACCCTCTCTTAACTGGAGGTCTGATCGAGAATATCTCTTTGCAATTCTTTTTGAGGTTCTTATCGCAATTGTTTTCCTGACCTCAACGTTATTATGTTACTTTCCATTCCTTTATCATTAAATGAGTTATTTGCATTCTCTGATTTTACTGTGACTTGGATCATTGTGACGCTGCACAATTCATGAAACTGAAGCACCAATATTTTCAACAGTTGTTGGAAGCTTTGTGGGTTTCCTTAGTTTTTTTGTATCATCTGTTCTTTAAGCACAGTTGCTCGAATGCATTATCTCATCATAATATCTTTGGTCAGAGGCAATGTGGAACTGCAAGCCCGTTCATTCCACCATCAACGTACGAAGTCCAATACGTCTTCGCCTTGAAGTTGCGATGTCTTTTGAAGTAATTCTTTTGATATTCTTACATCATATCTATAATATCGCATCACGAACCTTTCTTTCATATCTTGCCAACCCGTAATTGTTCTATCTAGCAGAGTGAAATACCAGGCCATGGCACTGCCCGAGGTGGCCAGTAATATACTAAATTTCACAGTAAATACTCATGAGAAATGTTACCTCTGAAATAAGCGGCCCTTTCATAATTTACCAAATGCTCTATTGGTGATTGGATCCCTCCTTTGAAGAGTGTAAATTTAGGGAAACCTAGAATCCATTCCTCTTTGCAGGAAGTTGTGTATTGTAATGGATTGGTCCGAGTAGCACTTAACATTTACCTGACTTTATCAGCATGCGAGTCGCTGAAGAAATGTACCACTTCTTGCTCTCTGTTTATTTCGGGCCCCATTATTACGATCTCTTTCATCAGATTGAATATAGTATATGGTTTATATCTATCTAGGGCCTTCATTCCCATACTTTCGGGACATGACCCGGCTATCTCTATCTCCGTATGTTTAAGTGATTTGTACGAGATTGTTATTGCATTTCTCCACTTCATCAGCTCTGTCAGAGGAACTGCCCTTCGTGGTACCCAAAATCTTAATATGAACAATTCACGAAACTGTTCACATGTTGATACTTCTCGCAGGATTCCTGATTCATATCATTCTTCGATTGTTCTTACAATGTAGCCTTGAATTGCTTTATCATCTGCTCCTTGTTGATTTTTTGGTGATCACAATATCTCTCATATCAAAGCAAATGATGAGAGGTGAATCGTGTATAAAAAATAATGTCGTCTCGATGTTTGAGGCCTTACGTGGCTTGCGATGTCTTGGCAATCGACAGGCAGCTTTTGCCTTTAACACGGTACTGATTCTTTTCTGTTTCTGACTTTCTTCCGATGCGACAGTTGCGGTCATTCATTATGCAAACTGTGTTTCCCATTCCTCAACTTCTAGACTAAATTGTCCTAAGAGGAGTACTGAAGATGATTCATGCTGTTGTTTCATGCTTACTGCAGACACGACATTTGTAATTGCCTTCTTCCCTTTATCTCTCTCTTTCCCAATGACTATTTCTCCTCCGTTGATCATTCTTTGGAGAAATAACCTTGATAGAGTAACATCAATGAGTAGTATGTCCTATTATGTGATGATAGTGGCAATAGTATGTCTTCTGTTTTATCCGCTTCTTTTGACCATTTTAATGGCGGTAATTCGATGGTTCCTTCTGCGACCAATTGATTCATCATAGGGACAATATCCTCATTTGAGAAAGAGTAATCTTCCTGACAGTTGAACCATCGATACCTTTTATCAGCTAGCTCATTGGCAGAATAGCTTTTCTTTTCTCTCCTGTCGTCTCTTGGTTTACTCCAAAATTCTTCTTTGCTCTTACCCTTATCCGTGACATTTGCCGAAGACTTGCTAGCTGTTGAGTTACCATTTTATACATTTTCTAGCCTATTACATCACATTACATGCATGGTTTGTATGCTTAAAAAGACCCATCTAATGCTTGTTTTGTGTCTGTAGGAATGAGAGAGAGAGAGAAGCCATGAATTTGTTGTTAAAAGGGTCCTTTAGAACTACATTGAAGACATTCAAAAGAAGCCCTAAAGAATGATGTCAGAAAGACCTGAATCGGCCAGAAGAAAAGAGGAATTCAACATTCATATCAGAAGGCCATCGGGCGCTCGACCATCACATGGTCGGGCGCCCAAAATTGGGAGAATTCTGCTGAACCCGCTAGACAAATCTAGACCTAACTAGGCGCCCGACCGAAACATGGTCGAGCACCCGATATTCAAGTGGATTTTATAAAAAACGCGCTGGATTAAATTAAAGTATGGTTGGGCGCCCGACCAACACCTAACCGAGCGCCCGATCAGCGTGTTGAACCTCCAATTTATACATTGCATTGCCCAATACATCACATTATATGCACGGTTTTCATGCTCAAAAGGCCTATCTAATGCATGTTTTGTGATTTCAGGGATGAGAGCGGACTTCACCAAATTTGAGACTAAAAAGGGCCATTTGAAGCCATTGGATGAAGAAGAAAGAAGGACCAAAGAAAGTAGAAAGAGAGGAGAAGAAAGGAAGAGAGAAGAAAAAGGAGAAAAGCAGAAACAGAGGTGTTAGTAATTAGAAAAAAGAGGGGAAAGATAAGAACTACTCGTCAGCAGTCCTTCTTTCTTTTTCTTTCGTGTTTCTTTTATTCTGGGGGAATTCTGAGTATAGAGACATTCATAGACAATCATAAGCAATCACAAAGTGTACACAAGAGAGAGATATCGCAAGGACGAATTTTATTCCAGAGATTCTGAGATCTTTTACATTCCAGGCTGTGATACTGGTCATGAGCCTTTAATTACATCAACGGTTGATCACCCTTGATTGGAAGGCAAAAGACTAATTCGCCGGGGATTATGGTCTTGAGTTCATGGTCGTAGAGACCTTTGTTTTTTTGTTATGGACTGAGCCACATTTATTAGACACGCCGGATGTCTATGTCCCATTTTCTTTAGGACTGTCCGGGTTGAGAGACTGTCAGGATTCGAGTGGTGCAACTAGGGGCCCGCGCCTGTTACTGTGAACAGGTGACCGCTGGAATACACGATCCTCGAATGTTGGTCGGCATGACCCAAGGCCCGCGCCCGTACTTTTATGACGGGTGACCTTAGGAAAGCACTCCGCAACGTTCCCGAACGAGGGTTTTAATCGAGTGGTGCAACTCTGGGCCCGCGCCTGTTACTGTGAACAGGTGACCGCTGGAATACACGAACCTCGAAATGTTGGTCGGCATAACCTAAAGCCCGCGCCCGTATTTTTATGACGGGTGACCTTAGGAAAGCAATCCACAACTACCTCATCAGCTCAACCGACGGACCCGTTGTCGATGGGTAGGGCATCGACTGTCTTTTTCATAGTGGCGGTCCATAGCAAGATGTTTCAAGCTTATTTAGAACTCTTTGTTTGTGGTTTCTCGTGGTAACCATAACCCCTTAGGTTTAGCCTCGGACCTTTATCCGGGATGAATAGAGCTTTGTTCAGTAAAGTAAATGTGTTTCTTCTGGAGTCGGGCGACTCGTCTTCGAGAACACTCTTTCTTCTGAGTATTTTCAGTGATCTATTTGGGATCAAGTAGGCTTTGTCGAGCCAAGATCTTTTGAGGATTCAAATTCAATGGGCTGGATCAGCTATCTCCGATGCCTGTAAGTGGCTAAGTATAAGGTCCGATGGGTACCCACATATGCCAATTTCTTATGAATAATGGGGATCGGTGCCCCGTGAATGCTTGAACCGGCTATTGGATAGCCTGAGTACTTCAGCTTTGCCTCGGCGTCTTTGAGATCGCGGTTGATTTCATCTGGCATCAGTCAATTTTCAAGCCAACAGGGCACTTCCCAGGGCTGAAATTGACTAAGTAGTGGACCTGTTTGCGGTCTGATTAGAGTAGTCGATGAATATTATCGATAACCGTCTTTGAACAGGGGTGGATTACGTCCACGAAGATTGCGGTGTGATCGCATTTCGATTTGCTTAGCAAAAGTCAATTTTCGGGCCAATAGGGCACTTCCCAGGGCTGAAAATGACTAAATAATGGACCTGTCTGCGGTCTAATCAGGGAAATCGATGAATCTTATCGATGACCGACTTGGAACAGGGGTGGATTATGTCCACGAAGATCGCGGTGCGATCGCGTTCCGATTTGCTTAGCAGAAGTCGATTTCCGGGCCAACAGGACACTTCCCAGGGCTGAAAATGACTAAGTAGCGGGCCTGCCGACCAGTTGATTAGGGTATTCGAGGGTCCTGAGATCGGATAACCTCGTCGCGGTGCATGATTATGGTGTATCATGTCATGTAGAAGAAAAGTTTCCCTCTCAGGCTCGTTCCAATTCCGCCCAATTCTACTCGTTTTAGGCCGTTTTCGGCTCTTTCGGAAGGATTTTCGAGGCCGCCAAATTGGCTAAGTGTTGGTTATTTTGGAAAAAAACACTGAATTGGGCAATTTATCATTGACCGCTGGAGAATCTGATCCGGTGGATGGATAGATCTCGTCGAGACACATCCAGGAGAGGCAGTTTCATCAAAATCCGATCTCGGACGAAGGCGGGCCGTGCGACGGAAGGTCCACTCCTCCCATCAGCGTCCAGGCGCATGGGGGAGTGTGTACACGCGCATGTGGCCATTTTACAAGCGCATGTGGTGTTGCATCATCTGTCAAGCGCATGTGGTCATCATCCGGGCGCATGTGCCCATTTTGCACAAAAAACAGATGAAGGAGAGGTGTTCCGGGCGCATGTGGCAGTGCACATGCTCCTGGAGCCAAAGAGTAGGTGCATGTCTCTCCCGGACTTAGAGAAAATTCAGATTTTTCCGGCCATAAAAGCCGGCGCATGTGAGGAAAAAAGCCAGCGCATGTGGGGGATATGCCGGCGCATGTGCCTAGCACTTAGAAAATTTCAGGATTTTCTTCCTGAACTTGGGATTCCGGTGAGGAAATGCCTTTCCGGCGAGGGAATCCACTCCGGCTAAGGCATCCGGCGAGGGGAGAGAAAGTAAGCGCATGTGGTGCTTACATCACTCTGAGGTCGGCGGGGGATGATCTCGTGCTGATGAATGAAATGACTTTACTATTTATAAGGGATAATCGGGTTCGGGTCCAATCCGGCGGATATTTCCCGGCGCATGTGGTAGAAAACAGTGTCAGGCGCATGTGGTTGGAGGCCAGGCACATGTCCTTTACCGGCGCTTTTCGAAAAGTGTTCAATTCACTTCCTTTCGCTGATAGAGTGCAAGCGCAAGTGGTTGGAGGCCAGGCGCATGTGGTTGGAGGCCAGGCGCATATGCTTTGCCGGCGCTTTCCCACTACTTAGCCAAATTTTCAGGATTCCAGCACTTAGAAAATTTCAGCATTTCAGCTCCGACGAGGGACCTTCAAAGGACAGCTACCTTTTCTAGACATGCACTCACTGTCCCTAAGCCACTTTTAGGCTAGGATTGACCTCCTGAATGAACGGGGTGGGGTGTGGAAGTCCAGATGTTGCTAATTTTGGTACTTCCTTCCTAATTTGGAGCCTTCAGGTCGGCTTGTCGTATAGGAACGTTGTTCCGGGGAGTGCGCGCATAGAAATACGCATCGTAATGACTTTAAACTTGCTATTTAAGGGTTTTGGGGCGCTCTGGATCATTTGGCGGTGAAGCGCACGTCCAGTTCCACTCTGAAATGGTAGCTGTAGGCTTACGGACCCTTTTTGGTCAGCTCCAAACGGGGATAAAACGCATTTCGAGGTGCGCAGGTAAAAATATGCACCGGATGACTTTGAAACTTGCAGGTTAAGGGTTTTAGGACATTTTGGATCATTTGGCGGTGAAGCGTATGTCCAGTTCCGCTCTGAAATAGTAGCTGTAGGCTTACGGACCCTTTTGGTCAGTTTTGGGCAGGGACGAAACGCATTTCGAGGTGCGCAGGTAAAAATATGTACTGGATGACTTTGAAACTTGCAGGTTAAGAGTTTTAGGACATTTCGAATCATTTGGTGGTAAAGCGCATGTCCAGTTCAGCTCCGAAATGCTATTTATGAATTTTGGTCGCTACCAAGCGATCAGGGTTGTGTAGGCATTTTCGGGGCTCTCCCGGCCTCGAAACTTATCCAAATCATTGTCAATAGACCACGGGATGTTGTTTTACAATGGGTGTAAATTTGAGCCCCAACAAGAGGTTAAGACTGGTCGTGCGACCGGTCGTCCATCGCCAGGACTGGTCGTCCTACCGGTCCGATTATGCACAGAAGGGAACATTTCAGAGAAGGTCACTGGACCATTCACGACCGGTCGTCCGATGCCCAGACCGGTCGTGCGACCGGTCCTTCAATTAAAATTTAAAGACGAAATTTTGAAAAAACTCGCTGGACTGTTTTTGGATGTTTTGCGACCGGTCGTGCGACCGGTCGTCAGGGAGCTCAGACCGGTCATGCGACCGGTCGTCTACGTAATGAAGCTTCTCTGTGAAGCTCCAAAATTTTTTGCGCAATGCGTAACCTTACGCAATTTCTGGATGTTTCCGACGCAAGGGGCTTCCACACTATAAAATGACACTTAGGGGCTCTTCCTAGGTCATCATAGAAGCCAAGGAAGGTCGTGGGAGAGGACGGAAGTCGTCGTGGAGCATCAGCAACCTCCAATTTCCAATTTTTCTAGTTTTTATGCTTCTTATTTGAGTTCTAGTTGTAGTATGACAATGCTCGGCTAGAATCTCTCAGCTAAGGCTGAGATGTGAAGCTTGTAGTTAATTTCATGTTTGATTCAGTTTAATTTAAGTAATTTCAATTCAAGTTTGGATTTTTATTTATTTTAGTCCCTTAAGTTGGTAGTTTGAGATGTTTTATGAGAGTTCATGTGCTCCGGACATGAATTCCTTGCAATTCTCTGAGATTGTCATATGATGCTTGTTTAGATTCGAATTATAGTAATCCTTGAGCAGGCCATAGTCCATAGGCATGGCTGTTACTCCGAAGGCTATGATTTTGAATTCTACATTGATTGAATGGGACTAGAACTTGGAAGTTCAACTTGAATGGGATTGAATGTGTGTGAATGCTTTATTTTCCAACTAGATGAGAGATAGGACTTCAAATCTAGTTGTGCTCTTTACTTGGATTGATTGGATTGACATGAGATTGCTACAAGTGGATCCTTGAATGCCTTAGTACTTTAAATTACTGATTTTCCATTAAGTTTCTGTTTTAGTTTAATTACTCAATTGAATCTTATTTCTTGCAAAACTGAGTTGCTGGAATAGTTTGAAAGTTGTTTCTAATTCCCTGTGGATCGACCTCGGTCTTACCGAGTTTTATTACTACATTGCAGCCTTGCACTTGAGGCGAGAAAACACAACGCCCGACGACCGACATAAGTGTGTAAATTGTTACACAATCCGAGGCGGTTCGTGATTTTTCCTATAAAATGACACATTCACATCCTTGCTAAGGTATCCTCGAAGAGTTCTAAGTTCATGGGGAGCAAGGGAGATCATTGTGGAGCGACCGTAAGTCCTCCAACTAGGGTTTTTTTCTAGCTTTTCTAGTTTTTATGTCTTTTTCATTGAGTTCTAGTTGTAATATGACAATGCTCAGCTAGAATCTCTCAGCTAGGGCTTAGAGGTGAAGCTTGTAGCCAATTTCATGTTCAATTTAGTTTGATTCAAGTAGTTTTACTTCAAGTTTGGATTTTGAATGTTCTAGTTTGAACAAAGTTAATATTTTTAGATGTTTTATGAGAGTTCATGTGCTTCGGACATGAATTCGTCACAATTCTCTGAGATTATCATGTTTGGGTTGATTAGATTCAAATTATGGTAACCCTTGAGCATGTCATTGTCCATAGGCATGGCTGTTACTCCGAAGGCTATGATTTCGAATGCTATGTGATTGAATAGGATTAGAACTTGAAAGTTGAATTCAAGTGGGATTGAATGCGCTTCAATGATTTATTTTCCAACTAGATGAGAGATAGAACTTCGAATCTAGTTTTGTTTATGCTTGGATTGAATAAATTAACATGGGATTACTGCAAGTGGATCCTTGAAAGCCTTAGTTCCTTTTAATTATAAATTTTTACAAATTACTGTTTTAAGTTAGTTTATGAATTTGAAATCTTTAATTCATTGAATTTAAAGTTGCTAGAACAGCTTGAATTGGTTTACCTAATTCCCTGTGGATCAACCTCGGTCTTATCGAGTTATTACTACATCGTATGCCTTGCGCTTGAGGCTAGCGAACAAGTTTTTGGCTCCATTGCAAGGGATTTTAGATAAACGATTCTAGATTGTTATAGTGGCTGTAGAAGTAAAAGTAGATAGTTTATTTTCTGATTTCCTAGAACTAACAAGTTGTTTTGTTTTGTAGGAATTCTTCCATAGTTCAAGCGAATCGGATAATATCCTTCTAACTTAGTGCTTTTTACAGATGTTTAGATTTTTAGATTTTGTTTTTGACTTAGGATTAGTTTAGATCTTAGTTGTGTGGTTTATGTCCCGTTGGGAACGTGACCACACCAATTGTCTCCAATCCGAAGGTGGTCTAATTGGGCTCCTATCAGTCCATAGACAAGTCCGAAAATACCAAGAGCTTTGTGATAGTTTGGGGAGTATGGATCAAACACCTTTAAGGAATCCTCCCCCCTACTCCAACTACAAACGCAAATCAAGAGGGAGTAAGAGAAATGAGGTATACAATGTTCCTCCAATGAGATCTTTACGAGACTACCTATAATCGGCCTGTATAATTACACCCTCATGTGTGGTCTTATCACAAACTGGGGGAAACATTGATATAAAGCCGGGTGTGATTCAACTTTTGCCAAAGTTCCATGGGCTAGACTTTGAAAGCCCATATTTACACTTAAAGGAATTTGAAGAAGTGGTGGCTACTTTGCAATATGCTAATGTTTCAGAAGATGCCATTAAACTTAAACTTTTTCCCTTTTCCTTGAAAGAAAGAGCCAAGATTTGGCTCCTCTCTCTTACACCACACTCGATAGGGTCATGGAATGAGATGACCCAGGAATTCTTGAAAAAGTTCTTCCCGGCTCATAAAACAAATACCCTTCGAAGAGCCATAATGAACTTTTCGATTAAAGAGAATGAGTCATTCTTCCAATTTTGGGAAAGGTTTAAGGACCTCCTACTTGCTTGCCCACATCACAGCTACGAAAGCTGGCGAATTATAAACTTCTTCAATGATGGATTAAGTTCCAACATGCGCCAATTCGTAGAAATGATGTGCAATGGTGAGTTTATGAATAAAAATCCAGATGAGGCTTGGAGTTACTTAGACATGTTGGCCGAGAATGCACAATCATGGGATACTTTGGACAAATCCAGTAATCTCAAGACTCCTCAACAAAAGGACAAAGGAGGCATCTACATCCTTAAAGAGGAAGATGATGTAAATGCAAGTGTTGAACCTCCAATTTATACATTTGCCAACCCATTACATCACATTATATGCATGGTTTTCATGTTTAAAAGGCCCATCTAATGCATGTTTTGTGATTGTAGGAATGAGAGTGAACTTCACCCAATTGGAGACCAAAAGACCAAGTTTAGGAGCCTTTGATGAAGGTCCAAGGTGGACCAAAGAAAGAAGAAAGCAAAGAGAGAGGAAGGAGAGAAGAAAAGAAAGAACAAAAACTGCAAAAACTGGGTCCGACCGGTCTACACCGGTTGGCTACACTCCCTGGGCACCTGCCAGACAGGTATAGACCGGTCAAGACTGGTCGGCCAGCCCTGTCCGACCGGTCAAGACCGGTCGGCCATGAAATTTTACACTTCCAGATTTCAGGCAGCAAGCTATTCCCGTTTTTAGATTTTCAGAACAGTTTTCTGGGATGATCTTGATGATATTTAGAAATCCAACACATCCATGTCGAAGAGGAGCTTGACGCCGAACTAACCCAAGTGGTTTCGTGTCGATCGGAGCTACGGATTGATCGTGGTGGCCAAAACAATACGAACTGTCCAGAAAGTTCCAGATTTCGCTGTTCAACTCTGGGCCGATCCAGGTGATCCATCATTGATGATATGAAGAATCTACTTTGACCATATTTTAGATCACATCCATATGTGAATAACCCAAAAAGTTTCAGATCAAAAGGATGTGTGGTTTGATCGTACCGGTTGAAGAAAGATGGACCATCCAGAAAGATCCAACTGCGCAGAGTTTATAAAAGCCCTAATTGTTCTAATTTTCGAACCATATTTTGGGATTGTTTTGGACAATCTAATCCATCTATCATGAAGAGGAGGAAGTTTTCTACCAATGTTCAAAATTTGAGATCAATCCGACCTCTGTACACTCCGGAGCGTTGAAAGCAAGATGACTGGTTCTGAAGGTACCCGAAGTGCGCGATTTTGAGAGGCGGTCGGTGATATGATTGGTGGGCCCATTCAGAGGATAATCTTGGAAATCTAAATCATCTATGAGGAAGATCACATTACAAGGAAGCAACAAATCAAATTTTAAGGCAATCCGACCATTGGTTAAGCCGTACCAAGCGAAACAAATTCTGCTATGTTGTTGTACTATTGCTGCACTATAAAAGGAGGTGCTCTCTTCTATTCCAAATCAACCAAGGACGTGGGAAGCAAGGAGTTCAAGTCCCAGGAGGCTACCTAGCCTCCTCCAGCTAGTTTTTCTTCCTTTTCTTAGTTCTAGTTCTAGTTTTAATATGCTTTTCCTTAGTTAACCTCTTAGCTAGAGCTAGAGGTGAAATTTGTAGTTGGTTCCAATGCTTTAATTCTTTTATTTCAAGTACCTTTTTCTTAATTTTGGATTTTGAAGTTCTAGTTTGAATAAAGTTTGGTTTTTTAGAAGTTTTGTGAGAGTTTGTGTGCTCCGGACATAAGCTCCTTGCAATTCTCTAAGATTACCATGATTGGGTTGTTTGAATTCGAATTGTAGTAACCCTTGAGCATGCCATAGTCCATAGGCATGGCTGTTACTCCGAAGGCTACAAGTTCAAGTTCTATGTGCTCCATTAGAACTAGAAATCTGATTTCCAGATTTAAGTGGGACTATTTGTGCTTGAATGTTATATCTTCCAATTAGATGAGAGATAGGACTTTGATTCTAATTGTGTTGTACTTGGATGAATGGATTGGCATTGGACTACTACAAGTGGATCCTTGATGCTCTAGTTCTTCTTATTTTCAGATTTTCCTATTTCATGTGAAAAACTACTTTCTTAAACTTCTTAGATTCTAGTTATTAGAGTACTTGGAATTGTTTACCTCTTTCCCCGTGGATCGACCTCGGTCTTACCGAGATTTATTACTACATCGCAGCCTTACACTTGAGGCGAGCGAACAGCAAGGCTAGCCAACCTCACAAGGAAGATCGAGGCCATGGAATTTAGTAAGAGTGGAGTTTCAAAGACCAATGAAGCTATTGAGAACATATGTGGAATTTGTGCCACTAATATACACGCTACGCAAGATTGTCTTACAATTCCTGCATTTCAAGAGGTGTTACAAGAACATGCAAATGCCACATATGGATATCAACAATCCTTCAATGGACCAGTAGGTAACACGTACAACTCCACTTGGAAGAACCACCCAAATTTCAGTTGGAAGAATACTCCCACTGGCAATCCTACCAACTCTCAAGGAGGGTCACCCATGCAAAATATGGCCCCACCTCAATTCTGAATAGAGGATACTTTAAAGGCGTTCATGTAAGGGCAAATGCAAATCAATCAATAAAATCAGCAAATGTTCAAAGAGCTTAAAGTCTCGATCGATGAGATTAAGGGACGCTTGAATGCTAGGGAAGGGACCTTTCCGACCCAACCTCAGCCCAATCCAAAATAAGTACATGAAGTAAGCATCCCTAATCTCCCCAACCAACATGTGGAGTAAGCCAAATCCATCACCACTTTTAGAAATGGTAAGCAAATTGACAAATCTATTCCAGTGAAGGCCGACAAGCCTAATGATCCGGTAAATTCTGAGGATGAGGATGGATTTAACTCAGCCCCACAAGAAACAGAACGCGTTTACAAGCCCATAGCACCATTCCCTTCAAGATTGGCTGCTCCAAAATCTCTTCCAAACTCTCATGATATTTTAGAGATTTTCAGACAAGTCAAGATAAACATTCCATTGCTTGATGCCATTAAATAAATCCCCTCTTATGCCAAGTTTCTAAAGGACCTATGCACAACCAAATGTAAATATAATGTGCAACAAAAGGCCTTTTTGAATGAGCAAGTGAGTGCCATTCTCACTCAAAAGACCCCCCCCCCCCTCCCCCCCCCCCCCCCAAAAAAAAAAAAAAAATCAAGGATCCCGGTAGCCCCACAATTTCATACATCATTGGTGACTACCGGATTGAACGTGCATTACTAGACTTGGGGGCAAGCGTAAACTTGATCCCGTACTTGGTATACAAGCAATTGGGTCTTGGTAAATTAAAACCCACCAAAACCACATTATAACTCGCTAATAGATCTATCCTTGTACCAGAGGGATAGTTGAGGATATTCTAGTCCAAGTTGACAAATTCTACTACCTGGTGGATTTTATCGTCTTGGACACACAACCGGTTCTAAATGCTAGCACTCAAATCCGGTGATTTTAGGCCGCCCATTCCTTGCTACATCAAACGCAATCATAAATTGCCGGAATGGGGTGATGCAATTATCTTTTGGGAACATGACATTAGAGGTGAATGTGTTCCACTTGGGCAAAAGGCATAGGGATGTTGATGACGATGAGTTCTTCGAGGTAAACATGCTCAAATCTTTTGAAGAAGAAGAGTTGCTCCAACTTGAACCACTAGAAAGCTTGAAGACATGCTGGGCACATTTTGAGGATTCCTAAGACCCCATCATTAGTGAAATTGTGCAAGCATTGAATGTTGAGAAACCGGTAGTTGGTACTAGCCGGTGGAGGCCCCATTTTGAAAGATTGCCACCAACCACATCAAGGCAACCATCAAATCGCCGAAGCTTGACCTTAAACCATTGCCATCTGAGCTGAAATATGTATATTTAGGTCAAGAAGAAACATTCTTAGCTGTCATTGCCTCTCACTTAGGAAAAGACTAAGAGCTCAAGTTGATTGAGCTACTCAAAGAACATAGGGGAGCCATAGGTTGGACAATAGCGGACCTCAAGGGGATAGACTCTTCAGTCTGTACTCACCGTATATACCTCGAAGAGAATGTGAAAATTACTAGACAACCTCAAAGAAGGTTAAATCCAAACATGATGGAGGTTGCAAAGTCGAGGTGTTAAAGCTACTAGATGTGGGTATCATCTACCCCATCTCGGATAGCCAATGGGTGAGTCCTACCCAAGTTGTCCCTAAGAAGTCCGGTATTACCATTGTTGAGAACGCCAACAATGAGCTTATACTGACTAGAGTGACCACCGGTTGGCAAATGTGCATAGATTATAAAAAAAACTAAACACGGTCACTAGGAAGGACCACTTCCCTCTCTATTCATGGATCAAATTTTGGAGAGGTTAGCGGGTCGCTCCTATTATTCCTTCCTAGATGGCTATTCCGGCTACAACCAAATTGAGATAGCCCCGGAAGACCAAGAGACCACTACCTTTACATGCCCGTTTGGTACCTTCACATATTGAAGGATGCCATTTGGACTATGTAATGCACCCGCCACATTCCAACGATGCATGTTGAGTATTTTCTTAGACATGGTGGGTGAGTTTCTTGAGGTATTCGTGGACGATTTCTTTATTTTCGGTTGTACTTTCGAGGAGTGCCTAAATCACTTGAAGTTGGTCTTGATAAGGTGCGAGGAGAAGAACCTCATTTTGAACTGGAAAAAGTGCCATTTTATGGTAGAGAGACGAATAGTCCTTGGACATATCATCTCGTCTAATGGAATAGAGGTACATCAGGCCAAAATTGATATAATTTCCAATCTACCATCACTCAAAAGCATACGCGATGTGCGGTCCTTGGACACGCCGACTTCTATAGAAGGTTCATTAAGGATTTCAGTCATATTTCTAGGCCTTTATGCAACCTTCTCCAAAAGGAGAACCAATTCGAGTGGATTGCCAATTGTTAATTAGCTTTTTCAAAGCTAAGAGACATGTTGACAACCGCTCCTATTATGCGACCACCAGATTGGTCCATTCCTTTTGAGTTGATGTGCGATGCGAGTGATTATGCTATTGGGGCGGTTTTAGGACAACGGAAGGACAAGAAGCCCCACGTTATTTACTATGCAAGTAGGACCCTAAACCCTGCCCAAGTCAATTACTCGACTACGGAGAAGGAGCTCCTAGCCATTGTTTTTACCTTGGACAAGTTCAGGGCGTACTTGATAGGATCCAAGGTCATAGTTTACATGGACAATGCGGCGCTGAAATACCTTCTTTTTAAGAAGGATGCGAAGCTCTGTTTGCTTAGATGGATCCTACTCCTTCAAGAATTTGACTTAGAGATCAAGCACAAGAAAGGAGTAGAGAACGTGACTGGCGGACCATCTATCCTGCCTAGTTTTACCGAGTTCCATTGACGAGTCACCTATTGAGGACTCATTCCCTGATGAGCAACTCTTTGTTGCTATGCATCCACCATGGTACGCTGACATAGCCAATTATCTTTCCATAGGTGCAATGCCGATTCATTGGACTGCGCAGGACAAACGAAAATTTCTAAGGGAAGTACGCAGATTTTTTTGGGATGAACCGTTATTGTTTAAATATTGCCCAGATCAAACAATTAGGAGATGTGTCCTTGATGATGAATAGAATTTCGTCATCTCCTTTTGTCATAATCAAGCGTGTGGTGGTCACTTTTCCGCCAAGAAAACCACTGCAAAAATTTTGCAGTGTGGTTTTTATTGGCCCACTCTATTTAGAGACACCTATGAGTTTTACAAAGCGTGCGAGCGTTGCCAGAAGCTAGGAGAGTTGTCCCGTCGGAATATGATCCCCCTTACCCCAATTCAACATCTTAATGGGGCATCGATTTCATGAGACCATTCCCCTCATCTTTCGGTCATGTCTATATATTACTCGCCTTAGACTATGTGTTCAAGTGGATAGAAGCGATTCCATGTAAAACTAACGATCATCATACGGTTCTGAAGTTCCTTAAAGAAAACATCTTGTCTAGATTTGGAACACCTCGAGCCATCATTAGTGATGGTGGTTCTCACTTTTGCAACAGGTCGTTTGAAGCATTAATGAAGGAATATGGCATTAGGCATAAAGCGAGTACCCTTACCACCCACAGGTAAGTGGGCAGGCTGAAATTTCCAATAGGAAAATCAAACAGATTTTGGAAAAGACAGTGAGGCCGGATTGCAAAGATTGGTCACTGAGATTTGATGATGCTCTTTGGGCTTACCGTACAACGTACAAGACCCCTATTGAAATGTCCCCCTATAGACTTGTTTATGGGAAAGCTTGTCACTTGCTTATGGAGATTGAACACAAAGCCTATTGGGCAATTTGGGCATTAAACTTTGACGTTGACATGGCTAACTTGCTTCGTAAACTCCAATTAAATGAGCTTGATGTTGAACCTCCAATTCATTCATAATATAGCCCATTACATCACATTATATGCATGGTTTGCATGTTTAAAACGCCCATCTAATGCATGTTTTTTAATTGTAGGAATGAGAGCGACTTCGTCTAATTGGAGACCGAAAGGAGCATATTTAGGAGCCCTTGAATGAAGCCCAAGGTAGACCAAAGAAGGAAGAAGAAAGAGGGAGAAAAGAGAAGAAGTAAAGGAAGAAAAAAAATGGAAAGAACAAGTCTGATCGGTCATGACCGGTCGGCCAAGGGAGCCACGACCAGTCCTGACTGGTCGGCCATCAGGTCGGCCACCTTAGAGACTCACTGGACCAAGGACCAGTCTGGTTCGACCGGTCAAGACCGGTCGACCAACGGGTCGGCCATCTCTTTGTACCCCCTGGACTCCTAACAGACCAGTCCGAATGGTCACGATCGGTCAGACAGCCTAGTCCGACCGGTCACGACCAGTTGGCCATGCGAAAATAGAGTTTCTATTTTGAAATTCTGAATTTTTCTGCGGAAGTGCGTAATGCTACACAAATTCTGGAAGATCCCGACGCGGTAGAGCTTTCCCACTATAAAAGGACACCTAGGGTCTCTTCCTAAGGCATCAGAGAAGCTGAGGAACTTTGTGAGAGGTGACGAGAGCCATCGTGGAGCATTTGCAACCCTCCCAACTCCGGGTTTTTTTTATGCTTTTTAGTTTTTCTTTGAGTTCTAGTTGTAGTATGACAATGCTCAGCTAGAATCTCTCAGCTAGGGCTAAGAGGTGAAGCTTGTAGCCAATTTCATATTTAATTCAGTTTGATTCAAGTAGTTTCACTTTAAAGTTTGAATTTTGAATGTTCTAGTTCATATAAAGTTGATATTTTTAGAAGTTTTATGAGAGTTCATGTGCTTTGGACATGGATTCCTTGCAATTCTCTGAGATTATCATGTTTTGCTTGATTAGATTTGAATTATGGTAACCCTTGAGCATGCCATACTCCATAGGCATGCTATTACTCTGAAGGCTATGATTTCGAATGCTATGTGATTGAATGAGACTAGAACTTGGAGTTCAACTTAAGTGGGATTGAATGTGTTTAATGCTTTAGCTTCCAACTAGATGAGAGATAGAACTTCAAATCTAGTTGTGTTTTATGCTTGGATTGATTGGATTGACATGGGATTGCTACAAGTGGATCCTTGAAAGCCTTAGTTCCTTTAATTACTGTTTTTCTTAAGTTACTATTTTAACATCATTCTCTCAATTGAATCTCTTAATTACTGCAATCCTAGTTGTTGGAATAGTTTAGAAGTTGTTTTCTAATTCCCTGTGGATCGACTTCGGTCTTACCGAGATTTATTACTACATTGCAGCCTTGTACTTGAGGCGAGCAAACACTTGATGAAATCCGGAACGATGCTTATGAGAACTCGAGGATTTATAAGAGTAGAATGAAGGCCTTTCATGACAAACACATCTTCAGGAATTCTTTCTGTGAAGGTAAAAAAGTGCTCCTGTATAATTCCCAACTTCATCTTTTTTCGAGAAAATTGAAATCTCGATGGACCGGCCCGTATATTGTTAAAGAAGTTTTTCCTCATAGGCTGTCGAGATAGAGAATGCAGCAAATGGTAACTATTTTAAAGTGAATGGACAACGCCTTAAACCATTTGTTGAGAAATTTGATTCAGAGGACATGTCCATCACTCTGAATGATCCTGTATATCAGGATGATTGATCTCCTAGTCTGACAGAGGTTTAGAGTAGATTAGGATTAGTTTGTTTTTCTGTTTTTAAGTGCTTTAGTAGATTTTGATACCGGGGGTAGACTTACATGATCAACTGTCTCCGGTACTAACGTTCTCACTCTCTTTTATTTTACCATTGCTCTCATGTTCATGCTCATTGCATATCTTTTTACATTGAGGACAATGCAAGATTTGGTTGGGGGGTGAGATGAGATTCTTCATCTAGCAGTTCGTGAACATTTTGAGCATCAGATTCTTAATCTAGCAGTTTGTGGACATTTCGAGCATCATATGTGAATTTGTTTTTCAATTTTTTCTGAAAATTTCAAACTCATTTGGAAAACCTTATTTCTATGCATTCGAGATGATACAAGTATAAGAAAAGGAGATATGAAGTGATGAAGTTGCAAGTCTTGAACTACTCCTAATATAATGGTTTTATATGTGAATTTCCCTATTTATATGATTGATAGAAAATTTGAACGCTTTTACACCTAGTTCACATTACACGATTTTCGTGGGTTGAAAGAATTTTGTGATTTGTGGATTGACTAGACTTAGATTTGAGGTGTTGAGGAACCAAGCTGGGGTACTTTGTCCATCCTTGTCTATGGGAAAATAACGAAAGATATGTATTTCTAAAAATCCTATCTAATGTGTATGAAAAGGAAAGAAGGAAAGAAAATATGGGTATTGTTTACGTCGAATTTGGTAACAGGATCCTCCAGACGTTCACCTTCCTTCAAGCCAGCTCCCTTTCGAACTTGAAAGAACACAAGAGAAAACTAAGGGTGGCCGGCCATTGGCCCTCCGAAGCTTAAGTTACATAGGACATGGTTGTAAAAGCAAACGACGGGATTTGAGACTTAGAGATTGTGTACCTTTTCATTGATAAAATCGTCTATTTATATAGATCCAAGTGATCCAATCTGTTACGCAAGGCGTTAAGATTACTCCTGATATCCGAAGATAAGGTGTTTATCTTGTCGCTCCTTAGATAAGGGAAATGGCTTGATCCAATTAGTCATCTAATCGATTACGTTCCCTGATGGCAATCCCCTGTGGTTCGGAACCATGAATTAAGATAAGCCCAACGTTGGTCCATATGGGCTGCTGGTACTGAAAAGGCGGAGGACGCTCGGGCTCGAAGATAACTTCTCGCATATTTGAGGCGCATAACCTTTTGACGACCACTATTGAGATGCTCGTATATCCAGAAGGGTATTCCATACTTTTCCAATATTCGAGCCTCGACCATAAGGGCTAGGTAGCTCGAGAGTTGTATGTCGTACTGTGAGCCTCGACCATGCGGGCTCGCAGGTCGAATACCATCACAAAGGTGCTCGCATGTCGAATACCATCATAAAGGTGCTCGCATGCCGAATCTTCACTATCTTCAACCACCATAATTTGGCTATAACAGATGCCCCCTAAGTCCTTGCCGCGGAGAAGTCTGAGGAAAGAACTTGCTTACTGGCACGCACAACCGCCTAAATGCCTTTATCGGAGGTAAAGCCGTACGTGATTGGGCTGGCATTAATGAGCACTAGCCTTCCGCAGCTTTTCGACATAGAGGAGGTGAAGAGGCACCCGCCACATATCTATAGAATTAATGACAGTGTCCGTTCGATTGCTGCGCCAAAACGAACAGTCACCACGTGTCACCAAATCTTTGAGGAATGATTTGTTATAAATATACGGAGCCTGCAAGGTTTTTGAAATTTCGTCCAGAGTTCTCGAAAAACCTTTCTTCCTTCTTTGCTTCCTTCTGGTGTAACTCTCTTCCTCTGGTATGATTCTGTTCTTCGATTCTATCTGGTATAACTTCATTCCCTCATTCTCCTTCTCTTCCAGAGTGTTCTTTTCCTCTCTTCTTTTTATCTTTTAAACGTTCATGGCCGGGTATTCTGATGAGGAGACCGTCCCCCTAGGGGATGCTACCCCAGAATCTTCTTCCTCCAACAATGCGAGGGTTCAGGCGGGTTAGTACTCTGCATCCGGGTACCCCTCCATAATGATGGAGGAACGGCTGAGTGAGTTGCGGGAAAGATATCAGGTCCCTGACTCAGTCGTTTTCCGGTTACCCGGAGAGGGAGAAACCCTGAACTCACCTCCCCATGGCTGCGTTGCCCTCTATGAGTATTTCTTCACTCTTGAGGTGTGTCTTCCCTTCCATCCCTTCATTCGTGGTGTACTTCGAAGTTTTAAGATTGCCCTCGGGCAACTTATTATGAATGGCTGGAGGGTAATTCTGAGCTCCTTCGCTCTCTGGGCACAAGCTGGTAATGGGGAGTTAACGGCAGAAGAATTCCTCCAAATGTACTAACTCAAGAAAGCCCCCTCCAGCGAGAGCTGGTACTATCTGTGTTACTGGCACCGGGATAATTTCATCTTGGGAAAGCCCTCTTTGAATTACCCCGGGTGGAGGAAACGCTGGTTTTATGCTTCCGGGAGCTGGGAATCTGATACGGGGTCTGCCGCTAGGGGGCACAACGTGAGCCGGTTTTTCTGTGAAGGTGGGTGTAGTTTCACTCTTCCCAGCCTTACGAGCTGACTTAGAGTTATCTGCTTTTCTCACCTTTGCTCGTATTCGCAGGTGTTCCGATTCTGGGGAAGTCGAACTTAAAAAGAGGAATTCACGAGAAGATCGTGAAAGTTTACAAGTTGCCGGCTCGCGACAAGCATGTCGAGGCTTGTTTGTCAACTTCTCGATTCGCAGCGGCTGGGCTGATATCTCGAGAGGGATTACGATGCCGAATGCTGGGGAGAAGAGAGGGTTGCTGCCTCGCCTAAAGGGCACCAGCTCTAAGAGGCAGAAGAAGACATCTGCCGGTCCCTCTCATCCGTCTAATCGGCCGGGTGAAGATGCTCAAACCCCACTCCCTGAGGCTGTGGTGGCTGCGACAGCGGTTTCTGCACCGGTGGCTCCTCCTGAACCACCGGTCATTGATTTCATCGGCAACTCTTCGAGGAACGACGGGGTAGGATCAAGCTTCCTTCCGGGCGAAGAATCTCGCGGGCCTGAAGATGCTCGCGAGCTGATTCCTGCTCACGAGAAGACCCCTGCCCAAGACGCGAGCCCAACTAGGCTAGTCGTAGCTCAGCCCTCTGGGGTCAGAACGTTCACCGTCCCTAGTCACCTCCACCCAATTTGTAAGTTCCTTTTCGACAACATCACCCCTCAGACTTTCGGCGCCCTCCCCGAACCAAGCCTTGAAAACCTCTTCCTTGACGCGGGAGTGAGGATGGTCCAGGTAAAATGCGCTTTAATTTGACCCCATTTTTGCTTCCTTTGTTAACTTTCAAATACTTATCTCATAACCTTCCTTCTGTCCTACAGGGCTTGGACCTCATCTTGTGAACAAGGCGTGACATCCTTGCCACCCGTCGTATAATAGATGAAGCTGAGGGTAAGAGGGTAGCTTTGGAGAAGGCGATCCACGGAAGGGACCAAGTTATCAAGTCTCGCGAGACCTTGATCGCGAAGATGACCGAGGAGAGAAAAATCCTTATCGAGAAGGTCCAAGCCCTGACTGACAAATATCAGGCTTTGGACTCGAACTTCGCAAACCTTGCAGAGATGAAGGAGAAGGCAGAGAGAGAAAGAGAGATCTTCCATCGGGACAAGATCTCGTTGGAGGAGAACCTCGCGGAAAACAAGTCGCAGCTCAAGGAAGTTAGCGACAATTTGGAAAAAGAGCGCTCCATTCTTGCGCAGCTCAAGGATGACTCGATCCACTGGGAGGAGGAGAGAGTGGCCCTTGTTAAGATGCTTTCTGAAGAGGGGGCCCGAGCCGTCATGGAGTTCCGAACCTCGCAGCTGTACGATGATGAAAGATATGAGTCGTACGATGCTGGTCGCGACTTCACACTATTAGTAGTGCAACAGATGTCCCCATCTTTTGATATGGGAGAATTCGAGAGGTTGCGGCTATTATAGCTGTGGAGGAAAGAGCAGCTGCCGAGAACGAGGTGACTGAGGTCACTCAAGCAGGAGGGGTCTTCGAAGTGGGCCCTGAAGCCGAGAGTGCCGCTCCTCCTCCGACCGATGCGCAAGGATGATCATCTCCCTTCCCTTTTCCTATCTCATGTATCAGTCTTCCCCTTTTTGTTTGTAAACAACTTGACTTTTATAGTCAATGAGATGAATGAAAAACATTTTGATGATATTATTTGCGTTTCTTTTCTCCTTCCTTTGTTCTTTCCTTCTCGTGTACTGAATGCCCTTATACTTAACTCATGAAGCGATGAGTTAGGCTCAATCCGGGGGTCTCGGTGACCATATCTGCGTGGAGATAGACTGATCTATCGATTGAGACTTTGATTCTACCAAGGTAGAAAAATTGGCCAAGAGAATGTGTGTATTCTCTTCGGGGCTATTCAGATCCAATAAAATGGAGTAGCGATCAAAAGACAACCCACCTTTATTTGAATATCGTTCAAACTTACATCGAGTTAAAGGAAATATTGTAGCAAATGTTCCACGTGCCAAGGGCGACGTATGTGTCTTCCTTGCATATCTTCAAGATAATAAGTACTGGGTCGCACAATTTTGATGACTCGATACGGGCCTTCCCAATTTGGATCCAACGAACGAGCATGGATTTCGAGATTCTGTCTAAGAACCAAATCGCCGAGCTGAAAAGCTTTAGGTCGGACCTTGGCGTTTGTTGAGCTCTTAATTATGCATATTCTAACCCCAATTCATCACTCATTGTGCAAGGTTTGTATGGTTTGGAAGCTAATTCAATGCATGTTGTGTGACTACAGGATTGAGGGTGGACTCTACTCAATTGAAGATATAATGAGCTCATTTGGAACTATTCTAATAAAGAAAGAAAGAACTAAAGAAGAAAAGAAAGCAGAAGGAAGAAAGAAAGGAAAAATACAAGAAGAAAAGAGGGTTGACCGGTCGTGACCGGTCGGCCAAGGAAGCCAGACCGGTCAGTGACCGGTCAGCCATGTAGATTTGGCCCCTACTGAAGACGTCCGACCGGTCTTGACCGGTCGGACATATGCTGGAACTTCATGGAAAAGGACCGACCGGTCAAGACCGGTCGGTCATTGCTGCTGTAAGGAGGATGAAAACATCCGACCGGTCTTGACCGGTCGGATAGGCTTGCTGGACTGATGTTCTACTAGGCCCGACCGGTCTTGACCGGTCGGGCATACCTGCTGGAGTGTTTTCACTTGAGGCCGACCGGTCATGACCGGTCGGCCATGCGTACTGAGTTAGAAATTTCTAATTTCATCCCGATTTTCTCTGCGCTGCGTAAGTGTTACGCAAGTTCTCGATTCTTTCGAAGTTGTGGAGCTTCCAGACTATAAAAGGACACCTAGGGATCGTTCCTAGGGCATCCTAGAAGGGTTCAAGCGAGGTTGGAGGCTGTGGAAGTGAAGATTGGAGTTTCACAACTCCTTTTGGTTTGCTTTGCTGTTTTCATGTTTTTAAGAGTTGTTTCATGTTTCCTTGGATCATGAGCAGCTAAACCTCTTAGCTAGGGCTAAGAGGTGAAGCTTGTAGTGTATCCAAGATGTTTTAATTCGTAGTTAAGTCGTTTTCAGTTTGGAATTCATGATTATGAACTAAGGTTTGAAGTTTATACAAGTTTTTAAGTAATTTCTCTTAGTCTTGTGATGACTCATGGATGTTTGGATGAATTACTTATCTTCTTAATTTGTTTGCAACGGTCTAGACCTGTATGATCCGAGGAATTGGAGTGCGCTCTAGTACCAAGCTCTTCATAAAGGGACTTCATGCCAAAGTTCTAGTTTTGGTTGATTATCTGAAATATGTATGGACTGTGCATATAATTTGAATCCAGTTCAAATCATGATCTAGCCTTGTCTTGTGAGAAGACTTGAGGATGGTTATGATTGGGAATTGGACCTATAGAAAAGGTGAATGACCTATGCAATGAGCATGCTCAGATCAGCCTAGAGTTGAGTGAACTTTATGCACAGAACTTACATGTTACAGACTTCTGGTTTAACAGTTCTATCATCCGATTAGATAGACCTGACTGGTGATTCTAGTTGAGAGAATGGGAAACCACAGCGGATTGAACATCGAGGATTGCTACAAGTGAATCCTCGAACCCCTAGTGCCTTCTTATCATTGTTACATTCAATTTAGCTTAAACTGTTAATCACACACATTCTATTCAAACTTTGATTGTTAGCTTCAATAGAAACTTGTGGATGAGTTTGTGACATCCTACATAAGTCCCTGTGGATCGACCTCGGTATTACCGAGTTTATTACTACATCGCAACCCTACACTTGGGGAAGCGAACAAGTTTTTGGCGCCGCTGCAGGGGACCTTGACGGTTTTCACAAATTTTTGAAATTAGTATCTATTTAGGACTCTTTTAGATTATTAGAACTTAGTTTGTTTATTTGATTTTTTTTTTTCAAGGATTTCTAGGAAGCTGAAGAAGATTCAAGGATTTCAAGTGCGAATCAGGTTCTATCCTTCTAAAACCTTACTCTTCTCCTTCTCATAGTCATTCTTATTTTATTCATCTCTTGTAGAGTGGGTGGAGATTCCTTTTGGATCTCTGAAAGGTCGGCCTTTTTGCCACCTGGATTCCTATTGGTCGGCTCTGCCGTCTTGGATCACCTTGTGCTCAGGGATTTCTTTTCTCATCTCTACTCCTCTTTCTCCTTTTTCTGTGCCTTTTCTCAAAAGATTCAAAGAGTGGGTGGGGTGTTCTCTGAACCCCTATTGACCAGGAGAAATTGGTCTCTATCTTTGTTTTTGGCCTAGCCATTGCAAGACACCTTGTGCTTCGGTCTTAGAGAAGAATAAAGAAAAAGAAGGAAGAATTCTTTTTCCTTTCTTTTGTTTCTTATTTTTGATTTTGCATGCCACATTGGGCTCGGGATTCCAATAACCGACTCATAAGTGAAGGGGGGATAGTAGAAGGGATTGATAGAGAGCCACGTGCTAGGAGACATCTAAATTCTCCAATTTTATCTGAAAGTATGGCTACAAATCAACCTAACCCGGTTCAAAATCAAACCGAAACAGGGGAGAATGTGGTTGAGAATGTTCCCCGACCTAGGACTTTACGTGATTTCTTGCAACCTGCAAGAACAAGCACTCCCTCATGCATAGTATTTCCACCAAATGCAGGGAATGTGGATTTGAAACCGGGAGTGATCAATCTTCTCCCTAAATTCCATGGTTTAGACAGTGAAAGTGCCTATCAACACTTTAGGGAGTTTGATGAGGTAATCACCACCATGCACTTTGCAAATGTGACTGAAGATGTAGTAAGACTTAAATTCTTCCCTTTCACTCTTAAGGATAAAGCCAAGGGTTGGCTGTATGCATTAAGGCCAAGATCAATCGGGTCATGGAACGATATGCACAGAGAATTTATAAAAAAATTCTTCCCTACTCACAAAACGAACATGCTTAAGCGCCTTATCATGAACTTTGCCCAAAAGGAGGATGAAACCTTTTCCCAATGTTGGGAGAGATTCAAGGACCTATTAAATGCATGCCCACATCATGGCTATGAAAATTGGCGGATTATAAGTTTTTTCTATGAAGGACTGATTCCATCCATGCGCCAATTTATAGAGATGATGTGTAATGGGGAGTTCATGAATAAGGAAGCTGATGAAGCATGGGATTATCTGGAAGAATTGGCTGAAAGTGCACAATCTTGGGACACACCTAAACCAACAAATTCCAAGATTGGCCAACAAAAGGAAAAGGGAGGAATGTATGTCCTATCAGAAGAAGATAGCATAAGTGCACGGTTGGCTAGCCTTACAAGAAAGGTCGAAGCCATGGAATTAAGGAAAGGGGAAACAATCAACTCCACTGAGGTTGAAACTGTTTGTGGAATTTGTGCTGGAAATCAACATGCTACACCCGATTGTCCCACAATTTCAGCAGTCCAAGGCATCTTACAAGAACAAACAAATGCCATAAACAGTTATCAGCAGCAATATGGTGCTCCAAACTCAAACACGTATAATCCTAATTGGAAGAACCATCCCAACTTCAGTTGGAAGAATGGGCCCAATGCAAATGCAAACAACACTCCAAAAGTATCACTAGAAGAGATGTTGGGTGCATTTGTATCAGTCCAGAATGAGCATAACAAGACAAACTCTCTAAAAATAGATGGGTTCATGCAAGAGCAATTGAAATTCAATCAAAACTCAAACCAAGCCATCAATGAATTGAAAAAACATCTTTGGCTAGAGTTGAAGCTCACCTTAGTGTTAGAGAGAAGGGCACACTCCCTGCCCAACCTCTTCCTAATCCAAGGACCCAATATGAGATACAAGATGCAAGCTCATCCTCCCACCATACGGAACATGTCCAAGCTATCACCACTTTGAGAAGTGGGAAAGAAATTGATAAATCCAATCCGGTGAAGGCCCCCAAGCCTAAGGATCCGGAAATTCCCAAAGAAGATGATAGCCCAAACAATATTCCACAAGAGAAAGAACCGGAAAGACAATACAAGCCGGTTGCCCCATTTCCACAAAGGTTGATTTCACCTAAACCTTTAGATAAAAATCTGGAGATTCTGGAAGTTTTCAAGCAGGTGAAGATCAACATTCCGCTGTTGGATGCAATAAAACAAATACCATCTTATGCCAAACTTTTAAAGGAATTGTGTACAATCAAAAGGAAACATAATGTTCACAACAAAGTGCTTTTGGCTGAGAATTTGAGTGCCATCATCAAACAAGAGGTGCCCCAAAAATACAAAGATCCGGGTAGTCCAACCATATCATGCATCATAGGAGACTACCAGATTAAACAAGCCCTACTCGACTTGGGGGCAAGTGTGAATCTCATTCCATACTCGGTCTATGAACAACTTGGGTTAGGTGAATTGAAACCCACCAAAACCACACTCCAACTTGCTGATAGATCCATCCGGATACCGAGAGGAATGGTAGAGGATGTTCTAGTCCAAGTTGATAAATTCTACTATCCAGTAGATTTTATTGTCTTGGACACACATCCCGTGATAGGCACCGGTACTCAAATTCCTGTCATACTTGGAAGGCCGTTTCTAGCTACCTCAAACGCCATTATCAATTGTAGAAACGGACTGGTACAAATGTCCTTTGGAAATATGACTCTTGAGCTTAATATATTTGAGTTATGCAAACAACCGCGGGAAGTTGATGATGATATCCACGAATTAAACATGATCGAATCATTCGTGGAAGATACAATCCCCTTGTCACTATTTTCCGACCCTTTAGAGGCATTTGTGGCCCATCTCCATGATATGAATGATAATACAACACAAGAGATGGATGCCATTCTAGATGTGATGCTGGTGCGTGAAAATAAAAGATGGAGGGCCCCAATTGAACCTTTGCCTATAAATGAGAACAAGGCCCTCCCATCCAACATTAAGGCACCAAAACTCGACCTAAAACCATTGCCAAGTGAGCTAAAATATGTCTATTTAGGTCGAGATGAGACATATCCAGTGGTGATTTCTTCCCACTTGGATGAGGAACAAGAGAGTAGGCTAATAGCCACTCTATTAGAGCACAAGAGTGCCATCGGATGGACAATTGCGGATCTCAAAGGCATAGACCCACTGATTTGCACTCACCGCATACATCTTGAGGAAAATGCAAAGACATCCCGGCAACCACAAAGACGACTAAATCCAAATATGAAGGATGTGGTTAAGGCCGAAGTGGTGAAACTATTGGATGTAGGTATCATTTACCCAATATCTGATAGCCAATGGGTGAGCCCAACTCAAGTGGTGCCAAAGAAATCCGGAATAACCATCATAGCCAATGCCAATAATGAACTCGTACCAACTAGAGTCACTACCGGTTGGAGAATGTGCATTGACTACAGGAAGCTAAACACTGTCACGAGGAAAGACCACTTCCCCCTACCGTTTGTTGATCAGATTTTAGAACGGTTGGCGGGTCATTCCCACTTTTGCTTCCTTGATGGCTATTCAGGGTACAACCAAATAGAAATTGCCCGTGAAGACCAAGAAAAGACTACATTCACATGTCCATTCGGCACTTTCGCCTATCGACGGATGCCGTTTGGACTATGTAATGCCCCTGCCACTTTTCAGCGTTGTATGATGAGCATCTTTTCTGACATGGTGGGAACAATTCTAGAAGTCTTCATGGATGATTTTTCCGTATTCGGTTGTAGCTTTGATGAGTGCCTTGAGCACTTGAAATCTGTGCTAAAAAGATGTGAAGAGAAGAACCTTGTGCTCAATTGGGAAAAGTGCCACTTCATGGTTAAAAAGGGAATTGTACTTGGTCACATCGTTTCACAAAATGGAATTGAGGTGGACAAGGCGAAAATTGACCTTATCTCTGACCTTCCACCACCCAAAAGCATACGAGATATACGGTCCTTTTTAGGACACGCAGGATTTTATAGACGGTTCATAAAGGATTTCAGTTCACTTTCTCGTCCTTTATGTAACCTACTTCAAAAGGAAAATTCATTTGAGTGGAGTGAAGAATGTCAAAAGGCCTTTACCACCCTTAAAGGCATGTTGACATGCGCCCCAATAATGCAACCACCTGATTGGAGCCTTCCTTTTGAGATTATGTGCGATGCTAGCGACTATGCTATTGGGGCCGTGTTAGGCCAAAGAAAAGATAAAAAGCCATGTGTTATCTACTATGCAAGTAGAACCCTAAACTCAGCCCAGGCAAACTACACCACTACTGAAAAGGAACTTTTAGCAGTAGTTTTTGCCTTGGAAAAGTTTAGATCCTACTTGATTGGATCCAAGATCATTGTATTCACTAACCATGCCGCGCTTAAGTATCTTCTCTCTAAGAAGGATGCTAAACCACGGTTATTAAGATGGATCCTCCTACTCCAAGAATTCGACTTAGAAATACGTGATAAGAAAGGAGTAGAGAATGTAGTAGCTGACCACCTCTCTCGACTTGTCCTCACTGATTCCCCTGAAACGACTGCAATCAATGACATGTTCCCTGATGAACAACTTTTTGCTGTTTCCCAATTGCCATGGTATGCGGACATTGCTAATTATCTTGCTACAGGTACAATTCCTACATATTGGAAAAAGCAAGATAAGGATAGATTCTTCTCAGAGGTACGAAAATTTCTATGGGACGACCCATACTTGTTCAAGTATTGTCCCGACCAAATCATAAGGAGATGTGTCCCAGATAATGAGCAACAAAGTATCATCTCCTTCTGTCATTCCCAAGCATGTGGTGGCCATTTTTCGGCTAAGAAGACCACAGCGAAAATTCTGCAATGTGGGTTTTATTGGCCCACCATGTTCAAAGACACACATGAGTTTTGCAAAGCTTGCGAACCTTGTCAGAAATTAGGAGGAATCTCCCGTAGAAATATGATGCCACTCAATCCCATCTTAATTATCGAACTTTTTGATTGTTGGGGCATCGATTTCATGGGCCCATTCCCATCTTCTTTTGGAAACTTATACATCTTGCTTGCCGTTGATTATGTTTCCAAATGGGTCGAGGCTATCCCTTGCCGGAATAATGACCATAAAACGGTCATTCGATTCTTAAAAGAAAACATTCTTTCCCGGTTCGGAACGCCTCGAGTCATCATAAGTGATGGAGGGTCTCACTTTTGCAATCGCCCTTTTGAAGCATTAATGAAGAAATATGGCGTAACGCACAAAGTGAGCACTCCCTATCACCCACAAACTAGTGGACAAGCTGAGATATCCAATAGAGAAATTAAACACATTTTAGAGAAAACGGTGCATCCTGATCGCAAGGATTGGTCACTTCGACTTACCGATGCGCTTTGGGCCTACCGTACTGCCTTTAAAACTCCTATTGGAATGTCTCCCTATAGACTTGTCTATGGGAAGGCTTGTCACTTGCCTGTGGAGTTGGAACATAAGGCGTATTGGGCTATTAAGAAGATAAATTTCAATCCTGACAAGGCAAGCTCGTTACGCAAACTACAATTGAATGAACTTGCAGAAATCCGGAATGAAGCTTATGAGAATGCAAGAATCTACAAGGATAAGACGAAGATATTCCATGATAAGAATATTCTTCGCAAGACATTCACGATAAATCAAAAAGTCCTCATGTATAATTCTCGCTTACATCTATTTCCGGGAAAATTGAGATCTCGGTGGACCGGTCCCTACATTGTGCAAACTGTCTATCCATATGGGACTGTTGAGCTATTAAATCCAAGGAACGGCAACATTTTTAAAGCAAATGGGCAGAGATTAAAGCCGTTCTTTGAGAACTCCCCTTCAGAAGGTATGTCCATACATCTGAATGATCCTGTGTATCAGGATAATTGATCTCCTAGTCTGATGGAGGTATAGAGTGGTTAGGATTAGGATTCTGCTACTTTTGTTTTCGTTTTCATAGGTTAGTTAGAAGGAGGAAGATCTCCACTTTTCACTCTCTCAGGTACTATCATTCCTCACTCCCTTTTATTTTCAAATTGCTCTCATGTTTTGCTCATTGTACATCTTTTTCATTGAGGACAATGCAAAATTTGGTTGGGGGGTGTAGGATCACTTGGATGAATCCAGCGATTTGCAACATTTCAAGCAATCATGTGAAATTTTTTTCGATTTTTCAAAAATTCGAAACTCTTTTGGAAAACACCGGTTTTACACATTCAAGTTGATATGAGCATAAGAGGAGGAGATATGAAGTGTATGGGGCTGGATGTCTGCAATCTCTCATAGCATAATGGTTTTATATGTGAACGCCCCTATTTTTGTGATTGATAGAAAATCTGAACACTTTTACACCTAGTTCACATTACACGATTTTCATGAGTTGAAGGGATTATGTGACTTATGAATTAGCTAGACTTTGAATTAAGGTATTGAGAAATCAGGCCGGGGGTACTTTGTCCATCCTTGTCCATGGGAAAATAATGAAAGATATGGATTTTTAAAAATCCTATCTAATTTAAAAAGAAAAAGGAAAAGGAAGGATGAAATTGGGAATGTGGAAAAATGGTGGAGAATTCCGATTAGGGCTACCTACTACCAACCGGGGGATGGTCTACCCGTAACCAAAGCCGGAAATGGGACGTAGTGTGAAAGTCGTCGGAAGGACGGTAAGGCAAATCCCTGTCATTGGCTTGATGTGGCTCTATGGACCTTGAGTTCTATAGTTTACTTGATCTATGAAGAAGATAATCCTAGAAACTCGTGAGATGAATTTTCACTACCCACACTAGGTTAAATTTGTTCAAATCTTTCTATTTATCAACCAATCAGCGGGAATTTCATATGAATGCGTATTATGTTTTGAGAGTTTACGGTTTCAACCTCTGTTGCCTAATGTTTCTGAATCTTAAGCTTATGAACCTTGGAATGTATAAAAGAATGGTTTCTGAAAGAGAGTTGAGTTTCGAAGAATGAGATTAGCTTCACGCATGTTTTGCTCGGGACTAGCAAAATGCTGGTTGGGGGGTGTGTTGAGCTCTTAATTATGCATATTCTAACCCCAATTCATCACTCATTGTGCAAGGTTTGTATGGTTTGGAAGCTAATTCAATGCATGTTGTGTGACTACAGGATTGAGGGTGGACTCTACTCAATTGAAGATATAATGAGCTCATTTGGAACTATTCTAATAAAGAAAGAAAGAACTAAAGAAGAAAAGAAAGCAGAAGGAAGAAAGAAAGGAAAAATACAAGAAGAAAAGAGGGCTGACCGGTCGTGACCGGTCGGCCAAGGAAGCCAGACCGGTCAGTGACCGGTCAGCCATGCAGATTTGGCCCCTACTGAAGACGTCCGACCGGTCTTGACCGGTCGGACATATGCTGGAACTTCATGGAAAAGGACCGACCGGTCAAGACCGGTCGGTCATTGCTGCTGTAAGGAGGATGAAAACATCCGACCGGTCTTGACCGGTCGGATAGGCTTGCTGGACTGATGTTCTACTAGGCCCGACCGGTCTTGACCGGTCGGGCATACCTGCTGGAGTGTTTTCACTTGAGGCCGACCGGTCATGACCGGTCGGCCATGCGTACTGAGTTAGAAATTTCTAATTTCATCCCGATTTTCTCTGCGCTGCGTAAGTGTTACGCAAGTTCTCGATTCTTCCGAAGTTGTGGAGCTTCCAGACTATAAAAGGACACCTAAGGATCGTTCCTAGGGCATCCTAGAAGGGTTCAAGCGAGGTTGGAGGCTGTGGAAGTGAAGATTGGAGTTTCACAACTCCTTTTGGTTTGCTTTGCTGTTTTCATGTTTTTAAGAGTTGTTTCATGTTTCCTTGGATCATGAGCAGCTAAACCTCTTAGCTAGGGCTAAGAGGTGAAGCTTGTAGTGTATCCAAGATGTTTTAATTCGTAGTTAAGTGGTTTTCAGTTTGGAATTCATGATTATGAACTAAGGTTTGAAGTTTATACAAGTTTTTAAGTAATTTCTCTTAGTCTTGTGATGACTCATGGATGTTTGGATGAATTACTTATCTTCTTAATTTGTTTGCAACGGTCTAGACCTGTATGATCCGAGGAATTGGAGTGCGCTCTAGTACCAAGCTCTTCATAAAGGGACTTCATGCCAAAGTTCTAGTTTTGGTTGATTATCTGAAATATGTATGGACTGTGCATATAATTTGAATCCAGTTCAAATCATGATCTAGCCTTGTCTTGTGAGAAGACTTGAGGATGGTTATGATTGGGAATTGGACCTATAGAAAAGGTGAATGACCTATGCAATGCGCATGCTCAGATCAGCCTAGAGTTGAGTGAACTTTATGCACAGAACTTACATGTTACAGACTTCTGGTTTAACAGTTCTATCATCCGATTAGATAGACCTGACTGGTGATTCTAGTTGAGAGAATGGGAAACCACAGCGGATTGAACATCGAGGATTGCTACAAGTGAATCCTCGAACCCCTAGTGCCTTCTTATCATTGTTACATTCAATTTAGCTTAAACTGTTAATCACACACATTCTATTCAAACTTTGATTGTTAGCTTCAATAGAAACTTGTGGATGAGTTTGTGACATCCTACATAAGTCCCTGTGGATCGACCTCGGTATTACCGAGTTTATTACTACATCGCAACCCTACACTTGGGGAAGCGAACAGCGTTACGGTAACTAGCGATATGATGTTGATAAGCTGCTGCTCGAAGTTGGGATGAGTCCCTCCTCTCCTCCAAGAGGTCGAGGTGAAGTCTTAAACTGTCCTGATTACTAGTGGGATCATACTGCTCGATCCAGTACAAGGGCACCTGTACTTCGACTGGAACCAAGGCATCGGTGCCGAAAGCCAAGGAGAAAGGAGTTTCTCCTGTTGACGTGCGAGTTGTAGTCCTATAGGCCCATAAGACTTCCGGTAGGAGTTCTGGCCACATGCCTTTACATTCACCAAGCTTGGTCTTTAAGTGATGTTTGATGATCTTATTCACCGCTTCAACTTGTCCATTAGCCTGAGGATGATATGGGGAGGTGCGAACATTACATATCTTCCATTTTTCGTAAAATTCTGCGAAAGCGGCGTTGTCGAATTGTTTCGCATTATCGGTGATTATGGTATGGGGGAGCTCATAACGGCATACAATATTTCTCCATATGAACTTAGTGGTCTGTTTTTCGGTGATTCTGGCTAATGGTTCTGCCTCGACCCATTTTGTCAAATAATTGACTGCCACAACTGCAAACCTGTTCTGACCTTTCCCGGTAGGCAAGGGCTCGATGATATCGACTCCCCATTGGGCGAAGGGCCAAGGGACATCCATTGGCGTCATTTGCTCGGACGGGACACGAGGTATAGGAGCATATCGCTGGCACTTGTCACATCTTTTGGAGAATTCGATCGCACCCGCCTTTATAGTGGGCCAATAATACCCTTACCTCATCACCTTATATGCTAGAGACCGTCCCTTAGGATGGTTACCACATGCCCCCTGGTGTATTTCATCTAGAACGCGATGCGCTTCTTCTGGGTGAAGACACCTTAAGTATGGTAAAGTAAAGCTTTTGCGTAATAGCATTCCGTTTTGTAAAGTATACCTGACAGCACGAAGACGAATTTGCCGTGCAGATTTCTTATCACTCGGGAGTTGTCCGTCTCTGAGATAAAGGATGATGGAGTCCATCCAACATGGAGAGGAGTGTACGGTTATCACTTGATCGGAGGCTGTTTTGTTGATACTTGGAACATGAAGATGCTCGATGGGAATAGATTGCAATAATTCAGATTCGGGAGCGGAGGCTAGTTTTGCCAAAGAATCTGCGAGTTTGTTCTTCTCGCGAGGGATGTGGATTATTTCATAAATCTTCAACCTTGCGAGCAGGATGAGCACTCGGGATTTATATAAAGCCATCCGTTCCTCTCTTGCCTCAAATTCGCCGAGTACTTGATTGACTACGAGCTAAGAATCACTATGAATAAGTAAACTCTGAATCGAGAGGACGTTTGCTAATTCGAGGCCGACGATCAAAGCCTCATATTCTGCTTCATTACTTGAGATGTGAGAGTCAAATCCTAAGGCATATTGAAAGTGGGACCTGTCAGGAGCGACTAAGATTAAGCCCGCTCCACTCCCGGTGGCCCACGAAGAGCGACCAGGGTATCTGGTCGCTGGTCGTAGGGTTATCAGAGGAAGTATATGTGAATTCGGCAATGAAATCGGCCACAGCTTGACCCTTGACAGCGGTTCTGGGGCAGAATAAAATATCATGCTCGCTGATCTCAATCGCCCATTTAGTTAATTGCCCTGAAACTTCGGGTTTTTGAAGGACCTGCTCAACTGCTGGTTTTTTGGTACCAATATAGCATGGGCTTGGAAATAGGGTCGCAGTTTTTGAGTGGCAGTGACTAAGGCGAGTGCCAGCTTCTCCATATTAGAATACCAAGTTTCAGCATCCACCATCGCTCAACTAATATAGTAAACGGGCCTTTGTACCCCGAAATCTTCCTTTATTAACGCGGCACTAATGGCCATAGAAGACACAGATAAATTAAGAAGAAGTTGCTCGTGTGCCACAGGTTTGGATAAAACGGGGGGTGCACTCATATACTGCTTCAGTTGTTGGAACGCTTCCTCACATTGCGGTGTCCACTCCCAGTCGGCTTTGGCAGTGGCTCGGAGGAGCTTGGAGAAGGGTAAGCATTTATCGGAGGCCCACGAAATGAACCTATTCAATGAGGCGATGCGACCAGCCAGACGCTGGACATCTTTGAGAGTGGACTGGAGACTTCATCTCGATCAATGCCTTTTTTTTTTCCAGGATTCACCTCGATTCCCCATTGGCCGACCATAAATCCGAGAAATTTCCCAGCAAACACTCCGAATGCACATTTCTCTGGATTTAACTTCATCTGATATTTCCTCATTAAGTCGAAGGCTTCTCGAAGATCTGTGAGGTGGTCGTTTTCTACGACGCTTTTCACGAGCATGTCATCGACATAAACCTTCATATTCCTACCGATTTGTGCGGTGAATATTTTATTGACTAGGCGCTGATAAGTGGCTCCTGCATTTTTAAGACCAAAAAGCATTACCTGGTAGCAGTACAGGGTGCGGTCAGTGATGAAGGCAGTGTGTTGTTGGTCGGGTGGATGCATCACAATCTGGTCATAGCCAGAATAAGCGTCCATAAAACCGAGCAGGGCATGCCCGGCCGTTGAATCAACCAGTTGGTCAATCCGCGGAGTCGGAAAACTATCCTTCGGGCACGCTTTGTTCAGATCTGAGTAGTCAACACACATTCTTCAATTGTCGTTAGCCTTTCGAACGAGGACCACGTTATCGACCTATTCTGGGTAGTCGACTTCATTTATAAAATTGACTGTGAGCAGCTTCTCGACTTCGACCTTGATTACCATTTGCCTTTCTGCAGTGAAGGTACGCCGGCGCTGGTGAACAAGTTTATACTTCGGATCAACATTCAAACGATGTGCTATGACGCTGGGGTCGATACCCGGCATATCACTATGAGACCAAGCAAACACGTCTTGATATTCAATGAGGAAACGGACCAGATTTTCTCGAGAGACACTGCTCAAAGAGGATCTAACGTAGACAATTTTGGACAAATCATCTTCAATTAAGTGGATTGCAACTGTCTCTTCCCCTGGAGTTCCTGATTGGAGAGCACTCTCCCTTGGGTCCAACGAGGTAACCATCGGAGGGCTTGATGAATCTTTTGTCACCATCATAACTGGTGTTGTTTGGGCCTTCTTTCGATCTTGTACGGCGATCTCGTAACACGCTCGCGCTTCCTTTTGATTTCCTCGTACAACCTCGAATCCATTTGGAGTAGGGAATTTGATGCATAAGTACAAAGGATGTAAAGCTACCCCTACCTTATTGAGCGAAGGTCGGCCCAAAATGGCGTTGTACGCTGATCTCCAATCTACCACGAGGAAATTAACGAAGATAGTAGTTTTTGCTGGACTTTCTCCAAAGGTGACTGGAAGTTCAATGCTTCCTTCCGGCGTCACCACTTCGCCCCTGAAGCCAACGAGAGGAGTTGAGATCGGTTTGAGCAAGCCCTTGGCAAGTGCCATTTTGTTGAAAGCCTCCAGGTAGAGAATATCAGTGGAGCTGCCTGTATCCACCATAATACGATGAGTCGAATAGTTCGATACCTTTAATGCGACCATAATGGAATCTTCATGAGGGAAGTGAATCCCCTCTGCATCCTTGAGAGAGAAAAAGATCTGAGGATGGTCGGGTTTTGACGTGTCGGGCGTCTTTTCCAACCAATAGATATGCTGGGGCTTCTGAGATGCCTTGCGAGCGTACGCTTTCCTTGAGGCTCGAGAATCTCCCCTGCAAGCCGGTCCTCCGGCGATGGTCCGGATTTCACCGGTGGGTTTAACGTCTTCTTGTGAAGCATGATGTTGAGGCGATTTCTTCTGGTGTGGAGGGGCTTCCGCCCTTTTAGGTGACCGATCTCGTCGGGCTACGTAATCCTGGAGATGGCCTTTCCTGATAAGAGCCTCGATATGATCTCTTAGTGATATACATTCTCGGGTGTTGTGCCCATAGTCTTTATGGAAATAGCAAAACTTACCCTTATCTCTTTTTTCGGGATCAGACTTGATCTTTGAAGGCCACTTCACGTAAGGCTTGTGCTTGATCTCCATTGATACTTTCTCAGGAGATTGGATAAGAGGGGTATAATTTCGATATTTACTAGAATAAGGCCTCTTAGGGGAGCGGTCCCATCGATCGCGCCGGTCTTTCTTATCCGAGGGAGAAATTTCCTCCGGCTTGCACTTCTTGCCTTGTATACCATGAAGTGCCAAAGCCACCTCTTCTGTATTGATGTATTTCTGGGGTTTTGCTTGGAATTCCACCATAGTCTTAGGGGGGTTTTTATCTAAGGTGAATCTAAATTTCTCGCTTGTAATTCCGGCTATGAGGGAGGTAAGGCCTTTATCTTCGGTATAACCTTCAGTCTGGACGGCTTCTGCAGTGAAACGAATGGTAAACTCCTTTATCGTCTCCCCGTGCTGATGTTTCAAGTCCATTAAATGAGATGCCGGCTTTTTGGTGCGGATGCTTCCCATGAATTGAGAAAGGAAGAGCTCTGATAGCTGAGAAAAGGACCCAATGGATCGAGGTTTGAGCCCCCGGAACCATGTACGCGCTGCATCCTTTAAGGTTACGAAAAAAGCCCTACACATGATTTCTGAACCATGTCCCTCCAGTTCCATAAGAGATTTGTACGTTTCCAGATGTTCGAGAGGATCGCCAGTACCTGTATATGGAGTGATGACGGGCGTGCAATACTTCCTAGGTAAAGGTGCTTCCATGACCTCGCAGGTGAAAGGAGATTCGGATCGATGTATTGACGGCACAGCAACAGATGGTCGATTCGCCTGATATCGTTGTTCCATATCATCAAAATGATCGTGAATTCTTTTGAGGTCCCCTTCCCATGGTAAGGTATAGCCTGAAGTTTCGACAGGCAGATCCCTGAGATTGCTGTTGCCGGGAAGTACTGGAGTGTATAGAATGTGGAGGGGGTACTGGGACTTGATTGCCGAGTGGCATTCGGTTTGATGGAGGAGGATTTGGCTGGGTTTGTGGCTCGCCCGCAGAATGTCTGGAAGCCACTGGTATAGGTTGTAGCGGCGGCCCTTCTGGAGGTTGCCGCTGGGGCTCCAAAAAATGTTGATCGAGCCGATTAGACAAGGCTTGAAACCCGACTTTGAGAGTCAGAAGCGTGTTTCCAAGGAAACGCATAACATCTTCTTGATTGCCGGATGCATCGAACAATGGGTTTTGTGATAGCACGCTAGGATCCCCCTGGGGAATGCCCGTCGAAGCAGTTTGAGGGGCGTTAGACGCTGGTTCGGTAATGTCAGGCGGAGGTAGTGTCTGCCTTGAAGTGGAAGGATAAACCGTCTTCTTAGGAGGCATGGTGGGAGAACTTCGGTCAGTGATTAGAATGGTTAATCCTGACAATCGTTCCCACAGATGGCGTCAATCTGTTTACGTCGGATTTGGTAACAGGATCCTCCAGACGTTCACCTTCCTTCAAGACAGTTCCCTTTCGAACCTGAAAGAACACAAGAGAAAACTAAGGGTGGCCGACGTCCGGCCGTTGGCCCTCTGAAGCTTAAGTTAGACGGGACATGGTTGTAAAAGGAAATGACAGGATTTGAGACTTAGAGATTGTGTACCTTTTTCATTGATAAAACCGTCTATTTATATAGATCCAAGTGTTCGCTTCGCCTCAAGTGTAAGGCTGCGATGTAGTAATAAATCTCGGTCAGACCGAGGTCGATCCACAGGGAAAGAAGTAAACAATTCCAAGTACTCTAATAACTAGAATCTAAGAAGTTTAAGAGAGTAGTTTTTCACATGAAATAGGAAAATCTGAAAATAAGAAGAACTAGAGCATCAAGGATCCACTTGTAGTAGTCCAATGCCAATCCATTCATCCAAGTACAACACAATTAGAATCAAAGTCCTATCTCTCATCTAATTGGAAGATATAACATTCAAGCACAAACAGTCCCACTTAAATCTGAAAATCAGATTTCTAGTTCTAATGAAGCACATAGAACTTGAACTTGTAGCCTTCGGAGTAACAGCCATGCCTATGGACTATGGCATGCTCAAGGGTTACTACAATTCGAATTCAAACAACCCAATCATGGTAATCTTAGAGAATTGCAAGGAACTCATGTCCGGAGCACACAAACTCTCACAAAACTTCTAAAAAACCAAACTTTATTCAAACTAGAACTTCAAAATCCAAAATTAAGAAAAGGGTACTTGAAATAAAAGAATTAAAGCATTGGAACCAACTACAAATTTCACCTCTAGCTCTAGCTAAGAGGTTAGCTAAGGAAAAGCATATTAAAACTAGAACTATAACTAAGAAAAGGAAGAAAAACTAGCTGGAGGAGGCTAGGTAGCCTCCTGGGACTTGAACTCCTTGCTTCCCACGTCCTTGGTTGATTTGGAATAGAAGAGAGCACCTCCTTTTATAGTGCAGCAATAGTACAGCAACATAGCAGAATTTGTTTCGCTTGGTACGGCTTAACCAATGGTCGGATTGCCTTCAAATTTGGTTTGTAGCTTCCTTGTAATGTGATCTTCCAAATAGATGATTTAGATTTCCAAGATTATTCTCTGAATGGGCCCACCAATCACATCACTGACCGCCTCTCAAAATCGCGCACTTTGGGTACCTTCAGAACCAGTCATCTTGCTTTCAACGCTCCGGAGTGTATAGATGTCGGATTGATCCCAAATTTTGAACATTGGTAGAAAACTTCATCCTCTACATGATAGAAGGATTAGATTGTCCAAAACAATCCCAGAATATGGTCCGAAAATTAGAACACTTCGGGCTTTTATAAACTCTGTGCAGTTGGATCTTTCTGGATGGTCCATCTTTCTTCAACCGGTACGATCAAACCACACATCCTTTTGATCTGAAACTTTTGTGGTTATTTATATATGGATGTGTTATAAAAGATGGTCAAAGTATATTCTTCATATCATCAATGATGGGTCACCTGGACCGGCCCAGAGTGGAACAGCGAAATCTGAAACTTTCTGGACAGTTTGTATTGTTTTGGCCACCACGATCAAACCGTAGCTCCGATCGACACGAAACCACTTGGGTTAGTTCGGCGTCGAGCTCCTCTTCAACATGGATGTGTTGGATTTTCAAATATCATCAAGATGGCTTCAAAAAGTGGTCCGAAAAATTAGAAACGGGAATGGCCTGCTGTATGCAATCTGGAAGTTGAACTTTGCATGGCCGACCGGTCACGACCGGTCGGACAGGGCTGGCCGACCGGTCATGACCGGTCGGACAAAGCTGGCCTTGCTCCAGGGAGTGCATCCGACCGGTCATGACCGGTCGGCCTTCTGGCCGACCGGTCTGACCGGTCGGACCCAGTTTTGCTTGTTTTTCTTCTTTCTTTTCTTCTCTCCTTCCTCTCTCTTTGCTTTCTTCTTTCTTTGGTCCACCTTAGGCCTTCATCAAAGGCTCCAAATGGCCCCCTTTTGGTCTCTAATTGAGTGAAGTCCGCTCTCATCCCTACAATCACAAAACATGCATTAGATGGGCCTTTTAATCATGAAAACCATGCATACCATGTCATGTAGTGGGCAATGCAACGTATAAATTGGAGGTTCAACACATGCCCCAACCAGCTTTTTGCTAGTCCCGAGCAAAACATGCGTGAATAAGTTCAAACTTCCAAACCCAACTCTCTTTCAGAAACCATGTTTCTATCCATTCCAAGATATACAAGTATAAAATTTGGAGAAATTAGGTGATAGTAGCTGAAATCTTAGACTTTCAAAACATAATAAGTGTCTACATGAAATTCCCACTAATTGATTGATAAATAGAAGAACTCGAACAAATTCAACCTAGTGTGCATAGTGAAAGTTCATCTCATGAGTTTTTAGGATCATCTTCTTCATAGATTAAGTAAACCAAGGATTTTAAGGTGTACAGAGCAACAACAAGCCTATGACAGGAATTTGCCTTACCGTCCTTCCGACGGCTTTCACACTACGTCCCATTTCCGGCTTTGGTTACGGTTCGACCATCCCCCGGTTGGTAATAGGTAGCCCTTTTCGAAAATTTCCACCATTTTTCCTTCATTCCCGATTTCATCCTTTCTTTCCTTTTTCTTTTAAAATTAGATAGGATTTTTAAAAATCCATATCTTTCATTATTTTCCCATGGACAAGGATGGACAAAATACCCCTGTTATAGGCAAAATGATGGAGATAAGATTTCACGCGGAAATGCCCATTTCGTCCATTCGACTCTCGAGATTGTCTGATCGAGAGTCGAATATTGGATAAGTGCGGGACGTCCATTCGACTCTCGAGATTATCTGATCGAGAGTTGAATGTTGGATAAGTACGGGACGTCCATTCGACTCTCGAGCTCACCTGATCAGGAGTCATAGATTGAAAAATACGGAGCAGCTATTCGCAAGTCTCGAGTCTTCATAACCGATAGTCAAATACGGCAAAATTCGATCCGCGAACAGACCTTCTCACAAGTCGTTGAAAGACGTCACATCTAAGTATGTACTCGGACTCGCGACCACATTCTAACCTGCGAGTAGCTTTCCTGCGGTAATCTCTCTTAGCTTTCAGTACTAGCACCTGATTCCCGTCGAGCAGCTTGTCCAATCCCTCTGCGACACCAAGCAGGGCTACAACCAGTTCAGTGGTTTTCGTCTTGTCGGCGTCTCCTTCCTTTTCGGAAGCTATGACTCCAACTACGGGCGTCTCCTTCCTTTTCGGAGGTTATGACTCCAACTACGGCTTCCAGCCGGATTTCAAGGGATTACCATCAAGGGGCGTGATTGTTGAAATAAGTCATTGGGTTGGATCTGACTCAAAAGATCCTATCCCACGAAATCAGCAAATTCTCAGTATCGTATGCGACATCAACGGGATTTCGACATCTCACGTAACAGATTGGATTGCTTCAGATCTATATAAAGGGGTGGCTCCATTAAGAGCAGGTACGGACACATCATTCAATCTTGGTCCCGTTTACTTGGCTTCTCTTCTTACTGTGGCCTAACTTAAGCATCGGAGGGCTAACGGCTGGTCCCCAGCCACCCTTATTTGCTGTCTTGCTTCAGGTCTGGTGGTGGAAATTCCTGCTGGAGTGAAGGAGAAAAGTCGGAGGATCTCGTTACAAAATTTGACATTAACAGTTTGGCGCCGTCTGTGGGAACGACTTGATCATCGAAATCACCGATCAAAATCCTTCAGCAATGCCTCCTAAAAAGGCTGTTCATCCTTCAACCTCAAGACAGGCACCACCTCCGCCTGATGAGACGGAATCCGTACCTATCCTTCCACCTGCTCCGACGAATATCCCTCAAGGAGCCCCGAATCTGTCGTCGACAAACCCATTATTGGAAGCCTCTGGAAATCAAGATGATGTCCTACGCTTCCTCGGAAACACCCTCCTAACTCTAAACGCCGGAGTCCAAGCGCTGTCAAACCGGCTTGATCAGCACTTCCCCGAACCGCAAAAACAACCCTCTGAAGGGTTACCACCGCAACCCATACCGGTAGCTTCCAGACATTCAATGGACGAACCACAGGTCCCGCCACTCGGCGGCCATCCCCCTATACCATCTCCACATTCCATACATTCCAGTTCGTCTCGACAACCTCAACCACAAGGCTCCACCGCCGAAACATCTAGCTATACCCTACCATGGGAAGGAGATCTCAAAAGAATCCAAGATCGTTTTGATGTTATGGAACAGCGATATCAGGCAAATCGGCCATCTGCCGTCATGGCGGCAATACACCAATCTGAATCTCCCTTCACCAGCGAGGTCATGGAAGCCCCATTACCCAGAAAGTATCGAGCACCTGTTATCGCTCCGTATACAGGAATTGGCGATCCTCTGGAACATCTGGAAACATATAGGTCCCTCATGGAGTTGGAGGGACATGGTTCAGAAATCATGTGTAGGGCCTTTCCCCTAACATTGAAGGATGCAGCTTGTACGTGGTTCCGGGGGTTAAAGCCCCGTTCCATCAGTTCCTTTTCCCAGTTATCAGAGATATTCCTTTCTCAATTCATGGGGAGTATTCGCATTAAGAAGCCAGCCTCCCATCTGATGAATTTGAAACAGCAGCATGGGGAAACAATAAAGGAGTTCACAGTACGATTCACTGCCGAAGCCGTTCAAACTGAGGGATACACCGAAGAAAAGGGTCTTACAGCCCTCATTGCTGGAATAACGAGCGAGAAATTCAGGTTTGCCTTAGATAAAAGCCCACCGAAAACTATGGCAGAATTTCAAGCCAAAGCTCAGAAATATATCAATGCAGAAGAAGTCGCATTGACACGCCATGGAGTACAGAGCAAGAAGTGCAAACCAGAAGGAGCCTCTTCTACGGATAAGAAATACCGTCGTGACCAGCGCGATCGTTCTCCCAAGAGGCCTTACTCTGGTAAATATCATAATTACACTCCTCTCAATCAGTCTCCTGAAAAGGTTCTAATGGAAATTAAACACAAGCCATATGTGAAGTGGCCTGCAAAGATCAAATCCGATCCCGAGAAGAGGGACAAGAGCAAGTTCTGTTACTTTCACAAAGATCAAGGGCATAGGACCCAGGACTGCATCTCTTTACGAGACCATATCGAAGCCCTTATTCGAAAAGGCCATCTCCAGGATTATGTTTCTCGTAAAAATCGATCACCAGAAAGGGCGAAGACCTCATCTTGCCAAAAGGAACCACCTCATCATCAAACCAACCAGGAGGACGCCGAGCCCACAGGAGAAATCCGCACAATCGTCGGGGGTCCAGCTTGCGGGGGTGACTCTCAAGCTTCAAGAAAGGCATACGCCCGAAAGGCGTCCAAAGAACCCCAGCAGATCTATTGGCTGGAACAAGCGTCCAACTCATCGAAGGCTAGCCATCCTCCAATTTCGTTCACCCTCGAAGATGCAGCGGGAATTCACTTCCCTCATGAAGATTCCATCGTAGTCACACTGAAGGTATCAAATTATCTGACTCATCGAATTATGGTGGATACAGGTAGCTCGGCCGATATTCTGTATTTGGAGGCTTTCGACAAGATGGCACTTGCCAGAAACCTCCTCAAGCCAGTATCGACCCCTCTTGTCGGCTTTGGAGGAGAGGTGGTAACACCTGAAGGAAGTATCGATCTCCCAGTCACCTTTGGGGAGAGTCCAGCGAAGACCACCGTCTTCGTAAACTTCCTCGTCGTGGATCGAAAATCAGCATATAACGCCATCTTGGGGCGACCGTCTCTAACTAAGGTTGGAGCGGCCTTGCACCTTTCATATTTATGTGTTAAATTTCCGACCCCAAATGGCATCGGGGTCGTGCGAGGAAGTCAGCAGGAGGCACGGTCCTGTTACCAGATAGCCCTCCAAGATCGAAAGAAGGCTCAAGCGACACCTGTCATGGAAATAGTTCAAGGTTCATCCGACGTTCTCGCCACCGCGTTGGATCCAAGGGAAAATGCTCTGAAATCAGGAACTCCAGGGGAGGAAACAGTGGCGATCCGCTTGACCGAAGAGGACCCGTCTAAGATCGTGTACATCGGTTCCTCCTTAAACATTGTCCATCGTGAAAATTTGATCCGTTTCCTTAGCGAACACAAGGACGTGTTTGCTTGGTCTCATAAAGATATGCCAGGCATCGATCCTGATGTCATCGCACATCGTCTCAACATTGACCCGAAGCATAAACCCGTACATCAGCGTCGACGTGCCTTTACTGCAGAAAGACAAATGGCAATCAAAACTGAAGTTGAAAAGCTACTCGCGGCTAATTTCATAAAAGAAGTTGACTACCCAGAATGAGTCGCCAACGTAGTTCTCGTCCGGAAAGCTAATGGCAAATGGAGGATGTGCGTCGACTATTCAGACTTGAACAAAGCATGTCCCAAAGATAGTTTTCCGACACCGCGGATCGACCAGTTGGTTGACTCAACAGCTGGACATGCTCTCCTCAGTTTTATGGATGCTTATTCTGGTTACAACCAGATTATGATGCATCCACCTGATAGCCAGCATACTGCCTTCATCACAGATCGAGGACTATATTGCTACCAGGTAATGCCGTTCGGTCTCAAAAATGCAAGGCTACTTATCAACGTCTTGTCAACAAAATATTCGCTGCTCAAATCGGTAGGAATATGGAAGTATATGTTGACGATATGCTCGTAAAAAGCATCGATGAAGATGACCACATTCCTGATCTTCGAGAAGTCTTTGATCTGATGAGGAAGTATCAGATGAAATTAAATCCAGAAAAATGTGCATTTGGAGTATCTGCAGGGAAATTTCTTGGGTTCATGGTTGGCCAACGTGGAATTGAGGCGAATCCCGAAAAGATTAAAGCATTGATAGAGATGAAATCCCCAGTGACTCTGAAGGACGTTCAGCGTCTAGCTGGTCGCATCGCATCATTGAACAGGTTCATCTCGCGAGCATCTGACAAGTGCTTGCCCTTCTTCAAACTCCTTCGTGCAACGGCCAAGTCTGATTGGAAGTGGACACCTCAATGTGAAGAAGCTTTTCAACAACTGAAGCAATATATGAGCGCTCCCCCCATTTTATCTAAGCCTGTGGCACATGAGCAACTCATTCTTTATTTATCTGTGTCTTCCACGGCCGTTAGTGCCGCTTTAATAAGAGAAGATTCCGGGGTACAAAGGCCCGTTTATTATATCAGTCGAGCAATGGTTGATGCAGAAACTAGGTATTCTGATATGGAGAAACTGGCCCTAGCCTTAATCACGGCAGCTCGAAAACTGCGACCATACTTTCAAGCCCATGCTATTTTAGTACCAACAAATCATCCACTACGCCAAGTCCTTCAAAAACTTGAGGCTTCAGGACGATTGACTAAATGGGCGGTCGAAATCAGTGAACATGATATCTCATTCTGTCCTAGGACGGCAGTCAAGGGCCAGGCCGTGGCTGACTTCATCGCTGAATTTACGTATTCTTCTGAAAATAACATCATGACCAGCGACCAGCCTCCTTGGTCTCTCTTCGTAGACGGGTCGTCGCGGACCACTGGCAGTGGAGCGGGCCTAATTTTGGTGGCTCCCGACGGGTCGCATTTTCAATATGCTCTGCGTTTTGAATCACGCATCTCCAATAATGAAGCAGAATATGAGGCCCTGATTGTTGGCCTCGAGCTAGCCGTTGTCCTCACAGTCCAGAATTTGATAATTCATAGCGATTCCCAGCTCATTGTCAACCAAGTTCTTGGCGAATTCGAAACCAAAGAAGAAAGAATGGCCTTATACAAGTCTCGTGTCCTCATCCTGCTCGCCAAACTAAAGACTTATAAAATATTTCATATCCCTCGCGAGCAGAACCAACTTGCCGATTCCTTGGCAAAACTCGCTTCTGCACCGGAATCGGAGCTATCACATTCGATCCCCATCGAGCACCGTCAACACTTGAGTATCGACCAAGTGACTCTCGAGCAAGTTATATCGGTACAATCGTCTCCATGCTGGATGGATCCTATCATCCTCTATCTCAGAGATGGATACCTACCAGAAGACAAGAAAGCTGCAAGACAAATTCGGCTTCGAGCTGCCAGGTACACCTTACAAGATGGAATCTTGTTGCGAAAAAGCTTCTCCTTGCCTTATTTAAGGTGTCTTCATCCAGAAGAAGCGCATCGTGTTCTAGATGAAGTACACCAGGGGGCATGTGGTAATCATCCCAGGGGGCGATCTCTAGCATATAAAGCGATGAGGCAAGGATATTATTGGCCTACTATGAAAGCAGACGCCATAGAATTTTCTAAAAAATGCGACAAGTGTCAACGATATCAACCTATACCTCGTGTACCGTCTGAGCGGATGACCCCAGTCGACAGCCCTTGGCCTTTTGCTCAGTGGGGGATCGATATCATCGGGCCCTTACCTATGGGAAAGGGACAGAATAGGTTCGCGATCGTGGCGGTTGATTATTTCACCAAATGGGCCGAGGCAGAACCATTAGCCAAAATAACTGAAAAACAAACTACTAAGTTTATGTGGAAAAATATCATATGTCGTTTCGGACTTCCTCATACTATAATTACCGATAACGGAACGCAGTTCGACAATGCAGCCTTTGATGAATTTTGCGACAAATGGAAGATACGTAATCTCCGCACTTCTCCATATCATCCTCAGGCGAATGGGCAGGTCGAGGTAGTGAATAAAATCATAAAGCATCATTTAAAGACTAAGCTAAGTGAATGTAAAGGGGTGTGGCCAGAACTTCTGCCAGAGGTGTTATGGGCCTATAGAACCACGGCTTGTACATCGACAGGTGAAACTCCTTTCTCCTTAGCATTTGGTGTTGACGCAGTAGTACCAGTGGAAATTCAAGTGCCCTCATATTGGATCGAACAGTACGATCCCGCGAGCAATCAGGAAAACCTCCGACTTCATCTCGATCTCTTGGAAGAGCGAAGAAATGCTTCCCAAGTACGAGTGGTGGCATATCAACAACGTATTGCTCGTTATCGGAATGCGAAGGTTCGACCTAGATCCTTCCAGTTCGGAGATTTGGTCCTAAGGAAAAATCTTGGAATTCCTGTTCGTTCATTGGATCCGAATTGGGAAGGCCCGTATCGGGTTATTAGGGTTGTGCGACCCGGTACTTATTATCTTGAAGACATGCAAGGGAAGCCTGTACGTCGCCCTTGGCACGTGGAGCATTTGCTACGATACTACCCCTAGATTCGATGTAGTTTATCATAACGTTTTATGAATAAAGTGAAAGATATCTTTTGGCCGCTACTCCATTTATATGGACCTGAATAGCCCTGAAGAGAGTGCTTACACATCCTCTTGGTCAATTGCCTACCTTTGGTAGGACTAAAATCATTACTAGTTGGTTGCTTCTCCATGTTCATGGACCTGAACAGCCTCGAAGAGAATGAATACCATCTCTTGACCAACCTTCTGCCCTTGGTAGAATCAAAATCTCAATCGATAGATCAGTCTATCTCAACGCGGACATGGTCTCACGACCCCCGGATTGAGTCTAATTCATTTTTTTTATGAGTTAGTTACTCGCGATTGGTGAGAGGAGGGATCGCACTCCGGAATGCGAGCACCGCAGCTCGTGCTCAAATTAGGGCAGCGATCGGGGTCACATCCTAATCACGAGCAGCTTAGCTCATGCTCGAATTAAAGGGTCACATCTCTGATGAATCCATTCAAGATCAACATAAAGCAAAAAATGAAAGATAAAGGGAGAACAGCAACAAAACAGTAACACTTCCAAAAATATCTTTTCATTGATAATTAGATGATTACAGAGATATGATCGCAGATACAAAAGAGAAGAAAATAAAAGGAAAGCAATTGCTTGGAGGAGCCACGCTCTCGACTTCAGGGCCCATTTCAGGAGCCCCTCCAGCCTGCGTGGCTTCAGTCACCTCATTCTCGGCAGCAGCTTGCTCTTCTGCAGCTATGATGGTCGCGACTCGACCGAATTCCCCCATATCGAAGGATGGGATCATTCGTTGCACTACTCTTAGTGCAAAGTCTCGACCAGCATCGTATGACTCATATCGTTCATCGTCATACAGCTGCGAAGTCCGGAACTCGGAAACTGCCCGAGCACCTTCCTCCGAGAGCATTTTTACAAGGGCGACTCTCTCCTCGTCCCAGTGGATCGAGTCGTCCTTAAGCTGCGCAAGAGCGGTGCGCTCCCTAGTCAAGTTGTCGTAGGCCTCCTTGAGCTGCGACCTGGCCCCCGCGAATTGCTCCTCTAACGAGATCTTGTCCTGCCGGAAGATCTCCCTCTCTCTCTCTGCCTTCTCCTTCAGACCCGTGAGCTTCACGTAGTCTGAGTCCAAGGCCTGATACCTGTCGGTCAGGACTTGGATCTTCTCGATGAGGATCTTTTTCTCCTCATCTCTCTTCGAGATCACTGCCTCACGAGCCTTGAGCAGTTGATCTCTTCCTTGAACTGCCTTTTCCAAGGCAGTCCTCTTTCCCTCAGCCTCCTCTATCGTGCGACGGGCGGCAACGATATCACGCCTCGTTCGCAGAATAAGATCTAAACCCTGCAAAGAGATGAAAAATATAAGAGTTCTGGAACGTAACAACAGGTCGAAACAGATCTTGACAAAGTCTTACCTGAACCATCCTCATCCCCGCTTCGAGGATAAGGTTCTCAGGACTTGTCTCGGGGAGAGAGCCGAAGGCGTGAGGCGGGACGTTCTCGAACAAAAATTTACATACAGGGTGGAGGTGGCGTGGAATCGAGTACGTCCCGCTCCCAGACGGTTGGGCAACGACCAAACCGGCCTGCTCGCGAGGTGGAGGCATGGACTCGCGAGCAGGTCCCTGCTCGGCAACCGGGACTAGTTCCCGAGCAGGAGTCGGCTCTTGAGGCTCTACCTGCTCTCGAGCCTCTTCAGCTGGGGGGCAGTTGGACCCCACCCCATCTGGGGAATTATCTGCAATGTTGATCACTGGTGGCCCAGGTGCGACCACCAGTGAAGGAATTGTGGGCCCAGCTGGGGCTCCCGCCATGCTCGCGGGAAGGGCAGGCTGGTCACTGCCCGTGCGGATGGAGGATTGAGAAGGTTCGGCAGGGGTTCTCTTCTGCCTTTTGGAGCCTGTGCCCTTCAGACGGGGCAGTAGGCCTCTCTTCTCTCCAGCCTTCGTCATTTCAACTTCTCTTCTGGATATGAGGCCTGCTGCTGCAAGTCGCGAAGGAGATAAGCAAGCCTCAATATGCCTATCTCCGACAGGCACCTTATACACTCTGACAATCTTCTCATTGATCCCTCCTTTCAAATTCGGTTTCCTCAATGCCGGGATACCTGCGAGCACAAATAATGGTCAAACGAAGCAAAACCCTAAAAATTATTCTGAGGAAACTGCACAATACGGGATTGTGTCTACCTTCACAGAAAAATCGGGTCACTCCTGGACCCCTGGAGGAGGCAGACTCCCAGCTCCCGGAAGCATAGAACCACCGCTTCCTCCAGCCGGGATAGTTCGAGGAGGGCTTCCCCAACACGAAATTATCCCGGTGCCAATAACACAAATAATACCAGCCTTCGCTGGATGGAGCTTTCTTCAGACGAAACATACGGAGGAACTCCTCCGCCGTGAGTTCCCCGTTGCCAGCCTGAGCCCAAAGGGCAAAGGAGCCCAGAACCACCCTCCACCCGTTCACAATGAGTTGCCCAGGGGCAATCTTGTAACACCGGAGTACATCGCGAACGAAGGGATGGAGGGGAAGGCGTACCCCCAGGATAAGCTGGTACTCATAAAATGCTACGCATCCTGGGGGGGAGTCGGGTGTTCCTCCACCTCCGGGCAAGCGGAAGTTACAGAGTCAGGGATTTGGTATCTCTCCCGTAGCTCAGCCAGCCGGTCCTCCGATAAAACGGAAGGATATCCGGCTGCTGTGTATCTCCCCGCCGAAACCCTTGCACTGCTGGAGGCAGAGGACTCCGGAGTGGCATCACCAAGAGGGACAGTAGTCTCGTCAGAGTTCCCAGCCATGGGGAGATAAAAATAAAAGAAGGAGAAGAAAAAGGAAGTATACCGGAAAAAGGAAAGAAAATGAGCACCGGAAGAGGAAGAAGAATGGAAAGAAAAGACTGCAGGTTCCTTTCGAAAAAACTTCTGTAGAAAATCAAAGAAATGGCGGACTCCGTATATTTATAGGCAATCATTCCGCCGTATCTGATGACATGTGGCAGTCCCTCCCTTGACACAGCGCTCGAGCAGGCACGCCCATTAATTACACAAACACGTGGCGAGCGCCCCTTCATTTTCTGTCTGCGGAAAGGCTGCGGAAAGCTGGCGTTCATTAATTTCAGCCCATCATGTGGGGTGCCATTCTCGATGCAAGCAGCGGGCGGTTTCGTGTGATAGTAAGCTAAGTCCTTTCCTTAAGAATTCTTGGCGGCAAGGACTTGGGGGGCATCTGTTATAGGCAAAATGATGGAGATAAGATTTCACGCGGAAATGCCCATTTCGTCCATTCGACTCTCGAGATTGTCTGATCGAGAGTCGAATATTGGATAAGTGCGGGATGTCCATTCGACTCTCGAGATTATCTGATCGAGAGTTGAATGTTGGATAAGTACGGGACGTCCATTCGACTCTCGAGCTCACCTGATCAGGAGTCATAGATTGAAAAATACGGAGCAGCTATTCGCAAGTCTCGAGTCTTCATAATCGATAGTCAAATACGGCAAAATTCGATCCGCGAACAGACCTTCTCACAAGTCGTTGAAAGACGTCACATCTAAGTATGTACTCGGACTCGCGACCACATTCTAACCTGCGAGTAGCTTTCCTGCAGTAATCTCTCTTAGCTTTCAGTACTAGCACCCGATTCCCGTCGAGCAGCTTGTCCAATCCCTCTGCGACACCAAGCAGGGCTACAACCAGTTCGGTGGTTTCCGTCTTGTCGGCGTCTCCTTCCTTTTCGGAAGCTATGACTCCAACTACGGGCGTCTCCTTCCTTTTCGGAGGTTATGACTCCAACTACGGCTTCCAGCCGGATTTCAAGGGATTACCATCAAGGGGCGTGATTGTTGAAATAAGTCATTGGGTTGGATCTGACTCAAAAGATCCTATCCCACGAAATCAGCAAATTCTCAGTATCGTATGCGACATCAACGGGATTTCGACATCTCACGTAACAGATTGGATTGCTTCAGATCTATATAAAGGGGTGGCTCCATTAAGAGCAGGTACGGACACATCATTCAATCTTGGTCCCGTTTACTTGGCTTCTCTTCTTACTGTGGCCTAACTTAAGCATCGGAGGGCTAACGGCTGGTCCCCAGCCACCCTTATTTGCTGTCTTGCTTCAAGTCTGGTGGTGGAAATTCCTGCTGGAGTGAAGGAGAAAAGTCGGAGGATCTCGTTACAAAATTTGACATTAACAACCCCGGCTTGGTTTCTCAACACCTTTATATCAAAGTCTAGCTAATCCACAAATCACATAAACCTTTCAACTCATGAAAATCGTGTAATGTGAACTTGGTGTAAAGGTGTTCAAATTTTCTATCAATCACAACAATAGGGGAACTAACATATAAAACCATTATGTTGGGAGAAATTCAAGACTTACAACATCACACACTTCGTATCTCCTCTTCTTATACTCATATTATCTCGAATGCATGGAAATAAGGTTTTCTAAAAGAGTTTTGAAATTTTAGAAAATTCGAAAAAAATTTGCGCGTGTGAGGCTCGAAATGTTGCAACATGCTAGATGAGGAATCTCATCTCACCCCCCAACCAAATCTTGCATTGTCCTCAATGTAAAAAGATATGTAATTAGCATGAACATGAGAGCAATGGCAAAATATGAGAGAGTGAGAACAATAGTACCTGAGATAGCAAGTTGATCAATTCTAGCATCTTCCATTGTCTCGATGAGAATTATTTAATCCTAATTGCAGAAAAATAAATCCTAACCTACCTACCTACCTTTGATTAGTCCGATCAACTACATGATCAAAGTTGAGCAGGATCTTCATGAATTTCAATAAATTTCTCATGAAGACCATCCAAAGTCCTGCTCGACAGTAAACATGTGTGCTTCTTATCATTGAAGTCCAATCGTATTGTGCACCACATGCATAAAAGGAGGAGATAAGAGCAGCAAAAAGATATCTCCTCAAATTCTGATTTGGGTTATGATTGATTAAAAATGGGTCATCCCAATCAGAATTTTCAATGGGCTGAAGGACCCATGACGGTGGAGAGACATTCATCGAGTTTTCATTAGTTAAAGTTGTCTCTTCCACAATTTCAGAATTGTACGGTGCTTCCACAAACAATGGTAAAGAGTGTAAATCAGTGGAAAGGTGTTCTTCAGGCACTGACACCGTATCTAACAAAATATCCAACTCCTTAATCATCTCATCATCAAGATCATAAGAGTGGGCCAAGCATTCCTCTAGGAAATCGAGATAGTCGGATGAAGGGTCCTCATCCTCCCTTAATGATTGAAGAAATTCTGTTTCAATGGTAAGGAATTCCTCCTCTATAGAGAGGAGGTCTTCCAAAGAGAATTCTTCAGATTCAATGGTAAGCACATTATCTAACATTGTTTGATCTTTGAAAATTTCAAATTGTGCCACCTCATCATCCAAAGGAATAGAATTTTCAATCAAAGGGAGGTCTACCACACTAGAATTTGGCATGTGTTGTTGGTGGAAGGACTCAAAAAGATCGACTTCGGCCATCTCTCTAGCATGCATATCCTCTAGAGACTCATAATCATTATGCCCTTGGGAAAAAGAAACCATAGGTTCATAACCATTCACCAAGCCCTCATTGTAGGCAACCCCACTACCGCTTTCAAATTTAATGGATTCCTCGGGTTCGTCAACCGTCATTGAAATCTCTTCATCATTAAGTTCAAAGCATCCAAAAGAGATAGTGGACTCACCATAATTGATGATGACATTGGGATCATCGAAATCAATCTCCTTTAAAAGTCTATTCATTAAATCCAAATGAGGTGGGACTTGGGTAGCCCCATCCTCCTCATTAGAGGGGATTGATTCGATGCCCCCAATTTCGAGCTCAACGTCTTCATAAGATGGTGAGGAAGCTTGATTTAATTGTTCATCCACATGCTCATTACATATTTCCTCAAGTATTTGTGTATACTTATCATCAAAAGAGGAAGATGTTTTAGGGTGATTGTTAATAACCATGGTTGGTTCCTCCCTTGAACAAGGAGAATTGTGGTTTTCCCAATTAAGACCGTACGCATTGTAGGATGAAAAGTTATATGATGGTTGATAGGCATATCCATACAAGTAATCACGCATTGTCTTAACCGGTTGGCTACTATTCACCTGTTCCTTTTGTTGTTGCACACCTCTTACCATAACCGGTGGAACACTCATGTTATTTTCAATCCGGTAATCACGTAATATTTTTCCCGGATGATTATCCAATTTTGCTTCGTTCCGGTATTCCCCCATCGTCTTACGTCGTGTCTCAATATGTGTATTGTTTTCATTAATGTAATCACGCATCGTCTTACGTGGGGCGGTAGTGGAGGTTGATTGAATATCAGAAAAATACTTATGCTTATAATGGTTCCAATCATAAAGACTTTCAATTTCATGGTCTGACATCTCATCTTCCAAAAGGTACTTGTACGCACCATTCGTCCAATCATACATGATGAAATTTTAAGGAATTGGAAACTACCCTAATCTAGGAAAAAGAACAAAAAGAAGAAAGATGGGGAGATGTTACCCAATAGAGTGAGATCTATGTCAGCAACAATGTCCTACAAAATTAAAAAAAAAATTTGTTAGTAATCTAGAAAAAAAAGAAAAAAAATCAGAAAATCTACTTCTATAAAAACTGAAAATCCTACCTAACTACAACTACTCTATAGCTACTAGAACAATTAGAACCGTTTAACCTTTTCCCCGGCAGCGGTGCAAAAAACTTGTTCGCTTGCCTCAAGTGTAAGGCTGCGATGTAGTAATAAATCTCGGTAAGACCGAGGTCGATCCACAGGGAAAGAAGTAAACAATTCCAAGTACTAATAACTAGAATCTAAGAAGTTTAAGAGAGTAGTTTTTCACATGAAATAGGAAAATCTGAAAATAAGAAGAACTAGAGCATCAAGGATCCACTTGTAGTAGTCCAATGCCAATCCATTCATCCAAGTACAACACAATTAGAATCAAAGTCCTATCTCTCATCTAATTGGAAGATATAACATTCAAGCACAAACAGTCCCACTTAAATCTGAAAATCAGATTTCTAGTTCTAATGAAGCACATAGAACTTGAACTTGTAGCCTTCGGAGTAACAGCCATGCCTATGGACTATGGCATGCTCAAGGGTTACTACAATTCGAATTCAAACAACCCAATCATGGTAATCTTAGAGAATTGCAAGGAACTCATGTCCGGAGCACACAAACTCTCACAAAACTTCTAAAAAACCAAACTTTATTCAAACTAGAACTTCAAAATCCAAAATTAAGAAAAGGGTACTTGAAATAAAAGAATTAAAGCATTGGAACCAACTACAAATTTCACCTCTAGCTCTAGCTAAGAGGTTAGCTAAGGAAAAGCATATTAAAAGTAGAACTAGAACTAAGAAAAGGAAGAAAAACTAGCTGGAGGAGGCTAGGTAGCCTCCTGGGACTTGAACTCCTTGCTTCCCACGTCCTTGGTTGATTTGGAATAGAAGAGAGCACCTCCTTTTATAGTGCAGCAATAGTACAGCAACATAGCAGAATTTGTTTCGCTTAGTACGGCTTAACCAATGGTCGGATTGCCTTCAAATTTGGTTTGTAGCTTCCTTGTAATGTGATCTTCCAAATAGATGATTTAGATTTCCAAGATTATTCTCTGAATGGGCCCACCAATCACATCACCGACCGCCTCTCAAAATCACGCACTTTGGGTACCTTCAGAACCAGTCATCTTGCTTTCAACGCTCCGGAGTGTATAGATGTCGGATTGATCCCAAATTTTGAACATTGGTAGAAAACTTCATCCTCTACATGATAGATGGATTAGATTGTCCAAAACAATCCCAGAATATGGTCCGAAAATTAGAACACTTCGGGCTTATATAAACTCTGAGCAGTTGGATCTTTCTGGATGGTCCATCTTTCTTCAACCGGTACGATCAAACCACACATCCTTTTGATCTGAAACTTTTGTGGTTATTTATATATGGATGTGTTATAAAAGATGGTCAAAGTAGATTCTTCATATCATCAATGATGGGTCACCTGGACCGGCCCAGAGTGGAACAGCGAAATCTGGAACTTTCTGGACAGTTCGTATTGTTTTGGCCACCACGATCAAACCGTAGCTCCGATCGACACGAAACCACTTGGGTTAGTTCGGCGTCGAGCTCCTCTTCAACATGGATGTGTTGGATTTTCAAATATCATCAAGATTGCTTCATAAAAGTGGTCCGAAAAATCAGAAACGGGAATGGCCTGCTGTATGCAATCTGGAAGTTGAACTTTGCATGGCCGACCAGTCACGACCGGTCGGACAGGGCTGGCCGACCGGTCATGACCGGTTGGACAAAGCTGGCCTTGCTCCAGGGAGTGCATCCGACCGGTCATGACCGGTCGGACCCAGTTTTGCTTGTTTTTCTTCTTTCTTTTCTTCTCTCCTTCCTCTCTCTTTGCTTTCTTCTTTCTTTGGTCCACCTTGGGCCTTCATCAAAGGCTCCAAATGGCCCCTTTTTGGTCTCTAATTGAGTGAAGTCCGCTCTCATCCCTACAATCACAAAACATGCATTAGATGGGCCTTTTAATCATGAAAACCATGCATACCATGTCATGTAGTGGGCAATGCAACGTATAAATTGGAGGTTCAACACCAAGTGATCCAATCTGTTATGCAAGGCGTTAAGATTACTCCTGATATCTGGAGGTAAGGTGTTTATCTTGTCGCTCCTTAGATAAGGGAAATGGCTTGATCCAATTAGTCATCTAATCGATTACGTTCCCTGATGGCAATCCCCTGTGGTTCAGAACCACGAATTAAGATAAGCCCAACGTTGGTCTATATGGTTGCTGGTACTGAAAAGGCGGAGGACGCTCGGGGTCGAAGATAACTTCTCGCATATTTGAGGCGCAGAACCTTTTAACGACCACTATTGAGATGCTCGTATATCCAAAAGGGTATTTCGTACTTTCCCAATATTCGAGCCTCGACCATAAGGGCTCGGGAGTTGTACGTCGTACTGTGAGCCTCGACCATGCGGGCTCGCAGGTCAAATACCATCACAAAGGTGCTCGCATGTCGAATACCGTCCCAATTGTGCTCGCATGTCGAATACCGTCATAAAGGTGCTCGCATGCCGAATCTTCACTATCTTCGACCACCACAATTTGGCTATAACAGGTATGATTGAAAATATGGGGGAAAATTTCGAAAAAGGGCTACCTATTACCAACCGGGGGATGGTCTACCCATAACCAAAGCCGGAAATGGGACGTAGTGTGAAAGTCGTCAGAAGGACGGTAAGGCAAATTCCTGTCATAGGCTTGTTGTTGATCTGTACACCTTTAGATCTATAGCTTAGTCGATCTACGAAAAAGATAATCCTGGAAATTCATGAGATGAACTTTCACTATGCACACTAGGTTGAATTTGTTCAAGTTCTTCTATTTATCAATCAATCAGCGGGAATTCTGTATGAACACTTATTATGTTTTGAGATTTTGAGGTTTCAGCTTCTATCACCCAGTTTCTCTGATTATTACACTTGTATGTCTTGGAATGAATAGAAAATTAGTTTCTGAAGGAGAGTTGGTTTTGAAAATTTGAACTTGTTTCACGCATGTTTTGCTCGGGACTAGCAAAAAGCTGGTTGGGGGTGTGTTGAGCTTCCATTTTATGCATTATCTAGCCTATTACATCACATTACATGCATGAATTGTATGCTTAAAAAGACCCATCTAATGCTTGTTTTGTGTATGTAGGAATGAGAGAGAGAAGTCATGAATTTATTGTTAAAAGGGTCCTTTGGAACCACATTGAAGACATTGAAAAGAAGCCCTAAAAAATCACGTCAGAAAGACCTAGATCGGCCAGAAGAAAAGAGGAATTCAGCATTTATATCAAAAGGCCACCAGGCACCCGACCATGCACCCGAAAGTGGGAGGATTTCTGCTGAACCCGTTCGACAAATATGGACCCAACCGGGCGCCTGACCGAAACATGGTCGGGCACCCGATATTCAAGTGGATTTTATGAAAAACGCGCTGGACTGAATTAAAGTATGGTCGGGCGCCTGACCAACACCTGATCGGGCACTCAACCAACACCCAACGACCGACGTACGTGCGTAAATTGTTATGCAATCCGAGGCGGTTCATGATTTTTTTTTATAAAAAGACACCTTGGCATCCTTGCTAAGGTATCTTAGAAGAGTTCTAAGTCCATGGGGAGCAAGGGAGACCATCGTGGAGCGACCGTAACTCCTTCAACTAGGGTTTTTTTCTAGTTTTTCTAGTTTTGATGTCTTTCTCATTGAGTTCTAGTTGTAATATGACAATGCTCGGCTAGAATCTCTCAGCTAGGGCTTAGAGGTGAAGCTTATAGCCAATTTCATGTTTAATTTAGTTTGATTCAAGTAGTTTTACTTTAAGTTTGGATTTTGAATGTTCTAGTTCGAATAAAGTTGATATTTTTAGATGTTTTATGAGAGTTCATGTGCTTCGGACATAAATTCCTTGCAATTCTCTGAATTATCATGTTTGGCTTGATTAAATTCGAATTATGGTAACCTTTTAGCATGTCATAGCCATAGGCACGACTGTTAATCTGAAGGCCAATACTATGTGATTGAATAGGACTAAATCTTGGAAGTTGAACTTAAGTGGGATTGAATGCGCTTCAATGATTTATTCTCCAACTAGATGAGAGATAGAACTTTGAATCTAGTTGTGTTTATGCTTGGATTGAATGAATTAACATGGGATTACTACAAGTGGGTCCTTGAAAGCCTGAGCTCCTTTTAATTACAGATTTTTACAAATTACTATTTTAAGTTAGTTTATGAAGTTAAAATCCTTAATCCATTGAATTTAAAGTTGCTGGAACAACTTGAATTGGTTTACCTAATTCCCTATGGATCGACCTTAGTTTTATCGAGTTATTACTACATCGCATGCCTTGCACTTAAGGCGAGCGAACACTAGTGGTTCACCTTGTTAATTCTATACGAAATGCGGGCACCTTCTTAATTATACTTTCCAGAGCGTGAACTCTCGTAGCCAATTCTCGAAATGTGTGTATTTTCGCTCCTATAAGTACAAAAGTAATTTCTAGTTCCATGCATCCAATGCACATTTCATAAATTTATCAACAGATTCCAATTCCCGTTGTCGTACGCCTGCCAGCTCTGTCAAACTTGTTCGCTTCCCCAAGTGTAGGGTTGCGATGTAGTAATAATCTCAGTAAGACCGAGGTTGATCCACAGGGACTTGTGTAAGAACTCACAAAACGCTTCCAATGGTTTCTAATTGAGAACTAATTAACAGGATTTTGGAATTGAATGTAGATAGATATTTTGAACTAAAACTAAATGTAATTAATAATAAAGAGCACTAGGGGTTCAAGGATCCACTTGTAGCAATCCTTGATGCTTAATTCGCGGTGGTTTCCCAAATACACAACTAGAATCGAAATCAAATCCTATTTAGTAGGATGATAGAGTGGTTAATTCATCAAAACAGTCCAATTTAGGTGTTATTCATAAACATGATTCCCTCAATTCAAGTTAGGACTTGAGCACACTCAATTGCATAGGTCAATCCTAGTTCCAATAGGTTAAGATCACAACCATAATAATCATCAAACCCTGTCACAAGGCTTAACTATATCATGATTTGAACTTCATTCAAATCACATGCATAAGCAACACTTAAATTGGACTTAAGAACAAAAGGTAGAACTTTGGTTTGAAGTTCCCTCATGAGGATCCAAGTCTAGAGCGTATTGAATTCGATTCCTCGGAGCGTACAAGTCAAGAGCCATGTAAAATGATTAAGAACTAAAGCAATCCTTCCAAACATCCATGAGCCATCATAAGATTAAGAAAAAACTACTTAGAACTTTATTCAAACTTCTAAAAAAACCATTATTCTTCAATAAATCCAACTTGAAACCAATAAAATGAATTAAAACATCTTAGAGTCACTACAAGCTTCACCTCTTAGCCCTAGCTGAGAGGTTTAGCCGTTCATGATCTAAGGAAACATGGAAACAACTAAAACATAAAAACTAGAAGAACAAACTAGAAAGATTTGTAGAACACCGATTCCACCTTTCTCTGCCTCCCACCTTCGTAGATCTCTTTTACGATACCTTAGAAACAAGCTAGAGGAGTCCTTTTATAGGTTTGGGGCCCTAAATGCGAAGAAACTTCGAGAAAATTCGTAAAAACTACGTTTTACGCAGCAAATTTCAGAGCTTGTAGAAGAAGTTCTATTACGCAGACGACCGATCAGACGATCGGTTTGAGCTCATGGATGACTTGTCGGACGACCGGTCACAAGAGGCCAAAAATCGTCCAGTGAGTTTTCAGAAAAATTCTTCCTGGCTTTTAAATTAATCGACAGGTTGGACGACTGGTCTGAGTAGTGGACGACCGGCCGCACAACCAGTCTTGATTGGTCCAGCAAGGTTGGCAGCAAGGGTCCTCCTGTTGAGTGTTCGAACCAGTCAGACAACCGGTCCTGGGCTATGAACGACCGGTCGGATGACTGGTCTTTAGTGTAAATTTCTATACATCTTTCTTCTCTCCTTTGCTTTCTTTCTTCCACCCTTTGGCGCTTGGTCTTTTGATCTTCAATGCTTGTAAACAGCGTCTCTAAGCCTTCAATTGATGATTTCTCTCTCTCATTCCTACAACCACAAAACCACACATTAGTTGGGTCTTTAATCATGTATTTTAAGCATAGTTAGTGATGAAATGGGGTTAGAATATACACATTTAAGAGCTTAACACGCCCCCCAACCAACATTTTGCTAGTCCCGAGCAAAACATGAATGAAGCAAATTTCATTCTTCAAAACTCAACTCTCCTTCATAAACTAGGCTTCTATAAACTCCATGACGTGCAAGTGTAAAAATCGAAAATACTTATTGATAGAGGTTGAAACCTTAAGTCTCTTAGAACATAAGAAGTGCTCATATGTAATTCCCGCTAATTGATTGATAATAGAATGATTCAAACAAGTTAACCTAGTGTGCTTAGTGAATGCTCATCTCATGAATTTTTGGGATTATCTTCTTCATAAATCAGCCAAAGCATGGATTTAAGGTGTACAGATCAACAACAAGCCTATGACAAGAATTTGCCTTACCGTCCTTCCGACGACTTTCACACTACGTCCCATTTCTGGCTTTGGTTATGGGTAGATCATCCCCCGGTTGGTAATAGGTAGCCCTTTTTTGAAATTTTCCCCCATATTTTCAATCATTAGTTTCCCCAAGTGTAGGGTTGCGATGTAGTAATAAACTCGGTAAGACCGAGGTCGATCCACAGGGACTTATGTAGGAATTCATGAAACGCTTCCAATAGTGTCTATTGAAACACTAACAAATAAGTTTTTAAGGAGATTGATGTGAATAGTAATTTTGAACTTAAACTGAAGTAATCAATTAATAAAAAGCCACTAGGGGTTCAAGGATCCACTTGTAGCAATCCTTGATGCTCAATTCGTGTGGTTTCTCACTTTCTCAATTAGAATCGAAATTAAGATCTATCTAGTCGGATGATAGAGCAGTTAAACCAACAATCTGCCATATGTAAGATCAATGTAAATGATTTACTCAATGCAAGCTAGGACGAGCATACTCAATTGCATAGGTCAGTCCCAATTCCAATAGACTAAGTTCACAATCATGACCATCATTAAGTCCTCTCACAAGACAAAGCTAGATCATGATTTGAACTTGATTCAAATCACATACACAGTCTCAAACATACTTCAGAAATCCATAAAAGTAGAACTTTGGTAGGAAGTTCCCACATGAAGATCATAGTACTAGAGTGTACTCCAATTCCTCGGATCATACAGGTCTAGACTAACACACAACAATTAAGAACTCAAGTATCCATGAGTCATCATAAGACTAAGAAAAACTACTTTAGTATTTGAATTAAACTTCAAACCATTGTTCATAAACATGAAATCCAATCTTAAAACCAACTTAAATGAATTAAAACATCTTAGATTCACTACAAGCTTCACCTCTTAGCCCTAGCTAAGAGGTTTAGCTGTTCATGATCCAAGGAAACATGAAACAACTAAGAAAAACATAAAAATAGCAAACAAAGTAGGAGGAGTTGTGGAACTCCGAAATCCACTTGCGTCGCATCCCACCGTACTGGTTCTGTTCTAGGATGCCCTAGGAACAATCCCTAGGTGTCCTTTTATAGTGGGGAGGCTTCGCAGCATCAGAATCATCTAGAATTTGCATAAGAGTACGCAGTGCGCAAAGAAAATCGGCACCCAAAATAGAAATTTCTGTTTTAAACGTATGGCCGGCCGGTCTGGACCGGTCGGACTGGGCTGTCCGACCGGTCACGAATGGTCGGACTGTTAATCCCATCGGTCCAGCATGCTCAGAGAGGGGGGCGGCCTGTTGGCCGACCGGTCTTGACCGGTTGGACCAATTTACCATGAGTCCAGGGAGCTCCATAGCTATGGCTGACCGGTCTTGACCGGTCAAGGTTCACATGGCCGACCGGTCCCGACCGGTCGGACCTTCTTCCTTTCATCTTTTCTTCCTTTCTTTCCTCTTCTTTCTCTTCTACTTAATTTCTTCTTTCTTTAGTCCACCTTGGGTCTTCCTCCAAGGCTCTTAAAGAGGTCTTTTTAGTCTTCAATTGGGCGGAGTCCCTCTCATTCCTACAATAATGAAATCATGCATTAGATTAGTCTTTAAATCATGAAAATCGTGCATTATGAGTGATGAATTGGGGTTAGAATATGCACAATTAAGAGCTCAACACACCCCCAACTAGCATTTTGCTAGTCCCGAACAAAACATGCGTGAAACCAATCCCATTCTCCAAAACCCAACTCTCCTTTAGAAACTATTCTTCTATATATATCCCAGGACACACAAGTATAAAATTCAGAAGAATTAAGTGATAAAGGTTGAAATCATAAACTCTCAAGACATAATAAGTGTCCATATGAAATTCCCGCTGATTGGTTGATAAATAGAAGAACTTGGACAATTTCAACCTAGTGTGCATAGTGAAAATTCATCTCATGAATTTTCAGAATTATCTTCTTCATAAATCAACTAGACTACCGATCTCAAGGTATATAGAGCAACAACAAGCCAATGATAGGAATTTGCCTTACTGTCCTTCCGACGGCTTTCACACTACATCCCATTTCCAACTTTGGTTATGGGTAGACCATCCCCCGGTTGGTAAAGGTAGCCCTAATCGGAAATTTCCACCATTTTTCCATCATTTCCAATTTCATCCTTCGTTTTCCTTTTTCTTTTAAATTAGATAGAATTTTTAGAAATCCATATCTTTTGTTATTTTCACATGAACGAGGCTGGACAAAGTACTCCGGCTTGGTTTCTCAACACCTTAAATCAAAGTCTAGCTAATCCATAAATCGCATAATCCTTTCAACTCATGAAAATCGTGTAATGTGAACTAGATGTAAAATTGTTCAAATTTTCTATCAATCACATAATTAAGAGAATTCACATATAAAACCATTATGCCTTGAGAAGTTCAAGACTTACAACCTCATACACTTCATATCTCCTCCTCTTATGCTCCTATCATCTTGAATGCATAGAAACAAAATTTTCCAAAAGAGTTTTGAATTTTAGAAAAATCAAAAAATTTCTACATACTTGCTCGAAATGTTACAAAACACTGGATTCTTCCAAGTGATCCTACACCCCCCAACCAAATCTTGTATTGTCCTCAATGTAAAAGATATGCAATGAGCAAAACATGAGAGCAACTATAAAATAAAGGGGATGAGGGATGAAAGTACTTGAGAGAACGAAAACTGGAATTCTACCTCCTGCTATCAAACCTATGAAAAAGCAAACTAAAAGCAACAAAATCCTAATCCTAACTACTCTATACCTCCATCAGACTAGGAGATCAATTCCAACAACTCGTCCAAAAGCATAAAGTCAAGCAGAATCATTCGATGGATCAAAAGGTTTTGCAATAATGTCATCCAATATCCTGCGTTACAATATACATGTGTGTGAGTGATCCAGATAAGCCACTGAAAATTCCAAAAAAGAATTTCAGCGGGTTCCTTAATGTTTTCACCACATGTATAATAGGAGACAGCATCATATTTGTCAGAAAAATATGTCTCCATTCAGATTTTCCTGGGCATTGATTTTGCAAGTATGGATCATTCCAGGGTTGGTAGAGGTATGCATGATCCATAGAGGTGTGGAAATATGAATTGATTTCTTAGTACAATAAAGTGTTGTTTCCACATCCTTCTCTTGGCTAACGTTATATACCGAAACCGACTCGAAAGGTGTGACTATATCCCCTATCACATCAATCTTCTTATCAAGAGAGTAGGCCACATCTTCTTCTAAGTGATTCGAGTAAGGAGTTGAGAGGGACACATCTTCCACAATAGAATTGATCATGTTTATTTCGTGGACCTCTTCATCTTCATCCTCTTGTTGGTTGTCAACATTGAAAGCATTTAACTCAATCGTCATATTACCAAAGGACATTTGTATGACCCCACTCCTACAATTGATGATAGCATTTGATGTAGCTAGGAATGGGCGGCCAAGTATGACAGGAATTTGAGGGCCAATATTAACCATGGGTTGTGTGTCCAAGACAATGAAGTCCATCGGGTAGTAGACCTTGTCAACTTGGACAAGAACATCCTCAATCACCCCTCTCGGAATACTAATCGATCAGTCAGCGAGTTATAATGTGGTTTTGGTGGGTTTTAATTCACCTAAACCCAATTGTTCATAGACCGAAAAGGGTATTAAGTTCACACTTGCTCCTAAATCAAGTAAGGCATGCTTCACCCGGTAGTCTCCAATTATGCATGATATTGTCGAACTACCAGGATCTTTGTCTTTCTTGGGCATCCCGTGATTTATAATAGTGCTTACATTTTCCGTAAAAAATGTCTTCTTTTGCACATGTATTTTTCTTTTTATCGTACAAAGATTCTTCAAAAACTTAGCATATGACGGTATTTGTTTAATGGCATCCAACAATGGGATGTTGATCTTCACCTGCTTGAAAACCTCTAAAATTTTCAGGTTTTTTCTAAAGGTTTGGGTGAAATCAACCTTTGGGGAAACGGGGCAACCGGCTTGTATTGCCTTTCTGGTTCTTTCTCTTATGGAGTGTTGTTCGGGCTATCATCCTCTTTTGAAATTTTCGGATCATTAGGCTTTGGGGCCTTCACCGAATTAGATTTATCAATTATTTTCCCACTTCGCAAAGTGGTGATAGCTTGAACATGCTCCATATGTTGGGAGGATGAGCTTGCGTCTTGTATCTCAAATTGGATCCTTGGGTTAGGAAGAGGTTGGGCAGGAAGTGTGCCTTTCTCCCTAATACTGAGGTGAGATTCAACCCTAGCCATTGAGGTTTTCAAGTCATTGATGGCTTGAGTTGTATTTTGATTAAATTTTAATTGCTCTTGCATGAACCCATCTATTTTCAGAGAATTAATCTTATTATACTCAGCTTGAATCGATACAAATGCACCCAACATCTCCTCTAGCGTAACTTTTGGTGTAATGACTAGAGATGGACCTAGTATAGGTTGAGCTTGAGGGATATCGTTTGCATTCACAGTGGGTACATTCCTCCAACTGAAGTTGGGATGGTTCTTCCAATTAGAATTAAACGTGTTTGAGTTTGGAGCACCAAATTGCCGTTGATAACTGTTTATGGCATTTGATTTTTCTTGTAAGATGTCTTGAACCGCTGAAATTGTGGGACAATCTTGTGTTGTATGTTGATTTTCGGCACAAATTCCACAAACAGTTTCAACGTCCTTAGAGTTGATCGTCTCTCCTTTCCTTAATTCCATGGCCTCAACTTTTCTTATGAGGCTAGCCACCCGTGCACTTATGCTATCTTCTTCTGATAGGACATAAATTCCTCCTTTTTCCTTTATTGGCTAGTCTTGGAATTTGTTGGTTTAGATCTATCCCAAGACTGTGCATTCTCAGTCAATTCCTCCAAATAGTCCCATGCTTCATCGGCTTCCTTATTCATGAACTCCCCATTACACATCGTCTCTACGAATTGGCTCATGGGTGAAGTCAATCCTTCATAAAAAAAGCTTATAACCCGCCAAATTTCATAGCCATGATGTGGGCATGCATTTAACGAGTCCTTAAACCTCTCCCAACATTGAAAGAAGGTCTCATCTTCCTTTTGGGCAAAGTTCATGATAAGGCGCCTCAACATGTTCGTTTTATGAGTAGGGAAGAATTTTTTAATGAACTCCCTATGCATATTAGTCCATGCACCAATTGATCTTGGCCTTAATGCATGAAGCCAACCTTTAGCTTTATCTTTAATGGTAAAAGGAAATATTTTAAGCCTAACCACATCGTCAGTTACATTTGCAAAGTGCATGGTGGTTATTACCTCATCAAATTCCTTAAGGTGTTGATAGGCACTTTCACTGTCTAATCCATGGAATCTTGGGAGGAGTTGGATTACTCCGGGTTTCAAATCTACATTCCCTGCATTTTGTGGAAAAACTATGCATGAGGGAGTGCTCGCTCTTGCTGGTTGTAAGAAATCACGTAAAGTTCTTGGTCAAGGAACATTCTCAACCACATTCTCTCCCGTTTCGGTTTGGTTTTGGCCCAGATTTAGATTGGCCATCGGATTAGGTTGATTTACAGCCATATTTTCAGACAAAATTGGAGAAGTTAGATGTCTCCTAGCACGTGGTTCTCTGTCAATTCCTTCAAATATTCCTCCTTCACTAATGAGTCGGTTATTGGAATCCCGAGCCCAATGTGGCATGCAAATCCTAAAAGAATGAAACAAGAAATAAAGAAGAATTCTTCCTTACTTTCTTTACTCTTCTCTAAGACTGAAGCACAAGGTGTCTTGCAATGGCTAGGCCAGAAGCAAGGATAGAGACCGATTTCTCCTGGTCAATAGGGGTTCAGAGAACTCCCCACCCACTTTTTGAATCTTTTGAGAAAAGTGCAGAAAAAGAAGAAAGAGGAGTAGAGGTGAGAATAAAAATATCTGAGCACAAGGTGATCCAAGACGACAGAGCCGACCAATAGGAATCCAGGTGGCACAAGGCCTACCTATCAGAGATCCAAAAAGGAGTCTCCACCCACACTACAAGAGATGAATATGATAGGAATGAATAGGAGAAGAAGAAGAGTAAGGTTAATAGAACCTGATTTGACACTTGAGATCCTTATGTCTTCTTCAGCTTCCTAGAAATCCCTGCAAAAGAAAAATAAAACAAAACAAACTAAGTTAGTACTTGAATCTTAAAAATCCTAAATAGAAACGATTTTTAGAAAGTTTGTGAAAAACCGTCAAAATCCCCGGCAACGGCGTCAAAAACTTGTTCGCTTCCCCAAGTGTAGGGTTGCGATGTAGTAATAAACTCGGTAAGACCGAGGTCGATCCACAGGGACTTATGTAGGAATTCATGAAACACTTCCAATAGTGTCTATTGAAAAACTAACAAATAAGTTTTTAAGGAGATTGATGTGAATAGTAATTTTGAACTTAAACTGAAGTAATCAATTAATAAAAAGGCACTAGGGGTTCAAGGATCCACTTGTAGCAATCCTTGATGCTCAATTCGCTGTGGTTTCTCACTTTCTCAACTAGAATCGAAATTAAGATCAATCTAGTCGAATGATAGAGCAGTTAAACCAACAATCTGCCATATGTAAGATCAATGTAAATGATTCACTCAATGCAAGCTAGGACGAGCATACTCAATTGCATTGGTCAGTCCCAATTCCAATAGACTAAGTTCACAATCATGACCATCATTAAGTCCTCTCACAAGACAAAGCTAGATCATGATTTGAACTTGATTCAAATCACATACACAGTCTCAAACATACTTCAGAAATCCATAAAAGTAGAACTTTGGTAGGAAGTTCCCACATGAAGATCATAGTACTAGAGCGTACTCCAATTCCTCGGATCATACAAGTCTAGACTAACACACAACAATTAAGAACTCAAGTATCCATGAGTCATCATAAGACTAAGAAAAACTACTTAAGTATTTGAATTAAACTTCAAACCATTGTTCATAAACATGAAATCCAATCTTAAAACCAACTTAAACGAATTAAAACATCTTAGATTCACTACAAGCTTCACCTCTTAGCCCTAGCTAAGAGGTTTAGCTGTTCATGATCCAAGGAAACATGAAACAACTAAGAAAAACATAAAAATAGCAAACAAAGTAGGAGGAGTTGTGGAACTCCGAAATCCACTTTCGCCGCCTCCCACCATGCTAGTTTTGTTCTAGGATGCCCTAGAAACAATCCCTAGGTGTCCTTGTATAGTGGGGAGGCTCCACAGCGTCTGAATCATCTAGAATTTGCATAAGAGTACGCAGTGCGCAGAGAAAATCGGCGCCCAAAATAGAAATTTCTGTTTTGAACGCATGGCCGACCGGTTTGGACCGGTCGGACTGGGCTGGCTGAATGGTCACGACCGGTTGGACTGTTAATCCCATCAGTCCAGCGTGCTCAGAGAGGGGGGCGACTTGTTGGCCGACAGGTCTTGACCGGTCGGACCAATTAACCATGAGTCCAGGGAGCTCTAGAGCTGGGGCCGACCGGTCTTGACCGGTCAAGGTTCACATGGCCGACCGGTCACGATCGGTCGGACCTTCTTCCTTTCATCTTTTCTTCCTTTCTTTCCTCTTCTTTCTCTTTTACTTGATTTCTTATTTCTTTAGTCCACCTTAGGTCTTCCTCCAAGGCTCTTAAAGAGGTCTTTTTAGTCTTCAATTGGGCGGAGTCCCTCTCATTCCTACAATCATGAAATCATGCATTAGATTAGTCTTTAAATCATGAAAACCGTGCATTATGAGTGATGAATTGGTGTTAGAATATGCACAATTAAGAGCTCAACAGTAATCCCTGTTGAACCTCCAGATTATACATTGCATAGCCCACTACATCACACTATATGCATGGTTTTCATGTTTAAAAGGACCATCTAATGTATGTTTTGTGATTGTAGGAATGAGTGTGGCCTTCATCCAATCGGAGACCAAAAGAACATATTTAGATGCATGGGATGAAGGTTGAAAGAGGAGCAAAGAAAGAAAAAAGCAAGGAGAAAAGAAAGTAGAAGAAAGAAAGGAAGAAAAAGAAGAAGAACAGCAGGTCTGACCGGTCTTCCGACCGGTCGGTCACACGTCTGGAAGCCATTGGACTAAAGGACCAGTTGGTTCGACCGGTCTTAACCGGTCGGCCAACAGGTCGGTGAACCTGTTGAACTTCTTGGACCAATAACCAGTCTGGTCCGACCAGTCTTGACCGGTTGACTAGCAGGTCATCCTCCCACTTGAGCTTGCTGGACTGTTAAACAGAGTGGTCTGACCGGTCGGCAAGGCTAGTCTGACCGGTCGTCTGACCGGTCGTCCACATACAAAAACATGCAGTTTCTATTTCTAGCTTCAAAAATTGCTGCGCACTGCGTATCCTTACACGAATTCTGGAAGTTTTCGACACAACCGAGCGTCCTTACTATAAAAGGACACCTAGGGGTTCTTCCTAGGGTATCATAGAGGTTAAGGAACGTTGTGGGAGAGGAAGGAAGCTGTCGTGGAGTGTCTGCAACCCTCCAAACTCTGGTTTTTCTATGTTTTCTAGTTCTTTCATGAGTTTTAGTTGTAGTTTGACAATGCTCGGCTAGAATCTCTCAGCTAAGGCTGAGAGGAGAAGCTTGTAGCTAATTTCATGTTTAATTCAGTTTAATTCAAGTAATTTTACTTCAAGTTTGGATTTTACCTATTCTAGTTCGTAAAGTTAATAATTTTGGATGTTTTATGAGAGTTCATGTGCTCCGAACATGGATTCCTTGCAATTCTCTGAGATTATCACATTGTGCTTGTTTAGATTCGAATTATAGTAATCCTTGAGCAGGCCATAGTCCATAAGCATGGCTATTACTCCGAAGGTTATGATTCCGGATTCTACATTGTTGAATGGGATTAGAACTTGGAAGTTCAACTTTAGTGGGATTGAATGTGTTTAATGCTTTATTTTCCAATTAGATGAGAGATAGGACTTCAAATTTAGTTGTGTATCTTGCTTGGATTGATTGGATTGACATGGGATTGCTACAAGTGGATTTTTGAATGCCTTAGTGTCTTTAAAATACTGTTTTTTATTAAGTTTCTGTTTTAGCTTAATTACCCAATCGAATCCTTTATTCATTGCAAACTGAGTTGCTGAAATAGTTTGGGATCTGTTTCTAATTCCCTGTGGATCGACCTCGGTCTTACCGAGTTTTATTACTACATCACAGCCTTGCACTTGAGGCGAGCGAACAAGTTTTTGGCGCCGTTGCCGGGGAATTTAGATAACGATTTTCAAATTGTTTTATTGGCTGTAGAAGTAGAATTCGATAGGGTTTTTCTGATTCCTTAGAACTAATTAAAATTATTTTTTTTGTAGGATTTCTTCTCTAGTTCAAGCATATCGGGTAATATCCTTCTAACTTAGCCTTTTACAGATTTTTCAATTTCCAGATTAATTTCATATTTCTAGGATTTGGGAATAGCTTAGTTTTTAGTTGAGTGGTTAATGTCCCGTTGGGAACGTGACCACTCCAATCGTCTCCAATCTGAAGGTGGTTTAGTTGGACCATTGTCAATCCATAGACGAGTCCGGAATTACCAAGGACGTTGTGAAAGTTTGGGGAGTATGGATTAAACACCTTTAAGGAATCCTCCCCCTCCTACTCCAACTACAAACACAAATCAAGAGGGAGTAGGAGAGAATGAGGTACATAACGTTCCTCCAATGAGATCATTACTGGATTACCTACAACCAGCCCGTGCAACTACACCCTCTTGCGTGGTTCTACCACTAAACGGGGGAAATATTGACATCAAGCCGGGTGTGATTCAACTCATACCGAAGTTCCATGGGCTAGATTCTGATAGCCCATATTTGCACCTAAAGGAATTTGAAGAAGTGGTGGCTACTTTGCAATACACCAACGTCTCTGAAGACACCATTAAGCTTAAACTCTTTCCCTTTTCATTGAAAGAAAGAGCCAAAAATTGGCTTCACTCTCTTAGAACACATTCGTTTGGGTCATGGAATGAGATGACCCGGGAATTCTTGAAAAAGTTCTTCCCGGCTCATAAAATGAACACCCTTCGAAGATCCATAATGAATTTTTCGGCTAAAGAGGGTGAATCTTTATTCCAATGTTGGGAGAGATTTAAGAACCTCCTACTTGCCTGCCCACATCATGGCTATGAGAGTTAGCGAATTATAAACTTTTTCAACGATGGATTGAGTTCCAATATGCGCCAATTTGTAGAGATGATGTGTAATAACAAGTTCATGAGCAAAAATCCAGATGAAGCTTGGAGTTATTTGGATATGTTGGCCGAGAATGCCCAATCTTGGGATACCTCGGATAAACCCAATAACCCAAGCCTACTCAAGAAAAAGAGAAAGGAGGGATCTATATCCTCAAGGAGGAAGACGATGTGAATGCAAGGATAACCAACCTCACAAGGAAGATCCAGGCCATGGAACTTAGTAAGAATGGAGTTCCAAAGTCCAATGAAGCTATTGAGACCATATGTGGGATTTGTCTCACCAATTTACACGCTACACAAGATTATCCTACAATCCCTGCATTTCAAGAGGTGTTACATGAACATGCAAATGCCACATATGGGTATCAACGGCCTTTCAATGGACCGGTGGGTAATACGTACAATACTAGTTGGAAGAACCACCCAAATTTCAGTTGGAAGAATGCTCCCACGGGCAATCCTACCAACTCTCAAGGAGGACCACCCATGCAAAATATGGCCCCACCTCAATTCTCAATGGAGGATACCTTGAAAGCGTTTATACAAGGGCAAACGCAAATTAATCAAACGAATCAGCAAATGTTCCAAGAGCTTAAAGTCTCGGTTGATGAGATTAAGGGTCGCTTGAATGCTAGGGAGGGGACCTTTCTAGCCCAACCTCAGCCCAATCCAAAACAAGTACATGAAGTAAGCATTCCTGATCCCTTCAACCAACATATGGAGCAAGCCAAATCCGTCACCACTCTTACAAGTGGTAAACAAATTGACAAATCTATTCCGGTGAAGGCCGACAAGCCTAATGATTCGATAAATTCTGAGGATGAGGACGGATCCAACTTAGCTCCACAAGAGAGGGAATGCATCTATAAGCCCGTAGCACCATTCCCTTCGAGATTGGTTGCCCCAAAATCTCTTCTAAACTCTCATGAAATTGTAGAGATTTTCAGACAAGTCAAGATAAACATTCATTTGCTTGATGCCATCAAACAAATCCCCTCCTATGCCAAGTTTCTAAAGGACCTATACACAACTAAACGCAAATATAACGTGCAACAAAAGGCCTTCTTAAATGAGCAAGTGAGTGCCATTCTCACTGAAAAGACCCCCCCAAAATTCAAAGATCCCGGTAGCCCCACAATCTCATGTATCATTGGAGACTATCAGATTGAGCGTGCATTGCTAGATTTGGGGGCAAGCATAAACTTGATCCCATACTCTGTATATGAGCAATTGGGTCTTAGTGAATTAAAACCCACCAAAACCACGTTGCAACTCGCTGATATATCTATCCGTGTACCGAGGGGGATAGTTGAGGATGTTCTAGTCCAAGTTGACAAATTCTACTACCCGGTAGATTTTATCGTCTTGGACACACAACGGGTTTTAGATGCTAGCACTCAAATACCGGTGATCTTAGGCCGCCCATTCCTTGCTACATCAAACGCTATCATCAATTGTCTAATGGGGTGATGCAATTATCCTTTGGGAACATGACATTAGAAGTGAATGTGTTCCACTTGGGCAAAAGACATAGGGATGTTGATGATGACGAGTTCTTCGAGGTAAACATGCTCGAATTTCTTGAAGAAGAAGAACTCCTCCAACTTAAACCACTAGAAAGTTTGGAGACATGCTTGGCACATTTCGTGAATTACAAAGATCCCATAATTAGTGAAATTGTGCGAGCATTGATTATAGAGAGACAGGTAGTTGGTACTTGCCGGTGGAGGCCCTATTTTGAAAAATTGCCACCAACCACATCAAGGCCTCTACCGTCTAACATCAAACCACCGAAGCTTGACCTTAAACCATTGCCATCCGAGCTTAAATATGAATATTTGGGTCAAGAGGAAACTTTCCTAGTTGTCATTGCCTCTCACCTAGAGAAAAACCAGAGCTAAAGTTGATTGAGCTACTCAAAGAACATAGGGGAGCCATAGGTTGGACAATAGCGGATCTCAAAGGGATAGATTCTTCGGTTTGTATTCACCGTATACACCTTGAAAAAAATACAAAACTGACTAGACAACCACAAAGAAGGCTAAATCCAAACATGATGGAGGTTGTTAAAGCCGAGGTGTTAAAGCTATTAGATGTGGGTATCATCTACCCCATCTCGGATAGCTAATGGGTGAGTCCTACCCAAGTTATCCTCAAGAAATCTAGTATTACCATCGTAGAAAATGCCAACAACGAGCTTATACCGACTACAGTAACCACCGGTTAGCGTATGTGTATTGATTACTAGAAGCTCAACACGGTTACTAGGAAGGACCACTTCCCTCTCCCATTCATGGATCAAATTTTGGAGAGATTAGTTGGTCATTCCTATTATTGCTTCCTAGATGGATATTCTGGATACAACCAAATTGAGATAGCCTCAGAGGACCAAGAGAAAACCACATTTACATGCCCGTTTGGTACCTTCGCATACCGAAGAACGCCATTCGGGCTATGTAATGCACCCGCCACATTCCAACGATGCATGTTGAGTATTTTCTCGGACATGGTGGGTGAGTTTCTTGAGGTGTTCATAGTTGACTTTTCTATTTTTTGTTGTACTTTTGATGAGTGCCTCAATCACTTGAAGTTGGTCTTGATGAGGTGTGAGGAGAGGAACCTCGTTTTAAACTGGGAAAAGTGCGATTTCATGGTACAAAGAGGAATAGTCTTCGGACATATCATCTCGTCCAATGGAATAGAGGTAGATTGGGCAAAAATTGACATAATTTCCAATCTACCACCACCCAAAAAGTATTCGCGATGTGTGGTCCTTCTTTGGGCACGCCAGTTTCTATAGAAGATTCATAAAGGATTTTAGCCATACCTCAAGGCCTTTATGTAACCTTCTACAAAAGGAAAACCAATTTGAGTGGAGTGCCGAATGTCAATTAGCTTTTTCAAAGCTAAAAGACATGTTGACAACCGCTCCTATCATGCAACCACCAGATTGGTCCATACCTTTTGAGTTGATATACGACGTGAGCGATTATGCTATTGGGGCGGTGTTAGGCCAAAAGAAAGACAAGAAGCCCCATGTTAACTACTACGCAAGTAGGACCTTGAATCCTGCCCAAGTTAATTACTCGACTACGGAAAAAGAGCTCCTAGCCGTCATCTTTGCCTTGGACAAATTCAGGCCTTACTTAATAGGATCCAAAGTCATTGTTTATACAGATCATGCGGCGCTAAAACACCTTTTTTCTAAGAAGGATGCCAAGCCCCGTTTGCTTAGATGGATCTTACTCCTTCAAGAATTCGATTTAGTGATCAAAGATGAGAAGGGGGTAGAAAATGTGGTGGCGGATCATCTATCCCGCCTAGTACTACCTAATTCCATTGACGAGTCACCTATTGAGGACTCATTCCCTGATGAGCAACTCTTTGTTGCTACGTATCCACCATGGTACGCTGACATAGCTAATTATCTATCCACAGGTGCAATGCCGATTCATTGGACTTCGCAGGTGTTGAGGCTCAAATTTGCACCCATTGTAAAATAACATCCCGTGGTCTATTGGCAATGATTTGGATCAGTTTTGAGGCCGGTAAAGCCCTGCAAACGCCAGCACAACCCTAATCGCTCGATAGCGACCAAAATCCATATACAGCATTTCGGAGCGGAACTGGACATGCACTTCACCACCAAATGATCCGGAGCGCCCCAAAACCCTTAAATAACAAGTTTGAAGTCATTACGGTGCGTATTTCCATGCGCTCGCTCTCCGGAACAACGTTCCTATATGACAAGCCGACCCGGAGGCTCCAAATTAGGAAGTACCAAAATTGGCAACATCTGGACTTCCACACCCCACCCCATTCATTCAGGAGGTCAATCCTAGCCTATAAGTAGTGGCTTGGCGACAGTGAGTGCATGTCTAGAAAAGGTAGCTGTCCTTTGGAGGTCTACCGTCGGAGCTGAAATATTGAAATTTTCTAAGTGCTGGAATCCTGATAATCTGGCTAAGTAGTGGGAAAGCACAGGCAAAGGACATGCGCCTGGCCTCCCACCACATGCGCGTACACCTTATTGATGAAAGGGAGTGAAATGAATGCTTTTCTGGAAAGTGCTGGGAAATGCGCCGGCAAAGGACATGCGCCCGGATCCACCACATGCGCCTGGTGTATTTTCTCCACATGAGCTTGACCTGTTTTTTGGCACATGCACCGGGAAATACCCGCCGGGCCAGACCCGAACCTGATTACCCCCTATAAATATCAGAGTCACTTCATTTCATCAGCACGAGATCATCCCCTGCCGACCTCAAAGCGATGTAAGCACCACATGCGCCGACTTTGTTTCCCCTCGCCGGATGCCTTAGCTGGAGTGGATTCCTTAGCTGGAATCCCTCGTCGGAAAGGGATTTCCTCGTCGAAATCCCAAGTTCATGGAGAAATCCTGAAAATTTTCTAAGTGCTGGGCACATGCGCCGGCTTTTCCCCCCACATGCGTCGGCTTTTCTCCGCCGGAAAACATGAAAACCCACTAAGTCCAAGAGGGACATGCGCCCACTCTTTGGGGCCAGGCGCATGTGCACCACCACATGCACCGAGATTGCTTCCGGATCTCTCTTTTTCATGAAAACAAGCCCCACATGCGCCCGGGAGATGGGATATGCGCCCAACTCCCCACCACATGCGCCTGTCAACATGTACACTACCACATGCGCCTGCATCAGCACCCCATGTGCCTGCACACACCCCCCCATGCGCTTGGACGCTGGTTGGAGGGGTGGGCCTTCGATCGTGCAGCCCACCTTCGTTCGGGATTGGATTTTGATGAAACCGCCTCTCCTAGATGCATCTCGATGAGATCTATCCATCCATCGGATCAGATTCTCCAACGGTCAATGATAAATGGCCCGAATCAGTGTTTTGGTCCAAAATGACCAACACTTAGCCAATTTCGTAGCTCCGAAAATCCTTCTGAAAGAGTTGAAAATGGCCGAAACCGAGAAGAATCGGGCGGAATTGGACCGAGCCCAAGAGGGAAGCTTTTCTTCTATATGACATGACACACCATAATCATGTACCGCGACGAGGTTATCTGATCTCAGGACCCTCGAATACCCTAATCAAGCGGTCGGCAGGTCCACTACTTAGTCATTTCCAGCCTTGGGAAGTGCCCTGTTGGCCCGGAAATCGACTTCTGCTAAGTAAATCGAAATGCGATTGCGCCGCGATCTTCGTGGACGTAATCCACCCCTGTTCAAAGATGGTTATCGATAATACTCACCGATTTCCTTAATCAGACCGCAAACAGGTTCACTGCTTAGTCATTCTCAGCCCTGGGAAGTGCCCTGTTGGCTTGAAAATTGACTAATGCCAAATGAAATCAACCGCGACCTCAAAGACGCCGAGGCAAAGCTGAAGTACTCAGGCTATCCAACAGCCGAGTTAAGCATTTTCGGGGCACCGATTCCCATTATTCATAAGAAATTGGCATATGTGGGTACCCATTGGACCCTATACTTAGCCATTTGCAAACATCGAAAATAGCTGATCCAGCCTATTGAATTTGGATCCTCAAAAGATCTTGGCTTGATAAAGCCTATTTGATCCCAAATAGATCATTGAAAATACTCAGAAGAAAGAGTGTTCTCGAAGACGAGTCGCCCGACTCCATAAGAAACGCATTTACTTTACTGTACAAAGTTCTATTCATCCCGGATAAAGGTCCGAGGCTAAACCTAAGGGGTTATGGTTACCACGAGAAACCACAAACAAAGAGTTCAAACTAAGCTTGAAACATCCTGCTATGGATTGCCACTATGAAAAAGACAGTCGATGCCCTACCCATCGACAACGGGTCCGTCGGTTGAGCTATGAGGTAGTTGCGGATTGCTTTCTTAAGGTCACCTGTTCACAGTAACAGGCGCGGGCCCAGAGTTGCAGCACTCGATTAAAAACCTCGTTCGAAAACGTTGCGGAGTGCTCTCCTAAGGTCACCCGTCATAAAAATACGGGCGTGGGCCTTGGGTTATGCCAACCAACATTCGAGGATCATGTATTCTAGCGGTCACTTGTTCACAGTAACAGGCGTGGGCCCAGAGTTGCACCACTCGAATCCTGACAGTCTCTCAACCCGGACAATCCGAAAGAAAATGGGACATAGACATCCGGTGTGTCTAATAAATGTGGCTCAATCCATAACAAGAAAACAAAGGTCTAAACGACCATGAACTCAAGACCATAATCCCCGGCGGATTAGTCTTTTACCTTCCAATCAAGGGTGATCAACCGTTGATGCAATTAAAGGCTCGTGACCAGTATCACAGCCTGGAATGTAAAAGATCTCAGAATCTATGGAATAAAATTCGCCTTGCGATATATCTCTCTTGTGTACACTTTGTGATTGCTTATGATTGTCTATGAATGTCTCTATACTCAGAATTCCCCCAGAATAAAGAAACACAGGAAAAAGGACTGCTGACGAGCAGTTGACTCTTTTTCTAAGTTCTAACAAACTGGCGACTCCATTGGGGAATCATTCAATACCAGAACCTCTGGTTATTTCTGAGTAAATAGACATTCTGCGATAAATCATTCGCAAACACTAATGTGTACATGGGAAAGGCTAGCTCAAGGAGAAATGTTCGGCGCCTTCACTTGCGCCAAAATGGCGGCTCTCAACGGGAACGTTCTTCCCTTCATTTTTAAGGCAAAAGAATTTCGAAGCTTCGCGTAGCATGCATGTAGTTCATACCTGTATGTTTCTGTCTATCCACTGTCGAGTCGTATCGCGATTGGTAAGGTCGCGTCCCCTCTCTTTTCTAAGTGCACAGAATATTCTAATGCGTGTATGACTGTGCAGAGAGAGAGAGAGAGAGAGAGAGAGAGAGAGAGAGAGAGAGAGAGAGAGAGAGAACCAAACAAATGGCATCTATGATGATCTTCTTAGCGTCCGGAGGATTCTACTTCCCCCATTTGGCAGCAACCTCTGAAGCCAGATGGTAGATTGTGCAGAAGCGCAAGACGGTCAAGAAAACTGAGAACAAGAAGGTTATTTCAGCTGAGACAGGGATTATAGCAAGGGTACAGGGCAGAATAAAGAGACGGTGGAAGCCAGTCTACAGGGGCGACGCCCGCAACTCCAACAGAACTACCGTGCCAGCCAGGCCAGAATTCTCCTTCACCCTATCGACTTCCCAGCAATACCAAAGACAACACTGTCAGCCAAGATACCGAACAGATCCGCTGTTCGATTGTCGACTAAGACGACGATGGAGACAATCCCTGCTGAAGCCACCGTGATCAAGACGAGGCCGTAGCGAGCGCAAGTAATAATGGTGCAGGTCACCGAAGGAGAGGCGAGTGAGCGATACCCAGAGCTGCCTCCAATCCAAGAACAGATAGATGAAATTATCCTGGTCTAAGAGGACACGGCCAGAGAGATGAGAGAGATGAAAGAAGCACTATTGGCTTTAGTTGCCTAGGGGGCAAACAGGAGCCCAACTGTACTTACTCGACAGTCTGTGGAGGAATGCCAGGGGGCAGCAGGAGACCAGCTGCCGTCGAACCACAAGCTCGCTCGGGAAACATTGTGTTCGGACGTGTACCGCCGCTACCATCTCAGGCCACGAGAGAAGAACTATCTCAGACAGTTGCGGACCTGATGCGTCAGGAAAAAGAAAAGGAGGAGAGGAAAATATGTATACTGGGTGCCGTACTTACCCGAGGTCGACGACCTCCCATTTCCCAACAATTTTAAGCGTCCGGACTTCCCCAGATTCGATGGCAGAGGATCGCCGGAGGAACACATTGCTTAATTCATGATAATGATGGGAAACCTGTCGACAATTCCCCAGTACTGTCTTAGATTGTTCGGATCGACGCTCATGAGCAAGGCATTCCAGTGGTACATGTCACTGCCCGCAGGGTCAGTCAAATCCTGGGAGCAGATGCAGGACCTGTTCATCTCCAAATTCTTCTCTACCGAGCGAGAAGTCTCGCTGACAGATTTAGCCTTGGTTCGTCAGAGGCAGGGAGAGTCAGTTGAGAAGTTCATCGACAGATGGGGGACTATAGCAGTACAGTGCTGAGAACTACCCAGCGAATCTGAGCAGGTTAAGATGTGCATGCAGGCCATGGATGCAATGATTTCATTTGGCCTATCTGGACATAACTTCTCGACGTTTCGAGACTTAGCTACGAAAACCCACCGGGTGGAAGGAGCCGCGTTCAGAGCGCAGTTCAAGGCAGAGAAGCCTAGGAGAGAAGCCGGAAGGATGATAACATCTAACTATGTTGACAAAGGAAAGGGTTTGAATGACAGGAAACGCCCAAACACTGAGCGTAGAGTCGAGGCCAGGCTAGTAACTGCGACTCAAGACAAAGGCAAGAGTTTTCAGAGGCCGCGACATCTCATGGTAGAAGAGCGTAATCGAGCAAACGGACCTTATACCTTCGACATAGAAGATCTGGTTCCGATCATGGAACAGCTGGTCGAAGAGAGGTTAATAAGACTACCAGAATGCACGAGCCCGGAGGAAGCGAAGATGGTCGATCATCCCAGCTACTGCAGGTATCATCGTGTGACCAGCCACAAGACTGAAGACTGCTTCGTCCTAAAAGGCAAGATTCAACGGATGATCAACGATGACACCATCAATATGAAGGCGGAAGAGGTGAGCCGGAACACTGTAACAGTGGTGTCTGCCCTCCTTGTGCCAGTTCAAATTCCAACGGTGAATCCATTCCTAGAACCGGAAGAGCCATGGAACTTTTGAGCAGCAAGAAGAGGCTAGAGAACAAGAGAAGACTCTTAGAGAAAGTGAGGAAGATGAAGAATAGAATGAGAAGAAGAAATGTTGGACAAGAACAGCCACGTGCACAGCCCGTTCAGTGGGCCATGGTCTCAGTGGTCGCTCAACCAGGGGCCAGTGACAAGGACTAAGTCCTAGAGAAAGGAGAAGTCAATGTAGTGGCTCTGCGGTCAGGAAAGTAGGTCGTACTGAGAGAATTTCCGAGGAGGCCAGACCCTAGAAGGACGAATGTGGTCATAGGTGAGCCATCAGGGACACTGTTCGCTCGCCTCAAGTGCAAGGCTGCGATGTAGTAATAATCTCGGTAAGACCGAGGTCGATCCACAGGGAAGGAAGTAAACAATTCTAACTATCCTAATAACTAGAATCAAAGAGGTTTGTGAAATTGGTTTTGAACATAAAATAGAAAATCTGATAATGGAAAGGTAACTAGAGCATCAAGGATCCACTTATAGCTCTTCTTAGATGCATAATTCGCTATGGTTTCTTACTTTCTCAACTAGAATCGACGTTCCTGTCTATCTAGTCGGATGATAGAGCTGTTAAACCAAACAGTCTGTCATATGTAAGTTCTATGCATAGGATTCACTCAATGAAGGCTGAGCTGAGCATGCTCAATTGCATAGGTCATTCCCCTTTCCAAAAGGTCCAGTTCACAATCATAACATCCTCAAGTCCTCTCACAAGACAAGGCTAGATCAGGACTTGAACTGGATTCAAATCACATACACAGTCCATACATATTCCAGAAAAACAGAAAAATAGAACTTTGGTAGGAAGTCCCTTCATGAAGAGCTTAGTACTAGAGCGCACTCCGATTCCTCAGATCATACAGGTCTAGACCGTTGCAAACGAATTAAGAGGCTAAGTAATTCATCCAAACATCCGTGAGTCATCACAAGACTAAGAAAAATTACTTAAAACTTGTATAAACTTCAAACCTTAGTTCATAATCATGAAAACCAATCTTAAAACCAATAAAACGAATTAAACATTCTAAGAAAACTATAAGGTTCACCTCTTAGCTCTAGCTAAGAGATTAGCTAATGAAAAGCATATTAAAAACTAGAACTAGAACTAAGAAAAGGAAGAAAAACTAGCTGGAGGAGGCTAAGAAGCCTCCTATGACTTGAACTCCTTGCTCCCCACGTCCTTGGTTGCCCTGGAATAGAAGAGAGCACCTCCTTTTATACTGCAGCAATAGTACAGCAACATAGCAGAATTTGTTTCGCTTGGTACGGCTTAACCAATGGTCGGATTGCCTTCAAATTTGATTTGTAGCTTTCTTGTAATGTGATCTTCCTCATAGATGATTTAGATTTCCAAGATTGTCCTCTGAATGGGCCCACCAATCACATCACCGACCGCCTCTCAAAATCGCGCACTTCGGGTACCTTCAGAACCAGTCATCTTGCTTTCAACGCTCCGGAGTGTACAGAGGTCGGATTGATCTCCAATTTTGAACATGAGTAGAAAACTTCCTCCTCTACATGATAGATGGATTAGATTGTCCAAAACGATCTCCGAATGTGGTCCGAAAATTAGAACAATTAGGGCTTTTATAAACTCTGCGCAGTTGGAGCTTTCTGGATGGTCCATTTTTCTTCAACCGGTACGATCAAACCACACATCCTTTTGATCTGAAACTTTTTTGGTTATTCATATATGGATGTGGTCTAAAAGATGGTCAAAGTAGATTCTTCATATCATCAATGATGGGCCACCTGGACCGGCCCAGAGTGGAACAGCGAAATCTGGAACTTTCTGGACAGTTCGTATTGTTTTGGCCACCACGATCAATCCGTAGCTCCGATCGACACGAAACCACTTGGGTTAGTTCGGCGTCGAGCTCCTCTTCGACATGGATGTGTTGGATTTCCAAATATCATCAAGATAGGCCCAGAAAACTGGTCTGAAAAACCAGGTGCGGGAATACATTGCTGTTTTAGAAACTGGAATCTGAAACTTGCATGGCCGACCGGTCACGACCGGTCGGACAGGGCTGGCCGACCGGTCATGACCGGTCAGGCCCTCTTTGGCATTACTCCAGCAAGCATGGCCGACCGGTCAAGACCGGTCGGGCTTCCTTGGCCGACCGGTCAAGACCGGTCGGTCTCTTTTTCTTCTTGTTTTCTTCCTTTCTTTCTTCTATTTTCTTCTTTCTTTGCTTCTTTCTTTGCTTCCTTCTTCCTTCAGCCCTCCTTGGGTCTTCATCCAAGGTTCTAAATCAGCTCTTTTGGTCATCAATTGGGCAAAGTAACTCTCATTCCTACAACCACAAAACATGTATTTGATTAGTCTTTAAATTATGAAAACCATGCATAATGAGTGATGAATTGGGGTTAAAATATGCACAATTAATAGCTCAACACACCCCCAAACCAGCATTTTGCTAGTCCCGAGCAAAACATGCGTGAAACAAGTTTCATTCTCCAAATCCAACTCTCCTCTAGAAACTATTCTTCTATACATTCCAAGACACACAAGCATGAAAATCAGAGAAATTAGGTGATAGAAGTTGAAACCTTAAACTCTTAGAACATAATAAGTATTTATATGAAATTCCCACTGATTGATTGATAAATAGAAGAACTTGAACAAATTCACCCTAGTGTGCATAGTGAAAGTTCATCTCATGAGTTCCTGGGCTCATCTTCATCATAGATCAACTAAACTATGGATTTCAAGGTGCACAGAGCAACAACAAGCCTATGATAGGAATTTGTCTTACCGTCCTTCCGACGACTTTCACACTACGTCCCATTTCCGGCTTTGGTTACGGGTAGACCATCCCCCGGTTGGTAGTAGGTAGCCCTAATCGGAATTTTCCACCATTTTTCCATCATTCCCAATTTCATCCTTCCTTTTCCTTTTTCTTTTTAAATTAGATAGGATTTTTAGAAATCCATATCTTTCGTTATTTTCCCATGGACAAGGATGGACAAAGTACCCCGGCTTGGTTTCTCAACACCTTAAATCAAAGTATAGTTAATCCACAAATCACATAATCCTTTCAACCCATGAAAATCGTGTAATGTGAACTAGGTGTAAAAGTATTCAAATTTTCTATCACTCACATAAATAGGGGAATTCACATATAAAACCATTATATTAAAAGAAATTCAAAGCTTGCAACATCACTCACTTCGTATCTCCTCTTCTTATACTCGTATCATCTTGAATGCATAGAAACAACGTTTTCCAAAAGAGTTTTGAATTTTAGAAAAATCGAAAATTTTCTACATAATTGCTCGAAATGTCACAAAAGCTAGTAGATTCATCTAAGGAATCTCACCCCCCAACCAAAATCTTACATTGTCCTCAATGTAATAAGATATGCAATATGCATCACATGAGAGCAATGACACAAAACAAAGGAGAGTGAGAATGAGAGTACCTGAGGTAGCAAGTTGATCAATTCTAGCATCTTCCATTGTCTCAATGAGACTTATTCAATCCTAAATGCAGAAAGAAATCCTAACCTACCTACCTACCTTTGATTAGTCTGATCGACTACATGATCAAATTTGAGCAGGATCTTCATGAATTTCAATAGGTTTCTCATGAGGACCATCCAAAGTCCTGCTCGAATGTATACATGTGTGCGTTTCTTCATGAAAGTCCAATCATAGTATGCACCACACGCATGTAAGGAGGAGATAAGAGCAGCAAAAAGATATCTCCTCAAGTTCTGAATTGGGTTGTAATTGATTAAAAACGGGTCCTCCCAATCAGAATTTTCAATGGGTTGAAGAACCCATGATGGTGGAGAGACATTCATTAAGTATTTTTCAGTTTGGATTGTCTCCTCCACAAATTCAGATTTGCATGGTGCTTCCACAAACCATGGTAAAGAGTGTAAATCAGTGGAATGGTGTTCTTCAGGCACTGACACCATGTCTAACAAACTATCCAACTCCTTAATCATCTCATCATCCAGATCATAGGGGTGGGTCATGCATTCCTTTAGGAAATCGAGAGAGTCGAATGAAGGGTCCTCGTTCTCCCTAAGTGATTGAGGAAATTCTGTTTCAAGGGTAAGGAATTCCTCCTCTATAGAGGGGAGGTCTTCCAAAGAAAATTTTTTAGATTTAGTGGTAAGCACATCATCTAGCATTGGTTGATCTTTTGAAATTTCAGATTGTGCCACCCCATCATCCAAAGAAGTAGAATTTTCAACCCAAGGGAGTTCTTCCACAATAGAATCCGGCATGTGTTGTTGGTGGAAGGACTTAAAAATATCGACTTCGGCCATCTCTCTAGCAAGAATATCTTTCGGTGATTCAAAAACATTCGGCCCTTTGGAAGAACAAATCATGGACTCACAATCATCCTTTAAACCCTCATTGTAGGCAATCAAACTATCACTTTCAGATTTTGTAGATTCCTCGGGTTCGTCAACCGTCCTTGAAATCTCTTCATCATTCAAATCGAAATAGCTAAAAGAGATAGTTGATTTACCATAATCAATGGTAATGGTGGGATCACTGAGATCAATATCCTCTAGAAGTTTAGTCATTAAATCTAGAGAAGGTTGGGTTTGGATAACCTCATCCTCCTCATTGTTGGGGATTGATTCGGTGTTCCCAATGTTGGGTTCAATATTTTGAGATGGCGAGAGGTTTTGTATGCATTGCTTAGTTGTTTCCATAAACTCTTGCAGCACATCCTCAAGAGTTCGTGTCGGTTGCGGCTCATGAGAAAGAAACTCTTGAGGATAGTTGTTGGCATCCATGGTTGGCTCATCTTTCAAGTTGAAATTTTGATGCTCCCACCAATTTGGATTATGCATGTCATATGTTGGGCTTTTAGATGGTTGTTGATATGTGTAGCCATACAAGTGATCATACATTGTCCTAACCGGTGGAACATTATTCATCTCTTTCTGATACTCTCCCATTGCCTTACGTTGTGCCTCAATATGTGTATTGTTTTCATTAATGTAATCACGCATCGTCTTACGTGGGGAAGTATTAGAAGTAGATTGAGTCTTAGAAAAATACTTATGCTTATAATGGTTCCAATCATAAAGAGTTTTAATTTCATGGTCTGTTATTTCATCTTCCAAAAGGTATGCATAAGCACCACACTTCCAATCAGCCATAATGAGATTTTAAAGAGTTGGAACTACCCTAATCTAGAAAAAAGAACAAAAAGAAGGGAGATGGAGAGATGTTACCCAATAGAGCGAGATATATGTCAGCAACAATGTCCTACAAAATCCAAAAAAAAAAAATTGTTAGTAGTCTAAAAAAAAAAAAAAAAAAATCAGAAAGGCTTCTTCTATAAAAACTGAAAATCCTACCTAACTAAGACTACTCTATAGCTACTAGAACAATTAGAACCGTTCAACTTCTTTCCCCGGCAACGGCGCCAAAAACTTGTTCGCTCGCCTCAAGTGCAAGGCTGCGATGCAGTAATAATCTCGGTAAGACCGAGGTCGATCCACAGGGAAGGAAGTAAACAATTCTAACTATCCTAATAACTAGAATCAAAGAGGTTTGTGAAATTGGTTTTGAACATAAAATAGAAAATCTGATAATGGAAAGGTAACTAGAGCATCAAGGATCCACTTATAGCTCTTCTTAGATGCATAATTCGCTATGGTTTCTTACTTTCTCAACTAGAATCGACATTCCTGTCTATCTAGTCGGATGATAGAGCTGTTAAACCAAACAGTCTGTCATATGTAAGTTCTATGCATAGGATTCACTCAATGAAGGCTGAGCTGAGCATGCTCAATTGCATAGGTCATTCCCCTTTCCAAAAGGTCCAGTTCACAATCATAACATCCTCAAGTCCTCTCACAAGACAAGGCTAGATCAGGACTTGAACTGGATTCAAATCACATACACAGTCCATACATATTCCAGAAAAACAGAAAAATAGAACTTTGGTAGGAAGTCCCTTCATGAAGAGCTTAGTACTAGAGCGCACTCCGATTCCTCAGATCATACAGGTCTAGACCGTTGCAAACGAATTAAGAGGCTAAGTAATTCATCCAAACATCCGTGAGTCATCACAAGACTAAGAAAAATTACTTAAAAACTTGTATAAACTTCAAACCTTAGTTCATAATCATGAAAACCAATCTTAAAACCAATAAAACGAATTAAACATTCTAAGAAAACTATAAGGTTCACCTCTTAGCTTTAGCTAAGAGATTAGCTAATGAAAAGCATATTAAAAACTAGAACTAGAACTAAGAAAAGGAAGAAAAACTAGCTGGAGGAGGCTAAGAAGCCTCCTATGACTTGAACTCCTTGCTCCCCACGTCCTTGGTTGCCCTGGAATAGAAGAGAGCACCTCCTTTTATACTGCAGCAATAGTACAGCAACATAGCAGAATTTGTTTCGCTTGGTACGGCTTAACCAATGGTCGGATTGCCTTCAAATTTGATTTGTAGCTTCCTTGTAATGTGATCTTCCTCATAGATGATTTAGATTTCCAAGATTGTCCTCTGAATGGGCCCACCAATCACATCACCGACCGCCTCTCAAAATCGCGCACTTCGGGTACCTTCAGAACCAGTCATCTTTCTTTCAACGCTCCGGAGTGTACAGAGGTCGGATTGATCTCCAATTTTGAACATGAGTAGAAAACTTCCTCCTCTACATGATAGATGGATTAGATTGTCCAAAACGATCTCCAAATGTGGTCCGAAAATTAGAACAATTAGGGCTTTTATAAACTCTGCGCAGTTGGAGCTTTCTGGATGGTCCATTTTTCTTCAACCGGTACGATCAAACCACACACCCTTTTGATCTGAAACTTTTGTGGTTATTCATATATGGATGTGGTCTAAAAGATGGTCAAAGTAGATTCTTCATATCATCAATGATGGGCCACCTGGACCGGCCCAGAGTGGAACAGCGAAATCTGGAACTTTCTGGACAGTTCGTATTGTTTTGGCCACCACGATCAATCCGTAGCTCCGATCGACACGAAACCACTTGGGTTAGTTCGGCGTCGAGCTCCTCTTCGACATGAATGTGTTGGATTTCCAAATATCATCAAGATCGGCCCAGAAAACTGGTCTGAAAAACCAGGTGTGGGAATACATTGCTGTTTTAGAAACTGGAATCTGAAACTTGCATGGCCGACCGGTCACGACCGGTCGGACAGGGCTGGCCGACCGGTCATGACCGGTCAGGCCCTCTTTGGCATTACTCCAGCAAGCATGGCCGACCGGTCAAGACCGGTCGGTCTCTTTTTCTTCTTGTTTTCTTCCTTTCTTTCTTCTATTTTCTTCTTTCTTTGCTTCTTTCTTTGCTTCCTTCTTCCTTCAGCCCTCCTTGGGTCTTCATCCAAGGTTCTAAATCAGCTCTTTTGGTCATCAATTGGGCAAAGTAACTCTCATTCCTACAACCACAAAACATGTATTTGATTAGTCTTTAAATTATGAAAACCATGCATGATGAGTGATGAATTGGGGTTAAAATATGCACAATTAATAGCTCAACAGACACCTCGAGAAAAAGAACCGACAGAAGCAGTTAATGAGCCAGCAGCTAACCAACGAGATCACGCTCGAGATAAGGCACCGGTGATTTATGATGTGGTGTCTCATCTGAAGAAGGTTCCGGCCCGACTCAGCATCTACGATGCCCTGTGTCTTTCGAAGAAATATCGAGAAATGCTGCTCAATGCATTGCTCGATCAAGAAGCTCGTGAGGTCATAATGGCAGAGATCGAGTCAGAGATGGAAGAAATGAAGATAACGGGAACTGAGGATCGACCCACAGAACAGGTCATGCAGATCGACCGATCGTCCATGATCACATTCTCTGAAGAAGACAACGATCAGCCTGACGAACCACAACCGCCCGTTGATGGTGATAGGTCTCATCTGAGACATAGAGGTTTGAAGATGCATGTTAGACGACAGATCCGCTGTGAATATTATGTCTCTGAAGACATTGCAGCAGTTGGGTTTCAGACAGACAGCACTTCAACCAAGCGCTATGGTTATTCAAGGGTTCAATCAGGACAGTCAGCGTGTCCTAGGGTCCATTACTGTCATGCTGGAAATAGAAGAATTGAGTACTAAAGTCACCTGTCAGGTAATCGATGCGATGACGACATACAATATCTTGTTAGGGCGACCGTGGCTTCATTAATACAGGTATCATTCCCTCGACATACCATCAATGCTTCAAGTACAATAGGGATGGCATCCAGTATAGAGTGGCGGCAGACCCGAGGCCGTACTCCGTCACTGAATCCTTCCTAGCAGATGCGTAATACTATCAGGAGAACAATGGAACTGAGACCGCCAGAAAAGTCAGCGAACCGACAGAGGTGGCACAGGGGGCAGAACCCCATGGTGAGAGTCCAAGACAAGCGAACGAAGCTCCGCGAGTGGTTGCTGAAGCGACAAGGGCTCATGGAGTAAATCCGTTGCAAAGGAAGAAGTTCTACCTGATCCCGAAGCACCTCCGGAAGGAAGGGCAGTCAGTACTAAAGCATATGACAAGCCAACAGATGAGCGTGTTACAGTCCAGCTTCAATATGCCGGTGCTAAAGGTTAAGAGGATTCGTCCCTTCCCTAAAGCTCCGAGCTAGTTCTGCGTACCGCCGACAATGGGAGCCAGGCATGAGATAAGGTTTCAGGCTGGACTCCGCAACCCATTGCAAATCGAAGAGAATGTGAAGAGAGCAACGGTAGAGACACCGCCCATTGAAGAAGAAAGATATAGCAAGGCTAGTAGAAATATCATGAGGAACATGGGGTTCATCTATTCAGAACCACCAGCTCGGAAAGGCATGCTAGCACCCTTCGAAGTAAAGACGAAGGTATATAGAGGAAAAGAAGCCCTGGGGGCAGGATGTGAGATCAGGCATATTAACATGGTGACAATTAGTCCCGTGGAAGAAGTGAGGCCCGTTGGACCGAATGAATGAAATTGCGGTTTTACCGCCTATAGAGATACTTGGAGATATGCCTAATGTCCTAGAAGGGGGGTGAATAGGACTTTTTAAATTCCAATTACAAGTAAAAACTAACCAAGTCAATCTTATCAAATAAGATAATCACAATAGCATTCAAGGCATTTATATGAGCAGTTTGTAAGCAAGGACTATCATAGGCATTTCATCAAACAGCTAGCATTCATGATTGACTAAACCATTCAACACATAGCAATCATTCAATCTCACAATGCACAGCGATTTATAGTGGTTCGGTTTCCCTACTCCACTCCCGGTTCACGATCTCAACCTATGAGACCACCGGATTTCACTATAGTCTTGGTTTTAAATCAGGTTAACCATCAACCTTGACATCCTTTGATCTAGTATCGCGTTTACCATCCGCCGATGGCCCAATCCAGGGACTTGATGAGTTTGGATCTCAAACTCTCACCAATCCTAATCCAAGGATGGTCACGTACCCTCCCGCCGAAGTTTCCCATTCCAGGGAATAGTGAATGAATAGATGGACTCTCAAAAACTAGACATACCTAGACGATTGAGCCCCGATGCTGATGCCTTTGATGAGTAGCTTCAGCTCCACGTGCTTCAGCTTCTCTTTGTGCTCTCAAGATTAGCTACTGATGCAAATGATGAGGATATGTTGATGCCGGGTAGTTGGGAGAGAGTTGGTTTAGTTCCTCTTGCCTATTCAATGCAATGGTAATGAGGGAACTACCAAACTCCAAGCATTCAATGGCTATAAATGACCAGATAGATATATTCCGAAGGTAGGTCAGCCATGAATGAAGGTTTTGAGTTTATACTTCAAACCGAGCTTTGAATACTCAGTGAAAAGCCATTTATGGCTAGGTTTGAACTGATGAACTCAAGGGGAACAAGAGCAAAGAGGGTAGGAGGATGTGAGTAAAGGCTCTCTCTCTTAGCTCTTAAAGGGTGTTGAATGCATGGCATAAAAGACCTCAAGTCCTGGCTTTATAGAGCCCCAAATGATAGCCCCAACGGATCAAAAACGGTCACGGCCGACCTGTCAGAGAAAGGTCTGAACCGGTCGGACAGACCGGTCGTCGTTTGAAATCCAAGGTTATAACTGGGACTGGCCGACCAGTCAAGACCGGTCGGACCCCCTTGCTGCAGAGGAACAACATATAGGCCGACCGGTCAAGACCGGTCGGACCCTTGCTGGAAACACTCAGAATAAGAGGCCGACCGGTCAAGACCGGTCGGTATACCTTGCTGGACAGTTGGCTTGTGAAGGCCGACCGGTCAAGACCGGTCGGACCCCCTTGCTGGAATATCAACACTGTGAAGGCCGACCGGTCTTGACCGGTCGGCTACCTTTCTAAATAAGGCAGAGGCTGCTGGAGTGATAGTGTTTAGCTTGGCCGACATGTCAAGACCGGTCGGCTGTCCGTTTGAAGACCTTCCAACAAGGTTCCTTGATATCTTTGAAGTGCCTGGCCGACCGGTCAAGACCGGTCGGCTGTCCCAGCAACAAATCCACAGCAAGGCTCTATTTGTAAACTGAAAAGCCTAGCTGACCGGTGAAGACCGGTCGGCTGTCCATCTTCTTCCTTTACAGCAAGGTTGCTGAAGTGTTTGAGAAGCCTGGCCGCTGTCTAGATGGTTTTGTCATAGCGATCTTGCAGGACCAAGATTCTCAACACAGCAACGGATTACTTCAAGTGATGAGGTGCATATGGTCAAATGTATGGACATATCTCCAATATGCTTCGCACCAGCCATGATTCACAAGTCTGATCAACTTGTGCAAGGGTCGAGAGGAATGGGGATAAGATATGTGAGTCTTTACGCCATTCTTTGATGTTTTGGGGTTTCCTATGGTCGATCTATATGCAACTTACCTGGGATCTTGTTTCAGCATGAGCTTGAGCAATGGACTGAAGCCTAATCTTCAGGTCTTGATTCTTCAATACTTCAACCGGGGCTCACACGACAAGACGCGACCAACCAACACGCCAATTGACAACAAAAGATGTACTAACAATCTCCCCCTTTGTCAATTGCGTGACAAAACATCTAACCTAGACTAATTATGACTCCTTATCATGATTGACCCTTAAACAGAAAGAAATATACACCCATTTACATGTCAATACAGATATACAACATAATCTTTACAAAAGGACATGTATAGACTCGATTTTCTTCAAAATCTCACCCTCAAGGCTTGCACCTACAAAGTCCTGCAAAAAGATATAATCGGACCTTCTAGGTGGGATGATTCTCCCCCTTTTTGTTAGTAATTAACAAGGGTTAGCCAGCAAAAAGATATGCCTAATAAAGCTGCAAGGCTAGCGCCGAAAATATGTCAATCACATAAGATAGGGAAGAGATATACAAATTTAAGGCCTGAGGAGATTTAAAGAACAACACATGCCAGATATACAAGTAAACATGAAAGCACAGAGGGCTTATAGCCCAATCAACCAACCACCCCTCCCGATGTATATCCAGACTCAAAAGAGAACACAAAGCATGAGCTAAAATGGGCAAATACGCCCAAACCATCCAACCTCCCAAGAATATTCAATAAAAGAACAAGCAGCTCATATATATATATATATATATATATATATATATATATATATATATATATATATATATATATATATATATATATATAAACATCCACATATATACCAAAATGGGCAAGTAGCCCAATGTAAAGATGTATCAATCCAAAATATACAGACAACCATAGAATGATATAGCATGAAATCCAGACAATGTCATTGGTCATTCAAAAAGTAACTGTGACCAAGACATAAGACTAATAATCCGTGCCATCGCCCAGATCAGGGGGTGGAACGTCCCCACGAGCCGCACGCTCCCATCGCTCTATCCGCCTCTCTATCTGCGCCTGACAAGTGACTAGGGCCTCCTGCTGTACCAATATAGTGGCCTGACCCTGCAAGATCTGGTCCCCGGTCTGCTCAAGCCTATCAAGCCGCTGAAATATATCCGCTCGAAGCTGGTGAAGCTCCGCAATGTAGGAAGGGGGATCCACGGAAGGAGAGTGCCGACGAGAAAAAGCTCGAGGCGGCGTGCTGAATCGTCCTAGAGCGTCGCGAGGATCGAGGGATGGATCTGATGACGGAGCTGAAGTGTGTGAAGGGCCCGAAGAGATAGGTGGTGCCTCAAGCTGGGACGGCTCTGCCTGCTCCTGCTGCTGCTCCTGCAGACGACGCTGGATAACGTCTCTGGTAAGCTCCATACGAGCAATGATGGTACGGTTGATAATGACCGGTTTGTGAAATTTATTGGTACCAACAATGCCAATATGCTCAGCCATTTTGCATATGAGATGCCCAAATGGTGACTAGTGGAGTTCCCATCGTCGCGCAGGATGACCTGGTGGATGATATTCATGATCCGAGAGGGAAAGCAGAGCAGATGACCTTTACCAACCCAATATAGCAACCGAAACATAGTTTCAGTGACATCCGCTTTGTTACTCATCCGCGGGTAGACATTGCGGAAGAAGAGATTATGCAAAAGGCGGAAATCCCAGGTCATTGAGGATGCTCAAAGTGCACCTCCCACCCATTTGGGTGTCCCCTCACCACATAGGAATTGAGCGATAACTAGGTTGGGTTTGGGACCCAAGGATGAAAAATCGAAAGAAGGCTCCTCAACCCTTGGAACGCCAACAAATTCTGATATGGACTTCAAAGTAAACAGGCAATCCCGATCACCAACCTCAACATTGAAGGAGGGGGGGGGGGGGGGGGGGGGGGGGGGGGGGGAAGACGTGACATGAACACAGGATGCATAGAATTTCCTAACAACATCAAATTGGACCGGGCCCCCCATGTGGAGTACGGGGCCCCAATTGATGGCATCCAACATGGAACGCAAGTTGTAGTCAGACAAGTCACCCAAATGGACTGATTTTTCACAGACGACCTCCTTATCTTTGAAATCATCCCAATGAGTGGAATGGGATGAGACATTTTCCCCCAAAGATTTAGATTTAACAGGGGGAACCGAAGAGGAGGCAGCCCCTTTCCCTTTGGAAGCTGCTTTCTTGGACTTTAAAGGGCGAGGAGGAGGAGGCTTAGATTTTGCCTTGGGACGATCGCTCCTCCTCAAAGGGAGCTCATCCTCGCTCTCTTGGGATGACATGGAAGCACCAAGAAGATCTCTAGAACACTCCAAGAGATGAAGGAAAGGGATGAACTAAAGAAGATAGAGAGTGAAGAGAAGGAATCCCTTACCAAAAGAGTGAAAGAGAAGTGGAGTGAAGAAGAGGAGGTTAGAACCTCGAATCTTGCAACGAATCAGCGAGAGATCAGCTTGGAGAGCAAGAGGGGGAGCTGGAGCAGCAAGAGGAGGTGAAAAGAATGGAAGGGGCTGACCTAAAATGAGCTCCAACTCGTTTAAATACCCCCCCCCCCCCCCCCCCCCCATCCGGTCGGCTCACGCGTGGGCAGCTGATTTTGGAGATGCACGACCGGTCGTGACCGGTCGTGGGATGCAAACTGGACGACTAGCAAGAGATTCTTAACAGGCCGACCGGTCGGCTGGCATTACTGAATGAGCCCAGCAGATTTGACTTGAAGGCCGACCGGTCCTGACCGGTCGGCTTGGCAAGTTTTGAGCACAAGTGATGAGTCCAGATGGTTTTTACTGAAGGCTGACCGGTCGGCTTGCAAGATCGTATCATAGGAGAGAATTTCTGCACTTTGGACAGACCATTCTCTGCAAATTTTGCACTTTGGCTGGAGAAGAAGTTCTGTCCTTTGGGTAGACCATTCCTTTTTAAGCACAGGTACCCTTACCAAGGATACAACACCCATGGTTATGGTGTACCACGGTACACCTGAACACAAGATGAGGGACCCTTAAGGTCCAGATTTATCGATAAAGGGCAAGACTTTGGGACTATGATCTCGGATATTCGTGGAAAGCAATGAAAAGAGGCAAAGATCCTCAAATATACCTATAAAGATCAGAAAGAGAGGCTAAATCCTTAGATTTTTCCTGCAAAACAAACACTTGTTAGATAGACTAGATACATCCAACACCAATGGACTTCTGGAGATTCGCAAAGCGAACCGAGTCCAAAGGTTTAGTTAGGATGTCAGCTAGCTGATTCTCGGTAGGCACATGTTCGAGAGATATTATTTGATCTTCAACCAATTCTCGAATAAAATGGTGCCTAATGTCTATGTGCTTAGTGCGAGAGTGCTGAACCGGATTCTTCGATATATTTATGGCACTCGTATTGTCGCAAAATAAAGTCATTGTGCCTTGTTTGATCCCATAATCGGTCAAGGTTTGTTTCATCCATAATAACTGGGCACAACAACTACCAGCAGCAATGTATTCTGCTTCGGCTGTGGATAAAGAGATAGAGTTTTGCTTCTCACTGTGCCATGCCACAAGGCAATTTCCAACATAAAAACACCCACCGCTGGTTGATTTACGATCATCAATGTTACCAGCCCAGAAGGCATCTGAATAGCCTGCAATATCTGTAGAGGAATCAAAGGGGTACCAAAGACCGTATTCGATGGTGCTTCCAACAAACCGAATGATCTGCTTAACAGCGGTAAGGTGAGATTCTTTGGGATCAGCCTGAAACTGGGCACAAGCACCTACACTAAAAGCAATATCTGTCTACTAGCAGTGAGATAAAGAAGACTACCAATCATGCTTCTATAAAGATGTTGATCTACACTTTTCCCTGCAAGGTCTTTTGATAATTTAACAGTGGTGCTCATATGTGTAGTGTAGGAACGACCAGAGTTTAAGCCAAATCTCTTAACAAGGTCTTTAGCATATTTGGCTTGAGCAATGAATATACCTGAAGCGAGTTGTTTTACTTGAAGCCCTAGAAACATGTTTAGTTCTCCTACCATACTCATCTCAAATTCAGATGTCATTAATTCAGCAAAGGAGATGGACATTTTCTCACAAGTGGATCCAAATACAATGTCATCCACATAAATCTGGGCAATCAACACAGAATTCTCGGCTTCTCTAATAAATAGAGTTTTGTCAACGCTCCCCCTAACAAAATCATGGTCAATAAGAAAATGAGTTAAGCGTTCATACCATGCACGGGGTGCTTGCTTGAGTCCGTAAAGTGCCTTTTTCAACTGGTACACTTTATGAGGATACTTAGGATCAATGAATCCTTTTGGTTGTTCAACATACACTTCCTCATCAAGAATACCATTCAAGAAGGCACTCTTTACATCCATTTGAAATAGTTTGAATTTTAACGCACAAGCAACAGCCATAAGAATTCTAATAGACTCGAGTCTGGCTACAAGGGCAAATGTTTCATCAAAATCAATGCCTTCAATTTGTGAATAACCCTGAGCCACTAATCGAGCCTTATTTCGTATCACATTCCCAGATTCATCGGATTTATTCTTAAAAATCCATTTGGTTCCAATAACATTTTTCCTTTCCGGCCTGTCGACCAGATACCATACTTCATTTATAATGAATTGTCAAAGCTCTTCCTGCATTGCAAGGATCTAGAATTCATCATTTAGAGCTTCATCAGCATTTTTTGGTCCTATTTTTAATGTGAAACACAGGTGATTGTTGACTGCCTCCAACTGTCTCTTGGTTTTGACACCAATGCTAGGATCCCCAATGATTTGATTGAGGGGGTGATCCTTGATGATTTGTACATCACCAGGAGCAGTGGGGGCATTTGGAGATGAGGGTGGTTTATCAGATTTACCTATCTCGCATATGCCCTCATCTTCTTCTTCATCACCTGGAGACACAGGTTTATCCAAGCTATCGTTCACAGTCACATTGATTGACTCTTGGACTGATGAGGTTCGAAGGTTGTAAACACGAAAGCTCTACTATTTAATGAGTATCCCAAGAAGATACCCTAATCACTTTTGGATTCAAATTTTTCCAAATTTTCTCGGTCTCTCAGAATATAGCATGTACTACCAAAGACCTTAAAGTATTTAACATTTGGTGTTTTTCCACACCACAGTTCATAAGCTGTTTTGTTTAGACCTGCCCTTAAATAAACTCGATTAATAATATAACAGGCAGTGTTAACAGCTTCAGCCCACAGATTTTGAGCAAGTTTTTTTATTATTAAGCATAGCTGTAGCCATATCCAACAACACTCTGTTTTTCCTTTCAGCAACCCCATTTTGTTGAGGTGTTTTGGGTGCTGAGAACTCATGACGAATGCCCAATTCATCGTATAATGCCTTGAAGCGATGATCTTCAAATTCACCGCCGTGATCACTCCTGATTCTTGCTACCATGTATTCTTTCTCATTTTGAAGTCGCTTCACTAGTTTTTTGAATTCCTCAAAAGTGTCAATTTTTTCTCTTAGGAAGGCGACCCATGTGAATCTGGAGTAATCATCAACGACTACAAAGAAGTATCGTTTTCCACCTTGGCTTAGTACCCTGGTAGGACCAACTAGGTCCATGTGTAGCATTTCAAATGGTTTTGATATGACCAGGATAGAGGTTCTCTTGTGTGTAACCTTGATTTGTTTACCTTTTTGGCATGCGGCGCACACAGTATTTGGTCTTTTACCCATCTTGGGTAGACCTCTCACTAAATTTTTCTGACTCAGTTTAAACAGATTTCTATAATGTACATGACCGAGTCGATGGTGCCATAATTCTGTTTCATCTTGAACGGCCACATGACACATGGTGGAGGAGCTTGAGTTGTTGTGATTTTCAATGACATAGCAGTTGTCTCCTGTAAGTAGTCCTTTCATGACTAATTTTCCTGTGGAGTTCAAGATCTTGCACATATCTTTGGAGAAGCTTACTGAGTGCTCTTCATCACAAATCTGTGAGATACTCAGTAAGTTGTGTTTGAGGCCATCAACATACAGTACATTTTCAATTTCGGGCAAACCTGGCCCTGTGATGGTTCCTTTACCAATGATTTTCGCTATGCTCCCATCACTAAATGTGACAGACCCACCATCAAATTCATCATATGCACAAAATTGAGATCTATCACCTGTCATGTGTCTAGAGCAACCACTATCCAAGTACCATCTAGGGGTATTCCCAGTTTTTAAGGCAGTATGAATGACCAAGCACTTGTTCTTGACAACCCATTTAGTTGTTGTCCTTTTATGAGAGGTGTTCTTCTGGTGGGATTCTCTAGTTTTCTTGGGAGAATCAGATTTTTCTTTTTCACGCAAAAGAAGAGCAGTTTTCAAATTCAGCATTTTAACTTGCTCTAATAGTTCATCCATCCTCTTGTCCTTCCTAGGAAGAGCAGGATAATTCTTTCGAATGTTTCCCCTCTTAGGTGAAGAGTGCATGGGAGGATTCCAATTAGCTTGGACGTTTTTCCCAGTCGGTACAAATTTACCTTTCAAGTTTCTGACTAGGATTTTTGAATACCAAGCACTTAAATTTTAAGTGGCCAATGTCTCTACAAGCATGGCAGATAGGAGATGCTCTAGTTTTACTCCCTGATGCACCATGATCTTTTCTTACAATTGGATGGACTGAGGTTGTTTTTGAAGTGTGACTATCATAGCCCAAACCTCTTTTGTCCCTTGGTGATCTTACAACACCTAGGAGTTTTTCAAGATTTTCTTCTCCTTGGGTGAACCGTCTTCTAGAGTCAATGACTTGACACTTAAGACGATCAATTTCAGTGTTCGCCTCTTTGAGTTCTTTCTCAAGTCTAGCATGCTTGTCTAGAGATTCACCACTTATGAGCTTTTTCTTTTCTTGTTCAAGCTCATCATTCTTCTTTTTCAGCTCTTCTAAATCTTGACTCATCTTTTGATTCTCTATTTTCAATCCGTCAAGATTTTTCATCAGTTTGTCATTTTCAGCCTTCATTTGGCCCAACTTGTTGATGGTATTTATATTTTCAATGTATAGTTGGTTGTAAACCTCCTGAAGGCCTTCCTCCTCATTCTCATCATCACTCAAGGAATCATTTTCTGTGTTGGAGGATTCATGATCATCAATGTCTCCGGTGATCTTTGCAATGGGCTCAATTTGAGGCACAATATCAGTAATGGAGGCCATTAAAATTCTGATTGAACCTTGCTCCTCCTCACTTTGGTATAGGACTGATTCTGATTCAGATTCTTCAGTCTCATCCCATGTAGCCGCCATTGCCTTTTTCTTGCCTTTGTTATTGGTGCACTCGGATGCAATGTGATCAAATCCTCTACACTTGTAGCATTGAGGGTCTTTTGACTTAACAAATTTTCCTTTGTTGTTCTTAGAATCAAAAGGTTTACCCTTCTGGTAGAGTTTCCTTCTAGAAGTATTTCCCTTAGTTTTGAAGAATTTTTGAAATTTCTTGGCCATAAGTGCCATTTCTTCTAAGTCTGGATCTTCCTCACTGTTCGCTCGCCTCAAGTGTAAGGCTACGATGTAGTAATAAATCTCGGTAAGACCGAGGTCGATCCACAGGAAAATAGAAACAATCTCCAAACTACTCCAGCAACTCAGTTTTTGGAAGAAAATCAGATTAATTGGGTAATTAACTAAAACAGTAACTTTAATAGAAAATCAGTAATTCAAAGTACTAAGGCATTCAAGGATCCACTTGTAGCAATCCCATGTCAATTCAATCAATCCAAGTAGAGAACATAACTAGATTTGAAGTCCTATCTCTCATCTAGTTGGAAAATAAAGCATTCACACACATTCAATCCAAATCAAGTTGAACTTCCAAGTTCTAGTCCCATTCAATCAATATAGAATTCAAAACCATAGCCTGCGGAGTAACAGCCATGCCTATGGACTATGGCCTGCTCAAGGGTTACTATAATTCGAATTTAAACAAGCATTATATGATAATCTCAGAGAATTGCAAGGAACTCATGTCCGGAGCACATGAACTCTCATAAAACATCTCAAACTACCACTTTAAGAAACTAGAACATGAGAAAAAAATCAAACTTGAATTGAAATAACTTGAATTATACTGAATCCAACATGGAATTGGCTACAAGCTTCACCTCTCAGCCTTAGCTGAGAGGTTCTAGCCGAGCATAGTCATGCTACAACTAAAAACTCTTAATGAAAGCATAAAACTAGAAAAATCAGAAATAGAAGAGTTGCAGACGCTCCACGACAGCTTCCCCTCCTTAGAACCACGTTCCTTAGCTTCTATGATACCCTAGGAAGAGCCCCTAGGTGTCCTTTTATAGCAAGAAAGCTCCCTTGCGTCGGAAACATCCAGAATTGCGAAAGGTTACGCAGTGCGCAACAGTTTTCGGAGTCCAGATTTAGAAAGGACTCTATTTACGCAGCGCCGACCGGTCTAGACCGGTTGGACTGGGCTTTTAAACAGTCCAGGGAGTACAGCCAACCGGTCAAGACCGGTCGGGCTTGTTTTAACATGATGGACAGCGTGCATAGCCGACCAGTCAAGATCAGTCGGACTTCCTTCTAGCCTCCAGTATGCATGGCCGACCGGTCAAGACTGGTCGGTCTGGTATTCCCTTTGATCATTGCACATGGCCGACCGATCAAGACCGGTCTGGCTCCTCTGGCCGACCGGTCAAGACCGGTCAGCTCTCTTCAATTTGTTCTTCTTTCTTTCTTTTCTCCTCTTTTTTTCTCCTTTCTCTTCTTCTTGCTTTCTTCTTTCTTCGGTCCTCTTTCATCCTTCATCCAATGGCTCCAAAGGCTTTCTTTTAATCCCTAATTGAATGAAGTTCTCTCTCATCCCCTATAATCACAAAACATGTGTTAGAAGGGCCTTTCAATCATGAAAATCATGCAAACCATGTCATGTAATGGGCAATGCAATGTATAAATTGGAGGTTCAACACACCCCCCAACCAGCTTTTTGCTAGTCCCGAGCAAAACATGCGTGAAACAATTTCAAACCTCCAAACCCAACTCTCCTTCAGAACCCATGATTCTATCCATTCCAAGGTGTATAAGTATCAAATTTGGAAAAATTAGGTGATAGAAGCTGAAACCTTGGACTCTCAAAACATAAAAGGTGTCTACATGAAATTCCCGCTGATTGATTGATGAATAGAAGACTCGAACAAATTCAACCTAGTGTGCATAGTGAAAGCTCATCTCATGAGTTCCTGGGATCATCTTCTTCATAGATTAAGTAAACCAATGATTTTAAAGTGCACAGAGCAACAACAAACCTATGACAGGAATTTGCCTTACCGTCCTTCCGACGACTTTCACACTACGTCCCATTTTCGGCTTTGGTTACGGTTCGACCATCCCCCGGTTGGTAATAGGTAGCCCTTTTCGAAATTTTCCACCATTTTTCTTTCCTTCCTGATTTCATCCTTTCTTTCATTTTTCTTTTAAATTAGATAGGATTTTTAGAAATCCATATCTTCTGCTATTTTTCCATGGACAAGGATGGACAAAATACCCCGGCTTGGTTGCTCAACACCTTTAAATCAAAGTCTAGCTAATCCACAAATCACATAAACCTGGCAGCTCATAAAAATCGTGTAATGTGAACTTGGTGTAAAGGTGTTCAAATTTTCTATCAATCACAACAATAGGGGAATTAACATATAAAACCATTATGTTGGGAGAAATTCAAGACTACAACATCACGCACTTCGTATCTCCTCTTCTTATACTCAAAGCATCTCAAATGTATAGAAACCAGATTTTCTAAAAGAGTTTTGAGATGTTAGAAAATTTGAAAAAATTTTGCGCACATATGAAGCTCGAAATGTTGCAATATGCTAGATGAGGAATCTCATCTCACCCCCCAACCAAATCTTGCATTGTCCTCAATGTAAGAAGATATTCAATTAGCATGAACATGAGAGCAATGGTAAAATATGAGAGAGTGAGAATCAATAGTACCTGGGAGAGCGATCATGGAAGTCTCCAACTCAACAACTAAAACCTACTAAAACAGTAAAACTAAAGAAAACCTACCTATGCTATACCTCCATCAGACTAGGAGATCAATCATCCTGATAGACAGGATCATTCAGAGTGATGGACGTGTCCTCTGAATTAAATTTCTCAACAAATGGTTTAAGGCGTTGTCCATTAACTTTAAAACAGTTACCATTCACTGCATTTTCAATCTCAACAGCCCCATGAGGAAAAACTTCTTTGATAATATATGGGCCGGTCCATCGAGATCGTAATTTTCCCGGAAAAAGATGAAGTCGGGAATTATACAAGAGTACTTTCTGTCCTTCATGGAAAGATTTCCTGAAGATGTGTTTGTCATGGAAAGCCTTCATTTTACTCTTGTAAATTCTCGAGTTCTCATATGCATCGTTCCGGATTTCATCAAGCTCATTTAATTGGAGTTTGCGAAGCGAGCTAGCCTTGTCCATGTCAAAATTTAAAGCCCGAATTTCCCAATAGGCTTTGTGTTCTATCTCCATAGGCAAGTGGCAAGCTTTCCCATAGACAAGTCTATAAGGGGACATTCCGATGGGTGTCTTGTAGGCGGTACGGTGAGCCCAAAGTGCATCATCTAATCTTAGGGACCAATCCTTACGATCCGGTCTCACCGTCTTTTCCAAAATCTATTTGATTTCCCTATTGGAGATTTCAGCTTGCCCACTTGTTTGTGGGTGGTATGGGGTACTCACTTTGTGCCTAATACCATATTTCTTCATTAAAGATTCGAAAGGTCTATTGCAAAAGTGAGAACCACCATCACTAATGATGGCCCAAGGCGTCCCAAATCTAGAAAGTATGTTTTCTTTGAGGAACTTGAGAACCGTACGATGATCATTGGTTCTACATGGGATAGCCTCTATCCATTTAGACACATAGTCTACGGCAAGCAAAATATAGACATGTTCGAAAGATGAGGGGAATGGTCCCATGAAATCGATGCCCCAACAGTCAAAGACTTTAAGATGTTGAATTGGGGTGAGAGGCATCATATTTCGACGGGATAATCCTCCTAACTTCTGGCAGTGCTCGCACGCTTTGCAAAACTCGTGGGTGTCCTTAAATAACGTAGGCCAATAAAAACCACACTGCAGAATTTTTGCAGTTGTTTTCTTGGCTGAAAAATGACCCCCACATGCTTGATCATGACAAAAGGAGATTACTGAATTGTGTTCATCATCAGGGACACATCTCCTTATAATTTGGTCTGGGCAATATTTAAACAATAGAGGTTCATCCCAGAAAAATCTGCGCACTTCCCTTAGAAATTTACGTTTTTCTTGCGCAGTCCAATGAATCGGCATCGCACCTGTGGAAAGATAATTAGCTATATCAGCGTACCATGGTGGATGCACAGCAACAAAGAGTTGCTCATCAGGGAATGAGTCCTCAATAGGTGACTCGTCAATGGAATTTGGTAGGACTAGGAGGGATAGATGATCCGCCACCACATTTTCTACGCCCTTCTTGTCTTTGATTTCCAAGTCGAATTCTTGAAGGAGTAGGATCCATATAAGCAAACGGGGCTTAGCATCCTTCTTAGAAAGAAGGTGTTTCAGCGCCGCATGATCCGTGTAAACAATAACTTTGGATCCTATTGAGTATGGCCTGAATTTGTCCAAGGCAAAAATGACAGCTAGGAGCTCTTTCTCCGTAGTCGAATAATTAACTTGGGCGGGATTCAAGGTCCTACTTGCGTAGTAGATAATATGGGGCTTCTTATCCTTCTTTTGGCCTAACACCGTCCCAATAGCAAAATCGCTCGCATCGCACATCAACTCAAAAGGAATGGACCAATCTGGTGGTTGCATGATAGGAGCGGTTGTCAACATGTCTTTTAGCTTTGAAAAAGATAATTGACATTCGGCACTCCACTCAAATTGGTTCTCCTTTTGTAGAAGGTTGCATAAAGGCCTTGAGATATGACTAAAATTCTTTATAAACCTTCGATAGAAACCGGCGTGTCCAAGGAAGGACCACACATCGTGTATGCTTTTGGGTGGTGGTAGATTGGAAATTATGTCAATTTTTGCCCGGTCTACCTCTATTCCATTGGACGAGATGATATGTCCAAGGACTATTCCTCTTTGTACCATGAAATGGTACTTTTCCCAATTTAGTACAAGTTGCTTCTCCTCACACCTCATCAAGACCAACTTCAAGTGCTTGAGACACTCATCAAATGTACAACCAAAAACAGAAAAGTCATCCATGAATACCTCAAGAAACTCACCCACCATGTCCGAGAAAATACTCAACATGCATCGTTGGAATGTGGCGGGTGCATTACATAACCCGAATGGCATCCTTCGATAAGCGAAGGTGACAAACGGGCATGTAAATGTGGTTTTCTCTTGGTCTTCCGGAGCTATCTCAATTTGGTTGTATCCGGAATAACCATCTAGGAAGCAATAATAGGAATGGCCTGCCAACCTCTCCAAAATTTGATCCATAAATGGGAGAGGAAAGTGGTCTTTCCTAGTAACCGTGTTGAGCTTCCTATAATCAATGCACATACGCCAACCGGTGGTCACCCTAGTTGGTATAAGCTCGTTGTTGGCGTTTTCAATGATGGTAATACCGAATTTCTTGGGGACAACTTGGGTAGGACTCACCCATTGGCTATCTGAGATGGGGTAGATAATACCCACATCCAATAGCTTTAACACCTCGGCTTTGACAACCTCCATCATGTTTGGATTTAGCCTTCTTTGAAGTTGTCTAGTCGTTTTTGCATTTTCTTCAAGGTGTATTCGGTGAGTGCAAACCGAAGGATCTATCCCTTTGAGATCTGCTATTGTCTAACCTATGGCTTCCCTATGTTCTTTGAGTAACTCAATCAACTTGAGCTCTTGGTCTTTCTCTAGGTGGGAGGCAATGACAACTGGGAACATTTCCTTCTTGACCCAAATATACGTATTTAAGCCCGGATGGCCATGGTTTAAGGTCAAGCTTCGGTGGCTTGATGTTAGACGGTAGAGGCCTTGATGTGGTTGGTGGCAATTTTTCAAAATGGGGCCTCCACCAGCTAGTATCAACTACCGGTCTTTCTATATTTAATGCCTGCACAATCTCACTAATGATGGGGTCTTCAGAATCCATGAAATGTGCTAAGCATGTCTTCAAGCTTTCTAGTGGTTCAAGTTGGAGGAGTTCTTCTTCTTCAAAAGTTTCAAGCATGTTTACCTCGAAGAACTCATCATCATCGACATCCCTATGTCTTTCGCCCAAGTAAACACATTTACCTCTAGTGTCATGTTTCCAAAAGATAGTTGCATCACCCAATTCCGGCAATTGATGATTGCGTTTGATGTGGCAAGGAATGGGCGGCCTAATATTACCGGTATTTGGGTGCTAGCATCCAACACCGGTTGTGTGTCCAAGACGATAAAATCTACCGGGTAGTAGAATTTGTCAACTTGGACTAGAACATCCTCAACTATCCCCCTCGGTACACGGATAGATCTATCAGCGAGTTGCAACGTGGTTTTGGTGGATTTTAATTCACCAAGACCCAATTGCTCATATACCGAGTATGGGATCAAGTTCACACTTGCCCCCAAATCTAACAAGGCACGCTCAATCCGGTAGTCTCTAATGATACATGAGACGGTGGGACTACCAGGATCTTTGAATTTTGGGGGGGTCTTTTGAGTGAGGATGGCACTCACTTGCTCAGTTAAGAAGGCCTTCTGCTGCACATTATATTTGCGTTTTGTTGTGCATAGGTCTTTTAGAAACTTGGCATAAGAGGGGATTTGTTTGATGGCATCAAGCAAAGGGATATTAATCTTGACTTGTCTGAAAATCTCTAGAATATCATGAGAATTTGGGAGAGATTTTGGGGCAACCAATCTTGAAGGGAATGGTGCCACGGGCTTGTAAATGCATTCCGGTTGTTGTGGGGCTAAGTTAGATCCATCTTCATCCTCAGAATTTACCGGATCATTAGGCTCATCGGCCTTCACCGGAATAGTTTTGTCAATTTGTTTACCACTTCTAAGGGTGGTGATGGATTTAGCTTGCTCTATGTTTTGGTTGGGAGGATTAGGGATGCTCACTTCATGTACTTGCTTTGGATTAGGCTGAGGTTGGGCCGGAAAGGTCCCTTCCCTAGCATTCAAGCGTCCCTTAATCTCATCAACCGAGGCTTTAAGCTCTTGGAACATTTGCTGATTCGATTGATTGATTTGCGTTTGCCCTTGCATAAACACCTTCAAAGTATCCTCCATTGAGAATTGAGGTGGGGCCATATTTTGCATGGGTGGCCCTCTTTGAGAATTGGTAGGATTGCCCGTAGGAGCATTCTTCCAACTAAAATTTGGGTGGTTCTTCCAACTCTCATTGTACGTATTACCTACCGGTCCATTGAAAGGCCGTTAATAACCATATGTGGCATTGGCGTGTTCATGTAATACCTCTTGGAATGCAGGAATTGTGGGACAATCTTGCGTAGCGTGTAAATCGGTGAGGCAAATCCCACATATGGTTTCAACAGCTTCATTGGACTTGGGAACTCCACTTTTACTAAGTTCCATGGCTTCAACCTTCCTTGTGAGATTGGCTATCCTTGCATTCACATCGTCTTCCTCCTTAAGGACATAGATCCCTCCTTTCTCTTGAGTGGGCTTGGAGTTATTGGGTTTATCCGATGTATCCCAAGATTGGGCATTTTTAGCCAACATGTCCAAGTAACTCCAAGCCTCATCTAGATTTTTACTCATAAACTCGCCATTGCACATCATCTCCACAAATTGGCGCATATTGGAACTTAATCCATCATTGAAAAAGTTTATAATTCGCCAACTTCATAGCCATGATGTGGGCAAGCAAGCAAGAGATCTTTAAATCTTTCCCAACATTGAAAGAAAGATTCACTTTCTTTGGCCGAGAAATTCATTATGGCCCTTCGAAGGGTGTTCGTTTTATGAGCCGGGAAGAACTTTTTCAAGAATTCCCGGTTCATCTCAACCCATGACCCAATCGAATGTGGTATGAGAGAGTGAAGCCAATCCTTGGCGCTTTCTTTCAAAGTGAAAGGAAAAAGTTTAAGTCTGATAGTATCCTCGGAAACATTGGTGTAATGCAAGGTGGCCAACACTTCTTCAAATTCTTTCAAGTGTAAGTATGGGCGGTCAGAATCTAGCCCATGGAACTTTGGTAAGAGTTGAATTACACCCGGTTTTATGTCAAAATTTCCACCGTTTGCTGGTAGAACCACGCAAGAGGGTGTAATTGTTCGGGCAGGTTGTAGGTAGTCCCGTAGTGATCTCATTGGAGGAACATTATGTACCTCATTCTCTCCTACCCCTTCCTGATTCGCGTTTGTAGTTGGAGTAGGGGGGTGAGGATTCCTTAAAGGTGTTTGTTCCATACTCCCCAAACTTTCACAATGCTCTTGATAATTTCGGACTCGTCTATGAACTGACAATGGTCCAACTAAACCACCTTCAGATTGGAGACGATTTGAGTGATTACGTTCCCAACGGGACATAAACCACTCAACCAAAAATCAAAACTAATCCAAAATCCTAGAAAACTGAAATCTGAAATTAATCTGAAAAAAATTCTGCAAAAAAGCTAAGTTAGAAAGGTATCACCTGATGCGCTTGAACTAGAGAGGAATTCCTACAAAACAGAAAAGAATTTGTTTAGTTCTAAGAAAATCAGAAAAACCTATCTACTTCTACTTCTACAGCCACTGAAATTATTTGAAAACCGTTATTTAACATCCCCGGCAACGGCGCCAAAAACTTGTTCGCTCGCCTCAAGTGTAAGGCTGCGATGTAGTAATAAATCTCGGTAAGGCCGAGGTCGATCCACAGGGAAATAGAAACAATCTCCAAACTACTCCAGCAACTCAGTTTTTGGAAGAAAATCAGATTAATTGGGTAATTAACTAAAACAGTAACTTTAATAGAAAATCAGTAATTCAAAGTACTAAGGCATTCAAGGAACCACTTGTAGCAATCCCATGTCAATTCAATCAATCCAAGTAGAGAACATAACTAGATTTGAAGTCCTATCTCTCATCTAGTTGGAAAATAAAGCATTCACACACATTCAATCCAAATCAAGTTGAACTTCCAAGTTCTAGTCCCATTCAATCAATATAGAATTCAAAACCATAGCCTGCGGATTAACAGCCATGCCTATGGACTATGGCCTGCTCAAGGGTTACTATAATTCGAATTTAAACAAGCATTATATGATAATCTCAGAGAATTGCAAGGAACTCATGTCCGGAGCACATGAACTCTCATAAAACATCTCAAACTACCACTTTAAGAAACTAGAACATGAGAAAAAAAATCAAACTTGAATTGAAATAACTTGAATTATACTGAATCCAACATGGAATTGGCTATAAGCTTCACCTCTCAGCCTTAGCTGAGAGGTTCTAGCCGAGCATAGTCATGCTACAACTAAAAACTCTTAATGAAAGCATAAAACTAGAAAAACCGAAAATAGAAGAGTTGTAGACGCTCCACGACAGCTTCCCCTCCTTAGAACCAAGTTCCTTAGCTTCTATGATACCCTAGGAAGAGCCCCTTAACTGTCCTTTTATAGCAAGAAAGCTCCCTTGCGTCGGAAACATCCAGAATCTGCGAAAGGTTACGCAGTGCGCAGCAGTTTTCAGAGTCCAGATTTAGAAAGGACTCTGTTTACGTAGCGCCGACCGGTCTAGACCGATCGGACTGGGCTTTTAAACAGTCCAGGGAGTACAGCCGACCGGTTAAGACCGGTCGGGCTTGTTTTAACATGATGGACAGCGTGTATAGCCGACCGGTCAAGATCGGTCGGACTTCCTTCTAGCCTCCAGTATGCATGGCCGACCGGTCAAGACCGGTCGGTCTGGTATTCCCTTTGATCATTGCACATGGCCGACCGGTCAAGACCGGTCAGCTCTCTTCAATTTGTTCTTCTTTCTTTCTTTTCTCCTCTTTTTTTTCTCCTTTCTCTTCTCCTTGCTTTCTTCTTTCTTCGGTCCTCTTTCATCCTTCATCCAATGGCTCCAAAGGCTTTCTTTTAATCCCTAATTGAATGAAGTTCGCTCTCATCCCCTATAATCACAAAACATGTGTTAAATGGGCCTTTCAATCATGAAAATCATGCAAACCATGTCATGTAATGGGCAATGCAATGTATAAATTGGAGGTTCAACACTCACTTCCACATTCAGATTCTTGTTTTTTGTGAGAAGATTTCAGGGCTGTACTTTTGGATTTGGAGGGAGTTTTGAAACCTAGCTCATAGGTTTGAAGGGGCCCGAGAAGTTCTTCAACTTTCATGGTATTTAGGTCCCTACATTCTTCGATGGTAGTAACTTTGGAAGAGAACCGTTCCGGTAGGGATCTTAGAATTTTCTTACATAGTCTATGCTCCGGAACGGGATCCCCCAAGCCCCACATTTCATTTGGAATCTTGTTTAGCTTGGTATAGAAGTCAGTAAATGTTTCATGCTCCTCCATAGTAATATTTTCAAATTGTGTGGAGAGGCGCTGAAGTTTTGAGTTTTTAACAATGCTTGTTCCTTCATGAGTAACTTCAAGGATGTCCCATGCCTGCTTACTGGTTGTGTAATTTTGAATCCGGCCAAATTCATCTTTAGATACTGAACAAAAGATGGCATTCAGCCCTTTGGCATTACAGACCCGTTGAGCTTTATCATAATCGGTCCACATCGCCTTATCTTTAGGCTTGAGGACATCCGGTTCACCTTCCTTACATATAGTGACCATTGGGGGTTTATATCCAATATCAATCATATCCCTAACGTCTGAATCAATAGATTCCAAAAAGATGCGCATTCGGGCTTTCCAATATGGATAGTTAGACCCATCAAAGAAGGGAGGCTTGGTAACGGATAAAGAATCCTCTCTAGACATATTTTCAAGCTCTCTTAGGATCTCACTCCGGGTTTTTAAACCTGAACGGAGGAACCCGCTCTGATACCAATTGAAATTGCGGTTTTACCGCCTATAGAGATACTTGGAGATATGCCTAATGTCCTAGAGGGGGGGTGAATAGGACTTTTTAAGTTCCAATTACAAGTAAAAACTAACCAAGTCAATCTTATCAAATAAGATAATCACAATAGCATTCAAGGCATTTATATGAGCAGTTTGTAAGTAAGGACTATCATAGGCATTTCATCAAATAGCTAGCATTCATGATTGACTAAACCATTCAACACATAGCAATCATTCAATCTCACAATGCACAGCGATTTATAGTGGTTCGGTTTCCCTACTCCACTCCTGGTTCACGATCTCAACCTATGAGACCACCGGATTCACTATAGTCTTGGTTTTAAATCAGGTTAACCATCAACCTTGACATCCTTTGATCTAGGACCGCGTTTACCATCCGCTGATGGCCCAATCCAGGGACTTGACGAGTTTGGATCTCAAACTCTCACCAATCCTAATCCAAGGATGGTCACGTACCCTCCTGCCGGAGTTTCCCATTCCAGGGAATAGTGAATGAATAGATGGACTCTAAAAAACTAGACATACCTAGACGATTGAGCCCCGATGCGATGCCTTTGATGAGTAGCTTCAGCTTCACGTGCTTTAGCTTCTCTTTGTGCTCCCAAGATCAGCTACCGATGCAAATGATGAGGATATGTTGATGCCCGGTAGTTGGTAGAGAGTTGGTTTAGTTCCTCTTGCCTATTCAATGCAATGGTAATGAGGGAACTACCAAACTCCAAGCATTCAATGGCTATAAATGACCTGATAGATATATTCCGAAGGTAGGTTAGCCATGAATGAAGGTCTTGAGTTCATACTTCAAACCGAGCTTTGAATACTCAGTGAAAAGCCATTTATGGCTAGGTTTGAATGATGAACTCAAGGGGAACAAGAGCAAAGAGGGTAGGAGGATGTGAGTAAAGGCTCTCTCTCTTAGCTCTTGAAGGGTGTTGAATGCATGGCATAAGAGACCTCAAGTCCTGGCTTTATAGAGCCCCAAATGATAGCCCCAATGGATAAAAAACGGTCACGGCCGACCTGTCAGAGAAAGGTCTGAACCGGTCGGATAGACCGGTCGTCGTTTGAAATCCAAGGCTATAACTGGGACTGGCCGACCGGTCAAGACCGGTCGGACCCCCTTGCTAGAATATCAACACTATGAAGGCCGACTGGTCTTGACTGGTCGGCTACCTTTCTAAATAAGGCAGAGGCTGCTGGAGTGATAGTGTTTAGCTTGGCCGACCGGTCAAGACCGGTCGGCTGTCCGTTTGAAGACCTTCCAGCAAGGTTCCTTGATATCTTTGAAGTGCCTGGCCGACCGGTCAAGACCGGTCGGCTGTCCCAGCAACAAATCCATGTTAATGCAAAGATTTGTCAATTACCATAGTTAGTGTGTCGTCGAGTCCCTGGCGGCTGAAGACAGTTTTCCTTGCGGCTGAAGACAGAAGCTTCTCGAATATCAAGTCAGCTTCAAGCCTCTCCACCCAAACCTTTGATCCCAAAAACTTCTATAGATGGCCCAAAACCTTTCTAGGCACATCCTTAGCACCATCTATAGCCCACCTTCCATTAAGATCAGCAATGGATAGGTTCTTGGTAGCAGAAGTTTCTTTAAAATTGAAAATATATAAGTCTGCTCTCTCCGATACATACCCGATCCATCGGAGAATATTCCGATAGATGTCCGATCAATCGGACAATGTGTCCGATCCATCGGAAAATAGTCCAGTTACATTGTAAACTCTCTGGACACTTTTCCGAGCCATTGGAGGGCTGTCTGATCCATCGGAAAGTGCATTCCGATCAATCGGACAGTATGTCCGATCAATCGTACAATTGTCCAGCAAATATATGAAAAACTCTCTAGACTCTTTTACGATCAATCGGAGGTCTTTCCGATCCATCGGACATGGCTCTCCGATCCATCGGACATAGATTCGATCCATCGGAGGAATTTTCAGAAAAATTGCATCAACTCTCTGGAAGAAATTCCGATCAATCGGACCATCTGTCCGATCAATCGGACATGGTATTCCGATCAATCGGAACTAAGTCCGATCAATCGGAGAACCTGTTTTCAAGCAAAATTCAAATTTGACTAAAACTTATGTCCGATCGATCGGAACCTATCGAGCTGACCGTTTTCTGACCGTTGAAGGGCATAATCTATTTATAGAACTCGGTTGGATCTTGCCCAAGTCACCTTGAGCTTCATCTAGGGTTTGAGTGAGCCTTCCTCTTGAGATCCCCTTCTTCCAAACCCTTAGATCTGTTGAGTTCATTCTTCAATCCATGTTGATCTGACCAACATTGATTAAGCATTCAAAGCTTGGATTGAAACATGAACTCAACTCCTCTTTAATGGCATCTTGACCTATCTCTCATAGACATTCTCTTGTCATTAATGCCATTAATGGTGGTTTAGGTAGAAGCTTTCCTCATATAAAAGCCATATCCCAAAATAGCCTCAACCTAACCTCAATCCCTCACCTTGGAAACTACAATGGGTCATCCGGAGCAAGGTTGCTGATCGAGGGAGCTGAAGAAGACGTCTTCCGTACAAGCCGAAGCTTCTTCAACAAAGGCATCATCAAGGGACTCAATCAGCTAAGTATATTTAGTCTTTCGAGTCCAAGAAACCTCCTCAAGTTGAGATTTGGGTTTCAGAGTTTGAAGACCCAAACTCGGTAGAGTCCTTGCGTAGGACAAGTCCTTGAGTAGGACAAGCCCTTGTGTAGGACTAAGTGGTCATGGATTAGTCCTATGGAAGGATGAATCCATGTGTTGAGTCGTAAGTCCTTTTGTAGGCTGTTAAGGTTTATGGTTAACCTCATTTAAAACCATAGTGATAGTGAAATCCGGCCACTCAAGGAGTGAGTGGATCAGCCGGGAGTGGAGTAGGTACATAACCGAACCACTATAAAAATCCCTTGTTGTGTGGTGAATGGATGAACTGATTTACTTCTTTTACATGTGCTTCTATTGATTTATGCTTTGCATATCTGGTGTTTGATGAAAGTGCTCTAAGAATACTTTGTATTGAGAAATTTAAAAAGTGTCCTATTCACCCCCCTCTAGGACAAGATAACTTGTTTCTTGCTTCTACAACAGCGGTAATCAAACTTATACCGCATTTTCAATTGGTATCAGAGCGGGTTCCTCCTCAAAGGCGTAACCGCCCGGAGTGTGATCCGTCTCTAGAAGCTTGAAATCATGTCAAAGGGGGATTCTAGTATGGTTTCCAAGCCTCCATATTTTGATGGATCAAACTACGCATATTGGAAAGCAAGAATGAGAGTTTTCTTGCAATCATTGGATCATGCAACATGGAGGTCTATGGAAATCAAATATGAAATACCCCTTTTGAACACTACCTTAGAGGGTGTCACCACCACCACAGTCAAACCTGATGACTTATGGACTGATCTTGAAAAACTGAGATACATTAGCAATGCAAAGGCACTCAATGCTATCTTTTGTGCCGTCTCAGCGGATGAGTTCAAAAGAATTTGTAATTGCACAACATCCAAAGAAGCTTGGGACATCCTTGAAACTACACATGAAGGGACTAGTACAGTCAAGAGGTCAAAGCTTCAGCTATTGACAACTCAGTTTGAAAATATGAAAATGGAAGAACATGAGAACTTCATGGACTTTTACACCCGTTTGAGTGATGTCACCAATGCTATGTGGGGATTAGGGGAGAGAATTTCGGACCCGCGCATTTGTAGGAAAATTCTAAGATCCTTACCCGAACGATTCTCTTCCAAGGTCATAACTATTGAGGAATGTAGAGATATTGATACTATGAAAATAGAAGATTTACTAGGATCTCTACAGACCTATGAACTTCATTTCAAGAAATCCCCAAAAAGTAGAAACACCGTGCTAAAAACTTCACACACTACACAAGAATCTGAAGTTGATAGTGATGAAGAATTGGATATGAATGAAATGGCTCTTATGGCCAAGAAGTTTAGAAAATTCTTCAAAAACAAAGGAAAGAGAGTTGACAAGAATAGCAAATCTTTTGACAAAAAGCGCTATACAGGAAAATCTTACAACAAGCCAAAAGATCCCAAGTGCTACAACTGTGGTCGCTATGGTCATATTGCCTCTGAATGCCAAGCTCCTGCCAAAGAAAAATCTAAAAAGAAAGCTATGGCAGCCACATGGGACAACCTTGGGAGTACTGATTCAGAAACAGAAGAAGATCAAAGTGATGAGAGAGGATCAGTTAAAATTCTGATGGCCTCTATCTCTGAGATTGTCCCAGACTTACAAGGCGAAAGAGACAATGATGATCATGAGCAATCAGAACACAATGTGACATCCTCCGATGATGACGAGGATGATAATGAAGGTTTGCAAGTTGCCTATGATGAGCTATTCCGTCAAAGCATCCTTCTTACCAAGAAGTTGAGCCAAGCTAATATTGAAAACAACAAATTGGCTGATGAAATGCAAGAAGTGAAGAGAGAAAACCACGGATTGTACCATCAGATCTGTGAATTGGAAAAGAAAAACAAAGCAGCTCAAGACAAGATTAATACCCTAGAAGATGAGCTGAAAAAGGCAAAATCTACAAATCAGTGTTTAGTCTTGCAGCTTAATCAAGAAAGTCAACTTAATGAAAGATTTGCCCAAAGTAGAGAAAAACTTGATGATATCCTTAAGTCAGGTAAGCCTTGTAGGAACACAAGAGGGCTAGGCTATAATGAGCCAACTAAGGTTAGTAACCCAGAACCTAAAAAGAGCAGGAATGCATCAGGAAGCACTACTAAGAGAAATTCACCTATATGTCATGCATGCGGAGATGTTGGTCATTTAAAGTTTGAATGCTTGGTCCTTAAGAATCCGGTTCGGAACTTGAAAGGTAAATTTGTACCTACCGGTAAAAGGATGAATCAGATGTGGAGTCCTCCTAAACAAACTCCAAACATGAGGAAAAATTATCCCACTCCACCAAAGAAAGACAAGAGAATGGAAGAGCTCCTAGAAATGGTAAAACAGTTGAACAAAAGAACCATGGAGCTGATGAAAGAGAAAGCCTCAACAACTTATGCCCAAACAATGACATCCCTAGAATCAACCAAGAAACCTAGTTCTCCAAAAAGGATAGTCTCTAAATGGGTAGTAAAGAACAAATGCTTAGTTATTCATACAGCCCTCAGAGCCGGAAGAAACACTAGGTGGTATCTTGATAATGGATGCTCCCGACACATGACAGGTGACAAGACTCAGTTTTGTGATTATGCTGAATTTGATGGTGGGTCTGTTACCTTTGGAGATGGGAGTATTGCCAAGATTATTGGAAAAGGAACCATCACCGGGCCAGGATTGCCCAAAATTGAGGATGTTCTATGTGTTGACGGTCTGAAACATAATCTGTTAAGCATCTCTCAAATATGTGATGAACAGCATTCCGTGAAGTTCTCCAAAGAAATGTGCGAAATTATGGACCAAACTGGAAAATTAATATTAAAAGGGTTTCACACTGGAGATAACTGCTATGTGATTGAAAACAAGGGTGATGAGGGACCATCTGCCGTATGCCACATGGCTATTAATGATGATACTGAATTATGGCATCAACGGCTTGGTCATGTCCATTACAGGAACCTTGCTAGGCTGAGTAGGAAGAAATTGGTGAAAGGATTACCAAAGATTGGGAAGAAACCAAAAGCAGTATGTGCTGAATGCTTGAAAGGTAAACAAATTAAAGTTGCACATAAGAAGACATCCATCATCGCTACATCAAAACCCCTTGATCTACTCCACATGGACCTTGTAGGCCCCACAAGAGTAATGAGTCAAGGAGGTAAGAGGTATTTCTTCGTTATTGTTGACGACTATTCCCGCTATACATGGGTTGTATTTTTGAAAGAAAAGTCGGATACATTCGAGGAGTTTGAGAAACTCATGAAACGACTCCACAATGAAAAAGAATGCACAGTAAAACGTATTAGGAGTGATCATGGAGGGGAATTTGAGGATGGGCACTTTGAACTATTCTGTGAAAATTTGGGAATCAAACATGAATTCTCAGCCCCAAAAACTCCACAACAAAATGGAGTAGCAGAAAGGAAAAACAGAGTTCTACTCGAAATGGCCACAGTCATGATGAACAGCAAAAATATAGCTCAAAATCTGTGGGCCGAAGCAGTGAATACAGCTTGTCACATCATTAACCGAGTTTATTTGAGAGCCGGCCTAGATAAGACCCCATATGAGCTGTGGAATGGAAAAGTCCCAAACATCAAGTACTTTAGGATCTTTGGTAGCAAATGTCACATCCTTCGAGATAGAGAAAATTTAGGAAAATTTGACTCTAAGAGCGATGAGGGAATATTTCTAGGATATGCTTCTGATAGTCGGGCCTATAGAGTGTACAACACAAGGACTAAAACAACTCAAGAATCCATAAATGTTGTCATTGATGACCAATCCAAGGAAGACACAAGACTTGATGATGATGAAGTGGGAGAACCATGCCACATAGGTAAACCTGATGAAAAATCTCCCACTCCCAATGCCTCAATAGCTTCGGGAAATGCTCCACATATCAAGGATCATCCCCTCAATCAAATCATTGGAGATCCGGATGTTGGAGTCAAGACTAGAAGACAACTTGAGGCCATCAACAGTCATGTGTGCTTCACTTCAAAAATTGAATCAAAAAATATAAATGAAGCTCTCAATGATGAGTTTTGGATACTTGCTATGCAAGAGGAACTTCAACAGTTTACCCGAAATGATGTTTGGTTTCTAGTTGAAAGACCAAATGAGAAAAATGTCATTGGAACCAAATGGATCTTCAAAAACAAAACAGATGAATCTGGCAATGTGATTCGAAACAAAGCACGTCTCGTAGCTCAAGGGTACTCTCAAATTGAGAGAATTGATTTTGATGAAACTTTTGCCCCGGTAGCCAGACTCGAATCCATTCGAATTCTCATGTCCATAGCATGTGCTCTTAAATTCAAACTATTTCAAATGGACGTGAAGAGTGCCTTTCTAAATGGTATACTTGATGAGGAGGTTTATGTTGAACAACCAAAAGGGTTTGTGGACCCTAGTTACCCTCAAAGAGTCTACCGATTGAAAAAGGCTCTCTATGGGTTAAAACAAGCCCCCCGAGCATGGTATGAACGTCTTACTCAATTTCTTATTGCTCACCAGTTTGTTAGGGGGAGTGTTGATAAAACCCTATTTGTTAAAAGGACGGCTGATTCCTTTCTCATTGCTCAGATCTATGTAGATGATATTGTATTTGGGTCTAACTGTGAAGAATTCTCTGGCTTATTTGCTGAACTAATGAAATCTGAATTTGAGATGAGTTTGGTTGGCGAACTAAATTTTTTCCTAGGATTGCAAGTTAAACAGCTGAAAAATGGAATCTTTATCAACCAAACTAAGTATGCAAAAGACTTGGTCAAGAGATTTGGGCTAAACTCGGGTCGATCACACACCACGCCTATGGCCACCACCATTAAACTTTCTAAAGACTTATCTGGCACTAGTGTTGATCAACATTTATATAGAAGTATGATTGGGAGTCTTCTCTACCTCACAGCTAGTAGACCCGATATCGCCTTTAGTGTAGGGGCATGTGCTAGATTTCAAGCCGATCCTAAGGAATCACACCTCACTGCTGTAAAACGAGTGATTAGATATGTGGCCTGCACCACTGATTATGGCTTGTGGTACCCCTTTGACACCTCAACCATCATTGCGGGATACTCCGATGCCGATTGGGCCAGAAATATGGATGACAGAAAATCCACTAGCAGTGGCTGCTTTTACGTCGAAAATTGCTTAGTTGCTTGGCATAGCAAAAAGCAAAACTCCATCTCTTTGTCCACCGCTGAAGCTGAATATATTGCTGCCGGAAGTTGCTGTGCTCAACTACTTTAGATGAAGCAGATGTTGAAGGATTATGGTCTTAATCAGGATGAAATGACGCTTTTTTGTGACAACACAAGCGCCATTAATATCTCAAAAAATCCGGTTCAACATTCTCGAACCAAGCATATCGACATCCGGCATCACTTTATAAGAGAACTCGTTGAGGAAAAACTGATTAATCTTGAATACATTCAAACTGAGCGGCAATTGGCCGACATCCTTACTAAGCCGTTAGATTCCACAAGGTTCGAACACCTTCGGAAGTCTATCGGTGTGTGCTCATTCTAGCAAAATGGACACTCATGTGCACATAGGTATATCTGAGGAATTAGCCTCATTTTTTTCGGTGATTATTGATGCTCACACTCTTATCAAAGTAGCTGGGAATCATTTGCTGAAGGGAGGAAATGTTTAGTGTTAAAATCTCTCTGGGGGCATTTCCGATGGATCGGACACATCGTCCGATCAATCGGAAATATCGGGAAATCAACAGTCAAATACGCGAGCCCTATTCATTTGGACTTCATTTCTGCCCTCTTCCTCTCCTCTCTCAGCCCCTTTTGCTAGGGCATCTCCATCCGATCGGTCTATAGCTCAGCTGGGTTTCCCTGGATCCTCATTTACAGCCCCAACAGGTCTTTGTGTCTCCTAGGTAAGATCCTTCAAGCTGTCAGTTTGATTTTTTGGCTATCCGATCGGTTTCTTCTGTCCCTCTCCTCTATCAGATCATCTTTTCTAGGGATTTGAAGTGTTTTCCGTCCATCTTGGTACCTACATTGATTAAATCCTCTTCCCAAGCTTGCTACATCATGCCTAAAGATCCGAAAGGCAAGTCCAAGATGGCTGCTGGGCCATCCACCACTGCCAGGACCAAGAAGTTGCAAACTTCTCGACCCTCTCAGGGCTCTCCTCCTCCTGCTGCACCTCCTGCCCAGCCTGAGAGTCCAGCCTCTCTCTCTCGGTTTCAATCTCGCACCATTATCTATGAGAGAGTGGTCACTGAGTCCTGTGTGGAGCCCTTTGGCATTCCCGCTCTTCTTGCACAGATTGGGTGGGATGCTGTACTTCGTTTTGGCGGCGTAGCCCATCCCGAGGTTGTATATACATTTCTATCTAAAGTCATCAACCCCGTTGGAAACCCTCCCTCATGTGAAGTTATTGTCGGCGGGCGGGTCGTCCCTGTCACAGCCCACACAATCGCCGCCCTGATTGGTGTTCCCGTGTCCACAGCCCCGCAACCCAATGACAATCTGCTTGATACTTCTCTTAGGGCTGATTGGACTCGCTACTTATGTCGGGGTCTAAATCCGGAGTGGATCGACGGTAGTGCACTACGTGCATCTGAAATGTCTAATAGGTTTCGAGTGCTCCACCAGATCTTCAGCACCAATGTCTACCCCCGCAGTACCAACAAGTCCGACCTTACTGCCAATATGGTCAATCTGCTGTATCACGTTGGTCATGGGACGCGCTTGTGTCTCCCATCCATCATTTTGCATCATATTCTGGACGCTCTACCACACAACCGCAACACTATTCCGTTCGGGTGGCTCATTACCAGATTAGGGCACGAGTGCGGGTTTACAGATATTGTGGTCCACCCTATTCCTCGCCGCACATTCAGGGACCTCAATATCAAGAAGATGTCCCTTCCAAAAGAGGATGACGTCGAAGATCGGGACTTCTCGCACACTCCCACACAGGTGTCGGCTGACACCCACAGTGGGTCTTCTGCTCCATCACCGACTCCTGCCCCAGCTCGTCGCTCAGTCAAGCGGCGCCTTCAGTCCGACTCCTCTTCGGCACCTCCTCCTCCCAGCATGGAGCAGCTCACTGCTCAATTAGATCGCGTGGAGGGTGCCCTTGCCCAGCATGGTGAGCGGCTGTCGCGACTCGAGAGCTTGATGCAGTCCATTCATGCTGCTGTCCAGAGCCTCACCTCAGCTTTATCATGCCGTCGCGATGACGTCACTGGCCCTGCTCCATAGCTGCCTCTCTTTTCAGTTAGGGTCCCTAGTGTCTAGTCGTCGCAGATATCTTTTTGGAGCGACGTTGATAGTTGTATTGATTGATGCATCTTTTCTTTGACACCTTTTTGGATTGACGGCTGGTTATACTTTTTGGATATATTTTTTTGGCGGCTGGTTATACTTTTTGGATATATTTTTGGATATTTTTTTTGGCTATTCTGGATGTTCTGTATTTGGCTATTATGATGATCATTATGTCTTTCTTGTTATGCTATTCTATCTGATGATCATTTTTGTTTGGCTATCTTCTGCATATATACATATAATTGTGCGTCATTGCTTATCCTTGTTGGGCTTCTTGCCCTCTTTTGGATTTTGTATATATGGTTTGTTGGTCATGATATACATTTCAGGAGGGGAGGTTGGTTGCCTGGGCTATAAGCCCTCTGTGCTTACTGTCATATACTTGTATATCCTTGCATGACCATGTGTGTGTTGGCTTCCTCTCTCGGCTCGATAATGTTTATTTTCCTCTTTGTGTCTATGACATATGCGCTGCATTCTCATTTCACTAACCTTTGTCAATCACTGACAAAAAGGGGGAGAATTTATCCCACCAAAAGATCCAGGTTATCTTTTTGTTGATCTTTTGTGTGCAGGGACTAAGGGGGAGTTCAAGTGAAGCCTAGTTTGTACATTGAGTCTGTACATTTTGTATGTAATGAGTCATGTCTATGTATAAAGTTTTTATTTTCCTCGACATGATGTATTTTGGTTTTTGGTGTCTAGGATAAGTCTGTGGTATGGACCAAGACTTGCATAGGTTTGGTTTTGTCTGGTAATTGACAAAGGGGGAGATTAAAGATTTGTCAATTACCATGGTTAGTGTGTCGTCGAGTCCCTGGCGGCTGAAGACAGTTTTCCTTGCGGCTGAAGACAGAAGCTTCTCGAAGATCAAGTCAGCTTCAAGCCTCTCCACCCAAACCTTTGATCCCAAAAACTTCTATAGATGGCCCAAAACCTTTCTAGGCACATCCTTAGCACCATCTATAGCCCACCTTCCATTAAGATCAGCAATGGATAGGTTCTTGGTAGCAGAAGTTTCTTTAAAATTGAAAATATATAAGTCTGCTCTCTCCGATACATACCCGATCCATTGGAGAATATTCAGATAGATGTCCGATCAATCGGACAATGTGTCCGATCCATCGGAAAATAGTCCAGTTACATTGTAAACTCTCTGGACACTTTTTCGAGCCATCGGAGGGCTGTCCGATCCATCGGAAAGTGCATTCCGATCAATCGGACAGTATGTCCGATCAATCGTACAATTGTCCAGCAAATATATTAAAAACTCTCTAGACTCTTTTACGATCAATCGGAGGTCTTTCTGATCCATCGGACATGGCTCTCCGATCCATCGGACATAGATTCGATCCATCGGAGGAATTTCCAGAAAAATTGCATCAACTCTCTGGAAGAAATTCTGATCAATCGGACCATCTGTCCGATCAATCGGACATGGTATTCCGATCAATCGGAACTAAGTCCGATCAATCGGAGAACCTGTTTTCAAGCAAAATTCAAATTTGACTAAAACTTATGTCCGATCGATCGGAACCTATCGAGCTGACCGTTTTCTGACCGTTGAAGGGCATAATCTATTTATAGAACTCGGTTGGATCTTGCCCAAGTCACCTTGAGCTTCATCTAGGGTTTGAGTGAGCCTTCCTCTTGAGATCCTCTTCTTCCAAACCCTTAGATCTGTTGAGTTCATTCTTCAATCCATGTTGATCTGACCAACATTGATTAAGCATTCAAAGCTTGGATTGAAACATGAACTCAACTCCTCTTTAATGGCATCTTGACCTATCTCTCATAGACATTCTCTTGTCATTAATGCCATTAATGGTGGTTTAGGTAGAAGCTTTCCTCATATAAAAGCCATATCCCAAAATAGCCTCAACCTAACCTCAATCCCTCACCTTGGAAACTACAATGAGTCATCCGGAGCAAGGTTGCTGATCGAGGGAGCTGAAGAAGACGTCTTCCGTACAAGCCGAAGCTTCTTCAACAAAGGCATCATCAAGGGACTCAATCAGCTAAGTATATTTAGTCTTTCGAGTCCAAGAAACCTCCTCAAGTTGAGATTTGGGTTTCAGAGTTTGAAGACCCAAACTCGGTAGAGTCCTTGCGTAGGACAAGTCCTTGAGTAGGACAAGCCCTTGTGTAGGACTAAGTGGTCATGGATTAGTCCTATGGAAGGATGAATCCATGTGTTGAGTCGTAAGTCCTTTTGTAGGCTGTTAAGGTTTATGGTTAACCTCATTTAAAACCATAGTGATAGTGAAATCCGGCCACTCAAGGAGTGAGTGGATCAGCCGGGAGTGGAGTAGGTACATAACCGAACCACTATAAAAATCCCTTGTTGTGTGGTGAATGGATGAACTGATTTACTTCTTTTACATGTGCTTCTATTGATTTATGCTTTGCATATCTGGTGTTTGATGAAAGTGCTCTAAGAATACTTTGTATTGAGAAATTTAAAAAGTGTCCTATTCACCCCCCTCTAGGACAAGATAACTTGTTTCTTGCTTCTACAACAGCGGTAATCAAACTTATACCGCATTTTCAATCCACAGCAAGGCTCTGTTTGTAAACTGAAAAGCCTGGCCAACTGGTGAAGACCGGTCGGCTGTCCATCTTCTTCCTTTACAGCAAGGTTGCTGAAGTGTTTGAGAAGCCTGGCCGCTGTCTAGATGGTTTTGTCATAGCGATCTTGCAGGACCAAGATTCTCAACACAGCAACGGATCACTTCAAGTGATGAGGTGTATATGGTCCAATGTATGGACATATCTCCAATATGCTTCACACCAGCCATGATTCACAAGTTTGATCAACTTGTGCAAGGGTCGAGAGGAATGGGGATAAGATATGTGAGTCTTTACGCCATTCTTTGATGTTTTGAGGTTTCCTATGGTCGATCTATATGCAACTTACATGGGATCTTGTTTCAGCATGAGCTTGAGCAATGGACGAAGCCTAATCTTCAGGTCTTGATTCTTCAATACTTCGACCGGGGCTCACACGACAAGACGCGACCAACCAACACGCCAATTGACAACAAAAGATGTACTAACAATGAAGTCATACAGCTGAGTGCCGCACCAGAGCAGATCGAAGATGGGGCTTAGCCCACGATAGATGAGCTACAAGAAGTCAATTTAGGGACCACTGAAGAGCCGATGAATACTTATATCAGTAAGAATATTCCAGAAGAAGAGAGGGAGAGCTACATTCAACTCTTAAAAGAGAATTAGAGACGTGTTCGCATGGACCTATTCCGAAATGCCAGGACTGAACATGGCAATCGCGATGCACAGGTTGAATATTGCGAAGGAGAAGAGGTCAATTAAGCAGCCACAGAGGCGCTTCCATCCCGACATCATCCCGAAGATAGAAGAAGAGGTGAAGAAGCTACTTCAGGCCGGGTTTATCAGGGAAGTTTAGTATCCCAAATGGATCTCGAACATAGTACCTGTAAAGAAGAAGAGCGGCCAGATCCGGGTGTGCGTTGATTTCCGCAACCTGAATGAGGCTTGTCCCAAAGATGACTTTCCTCTACCCATCCTGGAGCTCCTGATCGATAGCACATCAGCATATATAACGATGTCCTTTATGGACGGCTACTTAGGGTATAATCAGATCCGAATGGCTCCAGAAGACGAAGAGTTTACTGCCTTCCACACATCTCTCGAGATATTCTGTTATCGGGTGATGCCGTTTGGGCTGAAAAATGCGGGTGCCACATATCAGGAGAGCAATGCAGGTAATGTTTCAAAACATGATGCACAAGCATGTGGAATGCTACATCGATGAACTGGTAGTGAGGTCTTACGGACATCAGCAACATCGCGAACATTTGAAGTTAGTATTTCAGAGGTTCAGGAAGAAGAGCCTCCGCATGAACCCGTTGAAGTGCGCCTTTGGGGTGTCCTCTAGAAAATTCCTTGGCTTTGTGATCAGGCATCGGGGAATCGAAATTGACCCCGCGAAGATCAAGGCGATCCGAGAAATGCCTCCTCCAAAGAATTTGAAAGAGATGAAGAGCTTCCAAGGGAGAGTCGCTTACTTGCGGCGGTTCATCTCGAACCTGTCAGGTCGCTGCCAACCTTTCTCTCGGCTGAACAAGAAAGACATCTGCTTCGAATGGGTCGAAACGTGCCAGAAAGCCTTCAATTCCCTTAAAGAGTTACTTGGGAAAGCTCCAGTTCTCGCAGCGCCAATCGAGGGAAAGCCTCTGATACTATATGTAGCAGTGGGAGAGAACTCACTGGGGGCATTGCTCGCCCAGAAGAATGAAGAAGGGAAAGAGAATGCTTTGTATTACATGAGCCGCACGCTCGTCGGCGTTGAGTTTAATTACTCACCGATTGAGAATATATCCCTAGCCTTGATAATCGCTATGAAGAAGTTGAGGCATTACTGTCTGTCATACGAGATTACATTGATCTCCAGAGCAGATCCTATCAAGTTCCTGATGAACCGACCTATGTTGTCCGGGCGATTAGCCAAATGGACCCTACTGTTATCCGAGTTCGACATTACGTATCTGCCGTCTCAAGCTGTTATAGGGCAGGCGATAGCCGATTTTCTAGCAGCCCACCCGATACCGGATGGCATGAAAATGGAATGTGATCTGCCTGATGGTAAGGGTCGCGAGGCAGTGGTAGATGTATTTCGACGGAGCCTCCAGAGCTACAGGATCAGGGGCCGGTGTGATCTTCATCAGTCCTTAAGGTGACTTATTGCCCTACTCATTCACAATAGTGCTGTCGTGCACAAACAACGAGGTAGAGTATCAGGCCCTCATCGTTGGGTTACAGTTAGCACGAGACATGCAAATCCGATCACTTCAGGTATATAGTGATTCTCAGTTAGTTGTGGGACAGCTTATGATGGAATATGAAGTCCGCAAGCCAGAGCTGTCATCCCTTTGCCATCAAGCCCGAGCCCTATTCGATCACTTCCGGGATAGTACAGTGTCGCACATCCCAAGAGCTGAAAATTCTCAAGCAGACGCATTAGCTAACCCAGGGGGCAGCCCACTTCAAGTTACCATAGAAGAAAGGAGAATACTGCCATCCCTCACAGCAGCTGAGAATGTCACGAGTGCAAGCCCCGTACATTGCTTTGAGATCATAGAAGTGGAAGATTGGAGAGGACCATTCTCTGATTACTTGAAGTATGGGTTCTTACCCGAGGATCCGTAGATGCGCACTCAAGTCAGAAGGCGTGCTAGCTCGTTCGTCCTCTTAGAAGAAGTACTGTAACGACGCTCCAGCGACGGAACGCTATCAAGATGCCTGGCCCGGGAAGAAGTTCATGATACGCTGAGAGAGGCGAACGGAGGAGAATGTGGTGCCCATCAAGGCGGCCGAAAACCTGCATCATCGAGTGTGACACATGGGCTATTATTGGCCCACCATGGTGAAATACGCGATGGACTACGACAGAAAATGCCATCAGTGTCAAATATATGCCGACATCATACACGTGCCTCCATAAGAATTGCATCAGTCAGTGATGTCTTGGCCTTTTGCGGCCTGGGATATGGATGTGATAGGCCCCATTAGCCCCTCTTCCTCTCAAGGGCACCAGTACATACTGGCGCCAACAGATTACTTCTCTAAGTTGGCTAAGGCTGTGGCCCTAAAGAACGTGAAAGCTAAACAAGTGGAGGGTTTCATCCGCAACGCCATCATCTACCGACATGGTATTCCTGATCGGATCGTCACGGATAACGGCACGCCCTTCAGAAATGCTGTGATCGACAAGCTGTGTGCCAAGTTCAAGATCAGGCATTGCTACTCAACACCCTATTATCCTCCTGCAAATGGGCTTGCTGAGGCATTCAACAAAACCATCGTGAAGATTCTAAAGAAAACGGTGGCAAAGAATAAGAAAGATTGGGACAAACAGTTGCCCGAAGCGCTATGGGCATATCGTACTACACACTGCACAGCAACGCGGGCTACTTCCTATTCACTAGTATACGGCACGGAGGCCATCATCCCGATGGAAGTTCAGGACGAGTCCCTGCGAGTAGCATTTCGGAACTCCTTGACAGATGAATGTAACGCCGAGCTCAGGGTGGTCGAGCTCGATGCCTTAGACGAGAAGAGGCTCGCGGCACAACAACAGCTAGAGATGTACCAAAAGCATATCTCAACAGCATATGACAAGCGAGTCAGGAGTAGATCCTTCAAGAAGGGTGACTTGGTACTCATAATGAAGCGACTGACAGCCGTGCACACTACAAAGAGCAAGTTCGACCCTAAATGGGACCCTATATGCATCATAGAAGAAGTCTACTCCAACAGGGCCTACCGCTTAGTAAATTTCGACGATGGCGGAGCCGGTTTTGCAATGAATGGCCAGTTTCTAAAGAAATATTACCCCTAACAGTCAACCTGTTACTTCCCTTTTACATAAAAATGAGAAATGTAAACTCCCCAGGAGAGGGAATGTAATAAGTGAGGATAGAAATGGAGAATGAAACAGAGTAGAATACAGTAGATAAGCCTGTAGTTACAAAAGCTAATCAGTTGCTCTATATTCTTGCTGGTCTTCCTTGCCCTTGCTATGGAGAAATAGCCAAGAAGGACCATTCGTATACGACATGAGCTCATCCCGAGCTTAAAAATCCAGGACACTCCCGAAATCGACGACAAAGGGAAGTATTACTCTTTTCATTTCATTCTACATTCGTCACTTACTAGAATTGTGGTTATTATTATTATTTTTGCAAACCATTTTAACACACATCACACGAACATAACACGATAGAAAAAGTAATTGCTATTGTCATTTCATTTAACAAAAGTTTGGTTGACATCTTTTCGACACCGTATACATGAATGGCCAAAAGGTAAGTATTTCTTACACAAATTACAAAAATTTCTAAAGGTAAGATCCTATGATCATATCTATACATTTGAAGTCAAGAAAGAGAGCATCAGGAGCGAAAGATCAAAGCTTCTCCAAACATCCCGATATCAGCCTGATCACGGCCACCCTGGCAGTGTCCATCGCTGACTTTGCTGCAGATAACACCTCCGCAGGATCAAGAACATGTTGAAGTTCAGCAGTCAAATCTTCCAACTGCTTGCGCGCTGCTTCGCCCTCACTCTCGAGCCGCGTGACCGCTATCTGACCCTGAGCAACCATTGACTCGAGACGGGTAGCTTCGAAGCTCACGACGATCTTCTCTGCCTGTAGACGCTTAATCTCAGCGTCGATTTCAGCTATACGACCCAAGCACCCTTCATACTGTATCATATTATTTTGTAGGGATTCTCGTGCATTTGCCGTCGAATACGCGTGACATTCCACTGCGGGTCCCAAAGACTCCGCAATCCTCCGCTTCTCCTCGATAGAAGGATCGGGCTACGATGTGCTCAGCAGCCACTACGTTTGCAAGGGAGCTTTCAAATGAAGAGATGTGATTGACAACCACGAGCGCATCAGACCCAACTACTCCGACACAAGCTTCCAGCGCTTTCATGCCAGCGCCCAGCAAATGCCATTCTCATGGATCGGCCAATGCCTTTGCGAGGCTAGACAGCAGGCCCTTCAGCACGCTCTAACTAAAATAATCTAAATGTTCAAATGCAGGAATGTCCGGCATCACAGCAATGGCAATGTCAGAATCAACGGCAGCTGCAAGAAAGAATGCAAGACAGACAAATGATGCGTTAGCAAAAATGAAAGCAGAAACTACAAGTCATAATCTAATGTAAAGTGCGAAGGAGTCGTACCATGAATGGCAGGAAGATCAACAGCAGGCTCTGAAGGTCCCGCAATGCATGTCCCAGAATCAACAATTGTTTCCAAAGCTTCACCCAGCAGTTCAAAAGTCACAACCGGAGACGATGCGACGGAAGTGGCAGAGGTAGGTATTGACTCAATAAGATCTGTAGAAATAAGATGATAATAACAAAATATGGTTAGTATGATTATGCAGGAATCAAAGAAGAGAAGTACAAAGCAGAGCCACAGTCGCATTTCTTACCTTGTGCTTGCGGAATGTCGGGTCCGAATTCAACCGCAGCAAAGCGTGACGTATCTACAACCTCCTACCCAACAGGACAGTCTGCTCGCAATGAACATCCTGATGGAAGGACAGAAGAAGGATCGACGTTTGTTCGCTCGCCTCAAGTGTAAGCCTGCAACGTAGTAATAAATCTCGGTAAGACCGAGGTCGATCCACAGGGAAAGAGTAACAGCTTCCTAATTACTCCAGCAACTCAGTTTAATAGAGTAAATTCAGATTCAATGGGATGTTTAATTAAAACAGTAACTTAATGAAAAATCAGAGATTTAATGTACTAAGGCTTTCAAGGATCCACTTGTAGCAATCCTATGTCAATTCAGTCAATCCAAATAGAGAACACAACTAGATTTGAAGTCCTATCTCTCATCTAGTTGGAAAGTAAAGCATTCACACACATTCATCCAATTCAAGTTGAACTTCCAAGTTCAAGTCCATTCAATCAATGTAGAATTCAAATTCATAGCCTGCGGAGTAACAGCCATGCCTATGGACTATGGCCTGCTCAAGGATTACTATAATTCGAATCTAAACAAGCAACCTGTGATAATCTCAGAGAATTAGAAGGAATTCATGTCCGGAGCACATAAACTCAGATAAGACATCTCAAACTACCACCTATTGGACTGAAACATAAGAAAAATCCAACTTTGAATTAAAAATACTTGAATCAAACTGAAATTAACATAGAACTGGCTACAAGCTTCACCTCTCAGCCTTAGCTGAGAGGTTTTAGCCGAGCACAGTCATGCTACAACTAAAAACTCAAAAATAAAGCATAAAACTAGAAAAACCCGAAGATAGATGTTGCAGACGCTCCACAGTCGCCTTCAGCCTCCAAACTCACGTTCCTTCTCTTCTCTGATACCTTAGGGAGAGCCCCTAGGTGGCCTTTTATAGCAACAATCCTCCCTTGCGTCGAATTCTGCGAAATCCTACGCATTGCGCAGCAATTTTCGGAGTCCCGAATTAGAAAGGACTTTCCTATTACGCAGAGCCTACCGGTCGTGACCGGTCGGACCAGCTTTTTAAAACATCCAGTGGGTGCAGCCGACCGGTCAAGACCGGTCGGACTGACCTCCCACTCATCCAGCGTGCATGCCCGACCGGTCATGACCGGTCGGGCTGATCTATTGCCTTGATCCAGTGTGCATGGCCGACCGGTCATGACCGGTCGGCCTCTCTTCTACTTGATTCCTTTAATGTGGCTGACCGGTCGGGCTACCGGTCAGCCTTGTATTTCTTCATCTTTTTCTTCTTTTCTTCATTCTCTTTTCTCTCTCTTCCTTCTTCTTTCCTTGGTCCATCTTAGGACTTCATCCAATGTCTTCAAATATAATCTTTTGGCTCCAATTTGATGAAATCCACTCTTATCTCTGCAATCACAAAACACATGTTAGGTGGGCCTTTAAACCATGAAAATCATGCAAATTATGTAGTGTAATGGGCAATGCAATGTATAAATTGGAGGTTCAACAACGTTCCCCTCACGTATCTCAAGCCCATGAGCGGATTCCTCGGCGTTATCAGCACGAACGGACAAACAAGGATGAACATCCGTCGACAACCTCGTAGTCGGTGTTACAACAGCCTGAAAAACGAAGACTAAAGGCTCAGAAGAAGGCTGGACCCTGACATTGTCGTAGAGTTGCACTTCGATCGCTGCTATGGCAACATCGTCAAGATCACCTGCACCCCCGATACCGGCATCCTTATCATAATAGTTCGCGAGGGAATCATCGTTGCTGTGATCATTGGCACGATTCACTCCCTAGTCATCTCCAGAATAATCTACAGGCTCATCTTCAAGCTGCGACCCCGAATCATCGAGGCATGCCGCTCCCTGACCGTCACCGGCTTCAGAACCGCCTTCGGCATTATCCCCCTAGATATCTACAGGCTCGGACTCACCTCCGTTACGATTATCAACAATCCTATCTTCTTCGTCTGCAATCTCCTCTGTAGCACCAGACCAAAGCTCACCTTCTTCGCGACTATCGGAAACAGTCGCACCTGCCACTACTTCTAGAGGATTGATCTGCAACGATGGATCCAAACTCCCCCACTTCTTGATATGTAACATTTCTGCCTTTCTTAAGTTTTTCTCAGGTGCTGAAGGGTAAACTCTTGGCGTGAGTTTTATTTTGACTCTCAACTGATCTCTCGCGCGGCGCGGTGGAAGATCGTCAACGAAATCATCAGAAGGTTTAACTCTTGCCATGCCTTCTGTAGGCTCACCCTCTTCGACAGATGGAGGAGTAGTCTCTGCCGGAGGACGCGAAGATCCGACCTCTTGTTGACGCCTCTCTATAGGGACCCCGAAGCAATACCATCCGTCTAACCCTCCATCTTCTTTCCTACGAGTGATTGGCACGTTCAAGGAAGTCAGATGGCTGGTACCAGGAACTTCGACAGCTTCGCGCTGCTCACGAAGATAACCAAGACCGTCCTCAGGAACATCAGTCAACCTCGGTGGAGAGAGATAGAGAGGAAAATCGACAGGCTTAGCATCTCGGATGTGCGCATACTGATGCCCCCACCATCTCATCCAACCATAAGAAGTCGCGGGACGTCGACTACCGCCAGGCAACATGAACCTCGCGCCAGTTCGCGTTAACAAAAGCTGGTCCCACATCCACTCCCAATGGACAGGACCTGTGCCATATGCTCGTTCTATCCTCGTCACGCTCGGAAGAGTCGATGAAACACCCTGATCGTAGCCAAACTGTCTGGCGAACCTGCTCGGGTAATAAGGCTCGCGCCAGAACTCCATGCCTTCGCGAAACGGGAAAGAGGCGGTCCGAATTGATATCAAGAATTCTCTGTCAGAAGAGTCAACTGAATTCTCATCATCGATGACTTTGATATCTTCATCAGCAATGGAAGCGGGAAAATGGTAGAAGTCAACTTTATTCTCACTGTGGATCCTTGAAGACACCCATTCTGGCGTCTTAAGCACCATCTTAGCCTTCATGAATCTGATAAAAGGAGCTCGGTCCGGAAAGAAATAGGCGTGAGGCTTCATCCCATATACCCACGGGAAATAAACGCCTAACCAACCGTAGAAATAATGCCACGGGCAATAGGCAGCATCCATTCCATTAGCAGGTTTGTCTGGATTACTAGCAACATAACCAAACGCCCTATATATGCTGCAGAGTACAGGTGGCGCTATAGCAAGACGTTGACCACTAGCAAGGGCACCCGCCATGATGAAGCAAGAAACTCTGAAGCCATCAGCACTCTTCGAGCTGGGAAGCGTGACCACGGACAACCAGTAAGCGAGGAAGCCTGCTAGCTCGCAAGTGGGAGACAATACGTTCGGGCAAGGAAATTTTCATTGGAACCATTGCTGTAAGGCCCTAATTCTTTTAACATCAACTTTATATTTCTCGTAGTCGATCCTAAAAGAGAGAAAGGAGAGAGAACTTCACATAAGAAGCTACGCAAAAGGAAAGAGCATACATCATAAGAAGAAAGAAAGAGACGTTCTGTGAAGACTTACTTCAAGCCGTGGCTGAAGTAGACTGACCAATCTTCATAGTGTATCTTTGTAATGCAGTCAAACTGTTACATTTCATGGAACAACTCCAAAGACACCTTAGAATGACAGGCCTTCCGATCACCTTCGCGTCTGAAGCTAAATAGTTCTTCATCAGAGGGGATGTATTCGTGATAATACCCGCCGCGTATGGGCAAGCCCGCCATCACCTTGAGATCCCAGAGGGTTATACTCATCTCTCCTTGAGGAAGATGGAAAGAGTTGGTAATGGAACTCCAGTAATTTAAGAAGCCCCTGAGAATCATCGATCTCGTGGAAAGAAGCCGGCAGTCGCCTCAATGGCATAATAGAGCCTGACCTCCCTCAGCACAGGCTTGTGCCGGATCAGAATCTCCTTAGCCCTGGGGATGTAGCTGTCATGACGACTCAGATGCCCTCGTGTACGGAAGCTCAAAGTCTCCCACATTGCGGACGTGCTCATAGGAAGGAATCTTTGACGCACAGTCTTAAAGAAATGAGTTGGATAAGGTGCATGCGGATCACACGTAGGCATGAGAAAAGTCATCTCCTTAATCTCACCAACCTTTTGTTGCTTCCCGTTGCTTCCCAGGGTGGCAGTAACTAATCTCTCAGGAACTGTAGACCATCTCTTCACTCCATAGAATTGGCTAGGTCTACGAACATCAGATGGCTCGATGCTCGGGAAAGGTTTACACCTCATAAGAGACTTCTGGTGCAAGATGACTTCGCCATCGTAGGGATTCGTGATGCAGATACCACGCTCAGCAACAATCTTGTTGCTCTCCCATCCAATCTTCATCCTTTCGTATTTCAAGTCGAGGAGCTGTGTCAATCACTCCGCTTGACTAAGCACCTTGGTCGGTTATTTTCCTCGTCCTCCTTTCTTCTTACCTTTTTGACCTTTCAGGTTTTCTTTTGCATTTTGGACAGGTATATCTTGAGGACCTGCCTCGATAGCACTCACCACACCGGTAAGTTGGACATACCAATAGACCCATCTTGTTCTGTTCCCCGCTTTAGGAGGTTCGGACGATGTCTTGTTGACGAAGATGCGCACCAGCACTTCATGAGGAAGCTGCCCAATACTGCTCTGAGAAATCCTTTATCTCGGGTTCGACCATAGGAAAGAAACGAGAGTTACGTCTTGGAGGAGGAGGGTTAGAAGGACCTTCAGCCGTTCTTTTTCGACTTCGCTTCATCGACGTCGGACCAGAAGCATGTGACCCAGAGGTTTCACCAGAAGATCCCATTGTCGCTACTGTAATTCACTGCAACGTGTAAACAAAACGACATCAGAAAATGACTCAATACACATGGGCAAATAGCCTAATGAAATAGTATCACAAACACAAGCACAGCATGTAGAGCATGAAAGCAACCAAATCAAGAGCATAGCATATCAGTCATCATATTCATTTCACAACAAAGCAATTGCCATCATACATACACGCATACATGTGATTGATGCACACACAAAATCATAGAGTGAACCCACACTACATCCATGCATTTAGCCCAAAAGTAGCCTTGACAAGTCCAGGTGCTTCTAAGCAGGTACCGGACAGAGTCGGGAAATGGTTTCGGCATAATATATATGCAGCTGTTCGCACACAGCAACTTCACAAGCAATCGGGACGCTATAAGCGCACTCTAGCAGACATACTCTGAACCTGCCTAAAATAGACAGTTGCAAGCTATGACAAGCCAAAGAAGGAAGCCAACTGCAGGCCTAAGGTACTGAGCTCCAATTGTGCTTGAATTTTAAGTGATCTAGCCTCAAACAACACTGAATTTGACTGAGAAGCGGAGCCGAAAATGCCATTTCTCCACCGAGTGCAAAGTGAGGGCTAAAAATGGAAATTTTGGCTAAGTGTTGGGCTCACATGCGCCCAAGGTGGAGCCCCAGGCGCATGTGGCCCCTCACATGTGCCCAGTCCACAAAATTGGAAAATGCAACTTCATCACTTAAGGCATCAGGCGCATGTGCAATCTGACATGCGCCCGGCTCAGAAGAAAGAAATGAATGAGTTTGAAATTCAATGCCCCAAGCGCATGTGGCGGCACCACATGCGCCCATCTCTGATTTCTGGGAAAGAGTTCAGTTCCGGGCAGTGCCCTGGGCGCATGCCCAGAACAACATGCGCCTGGGACATGCGCTCACATTGTCAGAGGCAATCTGACATGCGCCTAGAGGGGTTTCTTCACCGAAAAATGGATAGCAGGCCACATGCGCCCACAAGGGGACCACATGCGCCTGTACCCTGAGGTTGAGCTTTCTCACCTTGGGAAAATCAAGTTTTCTGACTCGAGAAAATATTGGAATGACTCAGTGAGTCAACTATTTATACTTAAGCCTAAGGGACCGGTGCACTGCACTAGCGTGACGTAAGCATCTAGCGCAGCACACCGGGGGGGCACTTGTTGGGGTTTAAATTTGCACCCATTGTAAAACAACATCCCGTGGTCTATTGACAATGATTTGGATCAATTTTGAGGCCGGGAAAGCCCTGCAAATGCCATCACAACCCTAATAGCTCGATAGCGACCAAAATCTGTAAACAACATTTCGGAGTGGCACTGGACATGCGCTTCACCCCCAAATGATCCGGAATGTCCCAAAACCCCTAACCTATAAGTTTCAAAGTCACCCGGTGCATATTTTTACTTGCGCACCTCGAAATACAGTTTCGTCCCTGCTTGGAGCTGACCTAAAAAGGGTCCGTAAGCCTACAACTACCATTTTAGAGTGGAACTAGACATGTGCTTCACCGCCAAATGATCCAAAATATCCTAAAACTCTTAACCTAAGATTTTTGAAGTCATTCGGTGCATATATTTACCTACGTACCTCGAAATGCGTTTCATCTCTGCTTGGAGCTGTCTAAAAAGGGTTTGTAGGCCTACAGCTACCATTTCAGAGTGGAACTGGACATGCGCTTCACCGCCAAATGATCCGGAGTGCCCCAAAACCCTTAAATAGTAAGTTTGAAGTCATTACGGTGCATATTTCCATGAGCGTGCTCCCCGGAACAACGTTCCTATACGACAAGCCGATCCGGAGGCTCCAAATTAGGAAGGAAGTACCAAAATTGGCAATATCTGGACTTCACACCCCACCCCATTCATTCAGGAGGTCAATCCTAGCCTAGAAGTGGTTTGGCGACAGTGAGTGCATGTCTAGAAAAGGTAGCTGTCCTTTGGAGGTCTCCCGTCGGAGCTGAAATTCTGAAAATTTCTAAGTGCTGGAATCCTGAAAATCTGGCTAAGTAGTGGGAAAGCGCCGGCAAAGGACATGCGCCTGGTCTCCCACCACATGCGCCTACACCCTATTGATGAAAGGGAGTGAATTGAATGCTTTTCCAGAAAGTGCCGGGAAATGAGTCGGCAAAGGACATGCGCTCGGATCCACCACATGCGCCTGGTGTATTTTCTCCACATGCGCTTGACCTGTTTTTTAGCACATGCACCGGGAAATACCCGTCGGGCCAGACTCGAACCTGATTACCCCTTATAAATAGCGGAGTCACTTCATTTCATCAGCACGAGATCATCCCTTGCCGACCTCAGAGCGATGTAATCACCACATGCATCCGCTTTGTTTCCCCTCGCCGGATGCCTTGGCCGGAGTGGATTCCCTCGCCGGAATCCCTCGTCGAAAAGGGATTTCCTCGTCGGAATCCCAAGTTCAGGGAGAAATCCTGAAAAATTTCTAAGTGCTGGGCACATGCGCCGGCTTTTCCCCCCACATGCGCCGGCTTTTCCCCGTCGGAAAACATGAAAATCCACTAAGTCCAGGAGGGACATGCGCCCAATCTTTGGGGCCAGGCACATGTGCACCACCACATGTGCCGGGATTGCTTCTGGATTCTCTCTTTTTCATGAAAACAAGCCCCACATGCGCCGGGGAGATGGGACATGCGCCCAACTCCCCACCACATGTGCTTGTTAGCATGTACACTACCACATGCGCCTGCATCAGCACCCCATGCGCCTGCACACACCCCCCCATGCGCTTGGATGCTAGGTTGGAGGGGTGGGCCTTCGATCGTGCGGCCCACCTTCGTTCGAGATCGAATTTTGATGAAACCGCCTCTCCTAGATGCATCTCGGTGAGATATATCCATCCACCGGATCAGATTCTCCAACGGTCAATGATAAATGGCCCAAATCAGTGTTTTGATACAAAATGACCAACACTTAGACAATTTCACAGGTCCAAAAATCCTTTCGAAAGAGGTGAAAACGGCCGAAACCGAGAAGAATCGGGCGGAATTAGACCGAGCCCAAGAGGGAAGCTTTTCTTCTATATGACATGACACACCATAATCATGCACCGCGACGAGGTTATCTGATCTCAGGACCCTCAAATACCCTAATCAAGTAGTCGGCAGGTCCACTACTTAGTCATTTCCAGCCTTGGGAAGTGCCCTGTTGGCCCGAAAATCGACTTCTGCTAAGTAAATCGAAATGCGATCGCGCCGCGATCTTCATGGACATAATCCACCCCTGTTCAAAGATGGTTATCGATAATACTCACCGATTTTTCTAATCAGACCACAAACAGGTACACTGCTTAGTCATTCTCAGCCCTGGGAAGTGCCCTGTTGGCTTGAAAATTAACTAATGCCAAATGAAATCAACCGCGACCTCAAAGATGCCGAGACAAAGTTGAAGTACTTAGGCTATCCAACAGCCGAGTTAAGCATTTTCGGGGCACCGATTCCCATTATTCATAAAAAATTGGCATATGTGGGTACCCATCGGACCCCTATACTTAGCCATTTACAAACATCGAAAACAGCCGATCCAGCCTATTGAATTTGGATCCTCAAAAGATCTTGGCTCGATAAAGCCTATTTGATCCCAAATAGATCATTAAAAATACTCAGAAGAAAGAGTGTTCTCGAAGACGAGTCGCACGACTCTAGAAGAAACACATTTACTTTACTGTACAAAGCTCTATTCATCTCAGATAAAGGTCCGAGGCTAAACCTAAGGGGTTATGGTTACCACGAGAAACCACGAATAAAGAGTTCAAACTAAGCTTGAAACATCCTACTATGGATTGCCACTATGAAAAAGATAGTAGATGCCCTACCCATCAACAACAGGTCCGTCGGTTGAGCTGATGAGGCAGTTGTGGATTGCTTTCCTAAGGTCACATGTTCACAGTAACAGGCGAGGGCTTTAAGTTATGCCAACCAACATTTCAATGTTCGTGTATTCCAGCAGTCACCTGTTCACAGTAACAGGCGCGGGCCCAGAGTTGCACCACTCGATTAAAAACCTCGTTCGAGAACGTTGCGGAGTGCTCTCCTAAGGTCACCCGTCATAAAAATACGGGCACGGGCCTTGGCTTATGCCGACCAACATTCAAGGATCGTGTATTCCAGCGGTCACTTGTTCACAGTAACAGGCGCGGGCCCAGAGTTGCACCACTCGAATCCTGACAGTCTCTCAACCCGGACAATCCGAAAGAAAATGGGACAGACATCCAGCGTGTCTAATAAATGTGGCTCAATCCATAACAAGAAAACAAAGGTCTAAACGACCATGAACTCAAGGCCATAATCCCCGACGGATTAGTCTTTTGCCTTCCAATCAAGGGTGATCAACCGTTGATGTAATTAAAGGCTCATGACCAGTATCACAGCCTGGAATGTAAAAGATCTTAGAATATCTGGAATAAAATTCGCCTTGCGATATATCTCTCTTATGTACACTTTGTGATTGCTTATGATTGTCTATGAATGTCTCTATACTCAGAATTCCCTCAGAATAAAGAAACACAGGAAAAAAGGACTGCTGACGAGCAGTTGACTCTTTTTCTAAGTTCTAACAACAGGACAAATGTAAATTTCTAAGGGAAGTGCGCAGATTTTTCTAGGATGAACCTTTACTGTTTAAATATTGCCCAGACTAAATTATAAGGAGATGTGTCCTTGATGATGAACATTATTCCGTCATCTCCTTTTGCCATGATCAAGCATGTGGGGGTCATTTTTCTGCCAAGAAAACTACGACAAAAATTCTGCAGTGTGGTTTTTATTGGCCAACGTTTTAAGGACACCCACGAGTTTTGCAAAGCATGCGAGCATTACCAAAAGTTAGGAGGATTATCCCGTCGAAATATGATGCCTCTTACCCCAATTCAACATCTTGAAGTCTTTGACTGTTGGGGCATCGATTTCATGGGACCATTCCCCTCATCTTTTGGACATGTTTATATATTGCTTACCATAGACTATGTGTCTAAATGATAGAGGCTATCCCATGTAGAACCAACAATCATTGTACGGTTCTCAAGTTCCTCAAAGAAAACATACTTTCTAGATTTGGGACGCCTCGAGCCATCATTAGTGATGGTGGTTCTCACTTTTGCGACAAACCTTTTGAAGCTTTAATGAAGAAATACTATATTAGGCATAAAGTGAGTACCCCATACCACCCACAGACAAGTGGGCAAGTTGAAATCTCCAATAGGGAAATCAAACAGATTTTGGAAAAGACGGTGAGATCGGATCGCAAGGATTGGTCTCTAAGATTAGATGATGCACTTTGGGCTCACCGTACCGCTTACAAGACACCCATTGGAATGTCCCCTTATAGACTTGTCTATGGGAAAGCTTGCCACTTGCCTGTGGAGATTGAACACAAAGCCTATTGGGTAATTCGGGCTTTAAATTTTGACATTGACAAGGCTAGCTCGCTTCGCAAACTTCAATTAAATGAGCTTGATGAGATCCGAAATGATGCATACTAGAACTCAAGAATTTACAAGAGTAAGATGAAGGCCTTTTATGACAAGCACATCTTCAGGAAATCTTTGCATGAAGGACAGAAAATGCTCTTGTACAATTCCCGACTTCATCCTTTTCCGAAAAAATTACGATCTCGATGGACCGGCCCATATATTATCAAAGAAGTTTTTTCTCATGGGGCTGTTAAGATTGAGAATGTAGCGAATGGTAACTGTTTTAAAGTTAATGGACAACACCTTAAACCATTTGTTGAGAAATTTGATTCAGAGGACATGTCCATCACTCTGAATGATCCTGTGTATCGGATGATTGATCTCTTAGTCTGACGGAGGTATAACATAGGTAGGTTTAGTCATTTTAGTTTTGCTTGTTTAGTAGTTTGAGTTGTTGGGTTTTAGACTTCCATGATCGACTCTCACAGGTACTAATGTTCTCACTCTCTTATATTTTACCATTGCTCTCATGTTCATGCTCATTGCATATCTTTTCACATTGAGGACAATGCAAGATTTGGTTAGGGGGTGAGTTGAGATTCCTCATCTAGCATATTGCAACATTTTGAGCATCAAATGTACAAAAAAAATTCAAAATTCCTTTAGAAAACCTTATTTCTATGCATTCGAGATAATACGAGTATAACAAGAGGAGATACGAAGTGTGTGATGTTGTAAGTCTTTGAACATCTCTGAATATAATGGTTTTATATTTTAATTCCCCTATTGATGTGATTGATAGAAAATTTGAACACTTTTACACCTAGTTCACATTACACGATTTTCAGGGGTTGAAAGGATTATGCGATTTGTGGATTAGCTAGACTTTGATTTAAAGGTGTTGAGAAACCAAGCCGGGGTACTTTGTCCATCCTTGTCCATGGGAAAATAACAAAAGATATGGATTTCTAAAAATCCTATCTAATTTAAAAGAAAAAGGAAAAGGAAGGATGAAATTGGGAATGATGGAAAAATGGTGGAAAATTTCCAAAAGGGCTACCTATGACTAACCGGGGGATAGTCTACCCGTAACCAAAGCCGGAAATGGGACGTAGTGTGAAAGCCGTCGGAAGGACGGTAAGACAAATTCCTGTCATAGGCTTGTTGTTGCTCGGTACACCTTGAGATCTATAGTTTAGTTGATCCATGAAGAAGATAATCCCAGAAACTCATGAGATGAACTTTCACTATGCACAGTAGGTTGAAATTGTTCGAGTTCTTCTATTTATCAATCAATCAGCGGGAATTTCATATGGAAGCTTATTGTGTTTTGAGAGTTTGAGGTTTCAACTTCTATCACCTAATTTCTCCAAATTTTATGCTTATATGTTTTGGAATGGATAGAAACATGGTTTCTGAAGGAGAGTTGATTTGGGAGGTTTGAAATTGTTTCACGCATGTTTTGCTCGGGACTAGCAAAAAGCTAGTTGGGGGGTGTGTTGAACCTCTAAATTATACATTGCATAGCCCACTACATCACACTATATGCATGGTTTTCATGTTTAAAAGGACCATCTAATGTATGTTTTGTGATTGTAGGAATAAGTGTGGACTTCATCCAATCAGAGATAAAAAGAACATATTTAGATGCATGGGATGAAGGTTGAAAGAGGAGCAAAGAAAGAAGAAAGTGAGGAGAAAAGAAAGTAGAAGAAAGAAAGGAAGAAAAAGAAGAAGAACAGCAGGTCTGACCGATCGTCCGACCGGTCGGTCACACCTCTGGAAGCCACTGGACTAAAGGACCAGTTGGTCCGACCGGTCTTGACCGGTCGGCCAATAGGTCGGTGAACCTGTTGACTTCCTGGACCAACAACTAGTCTGGTATGACCGGTCTTGACCGGTCGGCCAACAGGTCATCCTCCCACTTGAGCTTGCTGGACTGTTAAACAGAGTGGTCAGACCGGTCGTGACCGGTCGGCCATGCCAGTCCGACCAGTCGGCCACATACAAAAATGTGCAGTTTCTATTTCTGGCTCCAAAAATTGCTCCTTACGCGGTTTCTGAAAGTTTCCGACGCAATCGAGCGTCCTCACTAGAAAAGGACACCTAGGGGTTCTTCCTAGGGTATCATAGAAGCTAAGGAACGTTGTGGGAGAGGAAGGAAGCCGTCGTGGAGTGTCTGCAACCCTCCAAACTCTGGTTTTTCTATGTTTTCTAGTTCTTTCATGAGTTTTAGTTGTAGTATGACAATGCTCGGCTAGAATCTCTCAGTTAAGACTGAGAGGTGAAGCTTGTAGCTAATTTCATGTTTGATTCAGTTTAATTCAAGTAATTATACTTCAAGTTTGGATTTTTACCTATTCTAGTTCTTAAAGTTGATAGTTTTGGATGTTTTATGAGAGTTCATGTGCTCTGGACATGGATTCCATGCAATTCTATGAGATTATCACATTGTGCTTGTTTAGATTCGAATTATAGTAATCCTTAAGCAGGCCATAGTCCATAGGCATGGCTGTTACTCTGAAGGCTATGATTCTGGATTCTACATTGTTGTTGAGCTCTTAATTGTGCACATTCTAACCCCAATTCATCACTCATTGTGCAAGGTTTATATGGTTTGTAGGCTAATCCAATGCATGTTTTGTGACTACAGGACGGAGAGTGGCTCCACATAATTGAAGATAAAAAGGGCTGATTTAGAACCTGAAATGAAGATCCAAAGAGAACCGAAGGAAGAAGGGAACAAAGAAAGAAGTAAGGAAAGAAGAAAGCAGAAGAAAGAAAGGAAGAACACAAGAAGAAAAGGGAGCTGACCGGTCGTGACCGGTCAGCCATGTACATGGGGGAAGTGCTGAAGACATCCGACCGGTCATGACCGGTCGGACACAGTCACTGGAGGAAGGTTTTACAAGGCCGACCGGTCATGACCGGTCGGACACAGTCACTGGAGGAAGGTTTTACAAGGCCGACCGGTCATGGCCGGTCGGCCATGGCTGCTGGAGTATAAAGGAAAATGTCCGACCGGTCATGACCGGTCGGACAAGCTTGCTGGACTAATGCTTTACAAGGCCGACCGGTCATGACCGGTCGGCCATGCTTGCTGGAATGAACATGTATTGAGTCCGACCGGTCGTGACCGGTCGGCCAGGTGTACTGACTTAGAAACTCCTAAGTAACGTCCGATTTTCTCTGCGCTGCGTAAGTGCTACGCACTTTCTCGATTCTTTCGGAGTTGGGGAACCTCCAAACTATAAAAAGCCACCTAGGGATTGTTCCTGGGATATCCTAGAAGGGCTCAAGCGAGGTTGGAGGCTGTGGAAGTGAAGATTGGAGTTTCACAACTCCTTTTGGTTTGCTTTGCTGTTTTCATGCTTTTTGTAGTTGTTTCATGTTTCCTTGGATCATGAGCAGCTAAACCTCTTAGCTAGGGCTAAGAGGTAAAGCTTGTAGTGTATCCAAGATGTTTTAATTCGTAGTTAAGTGGTTTTCAGTTTTGGAATTCATGATTATGAACTAAGGTTTGAAGTTTATACAAGTTTTTAAGTAATTTCTCTTAGTCTTGTGATGACTCATGGATGTTTGGATGAATTACTTATCTTCTTATTTGGTTTGCAACGGTCTAGACCTGTATGATCTGAGGAATCGGAGTGCGCTCTAGCACTAAGCTCTTCATGAAGGGACTTCATGCCAAAGTTCTTATTTTGGTTGATTATCTGGAATATGTATGGACTGTGCATATAATTTGAATCCAGTTCAAATCATGATCTAGCCTTGTCTTGTGAGAAGACTTGAGGATGGTTATGATTGGGAATTGGACCTATAGAAAAGGTGAATGACCTATGCAATGAGCATGCTCAGATCAGCCTAGAGTTGAGTGAACGTTATGTACAGAACTTACATGTTACAGACTTCTGGTTTAATAGTTCTATTATCCGACTAGATAGACCTGACTGGTGATTCTAGTTGAGAGAATGGGAAACCACAGCGGATTGAACATCGAGGATTGCTACAAGTGGATCCTCGAACCCCTAGTGCCTTCTTATAATTGTTTACATTCAATTTAGATTAAACTGTTACTCACACACATTCTATTCAAACTTTGATTGTTAGCTTCAATAGAAACTTGTGGATGAGTTTGTGACATCCTACATAAGTCCCTGTGGATCGACCTCGGTATTACCGAGTTTATTACTACATCGAAACCCTACACTTGGGGAAGCGAACAATTGTTGAATGGGACTAGAACTTGGAAGTTCAACTTGAGTGGAATTGAATGTGTTTAATGCTTTATTTTCCAACTAGATGAGAGATAGGACTTCAAATCTAGTTGTCTATCTTGCTTGGATTGATTAGATTGACATGGGATTGCTACAAGTGGATCGTTGAATGCCTTAGTGTCTTTAAAATACTGTTTTTTATTAAGTTTCTGTTTTAGCTTAATTACTCAATTGAATCCTTTATTTATTGCAAACTGAGTTGCTGGAATAGTTTAAGATCTGTTTCTAATTCCCTGTGGATCGACCTCGGTCTTACCGAGTTTTATTACTACATCGCAGCCTTGCACTTGAGGCGAGCGAACAATCCCACACCCCCAACCAAATCTTACATTGTCTCAATGTAAAAGATATGCAATAAGTGTTCGCTCGCCTCAAGTGTAAGGCTGCGATGTAGTAATAAATCTCGGTAAGACCGAGGTCGATCCACAGGGAAAAAGTAACAGCTTCCTAATTACTCCAGCAACTCAGTTTAATAGAACAAATTCAATTTCAATGGGATATTTAATTAAAACGGTAACTTAATGAAAAATCAGAGATATAATGTATTAAGGCTTCCAAGGGTCCACTTGTAGCAATCCTATGTCAATTCAGTCAATCCAAGTAGAGAACACAACTAGAGTTGAAGTCCTATCTCTCATCTAGTTGGAAAGTAAAGCATTCACACACATTCATCCAATTCAAGTTGAACTTCCAAGTTCAAGTCCATTCAATCAATGTAAAATTCAAATTCATAGCCTGCGGAGTAACAGCCATGCCTATGGACTATGGCCTGCTCAAGGATTACTATAATTCGAATCTAAACAAGCAACCTGTGATAATCTCATAGAATTAAAAGGAATTCATGTCCGGAGCACATGAACTCAGATAAGACATCTCAAACTACCATCTTTTGGACTGAACATAAGAAAATTCTAACCTTGAATTAAAAAAATACTTGAATCAAACTGAAATTAACATAGAACTGGCTACAAGCTTCACCTCTCAGCCTTAGCTGAGAGGTTTTAGCCGAGCATAGTCATGCTACAACTAAAAACTCAAAAATAAAGCATAAAACTAGAAAAACCCGAAAATAGATGTTGCAGACGCTCCACAGTCGCCTTCAGCCTCCAAACTCACGTTCCTTCTCTTCTCTGATGCCTTAGGGAGAGCCCCTAGGTGGCCTTTTATAGCAACAAGCCCCCCTTGCGTCGGATTCTGCGAAAGCCTTCGCATTGCGCAGCAATTTTCGGAGTCCCAATTTAGAAAGGAGACTTCTTACGCAGGGCCGACCGGTCGTGACCGGTCGGCCTGGCTTTTCAAATACTCCAGAGAGCTCAGCCGACCGGTCATGACCGGTCAGCGTGGATTGTCCATTGTTCCAGCGTGCATGCCCGACCAGGTCATGACCGGTCAGGCTGTTTATCCTTCATCCAGTGCCTATGGCCGACCGGTCATGACCGGTCGGCCCCAATGCAATGTGTCCAGTCTTCCTGGCCGACCGGTCAAGACCGGTCGGCCTCCTTCCATTTACATCTTTTATGTGGCTGACCGGTCGGACGACCGGTCAGCCTTGGTTTTTCTTCCACTTTTTCTTCTTTTCTTCATTCTCTTTTCTCCCTTTTTCTTCTTCTTTCTTTGATCCATCCTAGGACTTCATGCAATGTCTTCAAATACATTCTTTTGGCTCCAATTTGATGAAATCCACTCTCATCCCTACAATCACAGAAACACGTGTTAGGTGGGCCTTTAAACCATGAAAATCATGCAAACTATGTAGTGTAATGGGCAATGCAATGTATAAATTGGAGGTTCAACACACCCCCCAACCAGCTTTTTGCTAGTCCCGAGCAAAACATGCGTGAAAATAATTTCAACCCTCCAAATCCAACTCTCCTTTAGAACCTATGATTCTATCCATCCCAAGATGTATAAGTGTAAAATTTGGAAAAATTAGGTGTTAGAAGCTGAACCTTGGACTCTCAAAACATAAGAAGTGTTTACATGAAATCCCCGCTGACTGATTGATAAATAGAAGAATTCGAACAAATTCAACCTAGTGTGCATAGTGAAAGTTCATCTCATGAGTTCCTGGAACCATCTTCTTTATAGATTAAGTAGACCAGGGATTTCAAGGTGCACAGAGCAACAGCAAGCCTATGACAGAAATTTGCCTTACCGTCCTTCCGACGGCTTTCACACTACATCCCATTTCCGGCTTTGGTTACGGTTCGACCATCCCCCGGTTGGTAATAGGTAGCCCTTTTCGGAATTTTCCACCAATTTTCTTTCCTTCCCGATTTCATCCTTTCTTTCCTTTTTCTTTTAACTTAGATAGGATTTTTAGAAATCCATATCTTTCATTATTTTCCCATGGACAAGGATGGACAAAATACCCCGGCTTGGCTGCTCAACACCTCTAAACCAAAGTCTATCTAATCCACAAATCACATAAACCTGTTACTCATGAAAATCGTGTAATGTGAACTTGGTGTAAAGGTGTTCAAATTTTCTATCAATCACAACAATAGGGGAATTAACATATAAAGCCATTATGTTGGAAGAAATTCCAAACTACAACATCACACACTTCGTTTCTCCTCCTCTTCTACTCATAGCCTCTCAAATGTATAGAAACAAAATTTTCTAAAAGAGTTTTGAGATGTTAGAAAATTCGAAAAAATTTTGTGCATATGAAGCTCGAAATGTTGCAATATGCTAGATGAGGGATCTCATCTCACCCCCCAACCAAATCTTGCATTGTCCTCAATGTAAAAAGATCGTCAATGAGCATGAACATGAGAGCAATGGTAAACAATGATAGAGTGAGAACAATAGTACCTGAGAGAGCGATCATGGAGGTCTGCAATTCCAACAACTAAATCCTACTAAAACAGTAAAACAAAATAAACCTACCTATGCTATACCTCCATCAGACTAGGAGATCAATAATCCTGATAAACAGGATCATTCAGGGAGATGGACATGTCCTCTGAATCAAATTTCTCAACAAATGGTTTAAGGCGTTGTCCATTAACTTTGAAACAGTCACCATTTGCTGCATTCTCAATCTCAACAGCCCCATGAGGAAAAACTTCTTTAACAATATATGGGCCGGTCCATCGAGATCGTAATTTTCCCGGAAAAAGATGAAGTCGGGCATTATACAAGAGCACTTTCTGTCCTTCATGGAAGGATTTCCTTAAGATGTGCTTATCATGAAAGGCCTTCATCTTGCTCTTGTAAATCCTCGAATTCTCATATGCATCGTTTCGGATCTCTTCAAGCTCATTTAATTGAAGTTTGCGAAGCGAGCTAGCCTTGTCTATGTCAAAATTTAGGGCCCGAATTGCCCAATAGGCTTTGTGTTCTATCTCCACAGGCAAGTGGCAAGCTTTCCCATAGACAAGTCTATAAGGGGACATTCCAATGGGTGTCTTGTAGGCAGTACGGTGAGCCCAAAGTGCATCATCTAATCGTAGGGACCAATCCTTGCGATCCGGTCTCACCGTCTTTTCTAAAATCTGTTTGATTTCCCTATTGGAGATTTCAGCTTGCCCACTTGTTTGTGGGTGGTATGGGGTACTCACTTTGTGCCTAATACCATATTTCTTCATCAAAGTTTCAAAAGGTCTATTGCAAAAGTGAGCACCACCATCACTAATAATGGCTCGAGGCGTCCCAAATCTAGAAAGTATGTTTTCTTTGAGAAACTTGAGAACCGTACGATGATCATTGGTTCTACATGGGATAGCCTCGATCCATTTAGACACATAGTCTACGGCAAGCAGAATATAGACATGTCCAAAAGATGAGGGGAATGGTCCCATGAAATCGATGCCCCAACAGTCAAAGACTTCAAGATGTTGAATTGGGGTGAGAGGCATCATATTGCGACGGGATAATCCTCCTAACTTCTGGCAGCGCTCGCATGCTTTGCAAAACTCGTGGGTATCTTTAAATAATGTGGGCCAATAAAAACCACACTGCAGAATTTTTGCAGTTGTTTTCTTGGCTGAAAAATGACCCCCACATGCTTGATCATGACAAAAGGAGATTACTGAATTGTGTTCATCATCGGGGACGCATCTCCTTATAATCTGGTCTGGGCAATATTTAAACAATAGAGGTTCATCCCAGAAAAATCTGCGCACTTCCCTTAGAAATTTACGTTTGTCTTGCGCAGTCCAATGAGTCGGCATCGCACCTGTGGAAAGATAGTTGGCTATATCAGCGTACCATGGTGGATGCATAGCAACAAAGAGTTGCTCATCAGGGAATGAGTCCTCAATAGGTGACTCATCAATGGAATTTGGTAGGACTAGGCGAGATAGATGATCTGCCACCACATTTTCTACCCCCTTCTTATCTTTGATCTCAGGTCGAATTCTTGAAGGAGTAGGATCCATCTTAGCAAACGGGGCTTAGTATCCTTCTTAGAAAGAAGGTATTTCAGCGCCGCATGATCCGTATAAACAATAACTTTGGATCCTATTAAGTATGGCCTGAATTTGTCCAAGGCAAAGATGACGGCTAGGAGCTCTTTCTCCGTAGTCGAATAATTAACTTGGGCAGGATTCAAGGTCCTACTTGCGTAGTAGATGACATGGGGCTTTTTATCTTTCTTTTAGCCTAACACTGCCCCAATAGCAAAATCGCTAGCATCGCACATCAACTCAAAAGGCATGGACCAATCTGGTGGTTGCATAATAGGAGCGGTTGTCAACATGTCTTTTAGCTTTGAAAAAGCTAATTGACATTCGGCACTCCACTCAAATTGGGTCTCCTTTTGTAGAAGGTTGCATAAAGGCCTTGAGATGTGACTAAAGTCCTTTATAAACCTTCGATAGAAGCCGGCGTGTCCAAGGAAGGACCGCACATCACGTATGCTTTTGGGTGGTGGTAGATTGGAAATTATGTCAATTTTCGCCAGGTCTACTTCTATTCCATTGGACGAGATGATGTGTCCAAGGACTATTCCTCTTTGTACCATGAAATGGCATTTTTTCCAGTTTAATACAAGCTGTTTTTCCTCACACCTTATCAAGACCAACTTCAAGTGCTCGAGACACTCATCAAATGTACTACCAAAAACAGAGAAATCATCCATGAACACCTCAAGAAACTCACCCACCATGTCTGAGAAAATACTCAACATGCATCGTTGGAATGTGGCGGGTGCATTACATAATCCGAATGGCATCCTTCGGTAAGCGAAGGTACCAAACGGGCATGTAAATGTGGTTTTCTCTTGGTCTTCCGGAGCTATCTCGATTTGGTTGTATCCGGAATAGCCATCTAGGAAGCAATAATAGGGATGGCCTGCCAATCTCTCCAAAATTTGATCCATAAATGGGAGAGGGAAGTGGTCTTTCCTAGTGACCGTATTGAGCTTCCTATAATCAATGCACATACGCCAACCGGTGGTCACCCTAGTCGGTATAAGCTCATTGTTGGCGTTTTCAATGATGGTAATTCCTGATTTCTTGGGGACAACTTGGGTAGGACTCACCCATTGGCTATCTGAGATGGGGTAGATGATACCCACATCCAATAGCTTTAACACCTCGGCTTTGACAACCTCCATCATGTTTGGATTTAACCGTCTTTGAGGTTGTCTAGTCGTTTTTGCGTTTTCTTCAAGGTGTATACGGTGAGTGCAACCCGAAGGATCTATCCCTTTGAGATCCGCTATTGTCCAACCTAAGGCTTCCCGATGTTCTTTGAGTAGCTCAATCAACTTGAGCTCTTGGTCTTTCTCTAGGTGAGAGGCAATGACAACTGGGAACGTTTCCTCTTGACCCAAATATACGTATTTAAGCTCGGATGGCAATGGTTTGAGGTCAAGCTTCGGTGGTTTGATGCTAGACGGTAGAGGCCTTGATGTGGTTGGTGGCAATTTTCAAAATGGGGCCTCCACCGGCTAGTATCAACTACCGGTCTTTCTATATTTAATGCCTGCACAATCTCACTACTGATGGGATCTTCGGAATCCATGATATGTGCTAAGCATGTCTCCAAGCTTTCTAGTGGTTCAAGTTGGAGGAGTTCTTCTTCTTCAAAAGTTTCGAGCATGTTCACATCGAAGAACTCATCATCATCAACATCCCTATGTCTTTTGCCCAAATGAAACACATTTACCTCTAGTGTCATGTTTCCAAAAGATATTTGCATCACCCCATTCCGGCAATTGATGATTGCGTTTGATGTGGTAAGGAATGGGCGGCCTAATATCACCGGTATTTGGGTGCTAGCATCCAAAACCGGTTGTGTGTCCAAGACTATAAAATCTACCGGGTAGTAGAATTTGTCAACTTGGACTAGAACATCCTCAACTATCCCCCTCGGTACACGGATAGATCTATCTGCGAGTTGCAATGTGGTTTTGGTGGGTTTTAATTCACCAAGGCCCAATTGCTCATATACCGAGTATGGGATCAAGTTCACACTCGCCCCCAAGTCTAACAAGGCACGTTCAATCCGGTAGTCTCCAATGATACATGAAACTGTGGGACTACCGGGATCTTTGAATTTTGGGGGAGTCTTTTGAGTGAGGATGGCACTCACTTGCTCAGTTAAGAAGGCCTTTTGCTGCACATTATATTTGCGTTTTGTTGTGCATAGGTCTTTTAGAAACTTGGCATAAGAGGGAATTTGTTTGATGGCATCAAGCAAAGGGATATTGATCTTGACTTGTCTGAAAATCTCTAGAATATCTTGGGAATTTGGGAGAGATTTTGGGGCAACCAATCTCGATGGGAATGGTGCTGTGGGCTGGTAAATGCGTTCCGGTTGTTGTGGGGCTAAGTTAGATCCATTTTCATCCTCAGAACTTACCGGATCATTAGGCTCATCGGCCTTCACCGGAATAGTTTTGTCAATTTGTTTACCACTTCTAAGGGTGGTAATGGATTTAGCTTGCTCCATGTTTTGGTTGGAAAGATTAGGGATGCTTACTTCATGTACTTGCTTAGGATTGGGCTGAGGTTGGGCCGGAAAGGTCCCTTCCCTAGCATTCAAGCGTCCCTTAATCTCATCAACCGAGACTTTCAGCTCTTGGAACAATTGCTGATTTGATTCATTTATTTGCGCTTGCCCTTGCATAAACGCTCTCAAAGTATCCTCCAATGAGACTTGAGGTGGGGCCATATTTTGCATGGGTGGCCCTCTTTGGGAGTTGGTAGGATTGCCCGTTGGGGCATTCTTCCAACTGAAATTCGGGTGGTTCTTCCAACTCTCATTGTATGTATTACCTACCGGTCCATTGAAGGGCCGTTGATAACCATATGTGGCATTGGCTGTCTCTTGCAACACTTCCTTAAATGCAGGAATTGTGGGACAATCTTGCGTAGCGTGTAAGTCGGTGAGACAAATCCCACATGTGGTTTCAACAGCTTCCTTGGACTTGGAAACTCCATTTTTGCTAAGTTCCATGGCCTCAACCTTCCTTGTGAGGTTGGCTATCCTTGCATTTACGTCGTCTTCCTCTTTAAGGACATATATCCCTCCTTTCTCTTGAGTAGGCTTGGGGTTCTTGGGTTTATCCGAGGTGTCCCAAGATTGGGCATTTTCAGCCAACATGTCCAAGTAACTCCAAGCATCATCTGGATTTTTACTCATAAACTCGCCATTGCACATCATTTCCACAAATTGGCGCATATTAGGACTTAATCCATCATTGAAAAAATTTATAATTCGCCAACTCTCATAGCCATGATGTGGGCAAGCAAGCAGGAGTTCCTTAAATCTTTCCCAACATTGAAAGAATGATTCACCCTCTTTTGCTGAGAAATTCATTATGGCCCTTCGAAGAGTGTTTGTCTTATGAGCTGGGAAGAACTTTTTCAAGAATTCCCGGTTCATCTCAACCCATGACCCAATCGAATATGGTCTAAGAGAGTGAAGCCAATCTTTGGCTCTTTCTTTCAAGGTGAAGGGAAAAAGTTTAAGTCTGATTGTATCCCCAGAAACATTGGGATAATGCAAGGTGGCCAACACTTCTTCGAATTCTTGCAAGTGTAAGTATGGGCGGTCAGAGTCTAGCCCATGGAATTTAGGTAAAAGTTGGATTACTCCCGGTTTTATGTCAAGGGTCCCACCGTTAGCTGGTAGAACTATGCAAGAAGGTGTAATTGTACGAGCAGGTTGTAGGTAATCCCGTAGTGATCTCATTGGAGGAACATTATGTACCTCATTCTCTCCTACTCCTTCCTGATTTGCGTTTGTGGTTGGAGTAGGGGGTGGAGGATTCCTTAAGGGTGTTTGCTCCATACTCCCCAAACTTTCACAATGCTCTTGATAATTCCGGACTCGTCTATGGACTGACAATGGTCCAACTAAACCACCTTCAGATTGGAGACGATTTGAATGGTTACGTTCCCAACGGGACATAAACCACTCAATCAGAAATCAAAACTAATCCTAACTTAGAAAACTGCAATCTGAAAATTCTAAAAACTAAGTTAGAAAGGTATCACCTGATGCGCTTGAACTGAAAGAAGAATTCCTACAAAACAGAAAACTTTGTTAGTTCTAAGAAAAATCAGAAAAACCTATCTACTTCTACAGCCACTGAAACTATTTGAAAACTATTATCTAATTTCCCCGGCAGCGGCGCCAAAAACTTGTTCGCTCGCCTCAAGTGTAAGGCTGCGATGTAGTAATAAATCTCGGTAAGACCGAGGTCGATCCACAGGGAAAAAGTAACAGCTTCCTAATTACTCCAGCAACTCAGTTTAATAGAACAAATTCAATTTCAATGGGATATTTAATTAAAACGGTAACTTAATGAAAAATCAGAGATATAATGTACTAAGGCTTCCAAGGATCCACTTGTAGCAATCCTATGTCAATTCAGTCAATCCAAGTAGAGAACACAACTAGAGTTGAAGTCCTATCTCTCATCTAGTTGGAAAGTAAAGCATTCACACACATTCATCCAATTCAAGTTGAACTTCCAAGTTCAAGTCCATTCAATCAATGTAAAATTCAAATTCATAGCCTGCGGAGTAACAGCCATGCCTATGGACTATGGCCTGCTCAAGGATTACTATAATTCGAATCTAAACAAGCAACCTGTGATAATCTCAGAGAATTAAAAGGAATTCATGTCCGGAGCACATGAACTCAGATAAGACATCTCAAACTACCATCTTTTGGACTGAACATAAGAAAATTCTAACCTTGAATTAAAAAAATACTTGAATCAAACTGAAATTAACATAGAACTGGCTACAAGCTTCACCTCTCAGCCTTAGCTGAGAGGTTTTAGCCGAGCATAGTCATGCTACAACTAAAAACTCAAAAATAAAGCATAAAACTAGAAAAACCCGAAAATAGATGTTGCAGACGCTCCACAGTTGCCTTCAGCCTCCAAACTCACGTTCCTTCTCTTCTCTGATGCCTTAGGGAGAGCCCCTAGGTGGCCTTTTATAGCAACAAGCCCCCCTTGCGTCGGATTCTGCGAAAGCCTTCGCATTGCGCAGCAATTTTCGGAGTCCCAATTTAGAAAGGAGACTTCTTACGCAGGGCCGACCGGTCGTGACCGGTCGGCCTGGCTTTTCAAATACTCCAGAGAGCTCAGCCGACCGGTCATGACCGGTCGGCGTGGATTGTCCATTGTTCCAGTGTGCATGCCCGACCGGTCATGATCGGTCGGGCTGTTTATCCTTCATTCAGTGCCTATGGCCGACCGGTCATGACCGGTCGGCCCCAATGCAATGTGTCCAGTCTTCCTGGCCGACCGGTCAAGACCGGTCGGCCTCCTTCCATTTACATCTTTTATGTGGCTGACCGGTCGGACGACCGGTCAGCCTTGGTTTTTCTTCCACTTTTTCTTCTTTTCTTCATTCTCTTTTCTCCCTTTTTCTTCTTCTTTCTTTGATCCATCCTAGGACTTCATGCAATGTCTTCAAATACATTCTTTTGGCTCCAATTTGATGAAATCCACTCTCATCCCTACAATCACAGAAACACGTGTTAGGTGGGCCTTTAAACCATGAAAATCATGCAAACTATGTAGTGTAATGGGCAATGCAATGTATAAATTGGAGGTTCAACAATAAGCAAAACATGAGAGCAAAAATAAAGGGAGTGAGGAATGAGAGTACCTGAGAGAAGAAAAACTGGAATTCTACCTCCTTCAAACAAACCTATGAAAAATCAAACCAAAAGCAACAAAATCCTAATCCTAACTACTTTATACCTCCATTAGACTAGGAGATCAAATACCCTGATACACAGGATCAGTAAGAGGTATGGACATACCTTCTGAAGGAAAATTCTCAAAGAACGGCTTTAATCGCTGACCATTCACTTTAAAGATATTACCGTTCCTTGGATTCAACAACTCAACAGTCTCATATGGATAAACAGTTTTCACAATGAAAGGATCGGTCCATCAAGACTTCAATTTCCCTTGAAATAAATGTATTCGAGAATTATACATAAGGACCTTTTGATTAATTGTGAAGGTCTTATGAAGGATGTGTTGATCATGGAACACCTTCGTCTTATCCTTGTAAATTCTCATATTTTCATATGCCTCGTTCTGGAGTTTTACAAGTTCATTCAATTGAAGTTTGCGCAACGAGCTTGCTTTATCAGAATTGGAATCCATCTTCTTTATTGCCTAATAAGCCCAATGTTCCAACTCCACAGGCAAGTGACAAGCTTTCTCATAGACAAGTCTATAAGGAGACATTCCAATGGGGGTCTTGAAAGCCGTATGGTAAGCCCAGAGCACATCGGTAAGTCGAAGCGACCAATCTTTGCGATCGGGGTTCACTATTTTGTCCAAAATATGTTTAATCTCCCTGTTGGATATCTCAGCTTGTTCACTTGTTTGTGGGTGATTGGGGGTTCTCACTTTGTGATTCATGCCATATTTCTTCATTAAAGCTTCACATGGGCGGTTACAAAAGTGAGACCCTCCATCGCTTATAATAACTCGAGGCATTCCAAAATAGGAAAGAATGTTTTCTTTTAAAATACGAATGACTGTTTTATGGTCATTATTCCAGCATGGAATTGCTTTGACCCATTTTGAAACATAATCAATGAAAAGCAAAATATACAAGTTTTCAAAAGAAGATGGGAATGCACCCATGAAATCGATGCCCCAACAATAAAAAACTTCGATTGGTAAGATGTGATTGAGTGGCATCATATTTCTATGAGTTAATCCTCCTAATTTCTGACAAGGCTCGCACATTTTGCAAAACTCATGAGTATCCTTGAACATGGTGGGCCAATAAAACCCACATTGTAGAATTTTGGTTGTGGTCTTCTTAGCCAAAACGTGGCCGCCACACGCCTGAGAATGACAAAGGAAGATGATAATATGTTGCTCATCATCCGGCACACATCTCCTTATAATTTGATCGGGACAATACTTGAATAAGTACGAGTCGTCCCACAAGAATTTTCTCACCTCGTTGAAAAACTTACCCTTATCTTGCTTGTTTCAGTGTGTTGGAATTGTACCTGTAGCAAGATAGTTAGCAATGTCCGCATACGATGGTAATTGGGAGATTTTAAAAAGTTGTTCATTAGGGAACATGTCATTGATCGTGGTTGTCTTAGGGGAATCAGTGAGAACAAGTCTAGAGAGATGGTCAGCCACTACGTTTTCTACTCCTTTCTTATCACGTATTTCTATGTCAAATTCTTGGAGTAGGAGGATCCATCTTAACAAGTGTGGCTTAGCATCCTTCTTAGAGACAAGGTACTTAAACGCGGCATGGTCGATGAATATGATGATCTTTGATCCAATTAAGTAGGACCTAAACTTGTCTAAAGCAAAAACTATGGCTAAAAGTTCTTTTTCTGTGGTAGTGTAGTTTGCTTGGGCTGAGTTTAAGGTTCTAATTGCATAGTAGATGATGCATGGCTTTTTCTCTTTTCTCTGGCCTAACACAGCCCCAATAGCATAGTCGCTCGCATAACACATCATTTCAAAAGGAATGCTCCAATCAGGTGGTTGCATTATGGGAGCACATGTCAACATAACTTTAAGCTTGTGAAAGGCATTTTGACAATCTTCATTCCACTCGAATGAGTTTTCCTTTTGATGTAAGTTATATAAAGGACAAGAGAGTGAACTAAAGTCCTTTATAAACCGTCTATAGAATCCGGCATGTCCCAAAAAGGACCGTATATCTCGTACGCCCTTGGGTGGTGGAAGGTTAGAGATAAGATCGATTTTTACGTTGTCCACCTCAATTCCATTTTGTGAGATGATGTGACCGAGGACTATTCCCTTTTGAACCATGAAGTGACATTTCTCCCAATTCAACACGAGGTTCTTTTCTTCATATCTTTTCAAACAGTTTTTAAGTGCATAAGGCACTCATCAAAGTTACAACCAAATACTGAGAAATCATCCATGAAGACTTCGAGAATCGTCCCCACCATATCAGAAAAAATACTCAACATACAACGATGAAAAGTGGCAGGGGCATTGCATAGTCCAAACGGCATCCTTCAATTGGCAAAAGTGCTGAATGGACATGTGAATGTTATCTTCTCTTGGTCCTCTCGGGCGATCTCTATTTGGTTATACCCTGAATACCCATCAAGGAAGCAAAAATGGGAATGACCCGCCAACCTTTCTAAAATTTGATCAACAAATGGTAAAGGGAAGTGGTCTTTCCTTGTGACTATGTTTAGCTTCCTGTAGTCAATGCACATTCTCCAAACGATAGTGACTCTGGTTGGTACGAGTTCATTATTGGCATTGGCTACAATGGTTATTCTGGATTTCTTAGGCACCACTTGAGTTGGACTCACCCATTGACTATCAGATATTGAGTAGATGATTTCGACATCTAATAGTTTCACCACTTCGGCCTTAACCACCTCCTTCATGTTTGGATTGAGTCGTCTTTGTGGTTGCCTAGATGTTTAAGCATTTTTCTTAAGGTGTATGTGATGAGTACAAATCAGTGGGTCCATGCCTTTGAGATCTGTAATTGATCATCCAATGGCGCTCTTATGCTCTATTAAAGTAGCTATTAGCCTACTCTCTTGTTCCTCATCCAAGTGGCAAGAAATCACCACTGCATATGTCTTATTTCGACCTAAATAAACATATTTCAAATCAGTGGGTAATAGTTTTAGGTCGAGCTTTGGTGCCTTGATATTAGATGGAAGGGGCTTGTTCTCGCTTAAGGGCAAAGGCTCAAATGATGTTTTCCATCTTTTATTATCAAGTACCGGCATAACATCCAAAATGGCATCCATCTCTCGTATCGTGTCATCATCAATCTCATGATAGTGGGCCAAACATGCTTCCAAAGGATCGGAATAGAATGCTAAGGGGGATGTATTCTCCACGAATGATTCAATTAGATTTATTTCGTGGACTTCGTCATCAACTTCCCGTGGTTATTTGCATAAATAAAATATATTCAGCTCGAGTGTCATATTTTCAAAAGACATTTGTACAAGCCTATTTCTACAATTGATAATCGCATTTGAAGTAGTTAGAAAAGGGCGGCCAAGTATGACAGGAATTTGAGCACTGGTAGCTATCACGGGATGTGTATCCAAGACAATAAAGTCCATTAGGTAGTAGAATTTATCAACATCGGCTAAGACATCCTCAATCACTCCTCTCGGTATACGAATAAATCTATTAGCAAGTTGGAGTGTGGTTTTAGTGGGTTTCAATTCACCTAACCCAAGTTGTTTATAGACCGAGTATGGGATGAGGTTAACACTTGCCCTTAAATCGAGTAAGGCTTATTTAATCCGATAGTCACCTATGATGCATGAGATGGTTGGACTACCTGGATCCTTGTATTTTTAGGGCACCTTTTGTTTAATAATAGCGCTCAAATTCTCAGTCAAAAGTACTTTGTTGTGAACATTGTGTTTCCTTTTAACTGTACACAATTCCTTCAGAAATTTGGCATAGGATGATATTTGTTTTATAGCATCTAATAACGAAATGTTGATCTTCACTTGCTTAAAAACCTCTAAGATTTTCAGGTTTTTGTCTAAAGGTTTAGGTGAAATTAACCTTTGGGGAAACGGGGCAACCAGCTTGTATTGCCTTTCCGGTTCTTTCTCATGTGGAGTGTTGTTCGGGCTATCATCCTTTTTGGAAATTTTTGGATCATTAGGCTTTGGGGCCTTCACTAGATTAGATTTATCGATTATTTTTTCACTCCTCAAGGTGGTGATGGCTTGAACATGCTTCGTATGTTAGGAGGACGAGATTGGGTCTTATATCTCAAATTAGGTTCTTGGGTTAGGGAGAGGTTGGGCAGGAAGTGTACCTTTCTCCCTAACACTGAGATGAGATTCAACTCTAGCCATTGAGGATTTCAAGTCATTAATGGCTTGAGATGAATTTTGATTGAATTTTAGTTGCTCTTGCATGAACCCATCAATTTTCAGTGAATTAGTCTTGTTATATTTAGCTTGAACTGACATGAATGCACCCAACATCTCCTCTAGCGTAGCTTTTGGTGTGATTACTAGGGATGGACCTAGTAAAGGTTGAGCTTGGGGGTGTTGTTTGCATTCGCAGTTGGTCCATTCCTCCAACTGAAGTTGGGATGGTTCTTCCAACTAGAGTTATACGTGTTTGAGTTTGGAGCACTAAATGGTCATTGATAACTGTTTATGGCATTTGATTGTTCTTGTAAGATTTCCTGGAATGCAGAAATTGTGGGACAATCTTGTGTTGCTTGTTGATTCCCGGCACAAATTCCACAAACAATTTCAACGTCCTTTGAATTAATCGTCTCGCCTTTCTTCAATTTCATGGCCTCGACTTTTCTTATGAGGCTAGCCACACGTGCACTTATGTGATCTTCTTCTAAGAGAACATAAATTCCTTCTTTTTCCTTTTGTTGGCTTGTCTTGGGATTTGTTGGTTTAGATGTATCCCAAGACTGTGCATTCTCGGCCAAGACATCAAAGTAGTCCCATGCCTCCTCGGCCTCCTTATTCATGAATTCTCCATTGCACATCATCTCTACGAATTGGCGCATGGGTGAAGTCAGTCCTTCATAGAAAAAGCTTATTACCCGCCAAATTTTGTAGCCATGATGTGGGCATGCATTTAATGAGTCCTTGAACCTCTCCCAACATTGGAAGAAGGTCTCACCCTCTTTCTGAGCAAAGTTCATGATAAGGCGCCTCAACCTGATCTTTTTGTGAGTAGGGAAGAACTTTTTAATGAACTCCCTAGTCATCTCAGTCCATATGTCAATTGATCTTGGCCTTAATGCATGAAGTCAAGCCTTAGCTTTCTCTTTAAGGGAAAAAGGAAATAATTTAAGTCTCACTACATCATCAGTTATATTTGCAAAGTGCATTATGGCTATCACCTCATCAAATTCCTTAAGATATTGATAGGCACTTTCATTGTCTAGTCTATGGAATTTGGGAAGGAGTTGGATTACTCCCGATTTAAGATCTATGTCCCCTGCATTATGTGGAAAAATTATGCATGAGGGAGTGCTAGCTCTTGCAGGTTACAAGTAATCACATAGTGTTCTAGGTCGGAGGACATTCTCAATCTCATTCTCTCCCATTTCGGTTTGGCCCAGATTTTGATTGTCCATAGGGTTGGGTTGATTTCCAGCCATACTTTCAGACAAAATTGGAGAATCTAAACATTTCTTAGCACGTGGCTCCCTATAAATCCCTTCAACAATTACCCCTTCACTAATGAGTTCGTTATTAGAATACTGAACTCAATGTGGCATGCAAATCTCAGAAAAAAAAGGGTTAGAAAAACCTAATTTGAAGTGACTACTCGACTCTTAAAATTCCTGTAAAAACAAAAAAAGTAAACAAACTAAGTTAGTAAAGGATTCCTAAAAATCTCAAATAGAAACTGTCTTCAGAAATTTTGTGAAAAACCATTAAATTCCTCGACAACGGTGCCAAAAACTTGTTCGCTTCCCCAAGTGTAGGGTTGCGATGTAGTAATAATTTCAGTAAGCCGAGGTTGATCCACAGGGACTTGTGTAGGAACTCACGAAACACTTTCAATGGTATCTAATTGAGAACTAACTAACAAGATTTTCGAATTGAATGTAGATAGATATTTTGAACTAAAACTTAATGTAATCAATAATAAAAGCACTAGGGGTTCAAAGATCTACTTGTAGCAATCCTTGATGCTTAATTAGCTGTGGTTTCCCAAATACACAACTATAATTGAAATCAAATCCTATCTAGTCGGATAATAGAGTGGTGAATTCATCAAAACAGTCTAATTCAGGTGTTATTCATAAACATGATTCCCTCAATTTAAGTTAGGACTTGAGCACACTCAATTGCATAGGTCAATCCTAGTTCCAATAGGTTAAGATCACAACTATAATAATAATCAAACCCTGTCACAAGGCTTAACTATATCATGATTTGAACTTCATTCAAATCACGTGCATAAGAAACACCTAAATTGGACTTAAGAACAAAAGGTAGAACTTTGGTTTGAAATTCCCTCATGAGGATCCAAGTCTAGAGCGTAATAAATTCGATTCCTTCGGAGCATACAGGTTTAGAGCCATGTAAAATGATTAAGAACTATAACAATCCTTCCAAACATCCATGAGCCATCATAAGATTAAGAAAAACTACTTAGAACTTTTTTCAAACTTCTAAAAAACCATTATTCTTCAATAAATCCAACTTGAAACCAATAAAATGAACTAAAACATCTTAAATTCACTACAAGCTTCACCTCTTAGCCTTAGCTAAGAGGTTTAGCCATTCGTGATCCAAGGAAACATGAAAATTAGAAGAACAAACTAGGAAGAGTTGTAGAACTCCGATTCCACCTTTCTCTAACTCCCACCTTCGTAGATCTCTTCTATGATACCTTAGGAACAAGATAGAGGAGTCCTTTTATAGGTTGGGGGCCCTAGTTGCAAAGAAACTTCGAGAAAATCCACAAAACTGCACTTTGCGCAACAAATTTCGGAGCTTGTAGAAGAAGCTCTATTACGCAGACAACCGGTCGAACGACCGGTCTGAGGTCATGGACGATCAGTCGCAAAAGGCCAAAAATCATCTAGTGAGTTTTCGAAAAAATTCTTCCTGGCTTTTGAATTAATTGACTAGTTTGACGACCGGTTTGTATAGTGGATGACTGGTTGCACGATCGGTCTTGATTGTTCTAGCAAGGTTGGTAGCAAGGGTCCTCCTGTTGAGTGTTCAGACCGGTCGGACGATCGGTCCTGGGCTATGAACGATCGGTCGAACGACTGGTCTTCAGTGCAAATTTCTGTACTTCTTTCTTCTCTCATTTGCTTTCTTTCTTCCACCCTTTAGCGCTTGGTCTTTTTATCTTCAATGCTTGAAAACAGCGTCTCTAAGCCTTCAATTGATGAATTCTCTCTCTCATTCCTATAACCACAAAACCATGCATTAGTTGAGTCTTTAATCATATATTTCAAGCATAGTTAGTGATGAAATGGGGTTAGAATATACACATTTAAGAGCTTAACAAGACTCACTTCTCTTTCAGTTGAAAAGAAGCTCGTCAGAAAAGCTTCCTGCATTTGCTCCCAAGTGCGTATAGTTCCTGGAGCTAAGGCTGCATACCATTTGAATGCTTTTTCGGTCAGAGTTGCACCGAATAATTATAAGCAATATTGTGGCACGGCAGCATAACTTCTCAATGTAGTGATGAAATACATCATATGTTCTTCTGGTGAACCTTCCCCATTAAACTTCTGAACCTCTAGGCATTTAAAGCCTACTGGGAAAGGATATCATTGACTTCTCTTGGATAAGGTGTTTTATACTAAAAGCATTTTTTATGTATTCTTTCTCCTTCTGATCGGACAGTTTCAGCAATAATCTGTCGTATTTCCTCTGTTGCCATTCTAGTGCTTGTCATTGGGATAGATCAATGTGACATGGCCTGAGGCGGTTGTGACCCTTCAGCTGGATGTTCCACATTTTCTGTGGGGGCAACATTTTGAGGAGCAACGTTCTGGGATACCATGCGGGCTATCATAGATAAAGCCTCTTGCATATTCCTGCACTCCTCCATTAAGATTTTTTGTGTTCGTGCTATCTCTTCAAAACACATTTCCATTAATTTTTCGGCTTGACTTGTTTCAGCTACAAGGATGGAAGCTCTCTTTCTAGATGTTACTAACCCTGAGTATGTAAACGAGGCGGTAGTTGAAGGGGTGAGTGATACTGAACTTCTTCTCAACTCATGACTATTACATCACAAGGAGTTGATAGACCCAGCATGTTCGGTTTGCTTCGATGTTGCTTCGGCCGAACTTCCTTTTGAGTTTTCTGTCAGAGAAAGCTGATATGGCATAAGGGTTTGATTTATCTGCCTTCGCATGGTAGAGGGTACAGGGAGTGTAGGAAAATCTTTTTCAACAAAGTATATTTCTTCTTCCCCTGGATATAAGGATGGAGGGGCCATAATGGGGATTTGTTTGGCCATGCTTCATGTAATAGGTCTTTGGTAGGTTCTAAGAGTAAAGCCCCTTAATTGTGGTTTGTTCGCTTCCCCAAGTGTAGGGTTGCGATGTAGTAATAAACTCGGTAAGACCGAGGTCGATCCACACGGACTTATATAGGAATTCACAAACACTTCCAATAGCTTCTATTGAAAAGCTGCAACCAGATTTGAGAAGATTGATATAAATAGCAATGCTGAACTTAAACTGAAGTAATCAATTAATAAAAGGCACTAGGGGTTCAAGGATCCACTTGTAGCAATCCTTGATGCTCAATTCGCTATGGTTTCTTACTTTCTGAACTAGAATCGAAATTAAGATCTATCTAGTCGGATGATAGAGCAGTTAAACCAAACAACCTATCATATGTATGAACAATGTATATGATTCACTCAATGCAAGCTAGGATGAGCATGCTCAATTGCATAGGTCAGTCCCAATTCTAATAGATTAAGCCCACAATCATAATCATCATTAAGTCCTGTCACAAGACAAAGCTAGATTATGATTTGAACTTGACTCAAATCACATACACAGTCCCATACATACTACAGAAATCCAGAAAAGTAGAACTTTGGTAGGAAGTTCCCGCATGAAGATCATAGTACTGGAGCGTACTCCAATTCCTTGGATCATACAGGTCTAGACTAGCACACAAAAATTAAGAACTCAAGCAATTCTTCCAAACATCCATGAGTCATCATAAGACTAAGAAAAACTACTTAGAACTTGAATTAAACTTCAAACCATTGTTCTTAAACATGAAATCCAATCTTAAAACTAACTTAAACGAATTGAAACATCTTAGATTCACTACAAGCTTCACCTCTTAGCCCTAGCTAAGAGGTTTAGCCGTTCATGATCCAAGGAAACATGAAACAACTAAGAAAAACATAAAAACGAGAAAGCAAACTAGAAGGAGTTGTGGAACTCCGAAATCCACTTCCGCCGCCTCCCACCTTACTCAAACCCTTCTAAGATACCCTAGGAACGATCCCTAGGTGTCTTTTTATAGTGGGGAGGCTCCACAACATCAGAATCATCTAGAATTTACGTAAGGATACGCACTGCGCAGAGAAAATCGGAGCCCAAAATAGAAATTTCCTGTTTTTACACGTAGCCGACTGGTCGTGACCGGTCGGACTGGCTTGGCCGACCGGTCACAACCAGTCGAACTGGCAATCACATCAGTCCAGTGTGCATAGGGCCTGTTGGCTGACCGGTCATGACCGGTCGGACCATCCTCAGTAACAGTCCAGCGAGCTCAGCAGGGTCACCGACCCGTTGGCCGACCGGTCGGACCAACTGGTCCTTCTGCCCAGTGAGTTCAACAGGGGCTGGCAGGTCGGCCGATCGGCCTCGACCGGTCGGCCCATGTCCCTTTTCTTCTTTTTCTTCTTCTGTTTCTTCTCTTTCCTCCTTCTTTCTTCTCCCTTCTTTGGTCCACCTTGGGCCTTCATTCAACAGGGTCCTAATGTATTCTTTTTTACCTCCAATTTGGTGAAGTCACTCTCATCCCTACAATCACAAAACATGCATTAAGTTAGTCTTTAAATCATGAAAACCCTGCATAATGAGTGATGAATTGGGGTTAGAATATGCACAATTAAGAGCTCAACTACCCCCCAACCAGCATTTTGCTAGTCCTGAGCAAAACATGCGTGAAACCAATTCCATTCTCTGAAACCCAACTCTCCTTCAGAAACCCTTCTTCTATACATTCCAAGACACAGAAGTGTAAGATTCGAAAAAATTAGGTGGTAGTGGTTGAAACCGTAAACTCTCAAAACCTAATAACTGTCCATATGAAATTCCCGCTGATTGTTGGATAAATAGATGAACTCGAACAAATTCAACCTAGTGTGCATAGTGAAAATTCATCTCATGAGTTTCTGGGACTATCTTCTTCATAAATCAACTAAACTATGGATCTCAAGGTATACAGAGCACAACAAGCCAATGACAGGAATTTGCCTTAATGTCCTTCTGACGGCTTTCACACTACGTCCCATTTTCGGCTTTGGTTACAGGTAGACCATCCCCCGGTTGGTAATAGGTAGCCCTAATTGAAAATTTCCACCATTTTTTTCCATCATTCCCAATTTCATCCTTCCTTTTCCTTTTTCTTTTAAATTAGATATGATTTTTAGAAATCCATATCTTTCGTTATTTTCCCATGAACAAGGTTGAACAAAGTACCCCGGCTTGGTTTCTCAACACCTTAAATCAAAGTCTAGCTAATCCATAAATCGCATAATCTTTTCAACTCATGAAAATCGTGTAATGTGAACTAGGTGTAAAAGTGTTCAAATTTTCTATCAATCACATAACTAGAGGAATTCACATATAAAACCATTATGCTATGAGAAGTTGAAGACTTACAACCTCATACACTTCATATCTCCTCCTTTTATGCTCATATCATCTTGAATGCATAGAAACAAAGTTTTCCAAAAGAGTTTTGAATTTTAGGAAAATCGAAAAATTTCTACATAATTGCTTGCAATGTTACAAAACGCTGGAGCCATCCAAGTGATCTTACACCCCCCAACCAAATCTTACATTGTCCTCAATGTAAAAGATGTACAATGAGCAAAACACGAGAGCAATTTGAAAATAAAAGGGAGGGAGGAATGATAGTACCTGAGAGAGTGAAAAGTGGAATTCTTCCTCCTTCTAACAAACCTATGAAAAAGTAAACAAAAGCAACAAAATCCTAAACCTAACTACTCTATACCTCCATCAGACTAGGAGATCAATTATCCTGATACACAGGATCAGTCAGAGGTATGGACATACCTTCTGAAGGAAACTTCTCAAAGAACGGCTTTAGTCGCTGACCATTCACCTTAAAGATGTTGTCGTTCCTTGGATTTAACAACTCGGCGGTCCCATATGGGTAGACAGTTTGCACAATGTAGGGACCGGTCCATCGAGATCTCAATTTTCCCAGAAATAAATGTAGGCGAGGATTATACAGAAGGACTTTTTGATTGATCGTGAATGTCTTACGAAGAATGTTCTTATCATGGAATATCTTCGTCTTGTCCTTGTAAATTCTCGCATTCTCATATGCTTCGTTTCGGAGTTCCGCAAGTTCATTCAATTGTAGTTTGCGCAACGAGCTTGCCTTGTCAGAATCAAAATTCATCTTCTTTATAGCCCAATATGCCCTATGTTCCAACTCCACAGGCAAGTGACAAGCCTTCCCATAAACAAGTCTATAGGGAGACATTCTAATAGGGGTCTTAAAAGTGGTATGGTAAGCCCAAAGCGCATCAGTGAGTCGAAGCGACCAATCCTTGCGATCGGGGTTCACCATTTTCTCCAAAATGTGTTTCATCTCCCTATTGGATATCTCAGCTTGTCCCCTAGTTTGTGGGTGATAGGGAGTGCTCACTTTGTGTGTTACGCCATATTTCTTCATTAATGTTTCAAATGGGCGATTACAAAAGTGAGACCCTCCAGCACTTATGATGACTTAATGTGTTCCAAATCGGGAAAGAATATTCTCTGTTAAGAAACAAATGACTGTTTTATGGTCATTATTCCAGCATGGGATCGCCTCGACCCATTTGGACACATAATCAACGGCAAGCAAAATATATACGTTTCCAAAAGAAGATGGGAATGGACCCATGAAATTGATGCCCCAACAATAAAAAATTTCAATTATTAAGATGGGATTGAGTGGCATCATATTTCTACGGGAGAGTCCTCCCAATTTCTGACAAGGCTCACAGTTTTGCAAAACTCATGTGTGTCTTTGAACATAGTGGGCCAATAAAACCCAGATTGCAGAATTTTGGCTGTGGTCTTCTTAGCCGAAAAGTGGCCACCACATGCCTGTGAATGACAAAAGGAGATGATACTTTGTTGTTCATCATCCGGCACACATCTCCTTATGATTTGATCGGGACAATACTTGAATAAGTATGGGTCATCCAATAGGAATTTTCACACCTCAATGAAGAATTTATCCTTATCTTGTTTTTTCCAATGTGTAGGAATAGTACTTGTAGCAAAATAGTTAGCAATGTTCGCATACCATAACAATTGGGAGACTTTAAAAAGTTGTTCATCAGGGAACATGTCATTGATCGCGGTCGTTTAAGGGGAATCGGTGAGAACAAGTCGAGAGAGATGGTCAGCCACTATATTTTCTACTCCTTTCTTATCACGTATCTCTATGTCAAATTCCTGGAGTAGAAGGATCTATCTTAACAACCGTGGTTTAGCATCCTTCTTAGAGAGAAGGTACTTAAGCGAAGCATGGTCAGTGAATATGATGATCTTGGATCCAATCAAGTAGGACCTAAACTTGTCCAAGGCAAAAACTACGACTGAAAGCTCTTTTTCTGTAGTAGTATAGTTTGTTTGGGCTGAGTTTAAGGTTCTACTTGCATAGTAGATAACACATGGCTTCTTCTCTTTTCTTTGGCCTAGCACGACCCCAATAGCATAGTCGCTTGCATCGCACATAATCTCAAAAGGAAGGCTCCAATCAGGTGGTTGCATTATGGGAGCACATGTCAACATACCTTTAAGTGTAGTAAAAGCTTTTTGACAGTCTTCATTCCACTTAAAGGAATTCTCCTTTTGAAATAGGTAACATAAAGGACGAGAGAGTGAACTGAAGTCCTTTATGAACCTTCTATAAAATACTGCGTGTCCCAAAAAGGACCACACATCTCGTATGCTCTTGGGTGGTGGAAGGTTAGAGATAAGATCTATTTTCACTTTGTCCACCTTGATTCCATTTTGTGAGACGATGTGACCAAGTACAATTCTTTTTTGAATCATAAAGTGACACTTCTCCCAATTCAACACAAGGTTCTTCTCTTCACATCTTTTCAGCACAGATTTCAAGTGCTCAAGGCACTCATCAAAGCTACAACCAAATACTGAGAAATCATCCATGAAGACTTCGAGAATTGTACCCACCATATCAGAAAAGATACTCATCATACAACGCTGAAAGGTGGCAGGGGCATTACATAGTCCAAACGGCATCCGTCGATAGGCGAAAGTGCCAAATGGACATGTGATTGTAGTCTTTTGTTGGTCTTCACGGGCTATCTCTATTTGGTTGTACCCTGAATAGCCGTCAAGGAAGCAAAAATGGGAATGACCCGCCAACCTTTCTAAAATTTGATCAACAAACGGTAGGGGAGGTGGTCTTTCCTCGTGACAGTGTTTAGCTTCCTGTAGTCAATGCACATTCTCCAACCGGTAGTGACTCTGGTTGGTACGAGTTCATTATTGGCATTGGCTACGATGGTTATTTCGGATTTCTTAGGCACCACTTGAGTTGGACTCACCCATTGACTATCGGATATTGGGTAAATGATACCCACATCCAATAGTTTTACCACTTCGGCCTTAACCATATCCTTCATGTTTGGATTGAGTCGTCTTTGTGGTTGCCTAGATGTCTTCGCATTCTCCTCAAGGTGTATGCGATGAGTACAAATCTGTGGGTCTATGCCTTTGAGATCTGCAATCGACCACCCAATGGCACTCTTGTGCTCTAATAGAATGGCCATTAGCCTACTCTCTTGTTCCTCATCCAAGTGGGAAGAAATCACCACCGGATATGTCTCATCTCGACCTAAATAGACATATTTCAGCTCACTTGGTAATGGTTTTAGGTCGAGTGTTGGTGCCTTGATATTAGATGGGAGGGCTTTGTTTTCGTTTACGGGTAAAGGCTAAAATAGGGCCCTCCATCTTTTGTTATCAAGTACCGGCATCACATCTAACATGGCATCCATCTCTCATATTGTGCTATCATTCATCTCATGAGAGTGGGCCACACATGCCTCCAAAGGGTCTGAATATAATGTTGAGGGGAAAGTTTCCTCCTCGAATGATTCAATCAAGTTTATCTCGTGGATCTCCTCATCAACTTCCCGTGGTTGTTTGCATAGATCAAATATATTTAGCTCAAGTGTCATGTTTCCAAAGGACATTTGTACAAGCCCGTTTCTACAATTAATAATTGCATTTGAAGTAGCTAGAAAAGGACGTCCAAGTATGACGGGAATTTGAGCACCGGTACCAATCACAAGATGTGTATCCAAGACAATAAAATCTACTGGGTAGTAGAATTTATCAACTTGGACTAAAACATCCTCAATCACTCCTCTCGGTATACGAATGGATCTATCAGCAAGTTGGAGTGTGGTTTTGGTGGGTTTCAATTCACCTAACCCAAGTTGTTCGTAAATCGAGTATGGAATGAGGTTCACACTTGCCCCCCAAGTTGAGTAAGGCTTGTTTAATCTGGTAGTCTCCTATGATGCATGAAATGGTTGGACTACCCGGATCCTTGTATTTTTGGGGTACCTCTTGTTTGATGATAGCGCTCAAATTCTCAGTCAAAAGTACTTTGTTGTGAACATTGTGTTTCCTTTTGACTGTGCACAATTCCTTTAAAATGTGGCATAGGATGGTATTTGTTTTATGGCATCCAACAACGGGATGTTGATCTTCACCTGCTTGAAAACCTCTAAAATTTTCAGATTGTTGTCTAAAGGTTTAGGTGAAATCAACCGTTGGGGAAATGGAGCAACCGGCTTGTATTGCCTTTCCGATTCTTTCTCTTGTGGAGTGTTGTTTGAGCTATCATCCTCTTTGAAATTTTCCGATCCTTAGGCTTTGGGTCCTTCACCGGATTAGATTTATCAATTATTTTCCCACTTCTCAAAGTGGTGATAGCTTGAACATGCTCCGTATGTTGGGAGGATTAGCCTGTGTCTTGTATCTCAAATTGGGTTCTTGGGTTGGGAAGAGGTTGGGCAGGAAGTATGCCTTTCTCTCTAATGCTGAGGTGAGATTCAACTCTAGCCATTGAGGTTTTCAATTCATTGATGGCTTGAGTTGAATTTTGATTGAATTTCAATTGCTCTTGCATGAACCCATTTATTTTCAGAGAATTAGTCTTGTTATACTCAGCTTGAACCGATACAAATACACCCAACATCTCCTCTAGCGTAACTTTTGGAATAATGACTAGAGATGGACCTAGTCTAGGTTGAGCTTGAGGGATATTGTTTGCATTCGCAGTGGGTCCATTCCTCCAACTGAAGTTGGGATGGTTCTTCCAACTAGCATTAAACGTGTTTGAGTTTGAAGCACCAAATTGCCATTGATAACTGTTTATGGCATTTGATTGTTCTTGTAAGATGTCTTGAACCACTGAGATTGTGGGACAATCTTGTGTTATATGTTGATTTCCAGCACAAATTCCACAAACAGTTTCAACGTCATTAGAGTTGATCGTCTCTTCCTTCTTTAATTCCATGGCCTAGACTTTTCTTACGAGGCTAGCCACCCGTGCACTTATGCTATCCTCTTCTGATAAGACATAAATTCCTCCTTTTTCTCTTTGTTGGCTAGTCTTGGAATTTGCTGGTTTAGATGTATCCCAAGACTGTGCATTCTCAGCTACTTCCTCCAAATAGTCCCATGCTTCATCGGCTTCCTTGTTCATGAACTCCTCATTACACATCTGTTAGAACTTAGAAAAAAGAGTAGGAAGAAAGATCAGAACTACTCGTCAGCAGTCCTTCTTTCTTTTTCTTTCGTGTTTCTTTTATTCTGGGGGAATTCTGAGTATAGAGACATTCATAGACAATCATAAGCAATCACAAAGTGTACACGTGAGAGAGATATCGCAAGGCGAATTTTATTCCAGAGATTCTGAGATCTTTTACATTCCAGGCTGTGATACTGGTCACGAGCCTTTAATTACATCAACAGTTGATCACCCTTGATTGGAAGGTAAAAGACTAATCTGCCGGGGATTATGGTCTTGAGTTCATGGTCGTGTAGACCTTTGTTTTCTTATTATGGACTAAGCCACATTTGTTAGACACGCCGGATGTCTATGTCCCATTTTCTTTCGGACTGTCCGGGTTGAGAGACTGTCAGGATTCGAGTGGTGCAACTCGGGGCCCGCGCCTGTTACTGTGAACAGGTGACCGCTGGAATACACGATCCTCGAATGTTGGTCGACATGACCCAAGGCCCGCGCCCGTATTTTTATGACGGGTGACCTTAGGAAAGCACTCCGCAACGTTCCTGAACGAGGGTTTTAATCGAGTGGTGCAACTCTGGGCCCGCGCCTATTACTGTGAATAGGTGACCGCTGGAATACACGAACCTCGAAATGTTGGTCGGCATAACCTAAAGCCCGTGCCCGTATTTTTATGACGGGTGACCTTAGGAAAGCAATCCGCAACTACCTCATCAGCTCAACCGACGGACCCGTTGTCGATGGGTAGGGCATCGACTGTCTTTTTCATAGCGGCAGTCCATAGCAAGATGTTTCAAGCTTAGTTAGAACTCTTTGTTTGTGGTTTCTCGTGGTAACCATAACCCCTTAGGTTTAGCCTCGGACCTTTATCCAGGATGAATAGAGCTTTGTACAGTAAAGTAAATGTATTTCTTCTGGAGTCGGGTGACTCGGCTTTGAGAACATTCTTTCTTCTGAGTATTTTCAATGATCTGTTTGGGATCAAGTAGGCTTTATCAAGCCAAGATCTTTTGAGGATCCAAATTCAATGGGCCGGATTGGCTGTTTTCGATGCCTGCAAGTGGCTAAGTATAGGGTCCGATGGACTCCTGTTCATGCCAATTTCTTATGAATAATGGGGATCGGTGCCCCGCGAATGCTTGACTCGGCTGTTGGATAGCCTGAGTACTTCAGCTTTGCCTAGGCGTCTTTGAGATCGCGGTTGATTTCAACTGGCACTAGTCAATTCTCAAGCCAACAGGGCACTTCCCAAGGCTGAAAACGACTAAGTAGTGGACCTGTTTGCAGTCTGATTAAAGAAATCGGTGAATATTATCGATGACCGTCTTTGAACAGGGGTGGATTATGTCCACGAAGATCGCTGTGCGATCGCGTTTCGATTTGCTTAGCAGAAGTCAATTTCTGGGTCAACAGGGCACTTCCTAGGGCTGAAAACGACTAAGTAGTGGACCTGCTTACGGTCTGATTAGAGAAATCGGTGAGTATTATCAATAACCGTCTTTAAACAGGGGTGGATTACGTCCACGAAGATCGCGGTGCGATCACATTTCAATTTGCTTAGCAGAAGTCGATTTCCGAGCCAACAAGGCACTTCCCAAGGCACTTCCCAGGGCTGAAAATGACTAAGTAGCGGGCCTGCCGACCAGTCGATTAGGGTATTCGAGGGTCCTGAGATCAGATAACCTCGTCATAGTGCATGATTATGGTGTATCATGTCATGTAGAAGAAAAGTTTCCCTCTCGGGCTCGGTCCAATTCCGCCCGATTCTTCTCATTTTCGGCTCTTTCAGAAGGATTTCCGGAGCTGCCAAATTGGCTAAGTGTTGGTTATTTTGGACCAAAACACTGATTTGGGCCATTTATCATTGAACGTTGGAGAATCTGATCCGGTGGATGGATAGATCTCATCGAGACGCATCCAGGAGAGGCGGTTTCATCAAAATCCGATCTCGGACGAAGGTGGACCGTGCGACGGAACGTCCAGCCCTCCCATCAGCGTCCAGGTGCATGAGGGAGTGTGTACAGGCACATGTGGCCATTTTACAAGCGCATGTGGTGTTGCATCATCTGTCAAGCGCATGTGGTCATCATCCGGGCGCATGTGGTATCTCCCGGGCTCATGTGGCCCCGTTTTTCATGAAAAATGGGAGTTCGGGAGGCAATCCCGGCGCATGTGGTGGTGCACATGCGCCTGGACCTAAGGAGTGTGTAATGCCCCGAAAATTTGAGCGCACGAGTAAGTACACGAGTGCATGTCCACACATGGGAACTTAAATTCTAGGCCGTGTTGTTCACTCGCATACACACACGTATGTACTTTTATACGCGTTCCAACACTTTTTAAGGCCTTTGAAAACTTAGTATACTTAGCTAAGTCAACAAACTGACCGTTAGAAGGATCTATCGTTGCTAGACCGGAGGATCTAACCTTCCACTATAATTTCGAATTACGCGATTAATGTAAACCCGCCGTACATCGTCCTGTACACATGTCTGTCCATAAATCTGATCCAAACATCTTGTCCGTCACCAAGTATTTTCTTAGATCATTGATTTTTCAACTCTATGAAACTCATCAGGCATGTTTATAACACTCTAGAATCATGAAAGTTATAATTTAGTTAATTATTTAATAAATTAAATAACTTTAATATTGGTAATTTAATATTAAATAATCCGTAGGAAAAATTTAGTATGGTCCCTTTATTTTCGAAAACACGACCGATCCAGCCTATTGAATTTGGATCCTCAAAAGATCTTGGCTCGATAAAGCCTATTTGATCCCAAATAATCATTAAAATACTCAGAAGAAAGAGTGTTCTCGAAGACGAGTCGCACGACTCTAGAAGAAACACATTTACTTTACTGTACAAAGCTCTATTCATCTCAGATAAAGGTCCGAGGCTAAACCTAAGGGGTTATGGTTACCACGAGAAACCACGAATAAAGAGTTCAAACTAAGCTTGAAACATCCTACTATGGATTGCCACTATGAAAAAGATAGTAGATGCCCTACCCATCAACAACAGGTCCGTCGGTTGAGCTGATGATGAGGCAGTTGTGGATTGCTTTCCTAAGGTCACATGTTCACAGTAACAGGCGCGGGCTTTAAGTTATGCCAACCAACATTTCAATGTTCGTGTATTCCAAGCAGTCACCTGTTCACAGTAACAGGCGCGGGCCCAGAGTTGCACACTCGATTAAAACCTCGTTCGAGAACGTTGCGGAGTGCTCTCCTAAGGTCACCCGTCATAAAAATACGGGCACGGGCCTTGGCTTATGCCGACCAACATTTAAGGATCGTGTATTCCAGCGTCACTTGTTCACAGTAACAGGCGCGGGCCCAGAGTTGCACCACTCGAATCCTGACAGTCTCTCAACCCGGACAATCCGAAAGAAAATGGGACATAGACATCCGGCGTGTCTAATAAATGTGGCTCAATCCATAACAAGAAACAAAGGTCTAAAACGACCATGACTCAGGCCATAATCCCCGACGGATTAGTCTTTGCCTTCCAATCAAGGGTGATCAACCGTTGATGTAATTAAAGGCTCATGACCAGTATCACAGCCTGGAATTAAAAGATCTTAGAATATCTGGAATAAAATTCGCCTTGCGATATATCTCTCTTATGTAACTTTGTGATTGCTTATGAGTGTCTATGAATGTCTCTATACTCAAATTCCCTCAGAATAAGAAACACAGGAAAAAGGACTGCTGACGAGCAGTTGACTCTTTTCTAAGTTCTAACAACAGGACAAATGTAAATTTCTAAGGGAAGTGCGCAGATTTTTCTAGGATGAACCTTTACTGTTTAAATATTGCCCAGACTAAATTATAAGGAGATGTGTCCTTGATGATGAACATTATTCCGTCATCTCCTTTTGCCATGATCAAGCATGTGGGGGTCATTTTTTCTGCCAAGAAAACTACGACAAAAATTCTGCAGTGTGGTTTTTATTGGCCAACGTTTTAAGGACACCCACGAGTTTTGCAAAGCATGCGAGCATTACCAAAAGTTAGGAGGATTATCCCGTCGAAATATGATGCCTCTTACCCCAATTCAACATCTTGAAGTCTTTGACTGTTGGGCATCGATTTCATGGGACCATTCCCCTCATCTTTGGACATGTTTATATATTGCTTACCATAGACTATGTGTCTAAATGATAGAGGCTATCCCATGTAGAACCAACAATCATTGTACGGTTCTCAAGTTCCTCAAAGAAAACATACTTTCTAGATTTGGGACGCCTCGAGCCATCATTAGTGATGGTGGTTCTCACTTTTGCGACAAACCTTTTGAAGCTTTAATGAAGAAATACTATATTAGGCATAAAGTGAGTACCCCATACCACCCACAGACAAGTGGGCAAGTTGAAATCTCCAATAGGGAAATCAAACAGATTTTGGAAAAGACGGTGAGATCGGATCGCAAGGATTGGTCTCTAAGATTAGATGATGCACTTTGGGCTCACCGTACCGCTTACAAGACACCCATTGGAATGTCCCCTTATAGACTTGTCTATGGGAAAGCTTGCCACTTGCCTGTGGAGATTGAACACAAAGCCTATTGGGTAATTCGGGCTTTAAATTTTGACATTGACAAGGCTAGCTCGCTTCGCAAACTTCAATTAAATGAGCTTGATGAGATCCGAAATGATGCATACTAGAACTCAAGAATTACAAGAGTAAGATGAAGGCCTTTCATGACAAGCACATCTTCAGGAAATCTTTGCATGAAGGACAGAAAATGCTCTTGTACAATTCCCGACTTCATCCTTTTCCGAAAAAATTACGATCTCGATGGACCGGCCCATATATTATCAAAGAAGTTTTTTCTCATGGGGCTGTTAAGATTGAGAATGTAGCGAATGGTAACTGTTTTAAAGTTAATGGACAACACCTTAAACCATTTGTTGAGAAATTTGATTCAGAGGACATGTCCATCACTCTGAATGATCCTGTGTATCGGATGATTGATCTCTTAGTCTGACGGAGGTATAACATAGGTAGGTTTAGTCATTTTAGTTTTGCTTGTTTAGTAGTTTGAGTTGTTGGGTTTTAGACTTCCATGATCGACTCTCACAGGTACTAATGTTCTCACTCTCTTATATTTTACCATTGCTCTCATGTTCATGCTCATTGCATATCTTTTCACATTGAGGACAATGCAAGATTTGGTTAGGGGGTGAGTTGAGATTCCTCATCTAGCATATTGCAACATTTTGAGCATCAAATGTACAAAAAAAATTCAAAATTCCTTTAGAAAACCTTATTTCTATGCATTCGAGATAATACGAGTATAACAAGAGGAGATACGAAGTGTGTGATGTTGTAAGTCTTTGAACATCTCTGAATATAATGGTTTTATATTTTAATTCCCCTATTGATGTGATTGATAGAAAATTTGAACACTTTTACACCTAGTTCACATTACACGATTTTCAGGGGTTGAAAGGATTATGCGATTTGTGGATTAGCTAGACTTTTATTTAAAGGTGTTGAGAAACCAAGCCGGGGTACTTTGTCCATCCTTGTCCATGGGAAAATAACAAAAGATATGGATTTCTAAAAATCCTATCTAATTTAAAAGAAAAAGGAAAAGGAAGGATGAAATTGGGAATGATGAAAAAATGGTGGAAAATTTCCAAAAGGGCTACCTATGACTAACCGGGGGATAGTCTACCCGTAACCAAAGCCGGAAATGGGACGTAGTGTGAAAGCCGTCGGAAGGACGGTAAGACAAATTCCTGTCATAGGCTTGTTGTTGCTCGGTACACCTTGAGATCTATAGTTTAGTTGATCCATGAAGAAGATAATCCCAGAAACTCATGAGATGAACTTTCACTATGCACAGTAGGTTGAAATTGTTCGAGTTCTTCTATTTATCAATCAATCAGCGGGAATTTCATATGGAAGCTTATTGTGTTTTGAGAGTTTGAGGTTTCAACTTCTATCACCTAATTTCTCCAAATTTTATGCTTATATGTTTTGGAATGGATAGAAACATGGTTTCTGAAGGAGAGTTGATTTGGGAGGTTTGAAATTGTTTCACGCATGTTTTGCTCGGGACTAGCAAAAAGCTAGTTGGGGGGTGTGTTGAACCTCTAAATTATACATTGCATAGCCCACTACATCACACTATATGCATGGTTTTCATGTTTAAAAGGACCATCTAATGTATGTTTTGTGATTGTAGGAATAAGTGTGGACTTCATCCAATCAGAGATAAAAAGAACATATTTAGATGCATGGGATGAAGGTTGAAAGAGGAGCAAAGAAAGAAGAAAGTGAGGAGAAAAGAAAGTAGAAGAAAGAAAGGAAGAAAAAGAAGAAGAACAGCAGGTTTGACCGATCGTCCGACCGGTCGGTCACACCTCTGGAAGCCACTGGACTAAAGGACCAGTTGGTCCGACCGGTCTTGACCGGTCGGCCAATAGGTCGGTGAACCTGTTGACTTCCTGGACCAACAACTAGTCTGGTATGACCGGTCTTGACCGGTCGGCCAACAGGTCATCCTCCCACTTGAGCTTGCTGGACTGTTAAACAGAGTGGTCAGACCGGTCGTGACCGGTCGGCCATGCCAGTCCGACCAGTCGGCCACATACAAAAATGTGCAGTTTCTATTTCTGGCTCCAAAAATTGCTCCTTACGCGGTTTCTGAAAGTTTCCGACGCAATCGAGCGTCCTCACTAGAAAAGGACACCTAGGGGTTCTTCCTAGGGTATCATAGAAGCTAAGGAACGTTGTGGGAGAGGAAGGAAGCCGTCGTGGAGTGTCTGCAACCCTCCAAACTCTGGTTTTTCTATGTTTTCTAGTTCTTTCATGAGTTTTAGTTGTAGTATGACAATGCTCGGCTAGAATCTCTCAGTTAAGACTGAGAGGTGAAGCTTGTAGCTAATTTCATGTTTGATTCAGTTTAATTCAAGTAATTATACTTCAAGTTTGGATTTTTACCTATTCTAGTTCTTAAAGTTGATAGTTTTGGATGTTTTATGAGAGTTCATGTGCTCTGGACATGGATTCCATGCAATTCTATGAGATTATCACATTGTGCTTGTTTAGATTCGAATTATAGTAATCCTTAAGCAGGCCATAGTCCATAGGCATGGCTGTTACTCTGAAGGCTATGATTCTGGATTCTACATTGTTGTTGAGCTCTTAATTGTGCACATTCTAACCCCAATTCATCACTCATTGTGCAAGGTTTATATGGTTTGTAGGCTAATCCAATGCATGTTTTGTGACTACAGGACGGAGAGTGGCTCCACATAATTGAAGATAAAAAGGGCTGATTTAGAACCTGAAATGAAGATCCAAAGAGAACCGAAGGAAGAAGGGAACAAAGAAAGAAGTAAGGAAAGAAGAAAGCAGAAGAAAGAAAGGAAGAACACAAGAAGAAAAGGGAGCTGACCGGTCGTGACCGGTCAGCCATGTACATGGGGGAAGTGCTGAAGACATCCGACCGGTCATGACCGGTCGGACACAGTCACTGGAGGAAGGTTTTACAAGGCCGACCGGTCATGACCGGTCGGACACAGTCACTGGAGGAAGGTTTTACAAGGCCGACCGGTCATGGCCGGTCGGCCATGGCTGCTGGAGTATAAAGGAAAATGTCCGACCGGTCATGACCGGTCGGACAAGCTTGCTGGACTAATGCTTTACAAGGCCGACCGGTCATGACCGGTCGGCCATGCTTGCTGGAATGAACATGTATTGAGTCCGACCGGTCGTGACCGGTCGGCCAGGTGTACTGACTTAGAAACTCCTAAGTAACGTCCGATTTTCTCTGCGCTGCGTAAGTGCTACGCACTTTCTCGATTCTTTCGGAGTTGGGGAACCTCCAAACTATAAAAAGCCACCTAGGGATTGTTCCTGGGATATCCTAGAAGGGCTCAAGCGAGGTTGGAGGCTGTGGAAGTGAAGATTGGAGTTTCACAACTCCTTTTGGTTTGCTTTGCTGTTTTCATGCTTTTTGTAGTTGTTTCATGTTTCCTTGGATCATGAGCAGCTAAACCTCTTAGCTAGGGCTAAGAGGTAAAGCTTGTAGTGTATCCAAGATGTTTTAATTCGTAGTTAAGTGGTTTTCAGTTTTGGAATTCATGATTATGAACTAAGGTTTGAAGTTTATACAAGTTTTTAAGTAATTTCTCTTAGTCTTGTGATGACTCATGGATGTTTGGATGAATTACTTATCTTCTTATTTGGTTTGCAACGGTCTAGACCTGTATGATCTGAGGAATCGGAGTGCGCTCTAGCACTAAGCTCTTCATGAAGGGACTTCATGCCAAAGTTCTTGTTTTGGTTGATTATCTGGAATATGTATGGACTGTGCATATAATTTGAATCCAGTTCAAATCATGATCTAGCCTTGTCTTGTGAGAAGACTTGAGGATGGTTATGATTGGGAATTGGACCTATAGAAAAGGTGAATGACCTATGCAATGAGCATGCTCAGATCAGCCTAGAGTTGAGTGAACGTTATGTACAGAACTTACATGTTACAGACTTCTGGTTTAATAGTTCTATTATCCGACTAGATAGACCTGACTGGTGATTCTAGTTGAGAGAATGGGAAACCACAGCGGATTGAACATCGAGGATTGCTACAAGTGGATCCTCGAACCCCTAGTGCCTTCTTATAATTGTTTACATTCAATTTAGATTAAACTGTTACTCACACACATTCTATTCAAACTTTGATTGTTAGCTTCAATAGAAACTTGTGGATGAGTTTGTGACATCCTACATAAGTCCCTGTGGATCGACCTCGGTATTACCGAGTTTATTACTACATCGAAACCCTACACTTGGGGAAGCGAACAATTGTTGAATGGGACTAGAACTTGGAAGTTCAACTTGAGTGGAATTGAATGTGTTTAATGCTTTATTTTCCAACTAGATGAGAGATAGGACTTCAAATCTAGTTGTCTATCTTGCTTGGATTGATTAGATTGACATGGGATTGCTACAAGTGGATCGTTGAATGCCTTAGTGTCTTTAAAATACTGTTTTTTATTAAGTTTCTGTTTTAGCTTAATTACTCAATTGAATCCTTTATTTATTGCAAACTGAGTTGCTGGAATAGTTTAAGATCTGTTTCTAATTCCCTGTGGATCGACCTCGGTCTTACCGAGTTTTATTACTACATCGCAGCCTTGCACTTGAGGCGAGCGAACAATCCCACACCCCCAACCAAATCTTACATTGTCTCAATGTAAAAGATATGCAATAAGTGTTCGCTCGCCTCAAGTGTAAGGCTGCGATGTAGTAATAAATCTCGGTAAGACCGAGGTCGATCCACAGGGAAAAAGTAACAGCTTCCTAATTACTCCAGCAACTCAGTTTAATAGAACAAATTCAATTTCAATGGGATATTTAATTAAAACGGTAACTTAATGAAAAATCAGAGATATAATGTATTAAGGCTTCCAAGGGTCCACTTGTAGCAATCCTATGTCAATTCAGTCAATCCAAGTAGAGAACACAACTAGAGTTGAAGTCCTATCTCTCATCTAGTTGGAAAGTAAAGCATTCACACACATTCATCCAATTCAAGTTGAACTTCCAAGTTCAAGTCCATTCAATCAATGTAAAATTCAAATTCATAGCCTGCGGAGTAACAGCCATGCCTATGGACTATGGCCTGCTCAAGGATTACTATAATTCGAATCTAAACAAGCAACCTGTGATAATCTCATAGAATTAAAAGGAATTCATGTCCGGAGCACATGAACTCAGATAAGACATCTCAAACTACCATCTTTTGGACTGAACATAAGAAAATTCTAACCTTGAATTAAAAAAATACTTGAATCAAACTGAAATTAACATAGAACTGGCTACAAGCTTCACCTCTCAGCCTTAGCTGAGAGGTTTTAGCCGAGCATAGTCATGCTACAACTAAAAACTCAAAAATAAAGCACAAAACTAGAAAAACCCGAAAATAGATGTTGCAGACGCTCCACAGTCGCCTTCAGCCTCCAAACTCACGTTCCTTCTCTTCTCTGATGCCTTAGGGAGAGCCCCTAGGTGGCCTTTTATAGCAACAAGCCCCCCTTGCGTCGGATTCTGCGAAAGCCTTCGCATTGCGCAGCAATTTTCGGAGTCCCAATTTAGAAAGGAGACTTCTTACGCAGGGCCGACCGGTCGTGACCGGTCGGCCTGGCTTTTCAAATACTCCAGAGAGCTCAGCCGACCGGTCATGACCGGTCGGCGTGGATTGTCCATTGTTCCAGCGTGCATGCCCGACCAGTCATGACCGGTCAGGCTGTTTATCCTTCATCCAGTGCCTATGGCCGACCGGTCATGACCGGTCGGCCCCAATGCAATGTGTCCAGTCTTCCTGGCCGACCGGTCAAGACCGGTCGGCCTCCTTCCATTTACATCTTTTATGTGGCTGACCGGTCGGACGACCGGTCAGCCTTGGTTTTTCTTCCACTTTTTCTTCTTTTCTTCATTCTCTTTTCTCCCTTTTTCTTCTTCTTTCTTTGATCCATCCTAGGACTTCATGCAATGTCTTCAAATACATTCTTTTGGCTCCAATTTGATGAAATCCACTCTCATCCCTACAATCACAGAAACACGTGTTAGGTGGGCCTTTAAACCATGAAAATCATGCAAACTATGTAGTGTAATGGGCAATGCAATGTATAAATTGGAGGTTCAACACACCCCCCAACCAGCTTTTTGCTAGTCCCGAGCAAAACATGCGTGAAAATAATTTCAACCCTCCAAATCCAACTCTCCTTTAGAACCTATGATTCTATCCATCCCAAGATGTATAAGTGTAAAATTTGGAAAAATTAGGTGTTAGAAGCTGAACCTTGGACTCTCAAAACATAAGAAGTGTTTACATGAAATCCCCGCTACTGATTGATAGATAGAAGAATTCGAACAAATTCAACCTAGTGTGCATAGTGAAAGTTCATCTCATGAGTTCCTGGAACCATCTTCTTTATAGATTAAGTAGACCAGGGATTTCAAGGTGCACAGAGCAACAGCAAGCCTATGACAGAAATTTGCCTTACCGTCCTTCCGACGGCTTTCACACTACATCCCATTTCCGGCTTTGGTTACGGTTCGACCATCCCCCGGTTGGTAATAGGTAGCCCTTTTCGGAATTTTCCACCAATTTTCTTTCCTTCCCGATTTCATCCTTTCTTTCCTTTTTCTTTTAACTTAGATAGGATTTTTAGAAATCCATATCTTTCATTATTTTCCCATGGACAAGGATGGACAAAATACCCCGGCTTGGCTGCTCAACACCTCTAAACCAAAGTCTATCTAATCCACAAATCACATAAACCTGTTACTCATGAAAATCGTGTAATGTGAACTTGGTGTAAAGGTGTTCAAATTTTCTATCAATCACAACAATAGGGGAATTAACATATAAAGCCATTATGTTGGAAGAAATTCCAAACTACAACATCACACACTTCGTTTCTCCTCCTCTTCTACTCATAGCCTCTCAAATGTATAGAAACAAAATTTTCTAAAAGAGTTTTGAGATGTTAGAAAATTCGAAAAAATTTTGTGCATATGAAGCTCGAAATGTTGCAATATGCTAGATGAGGGATCTCATCTCACCCCCCAACCAAATCTTGCATTGTCCTCAATGTAAAAAGATCGTCAATGAGCATGAACATGAGAGCAATGGTAAACAATGAGAGAGTGAGAACAATAGTACCTGAGAGAGCGATCATGGAGGTCTGCAATTCCAACAACTAAATCCTACTAAAACAGTAAAACAAAATAAACCTACCTATGCTATACCTCCATCAGACTAGGAGATCAATAATCCTGATAAACAGGATCATTCAGGGAGATGGACATGTCCTCTGAATCAAATTTCTCAACAAATGGTTTAAGGCGTTGTCCATTAACTTTGAAACAGTCACCATTTGCTGCATTCTCAATCTCAACAGCCCCATGAGGAAAAACTTCTTTAACAATATATGGGCCGGTCCATCGAGATCGTAATTTTCCCGGAAAAAGATGAAGTCGGGCATTATACAAGAGCACTTTCTGTCCTTCATGGAAGGATTTCCTTAAGATGTGCTTATCATGAAAGGCCTTCATCTTGCTCTTGTAAATCCTCGAATTCTCATATGCATCATTTCGGATCTCTTCAAGCTCATTTAATTGAAGTTTGCGAAGCGAGCTAGCCTTGTCTATGTCAAAATTTAGGGCCCGAATTGCCCAATAGGCTTTGTGTTCTATCTCCACAGGCAAGTGGCAAGCTTTCCCATAGACAAGTCTATAAGGGGACATTCCAATGGGTGTCTTGTAGGCAGTACGGTGAGCCCAAAGTGCATCATCTAATCGTAGGGACCAATCCTTGCGATCCGGCCTCACCGTCTTTTCTAAAATCTGTTTGATTTCCCTATTGGAGATTTCAGCTTGCCCACTTGTTTGTGGGTGGTATGGGGTACTCACTTTGTGCCTAATACCATATTTCTTCATCAAAGTTTCAAAAGGTCTATTGCAAAAGTGAGCACCACCATCACTAATAATGGCTCGAGGCGTCCCAAATCTAGAAAGTATGTTTTCTTTGAGAAACTTGAGAACCGTACGATGATCATTGGTTCTACATGGGATAGCCTCGATCCATTTAGACACATAGTCTACGGCAAGCAGAATATAGACATGTCCAAAAGATGAGGGGAATGGTCCCATGAAATCGATGCCCCAACAGTCAAAGACTTCAAGATGTTGAATTGGGGTGAGAGGCATCATATTGCGACGGGATAATCCTCCTAACTTCTGGCAGCGCTCGCATGCTTTGCAAAACTCGTGGGTATCTTTAAATAATGTGGGCCAATAAAAACCACACTGCAGAATTTTTGCAGTTGTTTTCTTGGCTGAAAAATGACCCCCACATGCTTAATCATGACAAAAGGAAATGACTGAATTGTGTTCATCATCGGGGACGCATCTCCTTATAATCTGGTTTTGGGCAATATTTAAACAATAGAGGTTCATCCCAGAAAAATCTGCGCACTTCCCTTAGAAATTTACGTTTGTCTTGCGCAGTCCAATGAGTCGGCATCGCACCTGTGGAAAGATAGTTGGCTATATCAGCGTACCATGGTGGATGCATAGCAACAAAGAGTTGCTCATCAGGGAATGAGTCCTCAATAGGTGACTCATCAATGGAATTTGGTAGGACTAGGCGAGATAGATGATCTGCCACCACATTTTCTACCCCCTTCTTATCTTTGATCTCCAGGTCGAATTCTTGAAGGAGTAGGATCCATCTTAGCAAACGGGGCTTAGTATCCTTCTTAGAAAGAAGGTATTTCAGCGCCGCATGATCCGTATAAACAATAACTTTGGATCCTATTAAGTATGGCCTGAATTTGTCCAAGGCAAAGATGACGGCTAGGAGCTCTTTCTCCGTAGTCGAATAATTAACTTGGGCAGGATTCAAGGTCCTACTTGCGTAGTAGATGACATGGGGCTTTTTATCTTTCTTTTAGCCTAACACTGCCCCAATAGCAAAATCGCTAGCATCGCACATCAACTCAAAAGGCATGGACCAATCTGGTGGTTGCATAATAGGAGCGGTTGTCAACATGTCTTTTAGCTTTGAAAAAGCTAATTGACATTCGGCACTCCACTCAAATTGGGTCTCCTTTTGTAGAAGGTTGCATAAAGGCCTTGAGATGTGACTAAAGTCCTTTATAAACCTTCGATAGAAGCCGGCGTGTCCAAGGAAGGACTGCACATCACGTATGCTTTTGGGTGGTGGTAGATTGGAAATTATGTCAATTTTCGCCAGGTCTACTTCTATTCCATTGGACGAGATGATGTGTCCAAGGACTATTCCTCTTTGTACCATGAAATGGCATTTTTTCCAGTTTAATACAAGCTGTTTTTCCTCACACCTTATCAAGACCAACTTCAAGTGCTCGAGACACTCATCAAATGTACTACCAAAAACAGAGAAATCATCCATGAACACCTCAAGAAACTCACCCACCATGTCTGAGAAAATACTCAACATGCATCGTTGGAATGTGGCGGGTGCATTACATAATCCGAATGGCATCCTTCGGTAAGCGAAGGTACCAAACGGGCATGTAAATGTGGTTTTCTCTTGGTCTTCCAGAGCTATCTCGATTTGGTTGTATCCGGAATAGCCATCTAGGAAGCAATAATAGGGATGGCCTGCCAATCTCTCCAAAATTTGATCCATAAATGGGAGAGGGAAGTGGTCTTTCCTAGTGACCGTATTGAGCTTCCTATAATCAATGCACATACGCCAACCGGTGGTCACCCTAGTCGGTATAAGCTCGTTGTTGGCGTTTTCAATGATGGTAATTCCGGATTTCTTGGGGACAACTTGGGTAGGACTCACCCATTGGCTATCTGAGATGGGGTAGATGATACCCACATCCAATAGCTTTAACACCTCGGCTTTGACAACCTCCATCATGTTTAGATTTAACCGTCTTTGAGGTTGTCTAGTCATTTTTGCGTTTTCTTCAAGGTGTATACGGTGAGTGCAACCCGAAGGATCTATCCCTTTGAGATCCGCTATTGTCCAACCTAAGGCTTCCCGATGTTCTTTGAGTAGCTCAATCAACTTGAGCTCTTGGTCTTTCTCTAGGTGAGAGGCAATGACAACTGGGAACGTTTCCTCTTGACCCAAATATACGTATTTAAGCTCGGATGGCAATGGTTTGAGGTCAAGCTTCGGTGGTTTGATGCTAGACGGTAGAGGCCTTGATGTGGTTGGTGGCAATTTTTCAAAATGGGGCCTCCACCGGCTAGTATCAACTACCGGTCTTTCTATATTTAATGCCTGCACAATCTCACTACTGATGGGATCTTCGGAATCCATGATATGTGCTAAGCATGTCTCCAAGCTTTCTAGTGGTTCAAGTTGGAGGAGTTCTTCTTCTTCAAAAGTTTCGAGCATGTTCACATCGAAGAACTCATCATCATCAACATCCCTATGTCTTTTGCCCAAATGAAACACATTTACCTCTAGTGTCATGTTTCCAAAAGATATTTGCATCACCCCATTCCGGCAATTGATGATTGCGTTTGATGTGGCAAGGAATGGGCGGCCTAATATCACCGGTATTTGGGTGCTAGCATCCAAAACCGGTTGTGTGTCCAAGACTATAAAATCTACCGGGTAGTAGAATTTGTCAACTTGGACTAGAACATCCTCAACTATCCCCCTCGGTACACGGATAGATCTATCTGCGAGTTGCAATGTGGTTTTGGTGGGTTTTAATTCACCAAGGCCCAATTGCTCATATACCGAGTATGGGATCAAGTTCACACTCGCCCCCAAGTCTAACAAGGCACGTTCAATCCGGTAGTCTCCAATGATACATGAAACTGTGGGACTACCGGGATCTTTGAATTTTGGGGGAGTCTTTTGAGTGAGGATGGCACTCACTTGCTCAGTTAAGAAGGCCTTTTACTGCACATTATATGTGCGTTTTGTTGTGCATAGGTCTTTTAGAAACTTGGCATAAGAGGGAATTTGTTTGATGGCATCAAGCAAAGGGATATTGATCTTGACTTGTCTGAAAATCTCTAGAATATCTTGGGAATTTGGGAGAGATTTTGGGGCAACCAATCTCGATGGGAATGGTGCTGTGGGCTGGTAAATGCGTTCCGGTTGTTGTGGGGCTAAGTTAGATCCATTTTCATCCTCAGAACTTACCGGATCATTAGGCTCATCGGCCTTCACCGGAATAGTTTTGTCAATTTGTTTACCACTTCTAAGGGTGGTAATGGATTTAGCTTGCTCCATGTTTTGGTTGGAAAGATTAGGGATGCTTACTTCATGTACTTGCTTAGGATTGGGCTGAGGTTGGGCCGGAAAGGTCCCTTCCCTAGCATTCAAGCGTCCCTTAATCTCATCAACCGAGACTTTCAGCTCTTGGAACAATTGCTGATTTGATTCATTTATTTGCGCTTGCCCTTGCATAAACGCTCTCAAAGTATCCTCCAATGAGACTTGAGGTGGGGCCATATTTTGCATGGGTGGCCCTCTTTGGGAGTTGGTAGGATTGCCCGTTGGGGCATTCTTCCAACTGAAATTCGGGTGGTTCTTCCAACTCTCATTGTATGTATTACCTACCGGTCCATTGAAGGGCCGTTGATAACCATATGTGGCATTGGCTGTCTCTTGCAACACTTCCTTAAATGCAGGAATTGTGGGACAATCTTGCGTAGCGTGTAAGTCGGTGAGACAAATCCCACATGTGGTTTCAACAGCTTCCTTGGACTTGGAAACTCCATTTTTGCTAAGTTCCATGGCCTCAACCTTCCTTGTGAGGTTGGCTATCCTTGCATTTACGTCGTCTTCCTCTTTAAGGACATATATCCCTCCTTTCTCTTGAGTAGGCTTGGGGTTCTTGGGTTTATCCGAGGTGTCCCAAGATTGGGCATTTTCAGCCAACATGTCCAAGTAACTCCAAGCATCATCTGGATTTTTACTCATAAACTCGCCATTGCACATCATTTCCACAAATTGGCGCATATTAGGACTTAATCCATCATTGAAAAAATTTATAATTCGCCAACTCTCATAGCCATGATGTGGGCAAGCAAGCAGGAGTTCCTTAAATCTTTCCCAACATTGAAAGAATGATTCACCCTCTTTTGCTGAGAAATTCATTATGGCCCTTCGAAGAGTGTTTGTCTTATGAGCTGGGAAGAACTTTTTCAAGAATTCCCGGTTCATCTCAACCCATGACCCAATCGAATATGGTCTAAGAGAGTGAAGCCAATCTTTGGCTCTTTCTTTCAAGGTGAAGGGAAAAAGTTTAAGTCTGATTGTATCCCCAGAAACATTGGGATAATGCAAGGTGGCCAACACTTCTTCGAATTCTTGCAAGTGTAAGTATGGGCGGTCAGAGTCTAGCCTATGGAATTTAGGTAAAAGTTGGATTACTCCCGGTTTTATGTCAAGGGTCCCACCGTTAGCTGGTAGAACTATGCAAGAAGGTGTAATTGTACGAGCAGGTTGTAGGTAATCCCGTAGTGATCTCATTGGAGGAACATTATGTACCTCATTCTCTCCTACTCCTTCCTGATTTGCGTTTGTGGTTGGAGTAGGGGGTGGAGGATTCCTTAAGGGTGTTTGCTCCATACTCCCCAAACTTTCACAATGCTCTTGATAATTCCGGACTCGTCTATGGACTGACAATGGTCCAACTAAACCACCTTCAGATTGGAGACGATTTGAATGGTTACGTTCCCAACGGGACATAAACCACTCAATCAGAAATCAAAACTAATCCTAACTTAGAAAACTGCAATCTGAAAATTCTAAAAACTAAGTTAGAAAGGTATCACCTGATGCGCTTGAACTGAAAGAAGAATTCCTACAAAACAGAAAACTTTGTTAGTTCTAAGAAAAATCAGAAAAACCTATCTACTTCTACAGCCACTGAAACTATTTGAAAACTATTATCTAATTTCCCCGGCAGCGGCGCCAAAAACTTGTTCGCTCGCCTCAAGTGTAAGGCTGCGATGTAGTAATAAATCTCGGTAAGACCGAGGTCGATCCACAGGGAAAAAGTAACAGCTTCCTAATTACTCCAGCAACTCAGTTTAATAGAACAAATTCAATTTCAATGGGATATTTAATTAAAACGGTAACTTAATGAAAAATCAGAGATATAATGTACTAAGGCTTCCAAGGATCCACTTGTAGCAATCCTATGTCAATTCAGTCAATCCAAGTAGAGAACACAACTAGAGTTGAAGTCCTATCTCTCATCTAGTTGGAAAGTAAAGCATTCACACACATTCATCCAATTCAAGTTGAACTTCCAAGTTCAAGTCCATTCAATCAATGTAAAATTCAAATTCATAGCCTGCGGAGTAACAGCCATGCCTATGGACTATGGCCTGCTCAAGGATTACTATAATTCGAATCTAAACAAGCAACCTGTGATAATCTCAGAGAATTAAAAGGAATTCATGTCCGGAGCACATGAACTCAGATAAGACATCTCAAACTACCATCTTTTGGACTGAACATAAGAAAATTCTAACCTTGAATTAAAAAAATACTTGAATCAAACTGAAATTAACATAGAACTGGCTACAAGCTTCACCTCTTAGCCTTAGCTGAGAGGTTTTAGCCGAGCATAGTCATGCTACAACTAAAAACTCAAAAATAAAGCATAAAACTAGAAAAACCCGAAAATAGATGTTGCAGACGCTCCACAGTTGCCTTCAGCCTCCAAACTCACGTTCCTTCTCTTCTCTGATGCCTTAGGGAGAGCCCCTAGGTGGCCTTTTATAGCAACAAGCCCCCCTTGCGTCGGATTCTGCGAAAGCCTTCGCATTGCGCAGCAATTTTCGGAGTCCCAATTTCGAAAGCCTTCGCATTGCGCAGCAACTTCTTACGCAGGGCCGACCGGTCGTGACCGGTCGGCCTGGCTTTTCAAATACTCCAGAGAGCTCAGCCGACCGGTCATGACCGGTCGGCGTGGATTGTCCATTGTTCCAGTGTGCATGCCCGACCGGTCATGACCGGTCGGGCTGTTTATCCTTCATTCAGTGCCTATGGCCGACCGGTCATGACCGGTCGGCCCCAATGCAATGTGTCCAGTCTTCCTGGCTGACCGGTCAAGACCGGTCGGCCTCCTTCCATTTACATCTTTTATGTGGCTGACCGGTCGGACGACCGGTCAGCCTTGGTTTTTCTTCCACTTTTTCTTCTTTTCTTCATTCTCTTTTCTCCCTTTTTCTTCTTCTTTCTTTGATCCATCCTAGGACTTCATGCAATGTCTTCAAATACATTCTTTTGGCTCCAATTTGATGAAATCCACTCTCATCCCTACAATCACAGAAACACGTGTTAGGTGGGCCTTTAAACCATGAAAATCATGCAAACTATGTAGTGTAATGGGCAATGCAATGTATAAATTGGAGGTTCAACAATAAGCAAAACATGAGAGCAAAAATAAAGGGAGTGAGGAATGAGAGTACCTGAGAGAAGAAAAACTGGAATTCTACCTCCTTCAAACAAACCTATGAAAAATCAAACCAAAAGCAACAAAATCCTAATCCTAACTACTTTATACCTCCATTAGACTAGGAGATCAAATACCCTGATACACAGGATCAGTAAGAGGTATGGACATACCTTCTGAAGGAAAATTCTCAAAGAACGGCTTTAATCGCTGACCATTCACTTTAAAGATATTACCGTTCCTTGGATTCAACAACTCAACAGTCTCATATGGATAAACAGTTTTCACAATGAAAGGATCGGTCCATCAAGACTTCAATTTCCCTTGAAATAAATGTATTCGAGAATTATACATAAGGACCTTTTGATTAATTGTGAAGGTCTTATGAAGGATGTGTTGATCATGGAACACCTTCGTCTTATCCTTGTAAATTCTCATATTTTCATATGCCTCGTTCTGGAGTTTTACAAGTTCATTCAATTGAAGTTTGCGCAACGAGCTTGCTTTATCAGAATTGGAATCCATCTTCTTTATTGCCTAATAAGCCCAATGTTCCAACTCCACAGGCAAGTGACAAGCTTTCTCATAGACAAGTCTATAAGGAGACATTCCAATGGGGGTCTTGAAAGCCGTATGGTAAGCCCAGAGCACATCGGTAAGTCGAAGCGACCAATCTTTGCGATCGGGGTTCACTATTTTCTCCAAAATATGTTTAATCTCCCTGTTGGATATCTCAGCTTGTTCACTTGTTTGTGGGTGATTGGGGGTTCTCACTTTGTGATTCATGCCATATTTCTTCATTAAAGCTTCACATGGGCGGTTACAAAAGTGAGACCCTCCATCGCTTATAATAACTCGAGGCATTCCAAAATAGGAAAGAATGTTTTCTTTTAAAATACGAATGACTGTTTTATGGTCATTATTCCAGCATGGAATTGCTTTGACCCATTTTGAAACATAATCAATGAAAAGCAAAATATACAAGTTTTCAAAAGAAGATGGGAATGCACCCATGAAATCGATGCCCCAACAATAAAAAACTTCGATTGGTAAGATGTGATTGAGTGGCATCATATTTCTATGAGTTAATCCTCCTAATTTCTGACAAGGCTCGCACATTTTGCAAAACTCATGAGTATCCTTGAACATGGTGGGCCAATAAAACCCACATTGTAGAATTTTGGTTGTGGTCTTCTTAGCCAAAACGTGGCCGCCACACGCCTGAGAATGACAAAGGAAGATGATAATATGTTGCTCATCATCCGGCACACATCTCCTTATAATTTGATCGGGACAATACTTGAATAAGTACGAGTCGTCCCACAAGAATTTTCTCACCTCGTTGAAAAACTTACCCTTATCTTGCTTGTTTCAGTGTGTTGGAATTGTACCTGTAGCAAGATAGTTAGCAATGTCCGCATACAATGGTAATTGAGAGATTTTAAAAAGTTGTTCATTAGGGAACATGTCATTGATCGTGGTTGTCTTAGGGGAATCAGTGAGAACAAGTCTAGAGAGATGGTCAGCCACTACGTTTTCTACTCCTTTCTTATCACGTATTTCTATGTCAAATTCTTGGAGTAGGAGGATCCATCTTAACAAGTGTGGCTTAGCATCCTTCTTAGAGACAAGGTACTTAAACGCGGCATGGTCGATGAATATGATGATCTTGGATCCAATTAAGTAGGACCTAAACTTGTCTAAAGCAAAAACTATGGCTAAAAGTTCTTTTTCTGTGGTAGTGTAGTTTGCTTGGGCTGAGTTTAAGGTTCTAATTGCATAGTAGATGATGCATGGCTTTTTCTCTTTTCTCTGGCCTAACACAGCCCCAATAGCATAGTCGCTCGCATAACACATCATTTCAAAAGGAATGCTCCAATCAGGTGGTTGCATTATGGGAGCACATGTCAACATAACTTTAAGCTTGTGAAAGGCATTTTGACAATCTTCATTCCACTCGAATGAGTTTTCCTTTTGATGTAAGTTATATAAAGGACAAGAGAGTGAACTAAAGTCCTTTATAAACCGTCTATAGAATCCGGCATGTCCCAAAAAGGACCGTATATCTCGTACGCCCTTGGGTGGTGGAAGGTTAGAGATAAGATCGATTTTTACGTTGTCCACCTCAATTCCATTTTGTGAGATGATGTGACCGAGGACTATTCCCTTTTGAACCATGAAGTGACATTTCTCCCAATTCAACACGAGGTTCTTTTCTTCATATCTTTTCAAACAGTTTTTAAGTGCATAAGGCACTCATCAAAGTTACAACCAAATACTGAGAAATCATCCATGAAGACTTCGAGAATCGTCCCCACCATATCAGAAAAAATACTCAACATACAACGCTGAAAAGTGGCAGGGGCATTGCATAGTCCAAACGGCATCCTTCAATTGGCAAAAGTGCTGAATGGACATGTGAATGTTATCTTCTCTTGGTCCTCTCGGGCGATCTCTATTTGGTTATACCCTGAATACCCATCAAGGAAGCAAAAATGGGAATGACCCGCCAACCTTTCTAAAATTTGATCAACAAATGGTAAAGGGAAGTGGTCTTTCCTTGTGACTATGTTTAGCTTCCTGTAGTCAATGCACATTCTCCAAACGATAGTGACTCTGGTTGGTACGAGTTCATTATTGGCATTGGCTACAATGGTTATTCTGGATTTCTTAGGCACCACTTGAGTTGGACTCACCCATTGACTATCAGATATTGAGTAGATGATATCGACATCTAATAGTTTCACCACTTCGGCCTTAACCACCTCCTTCATGTTTGGATTGAGTCGTCTTTGTGGTTGCCTAGATGTTTAAGCATTTTTCTTAAGGTGTATGTGATGAGTACAAATCAGTGGGTCCATGCCTTTGAGATCTGTAATTGATCATCCAATGGCGCTCTTATGCTCTATTAAAGTAGCTATTAGCCTACTCTCTTGTTCCTCATCCAAGTGGCAAGAAATCACCACTGGATATGTCTTATTTCGACCTAAATAAACATATTTCAAATCAGTGGGTAATGGTTTTAGGTCGAGCTTTGGTGCCTTGATATTAGATGGAAGGGGCTTGTTCTCGCTTAAGGGCAAAGGCTCAAATGATGTTTTCCATCTTTTATTATCAAGTACCGGCATAACATCCAAAATGGCATCCATCTCTCGTATCGTGTCATCATCAATCTCATGATAGTGGGCCAAACATGCTTCCAAAGGATCGGAATAGAATGCTAAGGGGGATGTATTCTCCACGAATGATTCAATTAGATTTATTTCGTGGACTTCGTCATCAACTTCCCGTGGTTATTTGCATAAATAAAATATATTCAGCTCGAGTGTCATATTTTCAAAAGACATTTGTACAAGCCTATTTCTACAATTGATAATCGCATTTGAAGTAGTTAGAAAAGGGCGGCCAAGTATGACAGGAATTTGAGCACTGGTAGCTATCACGGGATGTGTATCCAAGACAATAAAGTCCATTAGGTAGTAGAATTTATCAACATCGGCTAAGACATCCTCAATCACTCCTCTCGGTATACGAATAAATCTATTAGCAAGTTGGAGTGTGGTTTTAGTGGGTTTCAATTCACCTAACCCAAGTTGTTTATAGACCGAGTATGGGATGAGGTTAACACTTGCCCTTAAATCGAGTAAGGCTTATTTAATCCGATAGTCACCTATGATGCATGAGATGGTTGGACTACCTGGATCCTTGTATTTTTAGGGCACCTTTTGTTTAATAATAGCGCTCAAATTCTCAGTCAAAAGTACTTTGTTGTGAACATTGTGTTTCCTTTTAACTGTACACAATTCCTTCAGAAATTTGGCATAGGATGATATTTGTTTTATAGCATCTAATAACGAAATGTTGATCTTCACTTGCTTAAAAACCTCTAAGATTTTCAGGTTTTTGTCTAAAGGTTTAGGTGAAATTAACCTTTGGGGAAACGGGGCAACCAGCTTGTATTGCCTTTCCGGTTCTTTCTCATGTGGAGTGTTGTTCGGGCTATCATCCTTTTTGGAAATTTTTGGATCATTAGGCTTTGGGGCCTTCACTAGATTAGATTTATCGATTATTTTTTCACTCCTCAAGGTGGTGATGGCTTGAACATGCTTCGTATGTTAGGAGGACGAGATTGGGTCTTATATCTCAAATTAGGTTCTTGGGTTAGGGAGAGGTTGGGCAGGAAGTGTACCTTTCTCCCTAACACTGAGATGAGATTCAACTCTAGCCATTGAGGATTTCAAGTCATTAATGGCTTGAGATGAATTTTGATTGAATTTTAGTTGCTCTTGCATGAACCCATCAATTTTCAGTGAATTAGTCTTGTTATATTTAGCTTGAACTGACATGAATGCACCCAACATCTCCTCTAGCGTAGCTTTTGGTGTGATTACTAGGGATGGACCTAGTAAAGGTTGAGCTTGGGGGTGTTGTTTGCATTCGCAGTTGGTCCATTCCTCCAACTGAAGTTGGGATGGTTCTTCCAACTAGAGTTATACGTGTTTGAGTTTGGAGCACTAAATGGTCATTGATAACTGTTTATGGCATTTGATTGTTCTTGTAAGATTTCCTGAAATGCAGAAATTGTGGGACAATCTTGTGTTGCTTGTTGATTCCCGGCACAAATTCCACAAACAATTTCAACGTCCTTTGAATTAATCGTCTCGCCTTTCTTCAATTTCATGGCCTCGACTTTTCTTATGAGGCTAGCCACACGTGCACTTATGTGATCTTCTTCTAAGAGAACATAAATTCCTTCTTTTTCCTTTTGTTGGCTTGTCTTGGGATTTGTTGGTTTAGATGTATCCCAAGACTGTGCATTCTCGGCCAAGACATCAAAGTAGTCCCATGCCTCCTCGGCCTCCTTATTCATGAATTCTCCATTGCACATCATCTCTACGAATTGGCGCATGGGTGAAGTCAGTCCTTCATAGAAAAAGCTTATTACCCGCCAAATTTTGTAACCATGATGTGGGCATGCATTTAATGAGTCCTTGAACCTCTCCCAACATTGGAAGAAGGTCTCACCCTCTTTCTGAGCAAAGTTCATGATAAGGCGCCTCAACCTGATCTTTTTGTGAGTAGGGAAGAACTTTTTAATGAACTCCCTAGTCATCTCAGTCCATATGTCAATTGATCTTGGCCTTAATGCATGAAGTCAAGCCTTAGCTTTCTCTTTAAGGGAAAAAGGAAATAATTTAAGTCTCACTACATCATCAGTTATATTTGCAAAGTGCATTATGGCTATCACCTCATCAAATTCCTTAAGATATTGATAGGCACTTTCATTGTCTAGTCCATGGAATTTGGGAAGGAGTTGGATTACTCCCGATTTAAGATCTATGTCCCCTGCATTATGTGGAAAAATTATGCATGAGGGAGTGCTAGCTCTTGCAGGTTACAAGTAATCACATAGTGTTCTAGGTCGGAGGACATTCTCAATCTCATTCTCTCCCATTTCGGTTTGGCCCAGATTTTGATTGTCCATAGGGTTGGGTTGATTTCCAGCCATACTTTCAGACAAAATTGGAGAATCTAAACATTTCTTAGCACGTGGCTCCCTATAAATCCCTTCAACAATTACCCCTTCACTAATGAGTTCGTTATTAAAATACTGAACTCAATGTGGCATGCAAATCTCAGAAAAAAAAGGGTTAGAAAAACCTAATTTGAAGTGACTACTCGACTCTTAAAATTCCTGTAAAAACAAAAAAAGTAAACAAACTAAGTTAGTAAAGGATTCCTAAAAATCTCAAATAGAAACTGTCTTCAGAAATTTTGTGAAAAAACCATTAAATTCCTCGACAACGGTGCCAAAAACTTGTTCGCTTCCCCAAGTGTAGGGTTGCGATGTAGTAATAATTTCAGTAAGCCGAGGTTGATCCACAGGGACTTGTGTAGGAACTCACGAAACACTTTCAATGGTATCTAATTGAGAACTAACTAACAAGATTTTCGAATTGAATGTAGATAGATATTTTGAACTAAAACTTAATGTAATCAATAATAAAAGCACTAGGGGTTCAAAGATCTACTTGTAGCAATCCTTGATGCTTAATTAGCTGTGGTTTCCCAAATACACAACTATAATTGAAATCAAATCCTATCTAGTCGGATAATAGAGTGGTGAATTCATCAAAACAGTCTAATTCAGGTGTTATTCATAAACATGATTCCCTCAATTTAAGTTAGGACTTGAGCACACTCAATTGCATAGGTCAATCCTAGTTCCAATAGGTTAAGATCACAACTATAATAATAATCAAACCCTGTCACAAGGCTTAACTATATCATGATTTGAACTTCATTCAAATCACATGCATAAGAAACACCTAAATTGGACTTAAGAACAAAAGGTAGAACTTTGGTTTGAAGTTCCCTCATGAGGATCCAAGTCTAGAGCGTAATAAATTCGATTCCTTCGGAGCATACAGGTTTAGAGCCATGTAAAATGATTATGAACTATAACAATCCTTCCAAACATCCATGAGCCATCATAAGATTAAGAAAAACTACTTAGAACTTTTTTCAAACTTCTAAAAAAACCATTATTCTTCAATAAATCCAACTTGAAACCAATAAAATGAACTAAAACATCTTAAATTCACTACAAGCTTCACCTCTTAGCCTTAGCTAAGAGGTTTAGCCATTCGTGATCCAAGGAAACATGAAAATTAGAAGAACAAACTAGGAAGAGTTGTAGAACTCCGATTCCACCTTTCTCTAACTCCCACCTTCGTAGATCTCTTCTATGATACCTTAGGAACAAGATAGAGGAGTCCTTTTATAGGTTGGGGGCCCTAGTTACAAAGAAACTTCGAGAAAATCCACAAAACTGCACTTTGCGCAACAAATTTCGGAGCTTGTAGAAGAAGCTCTATTACGCAGACAACCGGTCGAACGACCGGTCTGAGGTCATGGACGATCAGTCGCAAAAGGCCAAAAATCATCTAGTGAGTTTTCGAAAAAATTCTTCCTGGCTTTTGAATTAATTGACTAGTTTGACGACCGGTTTGTATAGTGGATGACTGGTTGCACGATCGGTCTTGATTGTTCTAGCAAGGTTGGTAGCAAGGGTCCTCCTGTTGAGTGTTCAGACCGGTCGGACGATCGGTCCTGGGCTATGAACGATCGGTCGAACGACTGGTCTTCAGTGCAAATTTCTGTACTTCTTTCTTCTCTCATTTGCTTTCTTTCTTCCACCCTTTAGCGCTTGGTCTTTTTATCTTCAATGCTTGAAAACAGCGTCTCTAAGCCTTCAATTGATGAATTCTCTCTCTCATTCCTATAACCACAAAACCATGCATTAGTTGAGTCTTTAATCATATATTTCAAGCATAGTTAGTGATGAAATGGGGTTAGAATATACACATTTAAGAGCTTAACAAGACTCACTTCTCTTTCAGTTGAAAAGAAGCTCGTCAGAAAAGCTTCCTGCATTTGCTCCCAAGTGCGTATAGTTCCTGGAGCTAAGGCTGCATACCATTTGAATGCTTTTTCGGTCAGAGTTGCACCGAATAATTATAAGCAATATTGTGGCACGGCAGCATAACTTCTCAATGTAGTGATGAAATACATCATATGTTCTTCTGGTGAACCTTCCCCATTAAACTTCTGAACCTCTAGGCATTTAAAGCCTACTGGGAAAGGATATCATTGACTTCTCTTGGATAAGGTGTTTTATACTAAAAGCATTTTTTATGTATTCTTTCTCCTTCTGATCGGACAGTTTCAGCAATAATCTGTCGTATTTCCTCTGTTGCCATTCTAGTGCTTGTCATTGGGATAGATCAATGTGACATGGCCTGAGGCGGTTGTGACCCTTCAGCTGGATGTTCCACATTTTCTGTGGGGGCAACATTTTGAGGAGCAACGTTCTGGGATACCATGCGGGCTATCATAGATAAAGCCTCTTGCATATTCCTGCACTCCTCCATTAAGATTTTTTGTGTTCGTGCTATCTCTTCAAAACACATTTCCATTAATTTTTCGGCTTGACTTGTTTCAGCTACAAGGATGGAAGCTCTCTTTCTAGATGTTACTAACCCTGAGTATGTAAACGAGGCGGTAGTTGAAGGGGTGAGTGATACTGAACTTCTTCTCAACTCATGACTATTACATCACAAGGAGTTGATAGACCCAGCATGTTCGGTTTGCTTCGATGTTGCTTCGGCCGAACTTCCTTTTGAGTTTTCTGTCAGAGAAAGCTGATATGGCATAAGGGTTTGATTTATCTGCCTTCGCATGGTAGAGGGTACAGGGAGTGTAGGAAAATCTTTTTCAACAAAGTATATTTCTTCTTCCCCTGGATATAAGGATGGAGGGGCCATAATGGGGATTTGTTTGGCCATGCTTCATGTAATAGGTCTTTGGTAGGTTCTAAGAGTAAAGCCCCTTAATTGTGGTTTGTTCGCTTCCCCAAGTGTAGGGTTGCGATGTAGTAATAAACTCGGTAAGACCGAGGTCGATCCACACGGACTTATATAGGAATTCACAAACACTTCCAATAACTTCTATTGAAAAGCTGCAACCAGATTTGAGAAGATTGATATAAATAGCAATGCTGAACTTAAACTGAAGTAATCAATTAATAAAAGGCACTAGGGGTTCAAGGATCCACTTGTAGCAATCCTTGATGCTCAATTCGCTATGGTTTCTTACTTTCTGAACTAGAATCGAAATTAAGATCTATCTAGTCGGATGATAGAGCAGTTAAACCAAACAACCTATCATATGTATGAACAATGTATATGATTCACTCAATGCAAGCTAGGATGAGCATGCTCAATTGCATAGGTCAGTCCCAATTCTAATAGATTAAGCCCACAATCATAATCATCATTAAGTCCTGTCACAAGACAAAGCTAGATTATGATTTGAACTTGACTCAAATCACATACACAGTCCCATACATACTACAGAAATCCAGAAAAGTAGAACTTTGGTAGGAAGTTCCCGCATGAAGATCATAGTACTGGAGCGTACTCCAATTCCTTGGATCATACAGGTCTAGACTAGCACACAAAAATTAAGAACTCAAGCAATTCTTCCAAACATCCATGAGTCATCATAAGACTAAGAAAAACTACTTAGAACTTGAATTAAACTTCAAACCATTGTTCTTAAACATGAAATCCAATCTTAAAACTAACTTAAACGAATTGAAACATCTTAGATTCACTACAAGCTTCACCTCTTAGCCCTAGCTAAGAGGTTTAGCCGTTCATGATCCAAGGAAACATGAAACAACTAAGAAAAACATAAAAACGAGAAAGCAAACTAGAAGGAGTTGTGGAACTCCGAAATCCACTTCCGCCACCTCCCACCTTACTCAAACCCTTCTAAGATACCCTAGGAACGATCCCTAGGTGTCTTTTTATAGTGGGGAGGCTCCACAACATCAGAATCATCTAGAATTTGCGTAAGGATACGCACTGCGCAGAGAAAATCGGAGCCCAAAATAGAAATTTCCTGTTTTTACACGTAGCCGACTGGTCGTGACCGGTCGGACTGGCTTGGCCGACCGGTCACAACCAGTCGAACTGGCAATCACATCAGTCCAGCGTGCATAGGGCCTGTTGGCTGACCGGTCATGACCGGTCGGACCATCCTCAGTAACAGTCCAGCGAGCTCAGCAGGGTCACCGACCCGTTGGCCGACCGGTCGGACCAACTGGTCCTTCTGCCCAGTGAGTTCAACAGGGGCTGGCAGGTCGGCCGATCGGCCTCGACCGGTCGGCCCATGTCCCTTTTCTTCTTTTTCTTCTTCTGTTTCTTCTCTTTCCTCCTTCTTTCTTCTCCCTTCTTTGGTCCACCTTGGGCCTTCATTCAACAGGGTCCTAATGTATTCTTTTTTACCTCCAATTTGGTGAAGTCACTCTCATCCCTACAATCACAAAACATGCATTAAGTTAGTCTTTAAATCATGAAAACCCTGCATAATGAGTGATGAATTGGGGTTAGAATATGCACAATTAAGAGCTCAACTACCCCCCAACCAGCATTTTGCTAGTCCTGAGCAAAACATGCGTGAAACCAATTCCATTCTCTGAAACCCAACTCTCCTTCAGAAACCCTTCTTCTATACATTCCAAGACACAGAAGTGTAAGATTCGAAAAAATTAGGTGGTAGTGGTTGAAACCGTAAACTCTCAAAACCTAATAACTGTCCATATGAAATTCCCGCTGATTGTTTGATAAATAGATGAACTCGAACAAATTCAACCTAGTGTGCATAGTGAAAATTCATCTCATGAGTTTCTGGGACTATCTTCTTCATAAATCAACTAAACTATGGATCTCAAGGTATACAGAGCACAACAAGCCAATGACAGGAATTTGCCTTAATGTCCTTCTGACGGCTTTCACACTACGTCCCATTTTCGGCTTTGGTTACAGGTAGACCATCCCCCGGTTGGTAATAGGTAGCCCTAATTGAAAATTTCCACCATTTTTTTCCATCATTCCCAATTTCATCCTTCCTTTTCCTTTTTCTTTTAAATTAGATATGATTTTTAGAAATCCATATCTTTCGTTATTTTCCCATGAACAAGGTTGAACAAAGTACCCCGGCTTGGTTTCTCAACACTTTAAATCAAAGTCTAGCTAATCCATAAATCGCATAATCTTTTCAACTCATGAAAATCGTGTAATGTGAACTAGGTGTAAAAGTGTTCAAATTTTCTATCAATCACATAACTAGAGGAATTCACATATAAAACCATTATGCTATGAGAAGTTGAAGACTTACAACCTCATACACTTCATATCTCCTCCTTTTATGCTCATATCATCTTGAATGCATAGAAACAAAGTTTTCCAAAAGAGTTTTGAATTTTAGGAAAATCGAAAAATTTCTACATAATTGCTTGCAATGTTACAAAACGCTGGAGCCATCCAAGTGATCTTACACCCCCCAACCAAATCTTACATTGTCCTCAATGTAAAAGATGTACAATGAGCAAAACACGAGAGCAATTTGAAAATAAAAGGGAGGGAGGAATGATAGTACCTGAGAGAGTGAAAAGTGGAATTCTTCCTCCTTCTAACAAACCTATGAAAAAGTAAACAAAAGCAACAAAATCCTAAACCTAACTACTCTATACCTCCATCAGACTAGGAGATCAATTATCCTGATACACAGGATCAGTCAGAGGTATGGACATACCTTCTGAAGGAAACTTCTCAAAGAACGGCTTTAGTCGCTGACCATTCACCTTAAAGATGTTGCCGTTCCTTGGATTTAACAACTCGGCGGTCCCATATGGGTAGACAGTTTGCACAATGTAGGGACCGGTCCATCGAGATCTCAATTTTCCTAGAAATAAATGTAGGCGAGGATTATACAGAAGGACTTTTTGATTGATCGTGAATGTCTTACGAAGAATGTTCTTATCATGGAATATCTTCGTCTTGTCCTTGTAAATTCTCGCATTCTCATATGCTTCGTTTCGGAGTTCCGCAAGTTCATTCAATTGTAGTTTGCGCAACGAGCTTGCCTTGTCAGAATCAAAATTCATCTTCTTTATAGCCCAATATGCCCTATGTTCCAACTCCACAGGCAAGTGACAAGCCTTCCCATAAACAAGTCTATAGGGAGACATTCTAATAGGGGTCTTAAAAGTGGTATGGTAAGCCCAAAGCGCATCAGTGAGTCGAAGCGACCAATCCTTGCGATCGGGGTTCACCATTTTCTCCAAAATGTGTTTCATCTCCCTATTGGATATCTCAGCTTGTCCCCTAGTTTGTGGGTGATAGGGAGTGCTCACTTTGTGTGTTACGCCATATTTCTTCATTAATGTTTCAAATGGGCGATTACAAAAGTGAGACCCTCCAGCACTTATGATGACTTAATGTGTTCCAAACCGGGAAAGAATATTCTCTGTTAAGAAACGAATGACTGTTTTATGGTCATTATTCCAGCATGGGATCGCCTCGACCCATTTGGACACATAATCAACGGCAAGCAAAATATATACGTTTCCAAAAGAAGATGGGAATGGACCCATGAAATTGATGCCCCAACAATAAAAAATTTCAATTATTAAGATGGGATTGAGTGGCATCATATTTCTACGGGAGAGTCCTCCCAATTTCTGACAAGGCTCACAGTTTTGCAAAACTCATGTGTGTCTTTGAACATAGTGGGCCAATAAAACCCAGATTGCAGAATTTTGGCTGTGGTCTTCTTAGCCGAAAAGTGGCCACCACATGCCTGTGAATGACAAAAGGAGATGATACTTTGTTGTTCATCATCCGGCACACATCTCCTTATGATTTGATCGGGACAATACTTGAATAAGTATGGGTCATCCAATAGGAATTTTCACACCTCAATGAAGAATTTATCCTTATCTTGTTTTTTCCAATGTGTAGGAATAGTACTTGTAGCAAAATAGTTAGCAATGTTCGCATACCATAACAATTGGGAGACTTTAAAAAGTTGTTCATCAGGGAACATGTCATTGATCGCGGTCGTTTAAGGGGAATCGGTGAGAACAAGTCGAGAGAGATGGTCAGCCACTATATTTTCTACTCCTTTCTTATCACGTATCTCTATGTCAAATTCCTGGAGTAGAAGGATCTATCTTAACAACCGTGGTTTAGCATCCTTCTTAGAGAGAAGGTACTTAAGCGAAGCATGGTCAGTGAATATGATGATCTTGGATCCAATCAAGTAGGACCTAAACTTGTCCAAGGCAAAAACTACGACTGAAAGCTCTTTTTCTGTAGTAGTATAGTTTGTTTGGGCTGAGTTTAAGGTTCTACTTGCATAGTAGATAACACATGGCTTCTTCTCTTTTCTTTGGCCTAGCACGACCCCAATAGCATAGTCGCTTGCATCGCACATAATCTCAAAAGGAAGGCTCCAATCAGGTGGTTACATTATGGGAGCACATGTCAACATACCTTTAAGTGTAGTAAAAGCTTTTTGACAGTCTTCATTCCACTTAAAGGAATTCTCCTTTTGAAATAGGTAACATAAAGGACGAGAGAGTGAACTGAAGTCCTTTATGAACCTTCTATAAAATACTGCGTGTCCCAAAAAGGACCACACATCTCGTATGCTCTTGGGTGGTGGAAGGTTAGAGATAAGATCTATTTTCACTTTGTCCACCTTGATTCCATTTTGTGAGACGATGTGACCAAGTACAATTCTTTTTTGAATCATAAAGTGACACTTCTCCCAATTCAACACAAGGTTCTTCTCTTCACATCTTTTCAGCACAGATTTCAAGTGCTCAAGGCACTCATCAAAGCTACAACCAAATACTGAGAAATCATCCATGAAGACTTCGAGAATTGTACCCACCATATCAGAAAAGATACTCATCATACAACGCTGAAAGGTGGCAGGGGCATTACATAGTCCAAACGGCATCCGTCGATAGGCGAAAGTGCCAAATGGACATGTGATTGTAGTCTTTTGTTGGTCTTCACGGGCTATCTCTATTTGGTTGTACCCTGAATAGCCGTCAAGGAAGCAAAAATGGGAATGACCCGCCAACCTTTCTAAAATTTGATCAACAAACGGTAGGGGAGGTGGTCTTTCCTCGTGACAGTGTTTAGCTTCCTGTAGTCAATGCACATTCTCCAACCGGTAGTGACTCTGGTTGGTACGAGTTCATTATTGGCATTGGCTACGATGGTTATTTCGGATTTCTTAGGCACCACTTGAGTTGGACTCACCCATTGACTATCGGATATTGGGTAAATGATACCCACATCCAATAGTTTTACCACTTCGGCCTTAACCATATCCTTCATGTTTGGATTGAGTCGTCTTTGTGGTTGCCTAGATGTCTTCGCATTCTCCTCAAGGTGTATGCGATGAGTACAAATCTGTGGGTCTATGCCTTTGAGATCTGCAATCGACCACCCAATGGCACTCTTGTGCTCTAATAGAATGGCCATTAGCCTACTCTCTTGTTCCTCATCCAAGTGGGAAGAAATCACCACCGGATATGTCTCATCTCGACCTAAATAGACATATTTCAGCTCACTTGGTAATGGTTTTAGGTCGAGTGTTGGTGCCTTGATATTAGATGGGAGGGCTTTGTTTTCGTTTACGGGTAAAGGCTAAAATAGGGCCCTCCATCTTTTGTTATCAAGTACCGGCATCACATCTAACATGGCATCCATCTCTCATATTGTGCTATCATTCATCTCATGAGAGTGGGCCACACATGCCTCCAAAGGGTCGGAATATAATGTTGAGGGGAAAGTTTCCTCCTCGAATGATTCAATCAAGTTTATCTCGTGGATCTCCTCATCAACTTCCCGTGGTTGTTTGCATAGATCAAATATATTTAGCTCAAGTGTCATGTTTCCAAAGGACATTTGTACAAGCCCGTTTCTACAATTAATAATTGCATTTGAAGTAGCTAGAAAAGGACGTCCAAGTATGACGGGAATTTGAGCACCGGTACCAATCACAAGATGTGTATCCAAGACAATAAAATCTACTGGGTAGTAGAATTTATCAACTTGGACTAAAACATCCTCAATCACTCCTCTCGGTATACGAATGGATCTATCAGCAAGTTGGAGTGTGGTTTTGGTGGGTTTCAATTCACCTAACCCAAGTTGTTCGTAAATCGAGTATGGAATGAGGTTCACACTTGCCCCCCAAGTTGAGTAAGGCTTGTTTAATCTGGTAGTCTCCTATGATGCATGAAATGGTTGGACTACCCGGATCCTTGTATTTTTGGGGTACCTCTTGTTTGATGATAGCGCTCAAATTCTCAGTCAAAAGTACTTTGTTGTGAACATTGTGTTTCCTTTTGACTGTGCACAATTCCTTTAAAATGTGGCATAGGATGGTATTTGTTTTATGGCATCCAACAACGGGATGTTGATCTTCACCTGCTTGAAAACCTCTAAAATTTTCAGATTGTTGTCTAAAGGTTTAGGTGAAATCAACCGTTGGGGAAATGGAGCAACCGGCTTGTATTGCCTTTCCGATTCTTTCTCTTGTGGAGTGTTGTTTGAGCTATCATCCTCTTTGAAATTTTCCGATCCTTAGGCTTTGGGTCCTTCACCGGATTAGATTTATCAATTATTTTCCCACTTCTCAAAGTGGTGATAGCTTGAACATGCTCCGTATGTTGGGAGGATTAGCCTGTGTCTTGTATCTCAAATTGGGTTCTTGGGTTGGGAAGAGGTTGGGCAGGAAGTATGCCTTTCTCTCTAATGCTGAGGTGAGATTCAACTCTAGCCATTGAGGTTTTCAATTCATTGATGGCTTGAGTTGAATTTTGATTGAATTTCAATTGCTCTTGCATGAACCCATTTATTTTCAGAGAATTAGTCTTGTTATACTCAGCTTGAACCGATACAAATACACCCAACATCTCCTCTAGCGTAACTTTTGAAATAATGACTAGAGATGGACCTAGTCTAGGTTGAGCTTGAGGGATATTGTTTGCATTCGCAGTGGGTCCATTCCTCCAACTGAAGTTGGGATGGTTCTTCCAACTAGCATTAAACGTGTTTGAGTTTGAAGCACCAAATTGCCATTGATAACTGTTTATGGCATTTGATTGTTCTTGTAAGATGTCTTGAACCACTGAGATTGTGGGACAATCTTGTGTTATATGTTGATTTCCAGCACAAATTCCACAAATAGTTTCAACGTCATTAGAGTTGATCGTCTCTTCCTTCTTTAATTCCATGGCCTAGACTTTTCTTACGAGGCTAGCCACCTGTGCACTTATGCTATCCTCTTCTGATAAGACATAAATTCCTCCTTTTTCTCTTTGTTGGCTAGTCTTGGAATTTGCTGGTTTAGATGTATCCCAAGACTGTGCATTCTCAGCTACTTCCTCCAAATAGTCCCATGCTTCATCGGCTTCCTTGTTCATGAACTCCTCATTACACATCTGTTAGAACTTAGAAAAAAGAGTAGGAAGAAAGATCAGAACTACTCGTCAGCAGTCCTTCTTTCTTTTTCTTTCGTGTTTCTTTTATTCTGGGGGAATTCTGAGTATAGAGACATTCATAGACAATCATAAGCAATCACAAAGTGTACACGTGAGAGAGATATCGCAAGGCGAATTTTATTCCAGAGATTCTGAGATCTTTTACATTCCAGGCTGTGATACTGGTCACGAGCCTTTAATTACATCAACAGTTGATCACCCTTGATTGGAAGGTAAAAGACTAATCTGCCGGGGATTATGGTCTTGAGTTCATGGTCGTGTAGACCTTTGTTTTCTTATTATGGACTAAGCCACATTTGTTAGACACGCCGGATGTCTATGTCCCATTTTCTTTCGGACTGTCCGGGTTGAGAGGCTGTCAGGATTCGAGTGGTGCAACTCGGGGCCCGCGCCTGTTACTGTGAACAGGTGACCGCTGGAATACACGATCCTCGAATGTTGGTCGACATGACCCAAGGCCCGCGCCCGTATTTTTATGACGGGTGACCTTAGGAAAGCACTCCGCAACGTTCCTGAACGAGGGTTTTAATCGAGTGGTGCAACTCTGGGCCCGCGCCTATTACTGTGAATAGGTGACCGCTGGAATACACGAACCTCGAAATGTTGGTCGGCATAACCTAAAGCCCGTGCCCGTATTTTTATGACGGGTGACCTTAGGAAAGCAATCCGCAACTACCTCATCAGCTCAACCGACGGACCCGTTGTCGATGGGTAGGGCATCGACTGTCTTTTTCATAGCGGCAGTCCATAGCAAGATGTTTCAAGCTTAGTTAGAACTCTTTGTTTGTGGTTTCTCGTGGTAACCATAACCCCTTAGGTTTAGCCTCGGACCTTTATCCAGGATGAATAGAGCTTTGTACAGTAAAGTAAATGTATTTCTTCTGGAGTCGGGTGACTCGGCTTTGAGAACATTCTTTCTTCTGAGTATTTTCAATGATCTGTTTGGGATCAAGTAGGCTTTATCGAGCCAAGATCTTTTGAGGATCCAAATTCAATGGGCCGGATTGGCTGTTTTCGATGCCTGCAAGTGGCTAAGTATAGGGTCCGATGGACTCCTGTTCATGCCAATTTCTTATGAATAATGGGGATCGGTGCCCCGCGAATGCTTGACTCGGCTGTTGGATAGCCTGAGTACTTCAGCTTTGCCTAGGCGTCTTTGAGATCGCGGTTGATTTCAACTGGCACTAGTCAATTCTCAAGCCAACAGGGCACTTCCCAAGGCTGAAAACGACTAAGTAGTGGACCTGTTTGCAGTCTGATTAAAGAAATTGGTGAATATTATCGATGACCGTCTTTGAACAGGGGTGGATTATGTCCACGAAGATCGTTGTGCGATCGCGTTTCGATTTGCTTAGCAGAAGTCAATTTCTGGGTCAACAGGGCACTTCCTAGGGCTGAAAACGACTAAGTAGTGGACCTGCTTACGTTCTGATTAGAGAAATCGGTGAGTATTATCAATAACCGTCTTTGAACAGGGGTGGATTACGTCCACGAAGATCACGGTGCGATCACATTTCAATTTGCTTAGCAGAAGTCGATTTCCGGGCCAACAAGGCACTTCCCAAGGCACTTCCCAGGGCTGAAAATGACTAAGTAGCGGGCCTGCCGACCACTCGATTAGGGTATTCGAGGGTCCTGAGATCAGATAACCTCGTCATAGTGCATGATTATGGTGTATCATGTCATGTAGAAGAAAAGTTTCCCTCTCGGGCTCTGTCCAATTCCGCCCGATTCTTCTCATTTTCGGCTCTTTCAGAAGGATTTCCGGAGCTGCCAAATTGGCTAAGTGTTGGTTATTTTGGACCAAAACACTGATTTGGGCCATTTATCATTGAATGTTGGAGAATCTGATCCGGTGGATGGATAGATCTCATCGAGACGCATCCAGGAGAGGCGGTTTCATCAAAATCCGATCTCGGACGAAGGTGGACCGTGCGACGGAACGTCCAGCCCTCCCATCAGCGTCCAGGTGCATGAGGGAGTGTGTACAGGCACATGTGGCCATTTTACAAGCGCATGTGGTGTTGCATCATCTGTCAAGCGCATGTGGTCATCATCCGGGCGCATGTGGTATCTCCCGGGCTCATGTGGCCCCGTTTTTCATGAAAAATGGGAGTTCGGGAGGCAATCCCGGCGCATGTGGTGGTGCACATGCGCCTGGACCTAAGGAGTGGGCGCATGTCCCTCCCAGACTTAGCGGATTTTGGAATTTTCTCGCCAGAAAAGCTGGCGCATGTGGGGAAAAAGCCGGCGCATGTGGGAGATATGCCGGCGCATGTGCCCAGCACTTAGAAAATTTCAGGATTTTCTTCCTGAACTTGGGATTCCAGCGAGGAAATCCCTTTCCGGCGAGGGTTTCCGGCGAGGGAATCCACTCTGGCCAAGGCATTCGGCGAGGGGAGAGAAAGTAAGCGCATGTGGTGCTTACATCACTCTGAGGTCGGCGGGGGATGATCTCGTGCTGGTGAATGAAATGACTTCACTATTTATAGGGGATAATCGGGTTCGGGTCCGGTCCGGCGGGTATTTCCCTGTGCATGTGGTAGAAAAGAGTGTCAAGTGCATGTGGCAGAAAGCAGCCAAGCGCATGTGGTGGATCCGGGCGCATGTCCTTTACCGGCGCATTTTCCGGCGCTTTTCAGAAAAGTGTTTAATTCACTTCCTTTCACTGATCGAGTGCAAGCGGATGTGGTTGGAGGTCAAGCGCATGTGGTTGGAGGCCAGGCGCATGTGCTTTGCCGGCGCTTTCCCACTACTTAACCAGATTTTCAGGATTCCAGTACTTAGAAAATTTCAGCATTTCAGCTCCAACGAGGGACCTCCAAAGGACAGCTACCTTTTCTAGACATGCACTCACTGTCACCAAGCCATTTTTAGGCTAGGACCTCTGATTTTGGTACTTCCTTACTAATTTGGAGCCTCCGGGTTGGCTTGTCGTATAGGAACGTTGTTCCGGGGAGCGCGCGCCTGGAAATACGCATCGTAATGACTTCAAACTTGCTATTTAAGGGTTTTAGGGCACTTCAGATCATTTGGCGGTGAAGTGCATGTCCAGTTCCACTCTGAAATGGTAGCTGTAGGCTTACGGACCCTTTTTGGTCAGCTCCAAACGGGGATGAAACGCATTTCGAGGTGCGCAGGTAAAAATATGCACCGAATGACTTTAAAACTTGCTATTTAAGGGTTTTAGGATGTTTCGGATCATTTGGCGGTGAACCGCATGTCCAGTTCTACTCTGAAATGGTAGTTGTAGGCTTACAGACCCTTTTGGTCAGTTTCGGGCAGGGACGAAACGCATTTCGAGGTGCGCAGGTAAAAATATGCACCGGATGACTTCAAAACTTACAGGTTAAGGGTTTTAGGACATTTCGGATCATTTGGCGGTGAAGCGCATGTCCAGTTCCTCTCCAAAATTCTGTTTATGAATTTTGGTCGCTACCAAGCGATCAGGGTCGTGCAGGCATTTTCAGGGCTTTCCTGGCCTCAAAACTTATCCAAATCATTGTCAATAGACCATGGGATGTTGTTTTACAATGGGTACAAATTTGAGCCCCAACAAGTGCCCCCCCGGTGTGCTGCGCTGGATGCTTACGTCATGCTAGTGCAGTGCACCGGTCCCCAGGCTCAAGTATAAATAGTTGACTCATTGAGTCATTCCACAATTTTTTGAGTCAGAAAACTTGATTTCTCCCAAGGTGAGAGAGCTCACCCTCAGGGTACAGGCGCATGTGGTCCCCTTGTGGGCGCATGTGGCCTACTACCCATTTTTTGACGGAGGAATTTCCCTTCAGGCGCATGTTGGATTGCCTCTGAAGATATGGGCGCATGTCCCAGGCGCATGTTGTTCTGGGCATGCGCCCAGGGCACTGCCTGGACTTGTATTTTCTTCAAGAATCAGAGGTGGGCGCATGTGTGGATGCACATGCGCCTGGTGCATTCAATCCAAGCTTGTTCATTTCCTTCTTCTGAGCCGGGCGCATGTCAGATTGGACATGCGCCTGATGCCTTATGGAATGAAGTTGCATTTCCAAATTTTATAAATTGGGCGCATGTGAGAGGCCACATGCGCCTGGGGCTCCACCTTGGGCGCATGTGAGCCCAACACTTAGCCAAAATTTTCGTTTTTAGCCCCTGCTTTGCACTTGGTGAAGAAATGGCATTTCCGGCTCCCTTTCTTAGTCAAATTCAGTACTGTTTGAGGCTAGATCGCTTAAAATTCAAGCACGACTGGAGCTTAGTGCCTTGGGCCTGCAGTTGGTTGCCTACTTTGGCCTGTCATAGCTCATGACTGTCTATTTTAGGCAGGTTCAGAGTATGTCTGCCAGATTGCGCTTATAGTGTTCTGATTGCCTGTAAAGTTGCTGTATGCGAATAGTTGCGTATGTATGATGCTGAAACTGTTTCCTGACTCTGTCCGGTACCTACTTATAAGCACCTGGACTTGTCAAGGCTACTTTTAGACTAAATGTATGGATGTATTGTGGGTTCAATCTATGATTTTGTGTGTGCATCGATCCTATGTATGCGTGCATGTATGATGGCAGTTGCTTTGTTATGAAATGCGTATGATGATCGATATGCTATGCTCTTGATTTTGTTGCTTTCATGCTCTTCATGCTTGTGCTTGTGTTTGTGATATGATTTTGTTAGGCTATTTGCCCGTGTGTCTCGAGTTGTTCTCTAATGTTGTTTTGTTTACGCGTTGCAGTAAATTGCAGTAGCGACAATGGGATCTTCTGGTGAAACCTCTTGGTCGCATGCTTCTGGTCTGACGCTGATGAAGCGCCGTCGAAAAAGAACAGCTGAAGGTCCTTCTAACCCTCCTCCAAGACGTAACTCTCGCTTCTTTCCTAAGGTCGAACCCGAGATAAAGGATTTCACGAAGCGTATTGGGCAGCTTCCTCATGAAGTGCTGGTGCGCATCTTCGTCAACAAGACAGCGCCTGAACCTCCATAGCGGGGAACATAACAAGAGTGGGTCTATTGGTATGCCCAACTTGCTGGTGTGGCGAGTGCCATCGAGGCAGGTCCTCAAGATATACCTGTTCAAAATGTAGAAGAGAATCTGACAGGTCAGAAAGGTAAGAAGAAAGGAGGACGAGGAAAACAACCGATCAAGGTGCTCAGTCAAGCGGAGCGATTGACACAGCTCCTCGACTTGAAATATGAAAGGATGAAGATTGGATGGGAGAGCAACAAGATCACTGCTGAGCGTGGCATCTGCATCACGAACCCCTACAATGGCGAAGTCATCTTGCACCAGAAGTCTCTTATGAGGTGTAAACCTTTTCCGAGCATCGAGCCATCTAATGTTCGTAGACCTAGCCAGTTCTATGGAGTGGAGAGATGGTCTTCAGTTCCTGAGAGATTACTCACCGCCACCCTGGGAAGCAACGGGAAGCAACAAAAGGTTGGTGAGATTAAGGAAATGACTTTCCTCATGCCTACATGTGATCCGCATGCACCTTATCCGACTCATTTCTTTGAGACGGTGCGTCAAAGATTCCTCCCTATGAGCACGTCCGCAATGTGGGAGACTTCGAGCTTCCGTACCCGAGGGCATCTGAACCGTCGTGACAACTACATCCCCTGGGCGAAGGAGATTCTGATCCGGCACGAGGCTGTGCTGAGGGAGGTCGGGCTCTACTATGCCATCAAGGCGACTGCCGGCTTCTTTCCGCGAGATCCGACGATTCTCAGGGGCTTCTTAAATTACTGGAGTTCCGTTACCAACTCTTTCCATCTTCCTCAAGGAGAGATGAGCATAACCCTCTGGGATCTTAAGATGATGGCGGGCCTGCCCATACGCGGTGGGTATTATCACGAATATCCCCTCTGATGAAGAATTGTTTGGCTTCAGGCGCGAAGGTGATCGGAAGGCCTATCATTCCAAGGCGTGTTTGGAGTTGTTCAATGAATTGTAACAATTTGACTGCATTACAAAGATACACTATGAAGATTGGTCAGTCTACTTTAGCCACGGCTTGAAGTAAGTCTTCCCGGGACATCCCTTTCTTTCTTTCTTCTCATGATGTATGCTCTTTTCTCCTGCATAGCTTCTTATGTGAAATTCTCTCTCCTTTCTCTCTTTCAGGATCGACTACGGAAAATATAAAGTTGATGTTAAAAGAATAAGGGCTTTACGACAAAGGTTCCAATGCAAATTTCCTCCCCCGAACGTATTGTCTCCCACTTGTGAGCTAGCAGGCTTCCTCGCTTACTGGTTGTCCGCAGTCGTGCTTCCCAGCTCGAAGAGTGCTGATGGCGTCAGGGTTTCTTGCTTCGTTATGGCAGGTGCCCTTTCCAATGGCCAACGTCTTGCTATAGCGCCACCTGTACTCTGCAGCATATATAGAGCGTTTGGTTATGTTGCCAGTAATCCGGAAAAACCCGCTGATGGAATGGATGCTGCCCATTGCCCGTGGCATTATTTCTGCGGCTGGTTAGGCGTTTATTTCCGGTGGGTATATGGCATGAAGCCTCACGCCTACTTCTTTCTGGACCGAGCGCCTCTTATCAGGTTTATGAAGGCCAAGATGGTGCTTAAGACACCAGAATGGGTGTCTTCAAGGATCTGCAGTGAGAATGAAGTTGACTTTTACCATTTTCCTGCTTCCATTGCTGATGAAGATATCGAAGTCGTCGATGAAGAGGATTTGGTTGACTCTTCTGACAGAGAATTCCTAATATCAATCCAGACCACCTCTCTCCCGTTCCGCGAAGGCATGGAGTTCTGGCGCGAGCCTTATTATCCAAGCAGGTTCGCCAGACAGTACGGCTACGATCAGGGCGTTCCGTCGACTCTTCCGAGCGTGACGAGGATAGAACGAGCATATGGCACGGGTCCTGTCCATTGGGAGTGGATGTGGGACCAACTTTTGCTGACGCGAACTGGCGCGAGGTTCGTGTTGCCTGGCGGTAGTCGACGTCCCGCGACTTCTTATGGTTGGATGAGATGGTGGGTGCATCAGTACGCGCGCATCCGGGATGCCAAACCTGTCGATTTTTCTCTCTATCTCTCTCCTCCAAGGTTGAATGACGTTCCCGAGGACGGTCTTGGTTATCTTTGTGAGCAGCATGAGGCCGTCGGAGTTCCTGGTACCAGCCATCTGACTTCCTTGAACGTGCCGATCACTCATAGGAAAGAAGATGGAGCGTTAGACGGATGGTATTGCTTCGGGGTCCCTATACAGAGACGTCAGCAAGGGGTCGGATCTTCGCATCCTCCGGCAGAGACTGCTCCTCCATCTGTCGAAGAGGGTGAGCCTACGGGAGGCATGGCAGGAGTTAGACCTTCTGATGATTTCGTTGACGATCTTCCACCGGGCCGCGCGAGAGATCAGTTGAGAGTCAAGATAAGACTTACACCAAGAGTTCACCCGTCAGCACCTGAGAAAAACTTAAGAAAGGTAGAAATTTTACATATCAAGAAGTGGGGGAGTTTGGATCCGTCGTTGCAGATCACTACTCCAGAGATAGTGGTAGGTGCGACTATTGCCGATAGCCGCGAAGAAGGTGAGCTTCGGTCTGGTGCTACAGAGGAGATCGCAGACGAAGAAGATATAATTATCGATAATCGTGACAGAGGTGAGTCCGAGCCTGCAGATGTCGAGGGGGACAATGCTGAAAATGGTTCTGAAGCCGGTGATGGTCAGGGAGCGGCGTGCCTCGATGGTTCGGGGTCACAGCTTGAAGATGAACCCGTAGATTATTCTGGTGATGACTGGGGAGTGGACCATGTCAACGATCACAGCAACGATGATTCCCTCACGAATTACTATGATAACGACACCGGAGTCGGGGGTGTAGGTGATCTTGACGATGTTGCCATGGCAGCGATCGAAGCACAACTCTACGACAACGTCAGGGTCCAACCTTCTTCCGAGCCTTTAGTCTTTGTTTCTCAGGCTGTTGTGGTACCAACTACGAGGTTGTCGACGGATGTTCCTCCTTGTTTGCCCGTTCGTGCTGATAACGCTGAGGAATCCGTTCCTGGGCTTGAGATGCGTGAAGGGAACGTCGATCTTTCTTCGGTCCTTCCATCAGGCTGTTCATCGCGAGTACACTGTCCTGTTGAGTTGGAGGTCGTGGATACGTCACGCTCTGCTGCGGTCGAAGTCAGACCCGACATTCCACGAGCACAAGGTAAGAAATGCGATTGTGGTTCTGCTTTGTACTTTTCTTCTTCGATTCCTGCATAATCATACTAACCATATTTTGTTATTATCTTCTAATTTCTACAGATCTTATTGAGTCAATACCTGCCTCTGCCACTTCCGTCGCGTCGTCTCCAGTTGTGACTATTTAACTGCCGGGCGAAGCTTTGGAAACAGTTGTTGATTTCGGGACATGCATTGCGGGACCTTCGGAGCTTGCTGTTGATCTTCCTGTCGTTCCTGGTACAACTCCTTCGCACTTTACATTAGATTATGACTTGTAGTTTCTGCTTCCATTTTTGCTAACGCATCATTTGTTCGTCTTGCATTCTTTCTGGCAGCTGCTGTCGATTCTGGCGTCGCCATTGCTATGATGCCAGACATTCCTGCAGTTGAACATTTAGATTGTTTTGGTCAGAGCGTGTTGAAGGGCCTGCTGTCTAGCCTTGCGAAGGCGTTGGCCGATCCACAAGAATGGCATATGCTAGGCGCTGGCATGAAAGCGCTGGAAGCTTGTGTCGGAGTAGTTGGGTCTGATGCGCTCGTGGTTGTCAATCACATCTCTGCGTTCGAAAGCTCCCTCGCAAATGTAGCGGTTGCTGAGCGCGTTGAGCCCGATCCTGCTATCGAGGAGAAGCGTAGAATTGTAGAGTCTTTGGGACCCGCAGTGGAACGTCACGCACATTTTACGGTGAACGCATGAGAATCCCTACAAAATAATAAGATACAGTATGAAGGGTGCTTAGACCGTATAGCTGAAATCGACGCTGAGATTGAGCGTCTACAAGCAGAGAAGATCGCCGTGAGCTTCGAAGCTGCCCGTCTCGAGTCAGTAGTTGCTCAGGGTCAGATAACAGTCACGCGGCTCGAGAGTGAGGGCGAAGCAGCGCGTAAGCAGTTGGAGGATTTGACTGCTGAACTTCAACATGTTCCTGATCCTGTGGAGGTGTTATCTGCAGCAAAGTCAGCGATGGAAACTGCCAGGGTGGCCGTGATCAGGCTGATATCGGGATGTTTGGAGAAGCTTTGATCTTTCGCTCCCGATGCTCTCCTTCTTGACTTCAAATGTATAGAAATGATCGTAGGATCTTACCTTTAGAAAATTTTGTAGTTGGTGTAAGAGATACTTACCTTTTGACCATTCATGTATACGACGTCGGAAAAGATGTCAATCAAACTTTTGTTAAATGAAATGACAATAGCAATTATTTTCTCTATCGTGTTATGCTTGTGTGATGTGTGTTAGAATGGTTTATAATAATAACAATAATAATCTCAATTCTAATAAGTGATGAATGTAGAATGAAATGAAAAGAGTAATACTTCCCTTTGTTGTCGATTTCGGGAGTGTCCAGGGTTTCTGAACTCGGGATATGCTCGTGTTGTAGACGAATGGTCCTTCTTTGTTATTTCTCCATAGCAAGAGCAAGGAAGACCTGCAAGAATACGAAGTAACTGATTAGCTTTTGTAACTACAGGCTTATCTACTGTATTCTACTTCATTTCATTCTCCGTTTCTATCCTTACTTATTACATTCCCTCTCTTGGGGAGTTTACATTTCTCATTTTATGTAAAGGAAAGTAACAGGTGGACTGTTAGGGGTAATATTTCTTCAGGAACCGGCCATTAATTGCAAAACCGGCTCCGCCACCGTCGAAATTCACTAAACGGTAGGCCCCGTTGGAGTAAACTTCTTCTATGATGCATATCAGGTCCCACTTAGGGTCGAACTTGCTCTTTGTAGTGTGCGCGGCTGTCGGTCGCTTCATTACAAGTACCAAGTCACCCTTCTTGAAGGATCTACCCCTGACTCACTTGTCATACGCTGTTGAGATATGCTTCTGGTACATCTCTAGCTGTTGTTGTGCCGCGAGCCTCTTCTCGTCCAAGGCATCGAGCTCGACCATCCTGAGCTCAGCATTATGGTCATCTGTCAAGGAGTTCCGAAGTGCTACTCGCAGGGACTGGACCTGAACTTCCATAGGGATGATGGCCTCCGTGCCATATACTAGTGAATAGGGGGTAGCCCGCGTTGCTGTGCGGTGCATAGTACGATATGCCCAAAGTGCTTCGGGCAACCGTTTGTCCCAATCTTTGTTATTCTCTGCCACCGTTTTCTTAAGAATCTTCACGATGGTTTTGTTGAATGCCTCACCAAGCCCGTTTGCAGGAGGATAATAGGGTGTTGAGTAGCAATGCTTGATTTTGAACTTGGCACACAGCTTGTCGATCACGGCATTTCGGAAGGGCGTGCCATTATCCGTGACGATCCGATCGGGAATACCATGTCTATAGATGATGGCGTTCCGGATGAAACCCTCCACTTGTTTAGCTTTCACGTTCTTCAGGGCCACAGCCTCAGCCCACTTAGAGAAATAATCTGTTGCCGCCAATATGTACTGGTGCCCTTGAGAGGAAGAGAGGCTAATGGGGCCTATCACATCCATTCCTCAGGCCGCAAAAGGCCAAGACATCACTGACTGATGCAATTCTTCTGGAGGTATATGTATGATGTCAGCATGTATCTGACACTGATGGCATTTTCTGACGTAGTCCATCGCATCTTTCACCATGGTGGGCCAATAATAGCCCATGTGCCGCACTCGATGATGTAGGTTCCGTTCAGCCTTAATGGGCACCGCATTCTCCTCCGTGCGCCTCTCTCAGCATATTATGAACTTCTTCTCGGGCTAGGCATCTTAACAGCGTTCCATCGTTGGAGCGTCGATACAGTACCTCTTCTAAGAGGACGAACGAGCTGGCACGCCTTCTGACTTGAGTGCGCATCTGCGGATCCTCGGGTAAGAACCCATACTTCAAGTAATCAGAGAATGGTCTTCTCCAATCTTCCTCTTCTGTGATCTCAAAGCAATGTACAGGGCTTGCACTCGTGACATTCTCGGCCGCTGTGAGGGATGTTAATATTCTCCTTTCTTCTATGGTGACTTGAAGTGGGCTGCCCCCTGGGTGCGCGAGAGCCGCGGCCAGGTTAGCTAATGCGTCTGCTTGAGAATTTTCAGCTCTTGGGACGTGTGACACTGTACTGTCCCGAAAATGATCGAATAGGGCTCGGGCCTGATGGCAAAGAGATGACAGCTCCGGCTTTCGGACTTCATATTCCGTCATAAGCTGTCCCACAACTAACCGAGAATCACCGTATACCTGTAGTGATCAGATTCACATGTCTCGTGCCAACTGTAACCCAATGATGAGGGCCTGATACTCTGCCTCGTTGTTTGTGCACGACGGCACTATTGTGAATGAGTAGGGCAACAAGTCGCCTTGAGGACTGATGAAGATCACACCGGCCCCTGATCCTGCAGCTCTGGAGGCTCTGTTGAAATACATCCGCCACTGCTTTGCGACCCTTACCATCATGGCCTGGTCGTCAGGCAGATCACATTCCATTTCCATGTTATCCGGTATCGGGTGAGCTGCTAGAAAATCGGCTATCGCCTGCCCTTTAACAGCTCGAGACGGCAGATACGTGATGTCGAACTTGGATAGCAGTAGGGCCCGTTTGGCTAAACGCCCGGACAACATAGGTCGGTTCATCAGGAACTTGATAGGATCTGCTCTAGAGATCAATGTAATCTGATATGACAGACAGTAATGCCTCAACTTCTTCACAGCGAATATCAAGGCCAGGCATATCTTCTCAATCGATGAGTAATTAAACTCAGCGTCGACGAGCGTGCGGCTTAAATAGTACAGAGCATTCTCTTTCCCTTCTTCATTCTTCTGGGCGAGCAGTGCCCCCAGTGAGTTCTCTCCCACTGCTACATACAGTATCAGAGGCTTTCCCTCGATTGGCACTGCGAGAATTGGAGCTTTCCCTAGTAACTCTTTGAGGGAATCGAAGGCTTTTTGGCACGCTTCGTCCCACTCGAAGCGGACGTCTTTCTTGTTCAGCCGAGAGAAAGGCTGGCAGCGACCTGACAGGTTCGAGATGAACCGCTGCAAGTAAGCGACTCTCCCTTGGAAGCTCTTCAGCTCTTTCAAATTCTTTGGAGGAGGCATTTCTTGGATCGCCTTGATCTTCGCGGGGTCAATCTCAATTCCCCGATGCCTGATCACAAAGCCAAGGAATTTTCCGGAGGACACCCCAAAGGCGCACTTCAACAGGTTCATGCGGAGGCTCTTCTTCCTCAACCTCTGAAATACTAACTTCAAATGTTCGTGATGCTGTTGATGTCCATCGGACCTCACTACCAGGTCATCGACATAGCATTCCACATGCTTGTGCATCATGTCTTGGAAGATTACCTGCATCGCTCTCTGATACGTGGCGCCTGCATTTTTCAGCCCAAACGGCATCACCCGGTAACAGAATATCCCGAGAGATGTGCGGAAGGCAGTGGACTCTTCGTCTTTTAGAGCCATTCGGATCTGATTATACCCTGAGTAGCCGTCCATAAAGGACATCGTTGTATATGCTGATGTGCTATCGATCAGAAGCTCCGAGATGGGTAGAGGAAAGTCATCTTTGAGACAAGCCTCATTCAGGTTGCGGAAATCAACGCACACCCGGATCTGGCCGCTCTTCTTCTTTACAGGTACTATGTTCGAGATCCATTTGGGATACTGAACTTCCCTGATAAACCCGGCCTTAAGCAGCTTCTTCACCTCTTCCTCTATCTTTGGGACGATGTCAGGATGGAAGCGTCTCTGTGGCTGTTTGACCGACCTCTTCTCCTTCGCGATATTCAACCTGTGCATCGCGATTGCCGGGTTCAGTCCTGGCATTTCAGAATAGGTCCATGCGAACACGTCTCTGTTCTCTTTCAGGAGTGGAATGTAGCTCTCCCTCTCTTCTTCTAGAATGTTCTTACTGATATAAGTATTCCTCGGCTCTTCGGTGGTCCCCAGATTGACTTCTTGTAGCTCATCTATTGTGGGCTGACCCCCATCTTCGATCTACTCTGGTGCAGCACTCGGCTATATGACTTCATTCGGTCCAACGGGCCTCACCTCTTCCACGGGACTAATTGTCACCATGTTAATATGCCTGATCTCACATCCTGCCCCCAGGGCTTCTTTTCCTCTGTATACTTTCGTCTTTACTTCGAAGGGTGCTAGCATGCCTTTCCGAGCTGGCGGTTCTGAACAGATGAACCCCATGTTCCTCATAATGTTTCTACTGGCCTTGCTATATCTTTCTTCTTATATGGGCGGTGTCTCTACCAGTGTTCTCTATGCGTTCACTTCGATCTGCAATGGGTTGCAGAGTCCGGCCTGAAATCTTATCTCATGCCTTGCTCCCATTGTCGGCGGCACACAGAACTGGCTCGGAGCTTTAGGGAAGGGACGAATCCTCTCAACCTTTGGCACCGGCATATTGAAGCTGGACTGCAACACGCTCATCTGTTGGCTTGTCATCTGTTTCAACACTGACTGCCCTTCCTTTCGGAGGTGCTTCGGTATCAAATAAAACTTCTTCCTTTGCAACGGGTTTCCTCTATGAGCCCTTGTTGCTTCAGCGACCACTCGCGGAGCTTCGTCCACTTGTCTTAGATTCTCGCCCTGGGGTTCTACCCCCTGTGCCACCTTTGTCGGTTCGTCGGCTTTTCTGGCGGTCTCGGCCTCCTCGCTCTCCTGATAGTATTGTGCATCTGCTAGGAAAGATTCAGTGACGGAGTACGGCCTCGGGTCTGCCGCCACTCTATACTGGACGCCATCTCTATTGTACTTGAAGCATTGGTGGTATGTCGAGGGAATGATACCGTATTGATGAAGCCACGGTCGTCCCAACAAGATATTGTATGTCGTCATCGCATCGATCACCTGACAGGTGACTTTGGTGCTCAATTCTTCTATTTCCAGCATGACAGTAATGGACCCTAGGACGCGCTGGCCGTCCTGATTGAACCCTTGGATAACCATGGCGCTTGGGCGAAGTGCTGTTTGTCTGAAACCCAACTGCTGCAATGTCTTCAGAGACATAATATTCACAGCAAATCCGTCGTCCAGCATGCATCTTCGGACCTCTATGTCTCGGATGAGACCTGTCACCATCAACGGGCAGTTGTGGTCTGTCAAGCTAATCGTTCTGTCTTCTTCAGAGAATGTGATCATGGATGATCGATCGATCTGCATGACCTGTTCTGCAGGTCGATCCCCAGTTCCCGTTATCTTCATTCCTTCCATTTCTGACTCGATCTCTGCTATCATGACCTCACGGGCTTCTTGATCGAGCAATGCGTTAAGCAACATTTCTCGATATTTCTTCGAAAGGCACAGGGCATCGTAGATGCTGAGTCGGGCCGGAACCTTCTTCAGATGAGACACCACATCATACATCACCGGTGCCTTATCTCGAGTGTGATCTCGTTGGTCAGCTGCTGGCTCATTGACTGCTTCTGCCGGTTCTTTTTCTCGAGGTGTCCCTGATGGCTCACCTATGACCGCATTCGTCCTTCTAGGGTCTGGTCACCTCGAAAATTCTCTCTGTACGACTTGCTTTCCTGACCACAGAGCCACTACATTGACTTCTCCTTTCTCTAGGACTTGGTCCTTGTCACTGACCCCTGATTGAGCGACCACTAAGACCATGGCGCACTGAATGGGCTGTGCACGCGGATGTTCTTGTCCAACATTTCTTCTTCACATTTTGTTCTTCATCTTCCTCTCTTTCTCCAAGAGTCTTCTTCTGTTCTCTAGCCTCTTCTTGCTGCTCGCAAGTGTCCATGGCTCTTCCGGTTATGGGAATGGATTCGCTGCTGGAATTTGAACTGGCACAGGGAGGGCAGACACCACTGTCGCAGTGTTCCGGTTTGCCTCTTCCACCTTCATGTTGATGGTGCCATCGTTGATCATCCGTTGAATCTTGCCTTTTAGGACAAAGCAGTCTTCAGTCTTGTGGGTGGTCACATGATGATACCTGCAGTAGTTGGGGTGATTGACCATCTTCGCTTCCTCTGGGCGTGTGCATTCTAACAGTCTTATTAACCTCTCTTCGACCAGCTGTTCCATGATTGGAACCAGATCTTCCATGTCGAAGGTGTAAGGTCCGTTTGCTAGATTACGCTCTTCTATCGTGAGATGGCGCGGCCTCTGAAAACTCCTGCCTTTGTCTTGAGTCGTGGTTACTGGCCTGGCCTCAACTCTACGTTCAGTGTTTGGGCAGTTTCCTGTCATTTGAACCCTTTCCTTTATCAACGTAGTTAGAGGTTATCATCCTTCCGGCTTCTCTCCTGGGCTTCTCTACCTTGAACTGCGCTCTAGACGCGGCTCCTTCCACCAGGTGGGCTTTCGTAGCGAGGTCTCGAAATGTAGAGAAGTTGTGTCCAGATAAGCCAAATGAGATCATCGCATCCATGGCCTGCATGCACATCTTGACCTGCTCAGATTCGCTGGGCAGTATCCGGCACTGTGCTGCTATGGTCCCCTACCTGTCGATGAACTTCTCGACCGACTGTCCCTGCCTTTGACGAACCAAGGCTAAATCTGTCAGTGAGACTTCTCGCTCGGTAGAGAAGAATTTGGAGATGAACAAGTCCTGCATCTGCTCCCAGGACTTGAGTGACCCTGCGGGTAATGACGTGTACCATTGGAATGCCTTGCTCGTGAGCGTCGAGCCGAACAATCTGATACAGTACTGGGGAATTGTCGACAGGTTGCCCATCATTGTCATGAATTGAGCCATGTGTTCCTCTAGCGATCCTCTGCCATCGAATCTAGGGAAGTCCGGACGCTTGAAATTGTTGGGAAATGGGAGGTCGTGGACCTTGGGTAAGTACGGCACCCAGTATACATATTTTCCTCTCTTCTCCTTTTCTCTTTCCTGACGCATCAGGTCCGCAACTGTCTGGGACAGTTCTTCTCTCGTGGCTTGAGACGGCAATGGTGGCACGCGTCCGAACACAACGTTTCTCGGGCGAGCTTGTGGTTCGGTGGTAGCTGGTTCTCCTGCTGCCCCTTGGCATTCCTCCACAGACTGTCGAGCGGGTACGGTTGGGCTTCTGTTTGCCCCCTGGGCAACTAGAGCCAACAGTGCTTCTTTCATCTCTCTCATCTCTCTGGCCGTGTCCTCTTAGACCTGGATAATCTCATCTATCTGTTCTTGGATTGGAGGCAGCTCTGGGTATCGCTCACTTGCCTCTCCTTCGGTGACCTGCACCATTATTACTTGCGCTCGCTGCGGCCTCGTCTTGATCACGGAAGCCTCAGTAGGGATTGTCTTCATTGTCGTTTTAGTCGACTGTCGAACAGCGGATCTGTTCAGTATCTTCGCTGACGATGTTGTCTTCGGTATCGCTGGGAAGTCAATATCGGCGAAAGAGAACTCTGGCCTGGCTGACACGGTAGTTCTGCATGAGTCGCGGGCGTCGTCCCTATAGACTGGCTTCCACTGTCTCTTTGTTCTGCCCTGTACCCTTGCTGTCATCTCTGTCTCAGCTGGAATAACCTTCTTGTTCTCAGTCTTCTTGATGGTCTTGCGCTTCTTGTTGAGCTCTTAATTGTGCATATTCTAACCCCAATTCATCACTCATTATGCAAGATTTTCATGATTTAAAGACTAATCAAATACATGTTTTGTGGTTGTAGGAATGAGAGTTGCTTTGCCCAATTGATGACCAAAAGGGCACATTTAGGAGCCTTTGATGAAGGCCCAAGGTGGACTAAAGAATGATGAAGAAAGAGAGGAGGATGAGGAAGAAAGAAGGAAAGAAAAGAAAGAAGAAATAAAGCAGAAAATGGGGTCCGACCGGTCAAGACCGGTCAGCCAAATAGGCCCCGACCGGTCTTGACCGGTCGGCCAACACTACTTTTCCTTTCACATGCTGCTGGAGCAAGGCCAGCCTTGTCCGACCGGTCTTGACTGGTCGGCCATGCAAATTCCAGGTTCCAGATTCCAGACAGCAAGGCCATTCCCATTTCTGGTTTTTCGGACCAGTTTTTTGGGTCGATCTTGATGATATTTGGAAATCCAACATACCCATTCGAAGAGGAGCTCGACGCTGAACTAACCTAAGTGGTTTCGTGTCGATCGGAGCTATGGATTGATCGTGGTGGCCAAAACAATACGAACTGTCCAGAAAGTTCCAGATTTCGCTGTTCCACTCTGGGCCGGTCCAGGTGGCCCATCATTGATGATATGAAGAATCTACTTTGACCATCTTTTAGACCACATCCATATATGAATAACCACAAAGTTTCAGATCAAAAGGATGTGTGGTTTGATCGTACCGGTTGAAGAAAGATGGACCATCCAGAAAGATCCAACTACGCAGAGTTTATAAAAGCCCTAAGTGTTCTAATTTTCGGACCACATTCTGAGATTTTTTTGGACAATCTAATCCATCTATCATGTAGAGGAGAAATTTTTCTACCAATGTTCAAATTTTGGGATCAATCCGACATCTGTACACTCCAGAGCGTTGAAAGCAAGATGACTGGTTCTGAAGGTACCCGAAGTGCGCGATTTTGAGAGGCGGTCGGTGATCTGATTGGTGGGCCCATTCAGAGGATAATATTGGAAATCTAAATCATCTATGAGGAAGATCACATTACAAGGAAGCTACAAATCAAATTTGAGGGCAATCCGACCATTGGTTAAGCCGTACCAAGCGAAACAAATTCTGCTATGTTGCTGTACTATTGCTGCACTATAAAAGGAGGTGCTCTCTTCTATTCCAGGGCAACCAAGGACGTGGGGAGCAAGGAGTTCAAGTCATAGGAGGCTTCCTAGCCTCCTCCAGCTAGTTTTTCTTCCTTTTCTTAGTTCTAGTTTTAATTTTAATATGCTTTTCATTAGCTAATCTCTTAGCTAGAGCTAAGAGGTGAACCTTATAGTTTTCTTAGATTGTTTAATTCGTTTTATTAGTTTTAAAGTTGGAATTCATGATTATGAACTATGGTTTGAAGTTTATACAAGCTTTAAGTAGTTTTTCTTAGTCTTATGATGACTCATGGATGTTTGGGAGAATTACTTAAATTCTTAATTGGTTTGCATCAGTCTAGACCTGTATGATCCGAGGAATTGGAGTGCGCTCTAGTACTACGATCTTCATGTGGGGACTTCCTACCAAAGTTCTACTTTTTTGAATTTCTGTAATATGTATGGATTGTGCATGTGATTTGAATCAAGTTCAAATCATGATCTAGCCTTGTCTTGTGACAGGACTTGAGGATGGTTATGATTGTGAACTGAACCTTTTGGAATGGGGAATGACCTATGCAATTGAGCATGCTCAGCTCAGCCTACATTGAGTGAATCCTATGCATTGAACTTACATATGACAGATTGTTTGGTTTAACAGCTCTATCATCCGACTAGATAGATCTTAATATCGATTCTAGTTGAGAAAGTGAGAAACCATAGCGAATTATGCATCTGAGGAGAGCTATAAGTGGATCCTTGATGCTCTAGTTATCTTTCCATTATCAGATTTTCTATTTTATGTTAAAAATCAATTTCACAAACCTCTTTGATTCTAGTTATTAGGATAGTTTGAATTGTTTACTTCCTTCCTTGTGGATCGACCTCGGTCTTACCGAGATTATTACTACATCGCAACCCTACACTTGGGGAAGCGAACACTTCTGCACAATCTGCCATCCGGCTTCAGAGGTTGCTGTCAGATGGGGGAAGTAAAATCCTCTCGATGCTAAGAAGATCATCGTAGATGTCATTTGTTTGGTTCTTTCTCTGTCTTTCTCTTTCTGTCTTTCTCTCTCTCTATCACTCTCTCTATCACTCTCTCTCTGCACAGTCATACACGCATTAGAATAATCCTCGCACTTGAGAAAGAGAGGGGACGCGACCTTACCAATCGCGATACGGCTTGACAGTGGATAGACAGAAACATACAAGTACAAACTACATGCATGCTATGCAAAGCTTTGAAATTCTGTTGCCTTAAAGATGAAGGGAAGAACGTTCCCGTTGAGAGTCGCCAGTTTGGCGCCCGTGAAGGCGCCGAACATTTCTCCTTGCAGTAACCTTTCCCATGTACACATTAGTGTCTGCAAATGATTTATCGCAGAATGTCTATTTACTCAGAAATAACCAGAGATTCTGGTATTGAATGATCCCCAGCAGAGTCGCCAGTTTGTTAGAACTTAGAAAAAAGAGTAGGAAGAAAGATCAGAACTACTCGTCAGCAGTCCTTCTTTCTTTTTCTTTCGTGTTTCTTTTATTCTGAGGGAATTCTGAGTATAGAGACATTCATAGACAATCATAAGCAATCACAAAGTGTACACAAGAGAGAGATATCGCAAGGCAAATTTTATTCCAGAGATTCTGAGATCTTTTACATTCTAGGCTGTGATACTGGTCACGAGCCTTTAATTACATCAACGGTTGATCACCCTTGATTGGAAGGCAAAAGACTAATCCGCCGGGGATTATGGTCTTGAGTTCATGGTCGTGTAGACCTTTGTTTTCTTATTATGGACTGAGCCACATTTGTTAGACACGCCGGATGTCTATGTCCCATTTTCTTTCGGACTGTCAGGGTTGAGAGACTGTCAGGATTCGAGTGGTGCAACTCGGGGCCTGCGCTTGTTACTGTGAACAGGTGACCGCTGGAATACACGATCCTCCAATGTTGGTCGGCATGACCCAAGGCCCGTGCCCGTATTTTTATGACGGGTGACCTTAGGAAAGCACTCCGCAATGTTCCCGAACGAGGGTTTTAATTGAGTGGTGCAACTCTGGGCCCACGCCTGTTACTGTGAACAGGTGACCGCTGGAATACACGAACCTTGAAATGTTGGTCGGGATAACTTAAAGCCCGCGCCCGTATTTTTATGACGGGTGACCTTAGGAAAGCAATCCGCAACTACCTCATCAGCTCAACCGACGGACCCGTTGTCGATGGGTAGGGCATCGACTGTCTTTTTCATAGTGGCAGTCCATAGCAAGATGTTTCAAGCTTAGTTAGAACTCTTTGTTTGTGGTTTCTCGTGGTAACCATAACCCTTTAGGTTTAGCCTTAGACCTTTATCCAGGATAAATAGAGCTTTGTACAGTAAAGTAAATGTATTTCTTCTGGAGTCGGGCGACTCGGCTTTAAGAACATTCTTTCTTCTGAGTATTTTCAATGATCTGTTTGGGATCAAGTAGGCTTTATTGAGCCAAGATCTTTTGAGGATCCAAATTCAATGGGCTGGATCGGTTGTTTTCGATGCCTGCAAGTGGCTAAGTATAGGGTCCAATGGACTCCTGTTCATGCCAATTTCTTATGAATAATGGGGATCGGTGCCCCGTGAATGCTTGACTCGGCTATTGGATAGCCTAAGTACTTCAGCTTTGCCTAGGCGTCTTTGAGATCGCGGTTGATTTCAACTGGCACTAGTCAATTCTCAAGCCAACAGGGCACTTCCCAGGGCTGAAAACGACTAAGTAGTGGACCTGTTTGCGGTCTGATTAAAGAAATCGGTGAATATTATCGATGAACATCTTTGAACAGGGGTGGATTATGTCCACGAAGATCGTTGTGCGATCGCGTTTCGATTTGCTTAGCAGAAGTCAATTTCCGGGCTAACAGGGCACTTCCCAGGGCTGAAAACGACTAAGTAGTGGACCTGCTTACGGTCTGATTAGAGAAATCGGTGAGTATTATCAATAACTGTCTTTGAACAGGCGTGGATTACGTCCACGAAGATCGTGGTGCGATCGCATTTTAATTTGCTTAGCAGAAGTCGATTTTCGGGCCAACAGGGCACTTCCCAGGCTGAAAATGACTAAGTAGCGGGCCTGCCGACCGCTTGATTAGGGTATTCAAGGGTCCTGAGATCGGATAACCTCGTCGTAGTGCATGATTATGGTGTATCATGTCATGTAGAAGAAAAGTTTTCCTCTCGGGCTCGGTCCAATTCCGCTCGATTCTTCTCGTTTTCGGCTCTTTCAGAAGGATTTCCGGAGCTGCCAAATTGGCTAAGTGTTGGTTATTTTGTACCAAAACACTGATTTGGGCCATTTATCATTGACCGTTGGAGAATCTGATCCGGTGGATGGATAGATCTCATCGAGACGCATCCAGGAGTGGCGGTTTCATCAAAATTCGATCTCGGACGAAGGCGGGCCGTGCGACGGAAGGTCCACCCCTCCCATCAGCGTCCAGGCGCATGGGGGAGTGTGTACAAGCGCATGTGGCCATTTTACAAGCGCATGTGGTGTTGCATCATCTGTCAAGCGCATGTGGTCATCATCCGGGCGCATGTGGCATCTCCCGGGCGCATGTGGCCCCGTTTTTCATGAAAAATGGGAGTTCGGGAGGCAATCCCGGCGCATGTGGTGGTGCACATGCGCCTGGACCTAAGGAGTGGGCGCATGTCCCTCCCAGACTTAGCGAATTTTGGAATTTTCCGGCCAGAAAAGCCAGCGCATGTGGGGGAAAAAGTCGGCGCATGTGGGGGATATGCCGACGCATGTGCCCAGCACTTAGAAAATTTCAGGATTTTCTTCCTGAACTTGGGATTCCGGCGAGGAAATCCCTTTCGGGCAAGGGTTTCCGGTGTGGGAATCCACTCCGGCCAAGGCATCCGGCGAGGGGAGAGAAAGTAAGCGCATGTGGTGCTTACATCACTCTGAGGTCGGCGGGGGATGATCTCGTGCTGATGAATGAAATGACTTCACTATTTATAGGGGATAATCGGGTTCGAGTCCGGTCCGGCGGGTATTTTCCGGCGCATGTGGTAGAAAAGAGTGTCCCGGCGCATGTGGCAGAAAGCAGCCAAGTGCATGTGGTGGATCCGGGCGCATGTCCTTTACCGGCGCATTTTTCGGCGCTTTTCAGAAAAGTGTTTAATTCACTTTCTTTCACTGATAGAGTGCAAGCGCATGTGGTTGGAGGTCAAGCACATGTGGTTAGAGGCCAGGCACATGTGCTTTGCCGGCGCTTTCCCACTACTTAGCCAGATTTTCAGGATTCCAGCACTTAGAAAATTTCAGCATTTCAGCTCCAACGAGGGACCTCCAAAGGACAGCTACCTTTTCTAGACATGCACTCACTGTCGCCAAGCCATTTTTAGGCTAGGATTGACCTCCTGAATGAACGGGGTGGGGCTTGGAAGTCCAGATGTTGCTGATTTTGGTACTTCCTTACTAATTTGGAGCCTCCGGGTCGGCTTGTCGTATAGGAACATTGTTCTAGGGAGCGCGCGCCTGGAAATACGCATCGTAATGACTTCAAACTTACTATTTAAGGGTTTTGGGGTGCTCCGGATCATTTGACGGTGAAGCACATGTCCAGTACCACTCTGAAATGGTAGCTGTAGGCTTACGCACCCTTTTTGGTCAGCTCCAAACGGGGATGAAACGCATTTCGAGGTGCGCAGGTAAAAATATGCACTAGATGACTTTAAAACTTGTTATTTAAGGGTTTTAGGACATTTCGGATCATTTGGCGGTGAAGCGCATGTCCAGTTCTACTCTGAAATGGTAGTTATAGGCTTACAGACCCTTTTGGTCAGTTTTGGGCAGGGATGAAACACATTTCGAGGTGCGCAGGTAAAAATATGCACCGGATGACTTTAAAACTTGCAGGTTAAGGGTTTTAGGACATTTTAGATCATTTGACAGTGAAGCGCATGTCCGGTTCCACTCTGAAATGGTAGCAGTGGGCTTACGGACCCTTTTGGTCAGTTTCGGGCAGGGACGAAACGCATTTCAAGGTGCGCAGGTAAAAATATGCACCGGATGACTTCGAAACTTGCAGGTTAAGGGTTTTAGGACATTTCGGATCATTTGACGGTGAAGCGCATGTCCAGTTCTGTTCCGAAATGCTGTTTATGAATTTTGGTCGCTACCAAGCGATCAGGGTCGTGCAGGCATTTTTAGGGCTTTCCTGGCCTCAAAACTTATCCAAATCATTGTCAATAGACCACAGGATGTTGTTTTACAATGGGTGCAAATTTAAGCCCCAACAACATCATCTCTACAAATTGACACATGGGTGAAGTCAGTCGGTCATAGAAAAAGCTTATAACCCGCCAAATTTCATACCCATGATGTGGGCATGCATTTAACAAGTCCTTAAACCTCTCCTAACATTCGAAGAAGGTCTCATCTTCCTTTTGGGCAAAGTTCATGATAAGGCGCCTCAACATGTTCGTTTTGTGAGTAGGGAAGAATTTTTTAATGAATTCCCTATGCATATCAGTCCATGCACCAATTGATCTTGGCCTTAATGCATGAAGCCAACCTTTAGCTTTATCTTTAAGGGTAAAAGGAAATAATTTAAGTCTTACCACATCATCAGTAACATTCGCAAAGTGCATGGTGGTTATTACCTCATCAAACTCCTTAAGGTGTTGATCGGCACTTTCACTGTCTAATCCATAGAAGTTTGGGAGGAGTTGGATCACTCCCGGTTTCAAATCTACATTCCCTGCATTTTGTGGAAAGCTTATGCATGAGGGAGTGCTTGCTATTGCTGGTTGCAAGTAATCACGTACTATTCTTGGTGGGGGAACATTCTCAACCACATTCTCTCCCGTTTCGGTTTAGTTTTGGCCCAGATTAGGATTGGCCATCGGATTAGGTTGATTTACAGCCATATTTTCAGACAAAATTGGAGAATTTGGATGTCTCCTAGCACGTGGTTCTCTGTCAATTCCTTCAACTATTCCCCCTTCGCTAATGAGTCGGTTATTGGAATCCCGAGCCCAATGTGGCATGTAAAACCAAAAAGAATGAAACAAAAAGGAAAGAAGAATTCTTCCTTCTTTTCTTTACTCTTCTCTAAGATCGAAGCACAAGGTGTCTTGCAATGGCTAGGCTAGAAGCAAGGATAGACCGATTTCTCCTGGTCAATAAGGGTTCAGAGAACTCCCCACCCACTCTTTGAATCTTTTAAGAAAAGTGCAGAAAAAGAAGAAAGATGAGTAGAGGTGGGAAAAGAAATCTCTGAGCACAAGGTGATCCAAGACGGCAGAGCCGACCAATAGGAATCCAGGTGGCACAAGGCGTACCTATCAGAGATCCAAAAAGGAGTCTCCACCCACTCTACAAGAGATGAATATGATATGAATGAATAGGGGAAGAAGAAAAGTAAGGTTTAGAAAGATTAAACCTGATTTGGCACTTGAGATCCTTATGTCTTCTTCAGCTTCCTAGAAATCCCTGCAAAAGAAAAATCAAACAAAACAAACTAAATTAGTCCTAGAATCTTAAAAATCCTAAATAGATATTATTTTCAGAAATTTTGTGAAAAATCATCAAAGTCCCTCGCAACGGCGCTGTTCGCTTCCCCAAGTGTAGGGTTGCGATGTAGTAATAAACTCGGTAATACCGAGGTCGATCCACAGGGACTTATGTAGGATGTCACACACTCATCCACAAGTTTCTATTGAAACTAACAATCAAAGTTTGAATAGAATGTGTATGATTAACATTTAAGCTAAATTGAATGTAAACAATTATAAGAAGGCACTAGGGGTTCGAGGATCCACTTGTAGCAATCCTCAATGTTCAATCCGCTATGGTTTCCCATTCTCTCAACTAGAATCACCAGTCAGGTCTATCTAGTCTGATGATAGAACTGTTAAACCAGAAGTCTGTAACATGTAAGTTCTGTGCATAAAATTCACTCAACTCTAGGCTGATCTGAGCATGCTCATTGCATAGGTCATTCACCTTTTCTATATGTCCAATTCCCAATCATAACCATCCTCAAGTCTTCTCACAAGACAAGGCTAGATCATGATTTGAACTGGATTCAAATTATATGCACAGTCTATACATATTCCAGATAATCAACCAAAACTAGAACTTTGGCATGAAGCCCCTTTATGAAGAGCTTAGTACTAGAGCGCATTCCGATTCCTCGGATCATACAGGTCTAGACCGTTGCAAACGAATTAAGAAGATAAGTAATTCATCCAAACATCCATGACATCCATGAGTCATCACAAGACTAAGAAAAATTACTTAAAAACTTGTATAAACTTCAAACCTTAGTTCATAATCATGAATTCCAAACTGAAACCACTTAACTACGAATTAAAACATCTTGGATACACTACAAGCTTCACCTCTTAGCCCTAGCTAAGAGGTTTAGCTGCTCATGATCCAAGGAAACATGAATCAACTACTGAAAGCATGAAAACAGCAAAGCAAACCAAAAGGAGTTGTGAAACTCCAATCTTCCACTTCCACAGTCTCCAACCTCGCTCCAACCCTTCTAGGATACTCTAGGAAGAATCCCTAGGTGTCTATTTATAGTTTGGAGGAGTCCTTTACGCAAGAAAGATCCAGAATTTGCGTAATACTACGCACTTGCGCAGGAATTTTCGGAGTTCCCATAATAGAAAGAGGCAGTTTACGCTGGCCGACCGGTCGTGACCGGTCGGCCTCAATGTAAGGTCACTCCAGCAACGTTGTCCGACCGGTCATGACCGGTCGGAGGTCTTCAACAATGTTTCAGCAACCGTGGCCATCAATCCAGTAGCTATGCCCGACCGGTCATGACCGGTCGGGCCTATGAACCCTTTAGTCCAGCAGCAGTAGCCGACCGGTCATGACCGGTCGGACTGGCTGGTCAGCTGTCTAATGCATTCTGTGTTGTGTCCGACCGGTCTTGCCCGGTCTGGCTGTCTTGGCCGACCGGTCATCCGACCGATCTGGCTTATTTTTCTTCATTCTTTCTTTCTTTCTTTCTTTCTTTCTTCTTTTCTCTTCTCTCCTTGCTTGTCTTTCTTTGATTCTTCTTTATGCTTCATCTAATGGTCTTTAACACTTGTAAGAAACTCCACTTAGCCTTCAAATGGTGAGCTCTCCATCTTGTCCCTACAATCACACATCATGCATTAAGTTAGTTCTTTAAACGTATATATCGTGCATAATGAGTGATGCATTGGGGTTAGAATATGCATAATTATGAGCTCAACAGGCGCCAAAAACTTGTTCGCTTCCCCAAGTGTATGTAGTAATAAACTCGGTAAGACCGAGGTCGATCCACACGGACTTATATAGGAATTCACAAACACTTCCAATAGCTTGTATTGAAAAGCTACAACCAGATTTGAGAAGATTGATATAAATAGCAATTCTGAACTTAAACTGAAGAAATCAATTAATAAAAGGCACTAGGGGTTCAAGGATTCACTTGTAGCAATCCTTGATGCTCAATTCGCTGTGGTTTCTCACTTTCCCAACTAGAATCGAAATTAAGATCTATCTAGTCGGATGATAGAGCAGTTAAACCAAACAACCTGTCATATGTATGAACAATGTATATTATGAAATTGCGTCGGGTAGTCTAACACGACACCCTATGCATACACGTGCGGAAGCTTAAAGAGCAACTAGAATTATGGCTAAACCTATAGGAGGGGGTGATTAGGACCTTTAAAATTTTTTCGCTTACTTAACAAATTTAGCAAATTATCCTACGTAAGCAATTAACACTTCGGCTTCCAAGACTAAGTGGGTTCAATCTAAAGACTAGTAAATGATATATGCAATAACAACCTAGTCTAAACAACTCATGTGGACTATAGAGGATGGATCAAGAAATGCTCAAGTCAACATGACCTAGTGAAAGTACATCTTGTAAGTGTGGATGTGCCTATCAAGTGCCTAGCATGCATTCCTTACTAAGCATTCATAATTAACCAATTAAACAAAATGCATAGAGAGAAATGTGCTCAAGAACAATTACAAACACGAGGATGTATAGTGGTTCGACTACTTGTCTACTCCACTCCCGGTTCAAGTACTCAACCCCTTTGAGCACACCGGTATTCACTCGGGAGTTTAAATCTGGTTCCTCCCAACCAAGGTATTTTAATTCGGATCCCCCCAACCGGGGAGTTTACAGGTTCCTCCCAACCTACACGTTTACACCCATGTTGGTGGCTCCCCCTTGGAGATTTTGTTTAGGCCGACTAACGAGCCAAGGCACGGCTAACATCCCTGAATTTAGGCTGACTAATAGGCCAAGGATCGGCTAATGACCCTAGATCGAGTTTGTCAAACAAACTCTACAATCAACTCCCACAGGGAATTGAGTGGATGGACTCCTAACAAGACAACCTTACTTGTCGGATTGAGCCCCTTTGTAGCTCCGCTTTGGGTTACTTCTTCTCGCTCTCCCGTGCTTGAATCAGCTCCCCTTGTGCTCCCCCGATCTTTGACGCCGCCACTTTGCCAAGGCTTCAGCTCCAAGATCAGCTACCTTGCATGTGATGCTCCATTGGAGATGCCCAAGGTGCTAGGGAATGGTGAAACCTCTACAAATGGTAGGAAATGGGTTTCCTAGAGGAATACACCTATATGGACTCCTAGGTAGTGTTTAGACAAGGGATTTAACTATCATCAAGGTGTCTAAACCCTAGGAATCAAGAGGGAACAAGTCCATTCTCAAGATGCCATTGAATGGCCCAAGCTTGTGATGAAAACACAAGGAGAATGACTTGCTTTAGGTTTGGAATAGAGCCTCTAATGATCTCTAGCAATGGTGGCTTCTATCTCCTCAAAATCCCCTCTCTTAGCTCAAAAACGAATCTCCATTTTTAAATAGATTTTCTTCCAACGATAAAAAAGGGCAGATTCACGCATTTTCGATTGATCTGAAGAAGGTCCGATTGATCGGAGACCAGTCCGATTGATCGAAGACATGTCCGATTGATCGGAATTCAGTCCAGAGAATTCTCTGGAGGATATTCTGATTGATCGGAACATGGTCCGATTTATCGGACTGGCCCATTCCGATGGATCGGAAGACTGTCCGATTGATCGAAAATATGTCCAGTGAATTTTCAAGGTTGCTGGAACAATTTCCGATTGATCGGAACTTCTGTTCGATTGATCGGAGTCCTATCGGAGCCAACGTCTGATTGATCAGAGATCAATCGGAAACTGCTGTTTGAGCTGTTTTAATTATAGCATCTTCCACCTCTTTAATTAGTCTAAGTTATCATGTTTTTCATCGAGTTCTAAGGCTAATGATGATGGCTAAAGGTATACCTAGTTGGTCCAAGTCATCTAAGAGGTTATGGGTTAGGTTTTGGTCAAGGCAAGGCACACCAAGGCATCACTTTTACCTGTTTCTTCTTCCTTGATGCATCTGATCCGTCTTGAGTCTTGAGTTTTCATCTTCATTAAGCTCAACCGACACTAGACCCACTGACCTAAGTGATTAACAAACAAAGTGCACTAGTATGCCACAGAAAAGTGCACTAACATATGATTCACTTAATGCAAGCTAGGATGAGCATGCTCAATTGCATAGGTCAGTCCCAATTCCAATAGATTAAGCCCACAATCATAATCATCATTAAGTCCTGTCACAAGACAAAGCTAGATTATGATTTGAACTTGACTCAAATCACATACACAGTCCCATACATACTACAGAAATCCAGAAAAGTAGAACTTTGGTAGGAAGTTCCCACATGAAGATCATAGTACTAGAGCGTACTCCAATTCCTCGGATCATACAGGTCTAGACTAGCACACAACAATTAAGAACTCAAGCAATTCTTCCAAACATCCATGAGTCATCATAAGACTAAGAAAAACTACTTAGAACTTGAATTAAACTTCAAACCATTGTTCTTAAACATGAAATCCAATCTTAAAACCAACTTAAACGAATTGAAACATCTTAGATTCACCACAAGCTTCACCTCTTAGCCCTAGCTAAGAGGTTTAGCCGTTCATGATCCAAGGAAACATGAAACAACTAAGAAAAACATAAAAATGAGAAAGCAAACTAGAAGGAGTTGTGGAACTCCGAAATCCACTTCCGCCGCCTCCCACCTTGCTCAAACCCTTCTAAGATACCCTAGGAACGATCCTTAGGTGTCTTTTTATCGTGGGGAGGCTCTGCAACATCAGAATCATCTAGAATTTGCGTAAGGATACGCACTACGTAGAGAAAATCGGAGCCCAAAATAGAAATTTCCTGTTTTTACACGTAGCCGACCGGTCGTGACCGGTCGGACTGGCTTGGCCGACCGGTCACGACCGGTTGGACTGGCAATCCCATCAGTCCAGCGTGCACAAGGCCTGTTGGCCGACCGGTCACGACCGGTCGGACCATCATCAGTAACAGTCCAGCGAGCTCAACAGGGTCACCGACCCGTTGGCCGACCGGTCTTGACCGGTCGGACCAACTGGTCCTTCTGCCCAGTGAGTTCAACAAGGGCTGGCAGGTCGGCCGACCGGTCTGGACCGGTCGGCCCATGTCCCTTTTCTTCTCTTTCTTCTTCTGTTTCTTCTCTTTCCTCCTTCTTTCTTCTCCCTTCTTTGGTCCACCTTGGGCCTTCATTCAACAGGGTCCTAATGTATTAAGTTAGTCTTTAAATCATGAAAACCCTACATAACGAGTGATGAATTGGGGTTAGAATATGCACAATTAAGAGCTCAACATGGTTTTGGTAGAAGCTTTGGATGGTCTTTTTCCCTTTTGATTATACCATCACCCATCCACTTTCGTTGTTTGCGGCGTCAAACGAGGCAAAAATACCATAGCATTGACTTTAGTTGCTATATTATGGGTTATCTTCATCTGGCATTTTCTTCTTATACTTTGATTGTCATAGCAGACGGTAAATCCTCCTCCCATCATGAAATCAAAAATGATTTTGTGAGCTTGGAAAGTCATTGAGAGTATCTGATTGAAGTCTAATTATAGTCTGTAATGTACCTGACATTTGAAAATAATGATAATTAATCATCTGTAAGATATATATATATATATATATATATATATATATATATATATATATATACACACACACACACAATTTATTCTAGAGATGAAGGGTGAAATGTTCCTGTTGAGAGTCACCATTTTGGCGCTTTATAGCGCCAAAAGATGACAAATGCTTTTCTTATAGTCTCTTATCAACGTTAGAACATGACTCTTGTTAAATATCCCTAGTAGAGTCGCCATTTTGTTTACATAACAAAATTGCCTTTGTGTATATGGGGGAAGGAAGAGTCATATTCCAAAATATTAGACAAGAGAGACAGAGAACCATTCATCACTTTAGTTTATTCATTTATTGAGTTCTTCTTACATTCCATATTTACATCATCCCTTGATTCTAGAATAGATTGTACAATAAATGAAGTATATTAAGAAAGTAATTTCGGCAGAGCTTCTCTCATCTTGTCAAAATGATTTTGACAAGGGAATGACTGGCTGATGATCTGAACCAAAGTTATTCTTCTATTCAGGACTGAAACGAGTCAACCAGACCAGAGTAGACTTCGTTCCTTCGTGACTTTTATAAAAGTCCATGGCATAGTAGTATCACCCAGCACATCTACCACTTCTAGGAATTGTATCAAATGCATTCAACGTAAAGGGAGAGAGAGGGTTTCTGCTCCAAACAAATCCTCTGCATAAAACATCCACTTACGGGGATTGTACAAAGTACGCTTAACCCAAAGGGAGAAAGATAGGTCTTCTCCTTAAAGAGAATCATCTATACAAATCATCCACTTACGGGGATTGTACAAAGTACGCTCAACCTGAAGGGAGAAAGATAGGTCTTCTACACAAAGGAACAAACTCTCTAGTCTGGATTGCTCTCTCTCTACATCATTCACCTGTGCCACAGTCTCTGCTTTCGATATTCTTTCACAATTGGAAGGGAAACAAAAGTTCAAAAGCTTTTGACATCCTTCACAAAAGTGAAGACAAACGTCTAATGAGGAGCTTTACGCGACCCGTGGCAAGTTTAGAAGCTTGCCATGGTCATTGGAAAGCATCCTCCTAGCTGTCTTGCTTAGATTTTCATTCTTCCTTCTTTAATCCGGCAGCATCTCCCATGCATTTATCTTTGATCTCCGGGCTCCGCACTTTGTGCGTTCAACCCGGGAAGAAGAGAACTCGAGGTCCACCCCGTACCTCTGAAATCCTCTAGAGCTCTGAACTTCAAAAGCAAGTGCCAAATGAGGACCCCTGGGGGTTATTTATAGGCAAATGCGTCCATTCCCACGGCAAGAATAGACATCCCAACATGTGCTTTCCACGACCCGTGGCAAGTGCACATTTCTACACTTTGTTCTTCTTTTCATTCTGATTTCTCCCAAATCTTCTTGAATTGTTTTCTTTCTCATGTTTCTTCATTTTTTCATGCCTCAACAGATGCCCCCTTTCAAGCTTGATCTGAAGAAGTCATTTCTTCTGAGGAGCTAGGTTGAAACAACTCGAATTTAAAAATTTCAGAGCTTTCCGTGAGTCGCGACAAGTTCCCCAAACACTTTATAAATATTTCCGCACTCCTTCATTTCTTCATTTCTTTCTCATGGCGAAGCCCTGTCCAACTTTCTTGACCTTTATGCGACCCGCGACAAGAGCCCGTGCTTTACACGATCCGCGGTAAGGAACTTTTGGTTGCAGAATTTTCGAAGTACCGAAACTCTGTTGAATTTTTCCTTCAAGTCACATTTTTCCCTTGCTGAGGTACTTTTACTTCTTTCTCTTAATCTCATATGAAAGCTTAATCCTTCGGGAACTATATTTCCTCTAAGCCTCTGAAAGTATTTTCATTTCTTCACCTAACCATTCTTCTTTTCATTCTTAATAGATCAATCATGTCCCTGAAGAATTCTTCTAAAGCTTCTTCCTCTCGTCAGCAATCAGTCTTCCAAAGAATCCCCAATTCTTATGTAGCTCGCAGGCTTTTTTGGAGATTTCTTGATATTCTTAACCATCCTGATTAGTGGAAACAACTATCAATTCTTCAAGAAGACATTTCTTTTGCCCAACTCTTCTTCGTACTGATCCTTCCATTTTTACTGCTGCCATCTCAGATTTACTATCTGAGGTTCAGAAGTTAGAGGAAATGCAAGACAATTCTGCTGGACTATTTCCATGAATATCTGCAGAAGACAAATTGTCTTTGCTAGAGGGTGTTGAACCAATTGTCATGGATTCCTTCCTTGACAAATGCGATGATGTGCATATCGCGTCCTCTTCTCTTACCGATCATAGGGCTCATCATGACCTCTTATTCCATGACATTCAATTGATGGCTGCAGAGGATCCTGTAGTTCTGGATGCTGCTTGTCATTCTAAAGATATTTCTACCTCTTTAAAGGAAGTCTTGGATGATCGTGAATTTAAAGCCGCCCTGGAAAAGGAAATTGTTGAAGATGTTTGTTTACGTCGAATTTTGTAACAGGATCCTCCAGACGTTTATCTCCCACTTAGGTAGTTTCTTCTTGAACCTTAAATAGCACAAAGGAAAACTACGGGTGGCCGGCGTCCAGCCATTGGCCCTCCGAAGCTTAAGTTAGACGGGACGTGATTACAAAGGAAATGAAGGGATTGAAAGCTTAGAGATTGTATATTGTGTACCTTATCTTCTATGGAGTCATCTATTTATACAAATCCGATGACCCAGTCTATTACACAAGACGTTAAGATTACTGCTGATTTTCTGGGGATAAGGGACTTATCCGATGAAGCAGATAGTCCTAACTCAATTGGACATCTAGCTGATTACGTTCCCTGATGATGCTGTTCGCTCGCCTCAAGTGTAAGGCTGCGATGTAGTAATAAAACTCGGTAAGACCGAGGTCGATCCACATGGAAATAGTAACAACCCCCAAATCACTCCAGCAACTCAGTTTTTTAAAAGAAATCAGATTTAATTAAGTGATTACTTAATTCAGGAATTTAATGAAAAATCAGAGATATAAAGTACTAAGGCTTTCAAGGATCCACTTGTAGCAATCCTATGTCAATTCAGTCAATCCAAGTAGATAACACAACTAGATTTGAAGTCCTATCTCTCATCTAGTTGGAGAATAAAGCATTCACACACATTCCATCACATTCAAGTTGAACTTCCAAGTTCAAGTCCAATAAAATCAATACTAAACTCAAACCATAGCCTGCGGAGTAACAGCCATGCCTCTGGACTATGGCCTGCTCAAGGATTACTATAATCCGAATTTAGATAAACAAACATGATAATCTCAGAGAATTAAAAGGAATTCATGTCCGGAGCACATAAACTCAGATAAGACATCTCAAACTACCACTTTTTGGAACTAAATCATGTAAAAATCCAAACTTGAATGTAAATTACTTGAATTAAACTGAAACCAACACAGAATTAGCTACAAGCTTCACCTCCCAGCCTTAGCTGAGAGGTTTTAGCCGAGCATAGTCATGCTACAACTAAAAACTCTGAAATAAAGCATAAAAATAGAAAAACCCGAATAGAAGAGTTGCATCCGCTCCACAATCGCCTTCACTCTCCAAACTCACGTTCCTTAGCCTCTCTGATACCCTAGGAAGAACCCCTAGGTGTCCTTTTATAGCAAACAACCTCCCTTGCGTCGGATTCTGCGAAAGATTACGCATTGCGCAGCAATTTCCGGAGTCCTGATTTAGAAAGGAATCATGTTACGCAGAGCCGACCGGTCGTGACCGGTCGGACTGATTTTTTTAAGCACTCCAGGGAGCACAGCCGACCGGTCATGACCGGTCGGACTGGCTGTCCATTGTTCCAGCAACTGTGGCCGACCGGTCATGACCGGTCAGACCAATTTTCCCATTTTATTCCAGTGTATACAGCCGACCGGTCATGACCGGTCGGGCTCCTCTGTCCACCTTCCAGTATGCGTGGCTGACCGGTCAAGACCGGTCGGCCTGTTCTCCTCTTTGATCAGCAACCATGGCTGACCGGTCGTGACCGGTCAGCCCTCTTCAAATTGTTCTTCTTTCTTTCTTTTTCTTCTCTTCTTTCTTCTTTCTTTGGTTCTCTTTCTTCTTCTTTCTTTGGTCATCTTAGGACTTCATGCAATAGCTTCAAATGCATTCTTTTGTCTCGTATTTGAATGAAGTCCGCTCTCATCCCTATAATCACAAAAACATGTGTTAGGTGGGCCTTTAAACCATGAAAATCATGCAAACCTTGTTGTGTAATGGGCAATGCAATGTATAAATTGGAGGTTCAACAGATGCTCCCCTGAAATTCGGAGCCATGAATAGAGATAAGCCCAAGACCGGCCTATACGGGTTGCTAGTACTAGAAAAGCGGAGGATACTCAGACTCAGTGGACTGCTCGCATTTGGGACGCGACCCCTTTCCCTTCGGCTTCCACGAGTCGAGATGCTCGCATGTTGAGAAAGGTATTCCGTACTCTCCTAATATTCGAGCATCGACCATAAGGGCTCGATGACTTGGTAACTGTGCGTCGTACTTATCTAATGTGCGAGCCTCGACCAGATGGGCTCGCAAGTCGAATATTGTCATAATGGTGCTCGAACGTCTCGAGTCCTCGCGAGATCCTCCGATCACCGCAATTTGACTATAACAATGTTTAAAAACGGATTAAAAGTATCCAAAACATTGCTTCTCAGAAGTTAACTGTAGAAGCCAAGGCAGAGATATTGAAAAAGAATATATCCCATCTGCTGGAAGATTAAGCTCCTTTTCTTTAGTGATATGTCATCATTGACAAAAGTTTATTTTGGTACCAGCGAACTTGTGGCTTACTTTTCTTTTTTGGAGGAATCCAATTTTGCACTTTAACTTTGAAGCTTAACTTTAAAATTTCTTTGGCAACTCTGTTTAGCGCTTTGCTGCATTTACCTAAGTCTTTTAATTGGCTCAAAGTTTAAAACATATGATGATATTATTGATCATTTTTCCCTTCAAAAAATATCATTCCATATAAGGATGCATGTATTGTTGTCAATATATTTTCATAGATCATTTCCTTGATGTAATACGAAGACTGCCCCCAGCAATATTGCATCTCGCATACTTATACATAGGTTGATTTAGAATATTAAGTTGTCGTATATCAGAGAAGTCAATCTCAGGATGTAAAGACTGATGAGAATGCTGTAATTCCTTTATAAGCTTCGGTTTTCATGAATAAATAGTCGGTCTCGATGAGTGTTCCCGATAATCGAATAACTGTAATCAAGTCAGGTTCAGTCCAATGTGAATTTTCAATAAGAGATTAAAGAACTTGAGACAAATCAAACTCATGCAAACATTTCCAAATATATCATTATAAGAGGCTACAGAGTCGAAGTTGAATCAATATCAATGAAGAGCACAGAGGACTGTAATTGAATATCGTCGTTAATGTGTCGAATACTTCAAAGAATACCTTCAGCAATTAGAATTCCATATAGCATAAATAATGCTGAGGAATACTATAAAATAGCATATGCAATTTTTAGAGCTGATATAATTCCATATAGTTTGTATTGTTGATGATATAATAAAGCCTTGTCGAATGAATATTTTATTATGATATTCGTTTGTTTTCGCTTTTAATCTGCGCAGCATTTTATATTTTGTTCCCTTTTTTTTATGATGGGTGGATGTTCGCTTGCCTCAAGTGCAAGGCTGCGATGTAGTGATAATTCTCGGTAAGACCGAGGTCGATCCATAGGGAAAGAAGTAAACAATTCCAACTACTCCAATAACTAGAATCTAAGAAGTTTAGGAAAATAATTTTTAACATAAAACAAAAAAAATCTGAGATTTGGAAAGAACTAGAGCATCAAGGATCCACTTGTAGTAGTTCAATACTAATCCATTCATCCAAGCACAACACAATTAGAATCAAAGTTCTATCTCTCATCTAATTAGAGGATATAACATTCAAGCACAAATAGTCTCACTTAAATCTGGAAATCAGATTTCTACTTCTAATGAAGCACATAGAACTTGAACTTGTAGCCTTCAAAGTAATAGCCATGCCAAGGGACTATGGCATGCTCTGGGGTTACTACAATTCAAATTCAAACAAACCAATCATGGAAATCTCAGAGAATTACAAGGAACTCATGTCCAGAGTATACAAACTCTCATAATTCATCTAAAAATCCAAGTTTTATTCAAACTAGAAGTTCAAAATCTATAAATAAGAAAAGAGTACTTGAAATAAAAAAATTAAAGCATTGAAACAAACTACAAACTTCACCTCTTAGCTCTAACTAAGAGGTTAACTAAGAAAAAGAAAATTAAAACTAGAATTAGAACTAAGAAAAGGAAGAAAAACTAGTTGTAGGAGGCTAGGAAGCCTCCTAGTACTACAATAAGAGTATAGCAACGTAACAGATTTTGTTTCGCTTCGTATGGCTTAACCAATGATCGGATTGCCTTCAAATTTGATTTGCAGCTTCCTTAAAAATTGATCTTCCTCATAGATGGTTTAGATTTCCAAGATTATCTTATAAATGGGCCCACCAATCAGATCAGTGACCGCCTCTCAAAATTGCGCAATTCGGGTACCTCCAGAACCAATCATCCTGCTTTCAACGCTACGGAATGTACAGAGGTCGGATTAATCTCAAATTTGGAAATTAGTAGAAACCTTCCTCCTCTAGATGATAGATGGATTATATTGTCTAAATCAATTTTCAGAATTGGGTGCAAAAATTAAAACACTTAGTCTTTTTTATAAAATCTGCGCAGTTGAATCTTTTTGAATTGTCCATCTTTCTTCAACTGGTACGATAAAACCACACATCCTTTTGACCTGAAACTTTGTAATATATAGATGTGGTCTAGAAGTTGGTCTGATTAGATTTTTCATATCATCAATGATGGGCCACCTGGACCATATCAATGTTGAGCATCGAAATCAGGAAACTTTCTGAACAATTTATATTGTTTTGGCTGCCACGGTCAATCCGTAGCTCCGATCTACACGAAACCACTTGGGTTATTTCATTGTCGACCTCCTCTTCGACATGGATAGGTTGGATTTCCAAATATCATCAAGATGGGCCCCAAAAACTAAGCCAAAAATTAAAAAAGGAACTGCCTATATTTGAAATCTAATTTAGAAAGTGCATGGCCAACCTGTCAGCAAGCCGGCTGGACCATAGGCCGGTGTTGAGATCTTAATTGGACATATTCTAACCCCAATTCAACACTCATTATGCATGGTTTCATGATTTAAGGATTAATCTAATGCATAGATTTGTGATTGTAGGAATAAGAGAGAGGATTTACCAATTGAAGACTTAACGATGTTATTTACAAGCATTGAAGATCACAGGACTAAGCATGAAAGGGTGGAAGAAAGAAGACAGGAGAAATACACTCAAGACCAGTCATCCATACCCAGGACCGGTCGTCCGACCGGTATGACTACTTAACAAAAGAGGCCACATTGCCAAACTTCACTAGACCAGTTGAGACCGGTCGTACGACCGGTCGTTCACCACTCAGACCGGTCATGTGACCGGTCGGGCGTTCAACAGGAAATTATGAAAACTCGCTGGACGAATTTGGCAGTTTTGCGACCGGTCGTGCGACTGGTCTTCCACAGGCTCAAACCGATCGTGCGACCGGTCGTCAGCGTAACAGCTTAAGCGTGAAGCTCCGATTTTCTCTGTGCAATTGCGTATTTCCTTGCGCAATCGGGAATCTTTCGTGCCAATCTATAAATATGGCTTCTCCTCTTCATACGAGGGCATACTAGGACGTGGGGATCATCAAGGAAGCTTAGGAGACGGATTCTACTTCAAGTATTCCTAGTTTTTCCTCCAGTTTTAGTAGTTTTTTTTTTATGTTTTTAAGGCTTTTAGTTCAAGGATGTTAGAGATGAACTAAAACCTCTTAGCTAGGGCTAAGAGGTGAAGCTTTTGATTTGTTTTTAATGGATTGATGCAACCTAGGTTTTATTTTTATGTTTTAATTGAAGAATTTAGTTCAATATGAGTTTGAATCAAGTACTAGTTTGGTTTTGCTTTAATCTCTTGATGACTCCGGGCTCATGTGATTCTTAGTGATTCTAAACTTAGTAGCTTATCTTCTGAGCATTGGTTATGCTTGTATAGTTCATTGATCTATCATCGACTCCGAGCATGGTAGACCCTTTGATTGCCTTGTGTACAATGGCCCGTTCTTCATGTGGGAACTCATTCAACTAAAGTTCTTATCTTTTGTTATAATCTGAATTAGTTGTTTGCTGATTGATTTTGATTTAATTAGAGTTTTAATCATTGGTTATAATTGAGTCTAGTGACAGGATTTGATGAAAGCTATGGTTGTGAATCTCAACAAGATTGGAAGGAGGCTTGGCCTATACAATTGAGTGTGCCCAAGGCCTGAACATTGTTGTGGGAATTGAATCAATGAATAAGCAACTGTTTTAGATAATTATTGATTGAACCGCTCTATATTCCAATCAGATAGAGATATGAATTCGATTCCGATTGAGTTATGAGAGACCTAGTTGTATTGATGCATTGAAACTTATCAAAAGTGGATCCTTAGCGCTCTATGAAACTGCGTCGGGTAGTCTAACACGACACCCTATGCATACACGTGCGGAAGCTTAAAGAGCAACTAGAATTATGGCTAAACCTATAGGAGGGGGTGATTTGGACCTTTTCAAAAATCTTTTCGCCTACTTAACAAATTTAACAAATTGAACTACGTAAGCGATTAACACTTCGGCTCCCAAGCCTAAGTGGGTCCAATCAAATGACTAGCATATGATAAAAGCTATAAACAACCTAATCTAAACAAGCATAGATTAATACATGATTAAGCTAATAAAGAACCTAATCTATGCTACTCAAATAGACTTGAATGAGGATGGATCAATAAGTTCAAGTCTACTTGAGGTAGTGAAAGTACATCTTATAAGTGTGGATGTGCCTATCAAGTGCTAAGCATACATTCCTAACTAAGCATACATAATTAACAATTAAACACAATGCATAAAGAGAAATGTGCTGAAGATCAATCACAAACACAAGGATGTATAGTGGTTCGACTACTTGTCTACTCCACTCCCGGTTCAAGTACTCAACCCCTTTGAGCACACCGGCAGTCACTGGGGAGTTTAAATCTGGTTCCTCCCAACCAAGGTGTTTTAACTCGGATCCACCCAACCGAGGAGTTTACAGGTTCCTCCCAACCTACACGTTTGCACCCGTGTTGGTGGCTCCCCCTTGGAGACTTTGTTTAGGCCCGACTGACGTGCCAAGGAACGACTGACGTCCCTGAATTTTAAGCCCAACTAATAGGCCAAGGATCGGCTAACGACCCTAGTTTGAGTTTGTCAAACAAAATCTACACTCAACTCCCACAGGGAATTGAGTGGATGGACTCCTAACAAGACAACCTTACTTGTTGGATTGAGCTCCTTTGTAGTGCCGCTTTGGGTTGCTTCTTTTCGCTCTCCCGTGCTTGAATCAGTTCCCCTTGTGCTCCCCCGATCTTTGACGCCGCTGCTTTGCCAAGGCTTCAGCTCCAAGATAAGCTACCTTGCATGTGATGCGCCATTGGAGATGCCCAAGGTGCTAGGGAATGGTGAAACCTCTACAAATGGTAGGAAATGGGTTTCCTAGAGGAATACACCTATATGGACTCCTAGGTAATGTTTAGATAAGGGATTTAACTATCATCAAGGTGTCCAAACCCTAGGAATCAAGAGGGAACAAGTCCATTCTCAAGATGCCATAGAGGGGCCCAAGCTTGTGATGAAAACACAAGGAGAATGACTTGCTATGGGTTTGGGATAGAGCCTCTAATGGTCTCTAGCAATGGTGGCTTCTATCTCCTCCAAAACTCCTCTCTTAGCTCAAAAAATGAACCCCCATCTTTAAATAGATTTTCTTCCAATGGTAAAAAAATGGGCAGATTCCCGCATCTCCGATTGATCGGAAGAAGGTCCAATGGATCGGAGACCAGTCCGATTGATCGGAGACATGTCCGATTGATCGAATTTTAGTCCAGAGAGTTCTCTGGAGGATATTCCGATTGATCGGAACATGGTCCGATTGATCGGACTGACCCCTTCCGATGGATCGAAAGACTGTCCGATTGATCGGAAATATGTCCAGTGGGTTTTCAAGGTTGCTAGAACAATTTTCGATTGATCGGAACTTCTGTCCGATGGATCGGTCACCTATCGGAGCCAACGTCCGATTGATCGGAGATCAATCGAAAACTGCTGTTTGAGATGTTTTAATTACAGCAGCTTCCACCTCTTTAATTAGTCTAACTTATCATGTTTTTCATGGAGTTTTATTTTTAGACTAATGATGATGACTAAGGATAATTCTAGTTGGTGCAAGTCATCTAAGAGATTATGGGTTAGGTTTTGGTCAAGGCAAGGCACACCAAGGCATCACTTTTACCTGTTTTCATCTTCCTTGATGCAGCCGGTCCGTCTTGAGTCTTCGGTCTTCGTCTTCATTAAGCTCAACCGACACTAGACTCACTGACCTAAGTGATTGACAAATAAGGTGCACTAGTATGCCACAGAAAAGTGCACTAACAATCTTCCCCTTTGTCAATTACTTACAAAAACCTAACCTACCAAAAACAAAATACATGTACAAGAGATTACATTGATATGAAATTAAATACAGGACTCTTGACATGCCTAACTAAGCAGCTCCTCTTCAGTTTGCTCCCCCATAACCTATCAATCCCTGCATCACAAAACATAGCGAACTAGTTTTGGTGGGACTTGATCTTTCTCCCCCTTTTTGTTAGCAATTGACAAACTATTCTCTCTTCCTTAATGATATATCAATTAAGGTTAAGGTAAGAGAAGATAGTATGTCGCAGTTATAACTATAAGCATATGCTAACTAGAGAGAGTATAGGGTGCATGATCATATAAAATATGGAGCATGCTAAGCAACATGATTAACAAGAAAATGTAACTATCTAAGCATAGTTAATCATGCTTAATTGGTCAAGGATATACATTTGCAATAAAAGCACAAAGGGCTTATAGCCCAATCAACCAACCTCCCCTATTGGTATATCAAGACCAATACTAAGCAAAGATTAACATACAATGAGGCATAAAACTCAAGATGATTAGCTAATCTAAGCAGGATGATAATCTAGCAAGCAAATGTATCAAATAAAAGCAAGGCTAAATTATCAAAATTTGGGCTAATGAGGCTTGAATCCTCTGATTTGCCCATACACACAGTAATGAGGCTGAAATCCTCAGATTTTCCTATTTAATCATTTCTAGCTACCCTCACTAACTATGTTTAGTTTGATATGCCTAAGGGTAACTAATTTCCTCAACACCCTCATAAAATGTAGCATGAGGTGAGGGGTTGGGAACTCCTTCTACTCCTAGAAGGGATAGCGGTCGGGATCCCCTCTTAGATAAGCGGGAAGAGAGGTAGTGGTGAAAGCCGGGAGAGCTAGATCTTTATGTTGGCTCTCATCACTAGCGGAGTCATCAGATTTGGATTCGGACTCCTCCGTTTCATCCCAAGTGGCAGCCATTGCCTTTTTGCCTTTTGGTTTAGGCCCTTCAGGGCATTCCGGGGCGATATGGCCACGACGACAGCAACCGTAACAACGGACGGATGAAGGTTTAGATGATTTTTCTTTATATTTTTCACCCTTGTTGTCCTTCTTGTCACAGCTATTCCCTCTTTCAAATTTGAGGAATCTCTTGAATTTTTTGTTTAATTTTTCTTCCTCATCATCCTCATCATCACTATCTTCCTCTGACTCACTCTTAATTTTCTTATGTTTGTGAGAGGACTTTAGAGCGATGTTTTTCTTCCTAGAGGGGGCCTTAAAGTGTAGTTCATGAGTTTGTAGGGAACCCAGGAGTTCTTCTACTTTCATGTTATCTATGTCTCTACACTCCTCTAAGGCAACTATATTGGAGTCAAATCTTCCCGGGAGGGACCTAAGTATTTTTCTACAAATCCTACCTTCCAGAACCCGATCACCCAAGACAAACATGGAGTTGCAAATATTTGACAATTTAGTATAAACCTCCATGAAGGTTTCAGTCTCTTCCATCCTAATGTTTTCGAATTTGGTGGTTAAGAGCTGAAGCTTCAAGCGTCTTACTGTGCTAGTTCCCTCGTGGGTAACCTCAAGTATATCTCACGCTTCTTTTGTAGTTGCGCATGTGAGAATGCGCTGAAATTCATCCGGCGATACCGTACAGCAAATCGCATTGAGAGCTTTGGCATTTGCCATGTATTGAGCTCTCTCTATGTCATCCCATTTGGAATCATCTTTGGGAATGACAATGTATTTCCCATCAACCTCCACTTGCTCGGTAGGCAAGGTATATCCAGTTTGTGTGCTAAGCCACACCGGACGGTCCATGGATTGGAGAAAAATTCTCATTCTAGCCTTCCAATAAGCATAGTTGGACCCGTCAAAGAAAGGTGAACGGTTGGTGGTACTCCCATCTCGATTAGACATGATGCTAGTGCTCCGGTATCGGATCTTACTCTAGATGGTTACGTCCTTGAAGAGCAACCCTCTCTGATACCAATTGAAACTGCGTCGGGTAGTCTAACACGACACCCTATGCATACACGTGCGGAAGCTTAAAGAGCAACTAGAATTATGGCTAAACCTATAGGAGGGGGTGATTTGGACCTTTTCAAAAATCTTTTCGCCTACTTAACAAATTTAACAAATTGAACTACGTAAGCGATTAACACTCCGGTTTCCAAGCCTAAGTGGGTCCAATCAAAAGACTAACATATGATAAAAGCTATAAACAACCTAGTCTAAACAAGCATAGATTAATAAATGATTAAGCTAATAAAGAACCTAATCTATGCGACTCAAATAGACTTGAATGAGGATGGATCAATAAGTTCAAGTCTACTTGAGGTAGTGAAAGTACATCTTATAAGTGTGGATGTGCCTATCAAGTGCTAAGCATACATTCCTAACTAAGCATGCATAATTAACAATTAAACACAATGCATAAAGAAAAATGTGCTGAAGATCAATCATAAACACAAGGATGTATAGTGGTTCGACTACTTGTCTACTCCACTCCCGGTTCAAGTACTCAACCCCTTTGAGCACATCGGCATTCACTGGGGAGTTTAAATCTAGTTCCTCCCAACCAAGGTATTTTAACTCGGATCCACCCAACCGAGGAGTTTACAGGTTCCTCCCAACCTACACGTTTGCACCCGTGTTGGTGGCTCCCCCTTGGAGACTTTGTTTAGGCCCGACTAATGTGCCAAGGAACGGCTGACGTCCCTGAATTTTAGGCCCAACTAATAGGCCAAGGATCGGCTAACGACCCTAGTTTGAGTTTGTCAAACAAACTCTACACTCAACTCCCACAGGGAATTGAGTGGATGGACTCCTAACAAGACAACCTTACTGTTCACTCCCCAAGTGTAGGGTTGCGAAGTAGTAATAATTCGGAAAGACCGAGTATCGTTCCCACAGAGATTTATGTATGGGTATCCTCAGAATTTGTCTAAAACAACTAGTAATTAAGATCCTATTAAGAACAAAAACTAGAAAATAGCGATTTGGGTTTAAACAGTGAATGGTTAAGGTAATTTCAATCTAAAAAGGCACTAGAGCGCCAAGGATCCACTTTTGATAAGTTTCAATACATCAACACAACTAGGTCTCTCACAACTCAATCGGAATCGAATTCATATCTCTATCCGACCGGAATATAGAGCGGTTCAATCAACAATTATCCAAAATAAGTGCTTATTCATTGATTTGATTCCCACAACCATGCTCAGGCCTTGGGCACACTCAATTGTATAGGCCAAGCCTCTTTCCAATCTAGTTGAGATTCATAATCATAGCTTTCACCAAATCCTGTCACTAGACCTGATTACAACTCATGATTAGAACTCTAATTAAATCAAAATCAATCAATAAACAACTATTCCAGATTATACAACAAAAGATAAGAACTTTAGTTGAATGAGTTCCCACATGAAAATCAGGCCATTGCATACAAGGCAATCAAAGCGTCTACCATGCCCGGAGTCGATGGTAGATCAATGAACTACACAAGTATAAACAATGCTCAAAAGCTAAGATACTAGGTTATGACCACTAAGAATCACATGAGCCCGGAGTCATTAAGAGATCAAAGTAGAAACCAAAATAGTACTTGATTCAAACTCATATTGAACTAAAATTCATCAATTAAAACATAAAAGGAAACCTAGGTTGCATAAATCCATCAAAAACGAATCAAAAGCTTCACCTCTTAGCCCTAGCTAAGAGGTTTTAGTTCATCTCTAACATCCTTGAACTAGAAGCCTCTAAAAACATAAAAAATAACTAAAACAGGAAGAAAACTAGAAATCCGAAGTAGAATCCGTCTCCTAAGCAATCCCCACGTCCTAGCATGCTTTGGTTTGAAGGGAAGACGTCCTTTTATAGCTTGGAGGTGTCCTTTACACCAGAAAGTTTCAGATCTTGCATAAACTTACGCACTTGCGCAGAGAATTTCGGACTCCCGAAATAGAAACCTTGCTGTTTGCATGGCCGATCGGTCTTGACTGGTCGGACTGGCCTGGCCGACCGGTCACGACCGGTCGGGCTCTTTTTTGTGTTGGTCCAGCAACTATAGCCGACCGGTCTTGACCGGTCGGCCTGGCAATCCAACTGTCCAGCAAGCTTCCTTGATGTGGCCGACCGGTCTGGCTTCTTTCTTTTGATGTTTTCTTTCTTTCTTTCTTCTTTTCTCTTCTCTCCTTGCCTTATCTTTCTTTGGTCCTTCTTCAACCTTCATCCTATGGTCTTCAATGCTCTTAAAGAGCTCTATTTAGCTTCCAAATGGTGAAATCTCCATCTTGTTCCTACAATCACAAATCATGTATTAAAGTAGTCCTTTAAACATGTATATCATGCATAATGAGTGATGAATTGGGGTTAGAATATGCACAATTATGAGCTCAACACACCCCCCAACCAGCATTTTGCTAGTCCCGAGCAAAACATGCGTGAAACAAGTTCAATTCTCCAAAAACCAACTCTCATTCAGAAACTATTCTTCTACACATCCCAAGACACACAAGTGTAAAAGTCAGAAAAATTAGGTGATAGAGGTTGAAACCTTAAACTCTGAAAACATAATAAGTGTTCATATGAAATCCCCGCTGATTGATTGATAAATAGAGGAACTTGAACAAATTCAACCTAGTGTGCATAGTGAAGGTTCATCTCATGAGTTTCCGGGATTATCTTTTTCATAAATCTACTAAACTACCGATCTCAAGCTGTATAGAGTAACAACAAGCCTATGACAGGAATTTGCCTTACCGTCCTTCCGACGACTTTCACACTACATCCCATTTCCGGCGTTGGTTACGGGTAGACCATCCCCCGGTTGGTAGTAGGTAGCCCTAATCGGAATTTCCACCATTTTTCCATCATTCCCAATTTCATCCTTCCTTTTCCTTTTTCTTTTACATTAAATAGGATTTTTAGAAATCCATATCTTTCCTTATTTTCCCATGGACAAGGATGGACAAAGTACCCCGGCTTGGTTTCTCAATACCTCAAATCAGAGTCTAGCTCATCCATAAATCACGTAATCCTTTCAAATCATGAAAATCGTGTAATGTGAACTAGGTGCAAAAGGTGTTCAAATTTTCTATCAATCATAAAAATAGGTGAATTCACATATAAAACCATTATATTAAGAGAAGTTCAAAGCTTGCAACATCCCTGCACTTCATATCTCATCTTCTTATACCCATGCTATCTCAAATGCATAGAATCAAAGTTTTCCAAAAGAGTTTTGAATTTTTGAAAAATTGAAAAATTTCTACATCTTTGCTCGACATGTCACAAAAGCTAGCAAATTCATCATCTAAGGAATCTCTCACCCCCCAACCAAAACTTTACATTGTCCTCAATGTAATAAGATATGCAATATGCATGACATGAGAGCAATGACATAAAACAAAGGAGAGTGAGAAAGAGAGATATCACCTGGAGCATATATTTCATGGCAAGATTAGCTTTTGGAGATGGATTACTTCACAACTAAATCAATTATCAAAGCAAATCCTAATGGGAAAGCATTCTAGCAAATTATCCTCCGTCAGACTAGGAGGTTAATCCCAACAACTCATCCAAAAGCATAAAGTCAAGCAGAATCATTAGATGGATCAAAAGGTTTCGCAGTAACGTCATCCAATATCCTGCTTTACAATAAACATGTGTGTGAGTAATCGTGCTAAGCCACTCAAAATCCCAAAAAGGAATTTCAGCGGGTTCCTTAATGTTTTCACCACATGTATACGAGGAGACATCATCAGTATTTATCAGAAAAAATATATCTTCATTCAGATTGTCCTGGGCATTGATATTGCAAGTAAGGATCATCCCAGGGTTGGTGGAGTTCGGTATGCATGATCCACAAAGGTGTGGAAATATGAATTGATTTCTCAGCACAACTAGGTATTGTTTCCACATCCTTCTCTTGGCTAATGTCATATGCCGATACCAACTCGAAAAGTGTGACCATATCCCTTATCATATCATCGTTCTCATCAAGGGAGTGAGTCACTTCTTCGTCTAAGTGACCGGAGTAAAAAGGTGAGAGGGACTCATTTTCCACAATAGAGTTGATCATGTTTATTTCGTGGACCTCCTCATCCTCATCCTCTTGTTGGTTGTCAATATTGAAAGCATTCAACTCAATCATCATATTGTCAAAAGACATTTGTATGACCCCACTCCTACAATTTATGATAGCGTTTGATGTAGCCAGGAATGGGCGATCAAGTATGACAGGGATTTGAGGGCCAATATTGACCATGGGTCTCGTGTCCAAGACAATAAAGTCTACTGGGTAGTAAACTTTGTCAACTTGGACAAGAACGTCCTCAATTACCCCTCTCAGAATACGAATCGATCGGTCAGCAAGTTGTAATGTGGTTTTGGTGGGTTTCAATTCACCTAAACCCAATTGTTCATAAACCGAAAAGGGAATTAAGTTTACACTTGCCCCTAGATCAAGTAGAGCATGTTTCACCCGGTAGTCTCCAATCACACATGATATTGTCGGACAACCGGGATCTTTGTATTTCTTGGGCATCCCGTGGTTGATAATGGCGCTCACATTCTCTGTCAAAAATGCCTTCTTTTGCACATGTATTTTTCTTTTAACCGTGCAAAGGTCTTTTAAAAATTTTGCATATGACGGTATTTGTTTAATGGCATCTAACAATGGAATGTTGATTTTGACTTGCTTGAAAACCTCCAAAAATTCCTGATATTTATCTTGAGGTTTGGCTGGAATCAAGCGTTGGGGGAATGGAGCAACGGGCCTATATTCTTTCAATGGCTCTTTTTCATTCATGGTGATGCTAGGTCCATCATCCTCTTTAGAAGATACCGGATCATTAGGCGTTGAAACCTTCATCGGATCAGATTTTTCAATGATTTTACCACTTCTAAGAGTGGTGATGGCCTTAGCATGTTCCATATTTTGGTTAGAAGAACTAGGCACACTTATTTCGCATTGTGGTTTTGGATTTGGTATGGGTTGGGCTGGAAGCATCCCTTCCCTTGCATTTAAGCGAGCCTTGATTTCCTCCACCGAATTTTTAAGCTCAAGCATTATCGTATAGTTGGATTGATTTATTTGAGCTTGTCCTTCCATGAATGCTTTCAAAGTATCCTCTATAGGCATTTGAGGTGGGGCCATTTGCATTGGGGGCCCCCTTTGAGGATTATTTTGATTAGCCGTGTTTCCATTCGCCCAATTGAAGTTAGGGTTGTTTCTCCAACTAGAATTGTTCGTGTTTGAATTTGGAGTACTAAAAGGTCGTTGATAACTATTCAAGGCATTCGATTGTTCAAATAAAAGTTCTCGAAACGCATAGATTGTTGGACAATCCGGCGTTTGATGCACATTGGAAGCACAAATACCACAAATAGTTTCAACAGCCCCTCTTTGTTGGGTTGTGTCCGCTTTCTTTAGTTCCATCTCCTCGACCTTTCGTGTGAGTTTAGCCACTTTAGAACCTAGATCATCTTGCCCATCTAAAACATAAATTTCTCCCTTTTCCTTGGTTTGAGGTTGTTTTGAACTTGTTGGCTTAGATGTATCCCAAGATTGTGTATTTTCAGCCAACATGTCAAAATAATCCCAAGCTTCCTCCGTTTCCTTGTTTATGAACTCCCCATTGCACATCATCTCTTCAAATTGACGCATGGTTGAGTTCAATCCATCATAGAAGAAACTAATCAGCCTCCACCTCTCATAGCCATGATGTGGGCATGCGTTTAATAGCTCATTATACCTTTCCCAACATTGGAAAAAGGTTTCTTCTTCTTTTTGGGCGAAGTTCATTATGGCCCTTCTTAGTGCATTGGTTCGATGAGTAGGGAAGAATTTTTTAAGAAACTCCCTAGTCATCTCAGCCTATGTCCCAATAGACCTCGGCCTTAAGGAATGTAGCCATGATTTGGCCTTCTCTTTCAAGGAAAAAGGGAATAATTTAAGTTTTATTGTATCCTTGGTCACATTGTCATAATTTATTGTGGCTATAACCTCTTCAAATTCCTTAATATGTAGATATGCGCTCTCAGAGTCGAGTCCATGGAATCTAGGAAGAAGTTGGATCATCCCCGGTTTAAAATCAATATTTCCCACATTGTGAGGGAAAATTATGCAAGAGGGAGTACTCGTCCTAGCTGGTTGTAAATAGTCACGTAAAGTTCTAGGTTGAGGTACATCCCCCACTTCATTCTCATCCAATTCAGTAAAGTTTAGGGCTGGATTTTGATGTTGTTTAACCCCTTGATTTGGTTGATTTTCAGCCATCTCTCTAGTAATTTTAGGAAAATTTTGATGTTTCCTAGCACAAGGCTCTCTATCAATCCCTTCAACAATTACTCCATCCCTTACAAGTCAGTTATTATTAGTCCGAGCCCAATGTGGCATGCAAAACCAAAAAGAATGAACAAAAAGAAAAAAGAATTCTTCCTTCCTTCCTTTACTCCTCTCTAGGACTTAAGCACAAGGTGTCTTGCAATGGCTAAGCCAGAAGCAAGGATAGAGACCGATTTCTCCGGTCAATAGGGGTTCAAAGAACTCCCCACCCACTCTTTGAGTCTTTTGAGAAAAAGTACAAAAAAAGAAGAAAGAGGAATAGGTTGAGAAGAGAAATCTCTGAGCACAAGGTTATCCAAGACGGCAAAGCCGACCAATAGGAATCCAGGTGGCACAAGGCCTACCTTTCAGAGATCCAAAAGGAGTCTCCACCCACTCTACAAGAGATGAATATGATAGGAATGAGGAGGAGAAGAAGAAGAGTAGGGTTAGAACAATAAAACCTGATTTGTGACTTAAGATGCCTACTTCTTCTTCAACTTCCTAAAAATCCTTGAATTAGACCTATGTTAGAATCCTGCAAAAATCAAAACAAAGTAAGTTAGTATTTAGAAGAAAACCTACTCTAGAAAGCAAAACAAATCCTAAACCTATCTTAACACAATCTCAACTAAAAGTTATTTCAGAAAATTCTAAAAATACCGCATTTAGAAGAAAACCTACTCTAGAAAGCAAAACAAATCCTAAACCTATCTTAACACAATCTCAACTAAAAGTTATTTCAGAAAATTCTAAAAATACCACATAGAAATCCCCGGCAACGGCGCCAAAAACTTGTTCACTCCCCAAGTGTAGGGTTGCGAAGCAGTATAATTCGGAAAGACCGAGTATCGTTCCCACAGAGATTTATGTATGGGTATCCTCAGAATTTGTCTAAAACAACTAGTAATTAAGATCCTATTAAGAACTAAAACTGAAAAATAGCGATTTGGGTTTAAACAGTGAATGGTTAAGGTAATTTCAATCTAAAAAGGCACTAGAGCGCCAAGGATCCACCTTTGATAAGTTTCAATGCATCAACACAACTAGGTCTCTCACAACTCAATCGGAATCGAATTCATATCTCTATCCGACAGGAATATAGAGCGGTTCAATCAACAATTATCCAAAATAAGTGCTTATTCATTGATTTGATTCCTACAACCATGCTCAGGCCTTGGGCACACTCAATTGTATAGGCCAAGCCTCTTTCCAATCTAGTTGAGATTCATAATCATAGCTTTCACCAAATCCTGTCACTAGACCTGATTACAACTCATGATTAGAACTCTAATTAAATCAAAATCAATCAATAAACAACTATTCCAGATTATACAACAAAAGATAAGAACTTTAGTTGAATGAGTTCCCACATGAAAATCACGCTATTGCATACAAGGCAATCAAAGCGTCTACCATGCCCAGAGTCGATGGTAGATCAATGAACTACACAAGTATAAACAATGCTCAAAAGCTAAGATACTAAGTTAGGACCACTAAGAATCACATGAGCCCGGAGTCATCAAGAGATCAAAGTAGAAACCAAAATAGTACTTGATTCAAACTCATATTGAACTAAAATTCATCAATTAAAACATAAAAGGAAACCTAGGTTGCATCAATCCATCAAAAACGAATCAAAAGCTTCACCTCTTAGCCCTAGCTAAGAGGTTTTAGTTCATCTCTAACATCCTTGAACTAGAAGCCTCTAAAAACATAAAAAATAACTAAAACAGGAAGAAACCTAGAAATCCGAAGTAGAATTCGTCTCCTAAGCAATCCCCACGTCCTAGCATGCTTTGGTATGAAGGGAAGACGTCCTTTTATAGCTTGGAGGTGTACTTTACGCCAGAAAGTTCCAGATCTTGCGTAAACTTACGCACTTGCGCAGAGAATTTCGGAATCCCGAAATAGAAACCTTGCTGTTTGCATGGCCGACCGGTCTTGACTGGTCGGATTGGCCTAGCCGACCGGTCACGACCGGTCGGGCTCTTTTTTGTGTTGGTCCAGCAACTATAGCCGACCGGTCTTGACCGGTCGGCCTGGCAATCCAACTGTCCAGCAAGCTTCCTTGATGTGGCCGACCGGTCTGGCTTCTTTCTTTTGATGTTTTCTTTCTTTCTTTCTTCTTTTCTCTTCTCTCCATGCCTTGTCTTTCTTTAGTCCTTCTTCAACCTTCATCCTATGGTCTTCAATGCTCTTAAAGAGCTCTATTTAGCTTCCAAATGGTGAAATCTCCATCTTGTTCCTACAATAACAAATCATGTATTAAAGTAGTCCTTTAAATATGTATATCATGCATAATAAGTGATGAATTAGGGTTAGAATATGCACAATTATGAGCTCAACACATACTTGTCGGTTAAGCCCCTTTATAGCTCCGCTTCGGGTTGCTTCTTCTCGCTCTCCCGTGCTTGAATCAGCTCCCCATGTGCTCCCCCGATCTTTGACGCCGCTGCTTTGCCAAGGCTTCAGCTCCAAGATCAGCTACCTTGCATGTGATGCGCCATTGGAGATGCCCAAGGTGCTAAGGAATGGTGAAACCTCTACAAATGGTAGGAAATGGGTTTCCTAGAGGAATACACCTATATAGACTCCCAGGTATTGTTTAGACAAGGGATTTAACTATCTTCAAGGTGTCCAAACCCTAGGAATCAAGAGGGAACAAGTCCATTCTCAAGATGCCATTGAATGGCCCAAGCTTGTGATGAAAACACTAGGAGAATGGCTTACTATGGGTTTGGGATAGAGCCTCTAATGGTCTCTAACAATGGTGGCTTCTATCTCCTTAAAATCCCCTCTCTTAGCTCAAAAAATGAACCCCCATCTTTAAATAGATTTTCTTCCAACGGTCGAAAAACGGGCAGATTCGCGCATCTCCGATGGATCGGAAGAAGGTCTGATGGATCGAAAACCAGTCCGATTTTCGAAGACATGTCCGATTGAACGGATTTTAGTCCAGAGAGTTCTCTGGAAGATATTTCGATTGATCGGAACATGGTCCGATTGATCGGACTGACCCCTTCTGATGGATCGGAAGACTGTCCGATTGATCGAAAATATGTCCAGTGGGTTTTCAAGGTTGCTGGAACAATTTCCGATTGATCGGAACTTCTGTCCGATGGATCAGCCACCTATCAGAGCCAACGTCCGATTAATCGGAGATCAATCGAAAACTGCTGTTTGAGCTGTTTTAATTACAGCAGCTTCCACCTCTTTAATTAGTCTAACTCATCATGTTTTTCATGGAGTTTAAGACTAATGATGATGACTAAGGGTATACCTAGTTGGTACAAGTCATCTAAGAGGTTATGGGTTAGGTTTTGGTCAAGGCAATGCACACCAAGGCATCACTTTTACCTGTTTTCATCTTCCTTGATGCAGCCGGTCCTTCGGTCTTCATCTTCATTAAGCTCAACTGACATAAGACTCACTGACCTAAGTGATTGACAAACAAGGTGCACTAGTATGCCACAGAAAAGTTCACTAACACTCTAGTGCCTTTTTAGATTATTATTACCTTGCACTTTCACTGTTTAAACTCAAATCACTATTTTCCAGCTTTAGTTCTTAATAGGATCTTAATTATTAGTTGTTTTAGATAAATCCTGAGAATACCCATACATAAATCTTTGTGGGAACGATACTTGGTCTTTCCGAATTATTACTACTTCGCAACCCTACACTTGGAGAGTGAATAGCCGGCCTTCATAAAATTGGTCCAGAGATATTTGTATTTCTAGAGGGTTTGGTGTTCGCTTCCCCAAGTGTAGGGTTGCGATGTAGTAATAAACTCGGTAAGACCGAGGTCGATCTATAGGGACTTGTGTAGGGATTCACAACCACATCCAATAGTGTCTATTGAGAGCTAACAACCATATTTTTTTATGAAATTGATGTAAGTAACAAATTTTGAATTAAATTGAAGGTAAACAATTATAAAAAGGCACTAGGGGTTCAAGGATCCACTTGTAGCAATCCTTGATGTTCAATCCACTGTGGTTTCTCATTCTCTCAACATGAATCAATATTAAGATCTATCTAGCCGGATGATAGAGCTGTTAAACCAACAATCTGTCATATGTATGAACCCTGTGTATGATTCACTCAATACAAGCTAGGCTGAGCATGCTTCAATTGCATAGGTCAGTCCCAATTCCAATAAACTAAGTTCATACTCATGATCATCATTAAGTCCTGTCACCAGACAAAGTTAGATCATGGTTTGAACTTGAAGCAAATCATATGCACAGTCCCATATATAATTCAGAAAACTAGAAAAGTAGAACTTTGGTAGGAAGTCCCCACATGAAGATCATAGTACTAGAGCGTACTCCAATTCCTCGGATCATACAGGTCTAGACTAATACAAAGCAATTAAGAACTTAAGTAATTCTCCCAAACATCCATGAGTCATCATAAGACTAAGAAAAACTACTTAGAACTTGTATAAACTTCAAACCATTGTTCATAAGCATTAAAACCAATCTTAAAACCATCTTAGCATGAATTGAAACATCTTAGATTCACTACAAGCTTCACCTCTTAGCCCTAGCTAAGAGGTTTAGCCGTTCATGATCCAAGGAAACATGAAACAACTAAGAAAAACATAAAAACATCAAAACAAACTAGAAGGAGTTGTGGAACTCCGAAATCCACTTCCGCCGCCTCCAACCTTGCTTAAACTCTTCCCAGATACCCTAGGAACGATCCCTAGGTGTCCTTTTATAGTGGGGAGGCTCCGCAACTTCAGAACATTCGATAATTTGTGTAAGACTTACGCACTGCGCAGAGAAAATCGGCACCAGAAATAGAAGGTTCAAATCTTACGCAAGCGACCGGTCATACGACCGGTCGCAGTGGCTGGACGACTGGTCTCAAAATGGCCAAAAAGAGTCCAGTGAGTTTCAGCCTGGAAAAATATTTTAAGGACCGGTCGCAGGACCGGTCATGAACAGTCCATAGAGTTATGGCCTCTGGGTCTCCTCTATGCATGTGCGGACTGGTCGAACGACTGGTCCTTGGCTTTGGACGACCGGTCGTGGGCACCTTCTTCTACATTCTTTCTTCTTTTCTCTGACTTCTTTCTTTCATTCTTTGACGCTTAGCCCATTTGATCTTCTTTGCCTCTAACTAGCATCTTTAAGTCTTCAATTGATGCTTCCTCTCTCTCATCCCTACAACCACTAATATATGCATTAGATTGGTCTTTAAATCATGGAACCATGCATAATGAGTGATGAATTGGGGTTAGAATATGCACAATTAAGAGCTCAACACACCCCCCAACCAGCATTTTGCTAGTCCAGAGCAAAACATGCATGAAACTAATTCCATTCTCCAAAACCCAACTCTCCTTTAGAAACCATTCTTCTATACATCCCAAGATACATAAGAGTAAGAGTTAGAGAAATTTGGTGATAGAGGTTGAGATCTGTTGAACCTCCAATTTATACATTGCATTGCCCACTACATGACATGTTATGCATGGTTTTCATAATTTAAAGACTAATCAAATACATATTTTGTGGTTGTAGGAATGAGAGTTACTTTACCCAATTGATGACCAAAAGAGCTGATTTAGAACCTTGGATGAAGACCCAAGGAGGGCTGAAGGAAGAAGGAAGCAAAGAAAGAAGCAAAGAAAGAAGAAAATAGAAGAAAGAAAGGAAGAAAACAAGAAGAAAAAGAGACCGACCGGTCTTGACCGGTCGGCCATGCTTGCTGGAGTAATGCCAAAGAGGGCCTGACCGGTCGTGACCGGTCGGCCAGCCCTGTCCGACCGGTCGTGACCGGTCGGCCATGCAAGTTTCAGATTCCAGATTCTAAAACAGCAATGTATTCCCGCACCTGATTTTTCAGACCAGTTTTTTGAAGCCATATTGATGATATTTGGAAATCCAACACATCCATGTCGAAGAGGAGCTCGACGCCGAACTAACCCAAGTGGTTTCGTGTCGATCGGAGCTACGGATTGACCGTGGTGGCCAAAACAATACGAATTGTCCAGAAAGTTCCAGATTTCGCTGTTCAACTCTGGGCCGGTCCAGAGGACTCATCATTGATGATATGAAGAATCTACTTTGACCATATTTTAGAACACATCCATATATGAATAACCACAAAAGTTTCAGATCAAAAGGATGTGTGGTTTGATCGTACCGGTTGAAGAAAGATGGACCATCCAGAAAGATCCAACTGCGCAGAGTTTATAAAAGCCCTAAGTGTTCTAATTTTCGGACCACATTTTGGGATTGTTTTGGACAATCTAATCCGTCTATCATGTATAGGATGAAGTTTTCTACCAATGTTTAAAATTTGAGATCAATCCGACCTCTGTACACTCCAGGGCGTTGAAAGCAAGATGACTGGTTCTGAAGGTACCCAAAGTGCGCGATTTTGAGAGGCGGTCGGTGATGTGATTGGTGGGCCCATTCAGAGAATAATCTTGGAAATCTAAATCATTTATGAGGAAGATCACATTACAAGGAAGCTACAAACCAAATTTGAAGGCAATCCAACCATTGGTTAAGCCGTACCAGGCGAAACAAATTCTGCTATGTTGCTGTACTATTGCTGCACTATAAAAGGAGGTGCTCTTTTCTATTCCAAATCAACCAAGGACGTGGGGAGCAAGGAGTTCAAGTCATAGGAGGCTACCTAGCCTCCTCCAGCTAGTTTTTCTTCCTTTTCTTAGTTCTAGTTCTAGTTTTAATATGTTTTTCCTTAGCTAACCTCTTAGCTAGAGCTAGAGGTGAAATTTGTAGTTGGTTCCAATGCTTTAATTCTTTTATTTCAAGTACCCTTTTCTTAATTTTGGATTTTGAAGTTCTAGTTTGAATAAAGTTTGATTTTTTAGAAGTTTTGTGAGAGTTTGTGTGCTCCGGACATGAGTTCCTTGCAATTCTCTAAGATTACCATGATTGGGTTGTTTGAATTCGAATTGTAGTAACCCTTGAGCATGCCATAGTCCATAGGCATGGCTGTTACTCCGAAGGCTACAAGTTCAAGTTCTATGTGCTTCATTAGAACTAGAAATCTGATTTCCAGATTTAAGTGGGATTGTTGTGCTTAAATGTTATATCCTCCAATTAGATGAGAGATAGGACTTTGATTCTAATTGTGTTGTACTTGGATGAATGGATTGGCATTGGACTACTACAAGTGGATCCTTGATGCTCTAGTTCTTCTTAATTTCAGATTTTCCTATTTTATGTGAAAAACTACTTTCTTAAACTTCTTAGATTCTAGTTATTAGAGTAGTTGGAATTGTTTACTTCTTTCCCTGTGGATCGACCTCGGTCTTACCGAGATTTATTACTACATCGCAGCCTTACACTTGAGGCGAGCGAACAAGATCGTAAACTCTCAAAACATAATAAGTACCCATATGAAATTCCCGCTGATTGGTTGACAAATAGAAGAACTTGAACAATTTCAATCTAGTGTGCATAGTGAAAATTCTTTTCATGAATTTCCAGGGTTATCTTCTTCATAAATCAACTAGACTATGGATCTCAAGGTATATAGGGCAACAACAAGCCAATGACGAGAATTTGCCTTACTGTCCTTCCGACGACTTTCACACTACATCCCATTTCTGGCTTTGGTTATGGGTAGACCATCCCCCGGTTGGTAGTAGGTAGCCCTAATCGGATTTTTTCACCATTTTCCATCATTCCCAATTTCATCCTTCCTTTTCCTTTTTCTTTTAAATTAGATAGGATTTTTAGAAATCCATATCTTTCGTTATTTTCCCATGGACAAGGATGGACAACGTACCTCGGCTTGATGTCTCAACACCTTGAATCAAAATCTAACTAATCCACAAATCACATAGTCCCTTCAACCCGTGAAAATCTTGTGATGTGAACTAGGTGTAAGAGTGTTCAAATTTTCTATCAATCACAAAAATAGGGAAATTCACATATAAAACCATTATGTTATGAGACATTCAAAACTTGCAACCTCACTCACTTCATATCTCCTCCTCTTATGCTCATATCATCTTGAATGCATAGAAACAAAGTTTTCCAGAAGAGTCTTGAATTTTTGAAAAGTCGAAAAAAATTTACACAGTTACTCGAAATGTTACAAAACGCTGGATTCATCCAAGTGATCCTACACCCCCCAACCAAATCTTGCATTGTCCTCAATGTAAAAGATGCGCAATAAGCAAAACATGAGAGCAATTTGAAAATAAAAGGGAGTGAGGGATGAGAGTACCTGAAAAGGTGAAAAGTGGAATTCTTCCTCCTTCTAACAAACCTAAGCAAAAGTAAACAAAAGCAACAAAATCCTAATCCTAACTACTCTACACCTCCATCAGACTAGGAGATCAATCATCCTGATAGACAGGATCAGTTAGAGGTATGGACATACCTTCTGAAGGAAATTTCTCAAAGAACAGCTTTAATCGCTGCCCATTCGCCTTAAAAATGTTATCGTTCCTTGGATTTAACAACTCGACAGTCCCATATGGATAGACAGTTTGCACAATGTAGGGACCGGTCCATTGAGATCTCAATTTTTTTAGAAAAAAATGTAGACGAGAATTATACAGGAGGACTTTTTGATTGATCGTGAATGTCTTACGAAGAATGTTTTTATCATGGAATAGCTTCGTTTTGTCCTTGTAAATTCTCGCTTTCTCATATGCTTCGTTCCAGATTTCTGCAAGTTCATTCAATTGTAATTTGCGCAACGAGCTCGCCTTGTCAGAATCAAAATTCATCTTCTTAATTGCCCAATATGCCCTATGTTCCAACTCCACAGGTAAGTGACAAGCCTTCCCATAGACAAGTCTATAGGGAGACATTCCAATAGGGGGTCTTGAAAGCAGTACGGTAGGCCCAAAGCGCATCGGTAAGCCGAAGCGACCAATCCTTGCGATCGGGGTTCACCATTTTCTTCAAAATGTGTTTAATATCCCTATTGGATATCTCAGCTTGCCCACTAGTTTGTGGGTGATAGGGAGTGCTCACTTTGTGTGTTACGCCATATTTCTTCATTAAAGTTTCAAAAGGGTGATTACAGAAGTGAGATCCTCCATCACTTATGATGACTCGAGGTGTTCGAAACCGGGAAAGAATATTCTCTTTTAAGAAGCGAATGACCGTTTTATGGTCATTATTCCGGCAAGGGATGGCCTCGACCCATTTGGAAACATAGTCAACGGCAAGCAAGATGTATGTGTTTCCAAAAGAAGATGGGAATGGACCCATGAAATCGATGCCCCAACAATAAAAAATTTCGATTATTAAGATGGGATTGAGTGACATCATATTTCTATGGGAGATTCCTCCCAATTTTTGACAAGGTTCACATGTTTTGCAAAACTCATGTGTGTCTTTGAACATAGTGGGCCAATAAAACCCACATTGCAGAATTTTTGCTGTGGTCTTTTTAGCCGAAAAGTGGCCACCACATGCCTGAGAATGGCAGAAGGAGATGATACTTTGTTGTTCATCATCTGGGACACATCTCCTTATGATTTGATCGGGACAATACTTAAATAAGTATGGGTCATCCCATAGGAATTTTCGCACCTCAGTGAAGAATTTATCCTTATCTTGCTTTTTCCAATGTGTAGGAATTGTACCTGTAGCAAGATAGTTAGTAATGTCCGCATACCATGGCAATTGGGAAACAGTAAAAAGTTGTTCATCAGGGAACATGTCATTGATTGCGGTCGTTTCAGGGGAATCAATGAGGACAAGTCGAGAGAGATGGTCAGCCACGACATTTTCTACTCCTTTCTTATCACGTATTTCTATGTCAAATTCCTGGAGTGGAAGGATCTATCTTAACAACCGTGGTTTAGCATCCTTCTTGGAGAGAAGGTACTTAAGCGCGGCATGGTCAGTGAATATAATGATCTTGGATCCAATCAAGTAGGACCTAAACTTGTCCAAGGCAAAAACTACGGCTAAAAGTTCTTTTTCAGTAGTGGTGTAGTTTGCTTGGGCTGAGTTTAGGGTCTACTTGCATAGTAGATGACACATGGCTTTTTCTCTTTTCTTTGACCTAGCACGGCCCCAATAGCGTAGTCGCTAGCATCGCATATAATTTCAAAAGGAAGGCTCCAATCAGGTGGTTGCATTATGGGAGCACATGTCAACATACCTTTAAGGGTGATAAAGGCCTTTTGACATTCTTCATTCCACTCGAATGAATTTTCCTTTTGAAGTAGGTTACATAAAGGACGAGAGAGTGAACTAAAGTCCTTTATGAACCTTCTATAAAATCCTGCATGTCCCAAAAAGGACCGTACATCTCATATGCTCTTGGGTGGTGGAAGGTTAGAGATAAGATCAATTTTTGCTTTGTCCACCTCGATTCCATTTTGTGAAATGATGTGACCAACTACAATTCCCTTTTGAACCATGAAGTGACACTTCTCCCAATTCAGCACAAGGTTCTTCTCTTCACATCTTTTCAGCACAGATTTCAAGTGCTCAAGGCACTCATCAAAGCTACAACCAAATACGAAAAAAACATCCATGAAGACTTCGAGAATTGTCCCCACCATGTCAGAAAAGATACTCATCATACAGTGCTGAAAGGTGGCAGGGGCATTACATAGTCCAAACGGCATCCGTCGATAGGCGAAAGTGCCGAATGGACATGTGAATGTAATCTTTTCTTGGTCTTCACGGGCAATCTCTATTTGGTTGTACCCTGAATAGCCATCAAGGAAGCAAAAGTAGGAATGACCCGCCAACCGTTCTAAAATTTGATCAACAAACGGTAGGGGGAAGTGGTCTTTCCTCGTGACAGTGTTTAGCTTCCTGTAGTCAATGCACATTCTCCAACCGGTAGTGACTCTAATTGGCACGAGTTCATTATTGGCATTGCCTGCGATGGTTAGTCCGGATTTCTTAGGCACTACTTGAGTTGGGCTCACCCATTGACTATCGGATATTGGGTAAATAATACCCACATCCAATAGTTTCACCACTTCGGCCTTGACCACATCCTTCATATTTGGATTTGGTCGTCGTTGTGGTTGCCTAGATGTCTTCGCATTCTCCTCAAGGTGTATGCGATGAGTACAAATCAGTGGGTCTATGCCTTTGAGATCCGCAATTGACCATCCAATGGCACTCTTGTGCTTTAATAGTGTGGCAATTAGCCTACTCTCTTGTTCCTCATCCAAGTGGGAAGAAATCACCACTGGATATGTCTCATCTCGACCTAAATAGACATAATTCAGCTCACTTGGTAATGGTTTTAGGTCGAGTGTTGGCGCCTTGATGTTGGATGGGAGGGCCTTGTTCTCGTTTAAAGGCAAAGGCTCAAATAGGGCCCTCCATCTTTTATTATCAAGCACCGGCATCGCATCTAGAATGGCATCCATCTCTTGTATTGTGTCATCATTTATCTCATGAGAATAGGCCACACATGCCTCCAAAGGGTCGGAAGATAATGATAAGGGGAATGTATCTTCCACGAATGATTCAATCATGTTTAGTTCGTGGATATCATCATTAACCTCCTGTGGTTGTATGTATAAATCAAATATGTTAAACTTAAGGGTCATATCTCCAAAGGACATTTGTACAAGTCCGTTTCTACAATTGATAATTGCATTTGAAGTAGCTAGAAACAGTCGGCCAAGTATGACAGGAATTTGAGCACCGGTGCCTATCACGGGATGTGTATCCAAGACAATAAAGTCTACTGGGTAGTAGAATTTATCAACTTGGACTAGAACATCCTCAATCATTCCTCTCGGTATACGAATGGATCTATCAGCAAGTTGGAGTGTGGCTTTGGTTGGTTTCAATTCACCTAACCCAAGTTGCTCGTAGACCGAGTATGGAATGAGATTCACACTTGCCCCCAAATTGAGTAAGGCTTGTTTAATCCGGTAGTCTCCTATGATGCATGAGATGGTTGGACTACCCGGATCCTTGTATTTTTGAGGCACCTCTTGTTTGATGATAACGCTCAAATTCTCAGTCAAAAGTACTTTGTTGTGAACATTGTGTTTTCTTTTGACCGTACACAATTCCTTTAGAAATTTGGCATAAGATAGTATTTGTTTTATGGCATCCAACAACGGGATGTTAATCTTCACCTGCTTGAAAACTTCTAAAATTTTCAGATTTTTATCTAAAGGTTTAGGTGAAATCAACCTTTGTGGAAACGGGGCAATCGGCTTGTATTGCCTTTCCGATTCTTTCTCTTGTGGAGTGTTGTTTGAGCTATCATCCTCTTTGGAAATTTCCGGATCCTTAGGCTTTGGGGCCTTCACCGGATTAGTTTTGTCAATTTCTTTCCCACTTCTCAAAGTGGTGATAGCTTGAACATGCTCCATATGATGGAAGGATGAGCTTGCATCTTGTATCTCAAATCGGGTTCGTGGGTTAGGAAGAGGTTGGGCAGGAAGTGTGCCATTCTCTCTAACACTAAGATGAGATTCAACTCTAGCCATTGATGTTTTCAATTCATTGATGGCTTGAGTTGAATTTTGATTGAATTTCAATTGCTCCTACATGAACCCATCTATTTTTAGAGAATTTGTCTTGTTATACTCAGCTTGGACCGATACGAATGCACCCAACATCTCCTCTAGCGTCACTTTTGGAGTAATGACTAGAGATGGACCTAGCATAGGTTGAGCTTGAGGGATAGTGGTTGCATTCGCAGTGGGTCCATTCCTCCAACTGAAGTTGGGATGGTTCTTCCAACTAGCATTAAATGTGTTTGAGGTTGGAGCACCAAATTGCCGTTGATAACTGTTTATGGCATTTTATTGTTCTTGTAAGATGTCCTGAACTGCTAAAATTATGGGACAATCTTGTGTTACATGTTGATTTCTGACACAAATTCCACAAACAGTTTCAACCTCATTGGAGTCAATTGTCTCTCCTTTCCTCAATTCTATGGCTTCGACCTTTCTTATGAGGCTAGCCACCTATGCACTTATGCTATCCTCTTCCGATAAAACATACATTCCTCCTCTTTCCTTTTGTTGGCCAGTCTTGGAATTTGTTGGTTTCGATGTATACCAAGATTGTGCATTCTTCAGCCAATTCTTCCAAATAATCCCATGCTTCATCAGCCTCCATACTCATGAACTCCCCATTACACATCATCTCTACGAATTGGCGCATGGGTGAAGTCAGTCCTTCATTGAAAAAGCTTATAACCCACCAAATTTCATAGCCATGATGTGGGCATGCGTTTAATAGGTCCTTAAACCTCTCCCAACATTGGAAGATGGTTTCATCTTCCTTTTGGGCAAAGTTCATGATAAGGCGCTTCAACATGTTTGTTTTGTGAGTAGGGAAGAATTTTTTTATGAATTCCCTATGCATATCAGTCCATGCACCAATTGATCTTGGCCTTAATGCATGAAGCTAACTTTTAGCCTTATCTTTAAGAGTAAAAGGGAAGAATTTAAGTCTCACCACATCATCAGTCACATTAGCAAAGTGCATGGTGGTTATTACCTCATCAAACTCCTTAAGGTGTTGATAGGCACTTTCACTGTCTAATCCATGGAATTTAGGGAGAAGTTGGATCACTCCTAGTTTTAAATCCACATTCCCTGCATTTTGTGGAAAAATTCTGCATGAGGGAGTGCTCGCTTTTGCTGGTTGCAAGAAGTCACGTAAAGTTCTTGGTCGGGGAACATTCTCAACCACATTCTCCCCCATTTCAGTTTGGTTTTGGCCCAGATTGGCCATTAGATTAGGTTGATTTACAGCCATGTTTTCAGATAAAATTGGAGAGTTTAGATGTCTCCTAGCACGTGGCTCTCTGTCAATTCCTTCTACTATCCCCCCTTCACTTATGAGTCGGTTATTGGAATCCTGAGCCCAATGTGGCATGCAAAACAAAAAATATGAAACAAGACAAAGAAGAATTCTTCCTCCCTGTCTTTACTCTTCTCTAAGACCGAAGCACAAGGTGTCTTGCAATGGCTAAGCCAGAAGCAAGGATAGAGACCGATTTCTCCTGGTCAATAAGGGTTCAGAGAACTCCCCACCCACTCTTTGAATCTTTTGAGAAAAAATGCAGAAAAAGGAGAAAGAAGAGTAGAGGTGAGAAAAGAAATCTCTGAGCACAAGGTGATCCAAGACGGCAGAGCTGACCAATAGGAATCTAGGTGGCACAAGGCCTACCTTTCAGAGATCCAAAAGGAGTCTCCACCCACTCTACAAGAGATGAATATGATAGGAATGAATAGGAGAAGGAGAAGAGTAAGGTTTAGAAAGATAAAACCTGATTCGGCACTTGAAATCCTTATATCTTCTTCAGCTTCCTAGAAATCCCTGTAAAAATTAAATAAAATAAACTAAGTTAGTCCTAAAATCCTAAATAGATACTAATTTCAGAAATTTGTGAAAACCGTCAAAGTCCCCGGCAGCGGCGCCAAAAACTTGTTCGCTTCCCCAAGTGTAGGGTTGCGATGTAGTAATAAACTCGGTAAGACCGAGGTCGATCCACAGGCACTTGTGTAAGGATTCACAAACACATCCAATAGTGTCTATTGAGAGCTAACAACCAGATTTTTTTATGAAATTGATGTAAGTAACAAATTTTGAATTAAATTGAAGGTAAACAATTATAAAAAGGCACTAGGGGTTCAAGGATCCACTTGTAGCAATCCTTGATGTTCAATCCGCTGTGGTTTCTCATTCTCTCAACTAGAATCAATATTAAGATCTATCTAGCCTGGATGATAGAGCTGTTAAACCAACAATCTGTCATATGTATGAACCCTGTGTATGATTCACTCAATAAAAGCTAGGCTGAGCATGCTTCAAGTGCATAGGTCAGTCCCAATTCCAATAAACTAAGTTCATACTCATGATCATCATTAAGTCCTGTCACCAGACAAAGTTAGATCATGGTTTGAACTTGAATCAAATCATATGCACAGTCTCATACATAATTCAGAAAACTAGAAAAGTAGAACTTTGGTAGGAAGTCCCCACATGAAGATCACAGTACTAGAGCGTACTCCAATTCCTCGGATCATACAGGTCTAGACTAATACAAAGCAATTAAGAACTTAAGTAATTCTCCCAAACATCCATGAGTCATCAGAAGACTAAGAAAAACTATTTAGAACTTTTATAAACTTCAAACCATTGTTCATAAACATTAAAACCAATCTTAAAACCATCTTAGCACGAATTGAAACATCTTAGATTCACTACAAGCTTCACCTCTTAGCCCTAGCTAAGAGGTTTAGCCGTTCATGATCCAAGGAAACATGAAACAACTAAGAAAAACCTAAAAACATCAAAACAAACTAGGAGTTGTGGAACTCCGAAATCCACTTCCGCCGCCTCTAACCTTGCTTAAACTCTTCCCAGATACCCTAGGAATGATCCCTAGGTGTCCTTTTATAGTGGGGAGGCTCCGCAACTTCAGAACATTCGAGAATTTGCGTAAGACTTACGCACTGCGTAGAGAAAATCGGCGCCAGAAATAGAAGGTTCAAATCTTACGCATGCGACCAGTCGTACGACCGGTCGCAGTGGCTGGATGACCAGTCGTGGATGCTGGACGACCGGTCTCAAAATGGCCAAAAAGAGTCCAGTGAGTTTCGGCCTGAAAAAATATTTTAAGGACTGGTCGCACGATCAGTCGTGAACAGTCCAGAGAGTTATGGCCTTTGGGTCTCCTCTGTGCATGTGCGGACCGGTCGGACGACCGGTCCTTGGCTTTGGACGACCGGTCGGACGACCTGTCGTGGGGACCTTCTTCTGCATTCTTTCTTCTTTTCTCTGACTTCTTTCTTTCATTCTTTGACGCTTAGCCCATTTGATCTTCTTTGCCTCTAACTAGCATCTTTAAGTCTTCAATTGATGCTTCCTCTCTCTCATCCCTACAACCACAAATATATGCATTAGATTGGTCTTTAAATCATGGAACCATGCATAATGAGTGATGAATTGGGGTTAGAATATGCACAATTAAGAGCTCAACATTTGGCCAGCTGGCTGGTGGCTGTGGATGGCCAGTCGATCAAGTTGCAAATTGTGACTTTTTCATACTTTTCTTCCTCCATTGCATTGCATCTTTCCTCCATCTCGTATCCTTTATTTCTTTGATCTTCAAGGCATACAAAGTGACTCTTTAACCATGAATTGTTGAAGTCTCCCTCTCATTCCTATAATCACAAAAACATGTATTAGATTAGTCTTTAAACATGAAAAGCATGCATAATATTATGATGAAAAGGGGTTAGAACATGTAATATTCATGGCTCAACACACCCCTTAACTAGCATTTTGCTAGTCCCAAGCAAATCATGCGTGAAACAAGTTCAAATCTCCAAAACCAAACTCTCCTTTAGGAACTATGCTTCTATACATTCCAAGACATATAAGTGCAAAAATCAGAGAAACTAGGTGATAGAAGCTGAAACCTTAAACTTCTCAAAACATAATAAGTGTTCATATAGAATTTCCGTTGATCGATTGATAAATAGAAGAACATGAACAAATTCAACCTAGTGTGTATAGTGAATGTTCATCTCATGAGTTTCCGGGATTATCTTCTTCATAGATCAACTAAATTATGGATCTAAAAGTGTACAGATCAACAATAAGCTTATGACGGGAATTTGCCTTACCGTCCTTCCGACGACTTTCACACTACATCTCATTTCTGGCTTTGGTTATGGGTAGACCATCTCTCGGTTGGTAATAGGTAGCCCTTTTCGAAATTTTCCACTATATTCTCAATCATACCCATATTTTCTTTCTTTATTTCCTTTTCATACACATTAAATAGGATTTTTAGAAATCCATATCTTTCGTTATTTTTCCATGGATAAGGATGGACAAAGTACCCCGGCTTGGTTCCTCAACACCTTAAATCTAAGTCTAGTTAATCCACAAAGCTACATAATCCTTTCAAACCATGAAAATCGTGTAATGTGAACTAGGTGTAAAATCATATAAAATTCACATATAAAACCATCAATCATATAAAATTCACATATAAAACCATTATATTAAAGGTAGTTGAGGACTTGCAACATCACTCACTTCGTATCTCCTTTTCTTATACTCGTATCATCCCGAATGCATAGAAAAATAAGTTTTCTAAAAAGAGTTTTAAATTTTCAAAAAATTCAAAATTTTTCTACATAATTGCTCAAAATGTCACAAAAGCTAATAGATTCTTCTAAGGAATCTTACCTCCAACCAAAATCTTACATTGCCCTCAATGTAAGAAGATATGCAATAAGCATGACATGAGAGTAATGACATAAAATAAAGGAGTGAGAACAAGAGTACCTGGGTAGCAAGTTGATCAATTTTAGCATCTTCCTTTATCTCGATAAGACTTATTCAATCCTAATTGTAGAAAAATAAATCCTAACCTACCTACCTACCTTTGATTAGTCTGATCGACTACATGATCAAATTTGAGCAGGATCTTCATGAATTTCAATTAATTTCTCATGAGGACCATCCAAAGTCCTGCTCGTCAGTAAACATGGATGCTTTTCTTCATTAAAGTCTAATATTTATGTGCACCACATGCATGATAGGAGGAGATAAGAGCAGCAAAAAGATATCTCCTTAAATCCTGATCTGGGTTATGATTGATTAAAAACGGATCATCCCAATCAGAATTTTCAATAGGTTGAAGGACCTATGATGGTGGGGAGACATTCATCAAATTTTTATTCGTTAAAGTTGTCTCCTCCACAATTTTAGAATTGTACGGTACTTCCACAAACAATGGTAAAGAGTGTAAATCAGTGGAACAATGTTCTTCAGGCACCGACACTGTGTCTAACAAAATATCCAACTCCTTAATCATCTCATCATCAAGATAGTCGGATGAAGGCTCTTCGTCTTCCCTAAGGGATTGCAAAAATTCAGTTTCTATGGTGAGGGATTCGCACTCCATGGAGTGAAATTCTTCCAAACTAGGTTCCTCATAACTAGTATGGGGCACAAAGTCAGAAGTGTGCAAGGCTTTAACAATCTCTTGAATAATTGGGTCTTTTGAATTTTCAAAGTGAGCCAAGCATTTATCCAAAGAATCTGAATTTTCACTCAAAGGGAAGTCCTCCACAATAGAATTTAGCATGCGTTATTGGTGGAAGGACTCAAAAATCTCAACTTCGGCCATCTCTCTAGCATGCATATCCTCTAAAGACCCATAATCATTATGTCATTGGGAAAAAGAAACCATAGGTTCATAATCATCCACCAAACCCTCATTGTAGGTAACCCCACTATCGCTTTCAGATTTTATGGATTCCTCGGGTTCGTCAACCGTCATTGAATTCTCTTCATCATTGAGTGCAAAGCATCCAAAAGAGATACTGGACTTACCATAATTGATGATGATATTGGGATCATCAAGATCGATCTCCTCTAAAAGTTTATTCATTATATTTGAAGAATGTGGGACTTGGATAGCCCCATCCTCCTCATTAGAGGGGGTTGATTCGATGCCCCCAAATTCAGGCTTAACGTCTTCACGAGATGGCGAGTAGGCTTAATTTGATTGTTCATCTTCATACTCTTTCCATAATTCCTCAAGTATTTGTGTATACATGTTATCACAAGAGGAAGACGTTTGGGGGTGATTGTTAATAACTATGGTTGGTTCTTCCCTTGAACAAGGAGAATGGTGGTTTTCCTAATGAAGACCATACGCATTGTAGGATGAAGAGTTATGTGATGGTTGATAGGCATATCCATACAAGTGATCACGCATTGTCTTAATCGGTTGGCCACTATTCGACCGTTCATTTTGATGTTGCACACCTCCTACCATACACGGTGGAACACTCATGTTATTTTCAATCCGGTAATCACGTAATGTTTTCCCCGGATGATTATTTAATTTTGCTTCATTCTGGTACTCCCCCATCGTCTTACACCGTGTCTCAACATGTGTATTGCTTTCATTAATGTAATCATGTATCGTCTTACGTGGGGGGGGTAGTAGAGGTTGTTTGAATCTAAAAAAAATACTTATGCTTGGATGGATCCCGATCAAAATAATTTTGAATCCCATGGGCCATCATCTCATCTTCCAAAAGATATGCATATGCACTACCGGTCCAATTAGCCGTAATGAGATTTTAAGGAATTGAAAATACCCCAATCTTAAAAAAATAAAAATTAAAAAAAGAGAGAGATGGGGAGATGTTACCGAATGAGAGTGAGAACTATGTTGTTAACGTCTGATTTTGGTAATAGGTTCCTCCAAACGTTCACCTTCCCTTAGGGGAGCTCTCCTTTAGACCTGAAAATGAAAGAAGAAAGCTAAGGGTGGCCGACTCTCAGTTGTTAGCCCTCCGAAGCTTAAGTCAGATGGGACTCGATAGTAAGATAAAATGTGGGATGTGGGCTTAGAGATTGTGTACCTTTATCATCTATGGGACCATCTATTTATACAGATCTGGGTGATCCAGTCACGCAAGCTGCTAAGATCACTGCTTATTTGGGGGGATAAAGAACTTATCCTATTAATCCTTAGATAAGAAGATGGTATAACCACTCTAGACGTCTAGCTGAATACGTTCCTCAATGGGGACCCCCAGGTGGTTCAGAACTATGAATAAAAACAAGCTAAAGCCGACTTATCTGCTGGTACTATGAGACGAGGGATGTCCCCAGCGAACGAATAGAGACCTGGTCTGCTCGGATTTGGAAATATCCTCGTTTGATGACCAAGGAGTAAAGCTTCTTGGATAACGAGGGTGTCCCCACCCGACGACCAACGATCAGGCCTGCTCGCATATTCGGGAGTATGTACGGCCGCGTCTACGCGATATGCGAGTTGCGACCATAAGGGCTCATTGGTCGAATGATTGGGTCGTATCTTTACGGAATCAAAAGGCGCTCGCAAGTCTCAGGGTGTTAAACCTCTTCGACGACCAACTTTATCCTATAACATATGTCAGCAACAATTCCTACAAAAAAAAAATAGTTAGTAATCTAAAAAAAAATTAAAAATCTACTTCTAGAAAAACTGAAAATCCTACCTAACTAAGACTACTATATAGATACTAGAACAATAGAATCGTTTAACCTTTTCCCCTGCAACGGCGCCAAAAACTTGTTCGCTCGCCTCAAGTGCAAGGCTGCAATGTAGTGATAATTCTCGATAAGACCGAGGTCGATCCACAGGGAAAGAAGTAAACAATTTTAACTACTCCAATAACTAGAATCTAAGAAGTTTAGGAAAATAATTTTAACCTAAAACAGGAAAATCTGAGATTTGGAAAGAACTAGAGCATCAAGGATCCACTTGTAGTAGTTTAATACTAATCAATTCATCCAAGCATAACACAATTAGAATCAAAGTTCTATCTCTTATCTAATTAGAGGATATAACATTCAAGCACAAATAGTCCCAGTTAAATCTGGAAATCAGATTTCTAGTTCAAATGAAGCAATAGAACTTGAACTTGTAGCCTTCAAAGTAATAGCCATACCAAGAGACTATGGCATGCTCTGGGGTTACTAATTTTCAAATTCAAACAAACCAATCATGGCAATCTCAAAGAATTGCAAGGAACTCATGTCCGGAGTACACAAACTCTCATAATTCATCTAAAAATCCAAGTTTTATTCAAACTAGAAGTTCAAAATCCAAAAATAAGAAAACAGTACTTGAAATAAAAAAAATTAAAGCATTGAAACAAACTACAAACTTCACCTCTTAGCTCTAACTAAGAGGTTAACTAAGAAAAAGCATATTAAAACTAGAACTAGAACTAAGAAAAGGTAGAAAAACTAGTTGTAGGAGGCTAGGAAGCCTCCTAGTACTTGAATTCCTTGCTCCCCACGTCCTTGCTTGATTTAGAATAGAAGAGAGCACCTCTTTTTATAATACAGTAAGAGTACAACAATGTAACAGATTTTGTTTCGCTTCGTACGGCTTAACCAATGATCGGATTGCTTTCAAATTTTATTTGTAGCTTCCTTGGAACTTGATCTTCCTCATAGATAGTTTAGATTTCCAAGATTATCTTCCGAATTGGCCCACCAATCAGATCAGTGACCACCTCTCAAAATCGCGCAATTCGGGTACCTTCAGAACCAGTCATCTTTCTTTCAATGCTACGGAGTGTACAAAGGTCGGATTAATCTCAAATTTGAAACTTTAGTAGAAACCTTCCTCCTCTAGATGATAGATGGATTAGATTGTCCAAATTAATTTCAGAATTGGGTGCAAAACTTAGAACACTTAGGCATTTTTATAAAATCTGTGTGGTTGAATCTTTCTAAATTGTCCATCTTTCTTCAATCAGTACGATTAAACCACACATCCTTTTGATTTTTGTTGAGTCTTAAATTCACATCCATTGTAAAAAAAACATCCCGCGGTCCATCGACAATGATTTGAATCAGTTTTGAGACCGAAAAAACTTAAAAAATGCCAGCACAATCCCAAATCACTTAATAACATCCAAAATCTGTAAATAGCATTTTGGAGCAGAACCGGACATGTGGGTCATTGCCAAATGGTCCGAAACATTCTAAAACCCTTAACCTACAAGTTTCGAAGTCGTGCAGCACATATCTTTACCTGCGCGCCTCGAAATGTGTTTCATCCCTACCCGGAGCTGACAAAAAAGGGTCTGTAAGCCTACAACTACCATTTTAGAGTGGAATCAAACATCGACACCACCGCCAAATGATCGGAGTGCCCAAAACCCTTAAATAGCAAGTTTGAAGTCCCTGTAGTGCGATTTCGATGTGCGCGCTCCCCGAAACAACGTTCCTATGCGACGAGCCAACCCGGAGGCTCCAAATTAGGAAGTACCAAAATTTACAATATTTGAACTTCCAAACCCCATCCCTTTCATTCAGGAGGTCCATCCTAGCCTAAAAGTGGCTTGGCGACAGTGAGCGCATCCCCAAAAAATGTAGCTGTCCTCTAGAGGTCTCCCGTCGGAGCCTGAAATCCTGAAATATTCTAAGTTTGGAATTTTCTCTCTCACAAAAGTCCAAAACCTGAAATTTGGTTAAGTAGTGGAAAAAGTGGGAACTCCCAAGAGGGACATGCGCTAGCACAGTGCATCCGAGAGAAATTAATCTAAACACTTTCCCGAAAACTGCCCGAAAAATCAGCCGGAAAAGACATGCGCCCGGCCTTAAAACGACATGCGCCCGGATCCTTGCACTCACCACTTCCGCCCAGCACATGTGTCAGGTAATGCTCTAGAATCACATGCGCCGAAAAATACCCATCGGGTTGAACCCGAACTCGATTACACTACTATAAATAGCAGGGTCACCTGATGACGTAAGGACGAAATCACCTTCTTCTGACCTCAGAGAGACGCAAGAGGTACATGTGCCCACTCCGAAATCACTCACCGGATGCCTTGGACGGAATGGATTCCCTCGCTAGATGCCTTCGACGGAATGGATTCCCTCGCTGGATGCCTTCGACGGAATGGATTCCCTCGCCGGAAAGGAATTTTCTCACCGAAATCCAAAAAATGCACTACCATCGGATACTTCTCTCGCCGGAATCCCTTGCCAAAAAGGGATATCCTCCGACGGAGACAAGTGCAGAGAAAAATCTTGAAATTCTCTAAGTGTTGGACCACATGCGCTGGCTTTCTCTCACAAAAAAAATGCAAAAATGCACCAATTGCTGGACCACATGCACCCACTATTTTTGGGGTCGGAAATCATGGAAAAACACCAAGTTCAAAGGCCACATACGCCCACCAGTGAGGCTTGGGCGCATGTCCAAAGCCACATGCGCCCGGGACCCTTGTTTTTCATCCGTTTTTGTACAAAGTGGGGCACATGTGCCCAACTCCCAACCACATGTGTCCCACCAGCTGTTGCCAGCCACATGCGCCCATGCACACCCCCCTCCATGCGCCTGGACGCTGATGGGAGGGGTGGACCTTCCATCGCGTGGCCTGTCTTCGATCGAGATCGATTTTCGATCAAACCGCCTCTCCTAGATGTACAACGATGAGATTTTCCCATCCCCTGAATTGGATTCCCCAACGGTCAATGATAAATGGCCCAAATCAGTGTTTTGATAAAAAACAACCAACACTTAGCTAATTTGACAACTCCGAAAATCCTCCCAAATGAGCCGAAAACGGCCGAAACTGAGGAGAATCGGGCGAAATTGGGCCGAGCCTGACATGATACACCATAATCATGCACCGCGACGAGGTTATCCAATCTCAAGACCCTCAAATACCCTAATCAAGCAGTCAACGGGCCCCCTACTTAGTCATTTTCAGCCCTGGGAAGTGCCTTGTCGGCTCGGAAATCGACCTACGCTAAGCGAATCGAAATGCGATTGCACCGCGATCCTCGTGTACATAATCCACCCTTGTTCAACGACGGTCATCGATGATATTCACTGATTACCCTGATTAGACCGCAAACAGTTCCACTACTTAGTCATTTTCAACCCTGAGAAGTGCCCTGTTGGCCCGAAAATCGACTGATGCCAAATGAAATCAACTGCGATCTCAAAGACGCCGAGGCAAAGCTAAAGCGCTCAGGCTATCAAACAGCCGAGTTAAACATTTATGGGTCACCGATCCCCATCATTCATTAGAAATTGGCATGAACAGGTACACATTGGACCCGTTAGCCATTTGCGGGCATCGGAAACACTTGATCCAGTCTATTGAATTTGAATCCCCAAAGGATCTTAACTCAATATAGCCTATTTGATCTCGAATAGATCATTGGAAAATACTTGGAAGAAAGAGTGTTCTCAAAGACGAGTCGCCCGACTCCAAAAGAAACACATTTACTTTACTGTACAAAGCTCCATTCATCCCAGATAAAGGTCCGAGGCTAAACTTAATGGGTTATGGTTACCATGAGAAACCACAAAAAAAGAGTTCTAACTAAGCTTGAAACATCCTGCTATGGATTGCCATTATGAAAAAGACAGTCGATGCCCTACCCATCGACAACGGGTCCATTGGTTGAGCTGATGAGGCATTTGCGGAGTGCTTTCCTAAGGTCACCCGTCATAAAAATATGGGCGCGGGCTTTAGGTTATGCCGACCAACATTTCGATGTTTGTGTATTCCAGAGGCCAATGGCCTAGAGTTGCACCACTCGATTAAAAACCTCACTCAGGAAGTTGTGAAGTGCGTTCCTAAGGTCACTCGTCATAAAAATACGGGCGCGGGCCTTAGGTTATGCCGACCAACATTTGATGTTCGTGTATTCCAGCGGTCACCTGTTCATAGTAATAGGCACGGGCCCAAAGTTGTACCACTCAAATCTTGACAGTCTCTCAACCCGGACAATCCGAAAGAAAATGGGACATAGACATCCGACTTGTCTAACAAATGTGGCTCAGTCCATAACAAGAAAACAAATAGGTTTATACAATCATGAACTCAAGACCATAATCCCCGGCGGATTAGTCTTTTGCCTTTTAATCAAGGGTGATCAACCGTTGATGTAATTAAAGGCTCGTGACAAGTATTACAGCCTGGAATGTAAAATATCTCAGAATCTCTAGAATAAAATTCGCCTTGCGATATCTCTCTTGTGTACACTTGGTGATTGCTTAGGATTGTTTACGAATGTCTTTATACTTAGAATTCCCCTAGAATAATGAAACACAGGAAAAACTGCTGATGAGCATGATTTTTTTTCTAGTTTTAACAAACTGGCGACTCTGCTTGGGAATCGAACAATACCAGAACCCCTGGTTATTTATGAGTAAATAGACATTCTGCAATAAATCATTTGTAGACATTGATGTGTATATGAGAAAGGCTACCGTAAGGAGAAATGTTTGGCGTCAAACTGGCGACTCTCAACGGGAACATTCTTCCCTTCATCTTTAAGGAAAAAGAATTTCAAAACTTCACATAACATGCACGTGGTTCGTACTTGTATGTTTCTGTCTATCCATTGTCAAGCCATATCGTGATTGGTAAGGTCGCGTCCCCTCTCCTTTCCAGATGCACGGAATATTCTAATGCATTTATGATTGTGCAGAGAGAGAGACAGAAAGAAAAAGAAAGACAGAGAAAGAAATAGAAAGACAGAAAAGAACCAACCAAATGGCGTCTACAATGATCTTCCTAGCGTCCGGAGGATTCTACTTCCCCCATCTTGCAACAACCTCTAAAGTCGGATGGCAGATTATGCAGAAGCGAAGGACAGTAAGAAGACCGAGAACAAGAAGGTTATTCCAGCTGAAATAGGGATGACAGGAAGGACACAGGGTAGAACAAAGAAATAGTGGAAGCCAGTTTACAGGAGCAAAGCCCGTGATGCTAACAGAACCACCGTGTCAGCCAGGCCAGAGTTCTCCTTTGCTGCTATCAACTTCCTAGCGATACCGAAGACGGCACTGTCAACCAAGATATCGAACAGATCTGCTGTCCGACAATCGGCTGAAGCGACGATGAAGACAACCCCTACTGAAGCCGCCCTGACCAAGACGAGGCCGCAATGAGCACAAGTAATGATGGTGCAGGTCATCGAAGGAGAGACAAGTGAGAGATACCTAGAGCTGGCTCCAATCCAAGAACAGATAGATGAGATTATCCAGGTCCAAGAGGACACGGCCAGAGAGATGAGAGAGATGAAAGAAGCACTATTGGCTCTAGTTGCCCAGGGGGCAAACAGAAGCCTATCTGTCCCTACTTGACAATCTGTGGAAGAATGCCAGGGAGCAGCAGGAGAACCAGCTACCACCGAACCACAGGTTTGTTTAAGAAATGTTGCATTCAGACATGTACCGCCATTGCCATCTCAAGCCACAAGAGAAGAGATGTCTGAGACAGTTGCGAACCTAATGCGTCAAGAAAGAGAAAAGGAGAAGAGAGAAAAATATGTATATCAGGTGCCGTATTTACCCGAGGTCGACGATGTTCCGTTTCTCAACAATTTCAAGCGTCGGGATTTCCCCAAATTCGATGGCAAAGGATTGCCGGAGGAATACATGGCTCAATTCATGACAATGATGGGCAACCTGTCGACAATCCCCCAGTATTGTCTCAGATTGTTCGGCTCGACACTCACGAGCAAGGCATTCCAATGGTACATGTCATTGCCCGTAGGGTCAGTCAAGTCATGGGATCAGATGCAGGATCTGTTCATCTCCAAATTCTTCTCTATTGAGCGAGAAGTCTCGCTGACAAATTTAGCCTTGGTTCGTCAGAGACAGGGGGAGTCAGTCGAGAAGTTCATCGACAGGTGGGGGACTATAGCAGCGCAGTGCTGATAACTGCCAGGAGAATCTGAGCAGGTCAAGATGTGCATGTAGGCCATGGATGCGATGATTTCATTTGACCTATCTAGTCACAACTTCTCAATGTTTCAAGACCTAGCTACGAAGGCCCACCTAATGGAAGGAGCTGCGTTTAGAGCGTAGTTCAAGGCAGAGAAGCCCAGAAGCGAAGCCGGAAGGATGATAGCATCTAACTTCGTCGACAAAGGAAAGGGTTCGAATGACAGGAAACGCCCAAACACCGAGCGTAGAGTTGAGGCCAGGCCAATAACCGTAACACAAGACAAAGGCAAGAGTTTTTAGAGGCCGCGACATATTACAATAGAAGAGCGTAATCGAGTAAATAAACCTTATACCTTCGACATGGAAGATCTGGTTCCGATCATGGAACAACTAATAGAAGAAAGGTTAATAAGACTGCCGAATGCAAACGTCCAGAGGAAGTAAAGATGGTCGATCATCACAACTACTGCAAGTATCATCGCGTGACCACCCACAAGACTGAAGACTGTTTTGCCCTAAAAGGCAAGATCCAACGGATGATCAACGACGGCACCATCAATATGAAGGCAGAAGAGGCAAGCCGGAACACCATGATAGTGGTGTCTGCTCTCCCTGTACCAGCTCAAATTCGAACGGCGAATCCGTTCCTAGAACCGGAAGAGCCGTAGACACTTGTGAGCAGCAAGAGGAGGTTAAAGAATAAAAGAAGACTCTTAGAGAAAGAGAGGAAGATGAAGAACAAAATGGGAAGAAGAAATGTTGGACAGAAACAACCGCGTGCACAGCCCATTCAGTGCGCCATGGTCTTGGTGATCGCTCAGCCAGGGACCAGTGACAAGGATCAAGTCCTAGAGAAAGAAGAAGTCAATGTAGTGGCTTTACAGTCCGGAAAGCAAGTCGTGCAGAGAGAATTTTCGAGGCGACCGGACCCTAGAAGAATGAATGTGGTAATAGGTGAGCCGTTGGGGACACCTCGAGAAAAAGACCGACAGAAGCAGTCAATGAGCCAGCAGCTAACCAACGAGATCACTCTCGAGATAAGGTACCGGTGATTTATGATGTGGTGTCTCATCTGAAGAAGGTCCCGACCTGACTCAGCATCTGCAACACCCTGTGCCTTTCGAAGAAATATCGAGAAATGCTGCTCAATGCATTGCTTGATCAAGAAGCTTATGAGGTCATGATGGCAGAGATCGAGTTAGAGATGGAAGAAATGAAGATAACAGGAACTGAGAATCAACTCGCAGAACAGGTCATTAGATCGACCGATCATCCATGATCACATTCTCTGAAGAAGACAGAACGATCAGCTTAAAGGACCACAACCGCCCGTTGATGGTGACAGGTCTCATCCGAGACATAGAGGTCTGAGAGATGCATGATAGACGACGGATCCGCTGTGAATATTATGTCTCTGAAGACATTACAACAGTTGTGTTTCAGGCAGATAGCACTTCGCCCAAGCGCCATGGTTATCCAAGGGTTCAATCAGGACGACCAGCATGTCCTAGGGTCCATCACTGTCATGCTGGAGATAGAAGAATTGAGTACTAAAGTCACCTGTCAGGTAATTGATGTGATGACGACATACAATATCTTGTTGGGACGACCGTGGCTTCATCAATACGGTATCATTCCCTCGACATACCATCAATGCTTCAAGTACAATAGGGATGGCGTCCAGCATAGAGTGGCGGCAGACCCGAGGCCGTACTCCATCACTGAATCCTTCCAAGCAGATGCTACAATACTATCAGGAGAGCGATGGAACCGAGACCGCCAAAAAAGCCAGCGAACCGACTGAGGTGGCACAGGGGGTAGAACCCCGGGGTGAGAATCTAAGACAAGCGAACGAAGCTCCACAAGTGGTCGCTGACGCAACAAGGGCTCACGGAGAGAATCCGTTGTGGAAGAAGAAGTTCTACCTGATCCCGAAGCACCTCCGGAAGGCAGGGCAGTCAGTGTTGAAACAGATGACAAGCCAACAGATGAGTGTGTTACAATCCAGCTTCAATATGCCGGTATCAAAGGTTGAGAGGATTGCCGTTGTGGAAGAAGAAGTTCTACCTAATCCCGAAGCACCTCCGGAAGGCAGGGCAGTCAGTGTTGAAACAGATGACAAGCCAACAGATGAGTGTGTTACAATCCAGCTTCAATATGCCGGTATCAAAGGTTGAGAGGATTCGTCCCTTCCCAAAAGCTCCGAGCCAGTTCTGCGTACCGCCGACAATGGGAGCCAGCCACGAGATAAGGTTTCATGCTAGACCCCGCAACCCGTTGCAGATCGAAGAGAACGCTAAGAGAACACCGATAAAGACACCGCCCATTGAAGAAGAAAGGTATAGCAAGGCTAGCAGGCACATCATGAGAAATATGGGGTTCATTTGTTCAGAACCACCAGCTAGGAAAGGCATGCTAGCACCCTTCGAAGTAAAGACGAAGGTATACAGAGGAAAAGAAGCCCTGGGGGCAGGATGTGAAATCAGGTACATTAACATGGTGAAGATCAGTCCCGTGAAAGAGGTAAGGCCTGCTGGACCGAATGAAGTCATACAGCCGAGTGCCGCACCAAAGCAGATCGAAGATGGGGGTCAACCCACGATAGATGAACTACAAGAAGTCAATCTAGGGACCACTGAAGAGCCAAGGAATACTTATATTAGCAAGAATTTTCCAGAAGAAGAGAGGGAGAGCTACATTCAACTCCTGAAAGAGAACAGAGACGTGTTCGCATGGACCTATTTTGAAATTTCAGGATTGAACCCGGCGATCGCGATGCACAAGTTGAATATCGTGAAGGAGAAGAGGTCAGTCAAACAACCACAGAGGCGCTTTCATCCTGACATCGTCCTGAAGATAGAAGAAGAGGTGAAGAAGCTGCTTCAGGCCGGGTTTATCAGGGAAGTTTAGTATCCCAAATGGATCTCGAACATAGTACCTATGAAGAAGAAAAGCGGTCAGATCCCAGTGTGCGTTGATTTCCGCAACCTGAATGAGGCTTGTCCCAAAGATGACTTTCCTCTACCCATCCCGGAGCTCTTGATCGATAGCACGTCAGCATATACGACGATGTCCTTTATGGACGGCTACTCGGGGTATAATCAGATCTGAATGGCTCCAAAAGACGAAGAGTCCACTGCCTTCCCCACATCTCTCGGGATATTCTACTACCGGGTGATGCCTTTTAGGCTAAAGAATGTAAAAGCCACGTATCAGAGAGCGATGTAGATAATCTTCCAAGACATGATGCACAAGCACGTGGAATGCTACGTTGATGACCTGGTAGTGAGGTCCGACGGACATCAATAGCATCGCGAACATTTGAAGTTAGTATTTCAGAGGTTGAGGAAGAAAAGCCTTTGCATGAACCCGTTGAAGTGTGCCTTTGGGGTGTCCTCCGAAAAATTTCTAGGCTTCGTAATCAAACATCGGGGAATCGAAATCGACCGTGTGAAGATCAAGGGGATCCAAGAAATTCCTCCTCCGAAGAACTTGAAAGAGCTGAAGAGCTTCCAAGGGAGAGTCGCTTACCTACGACGGTTCATCTCGAACCTGTCAGGTTGCTGCCAGCCTTTCTCTCGACTGAACAAGAAAGACGTCCGCTTCGAGTGGGACGGAGCATGCCAGAAAGCTTTCAATTCCCTTAAAGAGCTACTCGGGAAAGCTCCAGTCCTCGCAGCGCTGATCGAGGGAAAGCCTCTAATACTATATGTAGCAGTGGGAGAGAACTCCCTGGGGGCACTGCTCGCCCAGAAGAACGAAGAAGGAAAAGAAAATGCTCTATACTACTTGAGCCGCACGCTCGTCGGCGCTGAGTTTAATTACTCACCGATCGAGAAGATATGTCTGGCCTTGATATTTGCTGTGAAGAAGTTGAGGCATTATTGCTTGTCATACCAGATTACATTGATCTCCAAAGCATATCCTATCAAGTTCCTAATGAATCGGCCTATGTTGTCCGGGCGATTAGCCAAATGGGCCCTATTGCTATCCGAGTTCGACATCACGTACCTGCCGTCTCGAGCAATTAAAGGGCAGGCGATAGTTGATTTCCTGGCAGCCCACCCAATATCGGATAACATGGAAATGGAATGTGATCTTCCTGACGATCAAGCCCTGACGGTAAGCATCGCGAGACAGTGGCAGATGTATTTCGACGGATCCTCCAGAATGCAGGATCAGGGGCCAGTGTGATCTTCATCAGTCCTCAAGGTGACTTATTGCCCTACTCATTCACAATAGTGCCCACTGAAATTATGTCGGGTGGTCTAACACGACACCATATGCATACACGTGTGGAAGCTTAAGGAGCTACTAGAATTATGGCGAAGTCCTAGAGGGGGGGTGATTAGGACCTTTTTAAAATCTTTTCGTCGACTTAACAAATTTAGCAAATTAAACTACGTAAGCGATTAACACTTCAGCTTCCAAGCCTTAGTGGGTCCAATTAGAAGACTAGCATATGATGAAAGCAATACAAATCATAGTCTAAGAAAGCATAGATCAATGAATGATTAAACTAATGAAGAATCTAATCTATGCAATTCAAGTAGGCTTAAATGAGGATGGATCAATTAAGCTTAAGTCTACATGAGGAAGTGAAAGTACATCTTGTGTGTGTGGAGGTGCCTATCAAGTGGCTAGTGTTCGCTTCCCCAAGTGTAGGGTTGCAATGTAGTAATAAACTCGGTATGACCGAGGTCGATCCACAGGGACTTATGTAGGATTTCACAAACACATCCAAAAGTATCTATTGAAAGCTAATAATCAGATTTTGAATAGAATTGATGTGAATAACAGTTTTAAACTAATTTGAATGTAGACAATTATAAAAAGGCACTAGGGGTTCAAGGATCCACTTGTAGGAATCCTTGATGTTCAATCCGCTGTGGTTTCTCATTCTCTCAACTAGAATCGACATTAAGGTCTATCTAGTCGGACGATAGAGTTGTTAAACCAAACAATCTGTATTATGTAAGTTCGATGCATAAGATTCACTCAATGTAGGCTGAGCTGAGCATGCTCAATTGCATAGGTCATTCCCCTTTCCAAAAGGTCTAGTTCACAATCATAACTATCCTCAAGTCCTGTCACAAGACAAGGCTAGATCAGGATTTTTGAACTTGATTCAAATCTCATGCACAGTCCATACATATTACAGAAAATCAGAAAAATAGAACTTTGGTAGGAAGTCCCTTCATGAAGAGCATGGTACTAGAGCGCACTCCGATTCCTCGGATCATACAGATCTAGACTGATACAAACGAATTAAGAGGTTAAGTAATTCTCCCAAACATCCATGAGTCATCATAAGACTAAGAAAAATTACTTAAAAACTTGTATAAACTTCAAACCATTGTTCATAAACATGAATTCCACACTTAAAGCCAACTAGCTACGAATTGAAACATCTTGGATCCACTACAAGCTTCACCTCTTAGCCTTAGCTAAGAGTTTAGCTGCTCATGATCCAAGGAAACATGAAACAACTAAAAAGTTCATAAAAACAGCAAAATAAACTAGAGGGAGTTGTGGAACTCTGAGATTCACTTCCGCCGCCTCCAAGCTTGCTTCAACCCTTCTTAGATACCCTAGGAACGATCCCTAGGTGTCCTTTTATAGTCTGGAGGCCCCACAACTTCGGAAGAATCGATAAATTGCGTAAGAGTTACGGAGCGTAGAGAAATTCGGGCTTAAAATAGAAATTTCTGGGTTCTTACGCATGGCCGACCGGTCATGACCGGTCGGCCTCAATAAACCGCTATTCCAGCAACCTTGTCCAACCGGTCATGACCGGTCGGACGTCTTCACAAAGGTTCCAGCAAACATGGCCGACCGGTCATGACCGGTTGGCCTTATTCAATATTTCTCCAGCGACCATGTCCGACCGGTCATGACCGGTCGGACGTCTGCAGCAGCCTCCCAACGTGCATGGCTGACCGGTCAAGACCGGTCTGGCCTTCTTGGCCGACCGATCAAGACCGGTCGGTAGTCTTCCTTTTTCTTTTCTTCCTTTTCTTTTCTTTCCTTGCTCCTTTCTTTTACATTCTTTCTTCTTTTCTTCTTTGGTCCTCAAATGATCTTCATCAAAACAGTCCCAAATGAGCCCTTTTTATCCTCAATTAAGTGGAGCCCACTCTCAATCCTGTAGTCACAAAACATGCATTAGATTCATCTATAAATCATGCAAACCTCACACAATGGGTGATGAATTGGGGTTAGAATATGCACAATTAAGAGCTCAACACACCCCCCAACCAGCATTTTGCTAGTCCTGAGCAAAACATGCGTGAAACTAATCCCATTCTTCAAAACTCAACTCTCCTTCAGAAACCGTCTTTCTATACATTCCAAGTTACATAAGTGTAAGATTCAGAAATAATAGGCGACAGAGGTTGAAACCGTAGACCCTCAAAACATAATAAGCATTCATATGAAATTCCCGCTGATTGGTTGATAAATAGAAGGACGTGAACAAATTCAATCTAGTGTGGACAGTGAAAATTCATCTCACGAGTTTCTAGGATTATCTTCTTCATAGATCAACTAGACTATAGAACTCGAGGTACATAGAGCCACATCAAGCCAATGACAGGAATTTGCCTTACCGTCCTCCCGACGACTTTCACACTACGTCCCATTTTCGGCTTTGGTTACGGGTAGACCATCCCCCGGTTGGTAGTAGCTAGCCCTAATTGAAATTTTCCACCGTTTTTCCATCATTCCCAATTTCATCCTTCCTTTTCCTTTTTCTTTTAATTTAGATAGGATTTTTAGGAATCCATATCCAGCATTGTTTTCCCATGGACAAGGATGGACAAAGTACCCCGGCCTGATTTCTCAATACCTTAATTCAAAGTCTAGCTAAAATATAAATCACATAGTCCCTTCAACCCATGAAAATTGTGTAATGTGGACTAAGTGTAAAAGTGTTCAGATTTTCTATCAATCACAGAAATAGGGGAATTCACATATAAAACCATTATGCTATGAGAGATTCCAGACATACAGTCCCATACACTTCATATCTCCTCCTCTTATGCTCATATCATCTGGAATGCATAGAACCGATGTTTTCCAAAGGAGTTTCGAATTTTTGAAAAAATCAAAAAATTTCTACATAATAATTGCTTGAAATGTTGTAAAACGCTGGATTCATCTAAGTGATCCTACACCCCCCAACCAAATCTTGCATTGTCCTCAATGTAAAAGATATGCAATGAGCAAAACATGAGAGCAATTTGAAAAAATAAAAGGGAGTGAGGAGTGATAGTACCTGAGAGAGTGAACATTGGAATTCCTCCTCCTTCTAACAAACTTAAGCAAAAGTAAACCAAAGCAACAAAATCCTAATCCTAACTACTCTATACCTTCGTCAGACTAGGAGATCAATCATCCTGATACACAGGATCATTCAGGGGTATGGACATACCTTCTGAAGGAAATTTCTCAAAGAACGGCTTTAATCGCTGCCCATTTGCCTTAAAAATGTTGCCCTTCCTCGGATTCAATAGCTCGACAGTCCCATATCGATAGACAGTTTGCACAATGTAGGGACCGGTCCATCGAGATCTCAATTTTCCCGGAAATAGATGTAAGCGAGAATTATACATGAGGACTTTTTGATTGATCGTGAATGTCTTGCGAAGAATATTCTTATCATGGAATATTTTCGTCTTGTCCTTGTAAATTCTCAGCATTCTCATAAGCTTCATTCCGGATTTCTGCAAGTTCATTCAATTGTAGTTTGCGTAAAGAGCTTGCCTTGTCAAAATTGAAATTCATCTTCTTAATAGCCCAATATGCCCTATGTTCCAACTCCACAGGCAAGTGACAAGCCTTCCCATAGACAAGTCTATAGGGAGACATTCCAATAGGGGTTTTGAAAGCAGTACAGTAAGCCCAAAGCGTATCGGTAAGCCGAAGCGACCAATCCTTGCGATCGGGGTTCACCATTTTCTCTAAAATGTGTTTAATCTCCCTATTGGATATCTCGGCTTGTCCACTAGTTTGTGGGTGATAGGGAGTGCTAACTTTGTGTGTTACGCCATATTTTTTCATTAAGGTTTCAAAAGGGCGATTGCAAAAGTGAGACCCTCCATCACTTATGATGACTCGAGGTGTGCCAAACCGGGAAAGAATATTTTCTTTAAAAAATCGAATGACCGTTTTATGGTCATTATTCCGGCAAGGGATGGCCTCGACCCATTTGGAAACATAATCAACGGCAAGCAAGATGTATAAGTTTCTAAAAGAAGATGGGAATGGGCCCATGAAATCGATGCCCCAACAATAAAAAATTTCGATTATTAAGATGGAATTGAGTGGCATCATATTTCTACGGGATATTCCTCCTAATTTCTGACAAGGTTCACATGCTTTGCAAAACTCATGTGTATCTTTGAACATGGTGGGCCAATAAAACTCACATTGCAGAATTTTCGCTGTGGTCTTTTTAGCCGAAAAGTGGCCACCACATGCCTGAGAATGACAGAAGGAGATGATACTTTGTTGTTCCTCATCTGGCACACATCTCCTTATGATTTGATCGGGACAATACTTGAATAAGTATGGGTCGTCCCATAGGAATTTCCGCACCTCTGTGAAGAATTTATCCTTATCTTGCTTTTTCTAATATGTAGGAATTGTACCTGTAGCAAGATAGTTAGCAATGTCCGCATACCATGGCAATTGGGAAACAACAAAAAGTTGTTCATCGGGGAACATGTCATTGATTGCAGTCGTTTCAGGGGAATCAGTGAGGACAAGTCGAGAGAGGTGGTCAGCTACTACATTCTCTACTCCTTTCTTATCACGTATTTCTATGTCGAATTCCTGGAGTAGAAGGATCCATCTTAACAACCGTGGTTTAGCATCTTTCTTAGAAAGAAGATACTTAAGCGCGGCATGGTCAGTGAATATAATGATCTTGGATCCAATCAAGTAGGACCTAAACTTGTCCAAGGCAAAAACTACGGCTAAAAGTTTTTTTTTCAGTAGTGGTGTAGTTTGCTTGGGCTGAGTTTAGGGTTCTACTTGTATAGTAGATGACACATGGCTTTTTCTCTTTTCTTTGACCTAACACGGCCCCAATAGCATAGTCACTAGCATCACACATAATCTCAAAAGGAATGCTCCAATCAGGTGGTTGCATTATGGGAGCACATGTCAACATACCTTTAAGGGTGGTAAAGTCCTTTTGACATTCTTCATTCCACTCGAATGAATTTTCCTTTTGAAGTAGGTTACATAAAGGGTGAGAGAGTGAACTGAAGTCCTTTATGAACCTTTTGTAAAATCCTGCGTGTCCTAAAAAGGACCGTACATCTCATATGCTTTTGGGTGGTGGAAGGTTAGAGAGAAGATCAATTTTCGCTTTGTCCACCTCGATTCCATTTTGTGAAACGATGTGTCCAAGTACAATTCCCTTTTGAACCATGAAGTGACACTTCTCCCAATTGAGCACAAGGTTCTTCTCTTCACATCTTTTCAGCACAGATTTCAAGTGCTCAAGGCACTCATCAAAGCTACAAGCAAATACGGAAAAATCATCCATGAAGACTTCGAGAATGGTCCCCACCATGTCAGAAAAGATACTCATCATACAACGCTGAAAGGTGGCAGGGGCATTACATAGTCCAAATGGCATCCGTCGGTAGGCGAAAGTGCCGAATGGACATGTGAATGTAGTCTTTTCTTGGTCTTCACGGGCAATTTCTATTTGGTTGTACCCTGAATAGCCATCAAGGAAGCAAAAGTGGGAATGACCCGCCAACCGTTCTAAAATTTGATCAACAAATGGTAGGGGGAAGTGGTCTTTCCTCGTGACAGTGTTTAGCTTCCTGTAGTCAATGAACATTCTCCAACCGGTAGTGACTCTAGTTGGCACGAGTTCATTATTGGCATTGGCTACAATGGTTATCCTGGATTTCTTAGGCACCACTTGAGTTAGGCTCACCCATTGGCTATTGGATATTGGGTAAATGATACCTACGTCCAATAGTTTCACCACTTCGGCCTTAACCACATCCTTCATGTTTGGATTTAGTCGTCTTTGTGGTTGCTGAGATGTCTTCGCATTCTCCTCAAGGTGTACAAATCAGTGGGTCTATGCCTTTGAGATCCGCAATTGACCATCCAATGGCACTTTTGTGCTCTAATAGAGTGGTTATTAGCCTACTCTCTTGTTCCTCATCCAAGTGGGAGGAAATCACCACTGGATATGTCTCATCTCGACCTAAATAAACATATTTCAGTTCACTTGGTAATGGTTTTAGGTCGTGTGTTGGTGCCTTGATGTTGGATGGGAGGGCCTTGTTCTCGTTTACAGGCAAAGGTTCAAATAGGGCCCTCCATCTTTTATTATCAAGCACTGGCATCATCTCTAGCATGGCATCCATCTCTTGTATCGTGTCATCATTTGTCTCATGAGAATGGGCCACACATGCCTCCAAAGGGTCGGAAAATAGTGATAAGGGGACTGTATCCTCCACGAATGATTCGATCATGTTTAATTCGTGGACATCATCATCGACTTCTCGTGGTTGTTTGCATAAATCAAATATGTTAAGCTCAAGGGTCATATTTCCAAAGGACATTTGTACAAGTCTGTTTCTACAATTGATAATGGCATTTGAGGTAGCTAGAAACGGTCGTCCAAGTATGACGGGAATTTGAGCACCGGTGCCAATCACGGGATGTGTGTCCAAGACAATAAAGTCTACTGGGTAGTAGAATTTATCAACTTGGACTAGAACATCCTCTATCATTCCTCTCGGTATACGGATGGATCTATCAGCAAGTTGGAGTGTGGTTTTGGTCGGTTTTAATTCACCTAACCCAAGTCGCTCGTAAACCGAGTATGGAATGAGATTCACACTTGCCCCCAAGTCGAGTAGGGCTTGTTTAATCCGGTAGTCTCCTATGATGCATGAGATGGTTGGACTACCCGGATCCTTGTATTTTTGGGGCACCTCTTGTTTGATGATGGCGCTCAAATTCTCAGTCAAAAGTACTTTGTTGTGAACATTGTGTTTCCTTTTGACTGTACACAACTCCTTTAGGAATTTGGCATACGATGGTATTTGTTTTATTGCATCTAACAACGGGATGTTGATCTTCACCTGCTTGAAAACTTCTAAAACCTCCAGATTTTTATCTAAAGGTTTAGGTGAAATCAACCTTTGTGGAAATGGGGCAACCGGCTTGTATTGTCTTTCCGGTTCTTTCTCTTGTGGAATATTGTTTAGGCTGTCATCCTCTTTGAGAATTTCCGGATCCTTAGGCTTTGGGGCCTTCACCGGATTAGATTTGTCAATTTCCTTCCCACTTCTCAAAGTGGTGATAGCTTGGACATGTTCCGTATGGTGGGAGGATGAGCTTGCATCTTGTATCTCATACTGGGTCCTTGGGTTAGGAAGAGGTTGGGCAGGAAGTGTGCCCTTCTCTCTAACACTAAGGTGAGATTCAACTCTAGCCAGTGATGTTTTCAATTCATTGATGGCTTGAGTTGAATTTTGGTTGAATTTCAATTGCTCTTGCATGAACCCATCTATTTTGAGAGAATTTGTCTTATTATACTCAGCTTGGACCGATACGAATGCACCCAACATCTCCTCTAGTGATACTTTTGGAGTGTTGTTTACATTTGCAGTGGGTCCATTCCTCCAACTGAAGTTGGGATGGTTCTTCCAATTAGGATTAAACGTGTTCGAGTTTGGAGCACCATATTGTTGTTGGTAACTGTTTATGGCATTTGTTTGTTCTTGTAAGATACCTTGAACTGCTGAAATTGTGGGACAATCTTGTGTAGTATGTTGAGTTCCAGCACAAATTCCACAAACAGTTTTAACGTCAGTGGAGTTGATTGTTTCTCCTTTCCTTAATTCCATGGCTTCGACCTTTCTTGTGAGGCTAGCCAACCGTGCACTTATGCTATCTTCTTCTGATAAGATGTACATTCCCCCCTTTTCCTTTTGTTGGCCAGTCTTGGAATTAGTTGGTTTCGATGTGTCCCAAGCCTGTGCATTCTCAGCCAATTCTTCCAAATAATCCTATGCTTCATCAGCTTCCTTATTCATGAACTCCCCGTTACACATCATCTCTACAAATTGGCGCATGGGTGAAGTCAGTCCTTCATAGAAAAAGCTTATAACCCGCCAAATTTCATAGCCATGATGTGGGCATGCATTTAATAACTCCTTAAACCTCTCCCAACATTGGAAAAAGGTTTCATCTTCCTTTTGGGCAAAGTTCATGATAAGGCGCTTCAACATGTTTGTTTTGTGAGTGGGGAAGAATTTTTTTATAAATTCTCTGTGCATATCAGTCCATGCACCAATTGATCTTGGCCTCAATGCATAAAGCCAACCCTTGGCTTTATCTTTAAGAGTGAAAGGGAAGAATTTTAGTCTTACTACATCTTCAGTCACATTTGCAAAGTGCATGGTGGTAATTACCTCATCAAACTCCTTAAGGTGTTGATAGGCACTTTCACTGTCTAAACCATGAAATTTAAGGAGAAGTTGAATCACTCCCGGTTTCAAATCCACATTCCCTGCATTTTGTGGAAAAACTATGCATGAGGGAGTGCTTGCTCTTGCGGGTTGCAAGAAATCACGTAAAGTCCTAGGTCGGGGAACATTCTCAACCACATTCTCCCCTGTTTCAGTTTGGTTTTGGACCGGATTAGGTTGATTTGCAGCCTTATTTTCAGACAAAATTGGAGAGTTTAGATGTCTCCTAGCACGTGGTTCTCTGTCAATTACTATCCCCCCTTCACTTATGAGTCGGTTATTGGAATCCCGAGCCCAATGTGGCATGTAAAACCAAAAAATAAGAACAAAGAGAAAGAAGAATTCTTCCTCCCTTTCTTTACTTTTCTCTAAGACCAAAGCACAAGGTGTCTTGCAATGGCTAAGCCAGAAGCAAGGATAGAGACCGATTTCTCCTGGTCAATACGGGTTCAGAGAACTCCCCACCCACTCTTTGAATCTTTTGAGAAAAAGTGCAGAAAAAGGAGAAAGAGGAGTAGAGATGAGAAAAGAAATCTCCGAGCACAAGGTGATCCAAGACGGTAGAGCCAACCAATAGGAATCCAGGTGGCAAAAAGGCCGACCTTTCAGAGATCCAAAAAGGAGTCTCCACCCACTCTACAAGAGATGAATATGATAGGAATGAATAGGAGAAGGAGAAGAGTAGGGTTTAGAAAGATAAAACCTGATTCGGCACTTGAATCCCTTGTATCTTCTTCAGCTTCCTAGAAATCCCTGAAAAGAAAAATCAAATAAACAAACTAAGTTAGTCCTAAAATCCTAACAAATCCTAAATAGATACTAATTTCAGAAATTTGTGAAAAAACTGTCAAAATCCCCGGCAACGGCGCCAAAAACTTGTTCGCTTCCCCAAGTGTAGGGTTGCGATGTAGTAATAAACTCGGTATGACCGAGGTCGATCCACAGGGACTTATGTAGGATTTCACAAACACATTCAAAAGTGTCTATTGAAAGCTAATAATCAGATTTTGAATAGAATTGATGTGAATAATAGTTTTAAACTAATTTGAATGTAGACAATTATAAAAAGGCACTAGGGGTTCAAGGATCCACTTGTAGCAATCCTTGATGTTCAATCCGCTGTGGTTTCTCATTCTCTCAACTAGAATCGACATTAAGGTCTATCTAGTCGGACGATAGAGCTGTTAAACCAAAAAATCTGTATTATGTACGTTCGATGCATAAGATTCACTCAATGTAGGCTAAGCTGAGCATGCTCAATTGCATAGGTCATTCCCCTTTCCAAAAGGTCTAGTTCACAATCATAACCATCCTCAAGTCCTGTCACAAGACAAGGCTAGATAAGGATTTGAACTTGATTCAAATCTCATGCACAGTCCATACATATTATAGAAAATCAGAAAAATAGAACTTTGGTAGGAAGTCCCTTCATGAAGAGCATGGTACTAGAGTGAACTCCGATTCCTCGGATCATACAGGTTTAGACTGATACAAATGAATTAAGAGGTTAAGTAATTCTCCCAAACATCCATGAGTCATCACAAGACTAAGAAAAATTACTTAAAACTTGTATAAACTTCAAACCATTGTTCATAAACATGAATTCCACACTTAAAACCAACTAGCTACGAATTGAAACATCTTGGATCCACTACAAGCTTCACCTCTTAGCCCTAGCTAAGAGGTTTAGCTGCTCATGATCCAAGGAAACATGAAACAACTAAAAAGTTCATAAAAACAGCAAAACAAACTAGAGGGAGTTGTGGAACTCCGAGATTCACTTCCGCCGCCTCCAAGCTTGCTTCAACCCTTCTTAGATACCCTAGGAACGATCCCTAGGTGTCCTTTTATAGTCTGGAGGCTCCACAACTTCGGATGAATCGATAAATTGCGTAAGAGTTACACAGCGCAAAGAAATTCGGGCTTAAAATAGAAATTTCTGGGTTCTTACGCATGGCCGACCGGTCATGACTGGTCGGCCTCAATAAACCGCTATTCCAGCAACCTTGTCCGACCGGTCATGACCGGTCGGACGTCTTCACAAAGCTTCCAGTAACCATGGCCGACCGGTCATGACCGATCGGCCTTATTCAATATTTCTCCAGCGACCATGTCCGACAGGTCATGACCGGTCGGACGTCTTCAGCAGCCTCCCAATGTGCATGGCTGACCGGTCAAGACCGGTCTGGCCTTCTTAGCCGACCGGTCAAGACCGGTCGGTAGTCTTCCTTTTTCTTTTCTTCCTTTTCTTTTCTTTCCTTGCTCCTTTCTTTTACTTTATTTCTTCTTTTCTTCTTTGCTCCTCAAATGATCTTCATCAAAACAGTCCCAAATGAGCCCTTTTTATCTTCAATTAGGTGGAGCCCACTCTCAATCCTGTAGTCACAAAACATGCATTAGATTCATCTATAAATCATGCAAACCTCACACAATGGGTGATGAATTGGGGTTAGAATATGCACAATTAAGAGCTCAACAGCTAGCATACATTCCTAACTAAGCATTCATAATTAACAAATTAAACACAATGCATAAAGAGAAATGTGCTCAAGAACAATCACAAACACAAGCATGTATAGTGGTTCGACTACTTGTCTACTCCACTCCCGGTTTAAGACTCAACCCCATTGAGCACACCGGCATTCACTGGGGAGTTTAAATCTGATTTCTCCCAATCAAGGTGTTTTAACTCGGATCCACCCAACTAGGGAGTTTATAGGTTCCTCCCAACCTAAACGTTCACACTCGTGTTGGTGGATCCCCCTTGGAGACTTTGTTTAGGCCGACTAACAAGCGAAGGAATGGCTAAGTCCCTAAATTTGGGCCCGGTAAACGAGCCAAGGAGTTCCGAACAACCCCTAGTCTTTAGGTCGACAAACAGGCCAAGGAACGGCTAACATGCCTAGATTTTAGGTCGACAAACAGGCCAAGGATCGGCAAATGACCTTAGTTTGAGTTTGTTAAACAAACTCTACACTCAACTCCCACAGGGAATTAAGTGGATGGACTCCTAACAAGATAACCTTACTTGTCGAATTGAGCCCTTTTGTAGCGCCGCTTTGGGTTACTTCTTCGTGCTCTACCGTGCTTGAATCAGCTCCCCTTGTGCTCCCCCGATCTTTGATGCCGCTGCTTTACCAAGGCTTCAACTCCAAGATCAGCTACCATGCATGTGATGCTCCATTGGAGATGCCCAAGGTGCTAGGGAATGGTGAATCCTCTACAAATGGTAGGAAATGGTTTCCTAGAGGAATACACCTATTTGGACTCCTAGGTAGTGTTTAGACAAATGATTTAACTATGATCAAGGAGTCTAAACCCTAGGAATCAAGAGGGAACAAGTCCATTATCAAGATGCCATTGAATGGCCCAAGCTTGTGATGAAAACACAAGCAGAATGACTTGCTATAGGTTTGGGATAGAGCCTCTGATGATCTCTAGCAATGGTGGCTTCTATCTCCTCAAAATCCCCTCTCTTAACCCTAAAATCGAATCCCCCTCTTTTATAAAGTTCTTCCCAACGATCAAATAACGAGAAGATTCGCGCAGGGTCGGGCACCCGGTCAAGTTGGGTCGGGCGCCCGAATTTCGGTCCATAAAAGAATTCAAACGTTGGACTATTTTTAAGTTGGTCGGGCGCCCAGACAATTTTGTGGTCGGGCATCCGATGGGCGTTTTTTATTGGTCGGGCGCCCGGTTCTCTCTTTGGTCGGGCGCCCGAAATTAATCCAGACTGGGTCTTTGTGCTGCTGGACGATTTTTGCACTGGTCGGGCTCCCGAACAGGTTACGGCCGGGCGCCCGGTGACCATCTGGTTTTATGGCCAACTCACTAGACGGATTCCACTCAGGTCGGGCGCCCGGCCAGGCATGAATTTTTACTGTTTTGTAGCAGATCATGCAACCTCTTTGCCATTGTCTTGGTGGTCTTTTGGGACACTTAAGGCCAATTTAAGATGACTAATGGTTGTTAGTGCACTTTTCTGTGACATACTAGTGCACCTTGTTTGTCGATCACTTAGGTCAGTGAGTCTATTGTCGGTTGTGCTTAATGAAGACGAAGACCGAAGATTCAAGTGGCTTTGCTGCATCAAGGAAGAAGAAATAGGTAAAAGTGATGCCTTGATGTGCCTTAACCTTAACCAAAACCTTACCCTTAACCTCCTTGATGACCTTGACCATATTAGGAAACCTTTAGTTATCATAGATTAGCCCTAGATGTCCCAAAAGATCATCCATACCTAGGCCACTGTGAGTGGGGAGTAAAATAGATGGGTCAGCAAACTGTTGGCTGAACCCATGCCTGTCCGATCGGTCAAGGACCGGTCGAATTGGCTGCCAGACCAAACAGCAGCTTGCTGTGTTCTCAGGCCATTGGGTTGATCGATCTTGACTGGTCGGGCAGACCCTCCTGCAGACAGCAAAGCCCCTGTTCAGTTTTGGCCTATGGCCGACCGGTCCAGACTGGTCGTGTACCCCTGGCCAACTGGTCATAACCGGTCGGCACTAGCCGTTGTTTGCCCGTTTTAAATTCATTGCACATTCTTTTATAAAGGGGCTTGGCTCATTTTGAGGGGCAAGAAGAGGGATTTTGAGAGGAGTGAAGCCACCATTGTTGAAGACCATTTGAGGCTCATTCCCAACCTATGCAAGGCATCTTCCTTGTGCTTTAACACAACATTGGAGCATTCCAAGCTCATGAAGAAGATGACCTTCATCCCCTCTTGATCTCTAGAGTTTGGACCTTCCTTGATAGGCATATCCTTGTCCAAAACTCTAAGATGAAATCATTGTAGGAGAGAAACTCTAGGCAATCCTTTCCCATTAGTTGTAGAGTTTTCAAACCTACCCCCCTATCACCTTGGGCATTTCAAAGGCATCACAAGAAAGGTGATTGATCAAGTGTAGCCGAGATATTGGTGACGCAACGGCAACACGATCGGGGGAGCAAGGGAAGTTGATTGAAGCACTGGATAGCGGAGAACAAGCAACACGAACCGGCGCTGAACAAGGGGCTCATCCGACAGTAAGGTTGTTTTTATTGAGAGTCCATCCACTCAATTCCCTTTGGGAGTTGAGTGTAGAGTTTGTTTGTCAAACTCGAACTAGGGACGTTGGCCGTTCCTTGGCCTGTTTGTCGGCCTAAAGACTAGGGGTGGGTTATTTGACACTCCTTGGCCCGTTAGCCAGGCCTAAACAAAGTCTCCAAGGGGGAGCCTCTGACACGGGAGAGAACGTTCGTCGGGTTGAGAGTTAGCCTATTTCAAAAATCCGTTTATGGTTGAGAGGTGAACTGGTAAAACCTCCGTGTAAAGGTTGAGAGGTGAACCTCATTTAAAACCTCCGATAGTGAATGCCGGTGTGCTTAAAGGAGTTGAGTACTTGAACCGAGAGTGGAGTAGACCCAAAGTCGAAGCACTATACATGCTTGTGTTTGTGATTGAATTGAGCACATTGATATTTAACATTGGATGTTTAATTGTTTAATTATGAATGCGTGATAGGAATGTATGCTAGGCACGAGATAGGCACATCCACACACAAGATGTACTTTTATTAGAAGTGTAGACTTGAGCTCATTGATCCATTCTCATAAGTCTACATTGGTTGCATAGATTAGGAGCTTGATTAGTTATATCATTTGATTATCTATGCATGCTTAAGACTAGGTTGTTTATTGCTTAAACCATATGCTAGTCTTGTGATTGGACCCACTTAGGCTTGGAAGCTAAAGTGTTCTTGCTTACTTAGTTTAATTTCTTCAATTGTATAAGTAGGCGAAAAGAATTTCAAAAGGTCCTAATCACCCCCTCCTATAGGTCTTAGCCATAATTCTAGTTGCTCTTTAAGCTTCCGCACATACGAAGTTGTCGTGTTAGACTACCGACGTACTTTCAATTGGTATCAGACTGGTTGCTCTTCAAGGACTTAACCATCTAGAGTAAGATCCGGTACCGGAGCACTAGCATAATGTCTAACCGAGATGGGAGTACCACCAACCATCCACCATTCTTTGACGGGTCCAACTATGCCTATTGGAAGGCTAGAATGAGAATTTTTCTCCAACCTGTGGACCGTCCGGTGTGGCTAAGCACACAAAATGGATATATCTTGCCCACCGAGCAAGTGGAGGTTGATGGGAAATAAATTGTCATTCCCAAAGATGATGGAAAATGGGATGACAGAGAGAGAGAGAGAGAGCTCAATACATGGCAAATGCCAAAGCTCTCAATGTGATTTGCTGTGCGGTTTCCCCGGATGAATTTCAAGGCATTATCACATGCGCAACTGCAAAAGAAGCGTGGGATATACTTGAGGTTACCCATGAGGGAACTAGCACAGTAAGACGTTCGAAGCTTCAACTCTTAACCACCAAATTTGAAAACATTAGGATGGAAGAGACTGAAACCTTCATAGAGTTTTATACTAAACTGTCTGATATTTGCAACTCCATGTTTGTCTTGGGTGATCGGGGTTCCGGAAGGAAGGATTTGTAGAAAATACTCAGGTCCCTCCCGGAGAGATTTGACACCAATATAGTAGCCTTGGAGGAGTGTAGAGACATAGATAACATGAAAGTAGAAGAACTCATAGGTTCCCTACAAACTCATGAACTACACTTTAAGGCCCCCTCTAGAAAGAAAAACATTGCTCTAAAGTCCTCTCACAAACATAAGAAAATTAAGAGTGAATTGGAGGAAGATAGTGATGATGAGGATGATGAAGAAGAAAAGTTGAACAAAAAATTTAAAAGATTCCTCGAATTTGATAGAGGGAGTAGCCGTGACAAGAAGGACAAGAAGGGTGAAAAACATAAAGGAAAATCATCCAAACCTTCATCCGTCCGTTATTACGGTTGCGGTCATCGTGGCCATATTGCCCTAGAATATCCTAATGGGCCAAAACCAAAAGGTAAAAAGGCAATGACCGCCACTTGGGATGATACGAAGGATTCAGAATCCAAATCCGGTGACTCCGCTAGTATATAAAGATCTAGCTCTCAGGACTTTCACCACTACCTCTCTTCCCCCTTATCTAAGAGAGGATCCTGACCGCTATCCCTTCTAGGAGAAGAAGGAGTTTCCAACCCCTCACCTCATGCTACATTTTATGAGGGTGTTGTAGAAATTAGTTACCTTTAGACTTATCAACTAAACATAGTGAGGGTAGCTAGAAATGCTTAAATAGGAAAATCCGAGGATTTCAGCCTTATTTCTGTGTGTATGGGCAAATCAGAGGATTCAAGCCTCATGAGTCCAAATTTAGTAGTTTAGCCTTGCTTTTAACTTGTATATTTACTTGCTAGACTATCATCATGCTTAGATTAGCTCATTTTGTTGAATTATATACTTCATTCTATGCTAATCTTTGCTTAGTATTGGTCTTGATATACCAATAGGGGAGGTTAGTTGATTGAGCTATAAGCCATTTGTGCTTTTATTGTAAATATATATATTTGACCAATTATGCATGATTAACTATGATTAGATAGTTACATTTTCTTGTTAATCATGTTCCTTAGCATGCTCCATGTTTTAAAGTTCATGCACCCAATACTCTCCTTATTAGCATGTGCTTATAGTTATAATTGGAACATATTATCTACTCTTACCTTAACCTTATTGATATATCATTAAGGGGGAGAGAATAGTTTGTCAATTGCTGACAAAAAGGAGGAGAAAGATCAAGTCCCACCAAAACTAGTTTGCTATGTTTTGTGATGCAGGGATTGATAGGTTATGGGGGAGCAAACTGATGAGGAGCTGCTTAGTTAGGCATGTCAAGAATCCTGTATTTAATTCATTATCAATGTAATATCTTGTATATATATATTTTTTTGGTAGGTTAGGTTTCTGTAAGTAATTGACAAAGGGGGAGATTATTAGTGCACTTTTCTGTGACATACTAGTGCACCTTTTTTGTCAATCACTTAGGTCAGTGAGTCTAGTGTCGGTTAAGCTTAATGAAGACGAAGACCGAAGACTCAAGTGGCTCTGCTGCATCAAGGAAGAAGAAACAGGTAAAAGTGATGCCTTGATGTGCCTTAACCTTAACCAAAACCTGACCATTAACCTCCTTGATGACCTTGACCATATTAGGAAACCTTTAGTCATCATAGATTGGTCCTAGATGTCCCAAAAGATCATCCATACCTAGGCCAATGTGAGTGGGGAGTGAAATAGATGGGTCAGCAAACTGTTGGCTGAACCCATGCCTGTCCGACCGGTCAAGACCGGTCGGATTGGCTACCAGACCAAATAGCAACTTGTTATGTTCTTATGGCATTGGGCCGACCGGTCTTGACCGGTCGGGCAGACCCCCCTGCAGACAGCAAAGCCCCTGTCCAGTTTTGGCCTATGGCCAACCGATCCAGACTGGTCGTGGACCCCTAGCCGATTGGTCGGCCGGGTCGGCACTAGCCATTTTTTGCCAGTTTTAAATCCGTTGCACATTCTTTTATAAAGGGGCTTGGCTCATTTTGAGGGGCAAGAAGAGGAATTTTGAGAGGAGTGAAGCCACCATTGTTGGAGACCATTTGAGGTTCATTCCCAACCTATGCAAGGCATCTTCCTTGTGCTTTAACACAAGATTGGAGCATTCCAAGCTCATAAAGAAGATGACCTTCATCCCCTCTTGATCTCTAAAGTTTGGACCTTCCTTGATAGGCATATCCTTGTCCAAAACTCTAAGATGAAATCGTTGCAAGAGAGAAACTCTAGGCAATCCTTTCCCATTAGTTGTAGAGTTCTCAAACCTACCCTCCTATCACCTTGGGCATCTCAAAGGCATCACAAGCAAGGTGATTGATCATGTATATCTGAGGCATTGGCGACGCAATGGCAACACGATCGGGGGAGCATGGGAAGCTGATCGAAGCACGGGAGAGCGGAGATCAAGCAACCCGAACCGATGCTGAACAAGGGGCTCATCCGACAAGTAAGGTTGTCTTTATTGAGAGTCCATCCACTCAATTCCCTTTGGGAGTTGAGTGTAGAGTTTGTTTGTCAAACTCAAACTAGGGACGTTGGCCGTGCCTTGGCCTGTTTGTCGGCCTAAAGACTAGGGATTATTTGGCACTCCTTGGCCCATTAGCCGGGCCTAAACAAAGTCTCCAAGGGGGAGACTCTGTTAGTACACTTTATTTTGTCAATTGACGTGTTGGTTGGTCGCGTCTTGTCATGTGAGCCCCGGTCGAAGATTTGAAGCTCAAGACTTGAAGTTTATTCTTCTTTCATTGGTCAAGCTCAAGCAGAAACAAGATCTCTGTTGAACCTCCAATTTATACATTGCATTGCCCATTACATGACATGGTTTGCATGATTTTCATGATTTAAAGGCCCATCTAACACATGTTTTGTGATTATAGGAATGAGAGCGGACTTCACTCAATTAGAGACCAAAAAGGGGCCATTTGGAGCCTTTGATGAAGGCCCAAGGTGGACCAAAGAAAGAAGGAAGCAAAGAAAGAAGAAAATAGAAGAAAGAAAGGAAGAAAACAAGAAGAAAAAGAGACCGACCGGTCTTGACCGGTCGGCCAAGGAAGCCCGACCGGTCTTGACCGGTCGGCCATGCTTGCTGGGGTAATGCCAAAGAGGGCCTGACCGGTCATGACCGGTCGGCCATGCAAGTTTCAGATTCCAGATTCTAAAACAGCAATGTATTCCCGCACCTGGTTTTTCGGACCAGTTTTCTGGGTTGATCTTGATGATATTTGAAAATCCAACACATCCATGTCGAAGAGGAGCTCGACGCCGAACTAACCCAAGTGGTTTCGTGTCGATCGGAGCTACGGATTGACCGTGGTGGCCAAAACAATACGAACTGTCCAGAAAGTTCCAGATTTCGCTGTTCAACTCTGGGCCGGTCCAGAGGACTCATCATTGATGATATGAAGAATCTACTTTGACCATCTTTTAGAACACATCCATATATAAATAACCACAAAAGTTTCAGATCAAAAGGATGTGTGGTTTGATCGTACCGGTTGAAGAAAGATGGACCATCCAGAAAGATCCAACTGCGCAGAGTTTATAAAAGCCCTAAGTGTTCTAATTTTTGGACCACATTTTGGGATTGTTTTGGACAATCTAATCCGTCTATCATGTAGAGGATGAAGTTTTCTACCAATGTTTAAAATTTGAGATCAATCCGACCTCTGTACACTCCAGGGCGTTGAAAGCAAGATGACTGGTTCTGAAGGTACCCAAAGTGCGCGATTTTGAGAGGCGGTCGGTGATGTGATTGGTGGGCCCATTCAGAGGATAATCTTGGAAATCTAAATCATCTATGAGGAAGATCACATTACAAGGAAGCTACAAACCAAATTTGAAGGCAATCCGACCATTGGTTAAGCCGTACCAGGCGAAACAAATTCTGCTATGTTGTTGTACTATTGCTGCACTATAAAAGGAGGTGCTCTCTTCTATTCCAAATCAAGCAAGGACGTGGGAAGCAAGGAGTTCAAGTCATAGGAGGCTTCCTAGACTCCTCCAGCTAGTTTTTCTTCCTTTTCTTAGTTCTAGTTCTAGTTTTAATATGCTTTTCCTTAGCTAACCTCTTAGCTAAGGCTGAGAGGTGAAGCTTGTAGCTAGTTCTATGTTAATTTCAGTTTGATTCAAGTATTTTTAATTCAAAGTTGGATTTTTCTTATGTTTCAGTCCAATAGGTGGTAGTTTGAGATGTCTTATCTGAGTTTATGTGCTCCGGACATGAATTCCTTTTAATTCTCTGAGATTATCACAGGTTGCTTGTTTAGATTCGAATTATAGTAATCCTTGAGCAGGCCATAGTCCATAGGCATGGCTGTTACTCCGCAGGCTATGAATTTGAATTCTACATTGATTGAATGGACTTGAACTTGGAAGTTCAATTTGAATTGGATGAATGTGTGTGAATGCTTTATTTTCCAACTAGATGAGAGATAGGACTTCAAATCTAGTTGTGTTCTCTACTTGGATTGAGTGAATTGACATAGGATTGCTACAAGTGGATCCTTGAAAGCCTTAGTACATTATATCTCTGATTTCTCATAAATTTATTGTTTTAACACCATTGAATCTGAATTTCCTATATAAAGCTGAGTTGCTGGAGTGACTTGAAAGTTGTTACTCTTTCCCTATGGATCGACCTCGGTCTTACCGAGTTTTATTACTACATCGCAGCCTTACACTTGAGGCGAGCGAACAATCTCAGGTAAGTTGCATATAGATCGACCTTAGCAAACCCAAAACATCAATGAATGGCATAATTACCGACCTAACTTATCCCATTCCTTCTCGACCCTAGCTCAAGTTGATCAGACTTGTATGACCATGGCAGGTGCTAATCGTGATTGAAAACATGTCCAAACCATGGACTCCATGCACCTAATCACTTCATACTTCATCATTGAAGTATCCGCTGCTGTGTTGAAAGACTTAGTCCAGCAAGCTTGCTGTGACAAGATCATCTAGACAGCCGACCGATCTTGACCGGTCGGCCAGAACTTCAAGATATGTCCAGCAACATTGCTGTAATGAAAACGTCTAGACAGTCGACCGGTCGGACAGGCTCATCAACATAGGCAGCAACCCTGCTATGAGAAATTCAGCTGGACAGCCGACCGGTCTTGACAGATCGGCCAGGAGTCAAGACCTGTCCAACAGCTGACCTACATGTGGGTTGCCAAGATAGCCGACCGGTCTTGACCGTTCGGCCAGGCACATCAAAAGAGGTCAATGACCTTGCTGTGCTGTTTTCAGCTGGACAACCAATCGGTCTTGACCAGTCGGCCTGAAGTGCAAACATCTGTCCAGTAACCTTGTGGGATTGAAAAAACTGGACAACCGATCGGTCTTGACCGGTCGGCCAGAAGAACAAAAATTGTCAAGCAGCTATGCTACTTCGATCCAAGTAAGCAGCCGACCGGTCTTGACCGGTCGGACTGCATATAGCAGTTAGTCCAGCAAGGTCAGCCGACCGGTCTTGACCGGTCGGACAGACCCAGATGTGGTCCAACAATTTGAATTACGATCGGTCTGTCCAACCGGTTGGGGTTCCTCTCTGACAGGTCGGACGTGACCGTTTTTTATCCGTTGGGGCCATCATTAGGGGCTCTATATAGCCATATCTTGTGGTCTTTCTTGGCATGCATTTAACACCCATCAAGAGTTAAGAGAGAGTCTTTACTCACATCCTCCTACCCTCTTTGCTCTTAACTCCCTTGAGTTCATCATTCAAACCTAGCCATTAATGGCTTGTCATTGAGTATTCAAAAGCTCGGTTTGAAGTATGAACTCAAGATCTACATTCATGGCTGACCTACCTTTGAAATATCTTTATGAGGTCATTTATAACCATTGAATGCTGAAGTTTGGTAGTTCCCTCATAACCATTGTATTGAATAGGCAAGAGGAACTTGACCATCTCTCTCCCAACTACCCGGCATAATCATAATCACATCATTTGCATCGGTAGCTGATCTTGGGAGCACAAAGAGAAGCTGAAGCATGTGGAGTTGAAGCTACTCATTAAAGGCATTGAATCGGGGCTCAATCATCTAGGTATGTCTAGTATTTGAGAGTCCATTTATTGAATCACTATTCCCTGGATTGGGAAACTCCGGCGGGAGTGTACGTGACCGTCCTTGGATTAGGATTGGTGAGAGTTTGATATCCAAACTCGTCAAGTCCCTAGATTGGGCCATCGGTGGATGGTAAACGCAGTCTTAGATCAAAGGATGTTAAGGTTGATGGTTAACCTGATTTAAAACCACGACTATAGTGAAATCCGATGGTCTCATAGGTTGAGATCGTGAACCGGGAGTGGAGTAGGGAAACCGAACCACTATAAATTGTTGTGCATTGTGAGATTGAATGATTGCTATGTGTTGAATGGTTTAGTCAATCATGAATGCTAACTGTTTGATGAAATACCTATGATAGTCTTTACTTACAATTTCATCATATAATTGCCTTGAATGTTATTGTGATAATCTTGGTTGACAATATTGACTTGATTGTTTTAAATTGTAATTGAAAATTCAAAAAGTCTTATTCACCCCCCTCTACGACATTAGGCATATCTCCGAGTATCTCTACAAGCGGTAAAACCACAATTTCAGCCTCCGACACGGGAGTGAACATGCATCGGGTTGAGAGTTAGCCTATGTCCAAAACTCCGTTTATGGTTGAGAGGTGAATCGGTAAAACCTCCGTGTAAAGGTTAAGATTGAGAGGTGGACCTCATTTAAAACCTCCGATAGTGAATGCCGGTGTACTCAAAGGAGTTGAGTACTTGAACCGGGAGTGGAGTAGACTTAAAGTCGAACCACTATACATGTTTGTGTTTGTGATTGAATTGAGCACATTGATATCTTAGCATTGGATGTTTAATTGTTTAATTATGAATGCTTGATAGGAATGTATGCTAGGCACGAGATAGGCACATCCACACACAAGATGTACTTTCACTAGAAGTGTAGACTTGAGCTCATTGATCCATTCTCATAAGTCTACATAGGTTGCATAGATTAGGAACTTGATTAGTTATATCATTTGATTATCTATGCATGCTTAAGACTAGGTTGTTTATTACGTAAACCATATGCTAGTCTTATGGTTGGACCCACTTAGGCTTGGAAGTTAAAGTGTTCTTGCTTACTTAGTTTAATTTGTTAAATTGTGTAAGTAGGCGAAAAGAATTTCAAAAGGTCCTAATTCTAGTTTCTCTTTAAGCTTCCGCACATACGAAGGTGTCATGTTTGACTACTGACGTACTTTCAATGGTATGCCTATTGGGTCATGGTCATCTAGAGGTTTATGGTTTTGGGTAGGTACTAGGTTCGGGCTCACCAGGGCATCACTTTTACTTGTTTCTTCTTTCTTGATCCAGCCGGTCCGTCTTGAGTCTTCGGTCTTCGTCTTCATTAAGCTCAACCGGCACTAGACTCACTGACCTAAGTAATTGACAAACAAGGTGCACTAGTATGCCACAGAAAAGTGCACTAACAATCTCCCCCTTTGTCAATTACTTACAAAAACCTATCTTGCCAAAACAAAATACATTACATGTCAAAATTCAAATAAATTTTACAACTCGAAACTCTAAGACATGTAACTAGGCAACCTGAATGCTCCCCCATAACCTGTCAATCCCTGCATCACAAAACATAGCAAACTAGCTTTGGTGGGACTTGATCTTTCTCCCCCTTTTTGTCAGCAATTGACAAACTATTCTCCCCCCCCTTAATGATTCATCAATTAAGGTAAGAGTAGATAGTATGTTGCAGTCATAACTATAAGCACATGCTAACTAGAGAGAGTATAGGGTGCATGAACATATAAAACATGGAGCATGCATGGGAACATGATTAACAAGAAAATGTACCATACTAAGCATAGTTAATCATGCAAAATTGGTCATCTATGATATACTTTAAGCATTAAAGCTTAAGGGCTTATAGCCCAATCAACCAACCTCCTCAAATAGTATATCAAGACCAATAAAAAGAAAAGATTAGCATATAATTAAGCATGAAATTCAGCAAGATTAGCTAATCTAAGCATGGTGATAATCTAACAAGCAAATATATCAATTAAAAGCCAGGCTAAATTATCAAAATTTGGGCAATGAGGCTTGAATCCTCTGATTTGCCCATACACACATAAATGAGGCTGAAATCCTCAGATTTTCCTATTTAAGCATTTATAGCTACCCTTACTAACTATGTTTAGTTTGATTAGCCTAAGGGTAACTACTTTCCACAACACCCTCATAGAATGTAGCATGAGGCGAGGGGTTGGGAACTCCTTCTTCGCCTAGAAGGGAAAGCGGTCGGGATCCTCTCTTAGATTAGGGGGAAGAGAGGTGGTGGTGGAAGCCATGAGAGCTCTCACTATATCTTGGCTCCCATCACTATTGGAGTTGCCAGATTCAGAATTTAACTCATCTGTATCATCCCACGTGGCTACCATAGCCTTTTTACCTTTCGGTTTAGGCGTTTTCGGACAATCCGGGGCAATATGGCTACGTTGACCACAACCGTAACATCGGACGGATGAAGGTTTGGATGATTTCCCTTTATGTTTATCACCCTTCTTATCCTTCTTATCACGGCTACTCCCTCTATCAAACTTGAGGAATCTCTTGAATCTTTTGTTAAGATCATCATCCTCATCATCGCTATCTTCAAACGACTCACTCTTAATTTTCTTTTGCCTATGTGAGTGTCTATGTGAAGATTTCAAAGCGATGTCTTTCTTTTTAAAGGGGGCTCTAAAGTGTAGTTCATGAGTTCGTAGGAACCTATAAGTTCTTCTACTTTCATGTTATCTATGTCTCTACACTCTTCTAAGGCAACTATTTTGGTACGAAATCTTTATGGGAGGGATCTAAGTATTTTTCTACACAATCTTCCTTTCGGAACCCTTTCCCCCAAGGCAAATATGGAGTTGCAAATAGTCAGAAGGTTTAGTATAAAACTCCATGAAGGTTTCAGTCTCTTCCATCGTAATGTTTTCAAGTTTAGTGGTTAAGAGCTGAAGCTTTGAGCGTCTTACTGTGCTGGTTCCCTCGTGGGTTACTTCAAATATATCCCACACTTCTTTTGCAGTTGCGCATGTGAGAATGTGCTGAAATTCTTTTGGGGAAACACCACAGCAAATCGCATTGAGAGCTTTGGCATTTGCCACATATTGAGCTCTCTCATTGTCATTCCATTTCTCATCATCTTTGGAAATGACAATGATCTTACCATTAACCACCACTTGTTCAATGGGTAAGGAATATCCATTTAATGTTGCTGCCCACACGAATCGGTCGATGGATTGGAGAAAAATCTACATTCTAGCCTTCCAATAGGCGTAGTTCGATCCGTCAAAGTATGGTGGACGGTTGACAGTATTCCCATCTCAGTTAGACATGATGCTAGTGCTCCGGTATCGGATCTCACTCTAGACGGTTAAGTCCTTGAAGAGCAACCCGCTTTGATACCAATTGAAATTGCGTAGGGTGGTCTAACACGACACCCTATGCATACAAGTGCGGAAGCTTAAGGAGCAACTAGAATTATGGCTAAGTCCTAGAAGGGGGGGGGGGGGGGGGGGGGGGGGGGTGATTAAGACCTTTTAAAATCTTTTCACCTACTTAACAAATTTAGCAAATGAAACTACGTAAGCGATTAACACTTCGGCTTCCAAGCCTTAGTGGCTCCAATTAGAAGACTAGCATATGATGAAAGCAATAAAAATCCTAGTCTAAGAAAGCATAGATCAATGGATGATTAAGCTAATGAAGAATCTAATCTATGCAATTCAAGTAGACTTAAATGAGGATGGATCAATTAAGCTTAAGTCTACATGAGGAGCGAAAGTACATCTTGTGTGTGTGGAGGTGCCTATCAAGTGCCTAACATACATTCCTAACTAAGCATTCATAATTAACAAATTAAACACAATGCATAAAGAGAAAAGTGCTCAAGAACAATCACAAACACAAGCATGTATAGTGGTTTGACTACTTGTTTACTCCACTCCTAGTTCGAGTACTCAACCCCATTGAGCACACCGGCATTCACTGGGGAGTTTAAATCTAGTTTCTCCCAACCAAGGTGCTTTAACTCGGATCCACCCAACCGGGGAGTTTACAGGTTCCTCCCAACCTACACGTTCACACCTGTGTTGGTGGCTCCCCCTTAGAGACATTGTTTAGGCCGACTAATGAGCCAAGGAACGGCTAACGTCCCTAAATTTAGGCCCGGCAAATGAGCCAAGGAGTTCCGAACAACCCCTAGTCTTTAGGTCGACAAACAGGCCAAGGAAATGCTAATGTCCCTAGATTTTAGGCCGACAAACAGGCCAAGGATCGGCAAACGACCCTAGTTCGAGTTTGTTAAACAAACTCTACACTTAACTCTCGCAGGGAATTGAGTGGATGGACTCCTAACAAGACAACCTTACTTGTCGGATTGAGCCCCTTTGTAGCGCTGCTTTGGGTTACTTCTTCGTGCTTGAATCAGCTCCCCTTGTGCTCCCCCGATCTTTGATGCCGCTGCTTTGCCAAGGCTTCAGCTCCAAGATCAGCTACCTTGCATGTGATGCTCCATTAGAGATGCCTAAGGTGCTAGGGAATGGTGAATCCTCTACAAATGGTAGGAAATAAGTTTCCTAGAGGAATACACCTATTTGGACTCCTAGGTAGTATTTAGACAAAAGATTTAACTATGATCAAGGTGTCTAAACCCTAGGAATCAAGAGGGAACAAGTCCATTCTCAAGATGCCATTGAATGGCCCAAGCTTGTGATGAAAACATAAGGAGAATGACTTGATATGGGTTTGGGATAGAGCCTCTGATGGTCTCTAGCAATGGTGGCTTCTATCTCCTCAAAATCCCCTCTCTTAACCCTAAAATTGAATCCCCCTATTTTATAAAGTTCTTCCCAATGGTCAAATAACACGCAGATTCGCGTAGGGTTGGGAGCCCGGTCAAATTGGGTCGAGCGCTTGAAATTCGGTCCATAAAAAGAATTCAAACGCTGGACTGTTTTTTAGTTGGTCGGCGCTCGGACAATTTTGTCGTCGGGCGCCCGATGGCCTTTTTTTACTAGTCAGTCGCCCGGTTCTCTCTTTTGTCGAGCGCCCCGAAATTAATCCAGACTGGGTCTTTGTGCTGCTTAACAGTTTTTGCACTGGTCGGGCACCCAGACAGGTTGTGGTCGGGCGCCCAGTGACCATCTAGTTTTAAGGCCAACTCACTGGACGGATTCCACTTAGGTCGGGCGCCCGGTGGACACTGGGTCGGGTTCCCGGCCAGGCATGAATTTTTGCTGTTTTGCAGCAGATCATGTAACCTCATGGCCATTCTTTTGATGGTCTTTTGGGACACCTAAGGCCAATCTAAGATGACTAATGGTATTCCTATTGGGTCATGGTCATCTAGAGGTTTATGGTTTTGGGTAGGTACTAGGTTCGGGCTCACCAGGGCATCACTTTTACCTGTTTCTTCTTTCTTGATGCAGTCAGTCCGTCTTGAGTCTTCGGTCTTCGTTTTCATTAAGCTTAACCAACATTAGACTCACTGACCTAAGTAATTGACAAACAAGGTGCACTAGTTTGCCACAGAAAAGTGCACTAACACCAGTCGTGCACAAACAACGAGGTAGAGTATCAGGCCCTCATTGTTGGGTTACGGTTGGCACGAGACATGAAAATCCTATCACTACAAGTCTACGGCGATTCTCGGTTAGTTGTGGGACAGCTTATGACGGAATATGAAGTCCGCAAGCCAGAGCTATCACCTCTTTACCATGGGGTCTAAGCCCTATTCGATCATTTCCGGGACAGTATAGTGTCGCACGTCCCGAGAGCTGAAAATTCTCAAGCAGATGCATTGGTTAACTTGGCCGCGGTTCTCGCGCACCCAGGGGCAACCCACTTCAAGTTACCATAGAAGAAAGGAGGATATTCCCGTCCCTCACAGTGGCCGAGAATGTCACGAGCGCAAGCCCCGTACATTGCTTTGAGATCACAGAAGAAGAAGATTGGAGAAGACCATTCTCTAATTACTTGAAATACGAGTTCTTACCCAAGGATCCGCAAATGCGCACTCAAGTTAGAAGGTGCGCCGGCTCGTTCGTCCTCTTAGAAGAAGTACTATATCGACGCTTCAATGATGGAATGCCTGTCAAGATGCCTGGCCCGGGAAGAAGTTCATGATATGCTGAGAGAGGCGCATGGAGGAGAATGTGGTGCCCATCAAAGCGGCCGGAACCTGCATCATCTACTGCGGCACATGGGCTATTATTGGCCCACCATGGTGAAAGACGCAATGGACTACGTCAGGAAATGCCATCAGTGTCAGATACATGCCGACATTATACATATACCTCCAGAAGAATTGCATCAGTTAGTGATGTCTTGGCCTTTTGCGGCCTAGGGTATGGATGTAATAGGCCCCATTAGCCCCTCTTCCTCTCAAGGGCACCAGTACATTGTTCGCTTCCCCAAGTGTAGGGTTGCGATGTAGTAATAATTCGGTAGAGACCGAGATCGTTCTCAGGGATTTGTTAGGAATTCACAAAATTACTTCTAATATTCTCTAATTGAGAGCTAACCAAACAGATTTTTAAAATTGAATGTATAGAGAATTCTTAAACTAAAAGTGAATGTAATCAATATAAAAGAGCACTAGGGTTCCAAGGATCCACTTATAGCAATCCTCAATGCATAATTCGCTGTGGTTTCCCAATTACACAACTAGAATCGAAATCAAATCCTATCTAGTCAGATGATAGAGCGGTTGTAACATACAATCTGTCATATGTGTGATTATAAACACAATTCCCTCAATTCAAGTTAGGACTTGAGCATACTCAATTGCATAGGTCAATCCTAGTTCCAATCGATTAAGATCACAATCATAATCATCATTATACTCTGTCACAAAGCACAATTAGATCATGATTTAAACTTCATTCAAATCACATGTACAATCAACACATAATTCAGAAATTAGAACAAAAAAGTAGAACTTTGGTTGAAGTTCCCACATGGAAATCTAAGTCTAGAGCATATTGAATTCGATTCCTCGGAGCATACAGGTCTAGAACTATGTAAAACAATTAAGAACTAAAGCAATTCTTCCAAAAATCCATGAGTCATCATAAGATTAAGAAAAACTACTTGGAGCTTTATTTAAACTTCTATAAACCATTATTCTTCAATAAATCCAACTTGAAACCAAAACGAAATGAATTAAAGCATCTCAGATTCACTACAAGTTTCACCTCTTAGCCCTAGCTAAGAGGTTTAGCCGTTCATGATCCAAGGAAGCATGAAAATAACAAAAAACATAAAATTAGAAAACACAAACTAGAGGGAGTTGTGGAACTCCGAATCTGACTTTCACCGCATCCCACCTTCGTAGATCTCTTTTAGGATGCCCTAGTTATGATCCCTAGGTCCCCTTTTATAGTGGAGAGGCTCTACCGCCTCAGAATCTTCTAGATTTACGTAGTACTTATGCACTTGCACTAAAAAATCAGAGCTTCAAGAGGAAGCTCCTGAAATCTCGCTGTAATACACTGGTCGACCGGTCTAGCCTGTCTGTAGGGGGTCTAGCGTGCAAGGATGAGGGGGGTAGGCCTTGGTCAACTGGTCAAGACTGGTCAGCCTCTTGTATTTTGAGTCCAGAGAGCTAAAAAGGGGGTGGCTGACAGGTCTAGACCGATCGTGGCCCTCTTGGCTGACCGGTCAGGACCGGTCAAACTAGATTTTCTTCATTTTACTTCTTTCTCTCTTCTTTCTTCGCTCTCATTTCTTTCTTCTTTCTTTGGCCCACCTTGGATCTTCATCCCGGGCTCCTAAATGCAATCTTTTAGTTATCGATCGAGCGAAGTCCCTCTCATTCCTACAATCATAAAACCACGCATTAGAATAGCCTTTAAGCTTGAAAACCATGCATTGTTAGTGATGAAATGAGATTAGAATATACACATTTAAGCACTCAACATACATACTAACAACAACAAATTACTTCTCTAAGTGGGCTGAGGCTGTGGCCTTGAAGAACGTGAAAGCTAAACAAGTGGAAGGTTTCATCCGGAACGTCATCATTTACAGACACGGCATTCCCAGTAGGATCATCACGGATAACGGCACACCCTTCCGAAATGCCATGATCGACAAGCTGTGTGCCAAGTTCAAAATCAAGCACTGCTACTCAACACCCTATTATCCTCCTGCAAACTGGGCTTGCTAAGGCATTCAACAAAACCATCGTGAAGATTTTAAAGAAAATAGTGGTAGAAAATAAGAAAGATTGGGACAAGCGGTTGCCCAAAGAGCTCTGGGCATATCGTACCACGCACCGCACAACAATGCAGGCTACTCCCTATTCACTAGTATAAGGCAAATAGGCCATCGTCCCGATGGAAGTTCAGGTCGAGTCCCTGCGAGTGGCACTTCAGAACTCCCTGACAAATGAACATAATGCCGAGCTCAAGAGGGTTGAGCTCGATGCCTTAGACGAGAAGAGGCTCGCGGCACAGCAACGGCTAGAGGTGTACCAGAAGCATATCTCAACAGCGTATGACAATCAAGTCAGGGGTAGATCCTTCAAAAAGGGTGACTTAGTACTTATAATGAAGCGACCGACAGCTGCGCACACTACAAAGAGCAAGTTCGACCCTAAGTGGGACCCAATATGCATCATAGAAGAAGTCTACTCCAACGGGGCCTACCGTTTAGTGAATTTTGATGGTGTGGGAGCCGGTTTTGCAATTAATTGCCGGTTTCTAAAGAGATATTACCCCTAACAATTAACCTGTTACTTTCTTTTACATAAATATGAGAAATGTAAACTCCCCAAGAGAGGGAATGTAATAAGTAAGGAAAGAAATGGAGAATGAAATGAAGTAGAATACAGTAGATAAGCTTGTAGTTGCAAAAGCTAATCAGCTGCTCCGTATTCTTGCAGGTCTTCCTTAACCTTGCTATGGAGAAATAACCAAGACAGACCACTCGTCTACGACACGAGCATATCCCGAGTTTAGAAACCCAGGACACTCCCGAAATCGACGACAAAGGGAAGTATTATTCTTTTCATTTCATTCCACATTCATCACTTATTAGAATTGTGATTATTATTGTTATTGCAAACCATTCTAACACACATCACACAAACATCACACGATAGAAAAAGTAATTGCTATTGTCATTTCATTTAACAAAAGTATGGTTAACATCTTTTCGACGCTGTTTACATGAATCGTTAGAAGGTAAGTATTTCTTACATCAATTACAATAATCCTAAAGGTGAAATCCTATGATCATTTCTATACATTTAAAGTCAAGAAAGAGAGTACCGGGAGTAAAAGATTAAAGCTCCTCCAAACATCTCGATATCTGCCTAATCACGGCCACACTGGCGGTTTCCATCACTGACTTCGCTGCAGATAACACCTCCATAGGATCAGGAACATGTTGAAGTTCAGCAGTCAATCTTCCAAGTGATTGCGCGCTGCTTCGCCCTCACTCTCGAGCTGCGTGATAGTTATCTGGCCCCGAGCAACGACTAACTCAAGACGGGCAGCTTCAAAGCTTACGGTGATCTTCTCTGCCTGCAGACGCTCAATCTCGACGTCAATCTTAGCTAGGCGACCCAGGCACCCTTCATACTGAATCTTGTTATTTTGTAGGGATTCTTGCGCGTTCACCGTCGAATGCGCGTGGCGTTCCACTACAGGTCCCAAAGACTCAGCAATTCTCCGCTTCTTCTCGATAGCAGGATCGGGCTCGATACGCTCAACAGTCGCTACGTTCGTGAGGGAGCTTTCAAATGCAGAAATGTGATCGACAACCACGAGCGCATCAGACCGAACCACTCAGACACAAGCTTCCAGCGCTTTCATGCCAACGCCCAGCATATGCCATTCTCATAGGTCGGCCAATGCCTTCGCGAGGCTAGACAGTAGACCCTTCAGCACGCTCTGACTAAAACAATCTAAATGCTCAAATGTAGGAATGTCCCGCATCATATCAATAATGACGTCAGAATCGACGACAGCTACAACAAAGAATGCGAGACAAACAAATGACATGTTAGCAAACATAAAAGCAGAAACTACAAGTCGTAATCTAATGTAGATTACGAAAGAATCGTACTAGAAATGGCAGGAAGATCAACAGCAAGCTCCAAAGGCCCCACAATACATATCCCAACATCAGCGATTGTTTCCAAAACTTCACCCAGCAGTTCAGTAGTCACAACCGGAGACGATGCGACAGAAGTGGCGGTGGCAGATATCGGCTCAATAGGATCTGTAGAAATAAAATAATAATGATAAAACATGGTTAGTATGATTATGCAGGAATCAAAGAAGAAAAGTACAAAGCAGGATTACGATCGCGTTTCTTACCTTGTGCTTGCTGGATGTCGGGTTCGACTTCGACCGCAGCAGATATGATGCATCCACGACCTCCAAATCAACAGGACAGTCTACGTACAATGAATAGCCTGATGGAAGGACCGAAGAAGGATCGATGTTCCCCTCACGCATCTCAAGCTCAGGAACGGATTCCTCGACATTATCAGCACGGACAGGCGAGCAAGGATGAACATCCATCGGCAACCCCCTAGTCGGTACCACGACAGCCTGAGAAACGAAGACTAAAGGCTCGGAAGAGGGCTGGACCCCGATATAGTCGTAGAGTTATGCTTCGATCGCGGCTATGACAACATCATCAAGATTGCCTGCGCCCCCGACACCGACATCGTTATCATAATAATTCACGCGGGAATCATCGTTGTTGTGATCATTGGCACGATCGACTTCCTAGTCATCGCCAGAATAATCTACAGGTTCATCTTCAAGCTGTGACCCTGAATCAATAAGGCGTACTGCTCCCTAGCCATTACCGGCTTCAGAACCTCCTTCAGCATTGTCCCCCTCGACATCTGCGGGCCCGTATTCACCTCCATCACGGCTATCGACAATCCTATCTTCTTCGTCTGCAATCTCCTTTATGGCACCAAACCGAAGCTCACCTTCTTCGCGACTATCAGCAACAGTCACACCTACGGCTACTTCTGGAGGATTGGTCTGCAACGACAGATCCAAACCCCCCACTTCTTGATGTGTAATATTTCTACCTATTTTAAACTTTTCTCAGGTGCTGACGGGCGAACCCTCGGCATGGGCCTTATCTTAACTCTCAACTGATCTCTCACATGGCCTGGTAGAAGATCGTCAACGAAATCATCAGAAGGTCTAACTCCTGCCATGCCTTCCTGTAAGCTCACCCTCTTCCACAGACGAAGGAACAGTCTCTGCCGGAGGACGTGAAGATCCAACCTCCTGCTGATGTCTTTGTATAGGGACCCCGATGCAATACCATCCATCTAACGCTCCATCTTCTTTTCTACGAGTGATCGACACGTTTAAGGAAGTCAGATGGTTGGTACCAGCAACTCCAACAAGCCTCACGCTGCTCACGAAGATAACCAAGACCGTCCTCAGGAATGTCAGTCAACCTCGGAGGAGAGAGATAGAGAGGGAAATAGACAGGCTTGGCATCTCAGATGCGCGCGTACTGATGCCCCTACCATCTCATCCAACCATAAAAAGTTGTGGAACGTCGAATACAGCCAGGCAACACGAACCTCACACCAGTTCGCGTCCGCAAAAGCTGGTCCCACATCCACTCCCAATGGACAGGACCCGTGCCATATGCTCGTTCTACCCTCATCACGCTCGGAAGAGTTGACAGAACACCCTGATCATAACCGAACTGTCTAGTAAACCTGCTCGAGTAATAAGGCTCGTGCTAGAACTCCATGCCTTCGCAAAATGGGAGAGAGGCGGTCCGGATTGATATCAGGAATTCCCTGTCAGAAGAGTCAACCGAATCCTCATCATCGATGACTTCGAGATCTTCATCAGCAATAAAAATGGGAAAATGGTAGAAGTCGACTTTATTCTCGCTACAGATCCTTGAAGACACCCATTCCGACTTCTTAATCACCATCTTAACCTTCATGAATCTGAGAAGAGGCGCTCGATTCAGAAAGAAGTAAGCGTGAGGCTTCATGCCGTATACCCATGGGAAATAAACGCCTAACCAGCCGCAGAAATAATGCCACGGGTAATAGGCCGCATCCATTCCATCAGCAGGCTTGTCCGGATTGTTGGCAACGTAACTAAACACCCTATATATACTGTACAGTACAGGCGACGCTATAGCAAGACGTTGACCACTAGAAAGGGCACCCGCCATGACGAAACAAGAAACCCTGACGCCATCAGCACTCTTCGACCTGGGAAGCATGACCGTGGACAACCAGTAAGCAAGGAAGCCTGCTAGTTCGTAAGTAGAAGAGCAAGGAAATTTGCGTTGGAACCATTATCGTAAGGCCCTTCTTCTTTTCACATCAACTTTATATTTCTTGTAGTCGATCCTGAAAGAGAGAAAGGAGAGAGAACTTCACATAAGAAGCTATGTAGGAGAAAAGAGCATACATCATGAGAAGAAAGAAAGAAATGTCCTGTTAAGACTTACTACAAGCCGTGGCTAAAGTAGACTAACCAATCTTCATAGTGTATCTTTGTAATGCAGTCAAACTGTTGCAATTCATGAAACAACTCCAAACATGCCTCAGAATGATAAGCCTTTCGATCACCTTCGTGTCTGAAGCCAGACAATTCTTCATCAGAGGGGATATACTCGTGATAATACTCCTCGCGGATGGGCAAGCCCGCCATCATCTTAAGATCCCAGAGGGTTATGCTCATTTCTCCTTGAGGAAGATGGAAAGAATTGGTAACGAAACTCCAGTAATTTAAGAAGCCCCTGAGAATCGTCAGATCTCCCAGAAAGAAGCTGGCAGTCACCTCGATGGCACGGTAGAGCCTGAACTCCCTCAGCACACCTAGTGCCGGATCAGGATCTCCTTCGCCCATCGTATGCAGCTGTCACGATGACTCAGATGCCCCCGTGTACGGAAGCTCGAAGTCTCCCACATTGCGGACGTGCTCATAGAAAGGAACCTTTGACAAACCATCTCAAAGAAATGAGTCAGGTAAGGTGAATGGGGATCACACGTAGGCATGAGGAAAGTCATCTCTTTAATCTCACCAACCTTCTATTGCCTTCTATTGCTTCCCAGAGTGGCAGCGAGTAATCTCTCAGGAACTGAAGACCATCTCTCCACTCCATAGAATTGGCTAGGTCTACGAACGTCAGATGGCTCGATGCTAGGAAAAGGTTTACACCTCACAAGAGACCTCTCGTGTAAGATGACTTCGCCATTGTAGGGGTTCGTGATACAGATGCCACGCTCAGCAACGATCTTGTTACTCTCCCATCCAATCTTCATCCGTTCATATTTTAAATCGAGGAGCCGTGTTAATCGCTCTGCTTGATTGAGTGCTTCGACTGGTTGTTTTCCGCGTCCTCCTTTCTTCTTACCTTTCTGACCTATTGGATTTTCTTTTGTATTTTGACAAGTATATCTCGAGGACTCGCCTCGATGGCACTCGACACACCAGCAAATTGGCCGTACCAATAGACCCACTCTTGTTCTGTTCCTTACTATGGAGGTTCGGGCGTTGTTTTATTGACAAAGATGCGCACCAGCACTTCATGAGGAAGCTGCTCAATACGCTCTGAGAAATCCTTTATCTAGGGTTCAACCACAGGAAAGAAGCGAGAATTAGGTCTTGGAGGAGGGTTGGAAGGACCTTCAGCTGTTCTTTTCTGACCGCACTTCATTGGCCTCAGACCAGAAGAATGCAACCCAGATGTTTCACCAGAAGATCCCATTGTCGCTACTACAATTTACTACAACGCGCGAACAAAACAGCATCAAAAATCAACTCGATGTACACTGGTGTTGGGGCTCAAATTTGCACCCGTTATAAAACAGTATTCAGTGGTCCATCTACGATTATTCGGACCAATTTTGAGATCCGAAATACTCAAAAAATGCTAGTGTAAGCTAACACACGCGGTCATGACCAAAACCTACGAATGCTATTTCAGAGCGAAATCAGACATGCAGATTGCCGCCAAATGATCCAGAACGCCCTAAAACTCTTAACTTGTAAGTTTTAAAATTGCGGGTGCTCATCTTTACCTGCGCACACCAAAACGCGTTTTACCCCTGTTCGAAGCTGGCCGAAAGGGCCCAAAAGCCTACAGGTACCATTTTTTAGCAGAATTGGACATTTGTATTACCACCAAATGATCTAAAATGCTCGAGAAAGCTAAAGTGTCAAGTTTGAAGTCCTTGCGGTGCATATTTCCATGTGCGCACTTTCCGGAACAATATTCCAATGCAAAGAGCCGATCGAGAGGGTCAAATTAGGAAGGAACTACCAAAATTCACAGCAGATGACAATTGACACCCCACCCTGTTCATTCAGGAGGTTGATCATGGCTTAAGAGCGAATTGGCATAAGTGACTTTGGTCTCGAAAAAGGTAGCCCTTCTCTGGAGGTCGCCCGTCGGAGCCTAAAACTTGAAATATTCTAAGTGTTGAGATGCATGCACACGCCACATAGGAGACATGTGCATGGCATGTGGGGACATGCGGCCACACCCCATACAACATGCGCATGAGAGCCCTCTCTCTCCCTTTTCAATATTTCTAAAATGTTAAAAATACAAAAATCATAAAGCTATGAGCACATGCGCCCACCATAAAGGGCACATGAGCCCACACCAAGTACATGCGCATGCCACAAGAAACATGAGCCTACACACTCCTCTACATGCGCATACCCCTCTTTGTAGACCACATGCGCCCATGCTACATCTCACATGCGGATCCGATTAGATACCCGACTTACATACTATAAATACCCCTCCATTCGCTGAGAAAGGGACGACATCACCAATCCAGAGCTCTTGTAGAGGTAATCCTCGCAGGAATCCTCGACGGAAACCCTCGTCGGAAAAGGTTTTCCTTGTCAGATGCCTTCGCTGGAAATGGGATTTCTCCAACCGGAGCAAAATCCCCCCAAGTCACATGGTGACATGCGCCCCCTCCTTTGTGTCTTGGGAGAAAAATTCAAAAATCCACAAGTCCCATGGTGACATGCACCCATAGCTAGAGTGTTGGGCGCATGTGCAGTGGCACATGCGCCTGAGATCCTCTCTCTCCTCTCTTTTATGAGTGTTGGTGGACATGCGCCCAGGAGGTGGCACATGCGCCCACCATCACCTTCAAACATGCGCCCCCACCTCTCCCATGCGTCTGGACCCTGATGGGGAGGTGGGGCCCTCCATGATGTAACCCGCCTTCGATGTGGCCTGCCTTCCGATCAAGATGACACTCCTAGACACACATTAATGCCCTCTATTAATCCTCCGGACCAGATTCGCCAACAGTCAATGTTAAGTGGGCCAAATCAGCAATTTGATAAAAAAGGCCAACACTTAGCCAATTTTGTGAATCTCGAAAATCCTTCCGAAAGAGTAAAAAATGGCCAGAATAGAGGGGAACCAGGCGGAATTTGACCGATCCCGAGAGAGAGACTTCTCTCCGCCATAACATGATACACCAAAATCATACATTACAATGATATTACCTGGTCTTAGGATCTTCGAGAAACCTAATTAAGTGGTCAGTAGGCCCACTACTTAGTCATTTTCAGCCCTGGGAAGTGCCCTGATGGCCCGATAATCGACTAATGCCAAATGAAATCAATTGCGATCTCAAAGACGTGAAGGCAAAAATATAAATGACACAAAGATATTGTTGGGGCTCAAATTTGTAACCATTGTAAAACAACATCCCGTGGTCCATCGACAATGATTTGAATCAGTTTTGAGATCGAAAAAGCTCGAAAAATGCCAGTGCAACCCTAATCACTTGGTAGCAACCAAAATCCGTAAATAGCATTTTTGAGCATAATTGGACATGCGGATCACCGCCAAATGGTCCAAAACGCCCTAAAACCCTTAACTTACAAGTTTTGAAGTCATGCGGTGTATATTTTTACCTGCGCACTTCGAAATACTTTTCATCCCTGCTCGGAGCTGACCAAAAAGGTTCGTAAGCTTACAACTACCATTTCAGTGGAACCGGACATCCACACCACCGCCAAATGATCTAGAGCACCCTTAAATAGTAAGTTTGAAGTCCCTGCAGTGCGTATTTCCATGTGCACGCTCCTTGGAACAACGTTCCTATACGACAAGCCGACCTAGAGGCTCCAAATTAGGAAGGAAGTACCAAAATTTGTAACATTTGGACTTCCACACCCCCTCCCGTTCATTCAGGAGGTCCATCCTAGCCTAGAAGTGGCTTGGCGACAGTGAGTGCATGCCTAGAAAAGGTAGCTGTCCTTTGGAGGTCTCCCGTCGAAGCCTGAAATCCTAAAATTTTCTAAGTACTGAAATCCTGAAATTTGGCTAAGTAGTGGGAAAAGCGTCGGTAAAGACATGCGCCTGGCTTTCCACCACATGCACCCACATCCTATATTTGAAAGGAATCGATTCAAACACTTTTTCGAAAAGCGCCAGAAAAGGACATGCGCCCTGACCCTGCACTCTGACATGCGCCTGGCTTTTCTTGCCACATGCGCCCAGCTTTTGCAGCACATGCGCCCGAAAATATCTGTCAGGTCAGACCCGAACCCGATTCCACCCCTATAAATAGCAAGGTCACTTCATGTTCAAAGAGAGAAATCATCTTCTTCTGACCTCAGAGCGGTGCAAGAGGTACATGTGCCTGCTCCATTATCCCTCGCTGGATGCCTTGGTCAGAGTGGATTCCCTCGGCGGGATCCCTCACCGGAAAGGGATTTCCTCGTCGGAAAACCAAGTGCAGAGAAAAATATGAAATTTTCTATGTGTTGGGCCACATGCGCCGGCTTTCCCAGCACATGCGATGGCTGTTGCTCGCCGGGAAAAACTTGAAAATCACCAAGTCTGAAATGACATGCGCCCACCATTTGGGGCCAGGAGCATGTGCACTACCACATGCGCCCGGAACATCTCCCCTTCCTCCATTTTTCATCTGAAATGGGCACATGCGACCGGGAAGTGGCCACATGAGCCCACCATCAGGCACATGCGCCACCACCCTGTTCAAAATGCCACATGCGCCTAAACACACACCCCCCCCCCCCCCCCCCATGTGCCTAGACTCTAGTTGGAGGGGTGGACCTTCCGTTGTGTGGCCCGCCTTCGATCGGAATTGGTTTTCGATCAAACCACCTCTCCTAGATGCGTCTCGATGAGATCTATCCATCCCCCGGATCAGATTATCCAACGGTCAATGATAAATGGCCCAAATCTGTGTTTTGATCCAAAATAGCCAACACTTAGCCAATTTGGCAACTTCGGAAATCCCTCCGAAAGAGCTAAAAACGGCTGAAACCGAGGAGAATCGGGTGGAATTGGACCGAGCCCAAGATGGAAAATTTTCTTCTACATGACATGATACACCATAATCATGTACTGCGATGAGGTTATCCAATCTCAGGACCCTCGAATACCCTAATCAAGCGGTCAACGGGTCCATTACTTAGTCATTTTCAACCTTGGGAAATGCCCTGTTGGCTCGAAAATCGACTAATGCTAAGCGAATCGAAACGCAATCGTACCACGATCCTCATGGACATAATCCACCCCTGTTCAATGATGGTAATCGATGATATTCACCAATTGCCCTGATTAGGCCGCAAATAGGTCCATTACTTAGACGTTTTCAGCCTTGGGAAGTGCCCTGTCCGCTCGGAAATCGACTAATGCTAAGCGAATCGAAATGCAATTGCACCACGATCCTCATAGACATAATCCACCCTTATTCAAAGACGGTCATCGATGATATTCACCGATTTCCCTGATTAGACCGCAAACAGGTCCACTACTAAATCATTTTCTGCCTTGGGAAGTGCCCTGTTCGTTCGGAAATCGACTTACGCCAAGCGAATCGAAATGCGATCACACTGTGATCCTCGTGGACATAATCCACCCCTATTCAAAGATGGTATCAATAATATTCACCAAATACCCGGATTAGACCACAAACAGGTCCACTACTTAGTCATTTTCAGCCCTGAAAAGTGCCCTGTTGGCCCGAAAATCGACTGATGCCAAATGAAATCAACCGCGATCTCAAATACGCTGAGGTAAAGCTAAAGCGCTCAGTCTATCGAAAAATAGAGTTCAACATTTATGGGGCACCGATCCCCATCATTCATCAGAAATTGGCATGAACGAGCACCCATCGGACCTGATACTTAGCCATTTGCGGGCATCGAAAACAGCCGATCCAGCCTATTGAATTTGAATCCCCAAAGGATCTTGGCTCAATATAGCCTATTCGATCTCAAATATATCATTGAAAACATTCAGAAGAAAGAGTGTTCTTGAAAACGAGTCGCCCGACTCCAGAAGAAATACATTTACTTTACTGTACAAAGCTCCATTCATCCTGGATAAAGGTCCGAGGCTAAACCTAAGGGATTAAGGTTACCATGAGAAACCACAAACAAAAGAGTTTTAACTAAGCTTGAAACATCCTGCTATGGATTGCCATTATGAAAAAGACAGTCGATGCTATATCCATCGATAACTGGTCCATCGGTTGAGCTGATGAGGCAATTGCGGATTTCTTTCCTAAGGTCACCTGTTCACAGTAATAGGCGTAGGCTTTAGGTTATGCCAACCAACATTTCGATGTTCGTGTATTCCAGCGGTCACCTGTTCAAAGTAATAGGCGCGGGCCCAGAATTGCACCACTCGATTAAAAACCTCGTTCGGGAACGTTACGAAGTGCTCTCCTAAGGTCACCCGTCATAAAAATACGGGCGCGAGCCTTGGATTATGCCGACCAACATTCGATGTTCGTGTATTCCAGCGGTCACCTGTTCACAGTAACAGGCGCGGGCCTAGAGTTGCACCACTCGAATCCTGATAGTTTCTCAACCAGGACAATCCGAAAGAAAATGGGACATAGACATCTGGCTTGTCTAAGAAATGTGGCTAGTCCATAACAAGAAAACAAATAGGTCTATATGACCATGAACTCAAGACCATAATCCCTGACGATTTAAATTACTTGCTCGATCTATCCGGGCTTTTTTTCTAACATTCCATCTATTGTATAGCTACATTCATAGTGGAATCTTGTCGCTTTGTGTTGAGCTCTTAATTGTGCATATTCTAACCCCAATTCATCACTCATTGTGCAAGAGTTTCATGATTTAAAGACTAATTGAATGCATGTTTGGTGATTGCAGGATTGAGAGTGGACTCAGCCTAATTAATGACAAAGAGACCTCTTTAAGAACCTTGGATGAAGACCCAAGGTGGGCCGAAGGAAGAAGGAAGCAAAGAGAGAAGCAAGGAAAGAAGAAAGTAAAAGAAAGAAGGGAAGAAAAAAGAAGCAAGAAGAAGCCAACCGGTCTTGACCGGTCGACCAAGGGAGCCAGACCGGTCTTGACCGGTCAGCTATGTACGCTGGACTGCTACTGGAGAAGGTCCGACCGGTCTTGACCGGTCGGCCAAGGATGCATGCACGCTGGACCTTTTTCCAAAGGAGGCCAGACCGGTCGTGACCTGGTCGACCAGCCCAGTCCGACCGGTCCAGACCGGTCGGCCATGTGAAAAGTCAAAAATTTCTATCTTTGGCGCCGATTTTCTCTACGCACTGCGTAACTCTTACACAAGTTTTCGATTCTTCTGAAGTTGCGGAGCCTCCATACTATAAAAGGACACCTAGGGATCGTTCCTAGGGTATCTTACAAGGGTTGAAGCAAGCTTGGAGGCGGCGAAAGTGGATTTCGGAGTTTCACAACTCCTTCTAGTTTGTTTTGCTGTTTTTATGAATTTTTTAGTTGTTTCATGTTTCCTTGGATCATGAGCAGCTAAACCTCTTAGCTAGGGCTAAGAGGTGAAGCTTATAGTGGATCCAAGATGTTTCAATTCGTATTCAGTTGGTTTTAAGTGTGGAATTCATGTTTATGAACAATGGTTTGAAGTTTATACAAGTTTTTAAGTAGTTTTTCTTAGTCTTATGATGACTCATGGATGTTTGGGAGAATTACTTAACTTCTTAATTGGTTCGTATCAGTCTAGACCTATATGATCCGAGGACTTGGAGTGAGCTCTAGTACTATGATCTTCATGAAGGGACTTCCTACCAAAGTTCTATTTTTCTGATTTTCTGAATTATGTAAGGGACTGTGCATGTGATTTGAATCAAGTTCAAATCATGATCTAGCCTTGTCTTATGACAGGACTTGAGGATGGTTATGATTGTAAACTGGACCTTTTGGAAAGGGGAATGACCTATGCAATTGAGCATGCTCAGCTCAACCTACATTGAGTGAATCATATGCATTGAACTTACATATAACAGATTATTTGGGTTAACAGCTCTATCATCCGGCTAGATAGATCTTAATATCGATTCTAGTTGAGAGAATGAGAAACCGCAGCGGATTGAACATCAAGGATTGCTACAAGTGGATCCTTGAACCCCTAGTGCCTTTCTATAATTAGTTACTTTCAATTTAATTCAATTTTGTTACTCACGTCAAATTCATACAAAAATCTGGTTATTAGCTTTCAATAGATACTTTTGGATGTGTTTGTGAAATCCTACATAAGTCCCTGTGGATCGACCTCGGTCTTACCGAGTTTATTACTACATTGCAACCCTACACTTGGGGAAGCGAACACTTTGTGCCATGGTTTTCTCTCGCAAGGGTTTCCACGTAAAAATCTTTATGTTGTTTATGATTTGTTTCATTTACATTCATGCTTTCTTAATGCTTTATTTAACTTATCTATGATGCATGCATTCATTTACTTTTGTATTTTAATCAAGGTTGATCATCCATTGATGTAATTAAAGGCTTGTGACCAGTATCACAGCCTAGAATGTGAAAGATCTCAGAATCTCTGGAATAAAATTAGCCTTGCGATATCTCCCTTGCGTACACTTTGTGATTGCTTATGATTATCTATGAATGTCTCTATACTCAAAATTCCCCCAGAATAATGAAACACAGGAAAAAGACTGCTGACGAGCACGATTTTTCTAGTTCTAACAAACTAGCAACTCTGCTGGGGAATCAAACAATACTAGAATCTCTGGTTATTTCTGAGCAAATGGACATTCTAAGATAAATCATTTACAGACATTGATGTGTACGTAAGAAAGGTTACCGCAAGGAGAAGTTTCGGCACCTTCACGAGCGCCAAACTGGCGACTCTCAATGGGAACGTTCTTCTCTTCATCTTTAAGGCAAAAGCATCTGAAATCGAAGTTTTCAAAAATTTAAAAAATCCTAAAGTTTTAAAAAGTAACAAAAGCATGTGTATTCTTGTTGTGCATTTAGTTTTATGTCTAACTTGTATTGCGACTGGTAAGGTTGTGCACTTTCTATATCTACTTGTAGAATGCTTGAATGGACATGTGATTGTGGAGTGAAAGTTAGCGAAAATACTAACCCTAAGAACAGGAGAAATGGTGTCTGTACTTATCTTTTTTGTGACTGGAGGATTCTGCTTTTCGCATTCCACTATAACGACACCAACCACTTCTAAGTCTGGCTACAACTAACTCGAAAACGCAAACAACTGAAGGAAATGAAGAAAACAACGATGAAGGCTCCATATTAGAAGACCACTATGGTCAAGGCATACCGCACCATAAAAAAGGCAGTAGCAACCGAAACAAGTTAGCAGCGCTTCCACTGCTGACCAGACTACCGTAATGAGGCCACAAAAGTTCACACGTTCAGTTGGTAGCTTACCAGCTCTCTTGGAAGTGAACCACCTAGACAGGGGGCAGATCAAGCCGACTATGTAAAAAAGGGTCATAAAAGTAAGAGAGGAGATTGTCATCGAGACCAGTCGAATGACATCAAGGCCGATTCGTGAGGAGCGGCTAGTACAGGTCGTGATGGTGTAGAAAATTGAAGGTGAAGAGCTGATCAAATAAGATGTTGAACCGTTAACGACTCAGGAGTGGATCAACAAATTGACCCAAGCTTAGAGTGATCTATTGAGGTGAGTGTAGGAGATCCAGGATGCCTTAGCCACCCCAATTACACAGAGAATAGCCCGTAGTGCCACTTCACCCACTTGACAGCCGACGAAAGAATCACAGGGGGCAGATCAGGCCATTTATACAGAAAACAGTGGAAGAGACGGTAGAAACGATCGTCATCAAAGTCATTCTAACAAAGTAGAAGCCGACATGTGAGGGGAGATCAATGCAGGACACGGTGGTTTAGGTGGCCTAAGATGAAGAATTGTTTGAACAGACTAATTAACCGCCAGCAATCCAAGAATATATTGATGAGCTAGTTCAAGATTCAGAATGACTTAGCAAAGTAGTCGAAGGACATTCATGATGCTCTGGCAATCCTAATAGCGCAGGGGGCCACTCAAAACATCATTTTCGCCCAAGATATCACAGGGGACAAGTAACGGGTTTCCTCATCAAGCGAATGAGCCAGTCAAGTGGCGGTCAATCTCATAGCCAGAGAAGCAGCCAAAGCAGTTGTCAACTTGACAATCAAAGTAACAATCAAAGCAGCTACCGACTCAAAAAATTAAAAGAGTAGAAGGAAAAGGAAATTGCTAGCCGACTCAGCAGGTTCCTGTAAGTGTCGTAGTGTTATGGGTAATCCTTACTGAGTTTACAATCTTGCCAAACTCTGTATAGGCACAAAGTCCCTGAACTCTGCATAAGCGCAAACCTCGCGGAACTCTGTATAGGCACAAAGTCACTGAACTCTTCATACATACAAATATACCCTTGCACTCCGGGTCTAAATGAGTTGAGAAACAAATATACCCTTGCACTCCGAGTCTAAACGAGTGGAGAAACAAATATACCCTTGCACTCCGGGTCTAAACGAGTTAAGAAACAAATATACCCTTGCACTCCAGGTCTAAACGAGTCGAGAAACAAATATACCCTTGCACTTCGGGTCTAAACGAGTCGAGAAACAAATATACCCTTGAACTCTGAGTCTAAATGAGTTGAGAAATAAATATACCCTTCCGCTCCGGGTCTAAACGAGTTGAGAAAATACTCTAGATTATGAGGATAAACTGAACCACTCAACCTCCAGGATATGAGGATAAAATGAACCATACAACCTCCAGAATATGAGGATAAACTGAACCATACAACCTCCAGGATACGAGGATAAACTGAACCACTCAATCTCTAGGATACGAGGATAAGAGGATAAACTGAACCAGATCCCTCCAGGATGTGAGGTTAAACTACACCAGATCCCTCCAGGATATGAGGTTAAACTACACCAGATCCCTCCTGGATATGAGGTTAAACTGCACCAGATCCCTCCAGGATATGAGGTTAAATTGCACCAGATCCCTCCAGGGTATGAGGTTAAACTGCACCAGATCCCTCCAGGGTATGAGGTTAAACTGCACCAGATCCCTCCAGGGTATGAGGCTAAACTGCACCAGATCCCTTCAGGGTATGAGGCTAAACTACAATAAATCCCTCTAGGTTATGAGATTCAACTACGCCAGATCCCTCTATGAATTTTCAGATCAATCCAGTCCTGATAAGAGGATGGTATTCTATAGAAGATCTGCATGAGATGCAATGTCTTCATATTATTATTTTATCATGGTCTTCTTGTTATCGTTATGACGTTCTGGCATTCTCATACTCTATATGAGAGCAATTAAGAGTCGTCGATCTTTTATATATATTGTCTTACATGAGGAGAGAAGAAAGCGTTCTGTGAAAGCAATCCAGAGATGATGGTGTCTTATACGTATGGTTCTATATGAAGATGATCAGGATATTCTATTATTATCAATCTTTTATACACACACACAGTTGGTCTTATATGAAGATGATCAGAATGTCTCGTTATATATTTAGCTTTCATATTCTATAACAGATCTCCTCATCATTATTGTGATATTCTCCTATTCTATATAAGGACGGGTCAGAACCAGGTTTCTCCTATATATATATACACATGGCTTTATGTGAAGATGGTCAGGGCATTCTACTATGTATCACTTTGCTTTGAGAATATCGTACGGCTTTCTCTTATGAATAATTCCGCAACAAGAATATGCGATGAAAGATTTTAATCAGATGGGTATTCTATGTGGATTTCTAAAGAATAGGGCATCTTTTATCAGAAGGAGACAATAGCGCAAAACAAAGAGCTGAATACACTGGGGGCAAGCCCCAATATATGATGAGAAACTCAGGCTTATAGAAGAAAATGACTGGGGGCAAGCCCCAATATATATGATCAGAAACTCAAGCTTATAGAAGAAGACAACTGGGGGCATGCCCCAATATATGATGAGAAACTCAAGTTTGTAGGAAGAAATGACTGGGGGCAGGCCAGAAAATATCCGGTTACGACGCGAGCATATCCCAGATCTGAAAACCCAAAGCATCCCGAGATCAATGACAAAGGGAAGTATCACTTTCTTCATTTCATTCTATATTACTTATCACAAATATCTAATATCACCATTCATTATAGGTATGATTGCTATTAAGTTATGTTGCAAAGCATACTAACACCCATTGCACAATATCACACAATAGAAAGGTAAATGCCATTGTCATTTCATTAACAAAAGTATGGTTAACATCTTTCGACACCGCACACATGAATGGTCAAAAGCTAATGATCCCTTATATCGATTATAATGATTGTGAAATCTAGTTAAGATAAAGCCCCGTGATCGTCTCTATATATAAAGATTGGCAAGAAGAATATCAGAAGTAAAGATCACAGCTTCTCTAAACATCCTGATATCAACCTGATCATGGCCACCCTGGCAGCTTTCATCGCCGACTTCACCTCAGATAATATCAATGCAGGATTGGGAACATTCTGGAGCTCAGTGGTCAAATCTTCTAGCTGTTGCGCATCGCTTCGCTCTCACTTTCAATCCTTATAACAATTATTTGATCCTGAGCAACTACTGACTCAAGACGAGCAGCTTCGAAGCCCACAACTATTTTCTCTGCCTACAAGTACTTAATCTCAACATCGATTTCGGCCAGATGATCCAGACACCCCTTATGTTGTGTCTTATTGCTTTGAGAAGACGCTCGTGCATCCATCGTTGACCACATATGATGCTCTACCACAAGTCCCAGAGAATCCACGATCTTTCGTTTACCTTCAATAATAGGGTTTGGCTTGGTGCGTTTAGCAGCCACTACCCTCATGACGGAGCTTTCGAACGAAGAAATATGATCGACAATCACGAGTGCCTTAGGTCTTATCACTCCAATGCAAGCCTCCAACACTTTCATTCCAACACCCAACATATGTCATTCATGTGGATCAGCCAGCATTTTTGAGATACTCGATAACAAACTCCTCAATATGCTTTGCCCGAAACAGTCCAAATGATCGAAATAAGGAATATTGGATGCTCCATGAACAACAACACCATAATCAATAATAATTGTGGTAAAGAAATGTGGTGAGCATCATAAAATGATAAAGGCAGAAAGAAGAATATATATCAAGAAGTTATGAAAGAGCGCTACCAGGGGCCAGAGGTGAGCCAGTACAGATTCTAAGGGATCCGCAACGTATGCCGTCATGTCACCGAATAACTCAGCGATCTCAGTCGGTAGCTTCAAAGTAATGATTGAAGATTCAATAGTGTTACTATCTACACTAATTACCTCAGTCGACGTTGGCACCTCTGTCATACCCTCAACATTAGAAGCACCAGAGGCCACAAACATAGTTATGTCATTCACCAACATAGTGGTCCCTTGCGGATTATCTTCTCCAATCTGCTCGACCCGCTCTCTCACACCAACATGATTTGATATTTCATTCACTGGCTCAGTCGTCGTCGGGTCCTCTTCACTAATTAACTGATTATCATCCTCATCACCTTCAATCACCAGAAGATGTGTGAACCTAGATTCTTGTGACCATTTCACCAAAGATAGTTCGAAGGTATGCCAACCATCCAATGCCGTATCCTCCTTACGATGGTTAATTGACACACTCAGAGAAGTCTTATTCCTAATACTTGATGACAAATATTCTTCGGCCTGTTCTCTATAATAGCCCAATCCATCAGTAAGGACCTCTATCAGCTTTGGAGGAGGAATGTAGATTGGATCATCAATAGAGTTGTTGTTCCGAATCAGGGCATACTGATGGACCCACCATCTCAACCAGCCATAAGGACCGCCAGTCTTCCGATAGAGGCTGGGAAGCATGAACCTTGCGCCCGTTCGCGTCATTAAAAGTTGATGCCATATCCACTCCCAGTGAATAGGACATGTGCCATATGCCCGCTCTACTTTGGTTACATTTGGTAATGTTATCGAAACACCCTGATCATATCCGAATTGCCTGGTAAACCGACTAGGGTAATAAGGCTCCCGCTAGAACTCTATTCCTTCGCGTAGTGGAAGTGAAGCTCTTTTCAATAGATACCAGAAACTCCCTGTCAAGAGTATTCACAGAACGTTCGTCATCAACGACTTCTCGATCCTCTTCGACATTAGAAACAGGAAAGTGGTAGAAGCAAATATCCATCCAGCTGTCGATTTTTGAAGCTATCCAATCAGATGATTGCACTATCATCTCAAGCTTTCCTTAGCGATAAAGAGGTGCGTGATTGGTGTGGAAATATTGAAAGAGATCCATTCCATATGTCCACGGGAAATATATGTCGAACCACCCGTAGAAGAAATGCCACGGACAATAAGCCACGTTCATCCCTCTCTCAGGTCGATCTTCGTTACTGGCAATATTGCCGAAAGCCCTATATAGACTGCACAACACCGGCGGTGCTAAAGAATATCGATGGCCATTTGCAAGAGCTCTTGCCACGACGAAGCAAGAAACTCTGACCCCATCAGCATACTTGAAGCTAGGCAGCACAACTGCCGACAGCCAGTATGCTAAGAAGCCTGCTAGTTCACAAGTTGACGTAAGCTCATTCGGATTGCGGAATCTATATTCGAAACGTTCCTTCATCAAGACTTGGTCTTCCTACGGGGTTTTATATTCTTCATAATCAATGCTTCAAGAAGAAAGAAAAGTTCCATGTCAGAAGAAAAGAAGGTAAGAGCATGCAAAATATAAAGTACAAAAGACATTATCAGAAGAAATATTACTTCATCCTCTGGCTAAAGTAGATTAACCAGTCGTCGTAATGGATCTTTGTAATATTGTCGAACTGCGACAACTCAGTGAATAACTCCAGACAAGCCTCCGAATAGTAAGCATCTCCAGGACTTTTAAGCCGAGACGAAAATAACTCTTCATCAGTTGGGACGTATTCCTGGTAATATCGTCCTAATACAGGCAAGCCAGCCATCATCCGGAGATCCCATAAAGTTATACTCATCTCCCCATATGGAAAGTGGAATGAATTGGTAACAAAAAACCAGTAATTCAAGAACCTCCGAATAATTGTTGGATCACGGAAGAAATGCCCAGAAGTTGCATCAATAGCCTGATACAGACCGACTTCCTTCAGAATCTTCTTGTGATGGACCAAAATCTCTTTTGCCCACGGCTCATAACCAACTCGCTCGTTCAGATGACCTCGTGTATAGAAACTATTCGTTGCTCACATCATCGTCTTATCCATATGTCGAAACCTTTGCTGAACTGTCTCAAAATAATGGGCTGGATAAAGAGCGTGAAGATCACAAGTCGGAGCAAGGAAGACCATTTCTCTTGGGAGACCTACCCGTTGTTCTCTCCCATCATCAACCAAGAAAGTAGTGAACAACTGCTCGTGAATAAATGTCCACCTTCCAACCCCATAGAACTGAAAAGGGCCTTGATCATGAGATGGCTTGATGCTCGAGAGGGGTCGGTGCCTCATAAGAGATTTCTCATGTGTAATGACTCGGTCATTATAGGGGTTCGCTATGAAGAAATAGCACGTCGCGACGATTTGGTTTCTATCCCAGCCAATCTTCATCTGGTCATTCTTCAGATTGACGAGCTGTGTCGACTGCTCCTCCTGACCGACTGCCTCAGCCGATTTCTTAGCTCGATTCCATCTCTTCTTCTTCTTTTGAACTTCTTGATTATCCTCGGGATGTTGGGCAAGCAAACTAGAAGGACCTGCCTCGACGACACTCAGAGCACCTGTAAGTTGACAATACCAAGAGGACCATTCTTCCTCAGTCCCTTGCGTCAGAGGCTCGGATGCGGTTCTATCCACATAAATATGCAAGTAACACCTCATTGGGAAGGTGCTTTATACGATCAGAGAAATCCTTCACTTCAGGATCGATTGTCGCGAGGAAGCATGAACAACACTTTGCTATAGATGGATCGAGAGTATCTTCAGCCATCCTCTTCTTCCCGTGTTGCGGAGATGAGGGACCAGAGACTTGCGACCCAAAAAGTTCACCAGAAGATCTTGTCATCTCTACCATGATTTGCTGCTACACACAAACAAGGAAACATCAGGAGAAAGCTCCATTGCATGCAACAAAGCAACACAATAAGGTACGCATCATAAAAAAAACAAAATCACATAATCCAATCATGGATTGCACACACAAACAAATTACGATCCACAAAAAACATGAGAGTAACAAGATTCAAGCACGCATATGAAAAATAAGCACACACTTGTCACAAGCGTTGGGCAAAGACAAGAAACAATCCCAACATCGGATGTACACAATTGTTCACACACAACAATCTTGTGTACGTTCGAAGCACTTGAGTGTACTCTGGTAGACATACCCTGAAGCTGCCTAAAAATGGACAGTTGCAAGCTGTGACAGGATAAACCAGGTAGCCAACTACAGGCCCAAGGCACTAAGTTCCACCGTGCTCGAATTTTAAGCAATTTGGTCTCAAACGGCGTTGAATTTGACTAGAATTGAGCCAGATAGACAATTTCTTCACCAAGTGCAAAGCGAGGCCAAAATATTGAGAATTTGGCTAAGTGTTGGGCTCACATGAGCCCAAGGTGGAGCCCCAGGCGCATGTGGTCCCTCACATGTGCCCAGTCCATAAATTTTGTAATGGTAAGTTCATCTCATAATGTTCCAGGCGCGTGTGCAATCTCACATGCGCCCGGCTCAGAGAAAGGAAAAGAACAACTTCAGAATGCAATGCTCCAGGCTCATGTGCATCACCACATGCTCCCATCTCCAAATTTTTGGACAAATGCAAGTCCTGGGACATGCGCCCACTCTTTAGGGCAATCCTTCCGAAAGAGTCAGAAATGGCCAGAATAGAGGGGAACCAGGCGGAATTTGACCGATCCCAAGAGAGAGACTTCTCTCCCCCATAACATGATACACCAAAATCATAAATTACAACGAGATTACCTGGTCTCAAGATCTTCGAGAACCTTAATTAAGCGGTCAGTAGGCCCACTACTTAGTCATTTTTAGCCCTGGGAAGTGCCCTGATGGCCCGATAATCGACTAATGCCAAATGAAATCAATTGCGATCTCAAAGACGTAAAGGCAAAAATATAAATGACACAAAGATATTGTTGGGGCTTAAATTTTCACCCATTGTAAAACAACATCCCGTGGTCCATCGACAATGATTTGAATCAGTTTTAAGACCGAGAAAGCCTGAAAAATGCCAGTGCAACCCTAATCACTTGGTAGCAACCAAAATCCTTAAATAGCATTTCTGAGCATCATTGGACATGCGGATCATCACCAAATGGTCCAAAATGTCTTAAAACCCTTAACTTACAAGTTTCGAAGTTATGCGGTGCATATTTTTACCTGCGCACTTCGAAATACGTTTCATCCCTGCTCGGAGCTGCAAAAAGGTTCGTAATCCTATAGCTACTATTTCAGAGTGGAACCGGACATCCACACCACCGCCAAATGATCCAGAGCACCCCAAAACCCTTGAATAGAAAGTTTGAAGTCCCTGTAGTGCCTATTTCCATGTGCGCGCTCCCTAGAACAACATTCCTATACGACAAGCCGACCCGGAGGCTCCGAATTAGGAAGTACCAAAATTTGCAACATCTAGACTTCCACACCCCCCCATCCCATTCATTTAGGAGGTCCATCCTAACCTAGAAGTGGCTTGGCGACAGTGAATGCATGCCCAGAAAAGGTCATTGTCCTTTGGAGGTCTCCCGTCGGAGCCTGAAATCCTGAAATTTTCTAAGTACTAAAATCCTGAAATTTGGCTAAGTAGTGGGAAAAGCGCCGGTAAAGACATGCGCCTGGCTTACCACCACATGCTCCCACATCCTATATTCGAAAGGAAATGATTCGAACACTTTTTCGAAAAGCGCCGGAAAAGGAAATGCGCCCGGACCCTGCACTCTGACATGCGCCCGGCTTTTCTTGCCACATGCGCCCAGCTTTCCTAGCACATGTGCTGAGAAATATCCGCCAGGTCAGACCCAAACCCGATTCCACCCCTATAAATAACAAGGTCACTTCATGTTCAAAGAGAGAAATCATCTTCTTCTGACCTTAGAGCGACGCAAGAGGTACATGCGCCCGCTCCATTATCCCTCGCCGGATGCCTTAGCCAGAGTGGATTCCCTCGCCGGAATCCCTCACCGGAAAGGGATTTCCTCGCTAGAATCCCAAGGGCAGAGAAAAATCTAGAATTTTCTAAGTGTTGGGCCACATGCGCTGGATATTGCTCGCCGGGAAAAAACTTGAAAATCACCAAGTCTGAAATGACATGCGCCCACCATTTGGGGCAAGGCGCATGTGCACTACCACATGCGCTCGGGAAGTGGCCACATGCGCCCACCATCAGGCACATGTGCCCACCACCCTGTTCAAAATGCCACATGCGCCTGCACACACCCACCCCATGCACCTGGATGCTGGTTGGAGGGGTGGACCTTCCGTTGTGTGGCCCGCCTTCGATCGGAATCAGGTTTTCGATCAAACCGCCTCTCCTAGATGCGTCTCGATGAGATCTATCCATCCCCCGGATCAGATTCTCCAACGGTCAATGATAAATGTCCTAAATCTATATTTTGATCCAAAATAGCCAACACTTAGCCAATTTGGCAACTTCAGAATCCTTCCGAAAGTGCCGAAAACGGCCGAAATTGAGGAGAATCGGGCGGAATTGGATCGAACCCGAGAGGGAAACTTTTCTTCTACATGACATGATACACCATAATCATGCACCATGATGAGGTTATCCAATCTTAGGACCCTCGAATACCCTAATCAAGCAGTCAACGGGTCTATTACTTAGTCATTTTCAACCCTAGGAAATGCCCTGTTGGATCGAAAATCGACTAATGCTAAGCGAATCGAAACGCGATCGCACCGCGATCCTCATGGACATAATCCACCCCTGTTCAAAGATGGTCATCGATGATATTCACCGATTTCCCTGATTAGACCGTAAACAGGTCCACTACTCAGTTATTTTCAGCCTTGGGAAGTGCCTGTTGGCTCGGAAATCAACTTACGCCAAGCGAATTGAAATGCGATCGCACCGCGATCCTCGTGGACATAATCCACCCCTATTCAAAGACGGTTATCGATAATATTCACCGAATACCCTGATTAGACAGCAAACAGGTCCACTACTTAGTCATTTTCAGCCTTGAAAAGTGCCCTGTTGGCCCGAAAATCGACTGATGCCAAATGAAATCAACCGCGATTTCAAAGACGCTGAGGTAAAGCTAAAGCACTCAGGATATCAAAAAGCTGAGTTAAACATTTATGGGGCACCGATCCCCATCATTCATCAGAAATTGGCATAAACGGGCACCCATCGGACCCGATACTTAGCCATTTACGGGCATCGAAAACAGCTGATCCAGCCTATTGAATTTAAATCCCCAAAGGATCTTGGATCAATATAGCCTATTTGATCTTAAATAGATCATTGAAAACATTCAGAAGAAAGAGTGTTCTCGAAGACAAGTTGCCCGACTCTAGAAGAAATACATTTACTTTACTGTACAAAGCTCCATTCATCCTGGATAAAGGTCCGAGGCTAAACCTAAGGGGTTATGGTTACCACGAGAAACCACAAACAAAAGAGTTCTAACTAAGCTTGAAAAATCCTGCTATGGATTGTAATTATGAAAAAGACAGTCGATGCCCTATCCATCGACAACGGGTCCGTCGGCTGAGCTGATGAGGCAGTTGCGGATTGCTTTCCTAAGGTCACCTGTTCACTGTAATAGGCGCGGGCTTTAGGTTATGCCGACCAACCTTTCGATGTTCGTGTATTCCATCGGTCACCTGTTCACAGTAAGAGGCGCGGGCTCAGAGTTGCACCACTTGATTAAAAACCTCGTTCGGGAACGTTGCAGAGTGCTCTCCTAAGGTCACTCGTCATAAAAATATGGGCTCGGGCCTTGGGTTATGCCGACCAACATTTGATGTTCGTGTATTCTAGTAGTCACCTGTTCACAGTAACAGGCGCGAGCCCAGAGTTGCACCATTTGAATCCTGACAGTCTCTCAACCCAAACAATCTGAAAGAAAATGGGACATAAACATCCGACTTGTCTAAGAAATGTGGCTCAGTCCATAACAAGAAAACAAATAGGTCTATACAACCATGAACTCAAGACCATAATCCCTGACGATTTAAATTACTTGCTCGATCTATCTGGGCTTTCTTTCTAACATTCCATCTATTGTATAGCTACATTCATAGTGGAATCTTGTCGTTTTATGCCGTGGTTTTCTCCCGCAAAGGTTTCCACGTAAAAATCTTTATGTTGTTTGTGATTTGTTTCATTTACATTCATGCTTTCTTAATGCTTTATTTAACTTATCTATGATGCATGCATTCATTTACTTTTGCCTTTTAATCAAGGGTGATCATCCATTGATGTAATTAAAGGCTCGTGACCAGTATCACAGCCTGGAATGTGAAAGATCTCAAAATCTCTGGAATAAAATTAGCCTTGTGATATCTCCCTTGCGTACACTTTGTGATTGCTTATGATTATCTATGAATGTCTCTATACTCAGAATTCCCCCAGAATAATGAAACACAAGAAAAAGACTGCTGACGAGCATGATTTTTCTTGTTCTAACAGATATACATGAAGTAGATCAATCAAATCAATTGCATAATTTGTCTGATACACTAAACATCTAGGATAAATGCGATCCTCTCTCGAGCATGCATAAAGCATATTTACTTTGTACTGTACTCATTTGCATCCGTTGTATGAATTTATTTCATCCCGGATCGAGATACGAAAATAAATCAAAGGGGACTATGGTTTTCATCGAAGATCGTAATCAAAGAGTTCTAAAATGTCTGAATACTTCATCGTTAAGACTAGTTGATGTGCGTCCTGTCCCAAGCGGGATCCGTTAGTTGAGTGGCTAAGGTAATGAGTGCCCTCCACTAATTCACTCGTCCAAACGGAGACTGTCACTAGCACTAGATTGCACTAAGAAACCATGGGTTGTCCTCCACTAAGTCACCCATCCAAACGGAGACGGTCACTAGCACTGGATTGCACTAAGAAACCATGGGGTGTCCTCCACTAAGTCACCCGTCCAAACGGAGACGGTCACTGGCACTGGATTGCACTAAGAAACCATGGGGTGTCCTCCACTAAGTCACCCGTCCAAACGGAGACTGGTCACTAGCACTGGTTGTACTAAATGGAAACTGTGGAGTGTATTCTTGAAAGTCATTTCATCCACAGAGACGCACGATGACACTGAGCTACACGATTCGGTTAAAATCCTGGTTGCTACTCAACTAGGAACGCCCGAAAGAGCATGGGACCAACATCTAACTAGTCTTAACAATGGTTTGGTCCGTAAGAAATCCTAAACTTGTCTCTGCAACCATAAACTGGAGATTATAATCCCTGATGATTTAAATTACTTGCTCAATCTATCCGGGATTCATCCCTTTGATATTCCATCTATTGTATAACTACAATTCATAGTGGAATCTCGTCACTTTGTGCCGTGGTTTTCTCCCATAAGGGTTTCCATGTAAAAATCTCTATGTTGTTTATGTTGTGCTTTATTTATCTTTATGCTCTTTTAACGCTTTATTTAATTCATTTATGATACATGGATGCATTTACTTTTACTTTTTAATCAAGGGTGATCATCCACTGATGTAATTAAGGGTTCGTGACCAGTTCACGGCATAGAATGTAAAAGATCTCGGAATCTCTGGAATAAAATTCACCTCGCAGTGCTTTCCCATGTATACTTTGTGATTGTTTGTGATTGTCTACGAATGTTTCTATACTCAGAACCCTAGAATAATGAAACACGGGAAAAACTCCATTTGTGAGCATTTTTCTAATTTTAACAAATTGGCGACTCTGCTGGGGATCAAACCTACCAGAATCTCTGGTTATCTCTGAGTAAAGAAACATTCTAAGATAAATCGTTCGCAAACACAGATGTATACGTAAGAAAGTTTCGCTGGGAGAAATGCTCGGCGCCTTCACGGGTGCCAAACTGGCGACTCTCAACGGGAACGTTCTTCCCTTCATCTTTAAAGAAAAAGTTTTCTAAAAGAATTTCAAAATCTCACATAGCATGTATATGATTCGTACTTATATATTTCTGTCGATTGTTGAGCCATATCGTTATTGGTAAGGACGCATCTTCTCTCCTTTTCAAGGGCGCGGGGTGTTCTAATGTGCGTATGACTGTGCAGAGAGAGAGAGAGAGAGAGAGAGAGAGAGAGAGAGAGAGAGAGAGAGAAAAGAATCAACCATCAAAATTATATAAATGACGAGCGATATGATCTTCCTACCTTCTAAAGGGTTTTACTTCCCTCACCTCGCGACAGCAGAAACAGCGATTCCTGAAGCCGGATGGCAAGTTGTGCAGAAACACCGATCACTGAAGAGGGATGAAAACAGACAAGTAACTTCAGTCAGAGCAGAAACAGTGAAGACACAAAACAGTGAGAGGAAACAGTGGAAGCTGGTTCGCAGGGATGAAACCCATAATGCCAACAGAGCTACCGTGTCACCTAGACCAGAATTCTCCTTCATCGTTGCTGACTTCCCAGTAATGATGGGAACAACGCTACTAGTCAAGACAGTGAATCAATTCACTATCTGGGAATTGACCAGGACTGTAATGAAGGCACGCTCTACTGAAACCAATATGACCAGGGCTAGACTACAGCGAGTGCAGGTCGCAGTGGTGCAAGTCATAGAAAGGGAGGCAAGCGAGCAAGATGCAGAGCTGCCTCCAATCCAAGAGCAAATAGATGAGACCATTCAGGTCCAAGAAGACACAGCTAGAGAGATCAGAGAAATAAAAGAAGCATTGGTAGCTCTAGTCGCCCAGGGGGCAGTTAGAAGCCTAACTGTTCTCATTAGACAACCACTAGGAGAGTCACAGGAGGCAATAGAAGAACCGGTAGCCGTAGAACCACAAATTCACCCAAGGAATGTTACATTCGAGCATGCACCACCGCAACCATCTCATGCCACGAAGGAAGAGTTATCCCAGATAGTTGTGAATTTGATACGTCAGGAGAAAGAGAAGGAGAAAAGAGGAAAATATGTTTATCGGATACCGTATCCATCCGAAGTTAACGAAATCCCATTCCCTGACGACTTTAGGCATCCTGACTTCCCACAATTCGATGGCAAAGGGTCACCAGAGGAACATATGGCCCAATTCATGACGGTGCTAGGGAATTTGTCTATAGTACCTCAATATTGCTTCCGATTGTTTGGGTCGACGCTGACTCGAAAGGCATTTTCAATGGTACATGTCATTACCCGCAGGGTCTATCGAGACCTGGGATCATATGCAAGAGCTGTTCATTTCCAAAATTTTCTCCACTAAGCGAGAAGTCTCGTTGACAGGATTAGCCTTAGTCCATCAGAGGCAAGGAGAGTCAGTCGAGAGGTTTATTGATAGATGAGGAGCCATAGCGGCATAGTGCCGACAGTTTGTTAGTGCACTTTTCTGTGGCATACTAGTGCACCTTGTTTGTCAATCACTTAGGTCAGTGAGTCTAGTGTCGGTTGAGCTTAATGAAGACGAAGACCGAAGGCTCAAGATGGACCAGGCTGCATCAAGGAAGAAGAAACAGGTAAAAGTGATGCCTTGGTGTGCCTTGCCTTGACCAAAACCTAACCCATAACCTCTTAGATGACTTGCACCAAGTAGGTATACCCTTAGTCATCATCATTAGTCTTAGAACTCCAAGAAAAACATGATAAGTTAGACTAATTAAAGAGGTGGAAGCTGCTGTAATTAAAACAGCTCAAACAGCAGTTCCAATTGATCTCCGATCAATCGGACGTTGGCTCCGATAGGACTCCGATCCATCGGATAGAAGCTCTGATCAATCGGAAATTTTTCCACCAACCTTGAAAACCCATTGGACATATTTTCGATCAATCGGACAGTCTTCCGATCCATCGGAAGGGGTCAGTCCGATCAATCGGACAGTGTTCCAATCAATCGAAAAATCCTCCAGAGACTTCACTGGATAGATTTCCGATCAATCGGACATGCCTCCGATCAATCGGACTGGTCTCTGATTAATCGGACCTTCTTCCGATCAATCGGAAATGCGCGAATCTGCCCGTTTTTTACCGTTGGAAGAAAACTATTTAAGATGGGGGATTCGTTTTTGAGAAAAAGAGAGGGGATTTTGAGGAGATAGAAGCCACCATTGCTAGAGACCATTAGAGGCTCTATCCCAAACCCATAGCAAGCCATTCTCCTTGTGTTTTCATCACAAGCTTGGGCCATTCAATGACATCTTGAGAATGGACTTGTTCCCTCTTGATTCCTAGGGTTTAAACACCTTGATGATAGTTAAATCCCTTGTCTAAACACTACCTAGGAGTCCATATAGGTGTATTCCTCTAGGAAACCCATTTCCTACCATTTGTAGAGGTTTCACCATTCCCTAGCACCTTGGGCATCTCCAATGGAGCATCACATGCAAGGTAGCTGATCTTGGAGCTGAAGCCTTGGCAAAGCGGCGGCGTCAAAGATCGGGGGAGCACAAGGGGAGCTGATTCAAGCACGGGAGAGCGAGAAGAAGCAACCCAAAGCAGCGCTACAAAGGGGCTCAATCCGACAAGTAAGGTTGTCTTGTTAGGAGTCCATCCACTCAATTCCCTGTGGGAGTTGAGTGTAGAGTTTGTTTGACAAACTCGAACTAGGGTCGTTAGCCGATCCTTGGCCTATTAGTTGGGCCTAAAATCTAGGGACGTTAGCCGTTCCTTGGCTCGTTAGTCGGCCCAAACATAGTCTCCAAGGGGGAGCCACCAACACGGGTGCAAACGTGTAGGTTGGGAGGAACCTGTAAACTCCCCGATTGGGTGAATCCGAATTAAAACTACTTTGGTTGGGAGGAACCAGATTTAAACTCCCCAGTGAATGCCGTTGTGCTCAAAGGGGTTGAGTGCTTGAACCTGAAATTGCGGTTTTACCGCTTATAGAGATACTCAGAGATATGTCTAAGGACCTAGGGGGGGGGGGGGGGGGTGATTAGGACCTTATCAAATCTTTTCGCCTACTAACATATATTATCAAATAAAACAAAGTAAGAAAGAACACTTCGGCTTCCAAGCCTAAGTGGGTCCAATCACAAGACTAGCAAATGATTAAGCAATAAATAACCTAGTCTAAATCATGTATAGGTAACCAAAAGATTTAACTAATCAAGCTCCTAACCTATGCACCTTGTGTAGACTTATGAGAATGGATCAAAGAACTTAAGTCTACACAACTAGTGAAAGTACATCTTGTGTGTGGATGAGCCTAATTAGTGCCTAGCATACATTCCTATCAAGCATTCATAATTAGACAATTAAACTAACAATGCTAAGATATAAATGTACTCAAGAACAATCACAAACACAAGGATGTATAGTGGTTCGACTACTTGTCTACTCCACTCCCGGTTCAAGTACTCAACCCCTTTGAGCACACCGGCATTCACTATCGGAGGTTTTAAATGAGGTTCACCTCTTAACCTTTACACGGAGGTTTTACCGGTTCACCTTTCAACCATAACCGGAGTTTTAGACATAGGCTAACTCTCAACCCAACGCACGTTTACTTCCGTGTCGGAGGCTCCCCCTTGGAGACTTAGTTTAGACCCGGCTAACGGGCCAAGGAACGGCTAACGTCCCTAGATCAAGTTCGACAAACAAACTCTAAATGGACTCTCAATTCAGACAACCTACTTGTCAGATGAGCCCCCTTGATTAGCGCCAGATTGGGTTGCTTGATCTCCGCTCTCTCGTGCTTCAATCAGCTTCCCTTGCTCCCACGATCGTGTTGCCGTTGCGTCGCCAATGCCTCAGCCACACTTGATCAAACACCTTGCATGCAATGCCTTTGAGATGCCCAAGGTGCTAGGAGGATAGGTTTGAGAACTCTACAACTAATGGGAATGGGTTGCCTAGAGTCTCTTCCTACAACGATCTCATCTTAGAGTTTTGGACAAGGATTTGCCAATCAAGAAGGTTCCAAACTCTAGAGATTAAGAGGGGATGAAGGCCATCTTCTTCATGAGCTTGGAATGCTCTAATCTTGTGTTAAAGCACAAGGAAGATGCCTTGCATAGGTTGGGAATGAGCCTCAAATGGTCTCCAACAATGGTGGCTTCACTCCTCTCAAAATCCCCCGCACCATGCCCAAAAACCGAGCTCCATATATAAGCAAGGTGAGCTCCAACGGTCATAAAATGACTCTGCCGACCTGTCCCCGACTGGTCCTAAAAACTGAGCTCCATATATAAGCAAGTTTGTTGATTGCACTTATCATTTGCTAGTCTCTTGATTGAACCCACTTAGGCTTGGAAGCCGAAGTGTTAATCGCTTAAGTAGTTTAATTTGCTAAATTTGTTAGTAGGCGAAAATTTTTAAAAGGTCCTAATCACCCCCTCCTATAGGTTTAGCCATAATTTTAGTTGCTCTTTAAGCTTCCGCACGTATATGCATAGGGTGTCGTGTTAGACCACCCGATGCAATTTCAATTGGTATCAGAGCGGGTTGCTCTTCAAGGACGTAACCGTCTAGAGTAAGATCCGATACCGGAGCACTAGCATCATGTCTAACCGAGATGGGAGTACCACCAACCGTCCACCTTTCTTTGACGGGTCCAACTATGCTTATTGGAAGGCTAGAATGAGAATTTTTCTCCAATCCATGGACCATCCGGTGTGGCTTAGCACACAAACTGGATATACCTTGCCCACCGAGCAAGTGGAGGTTGATGGGAAATACATTGTCATTTCCAAAGATGATTCCAAATGGGATGGCATAAAGAGAGCTCAATACATGGCAAATGCCAAAGCTCTCAATGCGATTTGCTGTGCGGTATCCCCGGATGAATTTCAGCGCATCCTCACATGCGCAACTGCAAAAGAAGCGTGGGATATACTTGAGGTTACCCACGAGGGAACTAGTACAGTAAGACGCTCGAAGCTTCAGCTCTTAACCACCAAATTCGAAAACATTAGGATGGAAGAGACTGAAACTTTCATGGAGTTTTATACTAAATTGTCAAATATTTACAACTCCATGTTTGTCTTGGGTGATCGGGTTCTGGAAAGAAGAATTTGTAGAAAAATACTTAGGTCCCTCCCGGAAAGATTTGACCCCAAGATAGTTGTCTTAGAGGAATGTAGAGACATAAATAACATGAAAGTAGAAGAACTCATAGGTTCCCTACAAACTCATGAACTACACTTTAAGGCCCCCTCTAGAAAGAAAAACATCGCTCTAAAGTCCTCTCACAAACATAAGAAAATTAAGAATGAGTCGGAGGAAGATAGTGATGATGAGGATGATGAAGAAGAAAAATTAAATAAAAAATTCAAGAGATTCCTCAAATTTGATAGAGGGAATAACCGTGACAAGAAGGACAAGAAGGGTAAAAAACATAAAGGAAAATCATCCAAACCTTCATCTGTCCGATGTTACGGTTGCGGTCGTCGTTGCCATATCGCCCCGGAATGTCCGGAGGGGCCTAAACCGAAAGGTAAAAAGGCAATGGCTGCCACTTGGGATGAAACGGAGGAGTCCGAATCCAAACCTGATGACTCCGCTAGTGATGGGAGCCAACATAAAGATTTAGCTCTCTCGGCTTTCACCACTACCTCTCTTCCCACTTATCTAAGAGGGGATCCTGACCGCTATCCCTTTTAGGAATAGAAGGAGTTCCCAACCCCTCACCTCATGCTACATTTTATGAGGGTGTTGAGGAAATTAGTTACCCTTAGGCATATCAAACTAAACATAGTTAGTGAGAGTAGCTAGAAATGCTTAAATAGGAAAATTTGAGGATTTCAGCCTCATTTCTGTGTGTATGGGAAAATCAGAGGATTCAAGCCTCATTAGCCCAAATTTTGATAATTTAGCCTTGCTTTCATTTGATACATTTGCTTGCTATATTATCATCATGCTTAGATTAGGTAATCATCTTGAGTTTTATGCTTCAATGTATGCTAATCTGTGCTTAGTATTGGTCTTGATATACCAATAGGGGAGGTTGGTTGATTGGGCTATAAGCCCTTGAGCTTTAATGGTTAATGTATATCATAGATGACCAATTATGCATGATTAACCTTGCCTAGATAGTTATATCTTCTTGTTAATCATGTTCCTTAGCATGCTCCATGATTTTATGTTCATACACCCTATACTCTCCTTGTGAGCATGCGCTTATAGTTATAATTGTGACATACTCTCTTCTCTTACCTTAACCTTATTGATATATCATTAATGGGGAGAGAATAGTTTGTTAATTGCTAACAAAAAGGGGGAGAAAGATCAAGTCCCACCAAAACTAGTTTGCTATGTTTTGTGATGCAGGGATTGACAGGTAATGGGGGAGTAATCTGAAGAGGAGCAGCTTAGATTAGGCATGTCAAGAATCCTGTATTTAATGCTTTATCATTATAATATCTTGATCATGTAATTTGTTTTGGTAGGTTAGGTTTTTGTAAGTAATTGACAAAGGGGGAGACTTTTAGTGCACTTTTCTGTGGCATACTAGTGCACCTTATTTGTCAATCACTTAGGTCAGTGAGTCTAGTGTCGATTGAGCTTAATGAAGACGAAGACCGAAGACTCAAGACGGACTGGCTGCATCAAGGAAGAAGAAACAGGTAACAGTGATGCCTTGGAGTGCCTTTCCTTGACCAAAACCTAACCCATAACCTCTTAGATGACTTGCACCAAGTAGGTATACCCTTAGTCATCATCATTAGTCTTAGAACTCCAAGAAAAACATGATAAGTTAGACTAATTAAAGAGGTTGAAGCTGCTGTAATTAAAACAGCTCAAACGCAGTTTCCAATTGATCTCCGATCAATCGGACGTTGGCTCCGATAGGACTCCGATCCATCAGACAGAAGCTCCGATCAATCGGAAATTTTTCCAGCAACCTTGAAAACCCACTGGACATATTTTCGATCAATCGGACAGTCTTCCGATCCATCGGAAGGGGTCAGTCCGATCAATCGGACAGTGTTCCGATCAATCGAAAAATCCTCCAGAGACTTCACTGGATAGATTTCTGATCAATCGGACATGCCTCTGATCAATCGGACTGGTCTCCGATCAATTGGACCTTCTTCCGATTAATCGAAAATGAGCGAATCTGCCCATTTTTTACCATTGGAAGAAAATCTATTTAAGATGGGGGATTCGTTTTTGAGAAAAAGAGAGGGGATTTTGAGGAGATAGAAGCCACCATTGCTAGAGACCATTAGAGGCTCTATCCCAAACCCATAACAAGGCCATTCTCCTTGTGTTTTCATCACAAGCTTAGGTCATTCAATGGCATCTTGAGAATGGACTTGTTCCCTCTTGATTCCTAGGGTTTAGACACCATGATGATAGTTAAATCCCTTGTCTAAACACTACCTAGGAGTCCATATAGGTGTATTCCTCTAGGAAACCTATTTCCTACCATTTGTAGAGGTTTCACCATTCCCTAGCACCTTGGGCATCTCCAATGGAGCATCACATGCAAGGTAGCTGATCTTGGAGCTGAAGCATTGGCAAAGCGGCGGCGTCAAAGATCGGGGTAGCACAAGGGGAGCTGATTCAAGCACGGGAGAGCGAGAAGAAGCAACCCAAAGCAGTGCTACAAAAGGGCTCAATCCAACAAGTAAGGTTGTCTTGTTAGGAGTCCATCCACTTAATTCCCTGTGGGAGTTGAGTGTAGAGTTTGTTTGACAAACTCGAACTAGGGTCGTTAGCCGATCCTCGGCCTATTAGTTGGGCCTAAAATCTAGGGACGTTAGCCGTTCCTTGGCTCGTTAGTCGTCCTAAACATAGTCTCCAAGGGGGAGCCACCAACACGGGTGCAAACGTGTAGGTTGGGAGGAACCTGTAAACTTCCCGGTTGGGTGAATCCGAATTAAAACACCTTGGTTGGGTGGAACCAGATTTAAACTCCCCAGTGAATGCCGGTGTGCTCAAAGGGGTTGAGTACTTGAACCGGGAGTGGAGTAGACAAGTAGTTGAACCACTATACATCCTTGTGTTTGTGATTGATCTTAAGCACATTTCTCTTTATGCATTGTGTTTAATTGTCAATTATGTATGCTTAGTTAGGAATGTATGCTTGGCACTTGATAGGCACATCTACACTCATAAGATGTACTTTCACTACCTCAAGTAGACTTGAACTTATTGATCCATCCTCATTCAAGTCTATTTGAGTAGCATAGATTAGGTTCTTTATTAGCTTAATCATTTATTAATCTATGCTTGTTTAGACTAGGTTGCTGATTGCACTTATCATTTGCTAGTCTCTTGATTGGACCCACTTAGGCTTGGAAGCCGAAGTGTTAATCGCTTAAGTAGTTTAATTTGCTAAATTTGTTACTAGGCGAAAAATTTTAAAAGGTCTTAATCACCCCCTCCTATAGGTTTAGCCATAATTCTAGTTGCTCTTTAAGCTTCCTCACGTATATGCATAGGGTGTCGTGTTAGACCACCCGACGCAATTTCAGAGTTGCCTAGCGAGCTTGAGCAAGTCAAGATGTGTACGCAAGCCATGGATCCAATAATCACGTTCGGTTTATCCGGACACAATTTCTCAACATTTAGGAATTTAGCGACAAAGGCCCATATGATAGAGGAAGCCGCGCTGAGAACGTAGTTCAAAGTCGAAAGACTAAAGCGTCAGATCGGGAAAATGGTCACGTCCAATTATGTCGACAAGAGCAAAACCTCGAACGATCGAAAACGCTCTCGTCCAAAACAAAAGACTAAAGGCAAGCCAGCAGAAACTCAGTTTAGAGCCAAAGGGCCACAAAAATCGGAAAAGATGACGATCGTCGGATGGGGCAATGTAGAAGGACGTTACTTGTTTGACCTGGAAGATCTTGTTCCGATAATGGAACGACTAGTCGAAGAAGGGGAGCTACAATTACCAGAACCAATTCGACCAGAGGAAGTAGGGAAAATGAACACCCCCAATTATTGTAAGTATCATCGAATCCTGGGACAGGAGATGGGAGAATGCCTCATCTTGAAAGGGAAAGTACAGAGATTGATCAACTAGGGTACCATTAAGCTAATGACAAACAAAATCAATCGGGTTACATCAGCCGTAGTGACAATAGCACCTACGATACCACCGGTTCATGACGAAGAACTGGTACAAACAACAATGGTACAGGCTCTCGAAGAAAGGGAATTGGCAGGACACGACGTCGAATTGTAAGCAATCTGAGAGCAAATCAACGAATTGGTCCAAGCCCATAGGGAGCTATCCAAGCAGATGGGAGAGGTTCAGGAGGCTTTAACCATCTTGATCTCACAGAAAGCTACCCCTAGTACCACTTTGCCTGTCCAACAGTTGGAAGAGAAGCACCGAGGGTAGCCCGTAATGTTGTTGAAGTAAGACAACAAAGCCACACCGAACAAACAAATGTGAGTATGTCGGGTTCAAACTCTATGATCCCCTACGAGCTGCTAGGCAATATCTCTTTCACCCTTCGTAACCTAGCTGCAGAGGTTCGCATGATAGAGCAATCCGTTTCAGAAACACTGTCTCAAGCAGAAAAGTTTAGACACGAAATGAGAAAGAGGACATGGGTATACGTAAGAAAGAATCCTAGGAATCGAAAACAACCGAATCCAGGGCACGAGGCAGAGACTAAGGTAATGAAGACACAGGACAAGGGCAAAGAACCACAGAAGTCGCAGCATGTTGAACCTCCAATTTATACATTGCGTTGCCCAGTACATCACATTATATGCACGATTTTCATGCTTAAAAGGCCTATCTAATGCATGTTTTGTGATTTCAGGAATGAGAGCAGACTTCACCAAATTGGGGACTAAAAAGAGTCAATCAAGCCATTGGATGAAGATGGAAGAAGGACTAAAGAAAGTAGAAAGAGAGGGGAAGAAAGGAAGAAAGAAGTCCAAGGAGAAAGCAGGAAACAGAGGCCAAGACCGGTCGTGCGACTGGTCGTCCATCGCCAGGACCGGTCGTCCGACCGGTCCGATTATGCACAAAAGAAGAATTGTCACAAAAGGTCACTAGACCATTCGCGACCGGTCATGCGACCGGTCGTCCGATGCCCAGACCGGTCGTGCGACCGGTCCTTGAATTAAGAGATTAAATCAGACTTTTGGCAAAACTCACTGGACCGATTTTGACGTTTTGTGACCGGTCGAGTGACCGGTCGTCAGGGAGCTCAAACCGGTCGTGCGACCGGTCGTCTGCGTAATAAAGCTTCTCCGTGAAGCTTCGAGATTTTCTGCACAGTGCGTAACCTTACGCAATTTCTGGATGTTTCTGACACAAGGGGCTTCCACACTATAAAAGGACACCTAGGGGCTCTTCCTAGGTCATCATAAAAGCCAAGGAAGGTTGTGGGAGAGGACGGAAGTTGTCATGGAGCGTCAGCAACCCTCCAATTTTCAGTTTTTCTAGTTTTATGCTTTCTATTATGAGTTCTAGTTGTAGTATGACAATGCTCGGCTAGAATCTCTCAGCTAAGGCTGAGAGGTGAAGCTTGTAGCCAATTTCCATGTTTGATTCAGTTTAATTCAAGTAATTTCAATTCAAGTTTGGGTTTTTAATCTTTTAGTCCCTTAAGTTGATAGTTTGAGATGTTTTATGAGAGTTCGTGTGCTCCGGACATGAATTCCTTGCAATTCTCTGAGATTATCTTATGTTGTGGTGTTTAGATTCGAATTATAGTAATCCTTGAGCAAGCCATAGTCCATAGGCATGGCTGTTACTCTGAAGGCTATGATTTTGAAATCTACATGTGTTGAATGGGACTAGAACTTGGAAGTTCAACTTGAATGGAATTGAATGTGTTTGAATGCTGTATTTTCCAACTAGATGAGAGATAGGACTTCAATTCTAGTTGTGTTCTATACTTGGATTGATTGGATTGACATGGGATTGCTACAAGTGGATCCTTGAATGCCTTACTACTTTAAATTACTGGTTTTCATTAAGTTACTGTTTTGAATCCTCATATCTATTGCAAATTGAGTTGCTGGAATAGTTTGAAAGTTGTTTCTAATTCCCTGTGGATCGACCTCGGTCTTACCGAGGTTTTATTACTACATCGCAGCCTTACACTTGAGGCGAGCGAACACAGCACATGGCAATCAGTGAATGAGACGAAAAGAATGGACCATATACATTTAACATTAAAGACCTTGTCCTGATTATGGAGCAGCTAATCGAAGAAGGAAAATTGCGACTCCCAAAGTTTGTTCGACCAACAGAAGTAGGACGCGTGGATGATCCCAACTATTACGAATATCACAGATGCATAGGCCATAAGACCGAGCAATGCTTTATCCTGAAAGGAAATATACAAAAGATGATAAATCAAGGCATCGTCACTCTGAAGATGAAAGGGTCTGATGGAGCCCCAGCCAGTGCAGTTCCAATAAATATCACTTAGGGAGAATGTTCGCTCAAGGACTCTATTTCCTGAACTTTAATAATCGTGAACGCTTACAAATAGTTCTGATGGTTTATAAAGTAGATAGGGATATACTTATGTTCACTCATGAATTTATTTCATAGGTATGCTGCACTCCATACTCACTCACATGTTCACTCACATCATACTGCTACACATATGAATATAAAATGTTCGTAGAGCTCTTCTTAATGACAGGTACCATAGTTAGAGAATATCAAAGAATTGACTCCATGAATCATCAACTGACTTATTATATCCTCATCAGACCAATCAAACTAGAAGAAAAATATCTCATAGGAAGTCTACGGGAAGCACAACATCCTCGTATTATTATATCTTCGTCGCGGACTCTCTTATTATTATCTCGGTATTCTGGCATCCCTCTACTTAATAAGAAAATGCTTCAGAATTAATGGATTCTTATATATACATATATGGTTTTATATGAAGACAACTGGGACATTCTATTATTAACAATCTCTTATAATTACGTACACAATTCTGTATGAAGATAATCGGAACATCGGTATATATTCAGCTTTTGTATTCTATCATGAGTCCCCCTCCTCGCTATTGTGTGGTTCTTCTAGTCTATATGAAGATAAGTCAAGGCTGGGAATCTCCTATCTCTCTGTGTGTGTGTGTGTGTGTGTGTGTGTGTGTGTGTGTGTGTGTGTGTGTGTGTGTGTGTATACATGGCCTTATATGAAGATGATCAGGGCATTCTATTATGTATCACTTCACCTTGAAAATATCGACAACTTTCTCTTATGAAGAACTCTGCGACAAGAATGTGCAGTTAAAGATTATGATCGGACTGGCATTCGGTACGGATTCCTAAAGCACAAGATCCGTCTCATCAGAATGAAGTGGTCTTATAGAGTGACAAGCCAGAAGCACTGGGGGCAAGCCCCAATATATTATGAGAAACCCAAGATTATAAAAGAAGCACTAAGGGGCAAACCCTAATATACGGCTAAAACCTTAAGTCCGCAGAAAGAAATGACTAGGGTCAGGCCAGGAAGGATGACAGATAAACCTGAAAACATGGAGCTAGACGAAGATTTCGGACTTACGACACGAACATCTCTTGAAAGCGAGGACCTAGGGGTACATAGGTTAAGTAAAAAGGGAAGTATTATTTCTACGTACTTCTCAATTTCTTATGCTTTAATATTCTCGTTTCACATTAAGACTCACACATAACGTGTCATTTTATGCCTGCTAATCTTAAACACATAACACCAAGTAGTAGTTTGGCAAAAGAATCATTGTCATTATTTTGTATTGTGAAGCACACAGTTAACAAATTCTGGTGTCGATTACATTAGATATAAGTGACAGTTAGGTATTTAGGACAACTATCTAATACCACTTTTGTCTGACAATGACTGTTGTTAAAACTAGAAAAATTGTGCTCATCAACAGTCTTTTTCCTGTGTTTCATTATTCTGGGGGAATTCTGAGTATAGAGACATCTATAGACAATCATAAGCAATCACCAAGTGCACACAAGAGAGAGATATCGCCAAGCGAATTTTATTCCAGAGATTCTGAGATCTTTTACATTCCAGGATGTGATACTGGTCACGAGCCTTTAATGACATCAATGGATGATCACCCTTGATTAAAAGGCAAAAGTAAATGAATCCATGCATCATAGATAAGTTAAATAAAGCATTAAGAGCGTATGAATGTAAATGAAACAAATCACAAACAACATAAAGATTTTTACGTGGAAACCCTTGAGGGAGAAAACCAAGGCACAAAGCGACAAGATTCCACTATGAATGTAGTTATACAATAGATGGAATGTTAGAAAGAAAGCCCGGATAGATTAAGCAAGTAATTTAAATCGTCAGGGATTATGATCATGAGTTTATGGTCTTATAGAACTATTTTTTTGCTTGTTATGAACACAACCACATTTCTTAGACAAGTCAGATGTCTATGTCCCACTTTCTTTCGGATTAAAGGGTTGAGAGACTGTCAGGATTCGAGTGGTGCAACTCTGGGCCTGCGCCTGTTACTGTGAACAGGTGACCGTTGGAATACATGAACCTCGAATGTTGGTCGGCATAACCCAAGGCCCGCGCCTATTTTTTTATGACGGGTGACCTTAGAAAAGCACTCTGCAACGTTCCTGAATGAAGTTTTTAATCGAATGGTGCAACTCTGGGCCCACGCCTGTTACTGTGAACAGGTGACCGCTGGAATACACGAACATCGAAATGTTGGTCGGCATAACCTAAAGCCTGCGCCTATTACTATTAACAGGTGACCTTGGAAAGCAATTCACAACTACCTCATCAGCTCATTCGACGGACCCGTTGTCGATGGGTAGGGCATCGACTGTCTTTCTCATAATGGCAATCCATAGTAGGATGTTTCAAGATTAGTTAGAACTCTTTTATTTGTGGTTTCTCATGGTAACCATAACCCCTTAGGTTTAGCCTCCGACCTTTATCTGGGATGAATGGAGCTTTGTACAGTAAAGTAAATATATTTCTTTTGGAGTCAGGCAACTTGTCTTCAAGAATACTTTTTCTTCTGAGTATTTTCCAATGATCTATTTGAGATCGAATAGGCTATATCGAGCCAAGATCTTTTGAAGATTCAAACTCAATGGGCTGGATCGGCTGTTTTCGATGCTCGCGAATGGCTAAGTATCGGGTCCGATGGGTGCCCGTTCATGCTAATTTCTAATGAATGATTGGGATCGGTGCCCCATAAATGTTTAACTCGACTGTTTGATAGCCTAAGTACTTACGCTTTACCTCGGCGTCTTTGAGATCACGGTTGATTCCATTTGGCATCAGTCGATTTTCGAGCCAATAGGGCACTTCCTAAGGGCTGAAAATGACTAAGTAGTGGACCTGTTTGCGGTTTAATCAGGGTATTCGGTGAATATTATCGATAATCATCTTTGAAGAGGGGTGGATTATGTCCATGACGATCGTGGTGGGATTGCTTTTCGATTCGCTTAGCATTAGTCGGTTTTCGAGCCAACAGGGCATTTCTCAAGGCTGAAAATAACTAAGTAGTGGACCTGTTTGCGGTCTAATCAGGGCAATCAGTGAATATCATCAATGACCATCTTTAAACAGGGGTGGATTATGTCCACGAGGATCGCGGTGTGATCACATTTCGATTCGCTTGGCATAAATCGATTTTCGGGCCGACAGGGCATTTCCGAAGGCTGAAAATGACTAAGTAGTGGACCTGTTTACGGTTTGATCAGGGCATTCGGTGAATATCATCAATGACCGTCTTTGAACAGGGGTGGATTATGTCCATGAGGATCGCGCTGCGATTGCATTTCGCTTCGCTTGTCATTAGTCGATTTCCAAACCAACAGGGCATTTCCCAGGGCTGAGAAACGACTAAGTAGCTGGCCCGTTGACCGCTTGATTAGGGTATTCGAGGGTCTAGAGATTGGATAACCTTATCACGGTGCATGATTATGTTGTATCATGTCATGTAGAAGAAAAGTTTCCCTCTTGGGCTCAGTCCAATTCCGCCTGATTCTTCTCGGTTTCGGCCGTTTTCGGCCCTTTCAGAGGGATTTTCGGAGCTGCCAAATTGGCTAAGTGTTGGTTATTTTGGACCAAAACACTGATTTGGGCCATTTATCATTGACCATTGGAGAATCCGATTCGAGGGATGGATAGATCTCATCGAGATGCATCCGGGAGAAGCAGTTTGATCGAAATCCGATCAAGGACGAAGGTGGGCCGCACGGCGGAAGGTCCACCCCTCCAACTAGTGTCCAGGTGCATGGAGGGGGTGGTTCAGGCGCATGTCACATTTTAAATAGGGTGGTGGGTGCATGTATTTGATGGTGGGCACATGTGCCCATCCCACATGAAAAATAGTTGAAGGGGAGGTGTTCTGGGCGCATGTGGTATTGCACATGTGCCTGGCCCTAAATAGTGGGCGCATATCATTTTAGACTTGGTGGAATTTTGAGTTTTCCCGTCGAGAAAAAGCCAGCGCATTTGCTGGGAAAGCCGGTGCATGTGGGGGAAAAGCCGGCGCATGTGCCCAGCACGTAGAAAATTTTAGGATTTCTCTTTGAACTTGGGATTTCGGCGAGGAAATCCCTTTCCAGCGAGGGAATCCACCCCGGTCAAGGCATCCAGCGAGGGATAATTGAGCAGGCGCATGTACCTCTTGCATCATCCTGAGGTCAGAAGAAGATGATTTCCCTAATGTCATGAAGTGACTCTGCTATTTATAGGGAAGTAATCGGGTTCGGTTCTGGCCCGGCGGATATTTCCTGGCGCATGTGGCCAGAAAACCAGGCGCATGTGGCAAGAAAACCGAGCGCATGTCTCACTGCAGGGTCCGGGCGCATGTCCTTTTCAGGCGCATTTTTGTCGCTTTCCGAAAAAGTGTTCAAAGTAATTCCTTTCATACATAGGGTGTGGGCGCAAGTGGTGGAAAGCCAGGTGCATGTCTTTGCCGGCACTTTTCCCACTAATATTTCAGGATTTCAGGCTCTGACGGGAGACCTATAAAGGACAGCTACCTTTTCTGGGCATGCACTCACTGTTGCCAAGCCATTTCTAGGCTAGGATGGACCTCATGAATGAACAGGAAGGGGTGTAGAAGTCCAGATGCTGCAGATTTTGGTACTTCCTTCCTAATTTTGAGCCTTCGAGTTAGCTTGTAATATAGGAACGTTATTCCAGGGAGCGTACACATGGAAATACGCGCCGTACAGACTTCAAACTTGCCATTTAAGGGTTTTGGGGTGCTCCGGATCATTTGGCGGTGGTGTGAATGTCCGGTGACACTCTGAAATGGTAGCTGTAGGCTTACAGACCCTTTTTAGTCAGCTTCGAGCAGGGATGAAACGAATTTTGAGGTGCGTAGGTAAACATATGCACTGCATGACTTCAAAACTTACAGGTTAGGGGTTTTAGGATGTTCCGGACCATTTGGCAGTGATCTGCATGTCCAGCTATGCTCCAAAATGCTGTTTATGAATTTTGGTCGCTACCAAGTGATTAGGGTTGCACTGGTATTTTTCGGGCCTTTTCGGTCTCAAAACTGGTTCAAGTCGTTGTTGATGGACCATGGGATGTTTTTTTACAATGGGTGCAAATTTGAGCCCCAACAAGTGCCCTCCCGGTGTGATGCGCTAGATGCTTACGTCACGCCTGTGCAGTGCACAGGTTCATTGGGCTCAAGTATAAATAGTTGACACGCTGAGTCATTCCAACATTTTTTCGAGTAAGAAAATCTGATTTTTCCAAGGTGAGAGATCTCATCCTCAGGGTACAGGCGCATGTGGTCCCCTTGTGGGCGCATGTGGCCTGCCATCACTTTTTTTTTGGCGAAGAATCCCACTTGGGCGCATGTCAAATTGCCTTGAAGAGTGGGCGCATGTCCCAGGACTTGCATTTGTCCAGAAATTTGGAGATGGGCGCATGTGGTGATGCACATGCGCCTGGTGCATTGTATTTCAAACTTGTTTCTTTTCCTCCTCTGAGCCGAGCACATGTTAGACTACACATCGCCTGAGGTCTTGTATGATGAACTTGCACTCACGAATTTTGTGGATTGGGCACATGTGAGGGGCCACATGCGCCTAGGGCTCTACCTTGGGCGCATGTCAGCCCAACACTTAGCCAAATTCTCAATATTTTGGCCCCGCTTTGCACTCGGTGAAGAAATGGCATTTCTGTCTCCGTTTCTCGGCCAAATTTGATGCTGTTTGGGACCAGATTGCTTAAAATTCAAGCACGATGGGAACTTAGTGCCTTGGGCCAGTAGTAGGCTGCCTGCTTTGGCTTGTTACAACTTGCAAATGCCTGTTCTTAGGCAGATTCAGGATATACCTTCCGGACTGCACTCAAGTGCTTCGAACGTACGCAAGATTGTTGTGTGTGAATAATTGTGTACATCCAATGTTGAGATTGTTTCTTGTCTTTACCCAGCTCTTGGGACATGTGTGTGCTTATTTGTCGTATGTGTGCTTAAATCTTGTTACTCTCATGTTTTTTGTGGATCGTAATTTGTTTGTGTGTGCAATCCATGATTGGATTATGTGATTTTATTTTTTTTATGATGTGTACCTTATTGTGTTGCTTTGTTGCATGTAATGGAGCTTTCTCCTGATGTTTCCTTATTTGGGTGCAGCAGCAAATCATGGCAGAGATGACAAGATCTTCTGGTGAAGTTTCCAGGTCGCAAGTCTCTGGTCCCTCATCTTCGCAACACGGGAAGAAGAGGACGGCTGAAGATACTACAGATCCATCTATGGCAAAGTGTTGTTCGCGCTTCCCTGCGACAACCGATCCTGAAGTGAAGGATTTCTCTGGTCGTATTAAGAAGCTTCCCCATGAGGTGTTACTGCATAGTTATGTGGATAAAACCGCATCAGAGCCTCCGACGCAAGGGACTGAGGAAGAATGGTCCTCTTAGTATTGGCAACTTACTGGTGCTCCGAGTGTCGTCGAGGCAGGTCCTTCTAGTTTGCTTGCCCAACATCCCGAGGATAATCAAGAGTTCAGAAGAAGAAGAAGAGACAGAATCGAGGTAAGAAATTGGCTGAGGCAGTCGGTCAGGAGGAGCAGTCGACACAGCTCGTCGATCTGAAGAATGACCAGATGAAGATTGGCTGGGATAGAAACCAAATCGTCGCGACATGCGGTTTCTTCATCGTGAACCCCTACAACAACATAGTCAGTACTCATGAGAAATCTCTTATGAGGCGCCAACCCCTCCCGAGCATCGAGTCATCCCATGATCAAGGCCCTTTTCAGTTCTACGGGGTTGGAAGGTGGACATTTGTTCCCGAGCAGTTGTTGACTACTTTCTTGGTTGACGATGGGAGAGAACAACGGGTAGGTCTCCCAAGAGAAATGGTCTTCCTTACTCTGACTTGTGATCTTCACGCTCTTTATCCAGCCCATTATTTCAAGACAGTTCAGCAAAGGTTTCGGCATATGGATAAGACGATGATGTGGGCGACGAGTAGTTTCTGTACGTGAGGTCATCTGAACGAGCGAGTTGGTTATGAGCCGTGGGCAAAAGAGATTTTGGTCCGTCACGAGAAGATTCTGAAGCAAGTCGGTCTGTATCAGTCTATCGATGCAACTTCTGGGCATTTCTTCCGTGATCCAACAATCATTCGGAACTACTTGAATTACTGGTCTTCTGTTACCAATTCATTCTACTTTCCGTATGGGGAGATGAGTATAACTTTATGGGATCTCCGGATGATGGCTGGCTTGCCTGTACTAGGACGATATTACCAGGAATACATCCCAATTGATGAAGAGCTATCTTCGTCTCGGCTTAAAAAGTCCTCAAGATGCTTACCATTCGGAGGCTTGTCTAGAGTTATTCGCTGAGTTGTCGCAGTTCGATAATATTACAAAGATCCATTACGACGACTGGTTAATCTACTTTAGCCAGAGGATGAAGTAATATTTCTTCTAATACCTTCTTTTGTACTTTATATTTTGCATGCTCTTACCTTCTTTTCTTCTAACATGGAACTTTTCTTTCTTCTTGAAGCATTGATTATGAAGAATGTAAAAGCCCGCAAGAAGACCAAGTCTTGATGAAGGAACGTTTTGAATATAGATTCCGCAATCCGAATGAGCTTACGTCAACTTGCGAACTAGCAGGCTTCTGAGCATACTGACTGTCAGCAGTTGTGCTGCCTAGCTACAAGGGTGCTGATGGGGTCAGGGTTTCTTACTTCGTCGTGGCAGGAGCTCTTACAAATGGCCATCGATATTCTTTAGAACTACCGGTGTTGTGCAATCTATATAGGGCTTTCGACAATATTGCCAGTAACAAAGATCGACCCGAGAGAGGGATGAATGTGGCTTATTGTCCGTGGCATTTCTTCTGTGGGTGGTTAGGCATATATTTCTCGTGGACATATGGAATGGATCTCTTTCAATATCTCCACACCTATCACGCGCCTCTCTACCGCTACAGAAAGCTTGAGATGATAGTGCAATCAGGATGATAGCGGAATTATTCATAAGAGAAAGCCGTCGATATTCTCAAAGCAAAGTGATACATAATAGAATGCCCTGACCATCTTCACATAAAGCCATGTGTATATATATAGGAGAAACCTGGTTCTGACCCGTCCTTATATAGAATAGGAGAATATCATAATAATGATGAGGAGATCTGTTATAGAATATGAAAGCTAAATATATAACGAGACATTCTGATCATCTTCATATAAGACCAAGTGTGTGTGTGTGTATAAAAGATTGATAATAATAGAATATCCTGATCATCTTCATATAAAACCATACGTATAAGACGCCATCATCTCTGGATTGCTTTCACAGAACGCTTTCTTCTCTCTTCATATAAGACAATATATATAAAAGATCGACGACTCTTAATTGCTCTCATATAGAGTAGGAGAATGCCAGAATGTCATAATAATAACAAGAAGACCATGATAAAATAATAATATAAAGACATTGCATCTCATATAGATCTTCTATAGAATACCATCCTCTTATCAGACTGGATTGATCCGAAAATTCCTAGAGGGATCTGGCGCAGTTGAATCTCATAGCCTGGAGGGATCTGGTGTAGTTTAACCTCATACCCTGGAGGGATCTGGTGCAGTTTAACCTCATACCCTGGAGGGATCTGGTGCAGTTTAACCTCATATCCTGGAGGGATCTGGTGCAGTTTAACCTCATATCCTAAAGGGATCTGGTGCAGTTTAACCTCATACCCTGGAGGGATCTGGTGCAGTTTAATATCATATCCTGGAAGGATCTGATGCAGTTTAACCTCATACCCTAGAGGGATCTGGTGCAGTTTAACCTTATATCCTGGAGGGATCTAGTGCAGTTTAACCTCATACCCTAGAGGGATCTAATGCAGTTTAACCTCATACCCTGGAGGGTTTAACCTCATATCCTGGAGGGATCTGGTGTAGTTTAACCTCATATCCTGGAGGGATCTAGTGTAGTTTAACCTCATACCCTGGAGGGATCTGGTGTAGTTTAACCTCATACCTAGAGGGATCTGGTGCAGTTTAACCTCATACCTTAGAGGGATCTGGTTTAATTTATCCTCGAAACCTGGAGGTTGTATGGTTCAATTTATCCTCGTAACTTGGAGGTTGTATGGTTCAGTTTATCCTCGTAACCTGGAGGTTGTATGGTTCAGTTTATCCTCGTAACCTGGAGGTTGTATGGTTCAGTTTATCCTCGTAACCTCGAGGTTGTATGGTTCAGTTTATCCTCGTAACCTGGAGGTTGTATGGTTCAGTTTATCCTCGTAACCTAAAGATTGTATGGTTCAATTTATCCTCGTAACCTGGAGATTGTATGGTTCAATTTATCCTCGTAACCTGGAGTATTTTCTCAACTCGTTTAGACCCGAAGCACAAGGGTATATTTATTTCTCAACTCGTTTAGACCCGGAGTGCAAGGGTATATTTATTTCTCAACTCGTTTAGACCCGGATTGCAAGGGTATATTCGTTTCTCAACTCGTTTAGACCCGGAGTGTAAGGGTATATTTGTTTCTCAACTCGTTTAGACCCGGAGTGCAAGGGTATATTTGTTTCTTAACTCGTTTAGACTCGGAGTGTGTTCGCTTCCCCAAGTGTAGGGTTGCGATGTAGTAATAATCTCGGTAAGATCGAGGTCGATCCACAGGGAAGGAAGTAAACAATTCAAACTCTCCTAATAATTAGAATCTTAAGAGGTTTGTGAAATTAGTTTTGAACATAAAATAGAAAATCTGATAATGAAAAGATAACTAGAGCATCAAGGATCCACTTATAGCTCTCCTGCGATGCATAATTCACCATGGTTTCTCACTTTCTCAACTAGAATCGAAATTAAGTTCTATCTAGTTGGATAATAGAGCAGTTAAAACAATCAATTTGTCACATGTATGATTCATGTACATGATTCTCTCAATGCAAGCTAGGACTCGAGCACACTCAATTGCATAGGTCAGTCCCAATTCCAGCAGGTTAAGATCACAACCATAACCATCATTAAATCCTGTCACAAGATAAAACTAGATCATGATTTGAACTTGATTCAAATCACATACACAATCTCATATACTTCAGAAATTCCAAAAAAATAGACCTTTGGCATGAAGTTCCCACATAAGGATCATATGTCTAGAGCGTATTGAATCCAATTCCTCGGATCATACAGGTCTAGAATAACTCAAAACAGTTAAGAACTCAAGCAATTCTTCTAAACATCCATGAGCCATCATAAGATTAAGAAAAACTACTTAGAACTTTATTTAAACTTCAAACCATTGCTCTTCAATAGAAATCCAACTTGAAACCAATAAAACGAATTAAACGATCTAAGAAAACTATAAGGTTCACCTCTTAGCTCTAGCTAAGAGATTAGATAATGAAAAGCATATTAAAAACAAAACTAGAATTAGAACTAGAAGAAAAAGAAAACTAGTTGTAGGAGGCTAGGTGTTAACGTCAGATTTTGTAACTGGATCCTCCGGACGTTCACCTTCTCTCCAACAGATACTTCCTCTGCCGGACCTGAAAGAAGACAGAAAGCAACTAAGGGTGGCTGGTGTCCAGCCGTTAGCCCTCCGATGCTTAAGTCAGGCCGAAGCAAGAAGAAGAATAACCAGGCAAAAACAGGCCAGAGATTGAATATTGTGTACCTTTCTTTTAATGGAGTCATCTCTTTATATAGATCTGAAGCGATCCAATCTGTTACGTAAGATATCGAGATCCCGCTGATGTCGTGTACGATACCGAAATCCCGCTGATTTCGTGGGACAAGATCCTTATCCTTAGAGGCAAGATCTAACCCAATGATTTCTTCCGGCAATCACGTTTCTTGATAGCAATCCCTTGAGATTCGGAACCACAAGAGAAGATAAGCCCAAAATCGACCTATACGGGCTGCTGGTAGGCGTAGCAGTAGTGCTGATCACTCACGTAAAGCCGGAAGCCATAGTTGGAGTCATAGTCAGCGAAAAGGAAGGAGACGTCGAAAGGGCGGAGACCACCGCCCTGGGTGTAGCCCTGCTTGGTGTCGCAGAGGGATTGGACAAGCTGCTCGACGGGAATCGGGTGATGGACTACGAAAACCGTCCAAACCAAAAACAAAGACTCATGATTGCTCTGATTCGGGAGCTGCTCGTGTCAGGAATGTTCGCATTCAGGAGATGCGACCCCTTCTGATGAGCACGAGCCGAGTTGCTCGCATCGGGAGATGCGACCCCTTCTAACTAGCACGAGCCGAGCTGCTCGCATCGGGAGATGCGACCCCTTCTGACGAGCACGAGCCGAGCTGCTCGCATCCGGGAGATGCGACCCCTTCTGACGAGCACAAGCCGAGCTGCTCGCATTCGGGAGATGCGACCCCTTCTGACTAGCACGAGCTGAGCTGCTCGCACTCCAGATGTGCGACCCCTTATCGCGAGCACGAGCTTGACTGCTCGCATTCATTATGTGCCGCGATCCTTCACTTCTCGCTAGACTATATTTGCCTACAACAGATGCCCCGCAAACCCTTGGTATTGAGGAACTATGCCAAGGGTTTGCTAGTGCTGACAGCTGGGTGCTGGGAGAAAATCGCACATGATTCTCTTAACGTGCTTCCGCATTTATGATGGCCAGCTTTCGTGCAGCTTTTTCTGCCGCCAGAAATGAGGCGTCGGGTGCCACGTGTTTCCGTATTTAATGCCAGCGCCCGTTTGTCTGGCGTGCTGTATAAGAAGCTGCCGCATGTCCATCAAATCAACCCGGATGATTGCGTATAAATATCGGACTTAGCCGAAAATCCTCCATTTTGAATTCCATTTGCTGCGAGGTTTCCTTCTTCTTCTTCCTTCTATATTCCGGAGTAAAAAACCTCTTTACAGAGGTATCCTTCTTTTCTTTCTTCTAATTCATTTCTTCCTCCCATCTCTCTTTTATAATGGCGGAAATCTCTGACGAAGAGATTGTTCCTTTGGGAGATGAAACCCCTGATTCCTCCGAATCCAATAACGCCAGAGTATCGGCTGGGAGATATTCCGCCTCCGGTTACTCTTCCATCTTGACGGAGGAAAGACTCTCTAACCTTAGAGAGGTATATAGGGTCCCAGACTCTGTTTCATTCAGATTGCCTGGGAGAGGGGAGACAGCCGATGCACCACCACCTGGGTGTGTGGCTGTTTATGAATATTTTTTCAAAGTGGGCGTACGTCTTCCCCTCCACCCCTTCATACGAAACTTCCTCCGTCTCTACAGGATTGCCCCGGGCCAACTTATAGTTAACGGCTGGCGGGTTCTTCCGAGTGCTTTCGTCCTTTAGAAGCAGGCGGGTAACGAGGAGTTAACCGCTGCGGAATTTTTGAGATTATTCCAGCTGAAGAAGGCGCCAGCTAGCGAGGGTTGGTACTACCTCTGCTTCTGGCACCGAAATAACTTCATTTTGGGGAACCCTTCTTCCAACTGCCCGGGATGGAGAAAGAAGTGGTTCTACGTTTCTGGCAACTGGGAGTCCGAATTGGGCTCCGACCCCAAAAGCCATAACGTTAATCGCCATTTTGGCGAAGGTGGGTTAAGTATTCGTTTTATCTGTCCGAAAGAAAGAAAACCTTTGCTCCATTGGAGTTTTAATGTGCGTTCTTTTTTGTTCGCAGGAATCCCAACTGGTGTGAAGCCGAACCTACGGGGAGGACTCAACGAGAAATTAGTTAGAGTCTACAAGCTTCCTGCGACTACACGCCACGTCAACGTCGTATTAGAGTCTCGTCATCTCTGTGCAGCGGGTCTCATCTCCAGAGAAGAAATGACGAACGTTGGCGACAAAAGAGGTGCACTAGGGGTACTTCCCCGTCTGAAGGGCACGGCCTCGAAGAGGTAAAAGAAAAATGGGGGTCCCTCAAATGCACCTGCTCCCGCTGATGGGTCTGCTCGCGGTCCTCAATCGCGAGGGGTCTGCTCGGGAGGGGTCGCTACGACTTCTCGTACGACCACGACCCCTCCGGTTAACGCGACCCCTCTATCCGCCATGCCCCCTCCGGCTACTGCGACTCCACCGTCAGGTGTTCGTAGTCAGCCAGTGATCGAAGTTGCCGACAATTCGCCGAAAGGTGATCGGAGGGAGGGAGGCCTCCCTCCTAAGGATATAAGATGTGAGCCTACTGGTGCTCGCGAGTCTGCGACACCTTCCGTGGGTGCCGTGGGTGCTCGCGAGACGGGTGTTGAACCTCCAATTTATACATCGCATTGCCCATTACACTACATAATTTGCATGATTTTCATGGTTAAAAGGCCCACCTAACATGTGTTTTGTGATTGTAGAGATAAGAGGGGATTTCATCAAATTAGAGTCAAAAGATTACATTTGAAGACATTGGATGAAGTCCTAAGATGGACCAAGGAAAGAAGAAGAAAGAGAGAGAAAAGAGAATGAAGAAAAGAAGAAAATGATGGAGGAATACAAGGCTGACCGGTCGTCCGACCGGTCAGCCACATCACATGAATAAGAAGAAGAGAGGCCGACCGGTCATGACCGGTCGGCCATGCACACTGGATCAAGGCAGTAGAGCAGCCCGACCGGTCATGACCGGTCGGGCATGCACGCTGGATGGGGAGGTCAGTCCGACCGGTCTTGACCGGTCGGCTGCACTCACTAGATGTTCCAAAAAGCTAGTCCGACCGGTCACGACCGGTCGGATCTGCGTAATAGGAGTCCTTTCTAATTCGGGACTCCGAAATTTGCTGCGCAATGCGAAGTCTTTCGCAGGATCCGACGCAAGGGGGGTTTGTTGCTATAAAAGGACACCTAGGGGCTCTCCCTAAGGTATCAGAGAAGAGAAGGAACGTGAGTTTGGAGGCTGAAAGCGACTGTGGAGCGTTTGCAACATCTATCTTCGGGTTTTTCTAGTTTTATGCTTTATTTTTAAGTTTTTAGTTGTAGCATGACTATGCTCGGCTAAAACCTCTCAGCTAAGGCTGAGAGGTGAAGCTTGTAGCCAGTTCTATGTTAATTTCAGTTTGATTCAAGTACTTTTAATTCAAAGTTGGATTTTTCTTATGTTTCAGTCCAATAGGTGGTAGTTTGAGATGTCTTATCTGAGTTCATGTGCTCCGGACATGAATTCCTTTTAATTCTCTGAGATTATCACAGGTTGCTTGTTTAGATTTGAATTATAGTAATCCTTGAGCAGGCCATAGTCCATAGGCATGGCTGTTACTCCGCAGGCTATGAATTTGAATTCTACATTGATTGAATGGACTTGAACTTGGAAGTTCAACTCGAATTGGATGAATGTGTGTGAATGCTTTATTTTCCAACTAGATGAGAGATAGGACTTCAAATCTAGTTGTGTTCTCTACTTGGATTGACTGAATTGACATAGAATTGCTACAAGTGGATCCTTGAAAGCCTTAGTACATTATATCTCTGATTTTCCATTAAGTTACTGTTTTAATTAAACATCCTATTGAAATTGAATTTGCTCTATTAAACTGAGTTGCTGAAGTAATTAGGAAGCTGTTACTTTTTCCCTGTGGATCGACCTCGGTCTTACCGAGATTTATTACTACATCGCAGCCTTACACTTGAGGCGAGCGAACAAGTTTTTTGGCGCCGTTGCCGGGGAAATTAGATAATAGTTTTCAAATAGTTTCAGTGGCTGTAGAAGTAGATAGGTTTTTCTGATTTTTCTTAGAACTAACAAAGTTTTCTGTTTTGTAGGAATTCTTCTTTCAGTTCAAGCGCATCAGGTGATACCTTTCTAACTTAGTTTTTAGAATTTTCAGATTGCAGTTTTCTAGGTTAAGATTAGTTTTGATTTCTGATTGAGTGGTTTATGTCCCGTTGGGAACGTAACCATTCAAATCGTCTCCAATCTGAAGGTGGTTTAGTTGGACCATTGTCAGTCCATAGACGAGTCCGGAATTATCAAGAGCATTGTGAAAGTTTGGGGAGTATGGAGCAAACACCCTTAAGGAATCCTCCACCCCCTACTCCAACCACAAACGCAAATCAGGAAGGAGTAGGAGAGAATGAGGTACATAATGTTCCTCCAATGAGATCACTACGGGATTACCTACAACCTGCTCGTACAATTACACCTTCTTGCATAGTTCTACCAGCTAACGGTGGGACCCTTGACATAAAACCAGGAGTAATCCAACTTTTACCTAAATTCCATGGGCTAGACTCTGACCGCCCATACTTACACTTGCAAGAATTCGAAGAAGTGTTGGCCACCTTGCATTATCCCAATGTTTCTGGGGATACAATCAGACTTAAACTTTTTCCCTTCACCTTGAAAGAAAGAGCCAAAGATTGGCTTCACTCTCTTAGACCATATTCGATTGGGTCATGGGTTGAGATGAACCGGGAATTCTTGAAAAAGTTCTTCCCCGCTCATAAGACAAACACTCTTCGAAGGGCCATAATGAATTTCTCAGCAAAAGAGGGTGAATCATTCTTTCAATGTTGGGAAAGATTTAAGGAACTTCTGCTTGCTTGCCCACATCATGGCTATGAGAGTTGGCGAATTATAAATTTTTTCAATGATGGATTAAGTCCTAATATGCGCCAATTTGTGGAAATGATGTGCAATGGCGAGTTTATGAGTAAAAATCCAGATGATGCTTGGAGTTACTTGGACATGTTGGCTGAAAATGCCCAATCTTGGGACACCTCGGATAAACCCAAGAACCCCAAGCCTACTCAAGAGAAAGGAGGGATATATGTCCTTAAAGAGGAAGACGACGTAAATGCAAGGATAGCCAACCTCACAAGGAAGGTTGAGGCCATGGAACTTAGCAAAAATGGAGTTTCCAAGTCCAAGGAAGCTGTTGAAACCACATGTGGGATTTGTCTCACCGACTTACACGCTACGCAAGATTGTCCCACAATTCCTGCATTTAAGGAAGTGTTGCAAGAGACAGCCAATGCCACATATGGTTATCAACGGCCCTTCAATGGACCGGTAGGTAATACATACAATGAGAGTTGGAAGAACCACCCGAATTTCAGTTGGAAGAATGCCCCAACAGGCAATCCTACCAACTCCCAAAGAGGGCCACCCATGCAAAATATGGCCCCACCTCAAGTCTCATGGGAGGATACTTTGAGAGCGTTTATGCAAGGGCAAGCGCAAATAAATGAATCAAATCAGCAATTGGTCCAAGAACTGAAAGTCTCGGTTGATGAGATTAAGGGACGCTTGAATGCTAGGGAAGGGACCTTTCCGGCCCAACCTCAGCCCAATCCTAAGCAAGTACATGAAGTAAGCATCCCTAATCCTTCCAACCAAAACATGGAGCAAGCTAAATCCATTACCACCCTTAGAAGTGGTAAACAAATTGACAAAACTATTCCGGTGAAGGCCGATGAGCCTAATGATCCGGTAAATTCTGAGGATGAAAATGGATCTAACCTAGCCCCACAACAACCAGAACGCATTTACAAACCCATAGCACCATTCCCATCGAGATTGGTTGCCCCAAAATCTCTCCCAAATTCTCAAGATATTCTAGAGATTTTCAGACAAGTCAAGATCAATATCCCTTTACTTGATGCCATCAAACAAATTCCCTCTTATGCCAAGTTTCTAAAAGACCTATGCACAACAAAACGCAAATATAATGTGCAGCAAAAGGCCTTCCTAACTGAGCAAGTTAGTGCCATCCTCACTCAAAAGACTCCCCCAAAATTCAAAGATCCCGGTAGTCCCACCGTCTCATGTATCATTGGAGACTACCGGATTGAACGTGCCTTGTTAGACTTGGGGGCAAGTGTGAACTTGATCCCATACTCGGTATATGAACAATTGGGTCTTGGTGAATTAAAACCCACCAAAACCACATTGCAACTCGCTGATAGATCTATCCGTGTACCGAGAGGGATAGTTGAGGATGTTCTAGTCCAAGTTGACAAATTCTACTACCCGGTAGATTTTATAGTCTTGGACACACAACCGGTTTTGGATGCTAGCACCCAAATACCGGTGATATTAGGCCGCCCATTCCTTGCCACATCAAACGCAATCATCAATTGCCGGAATGGGGTGATGCAATTATCTTTTGGAAACATGACACTAGAGGTGAATGTTTTTCACCTGGGCAAAAGACATAGGGATGTCGATGATGATGAGTTCTTCGATGTAAACATGCTTGAAACCTTTGAAGAAGAAGAACTCCTCCAACTTGAACCACTAGAAAGTTTGGAGACATGCTTAGCACACTTCATGGATTCTAAAGACCCTATCATTAGTGAGATTGTGCATGCATTAAGTATAGAAAGACCGGTAGTTGATACTAGCCGATGGAGGCCCCATTTCGAAAAATTGCCACCAACCACATCGAGGCCTCTACCGTCTAGCATCAAACCACCGAAGCTTGACCTCAAACCATTGCCATCCGAGCTTAAATATGTATATCTGGGTCAAGAGGAAACTTTCCCAGTTGTCATTGCCTCCCACCTAGAAAAAGACCAAGAGCTCAAGTTGATTGAGTTACTCAAAAAACACCGGGAAGCCATAGGTTGGACAATAGCGGATCTCAAAGGGATAGATCCTTCGGTCTGCACTCACCATATACACCTTGAAGAAAACGCAAAAACGACTAGACAACCTCAAAGACGGCTAAATCCAAACATGATGGAGGTTGTCAAAGCCGAAGTATTAAAGCTATTGGATGTGGGTATCATCTACCCCATCTCAGATAGCCAATGGGTGAGTCCTACCCAAGTTGTCCCCAAGAAATCCGGTATTACCATCATTGAAAACGCCAACAACGAGCTTATACCCACTAGGGTGACCACCGGTTGGCGTATGTGCATTGATTATAGGAAGCTCAATACGGTCACTAGGAAAGACCACTTCCCTCTCCCATTTATGGACCAAATTTTGGAGAGGTTGGCAGGCCATCCCTACTATTGCTTCCTAGATGGCTATTCCGGATACAACCAAATTGAGATAGCTCCGGAAGACCAAGAGAAAACCACATTTACATGCCCGTTTGGTACCTTCGCCTACCGAAGGATGCCATTCGGGTTATGCAATGCACCCGCCACATTCCAACGATGCATGTTGAGTATTTTCTCAGACATGGTGGGTGAGTTTCTTGAGGTGTTCATGGATGACTTCTCTGTTTTTGGTTGTACATTTGATGAGTGCCTCGAGCACTTGAAGTTGGTCTTAATGAGGTGTGAGGAAAAGCAACTCGTATTAAACTGGGAAAAGTGCCACTTTATGGTACAAAGAGGAATAGTCCTTGGACACATCATCTCGTCCAATGGAATAGAGGTGGACCGGGCAAAAATTGACATAATCTCCAATCTACCACCACCCAAAAGCATACGCGATGTGCGGTCCTTCCTAGGACACGCCGGTTTCTATCGAAGGTTTATAAAGGACTTTAGTCACATCTCAAGGCCTTTATGCAACCTTCTACAAAAGGAGAACCAATTTGAGTGGAGTACCGAATGTCAATTAGCTTTTTCAAAGCTAAAAGACATGTTGACAACCGCTCCTATCATGCAACCACCAGATTGGTCCATTCCTTTTGAGTTGATGTGCGATGCGAGCGATTTTGCTATTGGGGCGGTGTTAGGCCAAAAGAAGGATAAAAAGCCCCATGTCATCTACTACGCGAGTAGGACCTTGAATCCTGCCCAAGTTAATTATTCAACTACGGAGAAAGAGCTCCTAGCTGTCATCTTTGCCTTGGACAAATTCAGGGCATACTTAATAGGATCCAAAGTTATTGTTTATACGGATCATGCGGCACTGAAATACCTTCTTTCTAAGAAGGATGCTAAGCCCCGTTTGCTAAGATGGATCCTACTCCTTCAAGAATTCGACTTGGAGATCAAAGATAAGAAGGGGGTAGAAAATGTGGTCGCGGATCATCTATCCCGCCTAGTCCTACCAAATTCCATTGACGAGTCACCTATTGAGGACTCATTCCCGGATGAGCAACTCTTTGTTGCTATGCATCCACCATGGTACGCTGATATAGCCAACTATCTTTCCACAGGTGCGATGCCGACTCATTGGACTGCGCAAGACAAATGTAAATTTCTAAGGGAAGTGCGCAGATTTTTCTGGGATGAACCTTTATTGTTTAAATATTGCCCAGACTAAATTATCAGGAGATGCGTCCCCGATGATGAACACAATTCAGTCATCTCCTTTTGTCATGATCAAGCATGTGGGGGTCATTTTTCAGCCAAGAAAACAACTGCAAAAATTCTGCAGTGTGGTTTTTATTGGCCCACATTATTTAAAGATACCCACGAGTTTTGCAAAGCTTGCGAGCGCTGCCAGAAGTTAGGAGGATTATCCCGTCGAAATATGATGCCCCTCACCCCAATTCAACATCTTGAAGTCTTTGACTGTTGGGGCATCGATTTCATGGGACCATTCCCCTCATCTTTTGGACATGTCTATATTCTATTGGCCGTAGACTATGTGTCTAAATGGATAGAGGCTATCCCATGTAGAACCAACGATCATCGTACGGTTCTCAAGTTTCTCAAAGAAAATATACTTTCTAGATTTGGGACGCCTCGAGCCATTATTAGTGATGGTGGTGCTCACTTTTGCAATAGACCTTTTGAAACTTTGATGAAGAAATATGGTATTAGGCACAAAGTGAGTACCCCATACCACCCACAAACAAGTGGGCAAGCTGAAATCTCCAATAGGGAAATCAAACAGATTTTAGAAAAGACGGTGAGACCGGATCGCAAGGATTGGTCCTTACGATTAGATGATGCACTTTGGGCTCACCGTACTGCCTACAAGACACCCATTGGAATGTCCCCTTATAGACTGGTCTATGGGAAAGCTTGCCACTTGCCTGTGGAGATAGAACACAAAGCCTATTGGGCAATTCGGGCCCTAAATTTTGACATAGACAAGGCTAGCTCGCTTCGCAAACTCCAATTAAATGAGCTTGATGAGATCCGGAACGATGCATATGAGAATTCGAGGATTTACAAGAGCAAGATGAAGGCCTTTCATGACAAACACATCTTAAGAAAATCTTTCCATGAAGGACAGAAAGTGCTCTTGTATAATGCCCGACTTCATCTTTTTCAGGGAAAATTACGATCTCGATGGACCGGCCCATATATTGTTAAAGAAGTTTTTCCCCATGGGGCTGTTGAGATTGAGAATGCAGCGAATGGTGACTGTTTCAAAGTTAATGGACAACGCCTTAAACCATTTGTTGAGAAATTTGATTCAGAGGACATGTCCATCTCCCTGAATGATCCTCTTTATCAGGATTATTGATCTCCTAGTCTGATGGAGGTATAGCATAGGTAGGTTTATTTTGTTTTACTGTTTTAGTAGGATTTAGTTGTTGGAATTGCAGACCTCCATGATCGCTCTCTCAGGTACTATTGTTCTCACTCTCTCATTGTTTACCATTGCTCTCATGTTCATGCTAACTAATTATCTTTTTACATTGAGGACAATGCAAGATTTGGTTGGGGGGTGAGATGAGATCCCTCATCTAGCATATTGCAACATTTCGAGCTTCATATGCACAAATTTTTTCGAATTTTCTAACATCTCAAAACTCTTTTAGAAAATTTTGTTTCTATACATTTGAGAGGCTATGAGTAGAAGAGGAGGAGAAACGAAGTGTGTGATGTTGTAGTTTGGAATTTCTTCCAACATAATGGCTTTATATGTTAATTCCCCTATTGTTGTGATTTATAGAAAATTTGAACACCTTTACACCAAGTTCACATTACACGATTTTCATGAGTGACAGGTTTATGTGATTTGTGGATTAGCTAGACTTTGGTTTAGAGGTGTTGAGCAGCCAAGCCGGGGTATTTTGTCCATCCTTGTCCATGGGAAAATAATGAAAGATATGGATTTCTAAAAATCCTATCTAAGTTAAAAGAAAAAGGAAAGAAAGGATGAAATCGGGAAGGAAAGAAAATTGGTGGAAAATTCCGAAGAGGGCTACCTATTACCAACCGGGGGATGGTCGAACCGTAACCAAAGCCGGAAATGGGACGTAGTGTGAAAGCCGTCGGAAGGACGGTAAGACAAATTCCTGTCATAGGCTTGCTGTTGCTCTGTGCACCTTAAAATCCTTGGTCTACTTAATCTATGAAGAAGATGATTCCAGGAACTCATGAGATGAACTTTCACTATGCACACTAGGTTGAATTTGTTCGAGTTCTTCTATTTATCAATCAATCAGCGGGGATTTCATGTAAACACTTCTTATGTTTTGAGAGTCTAAGGTTCAGCTTCTAACACCTAATTTTTCCAAATCTTACACTTATACATCTTGGGATGGATAGAATCATAGGTTATAAAGGGGAGTTGGATTTGGAGGGTTGAAATTATTTTCACGCATGTTTTGCTCGGGACTAGCAAAAAGCTGGTTGGGGGGTGTGTTGAACCTCCAATTTATACATCGCATTGCCCATTACACTACATAATTTGCATGATTTTCATGGTTAAAAGGCCCACCTAACATGTGTTTTGTGATTGTAGAGATAAGAGGGGATTTCATCAAATTAGAGTCAAAAGATTACATTTGAAGACATTGGATGAAGTCCTAAGATGGACCAAGGAAAGAAGAAGAAAGAGAGAGAAAAGAGAATGAAGAAAAGAAGAAAATGATGGAGGAATACAAGGCTGACCGGTCGTCCGACCGGTCAGCCACATCACATGAATAAGAAGAAGAGAGGCCGACCGGTCATGACCGGTCGGCCATGCACACTGGATCAAGGCAGTAGAGCAGCCCGACCGGTCATGACCGGTCGGGCATGCACGCTGGATGGGGAGGTCAGTCCGACCGGTCTTGACCGGTCGGCTGCACTCACTAGATGTTCCAAAAAGCTAGTCCGACCGGTCACGACCGGTCGGATCTGCGTAATAGGAGTCCTTTCTAATTCGGGACTCCGAAATTTGCTGCGCAATGCGAAGTCTTTCGCAGGATCCGACGCAAGGGGGGTTTGTTGCTATAAAAGGACACCTAGGGGCTCTCCCTAAGGTATCAGAGAAGAGAAGGAACGTGAGTTTGGAGGCTGAAAGCGACTGTGGAGCGTTTGCAACATCTATCTTCGGGTTTTTCTAGTTTTATGCTTTATTTTTAAGTTTTTAGTTGTAGCATGACTATGCTCGGCTAAAACCTCTCAGCTAAGGCTGAGAGGTGAAGCTTGTAGCCAGTTCTATGTTAATTTCAGTTTGATTCAAGTACTTTTAATTCAAAGTTGGATTTTTCTTATGTTTCAGTCCAATAGGTGGTAGTTTGAGATGTCTTATCTGAGTTCATGTGCTCCGGACATGAATTCCTTTTAATTCTCTGAGATTATCACAGGTTGCTTGTTTAGATTTGAATTATAGTAATCCTTGAGCAGGCCATAGTCCATAGGCATGGCTGTTACTCCGCAGGCTATGAATTTGAATTCTACATTGATTGAATGGACTTGAACTTGGAAGTTCAACTCGAATTGGATGAATGTGTGTGAATGCTTTATTTTCCAACTAGATGAGAGATAGGACTTCAAATCTAGTTGTGTTCTCTACTTGGATTGACTGAATTGACATAGAATTGATACAAGTGGATCCTTGAAAGCCTTAGTACATTATATCTCTGATTTTCCATTAAGTTACTGTTTTAATTAAACATCCTATTGAAATTGAATTTGCTCTATTAAACTGAGTTGCTGAAGTAATTAGGAAGCTGTTACTTTTTCCCTGTGGATCGACCTCGGTCTTACCGAGATTTATTACTAAATCGCAGCCTTACACTTGAGGCGAGCGAACAACGGGCTCAAGCGAGATGGTAGTGGCCCAACCTTCCGGGTCGGGGGTTTTTGTTATCCCCCCGAACTTGCATCCTATATGCAAGTTTATGTTTGATAACATCCCTCCCAACGCCTTCGGGGGTTTGCCTGAGCCAAGCCCAGAAGCTTTCTCCACTGATATTGGAGTGAGATTGGTTCAGGTAACAACCTTTTTCCTTTTTACCAATCTCTTCGGGATTTAATAAGATGACTAGCAATCTAATCCTTCTCTCTTTATTTATATCAGAGCCTGGATCTCACGCTCCATGTTAGGCGGGATGTCGAAGCAGCTCGCCACAGCGTGGAGGATGCGGAGAAGAAGAAAAAGACGATGGAAGCAGAGGTCCAAGGGCGGGACCGCTTGGTGAAAGCTCTGGAAGTGCAGATTGCCAAGCTGGATGAAGAGAAGAAAATTCTCCTCGTCAAAATCCAATCCCTGACTAAGCGCTTTCAGTCAGTGGATCTCCAACTCGCAAAGCTTCAGGAGCTCCATACCAAGAGCGAGAAGGAGAAGGAAATCTTCCGCCAGGACACGATCCAGCTTGAAGGGTGGCTTAAGGATGCTCGAACCAAGCTCGAGGAGGCCCAGCAGCGACTTCAACAATGGAAGGATGACTCCATCCACTGGGAAGAAGAGCGAGTGGCCCTCGTTCAAATGGTATCTGATGAGGGTCCTCGCGCAGTCCAGGAGTTCCGGACTTCTCAACTTTACGACAAGGAGCGATATGAAGCGTATATCGCTGGTCGCGATTTTACGGTCAGAGTTATGCAGCAGATTGCTCCAACTTTTAACGTTGAGGAGTTCGACAGAGTGGCTTTCAAGGTTGCAGCTAGAGAACGGGCTGCCGCTGAGAACGAAGTCACTGGGGCAACAGATGCCGCTCCTGCTCCTGAGGCTGGTCCCGAAGCTGAGAGCCGCGAGCCTACGCGAGATGAGGATGACCAACCTTGACCTCGACACCTTCCTATGTCATGTATTTCCCTTTTTTTTTTTTACTTTTGAGAAGGAATTTGTAAACCTTTTGGTCACCATTTTAATGAACATTTATTTCTTTAGTGTTGTGTATTCTCCTTATATTTCATTTTTGCTTTGTGTTGATCTCATGTTGACTCATCAGAGATGAGATCCCTTAATTCGAGCACGGGCTGCGCTGCTCGCAATTAGGTTGTACGACTGCGATCCCTTAATTCGAGCACGAGCTGCGCTGCTCGCGATTAAGGTGTACGACTACGATCCCTTAATTCGAGCACGAGCTGCGCTGCTCGCGATTAGGGTGTACGACTGCGATCCCTTAATTCAATCACGAGCTGCGCTGCTCGCGTTTTGGAAGTGCGAACCCTTTCACCAAGCGCGAGCATCTAACTCATGAAAAAAATGAGTTAGACTCAATCCGGGGGTCGTGTGACCGTGTCCACGTTGAGATAGACTGATCTATCGATTGAGATTTTGATTCTACCAAGGGTAGAAGATTGGTCAAGAGAGCACGTATGCTCTCTTCGGGGCTATTTGAGTCCAAATAAATGGGGTAGCGACCAAAAGGTGGTTTTAGCCTTACCAAAGGTAGGCAATTGGTCAAGAGAATGGTATGCACTCTCTTCAGGGCTATTTAGATCCAAGTAAATGGAGTAGCGACCAAAAGATATCTTCAACTTTATTCATAAAATGTCGTTATGAACCACATCGAATCTACGGGAAGTATTGTAGCAAATGCTCCACGTGCCACGGGCGACGCACGGGTCTGCCCTGCATGTCTTCAAGATAATAGGTACTGGGTCGCACAATCTTAATAACCCGATAAGGGCCTTCCCAATTTGGATCCAACGAACGAGCAGGGACTCCTAGTTTTTTCCTCAGGACCAAATCTCCGAGCTAGAAGGACCTAGGCCGAGCCTTTATATCTCGATAGCGAGCAATACGTTGTTGATATGCGGCTGCTCGTAAATGGGAGGCGTTTCTTCGTTCTTCCAAGAGATCGAGGTGAAGTCGGAGGTTTTCCTGATTACCTGTGGGGTCATACTGTTCGATCCGATACGAGGGCACTTGAATTTCCACTGGAACTACCGCATCGACACCAAATGCTAAGGAAAAAGGGGTCTCACCCGTTAACGTACGAGTTGTAGTCCTATACGCTCATAATACTTCTGGTAGAAGTTCTGGCCATTCACCTTTGCATTCACCAAGCTTGGTTTTTAAATGGTGCTTAATGATTTTGTTCACTGCCTCGACCTGCCCATTCGCCTGAGGATGATATGGAGAAGTGCGGAGATTACGTATTTTCCATTTTTCACAAAATTCATCAAAGGCTGCGTTGTCGAACTGCGTTCCGTTGTGGGTAATTATAGTGTGAGGGAGTCCGAAACGGCATATGATATTTCTCCATATGAACTTGGTAGTTTGTTTCTCAGTAATCTTGGCTAATGGTTCTGCCTCGGCCCATTTGGTGAAGTAATCAACCGCCACAATTGCGAACTTATTTTGTCCCTTCCCCATGGGCAAAGGTCCAATGATATCAACCCCCCACTGAGCGAAAGGCCAAGGGCTATCAACTGGAGTCATCCGTTCGGATGGTACATGAGGTATAGGTGAATAACGTTGGCACTTGTCACATTTTTTAGAAAGTTCAATTGCATCTGCTTTCATAGTGGGCCAATAATATCCTTGCCGCATCGCCTTATATGCTAGGGATCGCCCCCTGGGGTGATTACCACATGCCCCCTGGTGTACTTCGTCTAGAACACGAAGGGCTTCTTCTGGATGAAGACACCTTAAATAAGGCAAGGAAAAGCTCTTGCGCAACAATATTCCGTCTTGCAAGGTATACCTGGCAGCCCGAAGGTGAATTTGTCTTGCAGCTTTCTTGTCCTCTGGTAGGTATCCGTCTCTGAGATACAGGATGATGGGATCCATCCAGCATGGAGATGATTGTACCGATATTACTTGCGCGAGAGTCGCTTGGTCGATACTTAGGTTCTGACGATGCTCGATGGGGACTGAATGTGATAACTCAGATTCTGGTGCAGAGGCGAGCTTTGCCAGGGAATCGGCAAGTTGGTTCTTCTCGCGAGGAATATGAATTATTTCATAAGTCTTCAGTTTTGCGAGCAGGATGAGGACACGAGACTTGTATAAGGCCATCCTTTCTTCTTTGGCCTCGAATTCACCAAGGACTTGGTTGACAATGAGCTGGGAGTCGCTATGAATTGACAGATTCTGAATGGCAAGGACAATGGCCAATTCGAGGCCGACGATCAGGGCTTCATATTCTGCTTCATTATTCGAGATACGAGAATCGAAACGTAGAGCATATTGGAAATGCGACCCGTCGGGAGCCACTAAAATCAGGCCCGCTCCACTGCCACTAGCCCGCGACGACTGTTCGCTCGCCTCAAGTGTAAGGCTGCGATGTAGTAATAAAACTCGGTAAGACCGAGGTCGATCCACAGGGAAAAAGTAACAGCTTCCTAATTACTTCAGCAACTCAGTTTAATAGAGCAAATTCAATTTCAATAGGATGTTTAATTAAAACAGTAACTTAATGAAAAATCAGAGATATAATGTACTAAGGCTTTCAAGGATCCACTTGTAGCAATTCTATGTCAATTCAGTCAATCCAAGTAGAGAACACAACTAGATTTGAAGTCCTATCTCTCATCTAGTTGGAAAATAAAGCATTCACACACATTCATCCAATTCAAGTTGAACTTCCAAGTTCAAGTCCATTCAATCAATGTAGAATTCAAATTCATAGCCTGCGGAGTAACAGCCATGCCTATGGACTATGGCCTGCTCAAGGATTACTATAATTCGAATCTAAACAAGCAACCTGTGATAATCTCAGAGAATTAAAAGGAATTCATGTCCTGAGCACATGAACTCAGATAAGACATCTCAAACTACCACCTATTGGACTGAAACAGAAGAAAAATTCTAACTTTGAATTGAATAATACTTGAATCAAACTGAAATTAACATAGAATTGGCTACAAGCTTCACCTCTCAGCCTTAGCTGAGAGGTTTTAGCCGAGCATAGTCATGCTACAACTAAAAACTCAAAAATAAAGCATAAAACTAGAAAAACCCGAAAATAGATGTTGCAGACGCTCCACAGTTGCCTTCAGCCTCCAAACTCACGTTCCTCCTCTTCTCTGATACCTTAGGGAGAGCCCCTAGGTGTCCTTTTATAGCAACAAACCCCCCTTGCGTTGGATCCTGCGAAAGACTTCGCATTGCGCAGTGAAATTCGGAGTCCCAATTTAGAAAGGACTCATCCTTACGCAGAGCCGACCGGTCACGACCGGTCGGGCTGATTTCCAAGCATTCCAGTGAGTACAGCCGACCGGTCATGACCGGTCGGACTGATTTCCATTCATCCAGCAACTGTGGCCGACCGGTCATGACCGGTCGGACCAATTTCTTCTCTTATTACAGTGAATACAGCCGACCGGTCATGACCGGTCGGACCATCTGTCCACCATCTAGTATGCGTGGCTGACCGGTCATGACCGGTCAGCCTCATCTCCTCTTTGATCAGCAACTATGGCTGACCGGTCATGACCGGTCAGCCCTCTTCAAACTGTTCTTCTTTCTTCTTTCGTTGGTTATCTTAGTTCTCCATGCAGTAGCTTCAATTGCATTCTTTTGTCTCGTAATTGAATGAAGTCCGCTCTCATTCCTATGATCACAAAACACATGTTAAGTAGGCTTTTAAACCATAAAAATCATGCAAACCATGTAGTGTAATGGGCAATGCAATGTATAAATTGGAGGTTCAACACACCCCCCAACCAGCTTTTTGCTAGTCCCGAGCAAAACATGCGTGAAAATAATTTCAACCCTCCAAATCCAACTCCCCTTTAGAACCTATGATTCTATCCATCCCAAGATGTATAAGTGTAAAATTTGGAAAAATTAGGTGTTAGAAGCTGAACCTTGGACTCTCAAAACATAAGAAGTGTTTACATGAAATCCCCGCTGATTGATTGATAAATAGAAGAACTCGAACAAATTCAACCTAGTGTGCATAGTGAAAGTTCATCTCATGAGTTCCTGGAATCATCTTCTTCATAGATTAAGTAGACCAAGGATTTTAAGGTGCACAGAGCAACAGCAAGCCTATGACAGGAATTTGTCTTACCGTCCTTCCGACGGCTTTCACACTACGTCCCATTTCCGGCTTTGGTTACGGTTCGACCATCCCCCGGTTGGTAATAGGTAGCCCTTTTCGGAATTTTCCACCAATTTTCTTTCCTTCCCGATTTCATCCTTTCTTTCCTTTTTCTTTTAACTTAGATAGGATTTTTAGAAATCCATATCTTTCATTATTTTCCCATGGACAAGGATGGACAAAATACCCCGGCTTGGCTGCTCAACACCTCTAAACCAAAGTCTAGCTAATCCACAAATCACATAAACCTGTTACTCATGAAAATCGTGTAATGTGAACTTGGTGTAAAGGTGTTCAAATTTTCTATCAATCACAACAATAGGGGAATTAACATATAAAGCCATTATGTTGGAAGAAATTCCAAACTACAACATCACACACTTCGTTTCTCCTCCTCTTCTACTCATAGCCTCTCAAATGTATAGAAACAAAATTTTCTAAAAGAGTTTTGAGATGTTAGAAAATTCGAAAAAATTTTGTGCATATGAAGCTCGAAATGTTGCAATATGCTAGATGAGGGATCTCATCTCACCCCCCAACCAAAACTTGCATTGTCCTCAATGTAAAAAGATAATTAGTTAGCATGAACATGAGAACAATGGTAAAATATGAGAGAATGAGAATCAATAGTACCTGAGAGAGGGATCATGGAGGTCTGCAATTCCAATAACTAAATCCTACTAAAACAGTAAAAAAACTAAACCTACCTATGCTATACCTCCATCAGACTAGGAGATCAATCATCCTGATAGACAGGATCATTCAGGGAGATGGACATGTCCTCTGAATCAAATTTCTCAACAAATGGTTTAAGGCGTTGTCCATTAACTTTGAAACAGTCACCATTCGCTGCATTCTCAATCTCAACAGCCCCATGGGGAAAAACTTCTTTAACAATATATGGGCCGGTCCATCGAGATCGTAATTTTCCCGAAAAAAGATGAAGTCGGGCATTATACAAGAGCACTTTCTGTCCTTCATGGAAGGATTTTCTTACGATGTGCTTGTCATGAAAGGCCTTCATCTTGCTCTTGTAAATCCTCGAATTCTCATATGCATCGTTCCGGATCTCATCAAGCTCATTTAATTGAAGTTTGCGAAGTGAGCTAGCCTTGTCTATGTCAAAATTTAGGGCCCGAATTGCCCAATAGGCTTTGTGTTCTATCTCCACAGGCAGGTGACAAGCTTTCCCATAGACAAGTCTATAAGGGGACATTCCAATGGGTGTCTTGTAGGCAGTACGGTGAGCCCAAAGTGCATCATCTAATCGTAAGGACCAATCCTTGCGATCCGGTCTCACCGTCTTTTCTAAAATCTGTTTGATTTCCCTATTGGAGATTTCAGCTTGCCCACTTGTTTGTGGGTGGTATGGGGTACTCACTTTGTGCCTAATACCATATTTCTTCATCAAAGTTTCAAAAGGTCTATTGCAAAAGTGAGCACCACCATCACTAATAATGGCTCGAGGCGTCCCAAATCTAGAAAGTATGTTTTCTTTGAGAAACTTGAGAACCGTACGATGATCATTGGTTCTACATGGGATAGCCTCGATCCATTTAGACACATAGTCTACGGCAAGCAGAATATAGACATGTCCAAAAGATGAGGGGAATGGTCCCATGAAATCGATGCCCCAACAGTCAAAGACTTCAAGATGTTGAATTGGGGTGAGGGGCATCATATTTCGACGGGATAATCCTCCTAACTTCTGGCAGCGCTCGCAAGCTTTGCAAAACTCGTGGGTATCTTTAAATAATGTGGGCCAATAAAAACCACACTGCAGAATTTTTGCAGTTGTTTTCTTGGCTGAAAAATGACCCCCACATGCTTGATCATGACAAAAGGAGATGACTGAATTGTGTTCATCATCGGGGACGCATCTCCTTATAATCTGGTCTGGGCAATATTTAAACAATAGAGGTTCATCCCAGAAAAATCTGCGCACTTCCCTTAGAAATTTACGTTTGTCTTGCGCAGTCCAATGAGTCGGCATCGCACCTGTGGAAAGATAGTTGGCTATATCAGCGTACCATGGTGGATGCATAGCAACAAAGAGTTGCTCATCAGGGAATGAGTCCTCAATAGGTGACTCATCAATGGAATTTGGTAGGACTAGGCGAGATAGATGATCTGCCACCACATTTTCTACCCCCTTCTTATCTTTGATCTCCAGGTCGAATTCTTGAAGGAGTAGGATCCATCTTAGCAAACGGGGCTTAGTATCCTTCTTAGAAAGAAGGTATTTCAGCGCCGCATGATCCGTATAAACAATAACTTTGGATCCTATTAAGTATGGCCTGAATTTGTCCAAGGCAAAGATGACAGCTAGGAGCTCTTTCTCCGTAGTTGAATAATTAACTTGGGCAGGATTCAAGGTCCTACTCGCGTAGTAGATGACATGGGGCTTTTTATCCTTCTTTTGGCCTAACACCGCCCCAATAGCAAAATCGCTCGCATCGCACATCAACTCAAAAGGAATGGACCAATCTAGTGGTTGCATGATAGGAGCGGTTGTCAACATGTCTTTTAGCTTTGAAAAAGCTAATTGACATTCGGTACTCCACTCAAATTGGTTCTCCTTTTGTAGAAGGTTGCATAAAGGCCTTGAGATGTGACTAAAGTCCTTTATAAACCTTCGATAGAAACCGGCGTGTCCCAGGAAGGACCGCACATCGCGTATGCTTTTGGGTGGTGGTAGATTGGAGATTATGTCAATTTTTGCCCGGTCTACCTCTATTCCATTGGACGAGATGATGTGTCCAAGGACTATTCCTCTTTGTACCATAAAGTGGCACTTTTCCCAGTTTAATACAAGTTGCTTTTCCTCACACCTCATTAAGACCAACTTCAAGTGCTCGAGGCACTCATCAAATGTACAACCAAAAACAGAAAAGTCATCTATGAACACCTCAAGAAACTCACCCACCATGTCCGAGAAAATACTCAACATGCATCGTTGGAATGTGGCGGGTGCATTGCATAACCCGAATGGCATCCTTCGGTAGGCGAAGGTACCAAACGGGCATGTAAATGTGGTTTTCTCTTGGTCTTCCGGAGCTATCTCAATTTGGTTGTATCCGGAATAGCCATCTAGGAAGCAATAGTAGGGATGGCCTGCCAACCTCTCCAAAATTTGGTCCATAAATGGGAGAGGGAAGTGGTCTTTCCTAGTGACTGTATTGAGCTTCCTATAATCAATGCACATAAGCCAACCGGTGGTCACCCTAGTGGGTATAAGCTCGTTGTTGGCGTTTTCAATGATGGTAATACCGGATTTCTTGGGGACAACTTGGGTAGGACTCACCCATTGGCTATCTGAGATGGGGTAGATGATACCCACATCCAATAGCTTTAACACTTCGGCTTTGACAACCTCCATCATGTTTGGATTTAGCCGTCTTTGAGGTTGTCTAGTCGTTTTTGCGTTTTCTTCAAGGTGTATACGGTGAGTGCAAACCGAAGGATCTATCCCTTTGAGATCCGCTATTGTCCAACCTATGGCTTCCCGGTGTTTTTTGAGTAACTCAATTAACTTGAGCTCTTGGTCTTTTTCTAGGTGGGAGGCAATGACAACTGGGAAAGTTTCCTCTTGACCCAGATATACATATTTAAGCTCGGATGGCAATGGTTTGAGGTCAAGCTTCGGTGGTTTAATGCTAGACGGTAGAGGCCTTGATGTGGTTGGTGGCAATTTTTCAAAATGGGGCTTCCACCGGCTAGTATCAACTACCGGTCTTTTTATGTTTAATGCATGCACAATCTCACTAATGATAGGGTCTTTAGAATCTATGAAGTGTGCTAAGCATGTCTCCAAACTTTCTAGTGGTTGAAGTTGGAGGAGTTCTTCTTCTTCAAAGGTTTCAAGCATGTTTACATCGAAGAACTCATCATCATCGACATCCCTATGTCTTTTGCCCAGGTGAAATACATTCACCTCTAGTGTCATGTTTCCAAAAGATAATTGCATCACCCCATTCCGGCAATTGATGATTGCGTTTGATGTGGCAAGGAATGGGCGGCCTAATATCACCGGTATTTGGGTGCTAGCATCCAAAACCGGTTGTGTGTCCAAGACTATAAAATCTACCGGGTAGTAGAATTTGTCAACTTGGACTAGAACATCCTCAACTATCCCCCTCGGTACACGGATAGATCTATCAGCGAGTTGCAATGTGGTTTTGGTGGGTTTTAATTCACCAAGACCCAATTGTTCATATACCGAGTATGGGATCAAGTTCACACTTGCCCCCAAGTCTAACAAGGCACGTTCAATCCGGTAGTCTCCAATGATACATGAGACGGTGGGACTACCGGGATCTTTGAATTTTGGGGGAGTCTTTTGAGTGAGGATGGCACTCACTTGCTCAGTTAAGAAGGCCTTTTGCTGCACATTATATTTACGTTTTGTTGTGCATAGGTCTTTTAGAAACTTGGCATAAGAGGAAATTTGTTTGATGGCATCAAGCAAAGGGATATTGATCTTGACTTGTCTGAAAATCTCTAGAATATCTTGAGAATTTGGGAGAGATTTTGGGGCAACCAATCTCGATGGGAATGGTGCTATGGGCTTGTAAATGCGTTCCGGTTGTTGTGGGGCTAGGTTAGATCCATTTTCATCCTCAGAATTTACCGGATCATTAGGCTCATTGGCCTTCACCGGAATAGTTTTGTCAATTTGTTTACCACTTCTAAGGGTGGTAATGGATTTAGCTTGCTCCATGTTTTGGTTGGAAGGATTAGGGATGCTTACTTCATGTACTTGCTTAGGATTGGGCTGAGGTTGGGCCGGAAAGGTCCCTTCCCTAGCATTCAAGCGTCCCTTAATCTCATCAACCGAGACTTTCAGCTCTTGGAACAATTGCTGATTTGATTCATTTATTTGCGCTTGCCCTTGCATAAACGCTCTCAAAGTATCCTCCAATGAGACTTGAGGTGGGGCCATATTTTGCATGGGTGGCCCTCTTTGGGAGTTGGTAGGATTGCCCGTTGGGGCATTCTTCCAACTGAAATTCGGGTGGTTCTTCCAACTCTCATTGTATGTATTACCTACCGGTCCATTGAAAGGCCGTTGATAACCATATGTGGCATTGGCTGTCTCTTGCAACACTTCCTTAAATGCAAGAATTGTGGGACAATCTTGCGTAGCGTGTAAGTCGGTGAGACAAATCCCACATGTGGTTTCAACAGCTTCCTTGGACTTGGAAACTCCATTTTTGCTAAGTTCCATGGCCTCAACCTTCCTTGTGAGGTTGGCTATCCTTGCATTTACGTCGTCTTCCTCTTTAAGGACATATATCCCTCCTTTCTCTTGAGTAGGCTTGGGGTTCTTGGGTTTATCCGAGGTGTCCCAAGATTGGGCATTTTCAGCCAACATGTCCAAGTAACTCCAAGCATCATCTGGATTTTTACTCATAAACTCGCCATTGCACATCATTTCCACAAATTGGCGCATATTAGGACTTAATCCATCATTGAAAAAATTTATAATTCGCCAACTCTCATAGCCATGATGTGGGCAAGCAAGCAGGAGTTCCTTAAATCTTTCCCAACATTGAAAGAATGATTCACCCTCTTTTGCTGAGAAATTCATTATGGCCCTTCGAAGAGTGTTTGTCTTATGAGCGGGGAAGAACTTTTTCAAGAATTCCCGGTTCATCTCAACCCATGACCCAATCGAATATGGTCTAAGAGAGTGAAGCCAATCTTTGGCTCTTTCTTTCAAGGTGAAGGGAAAAAGTTTAAGTCTGATTGTATCCCCAGAAACATTGGGATAATGCAAGGTGGCCAACACTTCTTCGAATTCTTGCAAGTGTAAGTATGGGCGGTCAGAGTCTAGCCCATGGAATTTAGGTAAAAGTTGGATTACTCCTGGTTTTATGTCAAGGGTCCCACCGTTAGCTGGTAGAACTATGCAAGAAGGTGTAATTGTACGAGCAGGTTGTAGGTAATCCCGTAGTGATCTCATTGGAGGAACATTATGTACCTCATTCTCTCCTACTCCTTCCTGATTTGCGTTTGTGGTTGGAGTAGGGGGTGGAGGATTCCTTAAGGGTGTTTGCTCCATACTCCCCAAACTTTCACAATGCTCTTGATAATTCCGGACTCGTCCATGGACTGACAATGGTCCAACTAAACCACCTTCAGATTGGAGACGATTTGAATGGTTACGTTCCCAACGGGACATAAACCACTCAATCAGCAATCAAAACTAATCCTAACCTAGAAAACTGCAATCTGAAAATTCTAAAAACTAAGTTAGAAAGGTATCACCTGATGCGCTTGAACTGAAAGAAGAATTCCTACAAAACAGAAAACTTTGTTAGTTCTAAGAAAAATCAGAAAAACCTATCTACTTCTACAGCCACTGAAACTATTTGAAAACTATTATCTAATTTCCCCGGCAGCGGCGCCAAAAACTTGTTCGCTCGCCTCAAGTGTAAGGCTGCGATGTAGTAATAAAACTCGGTAAGACCGAGGTCGATCCACAGGGAAAAAGTAACAGCTTCCTAATTACTTCAGCAACTCAGTTTAATAGAGCAAATTCAATTTCAATAGGATGTTTAATTAAAACAGTAACTTAATGAAAAATCAGAGATATAATGTACTAAGGCTTTCAAGGATCCACTTGTAGCAATTCTATGTCAATTCAGTCAATCCAAGTAGAGAACACAACTAGATTTGAAGTCCTATCTCTCATCTAGTTGGAAAATAAAGCATTCACACACATTCATCCAATTCAAGTTGAACTTCCAAGTTCAAGTCCATTCAATCAATGTAGAATTCAAATTCATAGCCTGCGGAGTAACAGCCATGCCTATGGACTATGGCCTGCTCAAGGATTACTATAATTCGAATCTAAACAAGCAACCTGTGATAATCTCAGAGAATTAAAAGGAATTCATGTCCTGAGCACATGAACTCAGATAAGACATCTCAAACTACCACCTATTGGACTGAAACAGAAGAAAAATTCTAACTTTGAATTGAATAATACTTGAATCAAACTGAAATTAACATAGAATTGGCTACAAGCTTCACCTCTCAGCCTTAGCTGAGAGGTTTTAGCCGAGCATAGTCATGCTACAACTAAAAACTCAAAAATAAAGCATAAAACTAGAAAAACCCGAAAATAGATGTTGCAGACGCTCCACAGTTGCCTTCAGCCTCCAAACTCACGTTCCTCCTCTTCTCTGATACCTTAGGGAGAGCCCCTAGGTGTCCTTTTATAGCAACAAACCCCCCTTGCGTCGGATCCTGCGAAAGACTTCGCATTGCGCAGTGAAATTCGGAGTCCCAATTTAGAAAGGACTCATCCTTACGCAGAGCCGACCGGTCACGACCGGTCGGGCTGATTTCCAAGCATTCCAGTGAGTACAGCCGACCGGTCATGACCGGTCGGACTGATTTCCATTCATCCAGCAACTGTGGCCGACCGGTCATGACCGGTCGGACCAATTTCTTCTCTTATTACAGTGAATACAGCCGACCGGTCATGACCGGTCGGACCATCTGTCCACCATCTAGTATGCGTGGCTGACCGGTCATGACCGGTCAGCCTCATCTCCTCTTTGATCAGCAACTATGGCTGACCGGTCATGACCGGTCAGCCCTCTTCAAACTGTTCTTCTTTCTTCTTTCGTTGGTTATCTTAGTTCTCCATGCAGTAGCTTCAATTGCATTCTTTTGTCTCGTAATTGAATGAAGTCCGCTCTCATTCCTATGATCACAAAACACATGTTAAGTAGGCTTTTAAACCATAAAAATCATGCAAACCATGTAGTGTAATGGGCAATGCAATGTATAAATTGGAGGTTCAACAACGACCCGTCCACGAAGAGTGACCAAGGAGGCTGGTCGCTGGTCATGGTATTATCATCAGGAGAGTATGTGAATTCGGCGATGAAGTCAGCCACGGCTTGGCCCTTGACTACGGTCCTAGGGCAGAATGAGATATCGTGCTCGCTGATCTCGACTGCCCATTTAGTTAAGCGTCCGGAAGCCTCAGGTTTTTGAAGAACTTGCCGCAGTGGATGATTCGTTGGTACTAGAATAGCGTGGGCTTGAAAGTATGGTCGTAGTTTTCGAGCTGCCGTGACTAAAGCTAGGGCCAGCTTCTTCATATCAGAATACCTAGTTTCTGCATCCACCATTGCTCGACTGATATAATAAACGGGCCTTTGCACCCCGGAATCTTCTCTTATAAAGCGGCGCTAACGGCCGTAGAGGACACAGATAAATACAGAATGAGTTGCTCATGTGCTATAGGTTTAGATAAAATGGGGGGTGTGCTCATGTATCGCTTCAATTGTTGAAAGGCTTCCTCACATTGTGGCGTCCAATTCCAATCAGACTTGGCCGTTGCACGAAGGAGTTTGAAGAATGGTAAGCATTTGTCAGACGCTCGCGAGATGAACCTGTTCAATGATGCGATGCGACCAGCCAAACGTTGGACGTCCTTAAGAGTGGTCGGAGATTTCATCTCCATCAATGCTTTTATCTTTTCAGGATTTGCCTCAATTCCACGCTGACCGACCATGAACCCGAGAAATTTTCCTGCAGATACTCCGAATGCACATTTTTCTGGGTTCAATTTCATTTGATACCTCTTCATTAGGTCGAAGGCTTCTCGAAGATCAGAAATATGATCATCTTCTACGGTGCTTTTCATGAGCATGTCATCGACATAAACTTCCATATTCCTACCGATTTGAGCAGCGAACATTTTGTTGACGAGATGTTGATAAGTGGCCCCTGCATTTTTAAGACCGAACGGCATTACCTGATAGCAATATAATCCCCGATCTGTGATGAAGGCGGTATGCTGGCTATCGGGTGGATGCATTATGATCTGGTTGTAACCAGAATAAGCATCCATAAAACTGAGCAGAGCGTGTCCAGCTGTTGAATCGACCAACTGGTCAATCCGCGGTGTCGGGAAACTATCTTTGGGGCATGCTTTGTTCAAATCTGAATAGTTGACGCACATTCTTCATTTGCCATTAGCTTTCCGGACGAGAACCACGTTCGCGACCCACTCTGGGTAGTCTACTTCCTTTATGAAATTGACCGTGAGTAGCTTCTCGACTTCAGCTTTGATCGCCATTTGTCTTTCTGCAGTGAAGGCACGTCGACGCTGGTGTACGGGCTTATGTTTCGGGTCGATATTGAGGCGATGTATAATGACATTGAGGTCGTTGCCTGGCATATCTTTATGAGACCAAGCGAACACGTCCTGGTATTCGGTGAGGAAACGGACCAGATCTTCATGATGGGCGCTGGTTAAAGAGGATCCAATGTATACGACCCTAGGCGGGTCGTCTTCGGTTAGGCGAATCGCCATTGTTTCTTCCCCAGGAGTTCCTGATTTAAGAGCATTCTCTCTCGGATCCAACGAGGTGTTGGAGGGAAAGTTGGGTGAACCTTGCGCTATCTCCATAATGGGTGTCGCTTGAGCCTTCTTTCGATCTTGGAGGGCTATCTAGTAGCAAGACCGTGCCTCCTGTTGACTTCCTCGCACGACCCCGATACCATTTGGGGTAGGAATTTTAACACATAGATATAAAGGGTGCAAGGCTGCCCCAACCTTAGTTAGAGACGGCCGCCCCAAAATGGCGTTATACGCTGATTTTCGGTCCACCACGAGATAGTTTACGAAGACGGTAGTCTTCGCTGGACTTTCTTTAAAAGTAACTGGGAGATCGATGCTTCCTTCAGGCGTTACTACCTCACCTCCAAAGCCGACGAGGGGGGTCGATACTGGCTTGAGAAGGCTTCTGGCAAGTGCCATTTTGTTGAAAGCTTCCAAGTATAGAATATCGGCTGAGCTACCTGTATCCACCATAATTCGATGAGTCAGATAATTTGATACCTTTAATGTGACTACGATGGAGTCTTCGTGAGGGAAGTGAATTCCTGTTGCATCTTCGAGAGTGAAGGAAATTGGAGGATGACTGGTTTTTGACGAGTTAGACGTCTGTTCCAGCCAATAGATTTGTTGGGGTTCTTTGGATGCCTTTCGAGCGTATGCTTTTCTTGAAGCTTGAGAGTCGCCCCCGCAAGCTGGTCCTCCGACGATGGTGCAGATTTCTCCCGTGGGCTCAGCGTCCTCTTGGTCAGTTTGATGATGAGGCGGTTCCTTTTGGCGAGATGAGGTCTTCTCCCTTTCTGGTGATCGATTTTTACAAGCAACATAATCCTGGAGATGGCCTTTTCGAATAAGGGCTTCGATATGGTCTCGTAGAGAGATGCAGTCCTGGGTTCTATGCCCGTGATCTTTGCGGAAGTAATAGAACTTGTTCTTGTCTCTCTTCTCGGGATCGGATTTGATCTTTACAGGCCACTTTACATATGGCTTTTGTTTAATCTCCATTAGAACCTTTTCATGAGACTGATTAAGAGGAGTGTAGTTATGATATTTACTGGAGTAAGGCTTCTTGGGAGAACGATCGCGTTGATCACGACGATATTTTTTATCTGCAGAAGAGGTTCCCTCTGGATTGCGTTTCTTACCCTGTGCCCCATGGCGTGTCAATGCGACTTCTTCTGCATTGATGTACTTCTGAGCTTTAGCTTGGAACTCTGTCATAGTTTTCGAAGGGCTTTTATCTAAGGCAAACCTGAATTTCTTGCTCGTTATTCCGACAATGAGGGCTGTAAGACCCTTTTCTTCAGTGTAACCCTCAGTTTGAACGGCTTCGGCAGTGAATCGTACTGTGAATTCCTTTATTGTCTCCCCATGCTGCTGTTTCAGATTCATCAGATGGGAGGCTGGCTTCTTAATGCGAATGCTTCCCATGAATTGAGAAAGGAATATCTCCGATAACTAGGAAAAAGAACTGATGGAACGAGGCTTTAACCCCCGGAACCACGTACGAGCTGCTTCCTTCAATGTTAGGGGAAAAGCCCTACACATGATTTCTGAACCATGTCCCTCCAACTCCATGAGGGACCTGTATGTTTCCAGGTGTTTAAGAGGGTCGCCAATACCTGTGTACGGGGTGATAACAGGCGTTCGATACTTTCTGGGTAACGGGGCTTCCATAACCTCGCTGGTGAAGGGGGACTCGGATTGATGTATCGCCGCCATGACGGCAGATGGCCGATTTGCCTGGTACCGCTGTTCCATGATGTCAAAACGATCATCGATTCTTTTGAGATCTCCTTCCCACGGCAGGGTATAGCCTGATTGTTCGCTCGCCTCAAGTGTAAGGCTGCGATGTAGTAATAAAACTCGGTAAGACCGAGGTCGATCCACAGGGAAATAGTAACAATTCCCAAATCACTCCAGCAACTCAGTTTTTAATAGAAATCAGATTTAATTGAGTGTTTACTTAAAACAGGAACTTAATGAAAAATCAGAGATATAAAGTACTAAGGCTTTCAAGGATCCACTTGTAGCAATCCTATGTCAATTCAGTCAATCCAAGTAGAAAACACAACTAGATTTGAAGTCCTATCTCTCATCTAGTTGGAGAATAAAGCATTCACACACATTCCATCACATTCAAGTTGAACTTCCAAGTTCTAGTTCCATTCAATCAATACAAACTCGAAACTATAGCCTGCGGAGTAACAGCCATGCCTCTGGACTATGGCCTGCTCAAGGATTACTATAATCCGAATTTAAATAAACAAGCATGATAATCTCAGAGAATTAAAAGGAATTCATGTCCGGAGCACATAAACTCAGATAAAACGTCTCAAACTACCACTTTTTGGAACTAAAGCATGCAAAAATCCAAATTTGAATGTAAATTACTTGAATTAAACTGAAATCAACATAGAATTAGCTACAAGCTTCACCTCTCAGCCTTAGCTGAGAGGTTTTAGCCGAGCATTGTCATGCTACAACTAAAAACTCTGAAATAAAGCATAAAAACAGAAAAACCCGAATAGGAGAGTTGCAGCCGCTCCACAATCGCCTTCACTCTCCAAACTCACGTTCCTTAGCTTCTCTGATAACCTAGGAAGAGCCCCTAGGTGTCCCTTTATAGCAAACAACCTCCCTTGCGTTGGATTTTACGAAAGACTACGCGTTGCGCAGCAATTTTCGGAGTCCAGCTTTAGAAAGGAATCCTCTTACGCAGGGCCGACCGGTCGTGACCGGTCGGACTAGCCTTTAAACAGTCCAGGGAGTGCTGCCGACTGGTTATGACCGGTCGGATCAATTTAAGTGTGGTCCAGCGTTTATAGCCGACCGGTCGTGACCGGTCGGGCTCCTCTATCCATCCTCTAGTGTGCATGGCCGACCGGTCAAGACCGGTCGGCCTGTCTTCTCTTTGATCAACCTTCATGGCCGACCGGTCATGACTGGTCGACCTTCTTCCATTTGCTTCTTTTTTCTCTTCTTTTTCTCCTTTTTCTTCTTCTCTCTCTTCTCTTTGCTTTCTTCTTTCTTTGGTCTTCTTTCATCCTTCATCCAAAAGCTCCAAATGTATTCTTTTGGCTCGTAATTGAATGAAGTCCGCTCTCATCCCTATAATTACAAAACACGTGTTAGGTGGGCCTTTAAACCATGAAAATCATGCAAACCTTGTCGTGTAATGGGCAATGCAATGTATAAATTGGAGGTTCAACACACCCCCCAACTAGCTTTTTGCTAGTCCCGAGCAAAACATGCGTGAAACAATTTCAAACCTCCAAACCCAACTCTCCTTCAGAACCCATGATTCTATCCATTCCAAGATGTACAAGTGTAAAATTTGGAAAAATTAGGTGATAGAAGCTGAACCTTGGACTCTCAAAACATAAGAAGTGTTTACATGAAGTTCCCACTGATTGATTGATAAATAGAAGAACTCGAACAAATTCAACCTAGTGTGTATAGTGAAAATTCATCTCATGAGTTCCTGGGATCATCTTCTTCATAGATTAGGTAAACCAATGATTTTAAAGTGCATAGAGCAACAGCAAGCCTATGACAAGAATTTGCCTTACCGTCCTTCCGACGGCTTTCACACTACGTCCCATTTCCGGCTTTGGTTACGGTTCGACCATCCCCCGGTTGGTAATAGGTAGCCCTTTTCGGAATTTTCCACCATTTTTCTTTCCGTCCCGATTTCATCCTTTCTTTCCTTTTTCTTTTAAATTAAATAGGATTTTTAGAAATTCATATCTTCCGTTATTTTCCCATGGACAAGGATGGACAAAATACCCCGGCTTGGCTGCTCAACACCTTTAAATCAAAGTCTAGCTAATCCACAAATCACATAAACCTGTCACTCATGAAAATCGTGTAATGTGAACTTGGTGCAAAGGTGTTCAAATTTTCTATCAATCATAACAATAGGGGAATTAACATATAAAACCATTATGTTGGAAGAAATTCAAGACTACAACATCGCACACTTCGTATCTCCTCCTCTTATACTCATAGCATCTCAAATGTATAGAAACAAGATTTTCTAAAAGAATTTTGAAATTTTAGAAAATTCGAAAAAAAATTTGTGCATATGAAGCTCGAAATGTTGCAATATGCTAGATGAGGGATCTCATCTCACCCCCCAACCAAATCTTGCATTGTCCTCAATGTAAAAAGATAGTCAATTAGCATGAACATGAGAGCAATGGTAAAATATGAGAGAGTGAGAACAATAGTACCTGAGAGAGCGATCATGGAAGTCTGCAACTACAACAACTAAATCCTACTAAGATAGTAAAACTAAAACTAAAACTAATCTACGAAAAGCAATGAAGATAACTAACCCGTCCCTTGAGAAAAAAGGGATCCCCATCAGACTAGGAGATCGATTTTCATTATAACATCCAAAAGGACAAAGTTGAGCAGGATCATCAAGTGGTGTAACAAAGTTTTCAGTAGAACTATCCACCATTCTGCTTTGGAAAGTACATTAGTGACATCAACCAGTCTAGCCCATTGAAAATCTTGCTGAAAAATTTCAGCGGGTTCTTCAACAAAATTGTCACATGTACTAGGAAAGGAGAATTTCATTGGTTGGAAATCAGGGGATATGGGTCTCCTTTCCTTCTTGTCTGGGCAAACATTATTCAAGTATGGGTCATCCCAGAAGTGTTCTTCGGTTTGAACAAACCAAAGAGATGTGGAGACTTGTATTTTTTCTTCACAAGTCGATATGGTCTCCACAAAATCAGAATTCACCGGTGCTTCCACAATTGGTTTTTCAATTTGTTGAACTGTGGAAGGAGACTTTTTAGGCACCGGGGAGGTCTCTCTCAAGGCATATACAATGTCCTGTATCATGGGATCATCCCAATCCTCAAAATACGTTAAGCATTCCTCGAGTGTATAAGAGACCTCATCGGAGGAATTTTTCAGATTTGGACCCTTTTTGTCTTCCTCCTTTTCAGAATTTCGTGGAGGTTGGAGTGGGTCCTCAACCTCTATACTTTCAGCAATTGGCCTCTCTGTAGGCAAGTCAAGCACCAATTCTTCCAAGTCCTGCACAACAAATTTGTGTAAATCAGGAATTGGTGACTTGTCGAATGAATTCTCAGAAATAGATGCTTCCAAGGTCTTAATAAATTGAAATTTAGATTCTTCCTTAGAATGTGTCAAACATGTCCCCAAACTTTCAGGTAGATCATGTTGGAAAAACCCCCCATCATCCATGGATTCTATCATGTTTACCTCATGGGGGCTATCATCGTCGTCCTAATCCTCAAAGGGATCAAAGCTAAGAACATCTAGAGGATCAACATTCTGCCTTAAAGCGAACTCCTCTTCCACGATTAAATCAATCATATCAACCTCGTGGATATCATCATCATCCCTATGCCTCTTGCCCAAGTGAAACACATTCACCTCTAGTGTCATGTTCCCAAAAGATAGTTGCATCACCCCATTCCTGCAATTGATGATTGCGTTTGATGTGGCAAGGAATGGGCGGCCTAATATTACCGGTATTTGGGTGCTAGCATCCAAAACCAGTTGTGTGTCCAAAACTATAAAATCTACCGGGTAGTAGAATTTGTCAACTTGGACTAGAACATCCTCAACTATCCCCCTCGGTACACGGATAGATCTATCAGCGAGTTGTAATGTGGTTTTGGTGGGTTTTAATTCACCAAGACCCAATTGCTCATATACCGAGTATGGGATCAAGTTCACACTCGCCCCCAAGTCTAACAAGGCACGTTCAATCCGGTAGTCTCCAATGATACATGAGACTGTGGGACTACTGGGATCTTTGAATTTTGTGGGGGTCTTTTGGGTGAGGATGGCACTCACTTGCTCAGTTAAGAAGGCCTTTTGCTGCACATTATATTTGCGTTTTGTTGTGCATAGGTCTTTTAGAAACTTGGCATAAGAGGAGATTTATTTGATGGCATCAAGCAAAGGGATATTGATCTTGACTTGTCTGAAAATCTCTAGAATATCTTGAGAATTTGGGAGAGATTTTGGGGCAACCAATCTCGAAGGGAATGGTGCTACGGGCTTGTAAATGCGTTCCGGTTGTTGTGGGGCTAAGTTAGATCCATTTTCATCCTCAGAATTTACCGGATCATTAGGCTCATCGGCCTTCACCGGAATAGTTTTGTCAATTTGTTTACCACTTCTAAGGGTGGTAATGGATTTAGCTTGGTCCATGTTTTGGTTGGAAGGATTAGGGATGCTTACTTCATGTACTTGCCTTGGATTGGGCTGAGGTTGGGCCGGAAAGGTCCCTTCCCTAGCATTCAAGCGTCCCTTAATCTCATCAACCGAGACTTTCAGCTCTTGGAACATTTGCTGATTTGATTCATTTATTTGCGCTTGCCCTTGTATAAACATTTTTAAGGTATCTTCCAATGAGAATTGAGGTGGGGCCATATTTTGCATGGGTGGCCCTCTTTGGGAGTTGGTAGGATTGCCCGTATGAGCATTCTTTCAACTGAAATTTGGGTGGTTCTTCCAACTCTCATTATACGTATTACCTACCGGTCCATTGAAGGGCCGTTGATAACCATATGTGGCATTGGCTGTCTCATGTAGCACTTCCTGAAACGCAGGAATTGTGGGACAATCTTGCGTAGCGTGTAAATCAGTGAGGCAAATCCCACATGTGGTTTCAACAGCTTCCTTGGACTTGGGAACTCCACTTTTGCTAAGTTCCATGGCCTCAACCTTCCTTGTGAGGTTGGCTATCCTTGCATTCACATCATCTTCCTCTTTAAGGACATATATCCCTCCTTTCTCTTGAGTGGGCTTGGGGTTCTTGGGTTTATCCGAGGTATCCCATGATTGGGCGTTTTCAGCCAACATGTCCAAGTAACTCCAAGCCTCATCTGGATTTTTACTCATAAACTCGCCATTGCACATCATTTCCACAAATTGACGCATATTGGAACTTAGTCCATCATTGAAAAAATTTATAACTCGCCAACTCTCATAGCCATGATGTGGGCAAGCAAGCAGGAGTTCCTTAAATCGTTCCCAACATTGGAAAAAGGTCTCACCCTCTTTAGCCGAAAAATTCATTATGGCTCTTCGAAGGGTGTTTGTTTTATAAGCCGGGAAGAACTTTTTCAAGAATTCCCGGTTCATCTCAACCCATGTCCTAATCGAGTGTGGTCTAAGAGAGTGAAGCCAATCTTTGGCTCTTTCTTTCAAGGTGAAGGGAAAGAGTTTAAGTCTGATAGTATCATCGGAAACATTGGTGTCATGCAAGGTGGCCAACACTTCTTCAAATTCTTGCAAGTGTAAGTATGGGCGGTCTGAGTCCAGCCCATGGAATTTAGGTAGAAGTTGAATTACGCCCGGTTTTATATAAAAGGTTCCACCGTTTGCTGGTAGAACTATGCAAGAAGGTGTAATTGCACGGGCAGGTTGTAAGTAGTCCCGTAATGATCTCATTGGAGGAACATTATGAACCTCATTCTCTCCTACTCCTTCCTGATTTGCGTTTGTAGTTGGAGTAGGGGGGGGGGGGGGAGGATTCCTTACAGGTGTTTGATCCGTATTCCCCAAATTTTCACAATGCTCTTGAAAATTCCGGACTCGTCTATGGACTGACAATGGTCCAACTAAACCACCTTCAGATTGGAGACGATTTGAGTGATTACGTTCCCAACGGGACATAAACCACTCAACCAGAAACTGAAACTAATCCTATCCTAGAAAACTAAAATCTGAACTAATCTAAAAAATTCTACAGAAGCTAAGTTAGAAAGGTATCACCTGATGCGCTTGAACTAGAGAAAAAATTCCTACAAAACAGAAAAACTTGTTAGTTCTAAGAAAATCAGAAAAACTATCTACTGTTACTTCTACAGCCACTGAAACTATTCGAAAACCGTTATCTAAATCCCCGGCAACGGCGCCAAAAACTTGTTCGCTCGCCTCAAGTGTAAGGCTACGATGTAGTAATAAAACTCGGTAAGACCGAGGTCGATCCATAGGGAAATAGTAACAGTTCCCAAATCACTCCAGCAACTCAGTTTTTAATAGAAATCAGATTTAATTGAGTGTTTACTTAAAACAGGAACTTAATGAAAAATCAGAGATATAAAGTACTAAGGCTTTCAAGGATCCACTTGTAGCAATCTTATGTCAATTCAGTCAATCCAAGTAGAAAACACAACTAGATTTGAAGTCCTATCTCTCATCTAGTTGGAGAATAAAGCATTCACACACATTCCATCACATTCAAGTTGAACTTCCAAGTTCTAGTTCCATTCAATCAATACAAACTCGAAACTATAGCCTGCGGAGTAACAGCCATGCCTCTGGACTATGGCCTGCTCAAGGATTACTATAATCCGAATTTAAATAAACAGCATGATAATCTCAGAGAATTAAAAGGAATTCATGTCCGGAGCACATAAACTCAGATAAAACGTCTCAAACTACCACTTTTTGGAACTAAAGCATGCAAAAATCCAAATTTGAATGTAAATTACTTGAATTAAACTGAAATCAACATAGAATTAGCTACAAGCTTCACCTCTCAGCCTTAGCTGAGAGGTTTTAGCCGAGCATTGTCATGCTACAACTAAAAACTCTGAAATAAAGCATAAAAACAGAAAAACCCGAATAGGAGAGTTGCAGCCGCTCCACAATCGCCTTCACTCTCCAAACTCACGTTCCTTAGCTTCTCTGATAACCTAGGAAGAGCCCCTAGGTGTCCCTTTATAGCAAACAACCTCCCTTGCGTTGGATTTTGCGAAAGACTACGCGTTGCGCAGCAATTTTCGGAGTCCAGCTTTAGAAAGGAATCCTCTTACGCAGGGCTGACCGGTCGTGACCGGTCGGACTAGCCTTTAAACAGTCCAGGGAGTGCTGCCGACCGGTCATGACCGGTCGGATCAATTTAAGTGTGGTCCAGCGTTTATAGCCGACCGGTCGTGACCGGTCGGGCTCCTCTATCCATCCTCCAGTGTGCATGGCCGACCGGTCAAGACCGGTCGGCCTGTCTTCTCTTTGATCAACCTTCATGGCCGAATTCTTCCATTTGCTTCTTTTTTCTCTTCTTTTTCTCCTTTTTCTTCTTCTCTCTCTTCTCTTTGCTTTCTTCTTTCTTTGGTCCTCTTTCATCCTTCATCCAAAAGCTCCAAATGTATTCTTTTGGCTCGTAATTGAATGAAGTCCGCTCTCATCCCTATAATTACAAAACACGTGTTAGGTGGGCCTTTAAACCATGAAAATCATGCAAACCTTGTCGTGTAATGGGCAATGCAATGTATAAATTGGAGGTTCAACACTGATGTTTCGGCGGTGGAGCTCTGAGGTTGAGGTTGTCGAGACGAACTAGAATGTGGAGACGGTACAAGGAGATGGTTGCCAAGCGGTGCCTGGTTTGATGGTGGATGGTGTGGTGGGACCTGTGGTTCATCCATAGAATGTCTGGAAGCCACTGGTATGGGTTGCGGTGGTAACCCTTCGGAGGGTTGTCTCTGCGGTTCAGGAAAATGCTGATCAAGCCGATTTGACAGGGCCTGAACTCCGGCATTTAGAGTCAGAAGAGTGTTTCCGAGGAAACGCAAGACATCGTCTTGATTTCCAGAAGCCTCCAATAATGGGTTTGTTGATGGCATACTCGGGGCTCTTTGAGGGATATTCGTTGATGTGGGTGGAAGAGCAGGTACGAATTCCGTCTCATCGGGTGGAGGTGGTGCCTACCTTGAAGTCGAAGGATGAACAGCCTTTTTAGGAGGCATCGCGGAAGGATTTTGATCGGTAGAACGATTGATTTTGACGATCAAGTCGTTCCCACAGACGGCACCAAACTGTTAACGTCAGATTTTGTAACTGGATCCTCTGGATGTTCACCTTCTCTCCAACAGATACTTCCTCCGCCGGACCTGAAAGAAGACAGAAAGCAACTAAGGGTGGCTGGTGTCCAGTCGTTAGCCCTCCGATGCTTAAGTCAGGTCGAAGCAAGAAGAAGAATAACCAGGCAAAAACAGGCCAGAGATTGAATATTGTGTACCTTTCTTTTAATGGAGTCATCTCTTTATATAGATCTGAAGCGATCCAATCTGTTACGTAAGATATCGAGATCCCACTGATGTCGTGTACGATACCGAAATCCCGCTGATTTCGTGGGACAAGATCCTTATCCTTAGAGGCAAGATCTAACCCAATGACTTCTTCCGGCAATCACGTTTCTTGATAGCAATCCCTTGAGATTCGAAACCACAAGAGAAGATAAGCCCAAAATCGACCTATACGGGCTGCTGGTAGGCGTAGCAGTAGCACTGATCACTCACGTAAAGCCGGAAGCCGTAGTTGGAGTCATAGCCGGCGAAAAGGAAGGAGACGCCGAAAGGGCGGAGACCACCGCCCTGGGTGTAGTCCTACTTGGTGTCGCAGAGGGATTGGACAAGCTGCTCGACGGGAATCGGGTGATGGACTACGAAAACCGTCCAAACCAAAAACAAAGACTCATGATTGCTCTGATTCAGGAGCTGCTCGTGTCAGGAATGTTCGCATTCAGGAGATGCGACCCCTTCTGATGAGCACTAGCTGAGCTGCTCGCATTGGGAGATGCGACCCCTTCTAACGAGCACGAGCCGAGCTGCTCGCATCGGGAGATGCGACCCCTTCTGACGAGCACGAGCCGAGCTGCTCGCATCCGGGAGATGCGACCCCTTCTGACGAGCACAAGCTGAGCTGCTCGCACTCTAGATGTGCGACCCCTTATCGCGAGCACGAGCTTGACTGCTCGCATTCATTATGTACCGCGATCCTTCACTTCTCGCTAGACTATATTTACCTACAACACTAGGAAGCCTCCTAGGTCTTGAATCCTTTGCTCCCTACGTTGCTAGATGCCCTAGGAAGAGAGTGAAAGTAACCTTTTATAAGTTGGAGCGGAAGATTTCAGATTGCGCAAGAAATCACACAATTGCGCAGAGAAAATCGGTGCTTCACGAACAAGCTCTATTACACTGATGACCGGTCGCACGACCGGTCTAAGCTCATGAATGACCGGTCGCACGACCGGTCTCAAAACCTCAAAAACAGTCCAGCAAGCTATGTTTCTCTAAACTCATCTCGACCTGTCTGCGACCGGTCTAGCTATGTAGGCCTGTCTGGCGACCGATCTTGGGACAGGTCTTGGGACAGCTTTTCCATATTTTCTTCTCTTTCTTTCTCCTTCTTTCCTCCACCTTTTGTCACTTGTTATATTGATCTTCAATGCATATAAAGTGACTTTTTTAACCATGAATTGGTGAAGTCTCCTTCTCATTCCTACAATCACAAATCCATGCATTAGAATAGTCTTTAAATCATGAAAAGCATGCATAATGAGTGATGAATTGGGGTTAGAATATGTACAATTAAGAGCTCAACAGAGTGCAAGGGTATATTTGTACATATGTATAGTTCAACGACTTTGTGCCTATACAAAGTTTAGCGAGGTTGTAGACTCAGTAGGAATTACCCATAGCGTTATGGCACTTATAGGAACCTGCTGAGTTGGCTAGCAATTTCCTTTTCCTTCTACTCTTTTAATTTTTGAGTCAGTTGCTGCTTTGATTGTTACTTTGATTGTTACTTTGATTGTCAAGTTGACAGCTACTTTGGTTGCTTCTCTGGCTATGAGATTGACCGCCACTTCACTGGGTCATTCGCTTGATGAGGAAACCCGTTACTTGTCTCCTGTGATATCTTGGGCGAACATGATGTTTTGAGTGGCCCCCCTGCTCTATTAAGATTGCCAGAGCATCATGAATGTCCTTCGACTACTTTGCTAAGTCATTCTGAATCTTGAACTAGCTCATCAATTTGTTCTTGGATTGCTGGTGGTTAATTAGTCTATTCAAACAATTCTTCATCTTGGGCCACCTAAACCACCGTGTCCTACATTGATCGGCCCTCATGTGTCGGCTTCTGCTTTATCAGAATGACTTTGATGATGATCGTTTCTACCATCTCTTCAACTGTTTTCTGTATAAATGGCCTGATCTGCCCCCTGTGATTCTTTCGCCGGCTGTCGAGTGGGTGAAGCTGGCACTTCAGGCTATTCTCTGTGCAATTGGGGTGGCTAAGGCATCCTGGATCTCCTTCACTCACCTCGATAGATCACTCTGAGCTTGGGTCAATTCGTTGATCTACTTCTGAGTCGTTAACGGTTCAACATCTTGTTTGATCGGCTCTTCGCCTTCAATTATCTACACCATCATGACCTGTGCTGGTTGCTCCTCACGAATCGGCTTTGATTTCATCTGAATCATCTCGATGACAATCCCCTCTCTTGGTTTCGTGACTTTTTTTTTCAAAGTCTGCTTGATCTGCCCCCTGTCTAGGTGGTTCACTTCTAAGAGAGCTGGGAAGCTACCAACTGAGCGTGTGAACTTTTGTGGCCTCATTGCGGTAGTCTGGTTAGCAGTGGAAGCACTGCTAACTTGTTTTGGTTGCCACTGCTTTTTGATGGTGAATCATGCCTTGACCATAGTGGTCTTCTAATATGGAGCCTTCATCGTTGTTTTCTTCATTCCCTTCGGCTGTTTGCGGCTTCTAGTTAGCTGTTAGCTAGACTTGGAAGCGGTTGGTGTTGTCACAGTGGAATGCGAGAAGTAGAATCCTCCAGTCACTAAAAAGATAAGTACATACGACATTTCTCTTGTTCTTAGGGTTAGTATTTTCGCTAACCTTCACTGCACAATCACATGTCCATTAGATCATTCTACAACTGGATATAGAAAGTGCAAGACCTTACCAGTCACAATAAAAGTTAGAGATAAAACTAAATGCACAACAAGAATACACATGCTTCTGTTATCTTTCAAAACTTTAGGATTTTTGAAAGTTTTGAAAACTTTGATTTTAGATGCTTTTGCCTTAAAGATGAAGGGAAGAACGTTCCTGTTGAGAGTCGCCAGTTTGGCGCCCGTGAAGATGCTGAACACTTCTCCTTGCGGTAACCTTTCTCATGTATACATCAGTGTCTACAAATGATTTATCGCAGAATGTCTATTTACTCAAAAATAACCATAGGTCCTGGCATTGAATAATTCCCCAACAGAGTCGTTAGTTTGTTAAAACTAGAAAAATCATGCTCGTCAGCAATCTTTTTCCTGTGTTTCATTATTCTGGGGGAATTTCGAGTATAGAGACATTCATAGACAATCATAAGCAATCACCAAGTGTACACAAGAGAGAGATATCGCAAGGCAAATTTTATTCCAGAGATTCTGAGATCTTTTACATTCCAGATTGTGATACTGGTCACGAGCCTTTAATTACATCAATGGATGATCACCCTTGATTAAAAAGAAAAAGTAAATGAATGTATGCATCATAGATAAGTTAAATAAAGCATGAAGAGAGTATGAATGTAAATGAAACAAATCACAAACAACATAAAGATTTTTACGTGGAAACCCTTGTGGGAGAAAACCACAGCACAAAGCGACAAGATTTCACTATGAATGTAGTTATACAATAGAAGGAATGTTAGAAAGAAAGCCCAGATAAATCGAGCAAGTAATTTAAATCGTCAGGGATTATGGTCTTGAATTCATGGTCGTATAGACGTATTTGTTTTCTTGTTATGGACTGAACCACATTTCTTAGAAAAGTCAGATGTCTATGTCCCATTTTCTTTCGGATTGTTGTCTGCTCGCCTCAAGTGTAAGGCTGCGATGTAGTAATAAAACTCGGTAAGACTGAGGTCGATCCACAGGGAATTAGAAACAACTTTCAAACTATTCCAGCAACTCAGTTTTTGTAAGAAATAGGATTCAATTGAGTAATTAAACTAAAACAGAAACTTAATGAAAAATCAGTAAATTAAGGTACTAAGGCATTCAAGGATCCACTTGTAGCAATCCCATGTCAATCCAATCAATCCAAGTATAGAGCACAAGTAGATTTGAAGTCCTATCTCTTATCTAGTTGGAAAATAAAACATTCAAATGCATTCAATTCCAATCAAGCTGAACTTCCAAGTTCTAGTCCCATTCAATCAATGTAGAATTCAAAATCATAGCCTTCAGAGTAACAGCCATGCCTATGGACTATGGCCTGCTCAAGGTTTACTATAATTCGAATCTAAACAAGCATCATATGATAATCTCAGAGAATTGCAAGGAATTCATGTCCGGAGCACATGAACTCTCATAAAACATCTCAAACTACCAACTTAAGAACTAGAATATGAAAAATCCAAACTTGAATTGAAAATTACTTGAATTAACGTGAATCAAACATAAAATTAGCTACAAGCTTCACCTCTCAGCCTTAGCTGAGAGACTCTAGCCAAGCATTGTCATACTACAACTAGAACTCATAATAGAAAGCATAAAAACTAGAAAAACTGGAAATTGGAGGGTTGCTGACGCTCCACGACGACTTTCGTCCTCTCCCACGACCTTCCTTAGCTTCTATGATGATCTAGGAAGAGCCCCTAGGTGTCCTTTATTAGTGTGGAAGCCCCTTGCGTCGGAAACATCCAGAAATTACGTAAGGTTACGCACTGTGCAGAAAATCTCGGAGCTTCACAGAGAAGCTTTATTATGCAGATGACCGGTCGCACGACCGGTCTGAGCTCCCTGACGACTGGTCGCACGACCGGTTGCAAAACGTCACTTTTTAGTCCAGAGAGTTTTGCCAAAATTCTGATTTAATCTTTTAATTCAAAGACTGGTCGCACGACCGGTCTGGGCATCGGACGACCGGTCGCACGACCGGTCGTGAATGGTGCAGTGAGCTTCTGTGAAATCTCTTCTTCTGTGCATAATCGGACTGGTTGGACAACCGGCCCTGGTGATGGACAACCGGTAGCCCGACTGGTCTTGAGCTCTGTTTCTTGCTTTCTCCTTGGACTTTTTTCTTCCTTTCTTCTCCTCTTTTTCTACTTTCTTTGGTCCTTCTTCCTTCTTTATCCAATGGCTTCAAATGGCTCTTTTTAGTCTCCAATTTGGTGAAGTCCGCTCTCATCCCTGAAATCACACAACATGCATTAGATAGGCCTTTTGAGCATGAAAATTGTGCCTATAATGTGATGTACTGGGCAATGCAATGTATAAATTGGAGGTTCAACACACCCCCCAACTAGCTTTTTGTTAGTCCCGAGCAAAACATGCGTGAATAAGTTCAAACCTCCAAACCCAACTCTCTTTCAGAAACCATGTTTCTATCCATTCTAAGACACACAAGTATAAAATTTAGAGAAACTAGGTGATAGAAATTGCAAACTTAACTCTGAAAGCATAAGAAGTGTCTACATGAAATTCCCGCTGATTGATTGATAAATAGAAGAACTCGAACAATTTCAACCCAGTGTGCATAGTGAAAGTTTATCTCATGAGTCTCTGGGATTACCTTCTTCATAGATTAAGTAAACCAAAAATTTTAAGGTGCACAGAGCAACAACAAACCTATGACAGGAATTTGCCTTACCGTCCTTCCGACGGCTCTCACACTACGTCCCATTTCCAGCTTTGGTTACGGTTCGACCATCCCCCGGTTGGTAACAGGTAGCCCTTTTCAGAATTTTCCACCATTTTTTCTTCATTCCCGATTTCATCCTTTCTTTCCTTTTTCTTTTAAATTAGATAGGATTTTTAAAAATCCATATCTTTCATTATTTTCCCATGGACAAGGATGGACAAAATACCCCTGGCTTGGTTTCTCAACACCTTTAAATCAAAGTCTAGCTAATCCACAAATCACATAAACCGTTTAACTCAGGAAAATCGTGTAATGTGAACTAGGTGTAAAAAGTGTTCAAATTTTCTATCAATCACAACAATAGGGGAACTAACATATAAAACCATTATGTTGGGAGAAATTCAAGACTTACAACATCACACACTTCGTATCTCCTCTTCTTATACTCATATCATCTCGAATGCATGGAAATAAGGTTTTCTAAAAGAGTTTTGAAATTTTAGAAAATTCAAAAAAATTTGCGCATATGAAGCTCGAAATGTTGCAAACTGCTAGATGAGGAATCTCATCTCACCACCCAACCAATTCTTGCATTGTCCTCAATGTAAAAAGATATGCAATGAGCATGAACATGAGAGCAATGGTAAAATATGAGAGAGTGAGAACAATAGTACCTGAGAGAGCGATCATGGAAGTCTACAACCCAACAACTAAAACATACTAAAACAGTAAAACTAAATAAAACTAAACCTACCTATGCTATACCTCTATCAGACTAGGAGATCAATCATCTTGATAGACAGGATCATTCAGAGTGATGGACATGTCCTATGAATCAAATTTCTCAACAAATGGTTTAAGGCGGTGTCCATTAACTTTAAAACAGTTACCATTCGCTGCATTCTCAATCTCAACAGCCCCATGAGGAAAAACTTCTTTGATAATATATGGGCCGGTCCATCGAGATCGTAATTTTTTCTAGAAAAAGATGAAGTCGGGCATTGTATAAGAGCACTTTCTGTCCTTCATGGAAAGATTTTCTTAAGATGTGCTTGTCATGAAAGGCCTTCATCTTACTCTTGTAAATTCTCGAATTCTCATATGCATCGTTCCGGATCTCATCAAGCTCATTTAATTAAAGTTTGGGAAGCGAGCTAGCCTTGTCAATGTCAAAATTTAAAGCCCGAATTGCCCAATAGGCTTTGTGTTCTATCTCCACAGGCAAGTGGCAAGCTTTCCCATAGATAAGTCTATAAGGGGATATTTCAATGGGTGTCTTGTAGGCGGTACGGTGAGCCCAAAGTGCATCATCTAATCTTAGGGACCAATCCTTGCGATCCGGTCTCACCGTCTTTTCCAAAATCTGTTTGATTTTCCTATTGGAGATTTCAGCTTGCCCACTTGTCTGTGGGTGGTATGGGGTACTCACTTTATGCCTAATACCATATTTCTTCTTTAAAGCTTCAAAAGGTCTATTGCAAAAGTGAGAACCACCATCACTAATGATGGCTCGAGGCGTCCAAAATCTAGAAAGTATGTTTTCTTTGAGAAACTTAAGAACCGTACGATGATCGTTGGTTCTACATGGGATAGCCTCTATCCATTTAGACACATAGTCTACGGTAAGCAAAATATAGACATGTCCAAAAGATGAGGGGAATGGTCCCATGAAATCGATGCCCCAACAGTCAAAGACTTTAAGATGTTGAATTGGGGTGAGAGGCATCATATTTCGACGGGATAATCCTCCTAACTTTTGGCAACGCTCGCATGCTTTGCAAAACTCGTGGGTGTCCTTAAATAGCGTGGGCCAATAAAAACCACACTGCAGAATTTTTGCAGTTGTTTTCTTGGCTGAAAAATGACCCCCACATGCTTGATCATGACAAAAGGAGATGACAAAATCTGTTCATTATCAGGAACACATCTCCTTATAATTTGGTCTGGGCAATATTTAAACAATAAAGGTTCATCCTAGAAAAATCTGCGTACTTCCCTTAGAAATTTACGTTTGTCCTGCGCAGTCCAATGAATTGGCATCACACCTGTGGAAAGATAATTGGCTATATCAGCGTACCATGGTGGATGCATAGCAACAAAGAGTTGCTCATCAGGGAATGAGTCCTCAATAGGTGACTCGTCAATGGAATTAGGTAGGACTAGGCGGGATAGATGATCCGCCACCACATTTTCTACCCCCTTCTTGTCTTTGATCTCCAAATTGAATTCTTGAAGGAGTAGGATCCATCTAAGCAAGCGGGGCTTGGCATCCTTCTTAGAAAGAAGGTGTTTCAGCGCTGCATGATCTGTGTAAACGATTACTTTTGATCCTATTAAGTAAGGCCTGAATTTGTCCAAGGCAAAGATGACGGCTAGGAGCACTTTGTCCGTAGTCGAGTAATTAACTTGGGTGGGATTCAAGGTCCTACTTGCATAGTAGATAACATGGTGCTTCTTATCCTTCTTTTGTCCTAACACCGCCCCAATAGCATAATCGCTCGCATCGCACATCAACTCAAAAGGAATGGACCAATCTGGTGGTTGCATGATAGGAGCGGTTGTCAACATGTCTTTTAGCTTTGAAAAAGCTAATTGACATTCGGCACTCCACTCAAATTGGTTCTCCTTTTATAGAAGGTTACATAAAGGCTTTCAGATATGACTAAAATCCTTTATAAATCTTCTATAGAAACCGGCGCGTCCAAGGAAGGACCGCACATCGCGTATGCTTTTGGGTGGTGGTAGATTGGAAATTATGTCAATTTTTGCCCAGTCTACCTCTATTCCATTGGACGAGATGATATGTCCAAGGACTATTCCTCTCTGTACCATGAAATGACACTTTTCCCAGTTTAAGACGAGTTTCTTCTCCTCACACCTCATCAAGACCAACTTCAAGTACTTGAGGCACTCATCAAACGTACAACCAAAAATAGAAAAGTCATCCATAAATACCTCAAGAAACTCACCCACCATGTCCGAGAAAATACTTAACATGCATCGTTGAAATGTGGCGGGTGCATTACATAGCCCGAATGGCATTCTTCGGTAAGCGAAGGTACCAAACGGGTATGTAAATGTGGTTTTCTCTTGGTCCTCAGGAGCTATCTCAATTTGGTTGTATTCGGAATAGCCATCTAGGAAGCAATAATAGGAATGGCCTGCTAACCTCTCCAAAATTTGATCCATAAATGGGAGAGGGAAGTGGTCTTTCCTAGTAACTGTATTGAGCTTCCGATAATCAATGCACATATGCCAACCGGTGGTCACCTTAGTTGGTATAAGCTCGTTGTTGGCATTTTCTATGATGGTAATACCGGATTTCTTGGGGACAACTTGGGTAGGACTCACCCATTGGCTATCTAAGATGGGGTAGATGATACCCACATCTAATAGCTTTAACACCTCAGCTTTGACAACCTCCGTCATATTTGGATTTAACCGTCTTTGAGGTTGTCTAGTCATTTTTGCATTTTCTTCAAGGTGTATACGGTGAGTGCAAACCGAAGAATCTATCCCTTTGAAATCCGCTATTGTCCAACCTATGGCTTCCCTATGTTCTTTAGGTGAGAGGCAATGACAACTGGAAAAGTTTCCTCTTGACCCAAATATACATATTTAAGCTCGGATGGCAATGGTTTAAGGTCAAGCTTTGGTAGTTTGATGTTAGACGGTAGAGGCCTTGATGTGGTTGGTGGCCTCCACTGGCTAGTACCAACTACCGATCTTTCTATATTCAATGCTTGCACAATTCCACTAATGATGGGGTCTTCGGAATCCATGAAATGTGCCAAGCATGTCTCCAAGATTTCTAGTGGTTCAAGTTGGAGGAGTTCTTCTTCTTCAAAAGATTCAAGCATGTTTACCTCGAAGAACTCATCATCATCGACATCCCTATGTCTTTTGCCCAAGTGAAACACATTCACCTCTAATGTCATGTTTCCAAAGGATAGTTGCCTCACCCCATTCCAGCAATTGATGATTGCGTTTGATGTGGCAAGGAATGGGTGGCCTAATATCACCGGTATTTGAGTGCTAGCATCCAAAACTAGTTGTGTCTCCAAGACGATAAAATCTACCGGGTAGTAGAATTTGTCAACTTGGACTAGAACATCCTCAACTATCCCTCTCGGTACACGGATAGATCTATCAGCGAGTTGCAACGTGGTTTTGGTGGGTTTTAATTCACCAAGACCCAATTGCTCATATACCGAGTATGGGATCAAGTTCACACTCGCCCCCAAATCTAGCAAGGCACGCTCAATCCGGTAGTCTCTAATGATACATGAGACGGTGGGACTACCGGGATCTTTGAATTTTGGGGGGGTCTTTTGAGTGAGAATGGCACTCACTTGTTCATTTAAGAAGGCCTTTTGCGGCACATTATATTTGCGTTTTGTTGTGCATAGGTCCTTTAGAAACTTGGCATAAGAGGGGATTTGTTTGATGGCGTCAAGCAAAGGGATGTTAATCTTGACTTGTCTAAAAATCTCTAGAATATCATGAGAGTTTGGAAGAGATTTTGGGGCAACCAATCTTGAAGGGAATGGTGCTACGGGCTTGTAAATGCATTCCGTTTCTTGTGGGGCTAAGTTAGATCCATCCTCATCCTCAGAATTTACCGGATCATTAGGCTTATCGGCCTACACCGGAATAGATTTGTCAATTTGTTTACCACTTTTAAGAGTGGTGATGGATTTGGCTTGCTCCATGTGTTGGTTGGAAGGATTAGGAATGCTCACTTCATGTATTTGCTTTGGATTGGGCTGAGGTTGGGCCGGGAAGGTCCCTTCCCTAGCATTCAAGCGTCCCTTAATCTCATCAACCAAGACTTTAAGCTCTTGGAACATTTGCTGATTTGTTTGATTAATTTGCGTTTGCCCTTGTATAAACGCTTTCAAGGTATGCTCCATTGAGAACTGAGGTGGGGCCATATTTTGCATGGGTGGCCCTCTTTGAGAGTTGGTAGGATTGCCCGTAGGAGCATTCTTCCAACTAAATTTTGGGTGGTTCTTCCAACTGTCATTGTACGTATTACCCACCGGTCCATTGAAAGGCCGTTGATACCCATATGTGGCATTTGCATGTTCATGTAATACCTCTTGAAATGCAGGGATTGTGGGACAATCTTGCGTAGAGTGTAAATCGGTGAGACAAATCCCACATATGGTTTCAATAGCTTCATTGGACTTTGGAACTCCACTTTTACTAAGTTCCATGGCCTTGATCTTCCTTGTGAGGTTGGCTATCCTTGCATTCACGTCGTCTTCCTCCTTAAGGATATAGATCCCTCCTTTCTCTTGAATAGGCTTGGGGTTATTGGGTTTATCCGAGGTATCCCAAGATTGGGCATTTTTAGCCAACATGTCCAAGTAACTCCAAGCCTCATCTGGATTTTTGCTCATAAACTCGCCATTGCACATCATTTCTACAAATTGGAGCATATTGGAACTTAATCCATCATTGAAAAAATTTATAATTCGCCAACTCTCATAACCATGATGTGGGCAGGCAAGTAGGAGGTCCTTAAATATCTCTCAACATTGGAAGAAAGATTCACCCTCTTTAGCCGAGAAATTCATTATGACTCTTCGAAGGGTGTTCGTTTTATGAGCCAGGAAGAATTTTTTCAAGAATTCCCGGGTCATCTCAATCCATGACCCAATCGAATGTGGTCTAAGAGAGTGAAGCCAATCTTTGGCTCTTTCTTTCAATGAAAAGGGAAAAAGTTTAAGTCTAATGGTATCCTCTGAAACATTGGTGTATTGCAAGGTAGCCACTACTTCTTCGAATTCTTTCAAGTGTAGATATGAGCAGTCAGAGTTTAGCCCATGGAACTTTGGTATAAGTTGAATTACACCCGGCTTTATGTCGATGTTTCCCCCGTTTGGTGGTAGAACCACACAAGAGGGTGTAATTGCACGGGCTGGTTGTAGGTAATCCCACAGTGATCTCATTGGAGGAACATTATGTACCTCATTCTCTCCTACTCCTTCTTGATTTGCGTTTGTAGTTGGAGTAGGGGGGAGGATTCCTTAAAGGTGTTTGATCCATACTCCCCAAACTTTCACAATGCTCTTGGTAATTTCAGACTCGTCTATGAACCGACAATGGTCCGACTAAACCACCTTCAGATTGGAGACGATTTAAGTGGTTACGTTCCCAATGGGACATAAACCACTCAACCAAAAAACTAAACTAGTCCTAAATCCTAGAAATCTGAAATTAATCTGAAAATAGAAAATCTGTAAAAGGCTAAGTTAGAAAGGTATCACCTGATGTGCTTGAACTAGAGAAGAAATCCTACAAAACAAAACAATTTGTTAGTTCTAAAAAAAATCAGAAAACCTATCTACTTCTACTTCTACAGCCACTAAAACAATTAGAAAACCGTTATCTAAAACCCCCAACAACGGCGCCAAAAACTTGTTCGCTCGCCTCAAGTGTAAGGCTGCGATGTAGTAATAAAACTCAGTAAGACCGAGGTCGATCCACAGGGAATTAGAAACAACTTTCAAACTATTCCAGCAACTCAGTTTTTGCAAGAAATAGGATTCAATTGAGTAATTAAACTAAAACAGAAACTTAATGAAAAATCAGTAAATTAAGGTACTAAGGCATTCAAGGATCCACTTGTAGCAATCCCATGTCAATCCAATCAATCCAAGTATAGAGCACAACTAGATTTGAAGTCCTATCTCTCATCTAGTTGGAAAATAAAACATTCAAACGCATTCAATTCCAATCAAGCTGAACTTCCAAGTTCTAGTCCCATTCAATCAATGTAGAATTCAAAATCATAGCCTTCGGAGTAACAGCCATGCCTATGGAGTATGGCTTGCTCAAGGTTTACTATAATTCGAATCTAAACAAGCATCATATGATAATCTCAGAGAATTGCAAGGAATTCATGTCCGGAGCACATGAACTCTCATAAAACATCTCAAACTACCAACTTAAGAACTAGAATATGAAAAATCCAAACTTGAATTGAAAATTACTTGAATTAACGTGAATCAAACATGAAATTAGCTACAAGCTTCACCTCTCAGCCTTAGCTGAGAGACTCTAGCCGAGCATTGTCATACTACAACTAGAACTCATAATAGAAAGCATAAAAACTAGAAAAACTGGAAATTGGAGGGTTGCTGACGCTCCACGACGACTTCCGTCCTCTCCTACGACCTTCCTTAGCTTCTATGATGATCTAGGAAGAGCCCCTAGGTGTCCTTTTATAATGTGGAAGCCCCTTGTGTCGAAAACATCCAGAAATTGCGTAAGGTTACGCACTGCGCAGAAAATCTCGGAGCTTCACGGAGAAGCTTTATTACGCAGACGACCGGTCGCAAAACGTCACTTTTTAGTTCAGAGAGTTTTGCCAAAATTCTGATTTAAACTTTTAATTCAAAGACCAGTCGCATGACCGGTCTCGGCATCGGACGACCGGTCGCACGACCGGTCGTGAATGGTCCAGTGACCTTCTGTGAAATTTCTTCTTCTATGCATAATCGGACTGGTCGGACTACCTGTCTTGGCTTCTGTTTCTTGCTTTCTCCTTGGACTTCTTTCTTGCTTTCTTCTCCTCTTTTTCTACTTTCTTTGGTCCTTCTTCCTTCTTCATCCAATGGCTTCAAATGGCTCTTTTTAGTCTCCAATTTGGTGAAGTCCGCTCTCATCCCTGAAATCACACAACATGCATTAGATAGGCCTTTTGAGCATGAAAACCGTGCCTATAATGTGATGTACTGGGCAATGCAATGTATAAATTGGAGGTTCAACAATTGTCCGGGTTGAGAGACTATCAGGTTTCGAGTGGTGTAACTCTGGGCCTGCGCCTGTTACTCTGAACAGGTGACCGCTGGAATACATGAACCTCGAATGTTGGTCGGCAGAACCCAAGGCCCGTGCCCGTATTTTTATGACGGGTGACCTTAGGAAAGTACTCCACAACATTCCCGAACGAGGTTTTTAATCGAGTGGTGCAACTCTGGGTCCACGCCTGTTACTGTGAACAGGTGACCGCTGGAATACATGAACATCGAAATGTTGGTCGGCATAACCTAAAGCCCGCACCTGTTACTGTGAACAGGTGACCTTAGGAAAGCAATCCGCAACTGCCTCATCAGCTCAACTGATGGACCCGTTGTCGATGGATAGGGCATCGACTGCCTTTTTCATAATGGCAATCCATAGCAGGATGTTTCAATCTTAGTTAGAACTCTTTTATTTATGGTTTCTCGTGGTAACCATAACCCCATAGGTTTAGCCTTGGGCCTTTATCAGGGATGAATGGAGCTTTATACAGTAAAGTAAATATATTTCTTCTTGAGTCGGGTGACTTGTCTTCAAGAATACTCTTTCTTCTGAGTATTTTCCAATGATCTATTTGAGATCGAATATGCTATATCAAACCAAGATCCTTTGAAGATTTAAACTCAATGGGCTGGATCGGTTGTTTCCGATGCCCGCGAATGGCTAGGTATCGGGTCCGATGGGTGCCACTTCATGCCAATTTCTGATGAATGATGGGGTTCGGTGCCCCATAAATGTTTAACTCGACTGTTTGATAGCCTAAGTACTATAGCTTTGCCTCGACGTCTTTGAGATCGCGGTTGATTCCATTTGGCATCAGTCGATTTTCTGGCCAATAGGGCACTTCCCAAGGGATGAAAATGACTAAGTAGTGGACCTGTTTGCAGTCTAATCAGGGTATTCGGTGATTATTATCGATAAATGTGTTTGAACGGGGGTGGATTATGTCCACGACGATCGCGGTGCGATCGCATTTCGATTCGCTTAGCATTAGTCGGTTTCCGAGCCAACAGGGCATTTCTCAAGGCTGAAAATGACTGAGTAGTGGACCTGTTTGCGGTCTAATTAGGGCAATCGGTGAATATCATCGATGAACATCTTTAAACAGGGGTGGATTATGTCCACGATTATCACGGTGTGATCGCATTTCGATTCGGTTGGCATAAATCGATTTTCGAGCCGAGAGGGCATTTCCCAAGGCTGAAAATGACTAAGTCGTGGACCTGTTTACGGTCTGATCAGGGCATTCGGTGAATATCATTGATGACCATCTTTGAACAGGGGTGGATTATGTCCATGAGGATCGCGGTGCGATCGCATTTCAATTCGCTTAACATTAGTCGATTTACAAGCCGAGAGGGCATTTCCTAAGGCTGAAAATGACTAAGTAGTGGACCTGTTTACGGTCTGATCAGGGCATTCGGTGAATATCATCGATGACCATCTTTGAACAGGGGTGGATTATGTCCACGAGGATCGCGGTGCCATCGCATTTCAATTCGCTTAGCATTAGTCGATTTACAAGCCAACAGGGCATTTCCCAAGGCTGAGAAACGACTAAGTAGTGGGCCCGTTGACCTCCTGATTAGGGTATTCGAGGGTCATGAAATTGGATAATCTCATCATGGTGCATGATTATGGTGTATCATGTCGTGTAGAAGAAAAGTTTCTGTTGAGCCTCCAATTTATACATTTGCCGACCCTCACATTATATGCATGGTTTTCATGTTTAAAGACTAATCTAATACATGTTTTTGTGATTTTAGGATTGAGAGGGAGATGTCACCAATTCATGGTTAAAAGAGTCACTTTATATGCATTGAAGATCAATAGAACAAGTGCTAAAAGGTGGAATAAAGAAGTAAGAAAGAAAGAGAAGAGAAAAAGAAGAGAATTTGAAATTTTTGCATTAGACCTGTCTGTAGACCGGTCGCCAGACCGGTCGCCAGATAGGTCTACAGTGTAATTTTTGGGCTGTAGTTATTTTCTTCTTAGACCGGTCACCAGACCGGTCGCTAGACAGGTCGAGGGTAGTCCAGAAACACGAAACTCACTGGACTGATTTCGAGGTTTTGAGACCGGTGGTGTGACCGGTCGTTCATGAGCTTAGACCGGTCGTGCGACCGGTCGTCAGTGTAATAGAGCTTGTCCGTAAAGCTCCGATTTTCTCTGCGCAATTGCGTGATTTCTTGCGCAATCTAGAATCTTCCTCTCCAACTTATAAAAGGCCACCTCCACTCTCTTCCTAGGGCATCTAGCAACGTGGGGAGCAAAGAGATCAAGACCTAGGAGGCTTCCTAGCCTCCTACAACTAGTTTTCTTCTTCTTCTAGTTCTAGTTTATAGTTTTTAATGTTTTCTTTTAGCTAACCTCTTAGCTAGAGCTAAGAGGTGAAGTTTGTAGTTTCTTTCAATGCTTTAATTCGTTCTTCAAGTACCCTTTACTTTAGTTTTGGATTTTCAAGTTCTAGTTTGAATAAAGTTTGGTTTTTTAGAAGTTTTGTGAGAGTTTGTGTGCTCGGGACATGAGTTCCTTGCAATTCTCTGAGATTACCATGATTGGGTTATTTGAATTCGAATTGTAGTAACCCTTGAGCATGCCATAGTCCACAGGCATGGCTGTTACTCCGAAGGCTACAAGTTCAAGTTCTATGTGCTTCATTAGAACTAAAAATCTAATTTCCATATTTAAGTGGGATTATTTGTGCTTGAATGCTATATCCTCCAATTAGATGAGAGATAGGACTTTGATTCTAATTGTGTTGTGCTTGGATGAATGGATTGGCATTTGACTACTACAAGTGGATCCTTGATGCTCTAGTTCTTCTTATTTTCAGATTTTTTCCTATTTCATGTGAAAAACTATTTTCCTAAACTTCTTAGATTCTAGTTATTAGATTAGTTGGAATTATTTACCTCCTTCCCTATGGATCGACCACGGTCTTACCGAGATTTATTACTACATCGCAGCCTTGCACTTGAGGCGAGCGAACAAGTTTTTGGCGCCACTGCCGGGGAAAAGGTTAAACGGTTCTAACTGTTCTAGTAGCTATATAATATTTTTAGTTAGGTAGGATTTTCAGTTTTTATAGAAGTAGATTTTTTTTTTTTTTTTAGATAACTAACACTTTTTTGTTTGATTTTGTAGGACATTGTTGCTGACATAGATCTCACTCTATTGGGTAACATCTCCCCATCTCCCTTCTTTTTGTTCTTTTTTCTAGATTAGGGTAGTTTTCAATTTCTTAAAATTTCATCATGTATGATTGGACGAATGGTGCATATAAGCATCTTTTGGAGGATGAGACGTCGGATTGGGGGACCCAAACTCATTGTGATCTGGATCCCTCCAAGCACGAGTATTTTTCTGAGATTCAAAGAACCTCCACTACCCCACGTAAGACGATGCATGATTACATTAATGAAAACAATACACATATTAAGATACAACGTAAGACGATGGGGGAATACCGGAACGAAGCAAAATTGGATAATCATCCAGGAAAAACATTACGTGATTATCGGATTGAAAATAACATGAGTGTTCCACCGGTTATGGTAGGAGGTGTGCAACAACAAAAAGGAACAAGTGAATAGTAGCCAACCGGTTAAGACAATGCGTGATTACTTATATGGATATGCCTATCAACCATCATATAACTTTTCATCCTACAATGCGTACGGTCTTAATTGGGGAAACCACCATTCTCCTTGTTCAAGGGAGGAACCAACCATGGTTATTAACAATCACCCTAAAACGTCTTCCTCTTTTGATGATAAGTATACACAAATACTTGAGGAAATATGGAATGAGTATGTAGATGAACAATCAAATCAAGCTTACTCGCCATCTTGTGAAGACGTTGAGCCCGAAATTGGGGGCATCAAATCAATCCCCTTTAATGAGGAGGATGGGGCTACCCAAGTCCCACCTTCTTCGGATTTAATGAATAGACTTTTAGAGGAGATTGATTTCGATGATCCTAATGTCATCATCAATTATGGTGAGTCCATTATTTCTTTTAGATGCTTTGAACTTAATGATGAAGAGATTTCAATGACGGTTGACGAACCCGAGGAATCCATAAAATTTGAAAGCGGTAGTGGGGTTGCCTACAATGAGGGTTTGGTGAATGGTTATGAACCTATGGTTTCTTTTTCCCAAGGGCATAATGATTATGAGTCTCTAGAGGATATGCATGCTAGAGAGATGGCTGAGGTTGATATTTTTGAGTCACTCCACCAACTTGACATGCTTAATTTTAATGTGGAGAATGAGACTCTCATGAGTGAAAATTCAGATTCTTTGGATGAATGCTTGGCTCACTTTGAAAATTCAAACGACCCCATTATTCAAGAGATTGTTAAAGCCTTGCATACTTCCGACTTGGTGCCTCATACTAGTTATGGAGAACCTAGTTTGGAAGAATTCCACTCTATGGAGGGCGAGTCCTGTCACGCCCCAAATTCGGTTCTCGACGTCCATTCACTGTAACCCGAATTCAGAGGTGGCAGCCTCCGTAGTACCCCGATCTCGGATCCTAACCCTACACGTCAGGTTCCGATCCTGGGATACCACAAGGAGGATTTTAGGGTCTGAATTTTTTTTTTTGAAAACATGAGCATCACCATATGAGTACCATCAAAGACAAACACAATATTTCCACTAAATCATTTCGTTTATATACAATACTGGAAAGTAAATATACAATGCGTAAATATAAAAACTGTGCACACTTCGGCACCTCCTGCTACTGCACTACAAACTCCAACTCAACGTTGCTGATATACTCTGGTAGAACCTGCAGCGTAACAAACGCGCATAAGCTTCAAACGAAGCTTCGTGAGTGCGTGTGTGCGTGCACAATGCGTATGACAAGCATGATAAATATCAGAGTACGCAGTAAAGCATGACGAGAACTTTAAACCAAGACTTAGCCTAATTAGGCTACATGATCATATGATATGAATAACCAGTCTATCATGGCTATGCAAGCATGCAATACATATAACTAGCCTACCATGGCTATGCAAGCATGCAATATAGGTAACCAGCCTACCAAGGCTATATACTCATACTGTGCAATGGCCTACAGGGCCTAATGTCACATACAATGATCCAATGCATGTATGCAAATCACCACCTCTCAGTACAGTGGTCCAGATACGAACAGTCAAAACGCAATCACGTAAGCAATGCAGGAATCGGAACTGGTAGCTCGCCCAGTGTGGTAGCTCGCCCACATCACACCCGCCCACATCAGGACCGTCCCACACCATACAGAACAACAGTCACATCACTGATACCAATACCATCTCTGAAACGGAACATCACCGGGGTCTCACAGACCTCACTACTCACCAGTAGAATGCCAAAGCCTATCTGGTGCAATAGCGGACCTACTTACAGCTGGTCAAACTCAACCCCCTTTGCCAACACTCCTCCGGCAGGTTAGGTCAGACCTCCTTCCAAACTGACCACGTGCAGTGGAAAACACCGCCGTTTGGTATTCGGCATACTGGTGTATGATTAAACCACCCGGTCCTTGAATGGAGCACCCACCTTGGTACCAACGGGATCAGGGACTTTCACCCAGGGACATCTTTAGCATCCAGTTTAAAGATCACATATTTCCGGTGTTCTGCAAACCACGATGGAGCTGTGGTTGCAACGTAGTAACCATGCTATATGCGGCACAAGCAGACGGTGCGAAATGCAACCATGCATACAAACGTGGGACGACATGCCCGTGCAAGTCTCCAAAGAGCACCCTAAAACTATAAGGTCTCAAACACAATGTCACCGTCAGCTGGTAATGAACTGCACGACAATCACGACCGATATGGCCGGTTGATACAAGACAATCAGATGAGCCAAGCATTCATGATGCATGAGTCAAGTATACAGTATGAGTGCCAACAAGTAGTTCATCTACCACGATGGCTATAAATCAATCTAGTCCAACCTATTTGAGATATGATTAAGATGAGGGGACACATATGAGTGATCGAGTCATAGTGCGGGATGTCGCTAGCCAGGGAATCTCGCACCAAGGGCTACAAGGTATGCTAAGCTATTCCTACCATACAGTGTAAGTCAGGATGATAGATTCCTGTCCTCGAATAGTCCCATACCTATTGGAGAGGTTTTTGATAGAGAGCACAGGAATTACATTTGCGCGACTACATCTCGAATGCTTTATGAATGCGTTTATGCCCTAGTGGTCCCCAACTAACAATGGTGATTCGGGATGCATACTCATTACACATGCATAGTGGTCGTCGAAGCATATAGTATAAAGATCATATATGAGTATTCCAAATAACACTACGTGTGGCAACAGACATACTAAAAATAGCATAAAAGATAATTCACTTATAATACAAAGAAACATAAAGAGATAAGACTCTAAATGGATGGTATACAACAACACAGATGGTCCAACAACTGAACGGTGTGGATTAACCTTCAATATTTAGATAACCCAAATGGAAAGAAAAATAATTGAAAACACTACCGACACATCAAAGGTAGAATCTACTGGAGCGGCAAGAGTAGAATACCCAAAGTCATGCCGAGACCCATAATCCTGTAGTACAGTTGAGATAAACACGATGAATGGTCCGTAGAAGGAATGTCATAGAACGGGTTGCAAGATAGACAGGTCATGGCAGAGAATCATAAATGGTAGTGTAATATGAGATAGATGGTCAACACGATGAAGTCCAAAAAGGGACGACAGGTCTAACCTCATGCTACAAGATAGGCTCCATATAATGGATGGCCTAGATGACGTACGAACGTCGAGGATGAGCCCCATACTCGTCCTATAGGTAAACGAACGGTGTGGATGAGATATACACAATATGGTAGTCTTTAATAGTTGGGTACAGGGGTAGAAGGGGTGAGTCATATGAGTATACAAGCTGAGTTACCAAGATCAATCAACATGCTGAGTCAACAAGGTGAGTCAACAAGGCGGGTCAACAAGGCGGGTCAACATGGTGAGTTAACAAGGTGAATTGACAAGACGGTTCCACAGGGTGAGTTTAAGAAGGTAGCCCTGTGACTTGGATCGAGCAAACTCTAAGGATGACCTTTTAATAAGGACTTACACAACTAATCATCAAGGTGGATCCACGGGATGGACAACGCGGTCATTCGAACACGTACACTAAGGTGGTCCTAAGGGCCATCCTGTACATAACATGCTAGGGTTCATTCTTTTGGATGGTTTGGATCAAGCACAAAATTAAGGCGGTCCTAATGGATGGCCAACATACATATCGCACCGTGGTGGTCAATGACTGACGTGGATAGAACACATGCATAACAAGGTGGACCCGTGGTTGGGTGTAACAGTACAAGGGAATGGGGGAGCCACATACATCAATGGGCTACAACAGTTTGGGATCAACCCGATATTTGTGCTTTCCCCACGAATCAAGTGAGATGGCAAACAAACACCATGGTGGGGCCCGCACACCACACGTGTGGAACCCTACCCATGGTTGAGTGACTTATGAACAGGAAGGATGGCAAATAAACATAACAGATGGGTCCGGTAAAGTTTCCAATGGTAAGCATTCAATCACCCTTATTTTCTACGTGTGGCCCACCTAAAACTGGGCCCACACCCCTGCCAAGAAGAACGACACAATATACTCAACATTCATCAAGGTGGGACCCAAAGCTGGGCCCCATCACCTTTGGTTAGATGGAAAAACAAACATTACAATGGCCCCAAGGAAGGTTTCAAAGGTGGGCATCAATGGCCACGGTTTCCCTACAATGTGGTCCACTTGAGGTTGGGATTTACCTCATTATGAGGGCCCATGGCCCTAAAATAATAAGGAAAAACAGATGGGCGGCATACATAAAACAGATACATCGTGGTGGGACCCATAGAGCATAGCACCCAAATGGGCCCCAAGCATTTTGAATCAAACTAACATTTTTGTTTCCCCCTTCACCCATATCCATGTGATCTTATGAACAGGTTAAATGACAAATAAAACATCACTGTAGAGCCTGGGAAGGTTTCAACGGTGGAGATCATAATTCCCACTGTTTCCGTGGCATGATCCACTAGAGGTTTGGATATGCTTAAATTTGGCTCAGCCACTAAAATGAGCTGGAAAAACATATGGACTAGATTGATAAAGCACATACATTCAAGGTGGGCCCAACGAGTGGGGCCCATTGACATTACCCATAGGCTGCGCCGCTGGGCAGCAGCGTCCCCTGGACGCTGTCTGTCCAGTGGCCAGCTTTCATATATTTTTTTTTATATATATATATATTTTTTTTTATTTTTTTTTTATATATATATATTTTCTTTTATATCCTCTCCGCAAGTGGGGCCCACAAGCTTTTGATCAATCTGATATTTTTGTTTTCCCTTCTTACATGCATGTGTGAACTTATGCACAGGTTGGATCTCAAATAAACATCATGGTGGGCCATAGGTAGGTTTCAACGGTCTGTCACTGCCCTCACTGTTTTCTGTGGTGGGGTCCACTGGAGATTTGGATCTGTCTCATTCTTGGAGTCATGCCCTAAAATGGTCTCCCCAAACGGATGAACGGTGTGGATTACAGCACATGCATCATGGTGGGACCCACAACCGGGCCACCAGCTGGCACGAGCCAGCGTCCAAGGACGCTGGTACGCCCAGCGTCAGCAACTTCTTCATCTTTTCTTTCTTTTTTTCTTTTTTTTTTTGTTACACTCATATCATGTGGGGCCCACATGGGACTGATCCACTCCGTTCATCAGGTTCTCCGTCTCAAGAGGAACCCATAGAGCCTAATATTGGGTACGTTTTGGGGGCTACAAATATCAAGGTGGGCCGAGGAAGTTCAGCAGTACAAATCGTCTCCCCACTGTTTCATACGGTGCGGTCCACTTAAAATTCAGATCGGCTTCAGATTTGGGCCTTGGCCCTAAAATGATATAGGAAAACAGATAGACGGTGTGGATGGAACACAAACATCAAGGTGGGTCCCACGAGTGGGGACCCCTTCCAGCCGTCCTGGCGCTGGACGGTTCCAGCGTCCCAGACGCTGTGAACGTCCAGCGCTGGACGTTCTGTTTTTTTTTTTTCTTTTCTTTTTTTTTTTGTTCTAAGTTTATATCAGGTGGGGCCCACTTATGGACAATCCACCCCCTCCATCATGTTCCCCAGCTCATTGGGGTTCTAACAAGCCCAATATTGGGCAGGTAATATGGTCCACAAACATCACGGTGGGCCACGGAAGTTCAGCAGTCCACATCATTCTCTCTACTATTTTCCTATGGTGTGGTCCACCTGCGATCTGGATCTGCTTCATTTTTGGTGTCCAGCCCTAAAATGGGCTGGAGAAACAAATGGACGGCGTGGATCACATACATGTATCAAGGTGGGTCCCACAAGTGGGAACCCACGGTCGTGCCCAAAGGGCTTTCAGCCCGGGCGTTGCTGGGCAGCAGCGTCCTCTGGACGCTGACTGTCCAGTAGCCCCTTCTCCTTCACCTTTTTTTTTCTTTTTTTTTTCTTTAATAAATTCAAGTGGGGCCACATGTGCAGATCCGCTCCATCCATCAGCTGGACCATCGCATGGTGGGCCCACATGGTGGACAGCGTGGATGAACTACATACATCATGGTGGACCGTTGGCCACACTAATTATGACACAAAATGGGTCCCAAAGTGGGATCCACACCATCAAAGGGTGGGACCCATTCATGGACGATCCAGCCCATCCATCTCATTGCCCATCACAAGGTGGGACCAAAGAAAGGAAACGAAAAGTAAACGAGAAAAAGGGGGGAAAGGTATGCACTCACAATGATGGTTGGACGGTTGGATTGCCGATCGGACGGTCCGGATGATGATGGGGGTCCTCCAAGCTTGATCTTCACCTTCAATCTCTCTCTTTCTCTCTTGATCTCCCTCTAAATCTCTCTCTAAACTCACTCAATCTCTCAAATCTCTCTACTTCTCTCTCTTCTTTCTCTTCTCTCTCTTCTCTCTCTCTCTCTCTCTCCCTCTCTCTCTCTCTCTCTCTCTCTCTCTCTCAAATCTTGGAATAGAGAAGGCCACCCCCCCCCCACGTATGGCTCTTGTATGGGAAGAGGGGGGGGGGGGTGCATGATGTCATGATGATGATGATGATGATGAGAGAGGACATGGGGGAATGGGTTAGAGTTGACTTTTGGTGAGAGAGGATGGGGTGGGTATGGTGATGATGGCTAGATAATGATGGGGGTATGGGTGAGGGTGATGTGATAGATTTGACATGTTGTTGGGAATTGTGCAAGTGGGGCCCACGCCACACGCGCGTTGCGTGGCCCACCTCGAATTGCACGAACGTATGCATCTTACACACCGGGTATCGCAATGGGGCGTGCCGCGCGGCGTTGGAATCGTGGCGCCCGCGCGGTCGCAAGGGTACAAGTCTTGGGTCGTTGCGGTACTAAATCAGGGTCGCGATCAAGGCTCTCTAATCTGGTCCGTCCGGGACGTACCGGTACCGGAAACTAAACGTACGGAGGGCAATTCAGGGTACGGGTCTTACAAGTCCCTCACCATCGAAATTGAATTTTTGCACTCACTCAAGCAAGATCATGATCTTTCATCCGACTATCTCGATTTCCTAGAGGAATGCTTGGCCCACTCTTATGATCTTGATGATGAGATGATTAAGGAGTTGGATATTTTATTAGACACGGTGTTGGTGCCTGAAGAACACGATTCCACTGATTTACACTCTTTACCATTGTTTGTGGAAGCACCGTTCAAATCTGAAATTGTGGAGGAGACAACTTTAACCAATGAAAACTTGATGAATGTCTCTCCACCATCATGGGTCCTTCAGCCCATTGAAAATTCTGATTGGGAGGATCCGTTTTTAATCAATCATAACCCAGATCAGAATTTGAGGAGATATCTTTTTGCTGCTCTTATCTCCTCCTATCATGCATGTGGTGCACATAAATATTGGACTTCAATGAAGACAAGCACTCATGTCTACTATCGAGCAGGACTTTGGATGGTCCTCATGAGAAATTTATTGAAATTCATGAAGATCCTGCTCAAATTTGATCATGTAGTCGATCGGACTAATTAATAGTAGGTAGGTAGGTTAGGATTTATTTTTCAACAATTAGGATTGAATAAGTCTCCTCGAGACAATGGAAGATGCTAGAATTGATCAACTTGCTACCTCAGGTACTCTCGTTCTCACTCTCCTATGCTTTATTTCATTGCTCTCATGTCATGCTTATTGCACATCTTGTACATTGAGGACAATGTAAGATCTTAGTTGGGGGGTGAGATTCCTTAGATGAATCTACTAGCTTTTGTGACATTTCGAGCAATTATGTAGAAAATTTTTGATTTTTCTAAAATTCAAAACTCTTTTGGAAAACTTTGTTTCTATGCATTTGGGATGATACGAGTATAAGAAGAAGAGATACGAAGTGAGTGATGTTGCAAGCTTTGAACTTCTCTTAATATAATGGTTTTATATGTGAATTCTCCTATTTATGTGATTGATAGAAAATTTGAACACTTTTACACCTAGTTCACATTACACGATTTTCATGGGTTGAAAGGATTATGTGATTTGTGGATTAGCCAGACTTTGATTTAAGGTGTTGAGAAACCAAGCCGGGGTAATTTGTCCATCCTTGTCCATGGAAAAATAACGAAAGATATGGATTTCTAAAAATCCTATCTGATTTAAAAGAAAAAGGAAAAAGGAAGGATGAAATTGGGAATGATGGGAAAATGGTGGAAAATTCTGAAAAGGGCTACTTATTACCAACCGAGGGATGGCCTACCCGTAACTAAAGCCGGAAATGGGACGTAGTGTGAAAGCCGTTGGAAGGATGGTAAGACAAATTCCTGTCATTGGCTTGTTGTTACTCTGTGCACCTTGAGATCTATAGTTTAGTTGATCTATGAAGAAGATAATCCCAGAAACTCATGAGATGCACTTTCACTATGCACACTGGGTTGAATTTTGTTCGAGTTCTTCTATTTATCAATCAATCAGCGGGAATTTCATATGGACACTTATTATGTTTTAAGAGTTTAAGGTTTCAACGTCTATCACCTAATTTTTCTGAATTTTTATACTTGTAAGTCTTAGAGTGGATAAAAACATAGTTTCTGAAGGAGAGTTGGTTTTGGAGGTTTGAACTTATTCACGCATGTTTTGCTCGGGACTAGCAAAGAGCTGGTTGGGGGGTGTGTTGAGCCTCCAATTTTTACATTTGCCGACCCATTACATCACATTATATGCATGGTTTTCATGTTTAAAGACTAATCTAATACATGTTTTTGTGATTTTAGGATTGAGAGGGAGATGTCACCAATTCATGGTTAAAAGAGTCACTTTATATGCATTGAAGATCAATAGAACGAGTGTTAAAAGGTGGAAGAAAGAAGCAAGAAAGAAAGAGAAGAGAAAAAGAAGAGAATCTGAAATTTTTGCCTTAGACCTGTTTGTAGACCGGTCGCTAGACCGGTCACCAGACCGGTCGCCAGACAGGTCGACAGACAGGTCTACAATGTAATTTTTGGGCTGTAGTTTTTTCTTCTTAGACCGGTCCTAGACCGGTCGCCAGACAGGTCGAGGGTAGTCCAGAAACGCGAAACTCACTGGACTGATTTCGAGGTTTTGAGACCGGTCGTGCGACCGGTCGTCAGTGTAATAGAGCTTGTCCGTGAAGCTCCGATTTTCTTTGCGCAATTACGTGATTTCTTGCTCAATCTGGAATCTTCCTCTCTAACTTATAAAAGGCCACCTCCACTCTCTTCCTAGGGCATCTAGCAACGTGGGGAGCAAAGAGATCAAGACCAGGGAGGCTTCCTAGCCTCTTACAACTAGTTTTCTTCTTCTTCTAGTTCTAGTTTATAGTTTTTAATGTTTTCTTTTAGCTAACCTCTTAGCTAGAGCTAAGAGGTGAAGTTTGTAGTTTCTTTCAATGCTTTAATTCGTTCTTCAAGTACCCTTTACTTTAGTTTTGGATTTTCAAGTTCTAGTTTGAATAAAGTTTGGTTTTTTAGAAGTTTTGTGAGAGTTTGTGTGCTGCGGACATGAGTTCCTTGCAATTCTCTAAGATTACCATGATTGGGTTATTTGAATTCGAATTGTAGTAACCCTTGAGCATGCCATAGTCCACAGGCATGGCTGTTACTCCGAAGGTTACAAGTTTAAGTTCTATGTGCTTCATTAGAACTAGAAATCTAATTTCCATATTTAAGTGGGACTATTTGTGCTTGAATGCTATATCCTCCAATTAGATGAGAGATAGGACTTTGATTCTAATTGTGTTGTGCTTGGATGAATGGATTGGCATTCGACTACTACAAGTGGATCCTTGATGCTCTAGTTCTTCTTATTTTTAGATTTTTTCCTATTTCATGTGAAAAACTATTTTCCTAAACTTCTTAGATTCTTGTTATTAGATTAGTTGGAATTGTTTACCTCCTTCCCTGTGGATCGACCTCGGTCTTACCGAGATTTATTACTACATCACAGCCTTGCACTTGAGGCGAGCGAACAGTTTCCCTCTCGGGCTCGATCCAATTCCGCCTGATTCTTCTCGATTTCAGCCGTTTTCGGCTCTTTCGGAGGGATTTTCGGAGCTGCCAAATTGGCTAAGTGTTGGTTGTTTTGGACCAAAACACTGATTTGGGCCATGTATCATTGACCATTGGAGAATCTGATCCGGGGGATGGATAGATCTCATCGAGATGCATCCGGGAGAAGCAGTTTGATAAAATTCGATCCCGGACCAAGGCGGGCCGCACAACGGAAGGTCCACCTCTCCAACCAGCGTCCAGGCGCATGGAGGGGGTGGTTCAGGCACATGACACATTTTAAACAGGGTGGTGGGAGCATGTGGCCCTTTTTCGGGCGCATGTGCCCATCCCACATGAAAAATAGTTGAAGGGGAGGTGTTCCGGGCGGATGTGGTAGTGCACATGTGCCTAGCCCCAAATAGTGGGCGCATGTCATTTCAGACTTGGTGGAATTTTGAGTTTTCCCGGCAAGAAAAAGCCAGCGCATGTGCTGGGAAAGCAGGCGCATGTGGGGGAAAAGCCGGCGCAAGTGCCTAGCACCTAGAAAATTTCAACATTTCTCTCTGAACTTGGGATTCTGGCAAGGAAATCCCTTTCCAACGAGGGATTCCGGCGAGGGAATCCACTCCAGCCAAGGCATCCAGCGAGGGATAATGGAGCGGGCACATGTACCTCTTGCGTTGCCCTGAGGTCAGGAGAAGATGATTTCCCTGATGTTATAAAGTGACTCTGCTATTTATAGGGAGGTAATCGGGTTCGGGTCTGGCCCAGCGGATATTTCCCGGCGCATGTGGCCATTAAATCGGGCGCATGTGGTAAGAAAACCGGGCGCATGTCTCACTGCAGGGTCCGGGCACTTGTCCTTTTCCGGCGCATTTTTCGGCGCTTTCCAAAAAAGTGTTCGAAGTGATTCCTTTCATACATAGGGTGTGGGCGCATGTGGTGGAAAGCCAGGCGCATGTCTTTGCCGGCGCTTTTCCCACTACTTAGCCGAATTTCAGGATTTCAGTACTTAGAATATTTCAGAATTTTAGGCTTCGACGGGAGACCTCTAAAGGACATCTACCTTTTCTTGGCATGTAATCACTATCGCCAAGCCACTTCTAAGCTAGGATGGACCTCTTGAATGAATGGGACGGGGTGTGGAAGTCCAGATGTTGCAGATTTTGGTACTTCCTTCCTAATTTGGAGCCTCCAGGTTAGCTTGTCGTATATGAACGTTATTCTAGGGAGTGTACACATGAAAATACGCGTCGTATGGACTTCAAACTTGCTATTTAAGGGTTTTGGAGTGCTCCATATCATTTGGCAGTGGTGTGGATGTCCGTTTCCACTTTGAAATGGTAGCTGTAGGCTTACGAACCCTTTTTGGTCAGCTCCGAGCAGGGACGAAATGCATTTCGAGGTGCGCAGGTAAAGATATGCACCGCATAACTTCGAAACTTACAGGTTAGGGGTTTTAGGATGTTCCGGACCATTTGGCGGTGATCTACATGTCCAATTATGCTCTAAAATGTTGTTTACGAATTTTGGTCGCTACCAAGTGATTAGGGTTACATTGGCGTTTTTCGGGCTTTGCCGGTCTCAAAACTGATTCAAGTCGTTGTCAATGGACCAAGGGATGTTGTTTTACAATGGGTACAAGTTTGAACCCCAACAACTGTAAAAAGTAAAAGAACAGAATTACAACTTCTCCAGGCACCCTGTTATGAATTTCATCACATCTTTCCATGTTGCCTCCATGGTGGCCTTTGCCTCTGTTAGTGTCAGTGTAGGATCCGAAATATCACAAAGTTCAATTTCTAAGTCTGCCATTTGCTTGCGTACCACCTCTCCTTCACTCTCGAGTTGTGCGACCTCTGCACGATTTTGATTAACGATAAGATCAAGGTGGGCAACTTCAAGATTTATGGTCGTTTCTTCCTTTTATAGCCTTACGATCTCAGATCTGACATCAGCAAGATGATTAATACACCCGCAACTTTGAGTCTCCCTATCTTCTAAGGTTGTTCTAGCATTAATTGCTGAATGTTCTCGCTGCTCTACGACAGGCCGCAAAGAAGACAGCACTCGTCGTTTCTCTTCAGCCATAGGGTCAGGTTCAATCCATTTAGTCATAATAACCTGCGCAACAGAATCCTCGAAAGAAGAAACACGACAGACTATTTTGGATACATCAGGCCCGATTACTCCTGCGCAAGCTTCCAATGCCTTCACCCCAGCCCCTAATGTATGCCACTCGCTTGGCTCAGCCAACACCTTTGAAATGCTGGATAATAGACCCCTCAGTATGCTCTGTCCGAAACAGTCTAAACGATCGAAACAAGGAACGTCGAACGCTCCGTGGGTAGCAGCATCAGAATTGACAATATCTGCAACAAAAGGAACAGAGCAAGTATGCAATGAAATGACAAGTATAGAAAAAGAATACACCAATGAGCTATGAAAGAATCATACTAGTAGCTGAGTCGATGGCAGGTTCTCAGGAATCCGCAGTATATACGTCGCATCCATGAACGGGTTGATGATCTCGGTCAGTAATGTAGAGTTCACGTCCAGAAGTTCAGTAATATCGCTATCAGTATCGATCATTTTAGTTACCATCGGCGACTCCGCCATACCCTCAACACTGGAAGCACCAGGGGCCATAAATACAGTCGTGTCATTCCTTGGCATAGTGGACCCCTGCAGATTATCCTCTCCAATCGGTCCAGCCTGTTCTCTCACGCCAGCATGGTCTGATATTTCATTTATCGGTCCAGTCATCGTCGGGTCATCTTCACTAATTAACCGACCGACATCCTTATCACCTTCAACCATCAGAAGACATGTGAACCCGGCTTCTTGAGACCATTTCGCCAAAGGTATTCTGAAAGTATGCAAGCCATCCAACGCAGTATCCTCCTTACGATGGTCAATTGACACACTCAGGGAGATCTTATGCCTAATGCTCGACGATAAATACACTTCAACCTGCTCTCTATAATAACCCAATCCGTCAGCGAGGACCTCTGTCATCCCTGGAGGAGGAATGTAGAGTGGATCATCAACAAAGTTGTTGTTCTAAACCAGAGCATACTGATGCACCCACCATCTTAGCCAGCTATAAGGACCGCCAGTCTTCCGATAGAGGCCGGGAAGCATGAACCTTGCACCCGTTTGCGTTATCAAAAGTTGATGCCATATCCACTCCCAGTGAGCAGGACCCGTACCGTACGCCCGCTCTACTTTGGCTACATTCGGTAGCGTTATCGAAACACCTTGATCATACCCGAATTGCCTGGCAAACCGGTTAGGGTAATAAGGTTCTCGCCAAAACTCTATTTCTTCACGCAGTAGAAGTGAGGCAGTATGAATAGACACCAAAAATTCCCTATCAATAGTATTCACAGAATGCTCATCGTCAATGACTTCTCAATCTTCTCAGATATCAGAAACAGGAAAGTGGTAGAAACAAATCTCCGCCCAACTGCCAATTTTGGAAGCTATCTAATCAGACGACTGCGTTATCATGTTAAGTTTTTTGTAGCGATAAAGAGGTGTGTGATTGTCATGGAGATATTGGAAGAGATCCACTCCGTATGTCCACCGGAAATATATGCCCAACCATTCGCAAAAGAAATGCCATGGGCAATAAGCCGCGTTCATCCCTCGCCAGGCTTGCTCCTTGTTACTCGCAATATTGCCAAAAGCCTTATATAGATTGCATAGCACTAGCAGTGCTAGAGAAAATCGATGACCATTTGCAAGAGCTCCCACCACGACTAAGCAAGAAACCCTGACACCATCAGCACTCTTGGAGCTAGGCAACATAACCGCTGATAGCCAGTATGCTAAGAAGCCCGCCAGTTCACAGGACGACGTAAGCTCATTTTGATTGTGAAACTTTTGTTCGAAACGTTCCCTCATTAAGGCCTGGTCTTTGGGTAAGATCTCATACTTTTCGTAATCAATGCTGCAAGAAGAAGTGCCCATGTCAGAAATAAAGAAATTAAAGTACGCAGAGCATGAAGTACAAAAGAAGGCATTAGAAGAAGTATTACTTCATCCTTTGGCTGAAGTAGAACAACCAGTCGTCATAATGAATCTTTGTAATATTGTCGAACTGCGACAACTCAGCAAACAACTCTAGACAAGCCTTTGAATGATAAGCATCTCGAGGACTTTTGAGCCGAGACGAAGACTACTCTTAATCAGTTGGGACGTATTCCTGGTAATATTCTCCTATCACGGATAACCTAGCCATCATCCGGAGATCCCATAAGGTTATGCTCATCTCTCCATATGAAAAGTGGAACGAATTGGTAACAGAAGACCAGTAGTTCAAGAACTTCGAAGAATTGTTGGATCTCAGGAGAAATGCTCAGAGGTCGCATCGATAGCCTGATACAGGCCGACTTGTTTTAGAACTCTCTCGTGGTGGATCAAAATCTCTTCTGCCCACGGCTCATAACCAACTCGCTTGATCAAATGACCCTGCGTACGAAAGCTCTTCGTCGCCCACATCGTCGTCTTATCCATATGCCGAAACCTTTGCTGCACTATCTCAAAATAATGGACTAAAGAAGGAGTGTGAGGATCATAAGTAGGCATAAGGAAAATCATTTCTCTCGGGAGACCTACCCACTGCTCTCTCCCATCATTGACCAGTAAGGTAGTTAACAACTGCTCAAGGGTAGATGTCCACTTCTCAACCCTGTAAAACTGAAAAGGGCCTTGAACGTTGGACGGTTCGATACTCGGGAAGGGCCTGTGCCTCGTAAGAGATTTTTCATGCATGATGACTCGGTCATTATAAGGGTTGACGATGGAGAAACCGCATGTCGCGATGATCTTATTTCTATTTTAGCCGATCTTCATTTGGTCATTCTTCGGATCAACGAGTTGCGGTGATCGCTCCACCTGGTCGACTTCCTTAGCCGGCTTCTTACCTCGATTCCATCTCTTCCTTTTATTCTGACTTTCCTGATCATCCCCGGAATGTTGAACACACGCACTAGGACCTGCCTCGACAACATTTGCAACATTAGTGAACTGACAATACTAGGTGGACCATTCCTCTTCAGTCCCTTGCGTTGGAGGCTCAGATGTGGTTTTATCCACGTAGATACACAGTAATACTTCATGGGGGAGCTGCTTAATATGACCGAAGAAATCTTTCTCTTCGGATTCGATTGTCCCAAAGGATTGTGAGTGACACTCTACCGAAGATGGGTCAGCAGTATCTTCAGTCACCCTCTTCTTCCCGCGTAGTACAGACGAAGAACCAGAAAATTGCGATCCAGAAGCTTCACCAGAAGATCCTGCTGCTGTCACCATGATTCACTGCAACACGTAGACAAAAGAGCATCAAACAAAAGACTAGCACAGCACTAGCCAACACAATAAGGTAAGCATCGCATCATTTAATCATGGATTTCACACACAAAACATGTACTTTAAATACATGCATATGGTCGTGACCTACAGGAATATGGAAACAGTGAAATCCAAGCGCACATCCGACAAATAAGTGCACGCATGTTGTAGCACAATCAAATACAATAACAACCTTGCATGTACACTTGGAGTGCGTGCAAATTCGCACTAACCCCAAGTTATGCATATGCACCTGCTCAGAATTGCACATTATAGGGCCGTTTAAACAAGCAGTTGCAGGCCATAAAAGACCAACACATGCAGTATATCACAAGCCCAAGGCATTGAGTTCCAATCATATTTAAATTTTAAGCAATCTGGCCATAAACGGCACCAGATTTGACTAAGAATAGGGCAAGATATGCCATTTCTTCACATAGGGCAAAAGAGGGCTAAAAAACTGAGATTTTTGCTAAGTGTTGGGCTGACATGCACCTAACATGAGGCCTCAGGCGCATGTGGCCTCTCACATGTACCCAATCCATAAGTTGCGAGAATGCAAGTCCACTTTATCATGTGTCAGGCACGTGTGTATGCTAACATGGGCCCAGCTCAAGAGGTGAAATAAAGCAAGCTCAAAATACAATGCACCAAGCGCATGTGGCCTCTCCACATGCGCCCATCTCCGAGTTGCTAGAGAAAGCTAAGTCCTAAGCAGTGCTCTGGGTGCATGTCCAGAGCAACATGCGCCCAGGACATGCGCCCACCCATTTATAGAAATGCATATGCGCCTAATATGGAAACCCTTCACTGAAAAAATGGCTAGAATACTACATGCGCCTGTGGGGGAACCACATGCACCCACTCCCTCATGAGAAGCTCTCTCACCTCTGAAAATTTACTTCTATGACTCGAAAATGTGAAAATGACTCAGTGAGTCCTGTATTTACACTTGAGCCTCGGGACCGGTGCACCGCACTGGCCTGATGTAAGCATCCATCACAGTGCACTGGGGGGGCACTTGTTAGGGCTCAAATTCATACCCGTTATAAAACAATATTCAACGGTCCATTTATGATGATTCGAACCAATTTCGATATCCGAAATACCCAAAAAATGCCAGTGTAAGCTAACACACGCGGTCGTGACCAAAACCTACGAATGTTATTTTGGAGCGGAATCGGACATGCGGATCACTGCCAAATGATCCAAAATTCTCTGAAACCCTTCACCTGTAAGTTTTAAAATTGCACGGTGCTCATCTTTACCTGTGTACCCAAAACGTGTTTTAGCCCTGTCTCGGGCTGGCCGAAAGGGCCCAAAAGCCTACAAGTACCATTTTTTAGCAGAATTGGACATCTGTATTACCGCCAAAGGATCTGAAATGCTCGAAAAACCTTAACTGTTAAGTTTGAAGTCCTCACGGTGCATATTTCCATGTGCGCGCTTCCCGGAACAATATTCCTATGCAAAGAGCCGACCAAGAGGTCCAAATTGGGAAGGAACTACCAAAATTCACAGCAGATGACCATCGGCACCCCACCCCGTTCATTCAGGAGGTCGATCATGGCCTAAGAGCGGCTTGGCGTCAGTGACTTTGGTCTTGGAAAAGGTAGCCCTCCTCTAGAGGTCGCCCGTCGGAGCCTAAAACCTGAAATATTCTAAGTGTTGAGATGCATGCACGCGCCACATAGGAGACATGCGCCTACACTTCATACAACATGAACATGAGAGCCCTCTCTCTCCCTTTTCAATATTTCTAAAATGTTAAAAATATAAAAAATCATAAAATTATGAGCACATGCGCCCACCACAAAGGGCACATGCACCCACACCAAGCACGTGCGCATGCCACAAGCAACATGCGCCTACACACTCCTCTACATGCGCATACCCCTCTTTGTAGACCACATGCGCCCATGCTACATCTCACATGCAGACCCAATTAGATACCCGACTTACATACTATAAATACCCCTCCATTCGCTGAGAAAGGGATGATATCACCAATCCAGAGCTCTTGCAGAGGTAATCCTCGCCGGAATCCTAGTCGAAAATCCTCGCCGGAAAGGGTTTTCCTTGTAGGATGCCTTCGCCGGAAATGGGATTTCTCCCACTGGAGAAAAATCCCCCAAGTCACATGGTGACATGTGCCCACTCCTTTGTGTCTTGGGAGAAAAATTCAAAAATCCACAAGTTCCATGGTGACATGCGCCCATAGCTGGAGTGTTGGGCGCATGCGCAGTAGCACATGCGCCTGAGATCCTTTTTGAGTGTTGGCGGACATGCGCCCAAGAGATGGCACATGCAACCACCTCTGGGCACATGAACCCACCATCACCTTCAAACATGCGCCCCCACCTCTCCCATGTGCCTGGACGCTGATGGGGAGGTGGGGCCCTCCGTGATGTGGCCTGCCTTTCGATCAAGATGACGCTCCTAGACACACGTTAATGCCCTCTATTAATCCTCCGGACCGGATTCGCCAACGGTCAATGTTAAGTGGTCCAAATAAGCAATTTGATAAAAAAAATGCCAACACTTGGCCAATTTTGTGAATCTCAAAAATCCTTCCCAAAGAGCCGGAAATGGCCAAATAGAGGGGAGCTAGGCAAAATTTGACCGATCCCGAGAGAGAGACTTCTCTCTGCCATAACATGATACACCCTAATCATGCATCACAACGAGATTACCTGGTCTCAGGATCTCCGAGAACCCTAATTAAGCAATCAGTAGGCCCACTACTTAGTCATTTTCAACCCTAGGAAGTGCCCTGATGGCCTGATAATCGACTAATGCCAAATGAAATTAATTGCGATCTCAAAGACGTGAAGGCAAAAATATCAATGACACAAAGACATACATGAAGCAGATCGATCAAATCAAATGCATAATTTGTCTGATACACTGAACATCTAGCAAAAATGCGATCCTCTCTCGAGCATGCATAAAGCATATTTACTTTGTACTGTACTCATTTGCATCCGTTGCATGAATTAATTTCATCCTGGATGAGATATGAAACTAAATCAAAGGGGACTATGGTTACAATTGAAGATCTTAATCAAAGAGTTCTAAAATGTTTGAAATACTTCATCGTTAAGACCAGTTAATGTGTGTCCTGTCCTAAGCGGGATCCGTCAGTTGAGTGGCTAAGGTAATGAGTGCCCTCCACTAAGTCACCCGTCCAAACAGAGACGGTCACTGGCACTGGATTGCACTAAGAAACCATGGGGTGTCCTCCACTAAGTCACTAGTCCAACAGAGACAGTCACTGGCACTGGATTGCACTAAGAAACCATGGGTTGTCCTCCACTAAGTCACCCATCCAAACGGAGACGGTCACTAGCACTGGATTACACTAAGAAACCATGGGGTGTCCTCCACTAAGTCAACCATCCAAATGGAGATGGTCATTGGCACTGGATTACACTAAGAAACCATGGGGTGTCCTCTACTACGTCACCCGTCCAAACGGAGATGGTCACTGGCATTGCATTGTACTAAGAAACCATGGGGTGTCCTCGACTAAGTCACCCGTCCAAACGGAGACGGTCACTGGCACTGGTTGTACTAAATGAAAACTATAGAGTGTATTCCTGAAAATCATTTCGTCCACAGAGACGCGCGATGACACTGAGTACACGACTTGGTTAAAATCCTGATTGCTACTCAACTAGGAATGCCCGAAAGAGCTTGGGACCAACATCTAACTGGTCTTAACAATGGCTTGGTCCATAAGAAATCCTAAACTTGGTCTCTGCGACCATGAACTTGAGATTATAATCCCTGACGATTTGAATCACTTGCTCAATCTATCTGGGCTTTGTCCCTTTGATATTTCATCTATTGTATAACTGCAATTCATAGTGGAATCTTGTTGCTTTGTGCCGTGGTTTTCTCCAGTAAAGGTTTCCACGTAAAAATCTCTATGTTATTTATGTTGTGCTTTATTTATCTTTATGCTCTTTCAACGCTTTATTTAATTCATTTATGATACATACATGCATTTACTTTTGCCTTTTAATCAAGGGTGATCATCCATTGATGTAATTAAGGGTTCGTGACCAGTTTACGGCCTGGAATGTAAAAGATCTCGGAATCTTTGGAATAAAATTCACCTCACAGTGCTTTCTCGTGTATACTTTGTGATTGCTTGTGATTGTCTACGAATGTCTCTATACTCAGAACTGCAGAATAATGAAACACGGGAAAAACTCCCTTTGTGAGCATTTTTCTAGTTTTAACAAACGGGCAAATAGCTTAACGAAATCGTATCGCAAACACAAGCACAACACATAGAGCACAAGCAACAAAGCACGGAGACGGCAAAATTAAAAGCATGGCATATCAGTCATCATACGCATTTCACTACAAAGCAATTGTCATCATACATACATGCATACATGTGGTCGATGCAGACACAAAATCACCTATTGAACCCACAATACATTCATGCATTTAGCCTAAAAGTGGCCTTGACAAGTCTAGGTGGTTATAAGCAGGTACTGAATGGAGTCAAGGAATGATTTCAACAGCAGATATACATTATTATTCACCCATAATAACCTTGGGTGCATTCGGAACGCTATGAGTGCACTTTGGAAGACATGCCCTGAACCTGCCTAAAAATAAGTAGTTACAAGCTGCAACAGGCCAAAGCAGGTAGCTTACTGTAGGCCCAAGGCACTAAGTTCCCATCGTGCTTGAATTTTAAGCAATCTGGCCTCAAATGGCACTGAATTTGACAAAGAAATGGAGCCAGAAATGCCATTTCTTCACCGAGTATAAAGTAGGGGCCAAAAATAGAAAATTTGGCTAAGTGTTGGCCTCACATGCTGTTCGCTTCCCCAAGTGTAGGGTTGCGAAGTAGTAATAAACTCGGTAAGACCGAGGTCGATCCACAGGGACTTATGTAGGATTTCACAAACACATCCAAAAGTGTCTATTGAAAGCTAATAACCAGATTTTTTGTATGATTTTGATGTGAGTAACAAAACTGAATTAAATTGAAAGTAAATAATTATAAAAAGCCACTAGGGGTTCAAGGATCCACTTGTAGCAATCCTTGATGTTCAATCCGCTGTAGTTTCTCATTCTCTCAACTAGAATCGATATTAAGATCTATCTAATCGGATGATAGAGCTGTTAAACCAACCAATCTGTCATATGTACGTTCTATGCATAAGATTCACTCAATGTAGGCTGAGCTGAGCATGCTCAATTGCATAGGTCATTCCCCTTTCCAAAAGGTTCAGTTCACAATCATAACCATCCTCAAGTCCTGTCACAAGACAAGGCTAGATCAGGATTTGAACTTGATTCAAATCACATGCAGTCTACACATATTTCAGAAAATCAGAAAATTAGAACTTTGGTAGGAAGTCCCTTCATGAAGATCATAGTACTAGAGCGCACTCCGATTCCTCGGATCATACAGGTCTAGACTGATACAAACCAAATAAGAAATTAAGTAATTCTCCCAAACATCCATGAGTCATCATAAGACTAAGAAAATCTACTTAAGAACTTGTATAAACTTCAAACCATAGTTCATAATCATGAATTCCATACTTAAAACCAACTAGCTACGAATTGAAACATCTTGGATCCACTACAAGCTTCACCTCTTAGCCCTAGCTAAGAGGTTTAGCTGCTCATGATCCAAGGAAACATGAAACAACTAAAAAGTTCATAAAAACAGCAAAACAAACTAGAGGGAGTTGTGGAACTCTGAAATTCACTTCCGCCGCCTCCAATCTTGCTTCAACCCTTCTTAGCTACCCTAGGAACGATCCCTAGGTGTCCTTTTATAGTCTGGAGGCTCCGCAACTTCAGAAGAATCGAGAAACTGCGTAAGAGTTACGCAGTGCGCAGAGAAAATCGGCGCCAGGAATAGAAACTTCTGATTTTTCACATGGCCGACCGATCTGGACCGGTCGGACTGGGCTGGCCGACCGGTCACGACCGGTCTGGCCTCTTTTGGCAGTAGTCCAGCAGGTATGGCCGACCGGTCAAGACCGGTCGGGCTTGTTCAGATTGGTCCAGCAACCATGTCCGACCGGTCAAGACCGGTTGGACCATCTTATTCATTCTTCCAGCAACCATGGCCGACCGGTCAAGACCGGTCGGACCATCTTATGTAATCCTCAGCGTGCCTGGCTGACCGGTCTAGACCGGTCAGGCTCTTTTGGCCGACTGGTCAAGACCGGTCGGTCATACTCTTCTTCAATTTCTTCCTTTTCTTTTTTCTACTTTCTTCTCTTTTCTTGCTTCTTTCTTCCTCATCCTCCTCTCTTTCTTCATCATTCTTTGGTCCACCTTGGGCCTTCATCAAAGGCTCCTAAATGTGCCCTTTTGGTCATCAATTGGGCAAAGCAACTCTCATTCCTACAACCACAAAACTATGCATTAGATTAGCCTTTAAATCATGAAAACCATGCATAATGAGTGATGAATTGGGGTTAGAATATGCACAATTAAGAGCTCAACACATGCGCCCAAGGTAGAGCCCCAGGTGCATGTGGCCCCTCACATCGCCCAATCCATCAGCTCCAAAATTGTAAGTTCATCGTACAATGTTCCAAGTGCATATGCAATCTGACATGCGCTCGGCTCAGAGGAGGACAGAGAACAAGTTTGCAATGCAAGGTTCCAGGCGATGTGCATCCCCACATGCGCCCAACTCTAAATTTTTGAAAAGCTAAGTTCATAGCAATGCCCTGGGCGCATGCCCAGAGTAACATGCGCCTAGGACATGCGCCCACCCTCCACAGGCAATGCAACACGTGCCTGGAGGGAGATTCTTCGCTGGAAAAAAGTGATGCCAGGCCACATGCGCCCATGAGGAGACCACATGCGCCCATGCCCTAAGGATGATCTCTCTCACCTTGGGAAAATCAGATTTTCTGACTCGAAAAAATGTTGGAATGACTCAGTGAGTCAACTATTTATACTTGAGCCTAATGGACCGGTGCACTGCACTGGCGTGACGTAAGCATCCAGCGCAGCACATCGGGAGGCACTTGTTGGGGCTCAAATTCACACCCATTGTAAAACAACATCCTGCGCTCCATCGACAATTATTTGAATCAGTTTTGAGAAAAAAAATCCAAAAAATGCCAGTGCAACCCTAATCAGTCAATAGCATCCAAAATCCATAAACAGCATTTCAGAGCAGAACCAGATGTGTGGGTCACCGCCAAATGGTCTGGAACATCCTAAAATCCTTCACCTGCAAGTTTTCAAGTCGCGCGGTGCATATCTTTACCTGCGCGCCTCGAAATGTGTTTCATCCCTACTCGGAGCTGACCAAAAAGGGTCCATAAGCCTATAACTACCATTTTAGAACAAAACCGAACATCCACACCACCGCCAAATGATTTAGAGCTGTAACGCCCCAGATTTTCAAGATTTATTTGAAAATTTTTAAAAATTCATTTTTAATGTATTTTTTTATTAATTATCGTGCATTTACCGTTGATTTACGAATAGCGGGACATCCGTAGGAGATCCGATAGGGTACCCTTTACAAAAGTTGCTTAGAATGATCCCATAAACATCGCAGAAAGATCACATTTCAAAAATCACGCACTTTTTAGATAATTACGAAAATGCCATTAGTTAAACTTAAGTTAAGATGCCATTTTTAAGTATTATAGTTTCTAACGATCGCTTTCACGCAAAACCCTGGATTTAAGCTTTTGGGCACATATTAACCATACACATCAAATTTCAGCCCTTAAATCATAGTAGAAGTGGTCCGATTGTCAAATCAGCCCCTTAACCCTCGATTTTCACGTCTATCGAGTGAGGAAAGTAGATGGTTAGTCGTAGTCGAATATTTCTCTTCATATGAGTGACTTAGATCGTCTTTATCATGGACCAATAGTGTGATTTGAGTGCCCCACCTTGATAAGCATCTCTCTTATGCGCGAAGTTATCCCGTTTTAGAAATTAATGAGTTACCAACTCTTTTTAAATCTGAGCCTTTCAATTTACCCACTTCTCACCATCAATCGCTTCTCAAATTTGGACCACTTATTATACTCATATGACTACGAGTTTACACAAATTTTGGACCCCGATTTATAATCCTACACCGTTGAACCACAAAGCCAGCCCCTTCCTTTTCCGCCAAAAGTTGGAATTTCAGATCTAGGCATTTCTCACCATCAATCAACCACTAAACTTTGTACAATTATTTGCCTATCATGACCATATATTTTTTCAAAATTTAGGCCCTGATCATCAAGTGTAGACTGTTAATTGAGATCTAGCCCATTTTAGCACCCGTCGGGCCATTTTCAAGGATCGGCCAATCTAGAATGTAGATCATCAAGAAATTTACGTATTCTGACTCTACTCTTCGAGCTTGATAAGATGAACGGATTAGAATTGATCAAAGATCACCCGAACATTGAGATTTGAGAAACCCACCTCAAGAAGTTATTATTACACAAGACCTCGCGTGCACATCCCTCTCTATATTTCTACTACGCACCTCCAAATCCTTCTCCTAACCCTAGCCTCCATGCCCTAGAGAAAGAGAGAGAGAGAGAGAGAGAGAGAGAGAGAGAGAGAGAGAGAAGAGAAGAGAGTTCTTTCTCATATTTTTCCAGCGGTTAGGATCTTCTACAACCCTCTTCTAAGTCCATCCTAAGGTGAGGATTTTTCTTCAAGCCTTTCATTAATAATATTATGATTATCATAAGTTTCTTTTGTGGCATGTGAAGTTTTTTTTGTTTTGAATTGCTGATCCATATAACATGAAGTTTAATGTAGGATTTGTAATGAATATCATTATATAATAATGTGATTCATTGTTTAGATTTTTTTACTAAGAAGCATGTGTATTTGTGTTATTTATCTTTGTGAAATCTATGCCATTATTTTCTTAATCTGTGTTTTACAAGTAACATTGGTTTTCATATTGTGATATGAAATATGTGTATAAGATCATCATATGGACATCCCATTATTGTATACTCTTTGTCCCTAAGTTGGTAAAATTATTCGATGTAGAGAGATGGAACTCATGAGAGGTGTCCATGATGGAAGAATATCTCTTGATTTAACTAAGAGAATGAAGTGATTGTTTGTCAATGGATCCTTACATGTACATGATGCTTGATTGGATCCATTTACATTATACGAGTATTTTAATGAATTTGGTCATGATGTACAACATTGGCTTTTTGGGACATGATGAAATCATAAAACGGGACAATGAGTGGACACTAATGGTATACAAATTCTTATGAGCCGGAGTTGGTGCTATGGACACTAATCTCGTGTTGTCGGCCTATGCTGAGTTGCTTGCGACTCCCCATAGTGACCATTGAGTTTTATTTAAATCTGTTGTATGCGAAAACACTTAAATAAAGGAGAAACTAAAGTCATGCATTCACTTGGCTCCATGTGGGTGTACGGAATTGAGAATAGGCTAGAGCGTCCTACTTCTCCCGTACACTGTCACGTGTAGATTTGGGCTATGAGCGTCCCGTTTCTCACGTGGTCGGGCAAAACTATGGGCTTGTGCGTCCCAGGAACCTCTGGTGACTAGTGGCTAGCATGAAGTCGTAACAGGGAGTCTCCCACTTCATGTATTGTGATTTTAGCCAGGGTGCCTTAGCTAGAGCATGCATTCCATGCATCGCATTAACAAAGATTTTTAGTTGGTTGTTTTGATTTGATTAAATGATAATATACTGCTTGCGTTTACTCTGTACCGTTATTATTATTCTTGATTATCTTGGAGGAAATATTCCCCACTATGATAGCGTTTAACGCTATCCCAAACACAATTTAGATGATGCAGGTGAAGATCCAGGTATTGAACCCGATTTTTAAGGAAAAGAGTTCGATGGTTCGTACGATCATATGGCGGATGACGATGTTAGATAAACTTAATTGATGTTATCATTTATTAAATATTTCTTTTGAGTAGTTGATACATTTATGGAATTGTAATAAGTCTTGAAGAGAAGACATGGTTTTGTATTTTAATTAATTAGTATGGATATTGGTTAGTTCCCTTATTTAAACATTGATGATGATATAGTAAGTTTGATAGAATAAAATGATAATTGTTTCCGCCATTGTGCTTGAATGCTATATTTCATTATCTAACAAATCAATTAGTCCATGATTTACTTGGGAATTCGGCCGTCGTGTTATACACGAGAGTCGAAAATCTCGGGTCGTTACAAGAGCACCCCAAAACCCTTAAATAGCAAGTTCGAAGTCCCTGCGGTGTGTTTTTCCATGTGCACGCTCCTCGGAACAACGTTCCTATATTACGAGCCGACCCGGAGGCTCCAAATTCGGAAGGAAGTACCAAAATTTACAACATATGGACTTCCACACCCCATCACATTCATTCAAGAGCTCCATCCTAGCTTAGAAGTGGCTTGGCGACTAGGAGCGCATCCCCAAAAAAGGTAGCTGTCCTCTAGAGGTCTCCCTTCGGAGCATGAAATCCTGAAATATTCTAAGTCTGAAATTTTCTCTCTCACAAAAGTCCAAAACCTAAAATTTGGCTAAGTAGTGGAAAAAGTGGGAACTCCCAAGAAGGACATGCCCCCACACCGTGCATCCGAGAGAAATCAATCCGAACAATTTCCCGAAAACCGCCTGAAAAATCCACCAGAAAAGACATAAGCCCAACCTGAAAATGACATGCGCCCGACCTGAAATGACATGTGCCTGGTGTTGAACCTCCAATTTATACATTGCATTGCCCATTACACTACATGGTTTGCATGATTTTTATGGTTTAAAAGCCTACTTAACATGTGTTTTGTGATCATAGGAATGAGAGCGGACTTCATTCAATTACGAGACAAAAGAATGCAATTGAAGCTTTTGGATGAAGATGAAAGAAAACCAAAGAAATGAGAAAGCAAAGAGAAGAAAGAGAAGAAGAAAAAGGAGAAAAAGAAGAGAAGAAGAATCAAATGGAAGACAGGCCGACCGGTCATGACCGGTCGGCCATGAAGGCTGACCACATTACATTGGAGCCCGACCGGTCATGACCGGTCGGCTATATACATTGGACAAGGTGGGAACAAAGTCCGACCGGTCAGCCACATCACAGGAACAAGAAGAAGAGAGGCCGACCGGTCATGACCGGTCGGCCATGCACGCTGGATGAGAGGGAGATCAGCCCGACCGGTCATGACCGGTCGGGCACACACGCTGAATGAATGGAAATCAGTCCGACCGGTCATGACCGGTCGGCTGTACTCACTGGAATGTTTGGAAATCAGCCCGACCGGTCACGACCGGTCGGCTCTGCGTAATAGGAGTCCTTTCTAATTCGGGACTCCGAAATTTGCTGCGCAATGCGAAGGCTTTCGCAGAATTCGACGCAAGGGGGGTTTGTTGCTATAAAAGGACACCTAGGGGCTCTCCCTAAGGTATCAGGGAGGAGAAAGAACGTGAGTTTGGAGGCTGAAGGCGACTGTGGGGCGTCTGCAACATCTATCTTCGGGTTTTTCTAGTTTTATGCTTTATTTTTGAGTTTTTAGTTGTAGCATGACTATGCTCGGCTAAAACTTCTCAGCTAAGGCTGGGAGGTGAAGCTTGTAGCCAGTTCTATGTTAATTTCAGTTTGATTCAAGTACTTTTAATTCAAAGTTGGATTTTTCTTATGTTTCAGTCCAAAAGATGGTAGTTTGAGATGTCTTATCTGAGTTCATGTGCTCCGGACATGAATTCCTTTTAATGCTCTGAGATTATCACAGGTTGCTTGTTTAGATTCTAATTATAGTAATCCTTGAGCAGGCCATAGTCCATAGGCATGGCTGTTACTCCGCAGGCTATGAATTTGAATTCTACATTGATTGAATGGACTTGAACTTGGAAGTTCAACTCGAATTGGATGAATGTGTGTGAATGCTTTATTTTCCAACTAGATGAGAGATAGGACTTCAAATCTAGTTGTGTTCTCTACTTGGATTGACTGAATTGACATAGAATTGCTACAAGTGGATCCTTGAAAGCCTTAGTACATTATATCTCTGATTTTTCATTAAGTTACTGTTTTAATTAAACAATCCTATTGAAATTGAATTTGCTCTATTAAACTGAGTTGCTGAAGTAATTAGGAAGCTGTTACTTTTTCCCTGTGGATCGACCTCGGTCTTACCGAGTTTTATTACTACATCGCAGCCTTACACTTGAGGCGAGCGAACAAGTTTTTGGCGCCGCTGCCGGGGAAATTAGATAATAGTTTTCAAATAGTTTCAGTGGCTGTAGAAGTAGATAGGTTTTTCTGATTTTTCTTAGAACTAACAAAGTTTTCTGTTTTGTAGGAATTCTTCTTTCAGTTCAAGCGCATCAGGTGATACCTTTCTAACTTAGTTTTTAGAATTTTCAGATTGCAGTTTTCTAGGTTAAGATTAGTTTTGATTTCTGATTGAGTGGTTTATGTCCCGTTGGGAACGTAACCATTCAAATCGTCTCCAATCTGAAGGTGGTTTAGTTGGACCATTGTCAGTCCATAGACGAGTCCGGAATTATCAAGAGCATTGTGAAAGTTTGGGGAGTATGGAGCAAACACCCTTAAGGAATCCTCCACCCCCTACTCCAACCACAAACGCAAATCAGGAAGGAGTAGGAGAGAATGAGGTACATAATGTTCCTCCAATGAGATCACTACGGGATTACCTACAACCTGCTCGTACAATTACACCTTCTTGCATAGTTCTACCAGCTAACGGTGGGACCCTTGACATAAAACCAGGAGTAATCCAACTTTTACCTAAATTCCATGGGCTAGACTCTGACCGCCCATACTTACACTTGCAAGAATTCGAAGAAGTGTTGGCCACCTTGCATTATCCCAATGTTTCTGGGGATACAATCAGACTTAAACTTTTTCCCTTCACCTTGAAAGAAAGAGCCAAAGATTGGCTTCACTCTCTTAGACCATATTCGATTGGGTCATGGGTTGAGATGAACCGGGAATTCTTAAAAAAGTTCTTCCCCGCTCATAAGACAAACACTCTTCGAAGGGCCATAATGAATTTCTCAGCAAAAGAGGGTGAATCATTCTTTCAATGTTGGGAAAGATTTAAGGAACTCCTGCTTGCTTGCCCACATCATGGCTATGAGAGTTGGCGAATTATAAATTTTTTTAATGATGGATTAAGTCCTAATATGCGCCAATTTGTGGAAATGATGTGCAATGGCGAGTTTATGAGTAAAAATCCAGATGATGCTTGGAGTTACTTGGACATGTTGGCTGAAAATGCCCAATCTTGGGACACCTCGGATAAACCCAAGAACCCCAAGCCTACTCAAGAGAAAGGAGGGATATATGTCCTTAAAGAGGAAGACGACGTAAATGCAAGGATAGCCAACCTCACAAGGAAGGTTGAGGCCATGGAACTTAGCAAAAATGGAGTTTCCAAGTCCAAGGAAGCTGTTGAAACCACATGTGGGATTTGTCTCACCGACTTACATGCTACGCAAGATTGTCCCACAATTCCTGCATTTAAGGAAGTGTTGCAAGAGACAGCCAATGCCACATATGGTTATCAACGGCCCTTCAATGGACCGGTAGGTAATACATACAATGAGAGTTGGAAGAACCACCCGAATTTCAGTTGGAAGAATGCCCCAACAGGCAATCCTACCAACTCCCAAAGAGGGCCACCCATGCAAAATATAGCCCCACCTCAAGTCTCATGGGAGGATACTTTGAGAGCGTTTATGCAAGGGCAAGCGCAAATAAATGAATCAAATCAGCAATTGTTCCAAGAACTGAAAGTCTCGGTTGATGAGATTAAGGGACGCTTGAATGCTAGGGAAGGGACCTTTCCGGCCCAACCTCAGCCCAATCCTAAGCAAGTACATGAAGTAAGCATCCCTAATCCTTCCTACCAAAACATGGAGCAAGCTAAATCCATTACCACTCTTAGAAGTGGTAAACAAATTGACAAAACTATTCCGGTGAAGGCCGATGAGCCTAATGATCCGGTAAATTCTGAGGATGAAAATGGATCTAACCTAGCCCCACAACAACCGGAACGCATTTACAAGCCCATAGCACCATTCCCATCGAGATTGGTTGCCCCAAAATCTCTCCCAAATTCTCAAGATATTCTAGAGATTTTCAGACAAGTCAAGATCAATATCCCTTTGCTTGATGCCATCAAACAAATTCCCTCTTATGCCAAGTTTCTAAAAGACCTATGCACAACAAAACGCAAATATAATGTGCAGAAAAAGGCCTTCCTAACTGAGCAAGTTAGTGCCATCCTCACTCAAAAGACTCCCCCAAAATTCAAAGATCCCGGTAGTCCCACCGTCTCATGTATCATTGGAGACTACCGGATTGAACGTGCCTTGTTAGACTTGGGGGCAAGTGTGAACTTGATCCCATACTCGGTATATGAACAATTGGGTCTTGGTGAATTAAAACCCACCAAAACCACATTGCAACTCGCTGATAGATCTATCCGTGTACCGAGGGGGATAGTTGAGGATGTTCTAGTCCAAGTTGACAAATTCTACTACCCGGTAGATTTTATAGTCTTGGACACACAACCGGTTTTGGATGCTAGCACCCAAATACCGGTGATATTAGGCCGCCCATTCCTTGCCACATCAAACGCAATCATCAATTGCCGGAATGGGGTGATGCAATTATCTTTTGGAAACATGACACTAGAGGTGAATGTATTTCACCTGGGCAAAAGACATAGGGATGTCGATGATGATGAGTTCTTCGATGTAAACATGCTTGAAACCTTTGAAGAAGAAGAACTCCTTCAGCTTGAACCACTAGAAAGTTTGGAGACATGCTTAGCACACTTCATGGATTCTAAAGACCCTATCATTAGTGAGATTGTGCATGCATTAAACATAGAAAGACCGGTAGTTGATACTAGCCGGTGGAGGCCCCATTTCGAAAAATTGCCACCAACCACATCAAGGCCTCTACCGTCTAGCATCAAACCACCGAAGCTTGACCTCAAACCATTGCCATCCGAGCTTAAATATGTATATCTGGGTCAAGAGGAAACTTTCCCAGTTGTCATTGCCTCCCACCTAGAAAAAGACCAAGAGCTCAAGTTGATTGAGTTACTCAAAAAACACCGGGAAGCCATAGGTTGGACAATAGCGGATCTCAAAGGGATAGATCCTTCGGTTTGCACTCACCGTATACACCTTGAAGAAAACGCAAAAACGACTAGACAACCTCAAAGACGGCTAAATCCAAACATGATGGAGGTTGTCAAAGCCGAAGTATTAAAGGTGTTGGATGTGGGTATCATCTACCCCATCTCAGATAGCCAATGGGTGAGTCCTACCCAAGTTGTCCCCAAGAAATCCGGTATTACCATCATTGAAAACGCCAACAATGAGCTTATACCGACTAGGGTGACCACCGGTTGGCGTATGTGCATTGATTATAGGAAGCTCAATACGGTCACTAGGAAAGACCACTTCCCTCTCCCATTTATGGACCAAATTTTGGAGAGGTTGGCAGGCCATCCCTACTATTGCTTCCTAGATGGCTATTCCGGATACAACCAAATTGAGATAGCTCCGGAAGACCAAGAGAAAACCACATTTACATGCCCGTTTGGTACCTTCGCCTACCGAAGGATGCCATTCGGGTTATGCAATGCACCCGCCACATTCCAACGATGCATGTTGAGTATTTTCTCAGACATGGTGGGTGAGTTTCTTGAGGTGTTCATGGATGACTTCTCTGTTTTTGGTTGTACATTTGATGAGTGCCTCGAGCACTTGAAGTTGGTCTTAATGAGGTGTGAGGAAAAGCAACTTGTATTAAACTGGGAAAAGTGCCACTTTATGGTACAAAGAGGAATAGTCCTTGGACACATCATCTCGTCCAATGGAATAGAGGTAGACCGGGAAAAAATTGACATAATCTCCAATCTACCACCACCCAAAAGCATACGCGATGTGCGGTCCTTCCTGGGACACGCCGGTTTCTATCGAAGGTTTATAAAGGACTTTAGTCACATCTCAAGGCCTTTATGCAACCTTCTACAAAAGGAGAACCAATTTGAGTGGAGTACCAAATGTCAATTAGCTTTTTCAAAGCTAAAAGACATGTTGACAACCGCTCCTATCATGCAACCACCAGATTGGTCCATTCCTTTTGAGTTGATGTGCGATGCGAGCGATTTTGCTATTGGGGCGGTGTTAGGCCAAAAGAAGGATAAAAAGCCCCATGTCATCTACTACGCGAGTAGGACCTTGAATCCTGCCCAAGTTAATTATTCAACTACGGAGAAAGAGCTCCTAGCTGTCATCTTTGCCTTGGACAAATTCAGGCCATACTTAATAGGATCCAAAGTTATTGTTTATACGGATCATGCGGCGCTGAAATACCTTCTTTCTAAGAAGGATGCTAAGCCCCGTTTGCTAAGATGGATCCTACTCCTTCAAGAATTCGACTTGGAGATCAAAGATAAGAAAGGGGTAGAAATGTGGTCGCGGATCATCTATCCCGCCTAGTCCTACCAAATTCCATTGACGAGTCACCTATTGAGGACTCATTCCCGGATGAGCAACTCTTTGTTGCTATGCATCCACCATGGTACGCTGATAGAGCCAACTATCTTTCCACAGGTGCGATGCCGAATCATTGGACTGCGCAAGACAAACGTAAATTTCTAAGGGAAGTGCGCAGATTTTTCTGGGATGAACCTTTATTGTTTAAATATTGCCCAGACCAAATTATAAGGAGATGCGTCCCCGATGATGAACACAATTCAGTCATCTCCTTTTGTCACGATCAAGCATGTGGGGGTCATTTTTCAGCCAAGAAAACAACTGCAAAAATTCTGCAGTGTGGTTTTTATTGGCCCACATTATTTAAAGATACCCACGAGTTTTGCAAAGCTTGCGAGCGCTGCCAGAAGTTAGGAGGATTATCCCGTCGAAATATGATGCCCCTCACCCCAATTCAACATCTTGAAGTCTTTGACTGTTGGGGCATCGATTTCATGGGACCATTCCCCTCATCTTTTGGACATGTCTATATTCTATTGGCCGTAGACTATGTGTCTAAATGGATAGAGGCTATCCCATGTAGAACCAACGATCATCGTACGGTTCTCAAGTTTCTCAAAGAAAATATACTTTCTAGATTTGGGACGCCTCGAGCCATTATTAGTGATGGTGGTGCTCACTTTTGCAATAGACCTTTTGAAACTTTGATGAAGAAATATGGTATTCGGCACAAAGTGAGTACCCCATACCACCCACAAACAAGTGGGCAAGCTGAAATCTCCAATAGGGAAATCAAACAGATTTTAGAAAAGACGGTGAGACCGGATCGCAAGGATTGGTCCCTACGATTAGATGATGCACTTTGGGCTCACCGTACTGCCTACAAGACACCCATTGGAATGTCCCCTTATAGACTGGTCTATGGGAAAGCTTGCCACTTGCCTGTGGAGATAGAACACAAAGCCTATTGGGCAATTCGAGCCCTAAATTTTGACATAGACAAGGCTAGCTCGCTTCGCAAACTTCAATTAAATGAGCTTGATGAGATCCGGAACGATGCATATGAGAATTCGAGGATTTACAAGAGCAAGATGAAGGCCTTTCATGACAAGCACATCGTAAGGAAATCCTTCCATGAAGGACAGAAAGTGCTCTTGTATAATGCCCGACTTCATCTTTTTCCGAGAAAATTACGATCTCGATGGACCGGCCCATATATTGTTAAAGAAGTTTTTCCTCATGGGGCTGTTGAGATTGAGAATTCAGCAAATGGTGACTGTTTCAAAGTTAATGGACAACGCCTTAAACCATTTGTTGAGAAATTTGATTCAGAGGACATGTCCATCTCCCTGAATGATCCTCTTTATCAGGATTATTGATCTCCTAGTCTGATGGAGGTATAGCATAGGTAGGTTTATTTTGTTTTACTGTTTTAGTAGGATTTAGTTGTTGGAATTGCAGACCTCCATGATCGCTCTCTCAGGTACTAATGTTCTCACTCTCTCATTGTTTACCATTGCTCTCATGTTCATGCTAACTAATTATCTTTTTACATTGAGGACAATGCAAGATTTGGTTGGGGGGTGAGATGAGATCCCTCATCTAGCATATTGCAACATTTCGAGCTTCATATGCACAATTTTTTCGAATTTCCTAACATCTCAAAACTCTTTTAGAAAATTTTGTTTCTATACATTTGAGAGGCTATGAGTAGAAGAGGAGGAGAAACGAAGTGTGTGATGTTGTAGTTTGGAATTTCTTCCAACATAATGGCTTTATATGTTAATTCCCCTATTGTTGTGATTTATAGAAAATTTGAACACCTTTACACCAAGTTCACATTACACGATTTTCATGAGTGACAGGTTTATGTGATTTGTGGATTAGCTAGACTGTGGTTTAGAGGTGTTGAGCAGCCAAGCCGGGGTATTTTGTCCATCCTTGTCCATGGGAAAATAATGAAAGATATGGATTTCTAAAAATCCTATCTAAGTTAAAAGAAAAAGGAAAGAAAGGATGAAATCGGGAAGGAAAGAAAATTGGTGGAGAATTCCGAAGAGGGCTACCTATTACCAACCGGGGGATGGTCGAACCGTAACCAAAGCCGGAAATGGGATGTAGTGTGAAAGCCGTCGGAAGGACGGTAAGACAAATTCCTCTCATAGGCTTGTTGTTGCTCTGTGCACCTTAAATCCTTGGTTTACTTAATCTATGAAGAAGATGATCCCAGAAACTCATGAGATGAACTTTCACTATGCACACTAGGTTGAATTTGTTCGAGTTCTTCTAATTATCAATCAATCAGTGGGAATTTCATGTAAACACTTCTTATGTTTTGAGAGTCCAAGGTTCAGCTTCCAGCACCTAATTTTTCCAAATTTTACATTTGTACATCTGGGAATGGATAGAAACATGGTTTCTGGAAGAGGGTTGGATTTGGAGGTTTGAAACTGTTTCACGCATGTTTTGCTCGGGACTAGCAAAAAGCTGGTTGGGGGGTGTGTTGAACCTCCAATTTATACATTGCATTGCCCATTACACTACATGGTTTGCATGATTTTTATGGTTTAAAAGCCTACTTAACATGTGTTTTGTGATCATAGGAATGAGAGCGGACTTCATTCAATTACGAGACAAAAGAATGCAATTGAAGCTTTTGGATGAAGATGAAAGAAAACCAAAGAAATGAGAAAGCAAAGAGAAGAAAGAGAAGAAGAAAAAGGAGAAAAAGAAGAGAAGAAGAATCAAATGGAAGACAGGCCGACCGGTCATGACCGGTCGGCCATGAAGGCTGACCACATTACATTGGAGCCCGACCGGTCATGACCGGTCGGCTATATACATTGGACAAGGTGGGAACAAAGTCCGACCGGTCAGCCACATCACAGGAACAAGAAGAAGAGAGGCCGACCGGTCATGACCGGTCGGCCATGCACGCTGGATGAGAGGGAGATCAGCCCGACCGGTCATGACCGGTCGGGCACACACGCTGAATGAATGGAAATCAGTCCGACCGGTCATGACCGGTCGGCTGTACTCACTGGAATGTTTGGAAATCAGCCCGACCGGTCACGACCGGTCGGCTCTGCGTAATAGGAGTCCTTTCTAATTCGGGACTCCGAAATTTGCTGCGCAATGCGAAGGCTTTCGCAGAATTCGACGCAAGGGGGGTTTGTTGCTATAAAAGGACACCTAGGGGCTCTCCCTAAGGTATCAGGGAGGAGAAAGAACGTGAGTTTGGAGGCTGAAGGCGACTGTGGGGCGTCTGCAACATCTATCTTCGGGTTTTTCTAGTTTTATGCTTTATTTTTGAGTTTTTAGTTGTAGCATGACTATGCTCGGCTAAAACTTCTCAGCTAAGGCTGGGAGGTGAAGCTTGTAGCCAGTTCTATGTTAATTTCAGTTTGATTCAAGTACTTTTAATTCAAAGTTGGATTTTTCTTATGTTTCAGTCCAAAAGATGGTAGTTTGAGATGTCTTATCTGAGTTCATGTGCTCCGGACATGAATTCCTTTTAATGCTCTGAGATTATCACAGGTTGCTTGTTTAGATTCTAATTATAGTAATCCTTGAGCAGGCCATAGTCCATAGGCATGGCTGTTACTCCGCAGGCTATGAATTTGAATTCTACATTGATTGAATGGACTTGAACTTGGAAGTTCAACTCGAATTGGATGAATGTGTGTGAATGCTTTATTTTCCAACTAGATGAGAGATAGGACTTCAAATCTAGTTGTGTTCTCTACTTGGATTGACTGAATTGACATAGAATTGCTACAAGTGGATCCTTGAAAGCCTTAGTACATTATATCTCTGATTTTTTCATTAAGTTACTGTTTTAATTAAACAATCCTATTGAAATTGAATTTGCTCTATTAAACTGAGTTGCTGAAGTAATTAGGAAGCTGTTACTTTTTCCCTGTGGATCGACCTCGGTCTTACCGAGTTTTATTACTACATCGCAGCCTTACACTTGAGGCGAGCGAACACCTGGATCCTTGCACTCACCATTTCCGCCCGGTACATGCGCCGGGTAATGCTCCAGAAACACATGCGCCGGGAAATATCCGCTGGGTCGGACCCGAACCCAATTACACTACTATAAATAGCAGGGTCACCTGATGACATAAGGACGAAATCACCTTCTTCTGACCTCAAAGCGACGCAAGAGGTACATGCGCCCGCTCCAAAATTCCTCGCCGGATGCCTTGGCCAGAATGGATTCCCTCACCTGAATCCCTTGCCGGAAAGGGATTTCCTCACCGGAATTTCAAAAATGCACTACCGTCAGATAGTTCTCTCGCCGGAATCCCTCACCGGAAAGGGATATCCTCCGACGGAGACAAGTGCAGAGAAAAATCTTGAAATTCTCTAAGTGTTGGACCACATGCGCCGACTTTCTCTCCTCAGTGTTGAACCTCCAATTTATACATTGCATTGCCCACTACATGACATGGTATGCATGGTTTTCATGATTAAAAGGTCCATCTAATACATGTTTTGTGATTGTACGGATAAGAGCGGACTTCACTCAATTAGAGACCAAAAAGGGGCCATTTGGAGCCTTTGATGAAGGCCCAAGGTGGACCAAAGAAGGAAGAAAGCAAAGAGAGAGGAAGGAGAGAAGAAAAGAAAGAAGAAAAACAAGCAAAACTGGGTCCGACCGGTCAAGACCGGTCGGCCAAGAAGGCCCGATCGATCATGACCGGTCGGATGCACTCCCTGGAGCAAGGCCAGCTTTGTCCGACCGGTCATGACCGGTCGGCCATGCAAAGTTCAACTTCCATATTGCATACAGCAGGCCATTCCCGTTTCTGGTTTTTCGGACCACTTTTTTGAAGCCATCTTGATGATATTTGGAAATCCAACACATCTATGTCGAAGAGGAGCTCGACGCCGAACTAACCCAAGTGGTTTCGTGTCGATCGGAGCTACGGATTGACCTTGGTGGCCAAAACAATACAAACTGTCCAGAAAGTTCCAGATTTCACTGTTCAACTCTGGGCCGGTCCAGGTGACCCATCATTGATGATATGAAGAATCTACTTTGACCATCTTTTAGATCACATCCATATGTGAATAACCACAAAATTTTCAGATCAAAAGGATGTGTGGTTTGATCGTACCGGTTGAAGAAAGATGGACCATCCAGAAAGATCCAACTGCGCAGAGTTTATAAAAGCCCTAAGTGGTCTAATTTTCGGACCATATTCTGGGATTGTTTTGGACAATCTAATCCATCTATCATGTAGAGGAGGAATCTTTCTACAAATTTTCAAAATTTGAGATCAATCCGACCTCTGTACACTCCGGGGCGTTGAAAGCAAGATGACTGGTTCTGAAGGTACCCAAAGTGCGCGATTTTGAGAGGCGATCGGTGATGTGATTGGTGGGCCCATTCAGAGGATAATCTTGAAAATCTAAATCATCTATTTGGAAGATCACATTACAAGGAAACTACAAACCAAATTTGAAGGCAATCCGACCATTGGTTAAGCCGTACCAAGCGAAACAAGTTCTGCTATGTTGCTGTACTATTGCTGCACTATAAAAGGAGGTGCTCTCTTCTATTCCAAATCAAGCAAGGACGTGGGAAGCAAGGAGTTCAAGTCCCAGGAGGCTACCTAGCCTCCTCCAGCTAGTTTTTCTTCCTTTTCTTAGTTCTAGTTCTAGTTTTAATATGCTTTTCCTTAGCGAACCTCTTAGCTAGAGCTAGAGGTGAAATTTGTAGTTGGTTCCAATGCTTTAATTCTTTTATTTCAAGTACCCTTTTCTTAATTGTGGATTTTGAAGTTCTAGTTTGAATAAAGTTTGGTTTTTTAGAAGTTTTGTGAGAGTTTGTGTGCTCCGGACATGAGTTCCTTGCAATTCTCTAAGATTACCATGATTGGGTTGTTTGAATTCGAATTGTAGTAACCCTTCAGCATGCCATAGTCCATAGGCATGACTGTTACTCCGAAGGCTACAAGTTCAAGTTCTATGTGCTTCATTAGAACTAGAAATCTGATTTCCAGATTTAAGTAGGACTGTTTGTGCTTGAATGTTATATCTTCCAATTAGATGAGAGATAGGACTTTGATTCTAATTGTGTTGTACTTGGATGAATGGATTGGCATTGGACTACTACAAGTGGATCCTTGATGCTCTAGTTCTTCTTAATTTCAGATTTTTCTATTTTATGTGAAAAACCATCTTCTCAAACTTCTTAGATTCTAGTTATTAGAGTACTTGGAATTGTTTACCTCTTTCCCTGTGGATCGACCTCGGTCTTACCGAGATTTATTACTACATCGCAGCCTTACACTTGAGGCGAGCGAACAAGTTTTTGGCGCCGTTGCCGGGGAAAAAGGTTAAATGGTTCTAATTGTTCTAGTAGCTATAGAGTAATCTTAGTTAGGTAGGATTTTCAGTTTTTATAGAAGTAGATTTTTTGATTTTTTTTTTAGATTACTAACAATTTTTTTTGATTTTGTAGGACATTGTTGCTGACATAGATCTCACTCTATTGGGTAACATCTCCCCATATCCCTTCTTTTTGTTCTTTTTTTTTATTAGGGTAGTTTTCAATTTCTTAAAATTTCATCATGTATGATTGGACGAATGGTGCATATAAGCATCTTTTGGAAGATGAGATGTCAGACCATGAAATTGAAAGTCTTTATGATTGGAACCATTATAAGCATAAGTATTTTTCGGAGATTCAATCAACCTCCACTACCGCCCCACGTAAGACGATGCGTGATTACATTAATGAAAACAATACACATATTGAGACACGACGTAAGACGATGCGTGATTACATTAATGAAAACAATACACATATTGAGACACGACGTAAGACGATGGGGGAATACCGGAACGAAGCAAAATTGGATAATCATCCAGGAAAAACATTACGTGATTACCGGATTGAAAATAACATGAGTGTTCCACCGGTTATGGTAAGAGGTGTGCAACAACAAAAGGAACAGGTGAATAGTAGCCAACCGGTTAAGACAATGCGTGATTACTTGTATGGATATGCCTATCAACCATCATATAACTTTTCATCCTACAATGCGTACGGTCTTAATTGGGAAAACCACCATTCTCCTTGTTCAATGGAGGAACCAACCATGGTTATTAACAATCACCCTAAAACATCTTCCTCTTTTGATGATAAGTATACACAAATACTTGAGGAAATATGTAATGTGTATGTGGATGAACAATTAAATCAAGCTTCCTCACCATCTTATGAAGACGTTGAGCCCGAAATTGGGGGCATCGAATCAATCCCCGCTAATGAGGAGGATGGGGCTACCCAAGTCCCACCTCCTTTGGATTTAATGAATAGACTTTTAAAGGAGATTGATTTCGATGATCCCAATGTCATCATCAATTATGGTGAGTCCACTATCTCTTTTGGATACTTTGAACTTAATGATGAAGAGATTTCAATGACGGTTGACGAACCCGAGGAATCCATTAAATTTGAAAGCGGTAGTGGGGTTGCCTACAATGAGGGTTTGGTGAATGGTTATGAACCTATGGTTTCTTTTTCCAATGGGCATAATGATTATGAGTCTCTAGAGGATATGCATGCTAGAGAGATGGCCGAAGTCGATCTTTTTGAGTCCTTCCACCAACAACACATGCCAAATTCTAGTGTGGTAGACCTCCCTTTGATTGAAAATTCTATTCCTTTGGATGATGAGGTGGCACAATCTGAAATTTTCAAAGATCAACCACTGTTAAATGATGTGCTTACCACTGAATCTGAAGAATTCTCTTTGGAAGACCTCCTCTCTATAGAGGAGGAATTCCTTACCATTGAAACAGAATTTCTTCAATCATTAAGGGAGGATGAGGACCCTTCATCCGACTATCTCGATTTCCTAGATGAATGCTTGGCCCACTCTTATGATCTTGATGATGAGATGATTAAGGAGTTGGATATTTTGTTAGACACGGTGTCAGTGCCTGAAGAACACCTTTCCACTGATTTACACTCTTTACCATTGTTTGTGGAAGCACCGTACAATTCTGAAATTGTGGAAGAGACAACTTTAACTAATGAAAACTCGATGAATGTCTCTCCACCGTCATGGGTCCTTCAGCCCATTGAAAATTCTGATTGGGATGACCCATTTTTAATCAATCATAACCCAAATCAGAATTTGAGGAGATATCTTTTTGCTCCTCTTATCTCCTCCTTTTATGCATGTGGTGCACAATACGATTGGACTTCAATGATAAGAAGCACACATGTTTACTGTCGAGCAGGACTTTGGATGGTCCTCATGAGAAATTTATTGAAATTCATGAAGATCCTGCTCAACTTTGATCATGTAGTTGATCGGACTAATCAAAGGTAGGTAGGAAGGTTAGGATTTATTTTTCTGCAATTAGGATTAAATAAGTCTCATCGAGACAATGGAAGATGCTAAAATCGATCAACTTGCTATCTCAGGTACTATTGTTCTCACTCTCTCATATTTTACCATTGCTCTCATGTACATGCTAATTGCATATCTTTTTACATTGAGGACAATGCAAGATTTGGTTGGGGGGTGAGATGAGATTCCTCATCTAGCATGTTGCAACATTTCGAGCCTCACATGCGCAAATTTTTTCGAATTTTCTAAAATTTCAAAACTCTTTTAGAAAACCTTATTTCCATGTGTTCGAGATGATATGAGTATAAGAAGAGGAGATACGAAGTGTGTGATGTGTAAGTCTTGAATTTCGCCCAACATAATGGTTTTATATGTTAGTTCCCCTATTGTTGTGATTGATAGAAAATTTGAACACCTTCACACCAAGTTCACATTACACGATTTTCATGAGTTGAAAGGTTTATGTGATTTGTGGATTAGCTAGACTTTGATATAAAGGTGTTGAGAAACCAAGCGGGGGTATTTTGTCCATCCTTGTCCATGGGAAAATAATGAAAGATATGGATTTTTAAAAATCCTATCTAATTTAAAAGAAAAAGGAAAGAAATGATGTAATCGGGAATGAAGAAAAAATGGTGGAAAATTTCGAAAAGGGCTACCTATTACCAACCGGGGGATGGTCGAACCATAACCAAAGCCGAAAATGGGACGTAGTGTGAAAGCCGTCGGAAGGACGGTAAGGCAAATTCCTGTCATAGGCTTGTTGTTGCTCTGTGCGCCTTAAAATCCATTATATACTTAATCTATGAAGAAGATAATCCCAGAAACTCATGAGATGAACTTTCACTATGCACACTAGGTTGAATTTGTTCGAGTTCTTCTATTTATCAATCAATCAGCAGGAATTTCATGTAGACATTTATTATGTTTTGAGAGTCCAAGATTTCAGCTTCTATCACCTAATTTTTCCAAATTTTATACGTGTACATCTTGGAATGGATAGAATCATGGTTTCTGAAGGAGAGTTGGGTTTGGAGGTTTGAAATTGTTTCACGCATGTTTTGCTCGGGACTAGCAAAAAGCTGGTTGGGGGGTGTGTTGAACCTCCAATTTATACATTGCATTGCCCACTTCATGACATGGTATGCATGGTTTTCATGATTAAAAGGTCCATCTAATGCATGTTTTGTGATTGTAGGGATAAGAGCGGACTTCACTCAATTAGAGACCAAAAAGGGGCCATTTGGAGCCTTTGATGAAGGCCCAAGGTGGACCAAAGAAAGAAGAAAGCAAAGAGAGAGGAAGGAGAGAAGAAAAGAAAGAAGAAAAACAAGCAAAACTGGGTCCGACCGGTCAAGACCGGTCGGCCAAGAAGGCCCGACCGGTCATGACCGGTCGGATGCACTCCCTGGATCAAGGCCAGCTTTGTCCGACCGGTCATGACCGGTCGGCCAGCCCTGTCCGACCGGTCGTGACCGGTCGGCCATGCAAAGTTCAACTTCCAGATTACATACAGCAGGCCATTCCCGTTTCTGATTTTTCAGACCCATTTTATGGGCCCATCTTAATGATATTTGGAAATCCAACACATCCATGTCGAAGGGGAGCTCGACGCCGAACTAACCCAAGTGGTTTCGTGTCGATCGGATCTACGGATTGACCGTGGTGGCCAAAACAATACAAACTGTCCAGAAAGTTCCAGATTTCGCTGTTCAACTCTGGGCCGGTCCAGGTGACCCATCATTGATGATATGAAGAATCTACTTTGACCATCTTTTAGATCACATCCATATGTGAATAACCACAAAATTTTCAGATCAAAAGGATGTGTGGTTTGATCGTACCGGTTGAAGAAAGATGGACCATCCAGAAAGATCCAACTGCGCAGAGTTTATAAAAGCCCTAAGTGTTCTAATTTTCGGATCATATTCTGGGATTTTTTTTGGACAATCTAATCCATCTATCATGTAGAGGAGGAAGTTTTCTACTAATGTGCAAAATTTGAGATCAATCCGACCTCTGTACACTCCGGGGCGTTGAAAGCAAGATGACTGGTTCTGAAGGTACCCAAAGTGCGCGATTTTGAGAGGCGATCGGTGATGTGATTGGTGGGCCCATTCAGAGGATAATCTTGAAAATCTAAATCATCTATTTGGAAGATCACATTACAAGAAAACTACAAACCAAATTTGAAGGCAATCCGACCATTGGTTAAGCCGTACCAAGCAAAACAAATTCTGCTATGTTGCTGTACTATTGCTGCACTATAAAAGGAGGTGCTCTCTTCTATTCCAAATCAAGCAAGGACGTGGGAAGCAAGGAGTTCAAGTCCCAGGAGGCTACCTAGCCTCCTCCAGCTAGTTTTTCTTCCTTTTCTTAGTTCTAGTTCTAGTTTTAATATGCTTTTCCTTAGCGAACCTCTTAGCTAGAGTTAGAGGTGAAATTTGTAGTTGGTTCCAATGCTTTAATTCTTTTATTTCAAGTACCCTTTTCTTAATTGTGGATTTTGAAGTTCTAGTTTGAATAAAGTTTGGTTTTTTAGAAGTTTTGTGAGAGTTTGTGTGCTCCGGACATGAGTTCCTTGCAATTCTCTAAGATTCCCATGATTGGGTTGTTTGAATTCGAATTGTAGTAATCCTTGAGCATGCCATAGTCCATAGGCATGGCTGTTACTCCGAAGGCTACAAGTTCAAGTTCTATGTGCTTCATTAGAACTAGAAATCTGATTTCCAGATTTAAGTGGGACTGTTTGTGCTTGAATGTTATATCTTCCAATTAGATGAGAGATAGGACTTTGATTCTAATTGTGTTGTACTTAGATGAATGGATTGGCATTGGACTACTACAAGTGGATCCTTGATGCTCTAGTTCTTCTTCATTTCAGATTCTTCTATTTTATGTGAAAAACCATCTTCTCAAACTTCTTAGATTCTAGTTATTAGAGTACTTGGAATTGTTTACCTTTTTCCCTGTGGATCGACCTCGTTCTTACCGAGATTTATTACTACATCGCAGCCTTACACTTTAGGCGAGCGAACACTCAGGAAATGTAAAAATACACCAAGTGCTGGACCACATGCGCCCACTCTTTCTGGGGCTGGAAATTATGAAAAAACACTGAGTCGAGAGGCCACATGCGCCCACTAGTGAGGCTTGGGTGCATGTCCAAAGCCACATGTGCCCAGGACCCTTGTTTTCCATCTGTTTTTTGTACAAAGTGGGGCACATGCGCCCGGGAGATGGGCACATGTGCCTAACTCCCAACCACATGCACCTACTAGCTGTTGCCAGCCACATGCACCCATGCACACCCTCCTCCATGCGCCTAGCCCGTCTTTGATCGGGATCGGTTTTTTATCAAACCGCCTCTCCTAGATGCACACCGACGAGATCTTTCCATCCTCAGATAGGATTCCCCAATGGTCAACGATAAATGTCCCAAATCAGTGTTTTGATAAAAAAAAAAAAAAAACAACCAACACTTAGCGAATTTGACAACTCTGGAAATCCTCCCGAAAGAGCCGAAAACAGCCGAAACCGAGGAGAGCTGGGCGGAATTGGGCCGACCTCGAGAGGGAAACTTTTCTTCTTCATAACATAATACACCATAATCATGTACCGCGACGAGGTTATCCAATCTCAAAACCCTCGAATACCCTAATCAAGCTGTCGACAAGCCCACTACTTAGTCATTTTCTTCCCTAGGAAGTGCCCTGTCGGCTCGGAAATCGACCTACGCTAAGCGAATCGAAACGCGATCCATGTGTACATAATCCACCCCTGTTCAAAGATGGTCATCAATGATATTCATTGATTGCCCTAATTAGACCTCAAATAGGTCCACTACTTAGTCATTTTCAGCCCTAGGAAGTGCCTTGTTAGCTCGAAAATCGACTGATGCCAAATGAAATCAACTGCGATCTCAAAGACGCTGAGGTATAGCTAAAGTGCTCAGGCTATCAAATAGCTGAGTTAAACATTTATGGGGTACCAATCCCCATCATTCATAAGAAATTGACATGAACGAGCACCCATCGGACCCGATACTTAGCCATTTGGGGGCATCGAAAACAGTCGATCCAGTCTATTGAATTTGAATCCCTAAAGGATCTTAGCTCGATATAGCCTATTTGATCTCGAATAGATCATTGGAAAATACTTAGAAGAAAGAGTGTTCTCGAAGACGAGTCGCCCAACTCTAGAAGAAACACATTTACTTTACGGGACAAAGCTCCATTCATCCCGGATAAAGGTTCGAGGCTAAACCTAAGGGGTTATGGTTACCACGAGAAACCACAAACAAAAGAGTTCTAACTAAGCTTGAAACATCCTGCTATGGTTTGCCATTATGAAAAAGATAGTTGATGCCCTACTCATTGACAACAGGTCCATCAGTTGAGCTGATGAGGCAGTTGCGGAGTGCTTTCTTAAGGTCACCCGTCATAAAAATACAGGCACGGGCTTTAGGTTATGCCGACCAACATTTCGATGTTCGTGAATTTCAGAGGCCAATGCCCAGAGTTGCACCACTCGATTAAAAACCTCGCTCAGGAAGTTGCGGAGTGCGTTCCTAAGGTCACCTGTCATAAAAATGCGGGAGCGGGCCTTGGGTTATGTCGACTAACGTTTGATGTTCGTGTATTCCAGCGGTCACCTGTTCACAGCAACAGGCACGGGCCCAGAGTTGCACCACTCGAATCCTGACAGTCTCTCAACCCATACAATTCGAAAGAAAATGGGACATAGACATCTGACTTGTCTAAGAAATGTGGCTCAATCCATAACAAGAAAACAAATGAGTCTATACAACCGTGAACTCAAGACCATAATCTCCGACGGATTTAGTCTTTTGCCTTCTAATCAAGGGTGATCAACCGTTGATGTAATTAAAGGGTCGTGACCAATGTTACAGCCTGGAATGTAAAAGATCTCAGAATCTCTTTTAAAATGAAGCCAAGTCTTGGCTCTTTCTTTCAATGAAAAGGGAAAGAGTTTAAGTTCAATGGCATCTTCCGAAACATTAGTGTATTGCAAGGTAGCCACCACTTCTTCAAATTCCTTTAAGTGCAAATATGGGCTGTCAGAGTCTAGCCCATGGAACTTTGGTATAAGTTGAATTACACTCGGCTTTATATCAATGTTTCCTCTGGTTGGTGGTAAAACCACGCAAGAGGGTGTAGTTGCACGGGCCGGTTGTAGGTAATCCCGTAATGATCTCATTGGAGGAACGTTATGTACCTCGTTCTCTCCTACCCCCTCTTGATTTGCATTTGTTGTTGGAGTAGGGGGGAGGATTCCTTAAAGGTGTTTGATCCATTCTCCCCAAATTATCACAATGTTCTACAGATTATCGAATTCGTCGATGAACGGATAATGGTCCAACTAAACCACCTTCGGATTGCAGACAATTGTTGTGGTCTTGTTCCCAACGGGACATAGACCACAAAATTAAAAATCTAAACTAATCCTAAATCCTAAAATTCAAAAATAAAAACAAAAAGAACTAAAAGAGTTCAAGTTGGAAGGATAGTACTATTCGCTCGCCTCAAGTGTAAGGCTGCAATGTAGTAATAAATCTCGGTAAGACCGAGGTCGATCCACAGGGAAAGAAGTAAACAATTCCAAGTACTCTAATAACTAGAATCTAAGAAGTTTAAGAAAGTTATTTTTCACATGAAATAGGAAAATCTGAAAATAAGAAGAACTAGAGCATGAAGGATCCACTTGTAGTAGTCCAATGCCAATCCATTCATCCAAGTACAACACAATTAGAATCAAAGTCCTATCTCTCATCTAATTGGAAGATATAACATTCAAGCACAAATAATCCCACTTAAATCTGAAATTAGATTTCTAGTCCTAATGAAGCACATAGAACTTGAACTTGTAGCCTTCGGAGTAACAGCCATGCCTATGGACTATGGCATGCTCAAGGGTTACTACAATTCTAATTCAAACAACCCAATCATGGAAATCTTAGAGAATTGCAAGGAACTCATGTCCGGAGCACACAAACTCTCACAAAACTTCTAAAAAACCAAACTTTATTCAAACTAGAACTTCAAAATCCAAAATTAAGAAAAGGGTACTTGAAATAAAAGAATTAAAGCATTGGAACCAACTACAAATTTCACCTCTAGCTCTAGCTAAGAGGTTAGCTAAGGAAAAGCATATTAAAACTAGAACTATAACTAAGAAAAGGAAGAAAAACTAGCTGGAGGAGGCTAGGTAGCCTCCTGGGACTTGAACTCCTTGCTTCCCACGTCCTTGCTTGATTTGGAATAGAAGAGAGCACCTCCTTTTATAGTGCAGCAATAGTACAGCAACATAGCAGAATTTGTTTCGCCTGGTACGGCTTAACCAATGGTCGGATTGCCTTCAAATTTGGTTTGTAGCTTCCTTGTAATGTGATCTTCCTCATAGATGATTTAGATTTCCAATATTATCCTCTGAATGGGCCCACCAATCACATCACCGACCGCCTCTCAAAATCGCGCACTTTGGGTACCTTCAGAACCAGTCATCTTACTTTCAACGCCCTGGAGTGTACAGAGGTCGGATTGATCTCAAATTTTAAACATTGGTAGAAAACTTAATCCTCTACATGATAGACGGATTAGATTGTCCAAAACAATCCTAAAATGTGGTCCAAAAATTAGAACACTTAGGGCTTTTATAAACTCTGCGCAGTTGGATCTTTCTGGATGGTCCATCTTTCTTCAACCGGTACGATCAAACCACACATCCTTTTGATCGGAAACTTTTGTGGTTACTCATATATGGATGTGTTCTAAAATATGGTCAAAGTAGATTCTTCATATCATCAATGATGAGTCCTCTGGACCGGCCCAGAGTTGAACAGCGAAATCTGAAACTTTCTGGACAGTTCGTATTGTTTTGGCCACCACGGTCAATCCGTAGCTCCGATCGACACGAAACCACTTGGGTTAGTTCGGCGTCGAGCTCCTCTTCGACATGGATGTGTTGGATTTCCAAATATCATCAAGATGGCTTCAGAACACAGGCCTGAAAAATCAGGTGCGGGAGTACATTGCTGTTTTAGAATCTGGAATCTGAAACTTGCATGGCCGACCGGTCACGACCGGTCGGACAGGGCTGGCCGACCGGTCATGACCGGTCACTCCCTCTTTGGCATTACTCCAGCAAGCATGGCCGACCGGTCAAGACCGATCGGGCTTCCTTGGCCGACCGGTCAAGACCGGTCGGTCTCTTTTTCTTCTTGTTTTCTTCCTTTCTTTCTTCTATTTTCTTCTTTCTTTGCTTCCTTCTTTCTTTGGTCCACCTTGGGCCTTCATCAAAGGCTCCAAATGGCCCCTTTTTGGTCTCTAATTGAGTGAAGTCCGCTCTCATTCCTATAATCACAAAACATGTGTTAGATGGGCCTTTAAATCATGAAAATCATGCAAACCATGTCATGTAATGGGCAATGCAATGTATAAATTGGAGGTTCAACACACCCCCCAACCAGCTTTTTGCTAGTCCCGAGCAAAACATGCGTGAAATAATTTCAAACCTCCAAACCTAACTCTCCCTCAGAACCCATGATTCTATCCATTCCAAGGTGTGTAAGTATAAAATTTGGAAAAATTAGGTGATAGAAGCTGAAATCTTGGACTCTCAAAACATAATAAGTGTCTACATGAAATTCCCACTGATTGATTGATAAATAGAAGAACTCGAACAAATTCAACCTAGTGTGCATAGTGAAAGTTCATCTAAAGAGTTTCTGGGATCATCTTCTTCATAGATTAAGTAAACCAAGGATTTTAAGGTGCACAGAGCAACAACAAGCCTATGACAGGAATTTGCCTTACCGTCCTTCCGACGGCTTTCACACTACGTCCCATTTCCGGTTTTGGTTACGATTCGACCATCCCCCGATTGGTAATAGGTAGCCCTTTTCGAAATTTTCCACCATTTTTCCTTCATTCCCGATTTCATCCTTTCTTTCCTTTTTCTTTTAAAATTAGATAGGATTTTTAAAAATCCATATCTTTCATTATTTTCCCATGGACAAGGATGGACAAAATACCCCGGCTTGGTTTCTCAACACCTTTATATCAAAGTCTAGCTAATCCACAAATCACATAAACCTTTCAACTCATGAAAATCGTGTAATGTGAACTTGGTGTGAAGGTGTTCAAATTTTCTATCAATCACAACAATAGGGGAACTAACATATAAAACCATTATGTTGGGAGAATTCAAGACTTACAACATCACACACTTCGTATCTCCTCTTCTTATACTCATATCATCTCGAATGCATGGAAATACGGTTTTCTAAAAGAGTTTTGAAATTTTAGAAAATTCGAAAAAATTTGCGCATGTGAGGCTCGAAATGTTGCAACATGCTAGATGAGGAATCTCATCTCACCCCCCAACCAAATCTTGCATTGTCCTCAATGTAAAAAGATATGCAATTAGCATGAACATGAGAGCAATGGTAAAATATGAGTGAGAACAATAGTACCTGAGATAGCAAGTTGATCAATTCTAGCATCTTCCATTGTCTCGATGAGACTTATTCAATCCTAATTGCAGAAAAATAAATCCTAACCTACCTACCTACCTTTGATTAGTCCGATCAACTACATGATCAAAGTTGAGCAGGATCTTCATGAATTTCAATAAATTTCTCAGGAGGACCATCCAAAGTCCTGCTCGACAGTAAACATGTGTGCTTCTTATCATTGAAGTCCAATCGTATTGTGCACCACATGCATAAAAGGAGGAGATAAGAGCAGCAAAAAGATATCTCCTCAAATTCTGATTTGGGTTATGATTGATTAAAAATGGGTCCTCCCAATCAGAATTTTCAATGGGCTGAAGGACCCATGATGGTGGAGAGACACTCATCAAGTTTTCATTGGTTAAAGTTGTCTCCTCCACAATTTCAGAATTGTACGGTGCTTCCACAAACAATGGTAAAGAGTGTAAATCAGTGGAAAGGTGTTCTTCAGGCACCGGCACCGTGTCTAACAAAATGTCCAACTCCTTAATCATCTCATCATCAAGATCATAAGATTGGGCTAAGCATTCCTCTAGGAAATCGAGATAGTCGGATGAAGGGTCCTCATCCTCCCTTAATGATTGAAGAAATTCTATTTCAATGGTAAGGAATTCCTCCTCTATAGAGAGGAGATCTTCCAAAGAGAATTCTTCAGATTCAGTGGTAAGCACATCATCTAACATTGGTTGATCTTTGAAAATTTCAGATTGTGCCACCTCATCATCCAAAGGAATAGAATTTTCAATCAAAGGGAGATCTACCACACTAGAATTTGGCATGTGTTGTTGGTGGAAGGACTCAAAAAGATCGACTTCGTCCATCTCTCTAGCATGCATATCCTCTAGAGACTCATAATCATTATGCCCTTGGGAAAAAGAAACCATAGGTTCATAACCATTCACCAAACCTTCATTGTAGGCAACCCCACTACCACTTTCAAATTTTATGGATTCCTCGGGTTCGTCAACCGTCATTGAAATCTCTTCATCATTAAGTTCAAAGCATCCAAAAGAGATAGTAGACTCACCATAATTGATGATGACATTGGGATCATCGAAATCAATCTCCTTTAAAAGTCTATCCATTAAATCCGAAGAAGGTGGGACTTGGATAGCCTCATCCTCCTCATTGTTGGGGATTGATTCGGTGTTCCCAATGTTGGGTTTAATATTTTGAGATGGCGAGAGGTTTTGTATGTATTGCTCAGTTGTTTCCGTAAACTCTCGCAGCACATCCTCAAGAGTTCGTGTCGGTTGCGGCTCATGAGAAAGAAACTCTTGAGGATAGTTGTTGGCATCCATGGTTGGTTCCTTCCTTGAACAAGGAGAATGGTGGTTTTCCCAATTAAGACCGTACGCATTGTAGGATGAAAAGTTATATGATGGTTGATAGGCATATCCATACAAGTAATCACGCATTGTCTTAACCGGTTGGCTACTATTCACCTGTTCCTTTTGTTGTTGCACACCTCTTACCATAACCGGTGGAACACTTATGTTATTTTCAATCCGGTAATCACGTAATGTTTTTCCCGGATGATTATCAAATTTTGCTTCGTTCCGGTATTCCCCCATCGTCTTACATCGTGTCTCAATATGTGTATTGTTTTCATTAATGTAATCACACATCGTCTTACGTGGGGTGGCAGTGGAGGTTGATTGAACCTTAGAAAAATACTTATGCTTATAATGGTTCCAATCATAAAGACTTTCAATTTCATGGTCTGACATCTCATCTTCCAAAAGATGCTTATATGCACCATTCGTCCAATCATACATGATGAAATTTTAAGAAATTGAAAACTACCCTAATATATAAAAAAAAAAAAAACAAAAAGAAGGGATATGGGGAGATGTTACCCAATAGAGTGAGATCTATGTCAGCAACAATGTCCTACAAAATCCAAAAAAATTTGTTAGTAATCTAAAAAAAAAATCAGAAAATCTACTTCTATAAAAACTGAAAATCCTACCTAACTAAGATTACTCTATAGCTACTAGAACAATTAAAACCGTTTAACTTTTTCCCCGGCAACGACGCCAAAAACTGGTTCGCTCGCCTCAAGTGTAAGGCTGCAATGTAGTAATAAATCTCGGTAAGACCGAGGTCGATCCACAGGGAAAGAAGTAAACAATTCCAAGTACTCTAATAACTAGAATCTAAGAAGTTTAAGAAAGTTATTTTTCACATGAAATAGGAAAATCTGAAAATAAGAAGAACTAGAGCATGAAGGATCCACTTGTAGTAGTCCAATGCCAATCCATTCATCCAAGTACAACACAATTAGAATCAAAGTCCTATCTCTCATCTAATTGGAAGATATAACATTCAAGCACAAATAATCCCACTTAAATCTGGAAATTAGATTTCTAGTCCTAATGAAGCACATAGAACTTGAACTTGTAGCCTTCGGAATAACAGCCATGCCTATGGACTATGGCATGCTCAAGGGTTACTACAATTCTAATTCAAACAACCCAATCATGGTAATCTTAGAGAATTGCAAGGAACTCATGTCCGGAGCACACAAACTCTCACAAAACTTCTAAAAAACCAAACTTTATTCAAACTAGAACTTCAAAATCCAAAATTAAGAAAAGGGTACTTGAAATAAAAGAATTAAAGCATTGGAACCAACTACAAATTTCACCTCTAGCTCTAGCTAAGAGGTTAGCTAAGGAAAAGCATATTAAAACTAGAACTAGAACTAAGAAAAGGAAGAAAAACTAGCTGGAGGAGGCTAGGTAGCCTCCTGGGACTTGAACTCCTTGCTTCCCACGTCCTTGCTTGATTTGGAATAGAAGAGAGCACCTCCTTTTATAGTGCAGCAATAGTACAGCAACATAGCAGAATTTGTTTCGCCTGGTACGGCTTAACCAATGGTCGGATTGCCTTCAAATTTGGTTTGTAGCTTCCTTATAATGTGATCTTCCTCATAGATGATTTAGATTTCCAAGATTATCCTCTGAATGGGCCCACCAATCACATCACCGACCGCCTCTCAAAATCGCGCACTTTGGGTACCTTCAGAACCAGTCATCTTGCTTTCAACGCCCTGGAGTGTACAGAGGTCGGATTGATCTCAAATTTTAAACATTGGTAGAAAACTTCATCCTCTACATGATAGACGGATTAGATTGTCCAAAACAATCCCAAAATGTGGTCCAAAAATTAGAACACTTAGGGCTTTTATAAACTCTGCGCAGTTGGATCTTTCTGGATGGTCCATCTTTCTTCAACCGGTACGATCAAACCACACATCCTTTTGATCTGAAACTTTTGTGGTTACTCATATATGGATGTTTTCTAAAAGATGGTCAAAGTAGATTCTTCATATCATCAATGATGAGTCCTCTGGACCGGCCCAGAGTTGAACAGCGAAATCTGGAACTTTCTGGACAGTTCGTATTGTTTTGGCCACCACGGTCAATCCGTAGCTCCGATCGACACGAAACCACTTGGGTTAGTTCGGCGTCGAGCTCCTCTTCGACATGGATGTGTTGGATTTCCTAAATATCATCAAGATGGCTTCAGAAAACTGGCCCAAAAAATCAGGTGCGGGAGTACATTGCTGTTTTAGAATCTGGAATCTGAAACTTGCATGGCCGACCGGTCACGACCGGTCGGACAGGGCTGGCCGACCGGTCATGACCGGTCAGGCCCTCTTTGGCATTACTCCAGCAAGCATGGCCGACTGGTCAAGACCGGTCGGTCTCTTTTTCTTCTTGTTTTCTTCCTGTCTTTCTTCTATTTTCTTCTTTCTTTGCTTCCTTCTTTCTTTGGTCCACCTTGGGCCTTCATCAAAGGCTCCAAATGGCCCCTTTTTGGTCTCTAATTGAGTGAAGTCCGCTCTCATTCCTATAATCACAAAACATGTGTTAGATGGGCCTTTAAATCATGAAAATCATGCAAACCATGTCATGTAATGGGCAATGCAATGTATAAATTGGAGGTTCAACAAGTACCAATTTGCTTGAATTAGAAGAACTTCCTACAAAACAAAACAAACTTTGTTAGTTCTAGAATTCAGAAAAACTAATCGTAAGAAAACAATAGAACCTAACTACTTCTACTCTATAGCCACTAAAACAATTTAGAACCGTTATCTAAATTCCCCGGCAACGGCGCCAAAAACTTGTTCTCTCGCCTCAAGTGCAAGGCTGCAATGTAGTAATAATTCTTGGTAAGACCGAGGTCGATCCATAGGGAATTAGAGAATAACTTTTAAGTTAATCCAGCAACTTGGATTGCAACAAATTAAAGGTTCAATTGAGATAATTATGCTAAAACAGTAACTTAAGAAAAACAGTAATTAAAGGCACTAAGGCTTTCAAGGATCCACTTGTAGTATTCCCATGTCAATCCAATCAATCCAAGCATAAAACTCAACTAGATTTAAAGTCCTATCTCTCATCTAGTTGGAAAATAAAACATTAAAGCACATTCAATCTCACTTAAGTTGAACTTCCAAGTTCTAGTCCCATTCAACACATATAGAATTCGAAATTATAGCCTTCGGAGTAACAGCCATGCCTATGAACTATGGCATGCTCAAGGGTTACCATAATTCGAATCTAATCAAGCAAAACATTATAATCTCAGAGAATTGCAAGGAATCCATGTCCGGAGCACATGAACTCTCATAAAACTTCTAAAAATATCAATTTTAAGAACTGAAACATTCAAAATTCAAACTTGAAGTAAAGCTACTTGAATTAAACTGAATCAAACATGAAATTGGCTACAAGCTTCACCTCTCAGCCTTAGCTGAGAGATTTTAGCCGAGCATTGTCATACTACAACTAGAAATCATAAAAGAAAACTGGAAAACATAAAAACCTGGAGTTTGGAGGGTTGCAAATGCTCCACGACAGCTTCCTTCCTCTCCCACAAAATTCCTTAGCTTCTATGATGCCCTAGGAAGAGAGACCCTAGGTGTCCTTTTATAGTGGGGAAGCTCCGTTGCGTCAGAAACATATAGAATTTGCGTAAGGATACGCAATGCGCAGAGAAAATCGGAGCCTGTAATAGAATGTTGTTGTTTTAGGCATGGCTGACCGGTCGGGACCGGTTGGACTAGGTGGCTTAAACGTCCAGCGTGCACAGAGTGATGCCCAACCTGCTGGCCGACCGGTCTTGACCAGTCGGACCAGACTAGTCCTTTATCCAGGGAGTGTAGCAACATGACCAACCCGTTGTTGAACCTCAAATTTATACATTGCATTGCCATTACACTACACGGTTTGCATGATTTCCATGGTTTAAAGGCTTACCTAACACATGTTTTGTGATTACAAGGGATGAGAGCGGACTTCATTCAATTAGGATTAAAAGAAAAGCTTTTGGAGCTTTTGCATGAAGGACGAAAGAGAATCGAAGAAAGAAGGAAAGAAGAGAAGAAAAGAAGGAAAGAAGAACAATGTGAAGAGGGCTGACCGGTCTTGACCAGTCAGCCACAGTTGCTGATCAAAAGGAAGAACAGGCCGACCGGTCGGCCATACTCACTGGATGATGGACAATCTGGTCCGACCGGTCATGACCGGTCGGCCATATTTGCTGGATGAATGGACGGCCAGTCCGACCGGTCATGACCGGTCGGCTGTACTCACTGGAACGCTTAGAAAATCAGTCCGACCGGTCACGACCGGTCGGCTCTGCGTACATGAGTCCTTTCTAAATTGGAACTCCTGAAAAACGCTGCGCAATGCGTAGCCTTTCGCAGAATCCGATGCAAGGGAGGTTGTTTGCTATAAAAGGACACCTAGGGGCTCTTCCTAGGTTATCAGAGAGGCGAAGGAACGTGGGTTTGGAGAGCGAAGGCGATCGTGGAGCGGCTGCAACTCTCCTATTCGGGTTTTCCTGTTTTTATGCTTTATTTCAGAGTTTTTAGTTGTAGCATGACTATGCTCGGCTAAAACCTCTCAGCTAAGGCTGAGAGGTGAAGCTTGTAGCTAATTCTATGTTGGTTTCAGTTTAATTCAAGTAATTTACATTCAAGTTTGGATTTTTACATGATTAGTTCCAAAAAGTGGTAGTTTGAGACGTCTTATCTGAGTTTATGTGCTCCGGACATGAATTCCTTTTAATTCTCTGAGATTATCATGTTTGTTTATCTAAATTCGGATTATAGTAATCCTTGAGCAGGCCATAGTCCAGAGGCATGGCTGTTACTCCGCAGGCTATGGTTTGAGTTTAGTATTGATTTTATTGGACTAGAACTTGGAAGTTCAACTTGAATGTGATGGAATGTGTGTGAATGATTTATTCTCCAACTAGATGAGAGATAGGACTTCAAATCTAGTTGTGTTTTCTACTTGGATTGACTGAATTGACGTAGGATTGCTACAAGTGGATCCTTGAAAGCCTTAGTACTTCATATCTCTGATTTGTCATTAAGTTTCTGTTTTAAGTAAACACTCAATTAAATCTGATTTCTTTTAAATACTGAGTTGCTGGAGTGATTTGTGGAGCTGTTACTATTTGCCTGTGGATCGACCTCGGTCTTACCGAGTTTTATTACTACATCGTAGCCTTACACTTGAGGCGAGCGAACAAGTTTTTGGCGCCGTTGCCGGGAAAATTAGATAACGGTTTTCAAATAATTCAGTGGCTGTAGAAGTAGAAATAGATAGGCTTCCTGATTTTCTTAGAACTAACTAATTCTTTCTGTTTTGTAGGAATTCTTCTTTAGTTCAAGCGCATCAGGTGATATTTTTCTAACTTAGTCTTTTTAGTTTTTTTTAGATTACTCTCAGATTTCAGATTTTTAGGATAGGATTAGTTTCAGTTTCTGGTTGAGTGGTTTATGTCCCGTTGGGAACGTAATCACTCAAATCATCTCCAATCTGAAGGTGGTTTAGTTGGACCATTGTCAGTCCATAGACGAGTCCGGAATTATCAAGAGCATTGTGAAAGTTTGGGGAGTATGGATCAAACACCTTTAAGGAATCCTCTCCCCCCTACTCCAACTACAAACGCAAACCAAGAAGGAGTAGGAGAGAATGAGGTACATAATGTTCCTCCAATGAGATCACTAAGGGATTACCTACAACCTGCCTGTGCAATTACACCTTCTTGCATAGTTCTACCAGCAAACGGTGGGACCCTTGACATAAAACTGGGCGTAATTCAACTTTTACCTAAATTCCATGGGCTAGACTCTGACCGCCCATACTTACACTTGCAAGAATTCGAAGAAGTGTTGGCCACCTTGCATTATCCCAATGTTTCTGAGGATACAATCAGACTTAAACTTTTTCCCTTCACTTTGAAAGAAAGAGCCAAAGATTGGCTTCACTCTCTTAGACCACATTCGATTGGGTCATGGGTTGAGATGAACCGGGAATTCCTGAAAAAATTCTTCCCAGCTCATAAAACTAACACTCTTCGAAGGGCCATAATGAATTTTTCGGCTAAAGAAGGTGAATCTTTCTTTCAGTGTTGGGAAAGATTTAAGGAACTCCTGCTTGCTTGCCCACATCATGGCTATGAGAGTTGGCGAGTTATAATTTTTTTCAACGATGGATTAAGTTCCAATATGCGCCAATTTGTGGAAATGATGTGCAATGGCGAGTTTATGAGTAAAAATCCAGATGATGCTTGGAGTTACTTGGACATGTTGGCTGAAAACGCCCAATCTTGGGATACCTCGGATAAACCCAAGAACCCCAAGCCCACTCAAGAGAAAGGAGGGATCTATGTCCTTAAAGAGGAAGACGACGTGAATGCAAGGATAGCTAACCTCACAAGGAAGGTTGAGGCCATGGAACTTAGCAAAAGTGGAGTTCCCAAGTCCAAGGAAGCTGTTGAAACCACATGTGGGATTTGCCTTACCGACTTACACGCTACGCAAGATTGTCCCACAATTCCTGCATTTAAGGAAGTGCTACAAGAGACAGCCAATGCCACATATGGTTATCAACGGCCCTTCAATGGACCGGTAGGTAATACGTACAATGAGAGTTGGAAGAACCACCCAAATTTCAGTTGGAAGAATGCTCCTTCGGAAAATCCTACCAACTCCCAAAGAGGGCCACCCATGTAAAATATGGCCCCACCTCAATTCTCATTGGAGGATACCTTGAAAATGTTTATGCAAGGGCAAGCGCAAATAAATGAATCGAATCAGCAAATGTTCCAAGAGCTGAAAGTCTCGGTTGATGAGATTAAGGGACGTTTGAATGCTAGGGAAGGGACCTTTCCAGCCCAACCTCAACCCAATCCAAAGCAAGTACATGAAGTGAGCATCCCTAATCCTTCCAACCAAAACATGGAGCAAGCTAAATCCATTACCACCCTTAGAAGTGGTAAACAAATTGACAAGACTATTCCGGTGAAGGCCGATGAGCCTAATGATCCGGTAAATTCTGAGGATGAAAATGGATCTAACTTAGCTCCACAACAACCGGAACGCATTTACAAGCCCGTAGCACCATTCCCTTCGAGATTGGTTGCCCCAAAATCTCTCCCAAACTCTCAAGATATTCTAGAGATTTTCAGACAAGTCAAGATCAATATCCCTTTGCTTGACGCCATCAAACAAATCCCCTCTTATGCCAAGTTTCTAAAAGACCTATGCACAACAAAACGTAAATATAATGTGCAGCAAAAGGCCTTCTTAACTGAGCAAGTGAGTGTTATCCTCACTCAAAAGACCCCCCCCAAAATTCAAAGATCCCGGTAGTCCCACCGTCTCATGTATCATTGGAGACTACCGGATTGAACGTGCCTTGATAGACTTGGGGGCAAGTGTGAACTTGATCCCATACTCGGTATATGAGCAATTGGGTCTTGGTGAATTAAAATCCACCAAAACCACGTTGCAACTCGCTGATAGATCTATTCGTGTACCGAGGGGGATAGTTGAGGATGTTCTAGTCCAAGTTGACAAATTCTACTACCCAGTAGATTTTATAGTCTTGGACACACAACCGGTTTTGGATGCTAGCACCCAAATACCGGTAATATTAGGCCGCCCATTCCTTGCCACATCAAACGCAATCATCAATTGCCGGAATGGGGTGATGCAACTATCTTTTGGAAACATGACACTAGAGGTGAATGTGTTTCACTTAGGTAAAAGACATAGGGATGTTGATGATGATGAGTTCTTCGAGATAAACATGCTTGAAACTTTTGAAGAAGAAGAACTCCTCCAACTTGAACCACTAGAAAGCTTGGAGACATGCTTAGCACATTTCATGGATTCTAAAGACCCCATCATTAGTGAAATTGTGCATGCATTAAATATAGAAAGACCGGTAGTTGATACTAGCCGGTGGAGGCCCCATTTTGAAAAATTGCCACCAACCACATCAAGGCCTCTACCGTCTAACATCAAACCACCAAAGCTTGACCTTAAACCATTACCATCCGAGCTTAAATACGTATATTTGGGTCAAGAGGAAACTGTTCCCAGTTGTCATTGCCTCCCACCTAGAGAAAGACCAAGAGCTTAAGTTGATTGAGTTACTCAAAGAACATAGGGAAGCCATAGGTTGGACAATAGCGGATCTCAAAGGGATAGATCCTTCGGTTTGCACTCACCGAATACACCTTGAAGAAAATGCAAAAACGACCAGACAACCTCAAAGACGGCTAAATCCAAACATGATGGAGGTTGTCAAAGCCGAGGTGTTGAAGCTATTGGATGTGGGTATTGTCTACCCCATCTCAGATAGCCAATGGGTGAGTCCTACCCAAGTTGTCCCCAAGAAATCCGGTATCACCATCATTGAGAACGCCAACAACGAACTTATACCGACGAGGGTGACAACCGGTTGGCGTATGTGCATTGATTATAGGAAGCTCAATACAGTTACTAGGAAAGACCACTTCCCTCTTCCATTTATGGATCAAATTTTGGAGAGGTTGGCAGGTCATCCCTATTATTGCTTCCTAGATGGCTATTCCGGATACAACCAAATTGAGATAGCTCCAGAAGACCAAGAGAAAACCACATTTACATGTCCGTTTGGTACCTTCGCTTACCGAAGGATGCCATTCGGGTTATGCAATGCACCTGCCACATTCCAACGATGCATGTTGAGTATTTTCTCGGACATGGTGGGTGAGTTTCTTAAGGTATTCATGGATGACTTTTCTGTTTTTTGTTGTACATTTGATGAGTGTCTCGAGCACTTGAAGTTGGTCTTGATGAGGTGTGAAGAAAAGCAACTTGTATTAAACTGGGAAAAGTGCCATTTCATGGTACAAAGAGGAATAGTCCTTGGACACATCATCTCGTCCAATGGAATAGAGGTAGACCGGGCGAAAATTGACATAATTTCCAATCTACCACCACCCAAAAGCATACAGATGTGCGGTCCTTCCTTGGACACGCTGGTTTCTATCGAAGGTTTATAAAGGACTTTAGTCACATCTCAAGGCCTTTATATAACCTTCTACAAAAGGAGAACCAATTTGAGTGGAGTGCCGAATGTCAATTAGCTTTTTCAAAGCTAAAAGACATGTTGACAACCGCTCCTATCATGCAACCACCAGATTGGTCCATGCCTTTTGAGTTGATGTGCGACGCGAGCGACTTTGCTATTGGGGCGGTGTTAGGCCAAAAGAAAGATAAAAAGCCCCATGTCATCTACTACACCAGTAGGACCTTGAATCCTGCCCAAGTTAATTATTCAACTACGGAGAAAGAGCTCCCAGCTGTTATTTTTGCCTTGGACAAATTCAGGCCATACTTAATAGGATCCAAAGTTATTGTGTACACGGATCATGCGGCGCTGAAATACCTTCTTTCTAAGAAGGATGCTAAGCCCCGCTTGCTTAGATGGATCCTACTCCTTCAAGAATTCGACTTGGAGATCAAAGATAAGAAGGGGGTAAAAAATGTGGTGGCGGATCATCTATCCCACCTAGTCCTACCGAATTCCATTGACGAGTCACCTATTGAGGACTCATTCCCTGATGAGCAACTCTTTGTTGCTATGCATACACCATGGTACGCTGATATAGCTAATTATCTTTCCACAGGTGCGATGCCGACTCATTGGACTGCGTAAGACAAACGTAAATTTCTAAGGGAAGTGCGCAGATTTTTCTAGGATGAACCTCTATTGTTTAAATATTGCCCAGACCAAATTATAAGGAGATGCGTCCCCGATGATGAACACAATTCAGTCATCTCCTTTTGTCATGATCAAGCATGTGGGGGTCATTTTTCAGCCAAGAAAACAACTGCAAAAATTCTGCAATGTGGTTTTTATTGGCCCATGTTATTTAAGGACACCCACGAGTTTTGCAAAGCGTGCGAGCGCTGCCAGAAGTTAGGAGGATTATCCCTGTCGAAATATGATGCCTCTCACCCCAATTCAACACCTTGAAGTCTTTGACTGTTGGGGCATCGATTTCATGGGACCATTCCCCTCATCTTTTGGACATGTCTATATTCTGCTTGCCGTAGACTATGTGTCTAAATGGATAGAGGCTATCCCATGTAGAACCAACGATCATCGTACGGTTCTCAAGTTCCTCAAGGAAAACATACTCTCTAGATTTGGGACGCCTCGAGCCATTATTAGTGATGGTGGTTCTCACTTTTGCAATAGACCTTTTGAAACTTTGATGAAGAAATATGGTATTAGGCACAAAGTGAGTACCCCATACCACCCACAAACAAGTGGGCAAGCTGAAATCTCCAATAGGGAAATCAAGCAGATTTTGGAAAAGACGGTGAGACCGGATCGCAAGGATTGGTTTCTAAGATTAGATGATGCACTTTGGGCTCACCGTACTGCCTACAAGACACCCATTGGAATGTCCCCTTATAGACTTGTCTATGGGAAAGCTTGCCACTTGCCTGTGGAGATAGAACACAAAGCCTATTGGGCAATTCGGGCTTTAAATTTTGACATTGACAAGGATAGCTCGCTTCGCAAACTTCAATTAAATGAGCTTGATGAGATCCGGAATGATGCATATGAGAATTCGAGAATTTACAAGAGCAAGATGAAGGCCTTTCATGACAAGCACATCTTAAGGAAATCTTTCCATGAAGGACAGAAAGTGCTCTTGTATAATGCCCGACTTCATCTTTTTCCGAGAAAATTACGATCTCGATGGACCGGCCCATATATTGTCAATGAAGTTTTTCCTCATGGGGCTGTTGAGATTGAGAATGCAGCGAATGGTGACTGTTTCAAAGTTAATGGACAACGCCTTAAACCATTTGTTGAGAAATTTGATTCAGAGGACATGTCCATCTCCCTGAATGATCCTGTCTATCAGGATGATTGATCTCCTAGTCTGATGGAGGTATAGCATAGGTAGGTTTAGTTTTGTTCTTCTGTTTTAATAGGTTTAGTTGTTGAGTTGGAGAATTCCATGATCGCTCTCTCAGGTACTATTGTTCTCACTCTCTCATTGTTTACCATTGCTCTCATGTTCATGCTAATTGACTATCTTTTTACATTGAGGACAATGCAAGATTTGGTTGGGGGGTGAGATGAGTCCCTCATCTAGCATATTGCAACATTTCGAGCTTCCCATGCGGCAAATTTTTTCGAATTTTCTAATATCTCAAAAATCCTTTAGAAAATCTTGTTTCTATACATTCGAGAAGCTATGAGTAGAAGAGGAGGAGAAACGAAGTGTGTGATGTTGTAGTCTTGAGTTTCTCCCAACATAATGGTGTTATATGATAGTTCCCCTATTGTTGTGATTGATAGAAAAATTTGAACACTTTTTACACCTAGTTCACATTACACGATTTTCATGAGTGACAGGTTTATGTGATTTGTGGAATAGCTAGACTTTGATTTAAAGGTGTTGAGCAGCCAAGCCGGGGTATTTTGTCCATCCTTGTCCATGGGAAAATAACAGAAGATATGGATTTCTAAAAATCCTATCAATTTAAAAAAAAAAGGAAAGAAAGGATGAAATCGGGAAGGAAAGAAGAATGGTGGAAAATTCCGAAAAGGGCTACCTATTACCAACCGGGGGATGGTCGAACCGTAACTAAAGCCGGAAATGGGACGTAGTGTGAAAGCCGTCGGAAGGACGGTAAGGCAAATTCCTGTCATAGGCTTGCTGTTGCTCTGTGCACCTTAAAATCCTTGGTTTACTTAATCTATGAAGAAGATGATCCCAGAAACTCATGAGATGAACTTTCACTATGCACACTAGGTTGAATTTGTTCGAGTTCTTCTATTTATCAATCAATTAGCGGGAACTTCATGTAAACACTTCTTATGTTTTGAGAATCCAAGGTTCAGCTTCTATCACATAATTTCTCCAAATTTGATACTTGTACATCTTGGAGTGGGTAGAATCATGGTTTCTGGAAGAGAGTTGGGTTTGGAGGTTTGAAATTGTTTTCACGCATGTTTTGCTCGAGACTAGCAAAAAGCTGGTTGGGGGGTGTGTTGAACCTCAAATTTATACATTGCATTGCCATTACACTACACGGTTTGCATGATTTCCATGGTTTAAAGGCTTACCTAACACATGTTTTGTGATTACAAGGGATGAGAGCGGACTTCATTCAATTAGGATTAAAAGAAAAACTTTTGGAGCTTTTGCATGAAGGACGAAAGAGAATCGAAGAAAGAAGGAAAGAAGAGAAGAAAAGAAGGAAAGAAGAACAATGTGAAGAGGGCTGACCGGTCTTGACCGGTCAGCCACAGTTGCTGATCAAAAGGAAGAACAGGCCGACCGGTCTTGACCGGTCGGCCATACTCACTGGATGATGGACAATCTGGTCCGACCGGTCATGACCGGTCGGCCATATTTGCTGGATGAATGGACGGCCAGTCCAACCGGTCATGACCGGTCGGCTGTACTCACTGGAACGCTTATAAAATCAGTCCGACCGGTCATGACCGGTCGGCTCTGCGTACATGAGTCCTTTCTAAATTGGAACTCCGAAAAACGCTGCGCAATGCGTAGCCTTTCGCAGAATCCGACGCAAGGGAGGTTGTTTGCTATAAAAGGACACCTAGGGGCTCTTCCTAGGTTATCAGAGAGACGAAGGAACGTGGGTTTGGAGAGCGAAGGCGATCGTGGAGCAGCTGCAACTCTCCTATTCGGGTTTTCCTGTTTTTATGCTTTATTTCAGAGTTTTTAGTTGTAGCATGACTATGCTCGGCTAAAACCTCTCAGCTAAGGCTGAGAGGTGAAGCTTGTAGCTAATTCTATGTTGGTTTCAGTTTAATTCAAGTAATTTACATTCAAGTTTGGATTTTTACATGATTTAGTTCCAAAAAGTGGTAGTTTGAGACGTCTTATCTGAGTTTATGTGCTCCGGACATGAATTCCTTTTAATTCTCTGAGATTATCATGTTTGTTTATCTAAATTCGGATTATAGTAAACCTTGAGCAGGCCATAGTCCAGAGGCATGGCTGTTACTCCGCAGGCTATGGTTTGAGTTTTGTATTGATTTTATTGGACTAGAACTTGGAAGTTCAACTTGAATGTGATGGAATGTGTGTGAATGATTTATTCTCCAACTAGATGAGAGATAGGACTTCAAATCTAGTTGTGTTTTCTACTTGGATTGACTGAATTGACATAGGATTACTACAAGTGGATCCTTGAAAGCCTTAGTACTTTATATCTCTGATTTGTCATTAAGTTTCTGTTTTAAGTAAACACTCAATTAAATCTGATTTCTTTTAAATACTGAGTTGTTGGAGTGATTTGTGGAGCTGTTACTATTTCCCTGTGGATCGACCTCGGTCTTACCGAGTTTTATTACTACATCGCGGCCTTACACTTGAGGCGAGCGAACACCCGTTGGCCGATCGGTCAGGACCGGTCGGACCAACTTGTCCTTTGTCCAACAACTTCCAGTGGGTGGCTGGCAAGTCGGCTGACCGGTCAGGATCGGTTGGCCCTTAATCTTTTTCTTCTTTTCTTTCTTCTCTTTTCTCCCTCTTTTCTCTTCCTTCTTTGGTCCACCTTGGGCCTTCATTCAAGGGGTCCTAAGTACATTGTTTTTTGTCTCCAATTGGGTGAAGTTCGTTCTCACTCCTACAATCACAAAAATGTATTAAACGGGCCTTTTAAACATGCAAAACATGCATATAATGTGATGTAATGGGCTATACAATGTATAAATTGGAGGTTCAATGTTGAGCCTCCAATTTATACATGATCTAGCCCATTACATCACATTATATGCATGGTTTGCATGTTTAAAAGACCCATCTAATGCTTGTTTTGTGATTGTCGGAATAAGAGGGAGACTTCACCAATTCATGGTTAAAAGAGTCACTTTGTATGCCTTGAAGATTAAAGAAATAAAGGATAAGAGATGGAGGAAAGATGCAATGCAATGGAGGAAGAAAAACTAGAAAAATCACATTTTTCATGCCCACCGGCCGGCTGGTCATAACCACCGACCGGACTGCCAAACCCTCCAGAAACAATAACTTCTCTGGACATATTTTATGAATGCCGACCTGTGGTCTGACCGGCCAGATGGACTGGCCGGCAGGTCGGCCGGCCGGTCGGCTGACAGGTCGAACTTGGACTTCATAATTCAGATTTCAAACAGAGGTAGTCCCATTTTTAGTTTTTCGACCCTAGTTTTTAGGTCCCATCTTAATGATATTTGGAAATCCAACATGTCCATGTTGAAGAGGAGCTCGATGCTGAAATAACCTAAGTGGTTTCAAGTCGATCGGAGCTACGGATTGACCGTGGTGGCCAAAACAATACGAACTATCCAGAAAGTTCGAGATTCCGCCTACTCAACTCTGGGCCAGTCCAGGTGGCCCATCATTGATGATATGAAAAATCTAATTTGACCATCTTCTAGACCACATCCATATATGAATAACCACAAGGTTTCATATCAAAAGGATGTGTGGTTTGATCGTACCTGTTGAAGAAAGATGGACCATCTAGAAAGATTCAACTGCCCAGATTTTATAAAAAGCCCTTAAGTGTTTTAATTTTCGGACCACATTCTGGAATTTGTTTTGGACAATCTAATCAATCTATCATGTAGAGGAGGACGTTTTCTACTCATGTTCAAAATTTGAGATCAATCCGACCTCTGTACACTCCGTAGCATTGAAAGCAAGATGACTGGTTCTAAAGGTACCCAAGTTGCAGCGATTTTGAGAGGCGGTCGCTGATCTGATTGGTTGGCCCATTCAAAAGATAATCTCAGAAATCTAAATCATCTACGAGGAATATAACAGTACAAGGAAGCTACAAATCAAATTTGAAGGCAATCCGACCATTGGTTAAGCCGTACGAAGCGAAACAAAATCTATTATGTTGCGGTATTCTTGCTGTATTATAAAAGAAGGTACTCTCTTCTATTCCAAGGGAAGCAAGGACGTGGGAAGTAAGGAGTTCAAGTCCTAGGAGGCTACCTAGCCTCATACAGCTAGTTTTGCTTCCTTTTCTTAGTTCTAGTTCTAGTTTTAATATGCATTTTCTTAGTTAACCTCTTAGCTAGAGCTAGAGGTGAAATTTATAGTTAGTTTCAATGCTTTAATTCTTTTATTTCAAGTACCATTTTCTTAATTTTGGATTTTGAACTTCTAGTTTGAATAAAGTTTGGATTTTTAGATGAATTGTGAGAGTTTATGTACTCCGGACATGAGTTCCTTACAATTCTCTGAGATTACCATGATTGGGTTGTTTCAATTCGAATTGTAGTAACCCTTGAGCATGCCATGGTCTCTTAGCATGGCTGTTACTCTGAAGGCTACAAGTTCAAGTTCTATGTGCTTCATTAGAACTAGAAATCTGATTTCCAGATTTAAGTGTGACTATTTGTGCTTGAATGTTATATGATCCAATTAGATGAGAGATAGGACATTGATTCTAATTGTGTTGTGCTTGGATGAATGGATTGGTATTGAACTACTACAAGTGGATCCTTGATGCTCTAGTTCTACCCAAATCTCAGATTTCCTATTTAGTTCTTAAAAACTATTTTTTCTAAAAACTTCTTAGATTCAAGTTATTAGAGTACTTGGAATTGTTTACCTCTTTCCTTGTGGATCGACCTTGGTCTTACCGAGAATTATTTCTACATCACAGTCTTGAACTTGAGGCTAGAGAATAAGTTTTTGGCGCCGCTGCCGGGGAAAAGGTTAAACGGTTCTAATTGTTCTAGTAGCTATAGAGTAGTCTTAGTTAGGTAGGATTTCCAGATTTTCTAAAAGTAGGAATTTTTTTCTAGTTTACTAACAATTTTTTTTTTGTAGGACATTGTTGCTGACATAGTTCTCACCTTCACGGGTAACATCTCTCCATGTCCCTTTTTATTTTTATTTTTTCTAGATTAGGGTAGTTTTCAATTCCTTAAAATTTCATCATGTGTGATTGGATGAATGGTGCATACAAGTACCTTTTGGAGGATGAGACGTCGGATTGGGGGATTCAAACTCATTGTGATTGGGATCCCTCCAAGCATGAATATTTTTCTGAGATTCAAAGAACATCCACTGCCCCCCACGTATGACGATGCGTGATTACATTAATGAAAGCAATACACATATTGAGACACGATGTAAGACTATGGGGGAATACCAGAACAAAGCAAAATCGAATAATGATCATCCAGGAAAAACATTACGTGATTACCGGATTGAAAATAACATGAGTGTTCCACCGGTTATGGTAGGAGGTGTGCAACAACAGAAGGAACGGGTGAATAGTGGCCAACCGATTAAGACAATGCATGATCACTTGTATGGATATGCTTATCAACCATCATCTAACCCTTCATCCTACAATGCGTACGGTCTTAATTGAGAAAACCACCATTCTCCTTGTTCAAGGGAAGAACCAACCGTGGTTATTAACAATCACCCTAAAACATCTTCCTCTTGTAATGACATGTATACACAAATACTTGAGGAAATATGGAAAGAGTATGTAGATGAAATCAAGCTTACTCACCATCTTGTGAAGACGTTGAGCTCGAAATTGGGGGCATCAAATAATCCCCTTTAATGAGGAGGATGGGGCTACCTAAGTCCTGTCTTCTTCGGATTTAATGAATAGACTTTTAAAGGAGATTGATCTCGATGATCCCAATGTCATCATCAATTATGGTGAGTCCATAATCTCTTTTGGATGCTTTAAACTTAATGACGAAGAGATTTCAATGACGGTTGACGAACCCGAGGAATCCATTAAATCTGAAAGCGATAGTGGGGTTACTTGCAATGAGGGTTCAGTGGATGCTTATGAACCTGTGGTTTCTTTTTCCCAAGGGCATAATGATTATGAGTCTCTAGAGGATATGCATGCTAGAGAGATGGCCGAGGTTTATATTTTTGAGTCACTCCACCAACTTGACATGCTTAATTTTAATGTGGAGAATGAGACTCTCATGAGTGAAAATTTAGATTATTTGGATGAATGCTTGGCTCACTTTGAAAATTCAAACGACCCCATTATTCAAAATATTGTTAAAGCCTTGCATATTTCTAACTTGGTGCCTCATACTAGTTATGTAGAACCTAGTTTGGAAGAATTCCACTCCATGGAGGGCGAGTCCCTCACCATCGAAACTAAATTTTTGCACTCACTCAAGTAAGATCATGATCCTTCATCCGACCATCTCGATCTCCTAGAGGAATGCTTGGCCCACTATTATGATCTTGATGATGAGATGATTAAGGAGTTGGATATTTTGTTAGACACGGTGTCGGTGCCTGAAGAACACCATTCCACTGATTTACACTCTTTACCACTGTTTGTGGAAGCACCGTACAATTCTAAAATTATGGAGGAGACAACTTTAACGAATGAAAACTTGATGAATGTCTCTCCACCATCATGGGTCCTTTAGCCCATTGAAAATTCTGATTGGGAGGACCCATTTTTAATTAATCATAACCCAAATCAGAATTTGAGGAGATATCTTTTTACTGCTCTTATCTCCTCCTATCATGCATGTGATGCACATAAATATTGGACTTTAATGAAGAAAAGCATCCATGTTTACTGTTGAGCAGGACTTTGGATGGTCCTCATGAGAAATCTATTGAAATTTATGAAGATCCTGCTCAAATTTGATCATGTAGTTGATCAGACTAATCAAAGGTAGGTAGGTAGGTTAGGATTTATTTTTCTGTAATTAGGATTAAATAAGTCTCATCGAGACAATGGAAGATGCTAGAATTGATCAACTTGCTACCTCAGGTACTTTCGTTCTCACTCTCCTTTGTTTTATTTCATTACTCTCATGTCTTGCTTACTGCATATCTTTTTACATTGAGGACAATGTAAGATTTTGGTTGGGGGGTGAGATTCCTTAGATGAATCTATTAGCTTTTGTGACATTTCGAGCAATAATGTAGAAAAAATTTTATTTTTCTAAAATTCAAAACTCTTTTGGAAAACTTTGTTTCTATGCATTCGGGATGATACGAGTATAAGAAAAGGAGATACGAAGTGAGTGATGTTACAAGTCTTGAACTACTTTTACTATAATGGTTTTATATGTGAATCCCCCTATTTAGATTGATAGAAAATTTGAACAGTTTTACACCTAGTTCACATTACACGATTTTCATGGTTTGAAAGGGTTGTGTGATTTGTGGATTGGCTAAACTTAGATTTGAGGTGTTGAGGAACCAAGCCGAGGTACTTTGTCCATCCTTGTCCATGGGAAAATAACAAAAGATATGGATTTCTAAAAATCCTATCTAATATAAAAGAAAAAGGAAAAGGAAGGATGAAAATATGGGAATGATGGAGAAAATGGTGGAAATTTTCAAAAAGGGTACCTATTACCAATCGGGGGATGGTCTACCCATAACCAAAGACAGAAATGGGATGTAGTGTGAAAGCCGTCAGAAAGACGGTAAGGCAACTTCCTATCATAGGCTTGTTGTCGATTTGTACACCTTGAGATCTATAGTTTAGTTGATCTAGGAAGAAGATGATCCTGGAAACTCATGAGATGAGCTATCACTATGCACATTAGGTTGAATTCTGTTCAAAGTTCTTCTATCTACCAATCAATCAGCGGGAATTCTATATGAACACTTTTTATGTTTTGAGAGTTTAAGGTTGCAACCTCTATCACCCAGTTTCTTTAATTTTTGTATTAGTATGACTTGGAATGAATAGAAGTATTGTTTCTGAAGGAGAGTTGGTTTTCGAAATTTGAACTTGTTTCCCGCATGTTTTTCTTGGGACTAGCAAAAAGCTAGTTGGGGGGTGTGTTGAGCCTGCAATTTATACATGATCTAGCCCATTACATCACATTATATGCATGGTTTGCATGTTTAAAAGACCCATCTAATGCTTGTTTTGTGATTGTAGGAATAAGAGAGAGACTTCACCAATTCATGGTTAAAAGAGTCACTTTGTATGCATTGAAGATCAAATAAATAAATGATAAGAGATGGAGGAAAGATGCAATGCAATGGAGGAAGAAAAACTAGAAAAATCACATTTTTCATGGCCACCAGCTGGCCGGTCACAACCACCGACCGATCGGCCAAACCCTCCAGAAACAACAAATTCTCTGAACATTTTATGAAGGCCGACCTGTGCTCCGACCTGCCGGCCGGTCGGCTGACAGGTCGGACTTGCACTTTCAGAATCCAGATTTCAAACAGAGGCAATCCCGTTTTTTGTTTTTTGGACCAATTTTAAGGGCCCATCTTAATGATATTTGAAAATCTAACACATCCATGTCGAAGAGGAGCTCGACGCCGAAATAACTCAAGTGGTTTCATGTCGATCGGAGCTACGGATTGACCGTGGTGGCCAAAACAATACGAACTGTCCAGAAAGTTTCAGATTCCGCCTACTTAACTCTGGGCCGGTCCAGGTGGCCCATCATTGATGATATGAAAAATCTAATTTGATCATCTTCTAGACCACATCCATATATGAATAACCACAAGGTTTCAGATCAAAAGGATGTGTGGTTTGATCGTACCTATTGAAGAAAAATGGACCATATAGAAAGATTCAACTGCACAGATTTTATAAAAAGCCCTAAGTGTTTTAATTTATGGACCATATTATGAAAAAAATTTGACAATCTAATCCATCTATCATGTAGAGGAGGAAGTTTTCTACCAATGGTCAAAATTTGAAATCAATCCGACCTCTGTACACTCTGTAGCGTTGAAAACAAGATGACTAGTTCTGAAGGTACCCGAATTTGGCGATCTTGAGAGGCGGTCGCTGATCTGATTGGTTGGCCCATTCAAAAGATAATCTTAGAAATCTAAATCATCTATAAGGAATATCACAGTACAAGGAAGCTACAAATCAAATTTGAAGGCAATCCGACCGTTGATTAAGCCGTACAAAGCAAAACAAAATCTGTTATGTTGCGGTATTCTTGCTGTATTATAAAAGGAGGTGCTCTCTTCTATTCCAAGGGAAGCAAGGACGTGAGAAGTAAGGAGTTCAAGTCCTAGGAGGCTACCTAACCTCCTACAGCTAGTTTTTCTTCCTTTTCTTAGTTCTAGTTCTAGTTTTAATATACATTTTCTTAGTTAACATCTTAGCTAGAGCTAGAGGTGAAATTTGTAGTTAGTTTCAATGCTTTAATTCTTTTATTTCAAGTACCCTTTTCTTAATTTTGGATTTTGAACTTCTAGTTTGAATAAAGTTTGAATTTTTAGATGAATTGTAAGAGTTTGTGTACTCCGGACATGAGTTCCTTGCAATTCTCTGAGATTACCATGATTGGATTGTTTGAATTTGAATTGTAGTAACCCTTGAGCATGCCATAGGTCTCTTGGTATGGCTGTTACTTCAAAGGATATAAGTTCAAGTTCTATGTGCTTCATTAGAACTAAAAATCTGATTTCCAGATTTAAGTGGGACTATTTGTGCTTGAATGTTATATCCTCCAATTAGATGAGAGATAGGACTTTGATTATAATTGTGTTGTGCTTGGATGAATGGATTGGTATTGAACTACTACAAGTAGATCCTTGATGCTCTAGTTTTACCCAAATCTCAGATTTCCTATTTAGTTCTTTAAAACTATTTTTTCTAAAAACTTCTTAGATTCAAATTATTAAAGTAGTTGGAATTGTTTACCTCTTTCCCAGTGGATCGACCTCGGTCTTACTGAGAATTATTACTACATCGCAGCCTTGCACTTGAGGCGAGCGAACATTTAACACACCCCCAACCAGCTTTTTGCTAGTCCCGAGCAAAACATGTGTGAAATAAGCTCAAACCTCCAAAACCAACTCTCCTTCAGAAACTATGTTTCTATCCATTCCAAGACATACAACTATAAAATTCGAAAAAAATCGGTGATAGAAGTTGAAACCTTAAACTCTCAAAACATAATAAGTGTCTAAATGAGATTCCCGCTGATTGATCGATAAATAGAAGAACTCGAATAAATTCAACCTAGTGTGCATAGTGAAAATTCATCTCATGAGTTTCTGGGATTATCTTCTTCATAGATCAACTGAACTATGGATCTCAAGGTGCATAGAGCAATAAGCCAATGACAGGAATTTGCCTTACCGTCCTTCCGACGGCTTTCACACTACGTCCCATTTTCGGCTTTGGTTATAGGTAGACCATCCCCCGGTTGGTAATAGGTAGCCCGTTTCAGAAATTTTCCATCATTTTTCCATCATTTCCAATTTTCATCTTTCCTTTTCCGTCTTCTTTTAAATTAGATAGGATTTTTAGAAATCCATATCTTTCGTTATTTTCCCATGGACAGGGATGGACAAAGTACCCCGGCTTGGTATCTCAACACCTCAAATCTAAGTCTAGCCAATCCACAAATCACATAATCCCTTCAACCATGAAAATCATGTAATTGTGAACTAGGTGTAAGAGTGTTCAGATTTTCTATCAATCACATAAATAGGGGAATTCACATATAAAACCATTTATATCAAGAGAAGTTCAAGACTTGCAACATCACTCACTTCGTATCTCCTTTTCTTATACTTGTATCATCTCGAATGCATAGAAATAAGGTTTTCTAAAAGAGTTTTGAAATTTTAGAAAATTTGAAAAAAAATTTGCACATATGATGCTCGAAATGTTGCAAACTGCTAGATGAGGAATCTCATCTCACCCCCCAACCAAATCTTGCATTGTCCTCAATGTAAAAAGATATGCAATGAGCATGAACATAAGAGCAATGGTAAAATATAAGAGAGTGAGAACAATAGTACTTGAGAGAGTCGAGCATGGAAGTCTGCAACTCCAACAAGTAAATCTATTTAGCACATGTTCGCTTCCCCAAGTGTAGGGTTGCGATGTAGTAATAAATCTCGGTAAGACCGAGGTCGATCCACAAGGACTTATGTAGGAATTCACAAACACATCCAATAGCTTCTATGGAAAAGCTAACAACCAGATTTGTAGGAGATTGATGTAAACAGCAATTTTAAACTTAAACTGAAGTAATCAATTAAATAAAAGGCACTAGGGTTCAAGGATCCACTTATAGCAATCCTCGATGCTCAATTCGCTGTGGTTTCTCACTTTCTCAACTAGAATCGAAATTAAGATCTATCTAGTCAGATGATATAACAGTTAAACCAAACAATCTGCCATATGTAAGATCAATGTATATGAATCACTCAATGCAAGCTAGGATGAGCATGCTCAATTGCATAGGTCAGTCCCAATTCTAATAGACTAAGTCCTTAATCATAACCATCATTAAGTCTTGTCACAAGACAAAGCTAGATTATGATTTGAACTTTATTCAAATCAAATACACAGTCCCATACATACTACAGAAATCCAGAAAAGTAGAACTTTGGTAGGAAGTTCCCTCATGAAGATCATAGTACTAGAGCGTACTCCAATTCCTCGGATCATACAGGTCTAGACTAGCACAAATCAATTAAGAACTCAAGTACTTCTTCCAAACATCCATGAGTCATCATAAGACTAAGAAAAACTACTTTAGAACTTGAATTAAACTTCAAACCATTGTTCATAAACATGAAATCCAACTTTAAAACCAACTTAAACGAATTGAAACATCTTAGATTCACTACAAGCCTTACCTCTGAGCCTCAGCTAAAAGGTTTAGCCGTTCATGATCCAAGGAAACATGAAACAACTAAGCCAAAAAGAGCCTCAGCTAAAAGGTTTAGCCGTTCATGATCCAAGGAAACATGAAACAACTAAGCCAAAAAAAAAAAAAACAGTAAACAAACTAGGAGGAGTTGTGGAACTCTGAGATCCACTTCCGCGGCCTCCCACCTTGCTCAAACCCCTCTAAGATACCCTAGGAACGATCCCTAGGTGTCCTTTTATAGTGGGGAGGCTCCGCAGCATCCGAATCTTCCAGAAATTGCGTAAGCTTACGCAGTGCGCAGAGAAAATCGGAGCTTGTAGAACACACTTCATTACGCAGACGACTGGTCGCACGACCGGTCTGAGCTACTGGACGACCAGTCGCATGAGTGGTCTCAAAAGTGAAAAATCATGTCCAGAGAGTTTTGGGATTTTTCCACCCAAAAAATAAATTCAAGGATCGGTCGCACGACCGGTCGCAGCAGTGGACGACCGGTCGCACGACTGGTCTTAGACAGTCTAGTGAGTTGTGGCCTCTGAGCCCCTCTATTGAGTGATCGGACCGGCCGGACCACCAGTCCTGGACCTTGGACGACCGGTTGAACGACCGGTCTTGGGTGTCTTTTCTTCCTTCTTTTCTTCTTTTCTTTGCTTCTTTCTTCCACCCTTTCACATTTGTGCCTTTGATCTTCTTTGCTTCTAAATGGCATCTTTAAGTCTTCAATTGATGTTTCCTCTCTCTCATCCCTACAATCACAAATCCATGCATTAGATTAGTCTATAACTCATGAAAACCTTGCATAATGAGTGATGAATTGGGGTTAGAATATGCACAATTAAGAACTCAATAGCAAACAAAACCAAAACAGAAAAACAACTAAACCTATCTATGTTATACCTCCGTCAGACTAGGAGATCAATCATCTTGATACACAGGATCATTCAAAGTGATGGACATGTCCTCTGAATCAAATTTCTCAACAAATGGTTTAAGGCGTTGTCCATTCACTTTAAAACAATTACCATTTGCAGCATTCTCTATCTCGACGGCCCCATGAGGAAAAACTTCTTTAACAATATATGGGTCGGTCCATCGAGATCTCAATTTTTTTGGAAAAAGATGAAGTCGGGAATTGTAAAAGAGCACTTTCTGACCCTCACGAAAGGATTTTCTGAAGTTATGTTTGTCATGAAAGGCCTTCATCCTACTCTTGTAAATTCTCGAGTTCTCATAAGCATCGTTCCGGATCTCATCAAGCTCATTTAATTGGAGTTTGCGAAGCGAGCTAGCCTTGTTAATGTCGAAATTCAAGGCCCAAATCGCCCAATAAGCTTTGTGTTCAATCTTCACAGGCAAGTGGCAAGCTTTCACATAGACAAGTCTATAGGGGGACATTCCAATGGGGGTCTTGTAGGCGGTACGGTGAGCCCAAAGCACATCATCTAATCTCAATGACCAATCTTTGCGATCCGGCCTCACCGTCTTTTCCAAAATCTGTTTGATTTTCCGATTGAAAATTTCAGCTTGCCCACTTGTCTGTGGGTGGTATGGGGTACTTACTTTATGCCTAATGCCATATTTCTTCATTAAGGCTTCAAAAGGCCTATTGCAAAAGTGAGAACCACCATCACTAATGATGGCTCAAGGCGTTCCAAATCTGGAAAGTATGTTTTCTTTGAGGAATTTTAGAACTGTATGATGATTGTTGGTTCTACATGGAATATCCTCTATCCATTTAGACACATAGTCTACGGCAAGCAATATATAGACATGTCCAAAAGATGATAGGAACGGTCCCATGAAATCGATGCCCCAACAGTCAAAGACTTCAAGATGTTGAATTGGGGTAAGAGGCATCATATTTCGACGGGATAATCCTCCTAACTTTTGGCGACGCTCGCATGCTTTGCAAAACTCGTGGGTGTCCTTAAATAGAGTGGGCCAATAAGAACCACACTGCAGAATTTTTGCAGTGGTTTTCTTGGTGGAAAAGTGACCCCCACATGCTTGATCATGGCGAAAGGAGATGACGGAATTATGTTCATCATCAGGGACACATCTGCTTATAATTTGGTCTGGGCAATATTTAAACAGTAAAGGTTCATCCCAGAAAAATCTGCGCACTTCCCTTAGAAATTTACGTTTGTCCTACGCAGTCCAATGAATCGGCATCGCACCTGTGGAAAGATAATTGGCTATGTCAGCATACCATGGTGGATGCATAGCAACAAAGAGTTTTTCATCAGGGAATGAGTCCTCAATAGGTGACTCGTCAATGGAATTCAGTAGGACTAGGCGGGATAGATGATCCGCCACCACATTTTCTACTCCCTTCTTGTCCTTGATCTCTCTTGAAGGAGTAGGAACCATCTAAGCAAACGGGGCTTGGCATCCTTCTTAGAAAAAAGGTGTTTCAACGCCGCATGATCCGTGTAAACGATGACCTTGGATCCTATTAAGTAAGGCCTGAATTTGTCCAAGGCAAAGATGACGGCTAGGAGCTCTTTCTCCGTAGTTGAGTAATTAACTTGGGCGAGATTCAAGGTCCTACTTGCGTAGTAGATAACATGGGGCTTCTTATCCTTCTTTTGCCTAACACCGCCCCAATAGCATAATCGCTCGCATCGCACATCAACTCAAAAGGTATGGACCAATCCGGTGGTTGCATGATAGGAGCGGTTGTCAACATGTCTTTTAGCTTTGAAAAAGCTAATTGACATTCGACACTCCACTCAAATTGGTTCTCCTTTTGGAGAAGATTACATAAGGGCCTAGAGATATGACTAAATTTCTTTATGAACCTTCTATAAAAACCAGCGTGTCCAAGGAAGGACCGCACATCGCGTATGCTTTTGGGTGGTGGTAGATTGGAAATTATGTCAATTTTTGCCCGGTCTACCTCTATTTCATTGGACGAGACGATATGTCCAAGGACTATTCCTCTTTGTACCATGAAATGACACTTTTTCCAATTTAAAATGAGGTTCTTCTCCTCACACCTCATCAAGACCAACTTCAAGTGATTGAGGCACTCATCAAAAGTACAGCCAAAAATAGAAAAATCACCCATGAACACCTCAAGAAATTTACCCACCATGTCCGAGAAAATACTCAACATGCATCGTTGGAATATGGCGGGTGCATTACATAGCCCGAATGGCATTCTTCGATATGCAAAGGTACCAAACGGGCATGTAAATGTGGTTTTCTCTTGGTCCTCTGGGGCTATCTCAATTTGGTTGTAGCCGGAATAGCCATCTAGGAAGCAATAATAGGAATGACCCACTAACCTCTCCAAAATTTGATCCATGAATGGGAGAGGGAAGTGGTCCTTCTTACTGACCGTGTTTAGCTTCCGATAATCAATGCACATACGCCAACCGGTGGTTACTCTAGTCGGTACAAGCTCATTGTTGGAGTTTTCTACGATGGTAATACCGGATTTCTTGGGGACAACTTGGGTAGGACTCACCCATTGGCTATCCGAGATGGGGTAGATGATACCCACATCTAGTAGCTTTAACACCTCGGCTTTGACAACCTCCATCATGTTTGGATTTAGCCTTCTTTGAGGTTGTCTAGTCGTTTTTGCATTTTCTTCGAGGTGTATACGGTGAGTACAAACTGAAGAATCTATCCCTTTGAGATCCGCTATTGTCCAACCTATGGCTCCCCTATGTTCTTTGAGTAGCTCAATCAACTTAAGCTTTTGGTCTTACCCTAGGTGAGAGGTAATGACAACTGGGAATGTTTCTTCTTGACCCAAGTATACATATTTAAGCTCGGATGGCAATGGTTTAAGGTCAAGCTTTGGTGGTTTGATGTTAGACGGTAGAGGCCTTGATGTGGTTGGTGGCAATTTTCAAAATGGGGCCTCCACCGGCTAGTACCAACTACCGGTCTCTCAATATTCAATGCTTGCACAATTTCACTAATGATGGGGTCTTTGGAATCCTCGAAATGTGCTATGAATGTATCCAAGCTTTCTAGTGGTTTAAGTTGGAGCAGCTCCTCTTCTCCAAAAGATTTGAGTATGTTTACCTCGAAGAGCTTGTCATCATCAGCATCCCTGTGCCTTTTTCCCAAGTGGAACACATTCACCTCTAATGTCATGTTCCCAAAGGATAATTGCATCACCCCATTCCTGCAATTGATGATTGTGTTTGATATAGCAAGGAACGAGCGGCTAAAATCACCAATATTTGAGTGCTAGCATCTAGAACCGGTTGTGGGTCGTGTCCAAGATGATAAAATCTACTGGGTAGTAGAATTTGTCAACTTGGACTAGAACATCCTCAACTATCCCTCTCGGTACATGGATGGATCTATCAGCGAGTTGCAACATGGTTTTGGTGGGTTTTAACTCACCAAGACCCAATTGATCATATACCGAGTACGGAATCAAGTTTACGCTTGCCCCCAAATCTAGCAATGCATGCTCAATCCGGTAGTCTCCAATGATACATGAGATTGTGGGACTAGCAAGATCTTTGAATTTTAGGGGGGTCTTTTGAGTGAGAATGGAACTCTCTTGCTCATTTAAGAAGGCCTTTTGCTGCACATTATATTTACGTTTAGTCGTGCATAGGTTCTTTAGAAACTTGGCATAAGAGGGGATTTGTTTGATGGCATCAAGCAAGGGAATGTTTATCTCAACTTGTCGAAAAAATCTCTAAAATATCATGAGAGTTTAGAAGAGATTTTGGAGCAACCAATCTCGAAGGGAATGGTGCTACGGGCTTATAAATGCGTTCCTTTTCTTGTGGGGCTAAGTTGGATCCATCCCCATCCTCAGAATTTACCGGATCATTAGGCTTGTCGGCCTTCACCGGAATAGATTTGTCAATTTGTTTACCACTTCTAAGAGTGGTGACGGATTTGGCTTACTCCATATGTTGGTTGAAGGGATCGGGAATGCTTACTTCATGTAATTGCTTTGGATTGGGCTGAGGTTAGGCCGGAAAGGTCCCTTCCCTAGCATTCAAACGTCCCTTAATCTCATCAACCGAGACTTTAAGCTCTTGGAACATTTGCTGATTCATTTGGTTAATTTGCATCTGCCCTTGTATAAACGCTTTTAAATTATCCTTCATTGAGAATTGAGGTGGGGTTATATTTTGCATGGGTGACCCTCCTTAAGAGTTGGTAGGATTGCACGTGGGTGCATTCTTCCAACTGAAATTTGGGTGGTTCTTCCAAGTAGAATTGTACGTATTACCCACCGGTCCATTGAAAGGTCGTTGATAGCCATATGTGGCATTTGCGTGTTCATATAACACCTCTTGAAATGCAGGAATTGTAGGACAATCTTGCGTAGCGTGTAGATTGGTGAAACAAATCCCACATATGGTCTCAATAGCTTCATTGAACTTTGAAACTCCGCTTTTACTAAGTTTCATAGCCTCAATCTTCCTTGTGAGGTTGGCTATCCTTGCACTCACATCGTCTTCCTCCTTGAGAATATAGATCCCTTCATTCTCTTTTTCTTGAGTAGGCTTGGGGTTATTAGATTTGTCCGAGGTATCCCAAGATTGGGCATTCTCGTCCAACATATCCAAATAACTCCAAGCTTCATCTGGATTTTTGCTCATAAACTCGTCGTTACACATCATCTCTACAAATTAGCGCATATTAGAACTTAATCCATCATTGAAGAAGTTTATGATTCGCCAACTTTCGTAGCCATAATGTGGGCAAGCAAGTAGGAGGTCCTTAAACCTTTCTATTGAACCTCCAATTTATACATTGTATAAGCCACTCCATCACATTCTATGCATGGTTTGCATGTCTAAAAGGTCCATCTAATGCAGGTTTTGTGATTGTAGGAATGAGAAGCAGACTTCACCTAATCGAAGACCAAAAGGAGACATTTAGGAGCCTTGGATGAAGACCCAAGGTGGGCCAAAGAAAGAAGAAAGCAAAGAGAGAGGAAGGAGAGAAGAAAAGAAAGAAGAAAGAATGCAGAAAATGGGTCCGACTAGTCATGACAGGTCAAGACCGGTCGGCTACACTCCCTGGACACCTAACAGACAGGCTAGACCGGTCAAGACTGGTCGGCCAGCCCTGTCCGACCGGTCAAGACCGGTCGGCCATGAAATTTCAGACTTTCAGATTTCAAACAGCAGGCTATTCCCCTTTTTAGATTTTTGGCCCAGTTTTATGGGGCCATCTTCATGATATTTGAAAATTCAATACATTCATGTCGAAGAGGAGCTCGACCCCGAAATAACCCAAGTGGTCTCGTGTCGATCAGAGCTATGGATTGACCGTGGTGGCCAAAACAATACGAACTGCCCAAAAAGTTTCAGATTCCGCCTACTCCACTCTGGGCCAGTCCAAGTGACCCATCATTGTTGATATGAAGAATCTACTTTGACCATCTTTTAAACCACATCTATATATGAAGAACCACAAAGTTTTAGATTAAAAGGATGTGTGGTTTGATCGTACCGGTTGAAGAAAGATGGACCATCCTGAAAGATTCAACTGCACAGATTTTATAAAAGCCCTAAGTGTTCTAATTTTCGGACCACATTCTGAAATTTTTTTGGAAAATCTAATCCATTTATCATGTAGAGGAGGAAGTTTTCTACCAATGTTCAACATTTAAGATCAATCTGACCTCTATACACTCCGGGGCGTTGAAAACAAGATGACTGGTTCTGAAGTACCCGAATTGTGCGATTTTGAGAGGCGGTCGCTGATCTGATTGGTGGGCCCATTCAAAAGATAATTTTGGAAATCTAAGTCATCTACGAGGAAGATCACATTACAAGGAAGCTACAAATCAAATTTGAAGGCAATCCGACCATTGGTTAAACCGTACGAAGCGAAACAAAATCTGTTATGTTGCGATATTCTTGTTGTATTATAAAAGGAGGTGCTCTCTTCTATTCCAAATCAAGCAAGGAGGTGGGAAGCAATGAGTTCAAGTCATAAGAGACTACCTAGCCTCCTACAGCTAGTTTTTCTTCCTTTTCTTAGTTCTAGTTCTGGTTTTAATATGCTTTTTCTTAGTTAACCTCTTAGCTAGAGCTAGAGGTAAAATTTGTAGTTGATTTCAATGCATTAATTCTTTTATTTCAAGTACCCTTTTCTTAATTTTGGATTTTGAACTTCTAGTTTGAATAAAGTTTGGATTTTTAAATGATTTATGAGAGTTTGTGTACTCCGGACATGAGTTCCTTGCAATTCTCTGAGATTACCATGATTGAGTTTGTTTAGATTCGAATTGTAGTAACCCCAGAGCATGCCATAGTCTCTTGGCATGGTTGTTACTTCGAAGGCTACAAGTTTGAATTTTATGTGTTTCATTAGAACTAGAAATTTAATTTTCAGATTTAAGTGGGACTGTTTGTGCTGAAATGTTATATCCTCCAATTAGATGAGAGATAGAACTTTGATTCTAATTGTGTTTTGCTTGGATGAATGGATTAGTATTGAACTACTACAAGTGGATCCTTGATGCTCTAGTTCTTTCCAAATATAAGATTTTCCTATTTTATGTTAAAAATTGTTTTCCTAAACTTCTTGGATTCTAGTTATTGGAGTAGTTGGAATTGTTTACTTCTTTCCCTGTGGGTCGACCTTGGTCCTACCGAGATTTATTACTACATCGTAGCCTTACACTTAAGGCGAGCGAACACTTTCCCAACATTGGAAGAAAGATTCACCCTCTTTAACCGAAAAAATCATTACGGCTCTACAAAGGGTGTTCGTTTTATGAGCCGGGAAGAACTTTTTCAAGAATTCCCGGGTCATCTCGTTCCATGACCCTATCGAGTGTGGTCTAAGAGAATGAAGCCAAGTCTTGGCTCTTTCTTTCAATGAAAAGGAAAAGAGTTTAAGTTTAATGGCATCTTCCGAAACATTAGTGTATTGCAAGGTAGTCACTACTTCTTCAAATTCCTTTAAGTGTAAATATGGGCTGTCAGAGTCTAGGAACTTTGGTATAAGTTGAATTACACTGGGCTTTATATCAATGTTTCCCCCGATTGGTGGTAAAACCACATAAGAGGGTATAGTTGCACGGGCTATTTGTAGGTAGTCCCGTAATCTCAAAGGTGTTTGATCCATACTCCCCAAATTATCACAATGTTCTACAGATTTTCGGATTCGTTTATGACCGAATAGTGGTCCAACTAAACCACCTTCAGATTGGAGACAATTGTTGTGATCTCGTTCCCAACGGGACATAAACCACAAAATTCAAAATCTAAACTAATCCAAAATCCTAAAATCTGAAAATAAAAACAAAAAAAACTAAAAGAGTTCAAGTTGGAAGGATAGTACCAATTTGCTTGAATTAGAAGAACTTCATACAAAACAAAACAAACTTTGTTAGTTTTAGAATTCAGAAAAACTAATCGTACAAAAAATAAAGAACCTAACTACTTCTACTCTATAACCACTAAAATAATTTAGAACCGTTATCTAAATTCTCCGGCAACGACGCTAAAATCTGTTAATGCAAAGATTTGTCAATTACCATGGTTAGTGTGTCGTCGAGTCCCTGGCAACTGAAGACAGTTTTCCTTGCGGCTGAAGACAGAAGCTTCTCGAAGATCAAGTCAGCTTCTAGCCTCTCCACCCCAAACCTTTGATCCTAAAAACTTCTATAGATGGCCCAAGACCTTTCTAGGCACACCCTTAGCACCATCTATAGCTCACCTTCCATTAAGATCAGCTATGGATAGGTTTTTGATTGCAGAAGGTTCTTTAAAATTGAAAATATTTCAGTCTGCACTCTCCGATACATACCCGATCCATCGGAGAATATTCCGATAGATGTCCGATCAATCGGACAATGTGTCCGATCCATCGGAAAATAGTCCAGTTACATTGCAAACTCTCTGGACACTTTTCCGAGCCATCGGAGGGATGTCCGATCCATCGGAACGTGTGTTCCGATCAATCGGACAGTATGTCCGATCAATCGTTCATTTGTCCAGCAAACTTTGAAAAACTCTCTGGACTCTTTTACGATCAATCGGAGGTCTGTCCGATCCATCGGACAGGGCTCTCCGATCCATCGGACATAGATACGATCCATCGGAGGAATTTCCAGAAAAATTGCATCAACTCTCTGGAAGATATTCCGATCAATCGGACCACCTATCCGATCAATCGGATAGGGTATTCCGATCAATCGGAACTAAGTCCGATCAATCGGAGAACCTGTTTTCAAGCAAAATTCAAATTTGACTAAATCTTATGTCCGATCGATCGGAACCTATCGAGCTGACCGTTTTCTGACCGTTGTAGGGCATAATCTATTAATAGAACTCGGTTGGATCTTGCAAAAGACACCTTGAGCACCATCTAGGGTTTGAGTGAGCCTTCTTCTTGAGATCCCCTTCTTCCAAACCCTTAGATCTGTTGAGTTCATTCTTCAATCCATGTTGATCTGACCAACATTGATTAAGCATTCAAAGCTTGGATTGAAACATGAACTCAACTCCTCTTTAATGGCATCTTGACCTACCTCCCATAGACATTTGCTTGTCATCAATGCCATTAATGGTGGTTTAGGTAGAAGCTTTCCTCATATAAAAGCCATATACCAAAATAGCCTCAACCTAACCTCAATCCCTCACCTTGGAAACTACAATGGGTCATCCGGAGCAAGGTTGCTGATCGTGGGAGCTGAAGAAGACGTCTTCCGTTCAAGCTGAAGCTTCTTCAACAAAGGCATCATCAAGGGACTCAATCAGCTAAGTATTTTTAGTCTTTCGAGTCCAAGAAACCTCCTCAAATTGAGATTTGGGTTTCAGAGTTTGAAGACCCAAACTCGGTAGAGTCCTTGCGTAGGACAAGTCCTTGAGTAGGGCAAACCCTTGTGTAGGACTAAGTGGTCATGGATTAGTCCTATGGAAGGATGAATCCATGTGTTGAGTCGTAAGTCCTTTTGTAGGCTGTTAAGGTTTATGGTTAACCTCATTTAAAACCATAGTGATAGTGAAATCCGGCCACTCAAGGAGTGAGTGGATCAGCCGGGAGTGGAGTAGGTACATAACCGAACCACTATAAAAATCCCTTGTTGTGTGGTGAATGGATGAACTGATTTACTTCTTTTACACATGTTTCTATTGATTTATGGTTTGCATATCTGGTGTTTGATGAAAGTGCTCTAAGAATACTTTGTGTTGAGAAATTTTAAAAAGTGTCCTATTCACCCCCCTCTAAGACAAGATAACTTGTTTCTTGCTTCTACAACAGCGGTAATCAAACTTATACCGCATTTTCAAAATCTTGTTCGCTTGCCTCAAGTGCAAGGCTGCAATGTAGTAATAATTCTTGGTAAGACCGAGGTCGATCCACAGGGAATTAGAGAACAACTTCTAAGTTATTCCAGCAAGTAGGATTGCAAAAAATTAAAGGTTCAATTGAGATAATTGTGCTAAAATAGTAACTTAAGAAAAACAGTAATTAAAGGCACCAAGGCTTTCAAGGATCCACTTGTAGTAATCCCATGTCAATCCAATCAATCCAAGCATAAAACTCAACTAGATTTGAAGTCCTATCTCTCATCTAGTTGGAAAATAAAACATTAAAGCACATTCAATCTCACTTAAGTTGAACTTTTAAGTTCTAGTCCCATTCAACACATATAGAATTCGAAATGATAGCCTTCGGAGTAATAGACATGCCTATGGACTATGGCATGCTCAAGGGTTACCATAATTCGAATCTAATCAAGCAAAATATGATAATCTCAGAGAATTGCAAGGAATCCATGTCTGGAGCACATGAACTCTCATAAAACTTCTAAAAATATCAATTTTAAGAACTAGAACATTCAAAATTCGAACTTGAAGTAAAGCTACTTGAATTAAACATGAAATTGGCTACAAGCTTCACCTCTCAGCCTTAGCTGAGAGATTTTACCCGAGCATTGTCATACTACAGCTAGAAATCATAAAAGAAAACTAGAAAACATAAAAATCCGGAGTTTGGAGGGTTGCAAATGCTCCACGATGGCTTCCTTCCTCTCCCACGAAATTCCTTAGCTTCTATGATGCCCTAGGAAGAGACCCTAAGTGTCCTTTTATAGTGGGGAAGCTCTGTTGCATTGGAAACATCTAGAATTTGCGTAAGAATATTCAATGCGCAGAGAAAATCAGAGCCCGCAACAGAATGTTACTGTTTTAGGCATGGCCGACCGGTCTTGACCGGGTGGACTAGGTGGCTTAAACGTCCAGCGTGCACAGAGTGATGCCCGACCTGCTGGGCGACCGGTCTTGATCGGTCGGACCAGACTAGTCCTTTGTCCAGGGAGTGTAGCAGCACGACCAACCCGTTGGCCGACCGGTCAAGACTAGTCAGACCAACTGGTCCTTTGTCCAGCAGCTTCCAGAGGGTGGCTGGCAGGTCGGCCGACCGGTCAGGACCATTCGGCCCTTGATCTTTTTCTTCTTTTTCTTCTTTTCTTTACTCCCTCTTTTCTCTTCCTTCTTAGGTCCACCTTGGGCCTTCGTTCAAGAGGTCCTAAGTACATTCTTTTTGGTCTCCAATTGGGTGAAGTTCGCTCTCATTCCTACAATCACAAAACATGTATTAAATGGGCGTTTTAAACATGCAAACCATGCATATAATGTGATATAATGGGCTATACAATGTATAAATTGGAGGTTCAACAAGGCGTCTCTAATAGAAACACAATTTAAGCTTATGAGTAGTTGGAGCATTGGTCTCATGCGTGGTCGACCCTTATGAGGTACTCATCGTTGCCATAAAAGTGGCCCTCAAGGAGCACACTCCTTTACGGGGGAGTTCCCATGCCACCGATCCATCGGAGGGGCCCAATGACGCTACCGAGGTGGTGAACTTAAAGGCTTTATGCTTTTGGTTGGGCACTTCGGCTCTCCTAGCTACCTTGGGTACCAAATTCATAGTCGCCGGTCCGACAATAGGGGGAGAATCTCAACCTTCATATGCGTTACTACCAAAAACAATCCCATAAACTTGGGGCGAATTATTCACGGTTGGCCGTGATCAATGGCGTGCAATGCAACCCTCTTTTTCTTCGCTTCTATACCACTAAGTCCGTACACAAGGAACCAAATTATACACCTTTTTCATGTTTCTTGTGGCGCTACCATAGTAATAGGAGAGGTAGGTCTCATGAATGAGGTTGGCCTATAGGACTTTTTATTTTTATTTTTTGTCCATAGGTTTATTATCTTTGCTGCCTGTAAAGTATTTGCTCATAAACTCTTCATTGACTTGTAAGGGAATTCTTATTCAGGGAGCTCTTTAATTGGCTCTCAGCACTTATGCTTCATCATGTTGGAGCATTTATCAGTAATCATCTTTTTCATGATTCTGACATTTATCTTTTCGACCTTCCCTTCTTTATATATGTAATCATTGTGCTTTTTTACAGCTTGTTTCAGGAACGGTTGCTATATTTGAAGGCAATAAAGGTCTTTCGGAAGGAGAGGTCTATATCATTTCACTTTTTGATAATCTTAGATAACCGCTTCTTCAAATTGGCTTTGTTAGAGACCTTGAATGGAGGAAGAATCATGCTTCATGAGCTTTATTTTCTTTAAACAATACATTGATATTCACATCATAGATATATGTGTCTTGACTCTTCCTGCCCTCTTTTGATCGAGAGAATGCTCGTTTATATACAAGGATTATGGCGATCAAAATATTTTGCATCCATCCTTATAGATAATATTTCTTGATGTATTGGCCATTGACCGAGATGCCGTTCCTTTTCTGTCGTGGCTTGCAATTCTGTAAGCCCCATTTGAGAAAACTTCAGTGATGACATATGGGCCATCCCATTTAGATTCGAATTTGCGCCCTTTCTTGCCTGTCATTACAATGGGCCTCTTCAGCATTGCTACGGGGTCTCCTTTTTTTGAAATATCAGTATTTCACCATGTTATCAAAAGAAGCAGATATTTGGGCTTGATATATTATAAGCGTTGTTGTGCGGCTAGTCTTCTTTCATCCAGCATATCCAACTCTCGTAATCGAAGTTTAACATTTTCATCTTCTATAATACCTTGATGCACTACCACCCTTAAAGAGACAACTTGTATTTCAATTGGGAGTATAGCTTCTACTCCATTCACTAAGGAGTATGGTGTTGCTTTCGTAGGTGTGCAATGCGTCGTTCTGTAAGCCCATAATGCTTCTTGCAATTTTTCATCCCAATCTCTTTTATTTTTGCTCATCGTCTTCTTTAATATTCTGACAATTGTCTTGTTGAACACTTCTGTTAATCTGTTTGTCGCCGGATAATACGGTGTAGAATAAGAGTGTTTAATACTGAATTTTTTGTATAGCTTGTCCATGTTCTTGTTTCTGAACGGGGTATCATTATTTGTGATAATTTTCTGAGGTACTCCATGCTTGTAAATGATAGCATGTCTAATGAAATCTGTCACATCTTTCTCTTTCACATTTCATAGTACGACTGCCTCTATCCATTTAGAGAAATAATCTGTAGCTGCCAGAATATACTGTCGTCCTCGTGAAGATGGTGGATTAATTGGACCGATCACGTCCAATCCCCAACTAGTGAATGGACATGAAGAGACCGTCTGATGAAGTTCTTCGGGTGCCGTTTAAATGACATCACCATGGATTTGACACTCGTGACATCTTTTTGCAAAATCTATAGCATCCTAGAACATCGTCGGCCAATATATATCCCATACGATGTACATGATTGAAGAGATTTTTGCTTGCTTGAAGAGCCCTGCATTCCCCTGAGTGGGCCTCTCGCAATATGTTCCTACCTTAATCTGTATCTAAGCATCTTAATAGAACCTCATTGTACGATTTTTTGTATAATGTATCATGAAGTAGCACAAACTTCATTGCCGTTTGCCTTATTTGTGCTTTCATGGAGGAATCCTCTGGTGAGATTTCATATTTCAAGCATTCGAATATTGGTTGTCGCCAGTCTTCCATTGTTATTTTATAACAAGAGACAGGCTTAGCCTCATCAACGTAATCGTCTGTCTTTGCCAGAGGTAAGAATCTTCTTTCTTCAATCATTACTTGGAGAGGACTTCTTATAGTGCATGTTAAGGCTGTTGCTAGGCTCGCAAGTGTGTCTGCCTTTTCATTTTCTCTACGAAGCACATGCTGTATGAAAATGTCTCGAAAACTTTCAAATAGCTTCCTTGCTTTTTGACAATATGGCAGTAATTATGGCTTTCTTATCTCATATTCCGTTGTTAACTGATTTATTATCAATTGAGAATCCCCAAATATTTTGACTGCTTATATTGCATTTCTTGTGCAATTTCCAATCCGATGATGAGGGATTTGTATTTTGCTTCATTGTTCGTACAAGTCGTCCCAGCGTAAAGGAATATGACAGAAGATCGCCTTGCGGGCTAATAAAAATCACACCTACGCCTGCTCCCGTAGTTCTTGCAGTACCATCGAAATAAATTTGCCACGGTTCTACAATTTCTACTTGGAATACTGTTGAGCCTCCAATTTATACATTCACTAGCCCATTACATCACATTATATGCACGGTTTGCATGTGTAAAAGGTCCATCTAATGCGTGATTTTTTATTGTAGGAGCGAGACAGGGATTTCACCAATTCATGGTTAAAAGAGTCACTTTGGATGCATTGAAGATCAAAGTACTAAGTGCCAAAGATGGGAGAAAGAAGGAAGGGAGAAAGAGAAAGAATGAAGAAAAAGTGCAGAGTATAAAGCACTGAAGACCGGTCGTCCGACCGGTCTGCCAAGGCACAAGACCGGTTGTCTGACCGGTCTACAATGCAACAGGGATTCCCTTTTGCTATACATGTTACTGGACCAAGCTAGACCGGTCGTCAGACCGGTCGTCCAGCACTCAGACCGGTCGTCTGACCGGTCATACACTCAACGGAGAGGGGTCAAAAGTCCAAAAACTCACTGGACTGGTTTTACCGTTTTACTACCGGTCGTCCGACAGGTCGTTCAGGAGCTCAGACCGGTCGTCCGACCGGTCGTCTGCGTAACAGAGCTTGTCTTAGAAGCTCCGATTTTCTCTGCGCAGTTTTGTGATTTCTTATGTAATCTGGAATCTTCCGTACTATTCTATAAAAGGGGACCTAGGGCTTCGTCTAAACGCATCCTAGAAGAGATTGGAGGTCGTGGAAAGTGACGAAGAGCACTGTGGAGCGTCTATAACTCCGTCGATTCCGGTTTTTATAGTTTTTATGTCTTTTTCATTGAGTTCTAGTTGTAGTATGACAATGCTCGGCTAGAATCTCCCAACTAGGGCTGAGAAGAGAAGCTTGTAGTGTTCGCTTCCCCAAGTGTAGGGTTGCGATGTAGTAATAATCTCGGTAAGACCGAGGTCGATCCACAGGGAAGGAAGTAAACAATTCCAACTATCCTAATAACTAGAATCAAAGAGGTTTGTGAAATTGATTTTTAACATAAAATAGAAAATCTGATAATGGAAAGATAACTAGAGCATCAAGGATCCACTTATAGCTCTCCTTAGATGCATAATTCGCTATGGTTTCTCACTTTCTCAAATAGAATCGATATTAAGATCTATCTAGTCGGATGATAAAGCTGTTAAACCAAACAATCTGTCATATGTAAGTTCAATGCATAGGATTCACTCAATGTAGGCTGAGCTGAGCATGCTCAATTGCATAGGACATTCCCCATTCCAAAAGGTTCAGTTCACAATCATAACCATCCTCAAGTCCTGTCACAAGACAAGGCTAGATCATGATTTGAACTTGATTCAAATCACATCCATAATCCATACATAATCAGAAAATCAGAAAAATAGAACTTTGGTAGGAAGTCCCCACATGAAGATCATAGTACTAGAGCGCACTCCAATTCCTCGGATCATACAGGTCTAGACTGATGCAAACCAATTAAGAATTTAAGTAATTCTCCCAAACATCCATGAGTCATCATAAGACTAAGAAAAACTACTTAAAGCTTGTATAAACTTCAAACCATAGTTCATAATCATGAATTCCAACTTTAAAACCAATAAAACGAATTAAACAATCTAAGAAAACTATAAGGTTCACCTCTTAGCTCTAGCTAAGAGATTAGCTAATGAAAAGCATATTAAAAATAAAACTAGAACTAAGAAAAGGAAGAAAAACTAGCTGGAGGAGGCTAGGAAGCCTCCTATGACTTGAACTCCTTGCTCCCCACGTCCTTGGTTGCCCTGGAATAGAAGAGAGGACCTCCTTTTATAGTGCAGCAATAGTACAGCAACATAGCAGAATTTGTTTCGCTTGGTACGGCTTAACCAATGGTTGAATTGCCTTCAAAATTGACTTATAGCTTCCTTGTAATGTGATCTTCCTCATAGATGATTTAGATTTCCAAGATTATCCTCTGAATGGGCCCACCAATCAGATCACCGACCGCCTCTCAAAATCGCGCACTTCGGGTACCTTCAGAACCAGTCATCTTGCTTTCAACGCTCCGGAGTGTACAGATGTCGGATTGATCCCAAATTTTGAACATTGGTAGAAAACTTCCTCCTCTACATGATAGATGGATTAGATTGTCCAAAAAAATCCTAGAATGTGGTCCGAAAATTAGAACACTTAGGGCTTTTATAAACTCTGCGCAGTTTGATCTTTTTGGATGGTCCATCTTTCTTCAACCGGTACGATCAAACCACACATCCTTTTGATCTGAAACTTTGTGGTTATTCATATATAGATGTGGTCTAGAAGTTGGTCAAAGTAGATTCTTCATATCATCAATGATGAGTCACCTGGATTGGCCCAGAGTGGAGTAGGCAAAATCTGGAACTTTCTGGATAGTTCGTATTGTTTTGGCCACCACGATCAATCCATAGCTCCGATCGACACGAAACCACTTGGGTTAGTTCGACGTCGAGCTCCTCTTCGACATGAATGTGTTGTATTTCCAAATATCATTAAGATGATCCCAAAAAACTGGTCTGAAAAATCAGAAACGGGAATGACCTGCTATCTGGAATCTGGAAACTGAAATTTACATGGCCGACCGGTCAAGACCGGTCGGGGCCTGTTCCAGCAGCTTCTGTAGAGGGCAGTAGTGTTGGCCGACTGGTCTTGACCGGTCGGACCCCATTTTCTGCTTTATTTCTTCTTTCTTTTCTTTCCTTCTTTCTTCCTTATCCTCCTCTCTTTCTTCATCATTCTTTGGTCCACCTTGGGCCTTCATCAAAGGCTCCTAAATGTGCCCTTTTGGTCATCAATTGGGCAAAGAAACTCTCATTCCTACAACCACAAAACATGTATTTGATTAGTCTTTAAATCATGAAAATCTTGCATAATGAGTGATGAATTGGGGTCAGAATATGCACAATTAAGAGCTCAACACACCCCCCAACCAGCATTTTGCTAGTCCCGAGCAAAACATGCGTGAAACAAGTTTCATTCTCCAAAATCCAACTCTCCTCTAGAAACCATTCTTCTATACATTCCAAGACACACAAGCATAAAAATCAGAGAAATTAGGTGATAGAGGTTGAACCTTAAACTCTCAGAACATAATAAGTGTTTATATGAAATTCTCGTTGATTGATTGATAAATAGAAGAACTTGAACAAATTCAACCTAGCGTGCATAGTGAAAGTTCATCTCATGTGTTTTCGGGATTATCTTCTTCATAGATCAACTAAACTATAGATCTCCAGGTGTATAGAGCAACAACAAGCCTATGACAGGAATTTGTCTTACCGTTCTTCTGACGGCTTTCACACTATGTCCCATTTCCGGCTTTGGTTACGGGTAGACCATCCCCCGGTTGGTAGTAGGTAGCCCTAATCGGAATTTTCCACCATTTTTCCATAATTCCCAATTTCATCCTTCCTTTTTCCTTTTTCTTTTACATTAGATAGGATTTTTAGAAATCCATATCTTTCGTTATTTTCCCATGGACAAGGATGGACAAAGTACCCCGTCTTGGTTCCTCAACACCTCAAATCTAAGTCTAGCCAATCCAAAAATCACATAATCCTTTCAAATCATGAAAATCGTGTAATGTGAACTAGGTGTAAAAGTGTTCAAATTTTCTATCAATCATATAAATAGGGGAATTCACATTTAAAACCATTATATTAAGAGAAGTTCAAAGCTTGCAACATCACTCACTTCGTATCTCCTCCTCTTATACTCATATCATCTTGAATGCATAGAAACAACGTTTTCCAAAAGAGTTTTGAATTTTAGAAAAATAAAAAAAATTCTACATAATTGCTCGAAATGACACAAAAGCTAGTAGATTCATCTAAGGAATCTCACCCCCCAACCAAAATCTTACATTTTCCTCAATGTAATAAGATATGCAATATGCATGACATGAGAGCAATGACATAAAACAAAGGAGAGTGAGAACGAGAGTACCTGAGATAGTAAGTTGATCAATTCTAGCATCTTCCATTGTCTCAATGAGACTTATTCAATCCTAAATGCAGAAAGAAATCCTAACCTACCTACCTACCTTTGATTAGTCTGATCGACTACATGATTAAATTTGAGCAGGATCTTCATGAATTTCAATAGGTTTCTCATGAGCACCATCCAAAGTCCTACTCGAATGTATACATGGGTGCGTTTCTTCATGAAGGTCCAATCATAGTGTGCACCACACGCATGTAAGGAGGAGATAAGAGCAGCAAAAAGATATCTCCTCAAGTTCTGAATTAGGTTGAAATTGATTAAAAACGGGTCCTCCCAATCAGAATTTTCAATGGGTTGAAGAACCCATGATGGTGGAGAGACATTCATTAAATATTTTTCAGTTTGGGTTGTCTCCTCCACAAATTCAGAATTGCACGGTGTTTCCACAAATAATGGTAAAGAGTGTAAATCAGTGGAATGGGGTTCTTCAGGCACCGACACCGTGTCTAACAAACTTCCAACTCCTTAATCATCTCATCATCCAGATCATAGGGGTGGGTCATGCATTCCTCTAGGAAATCGAGAGAGTCGGATGAAGAGTCCTCGTTCTCCCTAAGTGATTGAGGAAATTCTGTTTCAAGGGTAAGGAATTCCTCCTCTATAGAGGGAAGGTCTTCCAAAGAAAAATTTTCAGATTCAGTGGTAAGCACATCATCTAGCATTGGTTGATCTTTTGAAATTTCAGATTGTGCCACCCCATCATCCAAAGAAGCAGAATTTTCAACCCAAGGGAGTTCTTCCACAATAGAATCCTGGCATGTGTTGTTGGTGGAAGGACTCAAAAATATCGACTTCGGCCATCTCTCTAGCAAGAATATCTTCCGGTGACTCAAAAACATTCGGCCCTTTGGAAGAAGAAATCATGGACTCACAATCATCCTTCAAACCCTCATTGTAGGGAATCAAACTATCACTTTCAGATTTTGTAGATTCCTCGGGTTTGTCAACCGTCCTTGAAATCTCTTCATCATTCAAATCGGAATAGCTAAAAGAGATAGTTGATTCACCATAATCAATGGTAATGGTGGGATCGCTGAGATCAATATCCTCTAGAAGTTTAGTCATTAAATCTAGAGAAGGTTGGGTTTGGATAGCCTCATCCTCCTCATTGTTGGGGATTGATTCGGTGTTCCCAATGTTGGGTTCAATATTTTGAGATGGCGAGAGGTTTTGTATGCATTGCTCAGTTATTTCCATAAACTCTCGCAGTGTATCCTCAAGAGTTCGTGTCGGTTGTGGCTCATGAGAAAGAAACTCTTGAGGATAATTGTTGGCATCCATGGTTGGCTCGTCTCCCAAATTGAAATTTTGATGCTCCCACCTATTAGGATTATGCATGTCATATGTTGTGCTATTAGATAGTTGTTGATATTTGTAGCCAAACAAGTGATCATACATTGTCCTAATCAGTGGAACATTATTCATCTCTTTCTGATACTCTCCCATTGTCTTACCTGGCAAAAAGTTATGCACATTGTTGTCATTTCGGTAATCTCGCAAGGTCTTATGTGGGGGAGTATTAGAAGTAGATTGAGTCATAGAAAAATATTCATGCTTGTAATGGTTCCAATCATAATGATTTTTTATTTGGTTCATCCTCTCATCTTCCAAAAGGTATTTAGGCAATCCACCCGTCCAATCATTCATAATGAAATTATAAGAAGTTGAAATAATCCCTAATCTAGGAAGAAAAACAAAAATAAAAATAAAAAAAATTAAAAAGAAGGGAGATGGGGAGATGTTACCCAATAGAGTGAGATCTATGTCAGCAACAATGTCCTACAAAATAAATAAAAAAATTTGTTAGTAATCTAAAAAAAATTCAGAAAATCTACTTCTATAAAAACTGGAAATCCTACCTATCTAAGATTACTCTATAGCTACTAGAACAATTAGAACCGTTTAACCTCTTCCCCGGCAACGGCGCCAAAAACTTGTTCGCTTCCCCAAGTGTAGGGTTGCGATGTAGTAATAATCTCGGTAAGACCGAGGACGATCCACAGGGAAGGAAGTAAACAATTCCAACTTCCTAATAACTAGAATCAAAGAGGTTTGTGAAATTGATTTTTAACATAAAATAGAAAATCTGATAATGGAAAGATAACTAGAGCATCAAGGATCCACTTATAGCTCTCCTTAGATGCATAATTCGCTATGGTTTCTCACTTTCTCAAATAGAATCGATATTAAGATCTATCTAGTCGGATGATAAAGCTGTTAAACCAAACAATCTGTCATATGTAAGTTCAATGCATAGGATTCACTCAATGTAGGCTGAGCTGAGCATGCTTAATTGCATAGGTCATTCCCCATTCCAAAAGGTTCAGTTCACAATCATAACCATCCTCAAGTCCTGTCACAAGACAAGGCTAGATCATGATTTGAACTTGATTCAAATCACATGCATAATCCATACATAATTCAGAAAATAAAAAAAATAGAACTTTGGTAGGAAGTCCCCACATGAAGATCATAGTACTAGAGCGCACTCCAATTCCTCGGATCATACAGGTCTAGACTGATGCAAACCAATTAAGAATTTAAGTAATTCTCCCAAACATCCATGAGTCATCATAAGACTAAGAAAAACTACTTAAAGCTTGTATAAACTACAAACCATAGTTCATAATCATGAATTCCAACTTTAAAACCAATAAAACGAATTAAACAATCTAAGAAAACTATAAGGTTCACCTCTTAGCTCTAGCTAAGAGATTAGCTAATGAAAAGCATATTAAAAATAAAACTAGAACTAAGAAAAGGAAGAAAAACTAGCTGGAGGAGGCTAGGAAGCCTCCTATGACTTGAACTCCTTGCTCCCCACGTCCTTGGTTGCCCTGGAATAGAAGAGAGGACCTCCTTTTATAGTGCAGCAATAGTACAGCAACATAGCAGAATTTGTTTCGCTTGGTACGGCTTAACCAATGGTTGAATTGCCTTCAAAATTGATTTATAGCTTCCTTGTAATGTGATCTTCCTCATAGATGATTTAGATTTCCAAGATTATCCTCTGAATGGACCCACCAATCAGATCACCGACCGCCTCTCAAAATCGCGCACTTCGGGTACCTTCAGAACCAGTCATCTTGCTTTCAACGCTCCGGAGTGTACAGATGTCGGATTGATCCCAAATTTTGAACATTGGTAGAAAACTTCCTCCTCTACATGATAGATGGATTAGATTGTCCAAAACAATCCTAGAATATGGTCCGAAAATTAGAACACTTAGGGCTTTTATAAACTCTGCGCAGTTGGATCTTTCTGGATGGTTCATCTTTCTTCAACCGGTACGATCAAACCACACATCCTTTTGATCTGAAACTTTGTGGTTATTCATATATAGATGTGGTCTAAAAGATGGTCAAAGTAGATTCTTCATATCATCAATGATGGGCCACCTGGACCGGCCCAGAGTGGAACAGCGAAATCTGAAACTTTCTAGACAGTTCGTATTGTTTTGGCCACCACGATCAATCCGTTGATCCGATCGACAGGAAACCACTTGGGTTAGTTCGGCGTCGAGCTCCCCTTCGACATGGATGTGTTGGATTTCCAAATATCATTAAGATGGGCCCAGAAAACTGGTCTGAAAAATTAGAAACGGGAATGGCCTGCTGTCTGGAATCTGGAAACTGAAATTTACATGGCTGACCGGTCAAGACCGGTCAGGACAGGGCTGGCCGACCGGTCAAGACCGGTCGGGGCCTGTTCTAGCAGCTTCTGTAGAGGGCAGTAGTGTTGACCGACCGGTCTTGACCGGTCGGGGCCTGTTTGGCCGACCGGTCTTGACCGGTCAGACCCCATTTTCTGCTTTATTTCTTCTTTCTTTTCTTTCCTTCTTTCTTCCTTATCCTCCTCTCTTTCTTCATCATTCTTTGGTCCACCTTGGGCCTTCATCAAAGGCTCCTAAATGTGCCCTTTTGGTTATCAATTGGGCAAAGCAACTCTCATTCCTACAACCACAAAACATGTATTTGATTAGTCTTTAAATCATGAAAATCTTGCATAATGAGTGATGAATTGGGGTTAGAATATGCACAATTAAGAGCTCAACATGTAGCCAATTTTATGTTTAATTCAATTTGATTCAAGTACTTTCACTTTAAGTTTTAATTTTGAATGTTCTAGTTCATATAAAGTTGATATTTTTAAAAGTTTTATGAGAGTTCATGAGCTCCGGACATGGATTCCTTGCAATTCTCTAAGATTATCATGTTTTGCTTGATTAGATTCGAATTATGGTAACTCTTGAGCATGCCATAGTCCATAGGCATGGCTGTTACTCCGAAGGTTATGATTTCGAATGCTATGTGATTGAATAGGACTAGAACTTGGAAGTTCAACTTAAGTGGGATTGAATGTGTTTCAATGCTTTATCTTCCAACTAGATGAGAGATAAAACTTCAAATCTAGTTGTGTTTTATGCTTGGATTGATTGGATTAACATGCGATTGTTACAAGTGGATCTCTGAAAGCCTTAATTCCTTTAAAATACTGATTTTTCTAAGTTACTGTTTTGAGTCAGATTTCTTAATTGAATCTCTTAATTGTTCAATCCTAGTTGCTGGAATAATTTAGAATTTGTTTTCTAATTCCCTGTGGATCGACTTCGGTCTTATCGAGAATTATTTCTACATCGCAGCCTTGCACTTGAGGCGAGCGAATAAGTTTTTAGCGCTGCTGTCGGGGAATTTAGATAACGGTTCTTGATTGTTAGTGGCTGTAGAAGTAGAAGTAGATAGGTTTTTCTGATTTCCTAAGACTAACAAGTTGTTTTGTTTCGTAAGAATTCTTCTCTAGTTTAAGTGAATCGAGTAACATCCTTCTGACTTAGTGCCTTTTACAGATTTTTAGATTTTCAAATTTTAGGACTTAGTTTAGTTCTTAGTTGTGTGGTTTATGTCCCATTGGGAATGTGACCACACCAATCGTCTCCAATCCGAAGGTGGTCTAGTTGGACCATTATCAGTCCATCGACGAGTCCAAAAATACCAAGAGTTTTGTGATAGTTTGGGGAGTATGGATCAAACACCCTTAAGGAATCCTTCCTCCCTACTCCAACTACAAACGCAAATCAAGAGAGAGTAGGAGAGAATGAGGTACATAATGTTCCTCCAATGAGATCTTTACGGGACTACCTACAACCGGTCCGTACAACTACACCCTCGTGCGTGGTTTTACCACCAACTGGGGGAAACATTGATCTAAAGCCGGGTGTGATTCAACTTTTACCAAAGTTCCATGGGCTAGACTCTGAAAGCCCATATTTACACTTAAAGGAATTTGAAGAAGTGGTTGCTACTTTGCAATACACTAATGTTTCAGAAGATGCTATAAAGCTCAAACTTTTTCCCTTATCATTGAAAGAAAGAGCCAAGACTTGGTTTTACTCTCTTAGACCACATTCGATAGGGTCATGGAACGAGATGACCCGGGAATTCTTGAAAAAGTTCTTCTCAGCTCATAAAACAAACACCTTTTGAAGAGCCATAATGAACTTTTCGGTTAAAGAGAATGAGTCATTCTTCCAATGTTGGGAAAGGTTCAAGGACCTCCTACTTGTTTGCCCACATCATGGCTACGAAAGTTAGCAAATCATAAACTTCTTCAATGATGGATTAAGTTCCAACATGCGCCAATTCGTAGAGATGATGTGCAACGGCGAGTTTATGAGTAAAAATCCAGAGGAAGCTTGGAGTTACTTGGATATGTTGGCCGAGAATGCCCAATCATGGGATACCTCGGACAAATCTAGTAACCTCAAGCCTCCTCAACAAAAGGAAAAAGGAGGCATCTATATTCTTAAAGAAGAAGATGATGTGAATGTAAAGATAGCCAGCCTCACAAGGAAGATCAAGGCCATGGAACTTAGTAAAAGTGGAGTTTCAAAGTCCAATAAAGCTATTGAGAACATGTGTGGTATTTGTTCTACCAATATACACGCTACGCAAGATTGTCCTACAATTCCTTTGTTTCAAGAGGTGTTACAAGAACATGCAAATGCCACATATGGTTATTAACGGCCTTTTAATGGACTAGTGGGTAACACGTATAACTCTACTTGGAAGAACCACCCAAATTTCAGTTGGAAGAATAATCCCATGGGAATTCCTACCAACTCTCAAAGAGGGCCACCCATGCAAAACATCACCCCACCTCAATTGTCAATGGAAGATATGTTAAAGGCGTTTATGCAAGGGCAAACGCAAATAAATCAAATGAACCAACAAATGTTCCAAGAGCTTAAAGTTTCGGTTGATGATATTAAGGGACGCTTGATGTTCGCTTCCCCAAGTGTAGGGTTGCGATGTAGTAATAAACTCGGTAAGACCGAGGTCGATCCACAGGGAAGGAAGTAAATAATTCCAATTATCCTAATAACTAGAATCAAAGAGGTTTGTGAAATTGATTTTTAACATAAAATAGAAAATCTAATAATGAAAAGATAATTAGAGCATCAAGGATCCACTTATAGCTCTTCTTAGATGCATAATTCGCTATGGTTTCTTACTTTCTCAACTAGAATCGACATTCCTGTCTATCTAGTCGGATGATAGAGCTGTTAAACCAAACAGTCTGTCATATGTAAGTTCTATGCATAGGATTCACTCAATGAAGGCTGAGCTGAGCATGCTCAATTGCATAGGTCATTCCCCTTTCCAAAAGGTCCAGTTCACAATCATAACCATCCTCAAGTCCTCTCACAAGACAAGGCTAGATCATGATTTGAACTAGATTCAAATCACATGCACAATCCATACATATTCAGAAAAACAGAAAAATAGAACTTTGGTAGGAAGTCCCTTCATGAAGAGCTTAGTACTAGAGCGCACTCCGATTCCTCGGATCATACAGGTCTAGACTGTTGCAAACGAATTAAGAAGATAAGTAATTCATCCAAACATCCATGAGTCATCACAAGACTAAGAAAAATTACTTAAAAACTTGTATAAACTTCAAACCTTAGTTCATAATCATGAATTCCAAACTAAAAACCAATAAAACGAATTAAACAATCTAAGAAAACTATAAGGTTCACCTCTTAGCTCTAGCTAAGAGATTAGCTAATAAAAAGCATATTAAAAACTAGAACTAGAACTAAGAAAAGGAAGAAAAACTAGCTGGAGGAGGCTAGGAAGCCTCCTACGACTTGAACTCCTTGCTCCCCACGTCCTTGGTTGCCCTGGAATAGAAGAGAGCACCTCCTTTTATAGTGCAGCAATAGTACAGCAACATAGCAGAATTTGTTTCGCTTGGTACGGCTTAACCAATGGTCGGATTGCCTTCAAATTTGATTTGTAGCTTCCTTGTAATGTGATCTTTCTCATAGATGATTTAGATTTCCAAGATTGTACTCTGAATGGGCCCACCAATCACATCACCGACGCCTCTCAAAATCGCGCACTTCGGGTACCTTCAGAACCAGTCATCTTGCTTTCAACGCTCCGGAGTGTACAGAGGTCGGATTGATCTCAAATTTTGAAAATGAGTAGAAAACTTCCTCCTCTACATGATAGATGGATTAGATTGTCCAAATCAATCTCAGAATGTGGTCCGAAAATTAGAACAATTAGGGCTTTTATAAACTCTGCGCAGTTGGAGCTTTCTGGATGGTCCATCTTTCTTCAACCAGTACGATCAAACCACACACCTTTTTTATCTGAAACTTTTGTGGTTATTTATATATGGATGTGGTCTAAAAGATGGTCAAAGTAGATTTTTCATATCCTCAATGATGGGCCACCTGGACCGGCCCAGAGTGGAACAGAGAAATCTGGAACTTTCTAGACAGTTCGTATTGTTTTGGTCACCACGATCAATCCGTAACTCCGATCGACACGAAACCACTTGGGTTAGTTCGGCGTCGAGTTCCTCTTCGACATGGATGTGTTGGATTTCCAAATATCATCAAGATCGGCCCAGAAAACTGGTCCGAAAGACTAGGTGTGGGAATACATTGCTGTTTTAGAATCTGGAATCTGAAACTTGCATGGCCGACCGGTCACGACCGGTCGGACAGGGCTGGCCGACCGGTCACGACCGGTCAGGCCCTGTTTGGCATTACTCCAGCAAGCATGGCCGACCGGTCAAGACCGGTCGGGCTCTTTTTCTTCTTGTTTTCTTCCTTTCTTTCTTCTATTTTCTTCTTTCTTTGCTTCTTTCTTTGCTTCCTTCTTCCTTCAGCCCTCCTTGGGTCTTCATCCAAGGTTCTAAATCAGCTCTTTTGGTCATCAATTGGGCAAAGTAACTCTCATTCCTACAACCACAAAACATGTATTTGATTAGTCTTTAAATTATGAAAACCATGCATAATGAGTGATGAATTGGGGTTAAAATATGCACAATTAAGAGCTCAACACACCCCCCAACCAGCATTTTGCTAGTCCCGAGCAAAACATGCGTGAAACAAGTTTCATTCTCCAAATCCAACTCTCCTCTAGAAACTATTCTTCTATACATTCCAAGACACACAAGCATAAAAATCAGAGAAATTAGGTGATAGAAGTTGAAACCTTAAACTCTTAGAACATAATAAGTATTTATATGAAATTCCCACTGATTGATTGATAAATAGAAGAACTTGAACAAATTCACCCTAGTGTGCATAGTGAAAGTTCATCTCATGAGTTTCTGGGCTCATCTTCATCATAGATCAACTAAACTATGGATTTCAAGGTGCACAGAGCAACAACAAGCCTATGACAGGAATTTGTCTTACCTGTCCTTCCGACGACTTTCACACTACGTCCCATTTCCGGCTTTGGTTACGGGTAGACCATCCCCCGGTTGGTAGTAGGTAGCCCTAATCGAAATTTTCCACCGTTTTTCCATCATTCCCAATTTCATCCTTCCTTTTCCTTTTTCTTTTTAAATTAGATAGGATTTTTAGAAATCCATATCTTTCGTTATTTTCCCATGGACAAGGATGGACAAAGTACCCCGAGGTTTCTCAACACCTTAAATCAAAGTAAAGTTAATCCACAAATCACATAATCCTTTCAACCCATGAAAATCGTGTAATGTGAACTAGGTGTAAAAGTGTTCAAATTTTCTATCACTCACATAAATAGGGGAATTCACATATAAAACCATTATATTAAAAGAAATTCAAAGCTTGCAACATCACTCACTTCGTATCTCCTCTTCTTATACTCGTATCATCTTGAATGCATAGAAACAACGTTTTCCAAAAGAGTTTTGAATTTTAGAAAAATCGAAAATTTTCTACATAATTGCTCGAAATGTCACAAAAGCTAGTAGATTCATCTAAGGAATCTCACCCCCCAACCAAAATCTTACATTGTCCTCAATGTAATAAGATATGCAATATGCATGACATGAGAGCAATGACACAAAACAAAGGAGAGTGAGAACGAGAGTACCTGAGGTAGCAAGTTGATCAATTCTAGCATCTTCCATTGTCTCAATGAGACTTATTCAATCCTAAATGCAGAAAGAAATCCTAACCTACCTACCTACCTTTGATTAGTCCGATCGACTACATGATCAAATTTGAGCAGGATCTTCATGAATTTCAATAGGTTTCTCATGAGGACCATCCAAAGTCCTGCTCGAATGTATACATGTGTGCGTTTCTTCATGAAAGTCCAATCATAGTGTGCACCACACGCATGTAAGGAGGAGATAAGAGCAGCAAAAAGATATCTCCTCAAGTTCTGAATTGGGTTGTAATTGATTAAAAACGGGTCCTCCCAATCAGAATTTTCAATGGGTTGAAAAACCCATGATGGTGGAGAGACATTCATTAAGTATTTTTCAGTTTGGATTGTCTCCTCCACAAATTCAGATTTGCATGGTGCTTCCACAAACCATGGTAAAGAGTGTAAATCAGTGGAATGGGGTTCTTCAGGCACCGACACCATGTCTAACAAACTATTTTACTCCTTAATCATCTCATCATCCAGATCATAGGGGTGGGTCATGCATTCCTTTAGGAAATCGAGAGAGTCGAATGAAGGGTCCTCGTTCTCCCTAAGTGATTGAGGAAATTCTGTTTCAAGGGTAAGGAATTCCTCCTCTATAGAGGGGAGGTCTTCCAAAGAAAAATTTTCAGATTTAGTGGTAAGCACATCATCTAGCATTGGTTGATCTTTTGAAATTTCAGATTGTGCCACCCCATCATCCAAAGAAGCAGAATTTTCAACCCAAGGGAGTTCTTCCACAATAGAATCCGGCATGTGTTGTTGGTGGAAGGACTTAAAAATATCGACTTCGGCCATCTCTCTAGCAAGAATATCTTTCGGTGATTCAAAAACATTCGGCCCTTTGGAAGAACAAATCATGGACTCACAATCATCCTTTAAACCCTCATTGTATGCAATCAAACTATCATTTTCAGATTTTGTAGATTCCTCGGGTTCGTCAACCGTCCTTGAAATCTCTTCATCATTCAAATCGGAATAGCTAAAAGAGATAGTTGATTTACAATAATCGATGGTAATGGTGGGATCACTGAGATCAATACCCTCTAGAAGTTTAGTCATTAAATCTAGAGAAGGTTGGGTTTGGATAGCCTCATCCTCCTCATTGTTGGGGATTGATTTGGTGTTCCCAATGTTGGGTTCAATATTTTGAGATGGCGAGAGATTTTGTATGCATTGCTCAGTTATTTCCATAAACTCTCGCAATGTATCCTCAAGAGTTCGTGTCGGTTGAGGATCATGAGAAAGAAACTCTTGAGGATAATTGTTGGCATCCATGGTTGGCTCATCTTCCATTGGACTAGAGGTGTGAGGACTCTCTCGATGAAGACCATACGTGTTATATGACGAAGACTGATAAGATGGTTGATAAGCATAACCATACAAGTGATCACGCAATGTCTTTACCGGTTGGTCATTACTCCCCCGGTCCTTTTTCTTATTCCTACCTCTTGTTAAACTTGGTGGGATACTCATGTTATTCTCAACCCAGTAATCACGTAGCGTCTTACGTTGGGGGGTAGTGGAGGTTGATTTACTCTCAGAATAATACTTATGCTTAAATTGGTTCCAATCATAAAGAGTTTTGATTCCATGGTCTGTCATCTCATCTTCCAAAGGGTATGCATAAGCACCACACTTCCAATCAGCCATAATAAGATTTTAAAGAGTTGGAACTACCCTAATCTAGAAAAAAGAACAAAAAGAAGGGAGATGGAGAGATGTTACCCAATAGAGCGAGATATATGTCAGTAACAATGTCCTACAAAATCCAACAAAAAAATTGTTAGTAATCTAGAAAAAAAATCAGAAAATTTTCTTCTATAAAAACTGAAAATCCTACCTAACTAAGACTACTCTATAGTTACTAGAACAATTAGAACCGTTTAACCTCTTCCCCGGCAACGGCGCCAAAAACTTGTTCGCTTCCCCAAGTGTAGGGTTGCGATGTAGTAATAAACTCGGTAAGACCGAGGTCGATCCATAGGGAAGGAAGTAAACAATTCCAATTATCCTAATAACTAGAATCAAAGAGGTTTGTGAAATTGATTTTTAACATAAAATAGAAAATCTAATAATGAAAAGATAACTAGAGCATCAAGGATCCACTTATAACTCTTCTTAGATGCATAATTCGCTATGGTTTCTTACTTTCTCAACTAGAATCGACATTCTTGTCTATCTAGTCGGATGATAGAGCTGTTAAACCAAACAGTCTGTCATATGTAAGTTCTATGCATAGGATTCACTCAATGAAGGCTGAGCTGAGCATGCTCAATTGCATAGGTCATTCCCCTTTCCAAAAGGTCCAGTTCACAATCATAACCATCCTCAAGTCCTCTCACAAGACAAGGCTAGATCATGATTTGAACTAGATTCAAATCACATGCACAATCCATACATATTCAGAAAAACAGAAAAATAGAACTTTGGTAGGAAGTCCCTTCATGAAGAGCTTAGTACTAGAGCGCACTCCGATTCCTCGGATCATACAGGTCTAGACTGTTGCAAACGAATTAAGAAGATAAGTAATTCATCCAAACATCCATGAGTCATCACAAGACTAAGAAAAATTACTTAAAAACTTGTATAAACTTCAAACCTTAGTTCATAATCATGAATTCTAAACTAAAAACCAATAAAACGAATTAAACAATCTAAGAAAACTATAAGGTTCACCTCTTAGCTCTAGCTAAGAGATTAGCTAATAAAAAGCATATTAAAAACTAGAACTAGAACTAAGAAAAGGAAGAAAAACTAGCTGGAGGAGGCTAGGAAGCCTCCTACGACTTGAACTCCTTGCTCCCCACGTCCTTGGTTGCCCTGGAATAGAAGAGAGCACCTCCTTTTATAGTGCAGCAATAGTACAGCAACATAGCAGAATTTGTTTCGCTTGGTACGGCTTAACCAATGGTCGGATTGCCTTCAAATTTGATTTGTAGCTTCCTTGTAATGTGATCTTTCTCATAGATGATTTAGATTTCCAAGATTGTCCTCTGAATGGGCCCACCAATCACATCACCGACCGCCTCTCAAAATTGCGCACTTCGGGTACCTTCAGAACCAGTCATCTTGCTTTCAACGCTCCGGAGTGTACAGAGGTCGGATTGATCTCAAATTTTGAACATGAGTAGAAAAATTCCTCCTCTACATGATAGATGGATTATATTGTCCAAAAAAATCTCAGAATGTGGTCCGAAAATTAGAACAATTAGGGCTTTTATAAACTCTGTGCAGTTGGAGCTTTTTGGATGGTCCATCTTTCTTCAACCAGTACGATCAAACCACACACCTTTTTTATCTGAAACTTTTGTGGTTATTCATATATGGATGTGGTCTAAAATATTGTCAAAGTAGATTTTTCATATCCTCAATGATGGGCCACCTGGACCGGCCCAGAGTGGAACAGCGAAATCTGGAACTTTCTGGACAGTTCGTATTGTTTTGGTCACCACGATCAATCCGTAACTCCGATCGACACGAAACCACTTGGGTTAGTTCGGCGTCGAGTTCCTCTTCGACATGGATGTGTTGGATTTTCAAATATCATCAAGATCGGCCCAGAAAACTGGTCCGAAAAACTAGGTGCGGGAATACATTGCTGTTTTAGAATCTGGAATCTGAAACTTGCATGGCCGACCGGTCACGACCGGTCGGACAGGGCTGGCCGACCGGTCAAGACCGGTCAAGACCGGTCTCTATTTCTTCTTGTTTTCTTCCTTTCTTTCTTCTATTTTCTTCTTTCTTTGCTTCTTTCTTTGCTTCCTTCTTCCTTCAGCCCTCCTTGGGTCTTCATCCAAGGTTCTAAATCAGCTCTTTTGGTCATCAATTGGGCAAAGTAACTCTCATTCTTACAACCACAAAACATGTATTTGATTAGTCTTTAAATTATGAAAATCATGCATAATGAGTGATGAATTGGGGTTAAAATATGCACAATTAAGAGCTCAACACACCCGCGTGACAGGCGGGAATACTCACCACTATACTACAACGACAAAACATGTATTTGATTAGTCTTTAAATTATGAAAACCATGCATAATGAGTGATGAATTGGGGTTAAAATATGCACAATTAAGAGCTCAACACTTGAATGCTAGGGAAGGGACCTTTCCGGCCCAACCTCAGTCCAATCCAAAGCAAGTACATGAAGTAAGCATCCCTAGTCTCTCCAACCAACATGTGGAGCAAGCCAAATCCATCACCACTCTTAGAAGTGGTAAGCAAATTGACAAATCTATTCTGGTGAAGGCCGATAAGCCTAATGATCCGATAAATTCTGAGGATGAGGACGAATATAACTTAACCCCACAAGAAGCGGAACATGTTTATAAGCTCGTAGCACCATTCCCTTCGAGATTGGTTACTCCAAAATCTCTCCCAAACTCTCATGATTTTTTTGAGATTTTCAAACAAGTCAAGATAAACATTCCATTGCTTGATGCCATTAAAAAAATCCCTTCTTATGCCAAGTTTTTAAAGGACCTATGCACAACCAAACGCAACTATAATGTGCAGCAAAAGGCCTTTTTAAATGAGCAAGTGAGTGCCATTCTCACTCAAAAGACCCCCCCAAAATTCAAGGATCCCAGTAGCCCCACAATTTCATGTATCATTGGTGACTACCGGATTGAACGTGCATTGCTAAACTTGGGGGCAAGTGTAAATTTAATCATATACTCGGTATATGAGCAACTAGGCCTTGGTGAATTAAAACCCACCAAAACTACATTGCAACTCACTGATAGATCTATCCATGTACCGAGAGGGACAATTGAGGATGTGCTAGTCCAAGTTGACAAATTCTACTACCCGGTAGATTTCATCGTCTTGGACACGCAACCAGTTATGGATACTAGCACTCTGTTGAGCTCATAATTGTGCATATTCTAACCCCAATTCATCACTCATTATGCATGATATACATGTTTAAAAGACTATTCTAAAGCGTGATTTGTGATTGTAGGAACAAGATGGAGATGACGTCAATTGAAGGCTAAATGTAGCTACTTATGAGCATTGAAGACCATTGGATCAAGCATGAAGGAAGACCAAAGATAGCCAAGACAAGGAGAGAAGAGAAAAGAAGAAAGAAAGAAAGAAATAAAGAAGAAAGAGAGCCAGACCGGTCGGTTGACCGGTCGGCCAAGCCAGCCCGACCGGTCAAGACCGGTCGGCCCACCATTTACCTGCCAAAACAGATGGACTGTGCAGCCCGACCGGTCATGACCGGTCGGGCATAGTTGCTGGACTACTCAGGAACGCAGCCGACCGGTCATGACCGGTCGGCCATTGCTGCTGGACAAAGGCCAAGCCAGCGTAAACAGCGTAAACAGCTTGTTTCTATTTTGGAATTCCGAAATCTTCTGCGCAATAGCGTAAGTTTACGCAATTTCTGGAGTTTTCTTGCGTATTGGACTCCTCCAAGCTATAAAAGGATGTCTTCCCATCATACCAAAGGAGGCTACGACGTGGGGATTGCTCAGGAGACGGATTCTACTTCGGATTTCTAGTTTTCTTCCTGTTTTAGTAGTTTTTCATGTTTTTAGAGGCTTCTAGTTCAAGGATGTTAGAGATGAACTAAAACCTCTTAGCTAGGGCTAAGAGGGGAAGCTTTTGATTCGTTTTTGATGGATTAACGCAACCTAAGTTTCCTTTTATGCTTTAATTGATGAATTTTAGTTCAATATGAGTTTGATTCAAGTACTATATTGGTTTCTACTTTGATCTCTTGATGACTCCGGGCTCATGTGATTCTTAGTGATTCTAAGCTTAGTATCTTAGCTTTTGAGCATTGTTTATGCTTGTGTAATGCATTGATCTACCATCGACTCCGGGCATGGTAGACGCTTTGATTGCCTTGTATGCAATGGCCTGATTTTCATGTGGGAACTCATTCAACTAAAGTTCTTATCTTTTGTATATAATCTGGAATAGTTGCTTAGTGATTGATTTTGATTTAATTCGAGTTCAAATCATGAGTTGTAATCAGGTCTAGTGATAGGACTTGGTGAAAGCTATGGTTATGAATCTCAACTAGATTGGAAAGAGGCTTGGCCTATACAATTGAGTGTGCCCAAGACCTGAGCATGGTTGTGGCAAATCAATGAATGAGCACTTGTTCCAGATGATTGTTGGTTTAACCGCTCTATATTCCAATCGGATAGAGAAAGGAATTTGATTCCGATTGAGTCATGAGAGACCTAGTTGTGTTGATGCATTAAAACTTATCAAAAGTGGATCCTTGGCGCTCTAGTGCCTTTTTAGATTGAAATTACCTTAACAATTCACTGTTTTCCAGCTTTAGTTCTTAATAGGATCTTAATTTTGTTTTAGTTAAATCCTAAGAATACCCATACATAAATCTCTGTGGGAACGATACTCGGTCTTTTCGAATTATTACTACTTCGCAACCCTACACTTGGGGAGTGAACACACTCAAATACCGATAATTTTAGGCCACCCATTCCTAGCTACATCAAACGCAATGGGGTAATGCAATTGTCCTTTGGAAACATGACATTGGAGGTGAATGTGTTCCATTTGGGCAAAAGGCATAGGGATGATGATGATGAGCTCTTCGAGGTAAACATGCTCGAATCTTTTGAAGAAGAAGAGCTCTTCCAACTTGAATAACTAGAAAGCTTGGAGACATGCTTGGCACATTTTGAGGATTCCAAAAATCCCATCATTAATGAAATTGTGCAAGCATTGAATATTGAGAAACTAGTAGTTGATACTAGCCGGTGGAGGCCCCATTTTGAAAGATTGCCACTAACCACATCAAGGCCTCTACCGTCTAACATCCAACCACCGAAGCTTGACCTTAAACCATTGCCATCCAAGCTTAAATATTTATATTTGGGTTAAGAAGAAACATTCCCGGTTGTCATTGCCTCTCACCTAGGGAAAGTCCAAGAGCTCAAGTTGATTGGGTTACTCAAAGAACATAAGGGAGCCATAGGATGGACAATAGTGGACCTCAAGGGGATAGACTCTTCGGTTCGCACTCACCGTATACACCTCGAAGAAAATGCGAAAACAACTAGACAACCTAAAAAAAGGCTAAATCCAAACATGATGGAGGTTGTCAAAGTCGAGATGTTAAAACCACTAGATGTGGGTATCATCTACCCCATCTCGGATAGCCAATGGGTGAGCCCTACCCAACTTGCCCCTAAGAAATCTGGTATTACAATCATAGAAAATGCCAACAATGAGCTTATACCGACTAGAGTGACCACCGGTTGGCGTATGTGCATCGATTATCGGAAGCTAAACACGGTCACTAGGAAGGACCACTTCCCTCTCCCATTTATGGATAAAATTTTGGAGAGGTTAGCGGGTCACTCCTACTATTGCTTCTTAGATGGCTATTCCGGTTACAACCAAATTGAGATAGCCCAGAAGACCAAGAGAAGACCACCTTTACATGCCCATTTTGCACCGTCGCATACTGAAGAATGCCTTCGAGCTATGAATGCACCCGCCACATTCCAACGATGCATGCTGAGTATTTTCTCAGACATGGTGGGTGAATTTCTCGAGGTATTCATGGATGATTTTTCTATTTTTTGTTGTACTTTTGATGAGTGCCTCAATCATTTGAAATTGGTCTTGACAAGGTGTGAGGAGAAGAACCTCGTCTTAAATAGGGAAAAGTGTCATTTCATGGTACAGAAAGGAATAGTCCTTGGATATATCATCTCGTCTAATGAAATAGAGGTAGACCGGGTCAAAATCAATATAATTTCTAATCTACCACCACCCAAAAGAATACGCGATGTGCGGTCCTTCGTTGGACACGCCGGCTTTTATAGAAGGTTTATAAAGGATTTTAGTCATATCTCAAGGCCCTTATGTAACCTTCTCCAAAAGGAGAACCAATTTGAATAGAGTGCCGCATGTCAATTAGCTTTTTCAAAGTTAAAAGACATGTTGACAACCACTCCTATCATGCAATCACCGGATTGGTCCGTACCTTTTGAGTTGAAGTACGATGTGAGCAATTATGTTATTGGGGCGGTGTTAGGCCAAAAGAAGGATAAGAAGCCCCACATTATCTACTATGCTAGTAGGACCTTGAATCCCACCCAAGTCAATTACTCGATTACGAAGAAGGAGCTCCTAGCAGTCGTTTTTGCCTTGGACAAATACAGGCCTTAATAGGATCCAAGGTCATTGTTTACACAAATTATGTGGCACTGAAACACTTTCTTTCTAAGAAGGATGCTAAGCCCTGCTTTCTTAGATAGATTCTACTCCTTAAAGAATTCAATTTGGAGATCAAGGACAAGAAGGGAGTAGAGAATGTGGTGGCGGATCATCTATCCCGCTTAGTCTTACCTAATTCCATTGGCGAGTCACCTATTGAGAACTCATTCCCTGATGGGAAACTCTTTGTTGCTACGCATCCACCGTGGTATGCTAATATTGCAAACTATCTTTCCATAGGTGTGATGCCGATTCATTGGACTACGCAGGACAAACGAAAATTTCTAAGGGAAGTGCGCAGATTTTTCTGGGATGAACCTTTACTTTTTAAATATTGTCTAGATCAAATAATAAGGAGATATATCCTTGATGATGAACATAATTCCGTCATCTCTTTTTGTCATGAACAAGCATGTGGTGGTCATTTTTTCACCAAGAAAACCACTGCAAAAATTCTTAGTGTGGTTTCTATTGGCCTACACTATTTAAGGACACACATGAGTTTTGTAAATCATGCGAGCGCTATCAAAAGCCAGGAGGATTGTCCCATCGAAACATGATGCCTCTCACCCCTATTCAACATCTTGAAGTCTTCGATTGTTGGGGCATTGATTTCATGGGACCATTCCCCTCATCTTTTGGACATGCCTACATATTACTTGCCGTAGACTATGTGTCTAAATGGATAGAGGCCATTCCATGTAGAACTAACGATCATCGTACGGTTTTAAAGTTCCTTAAAGAAAATATACTTTCTAGATTTGGAATGCCTCGAGCCATTATTAGTGATGGTGGTTCTCACTTTTACAATAGGCCTTTCGAAGCCTTAATGAAGAAATATGGCATTAGGCATAAGGTGAGTACCCCATACCACCCACAAACAAGTGGGCAAGCTGAAATTTCCAATCGGGAAATTAACCAAATTTTGGAAAAAACGGTGAGGCTGAATCGCAAAGATTGGTCGCTGAGATTAGATGATGCTCTTTGGGCTTACCGTACCGCTTACAAGACACCCATTGGAATGTCCCCCCCTATAGACTTGTCTATGGGAAAGCTTGTCACTTACTTGTGGAGATTGAACACAAAGCCTATTGGGCAATTCGGGCATTGAACTTTAATGTTGACAAGGCTAGCTCACTTCGCAAACTCCAAATGAATGAGCTTGATGAGATCTGAAACGATGCTTATGAGAACTCGAGGATATACAAGAGTAGGATGAGGGCCTTTCATGACAAGCACATCTTCAAAAAATCTTTCCATGAAGGTCAGAAAGTGCTCTTGTATAATTCTCGGCTTCATCTTTTTTCGAAAAAATTACGATCTCGATGGACCGGCCCATATATTGTTAAAGAAGTTTTTCCCCATGGGGCTGTTGAGATAGAGAATGCGGTGAATGGTAACTATTTTAAAGTGAACGGACAACGCCTTAAACCATTCGTTGAAAAATTTGATTCAGAGGACATGTCCATCACTTTGGATGATCCTGTGTATCGGGACGATTGATCTCCTAGTCTGACGGAGGTATAGTGTAGGATTTTGTTTTGTTTGATTTCTATTTTAGGTTTATTTCCTTAGTAGTTTAGTTGTCGAAGTTGTACACTTCTATGATCTACTATCTCAGGTACTATCGTTCTCACTCTCTTTTATTTTACCATTGCTCTCATGTTTATGCTCATTGCATAACTTTTTACATTGAGGACAATGTAAGATTTGGTTGGAGGGTAAGATGAGATTCTTCATCTAGCAGTTTGTGAACATTTCGAGCATTATTTGTTGAAAAAATTTTGATTTTCTGAAAATTCAAAACTCTCTTAGAAAACCTTGTTTCTATGCATTCGGGATGATACGAGTATAAGAAAAGGAGATACAAAGTGAGTGATGTTGCAAGTCTTGAACTACTTTTAATATAATGGTTTTATATGTGAATTTCCTTATTTATATGATTGATAGAAAATTTGAACACTTTTACACCTAGTTCACATTACACGATTCTCTTGGTTTGAAAGGATTATGTGATTTATGGATTGACTAGACTTTGATTTAAGGTGTTAAGGAACCAAACCGGGGTACTTTGTCCATCCTTGTCCATGGGAAAATAACGAAAGATATGTATTTCTAAAAATCCTATCTAATATGTAAAAACAAAGGAAAGAAATGATGAAAATATAGGAATAATGGAGAATATGGTGGAAAAATCTGAAAAGGGCTACCTATTACCAACCGGGGGATGGTCGACCCGTAACCAAAGCTGGAAATGGGACGTAGTGTGAAAGCCATCGGAAGGACAGTTAGGCAAATTCCTGTCATTGGCTTGATTGTTGATCTATACACCTTAAGATTCATAGTTTAGTTGATCTATGAAGAAGATAATCCTGAAAACTCATGAGATGAACATTCACTATGCACACTAGGTTGAATTTGTTCAAGTTCTTCTATTTATCAATCAATCAGTAGGAATTTCATATGAACACTTATTATGTTTTGAGAGTTTAAGGTTTCAACTGCTATCACCTAATTTTTCTGACTTTTACACTTGTGTGTCTTGGGATATATAGAAGAATAGTTTCTGAAGGAGAGTTGGATTTTGGAGATTTAAAATTGTTTCACGCATGTTTTGCTCGGGACTAGCAAAATGCTGGTTGGGGGGGTGTGTTGAGCCTCCAATTTATACATTCACTAGCCCATTACATCACATTATATGCACAGTTTGCATGCTTAAAAGGTCCATCTAATGCGTGATTTATGATTGTAGGAGCGAGATGGGGATTTCACCAATTCATGGTTAAAAGAGTCACTTTGGATGCATTGAAGATCAAAGAACTAAGTGCCAAAGATGGGAGAAAGAAGCAAGGGAGAAAGAGAAAGAATGAAGAAAAAGTGGAGAGTACAAAGCACTGAAGACCGGTCGTCCGACCGGTCTGCCAAGGCACAAGACCGGTCATCCGTGAAATTGCGGTTTTACCGCATGAGGAGATACTCGGAGATATGCCTAATGTCCTAGAGGGGGGTGAATAGGACTTTTTTGAATTTCCAATTACAATTAAAACTAATCAAGTTAATCTTAGCAACCAAGATTATCACAATAACATTTAAGGTAATTATATGATGAATTTGTAAGCAAGGACTATCATAAGCATTTCATCGAACAGTTAGCATTCATGATTGACTAAGCCATTCAACACATAGCAGTCATTCAAACTCACAATGCACAACGATTTATAGTGGTTCGGTTTCCCTACTCCACTCTCGGTTCACGATCTCAACCTATGAGACCACCAGATTTCACTATAGTCTTGGTTTTAAATCAGGTCAACCATCAACCTTGACATCCTTTGATTTAGGACCACGTTTACCATCCGCCGATGGCCCAATCCATGGACTTGACGAGTTTGGATCTCAAACTCTCACCAATCCTAATCCAAGGACGGTCACGTACACTCCCGTCAGAGTTTCCCAATCCAGGGAATAGTGATTCAATAAATGGACTCTCAAATACTAGACATACCTAGATGATTGAGCCCCGATTCGATGCCTTTGATGAGTAGCTTTAGCTCCACGTGCTTCAGCTTCTCTTTGTGCTCCCAAGATCAGCTACCGATACAAATGATGAGGTTATGTTGATGCCGAGTAGTTGGGAGACAGTTGGTCAAGTTCCTCTTGCCTATTCAATATAATGGTAATGAGGGAACTGCCAAACTTCAAGCATTCAATGGCTATAAACAACCACAGAAACATATTCCGAAGGTAGGTCAGCCATGAATGAAGGTCTTGAGTTCATACTTCAAACCGAGCTTTGAATACTCATTGATAAGCCATTAATGGCTAGGTTTAAATGATGAACTTAAGGGAGTTAAGAGCAAAGAGGGTAGGAGGATGTGAGTAAAAGCTCTCTCTCTTAGCTCTTGAAAGGTGTTGAATGCATACCATGAAAGACCACAAGTCATGGCTATATAGAGCCCCAAATGATGGCCCCAACGGATCTAAAACGGTCACGTCCGACCTGTCAGAGAGGGGTCTCAACCGGTCGGACGGACCGGTCGGAATTCAAAACACTAGGCCACATTTGAGTCTGCCCGACCGGTCAAGACCTGTCGGCTCACCTTGCTGGACTGTATGAAGAATGCAAGCCGACCGGTCAAGACCGGTCGGCTGTGCTTGCTAGACAATCTTGAAATGTGAAGGCCGACCGGTCAAGACCGATCGGCTGCCTATCTGGCTAATGCAGCACAGCTGCTGAATGATTTGGTATAACTGGCTGACCGGTCAAGACCGGTTGGCTGTCAACCTGAACGTATTACAGCAAGTTTGCTGTCTTGATGATGTCCCTGGCCGACCGGTCAAGACCGGTCGGCTGTCCAGCTGAATTCATCACAGCAAGCCTCTGTCCAATTTTTGCTATTCCTGGCCGACCAGTCTTGACCGGTCAGCTGTCCAGTTGCATTCATCACAGCAAGCTGTGTTAAGTGTTGATGAGTCTGGCCGACTGGTCAAGGCCGGTCGGCTGTCTAGACAATGATTTTACAGCAGGTTTGCTGGATAAATCTTGAAGGTTTTGGCCGACCGGTCAAGATCGGTCGGCTGTCTAAATGAACTTGTCTCAGCAGGTTTTGCTAGATAAGGTCCTACAACACAGCCGAGGATCACTTCCAAGGTGAGGCATGAAGTGATATGGTGCATGGGGTCCAATGTTTGGACATATCTTCAATTATGATTCGCACCAGCCATGGACCACAAGTCTGATCAACTTGTGCTAGGGTCGAAAGGGAATGGGATAAGATATGTGAGTCATTACACCATTCTTTGATGTTTTGGGTTTCCTATGGTCGATCTATATGCAACTTACCTGAGATCTTGTTTCAGCATGAGCTTGAGCAATGGAAGAAGCATAATCTTCAAGTCTTGATCTTCAAATCTTCGACCGGGGCTCACACGACAAGACGCGACCAACCAACAAGCCAATTGACAACAATAGGTGTACTAACAATCTCCCCCTTTGTTAATTGCATGACAAAACATCTAACCTAGACAAATCATGACTCCTTATCATGATTGAACCTTAAACAGAAAGAAATATACACCCACTTACATGTCTATACAGATATACAAAATAATCTTTACAAAAGGACACGTACAGACTCGATTTTCTTTAAAATCTTCCCCTCAATGCTTGCGCCTAGAAAGTCCTGCAAAAAGATATAATCGGACCTTCTAGGTGGGATGATTCTCCCCCTTTTTGTTAGTAATTGACAAGGGTTAGCCAGCAAAAAGATATGCTTAAGAAAGCTGCAAGGCTAGCGCCGAAAATATGGCAATCACATAAAACAGGGAATAGATATAGAAATTTAAGCCCTGAGGAGATTTAAAGAACAAAGCATGCCAGATATACAAGTAATCATGAAAGCATAGAGGGCTTATAGCCCAATCAACCAACCACCCCTCCAGATGTATATCTAAACAAACACAGAACACAAAGCATGAGCTAAAAAGGGCAAATGTGCCCAAACCATCCAACCTCCCACAGATATTCAATAAAAGATCAAGAGCTCATATAAAAAGATATAACTATAGCATTCATACATATACCAAAATGGGCAAGCAGCCCAATGTAAATATTTATCAATCCGCACAAAATATACAGACAACCCATAGAAAGATAGTGCATGAAATCCAGACAATGTCGTTGGTCATACAAAAAGGAACTGTGACCAAGACATGAGACTAGTAATCGGTTCCATCTCCCAGATCAGGGGGTGGAACGTCCCCACGCGCTGCGCGCTCCCATACCTCTATCCGCCTCTCCAACTGTGCTAGGCGAGTGACAAGGACCTCCTGCTGTACAAGTATGGTGGCCTGACCCTGCAAAATCTGGTCCCCACTTTGCTCGATCCTGTCTAGCCACTGAAATAGACTCTCCTTGAGCTGGCGAAGCTCAGCAATGTATGAAGGTGGATCCATAGAAGGGGATCGTCGTCGAGAAAAAGCTCTAGGAGGCGTACTGAATCGACCCGGAGCAGCTCGAGGATCGAGGGATGGATCAGAGGAAGGAGCTGAAGGTGAAGTGTGGGAAGGGCCAATGGAGGCAGGTGGAGCCTCAGGCTGGGACGGCTCGGCCGGATCCTGCTACTGCTCCTGCAGAAGACGACTCTGGATGGCTTCTTTTGTAAGCTCTATACGAGCAATGAGGGTACGGTTGATAATGACAGTCTTGTGAACTTTATCAGTACCGACAATGTCAATCTCAGCAGCTAATTTGCATATGAGATGCCCAAAAGGAAGACTGGAGGAGTTTCCATCATCTCGCAAGATAACCCGGTGAATGATGGACATAATCCGGGTTGGGAGGCAAAGCGGATGACCCTGACCTACACGATAGAGCAACCAAAACATAGATTCGATGACATCCGCCTTGTTACTCATCTACGGGTATACATTGCGGAAGAAAAGGTTGTGCAGAATGCGGAAATCCCATGACATAGAGGACGCTTGAAGCGCACCTCCAACCCATTTGGGTGTCCCATCACCACATAGGAATTTAGCAATAACGAGGTTAGGTTTGGGACCCAGCGAGGCAAAATCGAAGGAAGACTCCTTAACAATGGGAACGCCAACAAATTTCGAGATGGATTTCAAAGTAAAAAGGCATAGCCGATCACCAACCTCGACGTTAAAAGAGGGGGGAAAGGCGGTGATATGGACACAAGAGGCATAAAATTTCTGGACCACGTCAAACTGTACAGGCCCCCCCATGTGGAGTACGGGACCCCAATTTATGGCGTTCAACATGGGAAGTACATTATAGTTGGCCAAGTAAGTCAATTTGACGGATTTTTCACAAACCACCTCTTTGTCCTTGAAATCATCCCAATGGGTGGAATGGGATGAAACATTTTTACCCAAGGATTGAGATTGAACAGGGAGAACAGAAGATGAGGCAGCCCCTTTCCCTTTTGAAGCGGTTTTCTTGGTTTTTAAAGGGCGAGGAAGAGGCTTAGCTTTTGCCTTGGGTCGATCACTCCGCCTCAAGGGGAGCTCATCTTCACTCTCTTGGGAAGACATAGAAGAAGCAAGAAGATACTCTAAATTACCCCTAGATATGACAAGAAAGGATTAAACAAAGAAGAATGAGAGTGAATCCCTTACCAAAGGAATGAGAATGAAGAGGGGCAATGTAGAGGAGGTTAGAAACTCTAGTCTTACAAAGAATCACCTTAGATCACCTTGGAGAGCAAGAGGGCGAGCTGGAGCAGCAAGTGGAGGTGAGAAAATGTGAAATGGGTGACCTAAATGGGCTCCAACTGTATATAAAGACCCCCCTAAGGACGGCTGATGCACGGGCAGACCGGTCTGGGGTTGCACGACCGGTCTTGACCGATCGTGGGAAGTGAAATGGGTGCCCAGCAGCAACTAATGCTCAGTTAGAATTTGAAGGCAGCTCGACCGGTCTTGACCGGTCGGTTGACCGTTTTTCTGCCACTGCATCCACCAGCAGAAGGTTTCTGCACTAGTTTTGCTGGATAGGAAGTCTGTCCTTTCGACAAACCTTTATCTTTTAGATCCAAGTACCCATGGCCATGGTGTACCAAGGTACAACCCAATCACAAAATGAGGGACCCTTAAGGTCCAGATTTATGATAAAGGACAAGAATTGGGACTATGATCCCGGATTTTCGTAGAAAGAAATGAAAAGAAGCAAAGGTCCTCAGATATACCTATAAAGATCAGATAGAGAGGCTTAATCCTCAGATTTTTCCTGCAAAACATACACTTGTTAGATAAACTAGACACATCTAACACCAATGGACTTCTGGAGGTTCGCAAAGCAAACTGAGTCCAAGGGTTTCGTTAGGATGTCAGCTAGCTGATTCTCGGTAGGCACATGTTCGAGAGATATTATGTGATCTTCAACCAATTCTCGAATAAATTGGTGCCTAATATCTATGTGCTTAGTGCGCGAGTGCTGAACTGGATTTTTCGATATATTTATGGCACTAGTATTGTCACAAAATAGAGTCATTGTGCCTTGTTTAATCCCATAATCGGTCAAGGTTTGTTTCATCCATAATAATTGGGCACAACAACTTCCAGCAACAATGTACTCTGCTTCGGCTGTGGATAAAGAGATGGAGTTTTGTTTCTTACTATGCCACGCCACAATGCAATTTCCAACATAAAAACACCCACCGTTGGTTGATTTACGATCATCCATGTTTCCAGCCCAGTCGGCATCTGAATACCCTATAATATCTGTAGATGAATCAAAGGGGTACCAAAGACCGTATTCGGTAGTGCATCTTACAAACCGGATGATTCGTTTAACAGCGGTAAGGTGAGATTCTTTAGGATCAGCCTGAAACCGAGCACAAGCACCTACACTAAAAGCAATATCTGGTCTACTAGCAGTGAGATAAAGAAGACTACCAATCATGCTTCTATAAAGATGTTGATCTACACTTTTCCCTACAAGGTCTTTTGATAGTTTAACAATGGTGCTCATAGGTGTAGTGTAGGAACGACCAGAGTCTAAGCCAAATCTCTTAACAAGATCTTTAGCATATTTGGCTTGGGTAATGAATATACCTGATGCAAGTTGTTTTACTTGAAGCCCTAGAAACATGTTAAGTTCTCCTACCATACTCATCTCAAATTCAGATGTCATTAATTTAGCAAAAGAGATGGACATTTTCTCACATGTGGATCTAAACACAATATCATCCACATAAATCTGGGCAATCAACACAGAATTCTCGGCTTCTCTAATGAATAGAGTTTTGTCAACGCTCCCCCTAGCAAAATCTTGGTCTACAAGAAAATGAGTTAAGTGTTCATACCATGCACGGGGTGCTTGCTTGAGTCCGTAAAGCGCCTTTTCAACCGGTACACTTTGTGAGGATACTTAGGATCAATGAATCCTTTTGGTTGTTCAACATACACTTCCTCATCAAGAATACCATTCAAGAAGGCGCTCTTTACATCCATTTGAAATAGTTTTAACTTTAACACACAAGCAACAGCCATAAGAATTCTAATAGACTTGAGTCTAGCAACAGGGGAAAATGTTTCATCAAAATCAATACCTTCAATTTGTGAATATCCCTGAGCAACTAACCGAGCCTTATTTCGTATTACATTCCCAGATTCATCGGATTTATTCTTGAAAATCCATTTGGTTCCAATAACATTTTTCCTTTCCGGCCTGTCGACCAGATACCACATTTCATTTCTAATGAATTTTTGAAGCTCTTCCTACATTGCAAGGATCCAGAATTCATCATTTAGAGCTTCATCAGCATTTTTTTGTTCTATTTTTTATGTGAAACATAGGTGAATGTTGACTGCCTCCAACTGTCTCCTGGTTTTGACACCAACGCTAGGATCCCCAATGATTTGATTGAGGGGGTGATCCTTGACAATTTGTACATCACCAGGAGCAGTGGGGGCATTTGGAGATGAGGGTTGTTTATCAGATTTTCCTATCTCGCATATACCCTCATCTTCTTCTTCATTACCTGGAGACACAGATTTATCCAAGCTATCATCCACAGTCACATTGATTGACTCTTGAACTGATGAGGTTCGAAGGTTGTAGACACGAAAGGCTCTACTGTTTAATGAGTATCCTAAGAAGGTACCCTCATCACTTTTGGAGTCAAACTTTCCCAAATTTTCTCGGTCTCTCAGAATATAGCATGTATTACCAAAGACCTTAAAGTATTTCACATTTGGTGTCTTTCCACACCACAGTTCATAAGCAGTTTTGTTTAGACCTGACCTTAAATAAACTCGATTTATAATATAGCAGGCAGTGTTTACTGCTTCGGCCCACAGATTTTGCGCAAGATTCTTATTATTAAGCATAGCTGTGGCCATATCCAACAATACTCGATTTTTCCTTCCAGCAACCCCATTTTGTTGAAGTGTTTTGGGTGCTGAGAACTCATGGTGAATACCCAATTCATCGCATAATGCCTTCAAATGATGATCTTCAAATTCACCGCCGTGATCACTCCTGATTCTTGCTACCATGTATCCTTTCTCATTGTGAAGTCGCTTCACTAGTTTTTGGAATTCTCCAAAAGTGTCAGATTTTTCTCTTAGGAAGGCGACTTATGTGAATCTGAAGTAATCGTCAACGGCTACAAAGAAGTATCGTTTTCCTCCTTGGCTAAGAACCCTGGTAGGACCAACTAGGTCCATGTGTAGCATTTCAAATGGTTTTGATGTGACCAGGATAGAGGTTCTCTTGTGTGCAACCTTGATTTGTTTACCTTTTTGGCATGCGATGCACACAACATTTAGTCTTTTACTCATCTTTGGTAGACCTCTCACCAAATTTTTCTGACTCAGTTTAAACAGATGTTTATAATGTACATGACCGAGTCGATGGTGCCATAGTTCTGTTTCATCCTGAACGGCCACGTGACAGATGGTGGAGGAGCTTGAATTGTTGTGATTTTCAATGACATAGCAGTTGTCTCCGGTAAGTAGACCTTTCATGACTAATTTTTCTGTGGAGTTCAGGATCTTGCACATATCTTTGGAGAAGCTTACTGAGTGCTCTTCATCACAAATCTATGAGATACTCAGTAAGTTGTGTTTAAGGCCATCAACATATAGCACATTCTCAATTTCGGGAAAACCTGGCCCCGTGATGGTTCCTTTACCAATAATTTTAGCTATGCTCCCATCACCAAATGTGACAGACCCACCATCAAATTTGTCATATGCACAAAATTGAGATCTATCACCTGTCATGTGTCTAGAGCAACCACTATCCAAGTACCATCTAGGGGTATTCCCAGCTTTTAAGGCAGTATGAATGACCAAACACTTGTTCTTTACAACCCATTTAGTTGTTGTCCTTTTATGAGGGGTATTCTTGTGGTGAGATTCTCTAGTTTTCTTGGGAGAATCAGATTTTCCTTTTTCACGCAAGAGAAGAGCAGTTTTCAAATTTAGCATTTTAACTTGCTCCAATAGTTCAGCCATCCTCTTGTCCTTCGTAGGATAATTCTTTTGAATGTTTCCTCCTTTTGGTGAAGTATGCATGGGAGGATAATTCTTTCGAATGTTTTCTCCTTTTGTTGAAGTATGCATGGGAGGATAATTCTTTCGAATGTTTCCTCCTTTTGGTGAAGTATGCATGGGAGGATTCCAATAAGCTTGCACATTTTTCCCGGTCGGTACAAATTTACCTTTCAAGTTTCTGACCGGATTTTTGAACACCATGCACTCAAACTTTAAGTGGCCAATGTCTCCACAAGCATGGCAAACAGGAGATGCTTTGGTTTTACTTCCCGATGCACCATGATCTTTTCTTACTATAGGATGGACTGAGGTAGTTTTTGAAGTGTGACTGTCATAACCCAAACCTCTTCTGTCCATTGGTGATCTTACCACACCTAGGAGTTTTTCAAGGTTTTCTTCTCCTTGGGCGAACCATCTTCTGGAGTCAACGACTTGACACTTAAGACGATCAATTTCAGTGTTCGCCTCTTTGAGTTCTTTCTCAAGTCTAGCATGCTTGTCTAGAGATTCACCACTTATGAGCTTTTTCTTTTCTTGTTCAAGCTCATCATTCTTCCTTTTCAGCTCTTCTAGATCTTGACCCATCTTTTGATTCTCAATTTTCAATCCGTCAAGATTTTTAGTCAATTTGTCATTTTCAGCCTTCATTTAGCCTAACTTTTTAATGGTATTCACATTTTCAATGTATAGTTGGTTATATACCTCCTGAAGGCCTTCATCCTCATTCTCATCATCACTCAAGGAATCATTTTCAGTGATAGAGGATTCATGATCATCAATGTCTCCGGTGATCTTTGCAATGGGCTCAATTTGAGGCACAATATCAGTGATGGTGGCCATTAGAATTTTGATTGAACCTTGCTCCTCTTCACTTTGATATATGTATGATTCTGATTCAGATTCTTCAGTGTCATCCCATGTAGCTGCCATTGCCTTTTTCTTGGCTTTATTATGGGTGCACTCGGATGCAATGTGACCAAATCCTCTACACTTGTAGCATTGAGGATCTTTTGACTTAACAAAATTTCCTTTGTTGTTCTTGGAGTCAAAAGGTTTACCCTTCTGGTAGGGTTTCCTTCTAGATGTATTTCCCCTAGTTTTGAAGAATTTTTAAAATTTCTTGGCCATAAGTGTCATTTCTTCTAAGTCTGGATCTTCCTCACTTCCGTATTTGGAATCTTGTTTCTTGTGAGAAGATTTCAGGGCTGTACTTTTGGATTTGGAGGGAGTTTTGAAACCTAGATCATAGGTTTGAAGGGACCTAAGTAATTCTTCAACTTTCATGGTATTTAGGTCCCTACATTCTTCTATGGTAGTAACTTTGGAAGAGAACTGTTCCGGTAGGGATCTCAGAATTTTCCTACACAGTCTATTCTTCGGAACAGGATCCCCCAAGCCCCACATTTCATTTGTGATCTTGTTCAGTTTGGTATAGAAATCAGTAAATGTTTCGTGCTCCTCCATAGTAATGTTTTCAAATTGTGTAGAGAGGCGCTGAAGTTTTGAGTTTTTAACAATGCTTGTTCCTTCATGAGTAACTTCAAGAATGTCCAAGCTATCACCACCTTGAGAAGTGGGAAAGAAATTGACAAATCTAATCCGGTGAAGGCCCCAAAGCCTAAGGATCCGAAAATTCCCAAAGAGGATGATAGTCCAAACAATATTCCACAAGAGAAAGAACCGGAAAGGCAATACAAGCCGGTTGCCCCATTTCCACAAAGGTTGATTTCACCAAAACCTTTAGATAAAAATCTGGAGATTCTGGAAATTTTCAAGCAGGTAAAGATCAACATCTCGCTGTTGGATGCAATAAAACAAATACCATCTTATGCTAAATTTTTAAAGGAATTGTGTACAATCAAAAGGAAACATAACGTTCACAACAAAGTGCTTTTGGCTGAGAATTTGAGCGCCATCATCAAACAAGAGGTGCCCCAAAAATACAAGGATCCAGGTAGTCCAACCATCTCATGCATCATAGGAGACTACCAGATTAAACAAGCCCTACTCGACTTGGGGGCAAGTGTGAATCTCATTCCATACTCGGTCTACAAACAACTTGGGTTAGGAGAATTGAAACCCACCAAAACCACACTCCAACTTGCTGATAGATCCATCCGGATACCGAGAGGAATGGTAGAGGATGTTCTAGTCCAAGTTGATAAATTCTACTACCCAGTAGATTTTATTGTCTTGGACACACATCCCGTGATGGCACCGGTACTCAAATTCCCATCATACTTGGACGACCGTTTCTAGCTACTTCAAACGCCATTATCAATTGTAGAAACGGACTTGTACAAATGTCCATTGGAAATATGACCCTTGAGCTTAACATATTTAAGTTATGCAAACAACCGCGGGAAGTTGATGATGATGTCCACGAATTAAACATGATCGAATCATTCGTGGAGGATACAGTCCCCTTATCACTATTTTCCAACCCTTTGGAGGCATGTATGGCCCACTCTCATGAGACAAATGATTACACAATACAAGAGAGGGATGCCATTCTAGATGTGATGCTGGTGCTTGAGAATAAAAGATGGAGGGCCCCAATTGAACCTTTGCCTGTAAATGAGAACAAGGCCCTCCCATCCAACATCAAGGCACCAAAACTCGACCTAAAACCATTGCCAAGTGAGCTAAAGTATGTTTATTTAGGTCGAGATAAGACTTATCCAGTGGTGATTTCTTCCCACTTGGATGAGGAACAAGAGAGTAGGCTAATAGCCACTCTATTAGAGCACAAGAGTGCCATTTGATGGTCAATTGCGGATCTCAAAGGCATAGACCCACTGATTTGTACTCACCGCATACACCTTGAGAAAAATGCAAAATCATCCCGGCAACCACAAAGACGACTAAATCCAAACATGAAGGATGTGGTTAAGGCCGAAGTGGTGAAACTATTGGATGTAGGTATCATTTACCCAATATCTGATAGCCAATGGGTGAGCCCAACTCAAGTGGTGCCTAAGAAATCCGGAATAACCATCGTAGCCAATGCCAATAACGAACTCATGCCAACTAGAGTCTCTACTGGTTGGAGAATGTGCATTGACTACAGGAAGCTAAACACTGTCACAAGGAAAGACCACTTCCCCCTACCGTTTGTTGATCAGATTTTAGAACGGTTGGCGGGTCATTCCCACTTTTGCTTCCTTGATGGCTATTCAGGGTACAACCAAATAGAAATTGCCCGTGAAGACCAAGAAAAGACTACATTCACATGTCCATTCGGCACTTTCGCCTATCGACGGATGCCGTTTGGACTATGTAATGCCCTTGCCACCTTTCAGCGTTGTATGATGAGCATCTTTTCTGACATAGTGGGGACCATTCTCGAAGTCTTCATGGATGATTTTTCCGTATTCGGTTGTAGCTTTGATGAGTGCCTTGAGCACTTGAAATCTGTGCTAAAAAGATGTGAAGAGAAGAACCTAGTGCTCAATTGGGAAAAGTGTCACTTCATGGTTCAAAAGGGAATTGTACTTGGTCACATCGTTTCACAAAATGGAATTGAGGTGGACAAGGCGAAAATTGATCTTATCTCTAACCTTCCACCACCCAAAAGCATACGAGATATACGGTCTTTTTTAGGACACGCAGGATTTTACAGAAGGTTCATAAAGGACTTCAGTTCACTCTCTCGCCCTTTATGTAACCTACTTCAAAAGGAAAATTCATTCGAGTGGAATGAAGAATGTCAAAAGTCCTTTAACACCCTTAAAGGTATGTTGACATGTGCCCCAATAATGCAACCACCTGATTGGAGCCTTCCTTTTGAGATTATGTGCGATGCTAGCGACTATGTTATTGGGGCCGTGTTAGGCCAAAGAAAAGATAAAAAGCCATGTGTCATCTACTATGCAAGTAGAACCCTAAACTCAGCCCAGGCAAACTACACTACTACTGAAAAGGAACTTTTAGCCGTAGTTTTTGCTTTGGAGAAGTTTAGATCCTACTTGATTGGATCCAAGATCATTGTATTCACTGACCATGCCGCGCTTAAGTATCTTCTCTCTAAGAAGGATGCTAAACCACGGTTATTAAGATGGATCCTCCTACTCCAAGAATTCGACATAGAAATACGTGATAAGAAAGGAGTAGAGAATGTAGTAGCTGACCACCTCTCTCGACTTGTCCTCACTGATTCCCCTGAAACGACTGCAATCAATGACATGTTCCCTGATGAACAACTTTTTGCTGTTTCCCAATTGCCATGGTATGCAGACATTGCTAACTATCTTGCTACAGGTGCAATTCCTACATATTGGAAAAAGCAAGATAAGGATAGATTCTTCACAGAGGTGCGGAAATTTCTATGGGACGACCCATACTTATTCAAGTACTGTCCCGATCAAATCATAAGGAGATGTGTCCCAGATGATGAGCAACAAAGTATCATCTCCTTCTGTCATTCTCAAGCATGTGGTGGCCACTTTTCGGCCAAAAAGACCACAGCGAAAATTCTGCAATGTGGGTTTTATTGGCCCACCATGTTCAAAGACACACATGAGTTTTGCAAAGCATGTGAACCTTGTCAGAAATTAGGAGGAATATCCCGTAGAAATATGATGCCACTCAATCCCATCTTAATTATCGAAATTTTTTATTGTTGGGGCATCGATTTCATGGGCCCATTCCCATCTTCTTTTGGAAATTCATACATCTTGCTTGCCGTTGATTATGTTTCCAAATGGGTCGAGGCCATCCCTTGCCGGAATAATGACCATAAAACGGTCATTCGATTTTTAAAAGAAAATATTCTTTCCTGGTTTGGAACGCCTCAAGTCATCATAAGTGATGGAGGATCTCACTTTTGCAATCGCCCTTTTGCAACCTTAATGAAGAAATATGGCGTTACACACAAAGTGAGCACTCCCTATCACCCACAAACTAGTGGACAAGCTGAGATATCCAATAGGGAGATTAAACACATTTTAGAGAAAACGGTGAATCCCGATCGCAAGGATTGGTCACTTCGACTTACCGATGCGCTTTGGGCCTACCGTTCTGCCTTTAAAACCCCTATTGGAATGTCTCCCTATAGACTTGTCTATGGGAAGGCTTGTCACTTGCCTGTGGAGTTGGAACATAAGGCGTATTGGGCTATTAAGAAGATGAATTTCAATTCTGACAAGGCAAGCTCGTTACGCAAACTACAATTGAATGAACTTGCAGAAATCCGGAATGAAGCTTATGAGAATGCAAGAATTTACAAGGACAAGACGAAGATATTCCATGATAAGAATATTCTTCGCAAGACATTCACGATCAACCAAAAAGTCCTCATGTATAATTCTCGCTTACATCTATTTCTGGGAAAACTGAAATCTCAATGGACCGGTCCCTACATTGTGCAAACCGTCTATCCGTATGGGACTGTCAAGCTGTTGAATCCGAGGAACGGCAACATTTTCAAAGTAAATGGGCAGCGATTAAAGCCGTTCTTTGAGAAATTCCCTTCAGAAGGTATGTCCATACCTCTGAATGATCCTGTGTATCAGGATGATTGATCTCCTAGTCTGATGGAGGTATAGAGTAGTTAGGATTAGGATTTCGCTGCTTTTGTTTTCTTTTTCATAGGTTTGTTAGAAGGAGGAAGAATTCCACTTTTCACTCTCACAGGTACCATCATTCCCCACTCCCTTTATTTTCAAATTGCTCTCATGTTTTGCTCATTGCACATCTTTTACATTGAGGACAATGCAAGATTTGGTGAGGGGGTGTAGGATCGCTTGGATGAATCCAGCGTTTTGCAACATTTCGCTTGGATGAATCCAGCGTTTTGCAACATTTCAAGCAATTATGTGGAAATTTTTCGATTTTTCAAAAATTTGAAACTCTTTTGGAAAACACTGGTTCTATGCATTCGAGTTGATATGAGCATAAGAGGAGGAGATATGAAGTGTATAAGGCTGGATGTCTGGAATTCCTCATAGCATAATGGTTTTTATATGCGAACTCCCCTATTTTGTGATTGATAGAAAATATGAACACTTTTACACCTAGCTCACATTACACGATTTTCATGAGTTGAAGGGATTATGTGATTTATGGATTAGCTAGACTTTGAATTAAGGTATTGAGAAATCAGGCCGGGGTACTTTGTCCATCCTTGTCCATGGGAAAATAATGAAAGATATGGATTTTTAAAAATCCTATCTAATTTAAAAAGAAAAAGGAAAAGGAAGGATGAAATTGGGAATGTGAAAAAAACGGTGGAAAATTCCGATTAGGGCTACCTACTACCAACCGGGAGATGGACCCGTAACCAAAGCCGGAAATGGGACGTAGTGTGAAAGTCGTCGGAAGGACGGTAAGGCAAATTCCTGTCATTGGCTTGATGTGGCTCTATGTACCTTGAATTCTATAGTCTACCTGATCTATGAAGAAGATAATCCTAGAAACTCGTGGGATGAATTTTCACTACCCACACTAGGTTGAATTTGTTCAAGTCCTTCTGTTTATCAACCAATCAGCGGGAATTTCATATAAATGCTTATTATGTTTTGAGGATTTACGGTTCCAACCTTTGACGCCTAATCTTTCTGAATCTTACACTTATGAACCTTGGAATGTATAGAAGGATGGTTTCTGAAAGAAAGTTGAGTTTTGAAGAATGAGATTAGTTTCATGCATGTTTTGCTCGGGACTAGCAAACTGCTGGTTGGGGGGTGTGTTGAGCTCCTAATTGTGTATATTCTAACCCCAATTCATCACTCATTGTGCATGGTTTGCATGGTTTATAGATAAACCTAATGCTTGTTTTGTGACTACAGGATTGAGAGTGAACTCCACCCATTTGAAGTTGAAAAGAACATGTTTAGGACCTTGGATGAAGACCCAAAGGAGGACCGAGGCTTAGAAGGAAGTGAAGAAGGAAGAAAGCAGATGAAAGAAAGGAAGAAAATAAGAAGAAAATGAAGCTGACCGGTCATGACCGGTCGGCCAAGGAAGCCTGACCGGTCAGTGACCGGTCAGCCATGCATGTTTGGGCACTACTGAAGAGGACCGACCGATCATGACCGGTCGGTCATTGTTGCTGGAGAATTGCTGAAGGCGTCCGACCGATCATGACCGGTCAGACATGCTTGCTGGACCAAGGATGAATAGGCCCGACCGGTCATGACCGGTCGGAGGTGCTTGCTGGAGTGTTTTCACTTGAGGCCGACCGGTCTTGACCGGTCGGCCATGCATACTGACTTAGAAATTTCTAAATTAAGTCCGAAATTTTCTGCGCTGCGAAACTCCTACGCAAATTCTAGATTCTTCCGAAGATGGGGAGCCTCCAGACTATAAAAAGACACCTAGGGATTGTTCCTGGGGTATCCTAGAAGGGTTCAAGGGAGGTTGGAGGCTGTGGAAGTGAAGATTGGAGTTTCACAACTCCTTTTGGTTTGCTTTGCTGTTTTCATGCTTTTTGTAGTTGTTTCATGTTTCCTTGGATCATGAGCAGCTAAACCTCTTAGCTAGGGCTAAGAGGTGAAGCTTGTAGTGAATCCAAGATTTTTTAATTCGTAGTTAAGTGGTTTTAGTTTGGAATTCATGATTATGAACTAAGGTTTGAAGTTTATACAAGTTTTTAAGTAATTTTTCTTAGTCTTGTGATGACTCATGGATGTTTGGATGAATTACTTATCTTCTTAATTTGTTTGCAACGGTATAGACCTGTATGATCCGAGGAATCGGAGTGCGCTCTAGTACTAAGCTCTTCATAAAGGGACTTCAGGCGAAAGTTCTATTTTAGTTGATTTTCTGGAATATGTAAGGACTGTGCTGGTGATTTGAATCTAGTTCAAATCCTAATCTAGCCTTGTCTTGTGAGAGGACTTGGGGATGGTTATGATTGAGAACTGGACCTATAGGAAAAGGGAATGACCTATGCAATTGAGCATGCTCAGCTCAGCCTAGATTGAGTGAATCTTATGCATAGAACTTACATATTACAGACTGTTTGGTTTAACAGTTCTATCATCCGACTGGACAGACAGGAATGTCGATTCTAGTTGAGAGAATAAGAAACCACAGCGGATTGAACATCAAGGATTGCTACAAGTGGATCCTTGAAACCCTAGTACCCTCTTATAATTAATTACTCTCGATTTAATTCAGCTTTTGTTACTCACATCAACTTTATACAACAATCTGATTAGTAGACTTCAATAGACACTTGTGGATGAATTTGTGAGATCCTACATAGTCCCTGTGGATCGACCTCGGTCTTACCGAGTTTATTACTACATCGCAACCCTACACTTGGGGAAGCGAACACAGGCCAGGTGGAGGCTCCGTTGATCGAGGCCGGTTGGGTGAGCACCCAAGTGTGTGTAACAGACCAGCTACGCAGACCAGGTGTGAGACAGTTCGTATCTGAGTTGGCTATGCCGCTAGGGACCGATGTTCCAGGATGATAGTGTTAATCAACTGGATGTTCGACTGATAAAAGTATTGAGATCGTTGAGACATACTTGCATGTCATGCATCACGTGTATGTTTAAAAGATTTTGGTTTGATGAAATTATCATCGGATTTGCAATAGTTTGTATTTTAATGGTTACGCGATTTTCTATATTGAATTACATGTGCTAAACTATACGAGATTACTCGCCGACTTTTATAACTGACGCAGTGTTATGCGAGTAACCATAGTGACAGGTGATGATTTAGAAGACTTCGATGAAGCGGTTCGAGATGAGGGAATACTCTAGAAGATTTTTGAGAATTAATTTATTTTGATTTTTAGTTTGAAAGTATTGATGTAATAAGGCCCATTAGATGGCCATTAGTTTAGACAATTTGGAACAATCTAGTGAACTCATTGATTTATTGTTTAATTTTTAGTTTGATTTATTTTGATTCTATATATTTGGTACCTTGTGAATGAAAAAGAAAAATATCGGTTGTGATTGTTGTTGGGGCTCAAATTTGTACCCATTATAAAATAGTATTCAGCGATCCATCTACGATGGTTTGGACCGATTTCGAGATCCGAAATACTCAGAAAACGCCAGTGCAACCCAAAAATGCTTGATCATGACCGAAACCTACAAATGCTATTTTGGGGTGGAATCAGACATGCGGATTACCGCCAAATGATCCGGAACATCCTAAAACCTTTAACCTGCAAGTTTCAAGGTCGCACGATGCATATCTTTACCCGCGCGCTTCCAAATGCATTTTTGCCCTGACCGTATCCGACTATAAAGGCCCAAAAGCTTACAGGTACATTTCAGGCTGGAATTAGACATGCGGATGGCCGCCAAATGATCCGGAATGCCCAAAAAACCTTAAGTAGCAAGTTTGAAGTCCTTGCGGTGCATATTTCCATGTTCGCGCTTCCCGGAACAATATTCCTATGCAAAGAGCTGATCGAGAGGGTCTAAATTGGTAAAGAACTACCAAAATTTACAGCAGATGACCATCGATATCCCACCCCATTCATTCAGGAGGTTGACCATGGCCTAAAAGCGGCTTGGCGTCAGTAACCTCAGTCTCCGAAAAGGTAGTCCCCCTTTGGAGGTCGCCCATCGGAGCCTAAAACCTGAAATATTCTAAGTGTTGGAACATGCATTTGCCCACTCTCTCTCCACATGCGGATGCCATGAGGAGACATGCATTTTCTCTCTCACCACATGCGCATGAGAGCCCTCTCTCTCCCTTTCCATATTTTAAAATTTCAAAAATATAAAAAATAATAAAATATGTGCTAAGTGTGAGCACATGCGCACATGTGCGCACCACAGAAGAGGGCACATGCGCCCACCTTCTTTGCAACATGCGCCTACACACCATTGCATGCGCATGCCATAGCCACATGCGCCTGATGCATGGTGACATGCGCATGATTCCCATCACATGCGCATGACTCCTCTCTCCAAATGCATGCGCATGCTCTCCCTTTTGCAAACAACATGGGCCCGGTACCCAATACCCGATTAACATGCTATAAATACCCCTCTACTTGATGAGACAGGAACGAGATCATGACTCCCAGAGCACTCTTCTTGCAGAGGTAAAAATTCCTCACCGGAATCCTCACCGGGATAGGGACATGCGCCCATCCCTTCGCCGGATGCCCTCGCCGGAAACGGATTTCTCCCACCGGAGCAAAATCCTCCAAGTCCCATGGGACATGCTCTCATCCTTTTATTGGAAGCAAATGGGAAATTTCTCAAGGACATGTGCCCAAGGGAGAAGCCACATGCGCACAAGTGCGCCCAAGGGGCAGGCACATGCGCTTACCTCCCTTCCCTTCTCTCTCTCCTCACTTTTCTCTCACATGCGCTTGGGATGGGATCACATGCACCCAACTTGAGATCACATGCGCCCACACCCCATGGGAGATGCGCCTGGACGCTGATGGGGAGGTGAGGCCTTCTGTGATGTGGCCCGCCTTTGATGTGGCCCACATTTCGATCAAGAGGACGCTCCTAGACACACATTAATGTCCTCTATCCATCCCCCGGACTGGATTCGCCAACGGTCGATGTTAAGTGGGCCCAAATCAGCAATTTGATCAAAAAGGCCAACACTTAGCCAATATTGTAAACCTCAGAAACCCTTCCGAAAGAGTCAGAAACGGCCGAAATCGAGAGGAATCGGGCGAAATTTGACCGAACCCGAGAGGGAGACTTCTCTCCGCCATAACATGATATATCATAAACGTGCACCGCAACAAGGTTATCCAAACCCAGGAGCCCCGAATACCCCAATTAAGTGGTCAGCAGGCCCACTACTTAGTCATTTTTAGCCCTGGGAAGTGCCCAGTCGGCTCGGAAATAGACCCATGCTAAACAAATCGAAATGCGATCGCACTGCCACCCTCGTGGACATAATCCACCCCTATCCAAAGACGATCGTGACAGGTATTCACCAAACCCTCTAATCAGATCGTAAACAGGCCCTGGGAAGTGCCCTGATGGCCCGAAAATCTACAAATGCCAAGTGAAATCAATCACGATCGCAAAGACGCGAGGGCAAAATATCGACGACATAAAGATATATACGAAGCGGGTTGATCAAAGAAAATGCATAATTTATCTGATACACTTAACATCTAGCATAAATGCGATCTTCTCTTGAGCATGCACAAAGCATAGTTACTTTGTACTGTACTCATTTGCATCCATTGCATGAATTTATTTCATCTCGGATCAAGTTACGAAACTAAATCAAAGGCGACTACGGTTATCATCGAAAATCGTAACCAAAGAGTTCTAAACGTCTGAAATACTTCATTGTTAAGACTAGTTGATGTGAGTCCTGTCCAAGGCGGGATTCATCAGTTGAGTGGCTAAGGTAATGAGTGCCTTCCAGTAAGTCACCCGTCCCATCAGAGACGGTCACTGGCCCTGGTTGCAGTAAGTGGATGCCCTGGAGTGATCTTTGAAAGTCATATCGTCCATAGAGACGCGTCATGACACTGAGATATACGACTCGGCCGAAACCCTGGTCACACAAAGATCCCATGGAGTGCCTTCCAGCAAGTCACCCGTCCCATCGGAGACGGTCACTGGCCCTGGTTGCAGTAAGTGGACACCGTGAAGTGTATCTCTGAAAGTCATATCGTCCACAGAGACGCGTCATGACACTGAGATATACGACTCGGTCGAAACCCTGTTTGCACAAAGATCCCATGGAGTGCCTTCCAGTAAGTCACTCGTCCCATCGGAGACGGTCACTGGCCCTGTTTGCAGTAAGTGGACACCGTGAAGTGTATCTCTGAAAGTCATATCGTCCATAGAGACGCGTCATGACACTGAGATATACGACTCGGTCGAAACCCTGTTTGCACAAAGACCCTATGGAGTGCCTTCCAGCAAGTCACCCGTCCCATCGGAGACGGTCACTGGCCCTGGTTGCAGTAAGTGGATGCCATGGAGTGTATCTTTGAAAGTCATATCGTCCATAGAGACGCGTCATGACACTGAGATATACGACTCGGTCGAAACCCTGTTTGCACAAAGACCCCATGGAGTGCCTTCCAGCAAGTCACCCGTCCCATCGGAGACGATCACTGGCCCTGGTTACACTAAACGGAAACCGTGAAGTGTATCCCTGAAAGTCATATCGTCCATAGAGACGCGTCATGACACTGAGATATACGACTCGGTTAAAATCCTAGTTGCTACTCAACTAGGAACGCCCGAAGAGTATGGGACTGACATCTAACTGGTCTTAATGATGGCTTAGTCCATAATAAATCCTAGACTTGGTTTCTACGACCATGAACTCGAGACTATAATCCCTGACGATTTAAACTACTTGCTCGATCTATCCGAGCTTCATTCCTTTAATATTCCATCTATTGTATAACTACAATTCATAGTGGAATCTTGTCGCTTTGTGCCGTGGTTTTCTCCCGTAAGGGTTTCCACGTAAAAATCTTTGTGTTGTCTATGATGTACTTTATTTATATTTATGCTCTTTTAATGCTTTATTTAATTCATTTATGATACATGCATGCATTTACTTTTGCCTTCTAATCAAGGGTGATCATCCGTTGATGTAATTAAGGGTTCGTGACCAGTTCACAGCCCGAAATGTAAAAGATCTCGGAATCTCTGGAATAAAATTCACCTCGCGGTGCTTTCTCGTGTATACTTTGTGATTGCTTATGATTGTCTATGAATATCTCTATACTCAGAATTCCCTCAGAATAATGAAACACAGGAAAAAGACTGTTGACGAGCAGTTTCCATTTTTCTAAGCTCTAACAATTGTGAAGGATTCATTCATTATCTACATAATACCCTTGATTTCGGGATTTGAGTTTATATACTCGAGTGTCGAATTTTTGGGGGCGTTACACTCTATCTCTTTATGTTCAAGTGATTTGTACAGGCTTGTTATTGCATTTCTCCACTTCATAGTATACTGGTACAGACATTCTTCTGGAATCATTTCCCATCTTATCAACTCTGTCTGAGGAACTGCCCTTCTTGGTACCCAGAATCTTAACATGAACAGTTCACGAAACTGTTAACACGTTGATACTTCTCGCAGGATTCCTGATTCATACCATTCTTCAACTGGTCTTATCAATGTAGCCTTAAACTGCTTTATCATCTACTCCTTGTTGATTTTTTGGCGATCACAATATCTCTCATATTAGAGCAAACGATTGAGAGGCGAATCATGTATCGAAAATAACGTTGTCTCGATGTTTGAGGCCTTACGTGGCCTGCGATGTCTCGGCAATCAATGGGCAGCTTTTGCCTTTAACACAACACCGATTCTTTTCTGTTTCTGACTTTCTTCCAATGCGGAAGTTACGATCATGCATAGTGCAAACTTTGTTTCCCATTCCTCAACTTTCGGACTGAATCGTCCTGAGAGGAGTATTGAAGATGATTCCTGCTGTTGTTTCATGCTTAGCGCGGACAAGGCATTTGTAATTGCCTTCTTCGCTTTGTCTCTCTCTTTCCCAATGACTATTTCTCATCCGTTGATCATTCTTTGGAGAATAGCCTTAACAAAGTAACATCTATGAGTAGGATGTCCTATCATGCGATGATAGTGGCAATAGTATCTGTCTTCCGTTTTATCCGCTTCTTCTGGCTGTTTTAATGGTCGTAATTCGATGGTTCCTGCTGTGACCAATTGATTCATCATAGGGATAATATCCTCATTTGAGAAATAGTAATCTTCTCGACGGTTGAATCATCAATATCTTTTGTCAGCTGGCTCATTAGCATAATAGCTTTGCCTTTCTCTCCTATTGTCTCTTGGTTTACTCCGAAATTCTTCTTTGCTCTTATCCTTATCCGGGACATTTGCCGAAGACTTACTAGCGATTCGCTTTGTTGATTTTGTATGGAATGCGGGCACCTTCTTAATCATACTTTCCAGTGGGTGAGCTCTCGTAGCCAATTCTCGAAATGTGTGTATTTTTGCTCCTGCGAGTATAAAAGCAATTTCTGGTTCCATGCATCCAATGTACATTTCCACTCGTTTAGTTTCCCCGGAGAGATATTTGTATGACGTGCTTAAGGTTCCTCAGCTCGTAATAAATTTGTTGACAGATTCCAATTCCCTTTGTAGTACGGCTGCCAGTTCTGTCAGACTCACTTCTCTTTTAGTTGAAAAGAAGCTCGTAAAAAAAGCTTCCTACATTTGTTCCCAAGTGCGTATAGTTCCTGGAGCTAAGGCTGCGTACCATTTGAATGCTTTTCCGGTCAGAGTTACACCGAATAATCGTAAGCAGTATTGTGGCACGGCACCATAACTTCCCAATGTAGTAATGAACTGCATCATATGTTCTTTTGGTGAACCTTCCCCCATTAAACTTCTGAAACTCTAGGCATTTAAAGCCTACTGGGAAAGGAATATCATTGACTTCTCTTGGATATGGTGTTTTATACTAAAAGCGTTCTTTATGTATTCTTTCTCCTTCTGATGAGACAGTTTCAGCATAATCTGTTGTATTTCCTCTGTTGTTATTTCGGTGCATGTTATTGGGGATGGCATGGCCTGAGGCGGTTGTGACCCTTCAGCTGGATGTTCCATATTTTCTATGGGGGCCACATTTTGAGGAGCAACATTCTGGGATACCGTGTAAGCTATCATAGATAAAGCCTCTTGTATATTTGTTTACATAACAAAATTGACTTGTTGTAATATGGGGGAAGCAAGAGTCATATTCAATATTAGACAAGAGAGATAGAAAAGCATTCATCACTTCATTTTATTCATTTACTGAGTTCTTCGTACATTCCATATTTACATCATCCCTTTATTCTAAAATAAATTGTACATTGTAAAAAATGAAGTGTATTCATAAAGCAATTTCAGCAGAGCTTCGCTTTATTATTCTTTCATCCTGTTTAAGTGACAAGGAGTGACTGACTAGACCAAGGCTTTAAAGACTGTTCTTTAGTTCATGAGCGAGGTGAATCAACCAGACTAGACTTCGTTCCTTTGCAATCTTCATGGAACTCTATAACACATTAATATCACCCAGCACATCTACCACTTCAAAGGATTGTATAAAATACATTCAACCTGAAGGGAGAGAGAATGGGCTTCTGATCCAAAAACATCATCTATACAAATCATCCACTTGCGGGGTACAGAATACTCCGTATATTCAACCCGAAGGGAGAAAGATAAGTCTTCTGCTCTGAAAACATCATCTATACAAATCATCCACTTGCGGAGTACGAAATACTCCATATATGTAACTCAAAGGGATAAATATAGGTCTTCTGTGCAAAGGAACAAACTTCCTTGTCTAGATTGATTTCTCTGCATCATTTATTTTTGCTGCAGTCTCAGCTTTCAATGTTTTCTCACGATTGGAAGGGAAACAAAAGTTTAAAAGCTTTTGTACATCCTTCACAATAGTGAAAACTATTGTTTCTGAGGAGCTTTATGCGACCCGCGGAAAGCTCCCTCCTGACCAATTTCTTCAAGTCTTCATTTCCTTCTTCTTTAATCTAGCAACATCTCCCCCTTGTTTATCTTTTATCCTCAGGGTTCGCACTTCGTGCGTTCAACCCAAGAAGAAGAGAACTCAAGGTCTGCCCCGTACCTCTGAGAACCTCTAAAGTTTGAAACTTGATACTCAAGTCGCAAATGAGGACCCCTGGGGGGGTATTTATAGGCATTTGCGGTCATTTTCGTGTCAAGAGCGGACATCCCTACATATGCTTTATGCGACCCGCGGCAAGTGCACATTTTCTGCACTTTTCTTCTTTTCATTTGTTTTCTCTTTGAATCTTCCTCGATTCTTTTTCCTTCCTTTCATTTCTTCATTTTTTATGTCTCAACAGATGTCCCATTTTAAGCTTGATCTGAGGAAAGAACCCTTTCTAAAGATCCAGTTTGAAAACAGCCTCATTTAGAGATTTTCTAGAGCTTTCCGCGAACCGCGGCAAGCTCCCCAAATACTCTATAAATATCTCCACACCCCTTCATTTCCTCATTTCTCTCTTTCGTGGCGAAGCCCTTTCCAATTTTCATGACCTTTATGCAACCCACGACAAGCGCCCGTGCTTTACACGACCCGCGGTAAGCAACTTTTGTTTGCAGAATTTTCTAAGTACCGAAATTCTGTTGAATTTTTTCTTCAAGTCTCATTTTCCCTTTGCTAATATACTTTCTCTTCTTTCTCTTAATCTCATACGGAAGCTTAATCTTCCAGGAATTATATTTCCTCTAAGCCTTTGAATATATCTTCATTTCTTCATCTAACCATTCTTCTCTTCATTCTTAATAGATCGATCATGCCCCCGAAGAATTCTTCCGAAGCTTCTTCGTCCCGTTAACGATCGATCTTCCAAAGAATCCTCAATTCTTACGCAACCTGCAGGCTTTTTCGAAGATTTCTTGATATTCTTAATCATCTTGATCAGTGGAAACAACTATCAACTCTTCATGAAGATATTTCTTTCGCCGCAACTCTTCTTCGCACTGATCCTTCCATTTTTACCGTCGCCATCTTAGATCTACTTTCTGAAGTTTAGAAGTTAAAGGAAATGCAAGACAATTCTGCTGGTCTGTCTCCATTAATATCTGTAGAAGATGAATTATCTTTGCTAGAGGGTGCTGAACCATTCGTCATGGACTCTTTTCTAGACAAATGGGATGATGTACATATCGCGTCCTCCTCTCTAGCTGATCATAGAGCTTATCATGACCTCTTATTCCACAATGTTCAATTGATGGCTGCAGAGGATCCTACGGTTCTAGATGCTGCTCGTCATTCTGAAGATATTTCTAATTCTTTACAAGAAGTCTTGGATGATCGTGAATTTAAAGCTACTCTGGAGCAAAAAACTGTTGAAGATGTTCAGAAGCGGATTAAAAGTATCTAGAACATCGCTTCTCAGAAGTTAATTGTAGAAGCTAAGGCAGAGATGTCGAAGAAGAACATATCCCGTCTGCTGCAAGACTAAGCTCCTTATAGTCTTCCTTAGTGATTTGTCAGTATTGACCAAAGTTGGTTTTAGTATCATCGAACTAGTTATTTTCTTCTCTCTTTGAAGGAATCCAATTTTGTGCTTCAACTTTGAAGCTAACTTTAGGGTTCCTTTGGCAATTCTGTTTTACATTTTGCTGTATTTGTCTTTAAAAATATCTTTCCATATAAGGATGCATGTATCATTGCCAATACATCTTCAAAGATCATGTCTTTGATATAAAACAGAGATTGCCCTCAACAATATTGCATCTCAAATACTGATATGTATATAGATTGATCCAGAATCATAGAAATTTTTCTCAAGACACAAATAGTCGATTTTCATGAATAAATGGTCGTCCTCGATGAGTGTACCCGATAATCAAATAACTGTAATCGAGTCAGGTTCGGTCTAATGTGAATTTTCAATAAGAGATTAAAGAACTTGAGACAAATTAAACTCGGGCAAATATTGCCAATAATTTCATTATAAGAGGCTGAAGAGTCGAAGTTGAGTCAATATCAATGAGGAGCACAGAGGACTGTAGTTGAATATCGTCGATAAAATGTCAAATACTTCAAAGAATACCTTCAGCAATCAGAGTTTCATAGCATAAATAATGCTGAGGAATACTATAAAATAGTATATGTAATTTTCAGAGCTGATATAATTCCATATAGCCTATATTGTTGATGATATAATAAAGCCTTTTCGAAGGAATATTGTTCATATATGTTTCCTGTCAATTTAAGGCATTTGACAAATCATAGCATATGAAATTTCCACAGTATATAATTGCAAGAGAATTTTTCTATAAACATGTTGTTATTGCATATGAATATTTCATTATGATATTCGTTTGTTTTCTCTTTTTAGTTGCACAACATTTTATGTTTTGTTCCCTTTTTCTTTATGATGGGTGAAACTACCCTAAAGTTCTGTTAACAAGCGCCTCTAATAGAAACACAATTTAAGCTCATGAGTAGTTGGAGCGTTGGTCTCATGCGTGGTTGATCCTCATGGGGTACTCATCACTGCCATGGAAGTGGCCCTTAGGGAGCACTCTCCTCTACAGGGGAGTTCCCATGCCACCAATCCATCAGAGGGGCCCAATGACGCTACCGGAGTTATGAACTTAGAGGTTTTATGTTTTTGTTGGACACTTCGGCTCTCTTAGCTACCTCAGGTACCAAATTCATGGTTGACAGTCTGACAATAGGGGGAGAATCTCAACATTCTTATGCGTTAATACCGGAAACAGTCCCATAAACTTGGGGAGAATTATGCACGATTAGCCGTGATCAGCAGCACGCAATGCAACCCTCTTTTTCTTCGCTTCTATACCACTAAGTCCATACACAAGGAACCAAATTATATATTTTTTCATGTTCCTTGTGGCGCTACTGTAGTAATAGGATCGGTAGGTCTCATGCATGAGGTTGGCCCGTAGGACTTCTTTAAATTTTATGTCTTTAGGGTTATTCTCTCTACTGCATGTAAAGTATCTGCCCATAAAGTCTTCATTGACTTGTAAGGGAATTCTTGTTTGGGGAGCTCTTTAATTGGCTCTTAGAACTTTGGCTTCATCATATTGGAGCATTTATCAGTAATCATCTTTTTTGTGATTCTGACATTTATCTTTCCGACCTTCCTTTCTTTATATATATGTAATTACTTTGCCTATCTGCAGCTTATTTCGAGAACGACTACTGTATTTGAAGGCGATAAAGGTCTTTCAGAAGGAGAGGTCTATTTTATTTCACTTTTTAACAATCTTCGATAATTGCTTCTTCAAATCGACTTCGTTAGAGACTTGAATAGAAGAAGAGCATACTTCATGAGCTTTTTCATTATTCTTTTTCAGTAATACATTGATATCTACATCATAGATGTATATGTCTTTAATTCTTCCTACCCCCTTTTTATTCGGAGAATGCTTACTTATATGCAAGGGTTCTCGCGATCAAAACACTCAACATCTGTCTTTATGGATAATATTTCTTAATGTATCAGTCATTGACTAAGATGCCGACTCCTTTTGCGTCGTGGTTTACAATTCTGTAAGCCTGTTGAGCTCCCATTGTATACATTTTTTAGACCATTATATCACATTATATGCATGGGTTGCATGCTTAAAAGACCCATCTAATGCTTGTTTTGTGTATATAGGAATGAAAGAGAGAAGTCATGAATTTGTTGTTAAAAGGGTTCTTTGGAACTACATTGAAGACATTGAAAAGAAGCCCTGAAGAATAACATCAGAAAGACCTGGATTAGCTAGAAGAAGGAAGAGTTCCATATGCATATCAGAAGGCCACCGGGCGCCCGACCAAAACATGGCGGGGCTCCCAAAATTGGGAGGATTTTCGCTGAATATACTAGATAGATCTGGACCTAACCGAGTGCCTGACCAACATCTAGTCGAGCACCCAATATTTAAATGAATTTTATCAAAAAGTTGCTGACCGAATTTAAGCACGGTAGGGCGCCCAACCACTATATGACCGGGCGCCCGACCAGCGTTCGACTGCCGATATATGTGAGTAAGTTTTTATGCAATCTGAGGTGGTTCGTGGTTTTTTCTATAAAAGGACACCTTGGCATCCTTGCTAAGGTATCCTAGAAGAGTTCTAAGTTAGTGGGGAGTAAGGGAGTTCATCGTGGAGCGACCGCAACTCCTCCAATTAGGGTTTTTTTCTAGTTTTTAATGTTTTTGTGTAGGTTTTCTTTGAATTCTAGTTGAAGTATGATAATGCTCGGCTAGAACCTCTTAGCCTTAGATAAGAGGTGAAGCTTGTGAGTACTTATCATGTTGGATTCGTTCTATTTCAAGTACTTTGCTTAAAGTTTTGATTTTTAAGTTCTAGTTTGAATAAAAGTGATGTTTTTGGATGTTTTATGAGAGTTCATGTGCTTCGGACATGAGTTCCTTGAAATTCTCTGAGATTATTATGTTTGGATTGATTAGATTCGAATTGTAGTAACCTTAAAGCATACCATAGTCCATTAGCATGGTCGTTACTTCGTAGGCTACATATTCGACTTCTATGGGCTTCATTAGAACTAGAAACGTTAAGTCTTCAACTTGAGTAGAGATTGTTTGTGTTTAAATGCCATATCTTCCAACTAGAAGATATATAGAACTTCAATTATAGTTGTGTTATGGTTGGATGAATGAATTCACATGAGGGCTATCACAAGTGGATCCTCGAAAGCCTTAGTTCTCTTTAATTATAGATTTTTACAATCACTGTTTAAGCTAGTTTATAAACTTGAAATCCTTAATTCATTGAATTTGAAGTTGCTGGAACAATTTGAATTGGTTTACCTAATTCCCTGTGGATCGACCTCGGTCTTACCGAGATTTATTACTATATCGCAGCCTTGCACTTGAGGCGAGCGAACAAAGCCCCATTTGAGAAAACTTCAGTGATGACATACGGGCCATCCCATTTTGATTCGAATTTTCCCCCTATCTTACGTGTCATCACAATGGGCCTCTTCAACATTGCTACGAGGTCTCCCTTTTCGAAAGATCGATATTTAACTGTTTTACCAAATGAAGTGGATATTTGAGCTTGATACAACTGTAAACGTTGTTGTGCGGCGAGTCTTCTTTCATCTAGCATATCCAACTCTCGTAATCGGAGCATAGTATTTTCATCTTCTGTAATGCCTTGATGCACTGCCACCCTTAAAGAGGTGACTTGTACTGATATATGTAACTCGTTTTTCCTCTTCTGTCTCCAGATTATTTCACATAACTGGTCAATTGTTGGTTGACCTCCGTCTTCCAACTGTAATAGAGCTTTTTTAAGCTCGGATATTTTTTTCTCTATCACCAGGTTTGTCTGTTGTTTTGTAGGGTTGATTTGGGTCATTTCGCTGACCATATTTACTTGTGCAGACTCTAAGGATGCCCCCAGTCTTAATAAATTTTTGCGCCTTTGGATTATAATGGGCACTGATATTCCTTTAACGCTGTTTAGTCCGATCGGATCTTCAATTGAAACCTATTGATCGCATTATTCTTTTACTTACTGGACTGTTTGACCCAGCTCTTTTGGGTCCAATTTTGCAGGTTTACTTATCTGTATTGGTACCTCTTTCTATTCTTCAGCATTTTTTTACCCCTATTGAGTAAAATAATGTCGAAGCCTGTTTCAGTTTTTTTCGACACTCAAAATTCTCAAGGTCCTTTCGGAAAAGGCCTGCTTTTTTCCTAATTTCGATGCCGGCATAGTGAAATTTGCCTGAAGGGTTTCTACTTGTTTTTGCCAAAAAAATGACCAATGGCTACTGTCCTGGTTGTTGCATGTCTTTCGGCACAAAGTAGAATCTTTCTGTTTTAGGCCTCTTCTGTTCTTCTTACTGAATTTTTTCTTTCTGTGGGTTCCTTTCACCTTCATGTTCTAGCGAATGATTCATAATATCGCGCATATGCAAAAAATGATTTTGTAATTGTGTATGGTTTTGCATATGTTGAAATTCTGTACTATACACCTTTCTGACAATATTTGAAACATTGATGCAAGGTGGAAGGAATAATTTCGTATCTATGTTTCGACGGCCTCCTGAGCAACATATTTTATGTTGTTACTGCATTAATCACATGACAAGTCACCTTAGTGATCAAATTCTCAATCTCTAATAGCATGGTAATTGTGCCCAGTGCTTTTTGCCAATCCTAATTGAATCCCTATATCATCATATTGCTTGTCCGCAAATGTTGTCGTTAATATCCTAGCTTGGAGAGCATACTTAATGGTATTAAATTCATCACAGACCCATTATCGATCATGATGCGCTTTATCTGTTTGTCATTGATATATCCTATAACCATAACCATAAGCGGTTGATTATGCTCCTTTTCGCCTAACATCATATCGTCCTCTATGAAGGTTATTGTTGACATACAATAAGCTGCTTCAGCTTTTTCTGTCATTACGTTCCCGCTCTTATCCTCATTTTTATCTACGTTTGCTGCTTCCATTTCTGTTATCAAAGCCTCTCGCACATTATCACGAGTAAAGCTTGTATTAAGTCCTGCCGAAAGCTTTTGGATAATTTTAGTGCATCATAAATGCTTAGTCTCACTAGGATTCTTTTCAGATGACTAATGATGTCGTGTGTAACACTTGTCATCAATGATTCCTCTGGCCGCAACGATTTATCAGTCCTTTCACTAGCCTTCTCTTGATTGGAGGTCTGATCGAGGAAATCCCTCTGTGATTCTTTCTGAGATTCCTGTCATAGCTATTTTCCTGACCTCAACGTTATTAGATTACTTTCCATTCCTTTATCATTAAACGAGCTGTTTGTATCCTCTGATTTTTTTGTGGCTTGAATAGTTGTGACACTGCACAATTTATGAAACTGAATCACTAATATTTTCAACAATTGTTAGAAGCTTCGTGGGATTCCTTGGTTTTTTGGTATCAGTTGTTCCTTAAGTACAGTTGCTCAAATGCGTTCTTTTATCATAATATCTTCGGTTAGAGTTAATGTGGAATTGCAAGCCCGTACATTCCACCATCGATGTACGAAGTCCAATATGTCTTCGCCTTAGAGTTGCCATGTCTTTTGGAGCAATTCTTTTGATATCCTTGCGTCATATTTATAGAACTGCATCAAGAACCTTTCTTTCATATCCTACCAACTTGTAGTCGTTCTTTCTGGCAAGGTGAAATTCCAGGCCATGGTTCTACCTGAGGTGGCCAATGAATATATAAAGTTTCCCAGTAAATATTTTTTAGAAATGTTGCCTCTGAAATAAGCGGCCTTTTCATAATTCGCCAAATGTTCTATGGGCGACTGGGTCCCTCCTTTGAAGAGTGCAAATTTAGGGAAACCTAGCGTCCACTCTTCTTTACGGGAAGTTGTGCATTGCAACGGAGTGGTCCGAGCAGCATTAAGTATTTGTCTGACTTTATTGGCATGTGAGTCGTTGAAGAAATGTATTACTTCTCGTTCTCTATTTATTTCGGGTCCCATTATTGTGACTTCTTTCATCAAATTAAACATGGTATATGGTTTATATTTGTCTGTGGCCTTCATTGCCATACTTTCGGCACATGACCCAGCATCTCTATCTCTGTATGTTCAAGCAACTTGTATGAGCTTGTTATTGCATTTCTCCACTTCATAGTATACTGGTATGGACATTCTCCTGGAATCATTTCCTACCTTGTTAGCTCTGTTAGAGGAACTGCCCTTCGTGGCACCCAGAATCTTAACATGAATAATTCACAAAATTGCTCCCATGTTGATATTTCTCGCATAATTCCTGATTCATACCATTCTTCAACTGGCCCTATCAATGTAACCTTGAACTGCTTTATCATCTGTCCTTTGCTGACCCTCTAATGATCACAATCCTTCTCATACCATAGTAAATGGTCGAGAGGCAAATCGTGTATCGAAAATAACGTCGTCTCACCGTTTGAGGCCTTTCGTGGCCTGCGACGTCTTGGCAATTGATGAGCTTTTGTCTTCAACATGGCATTGATCTTTTTTTGCATCTGATTTTCTTCTGATGCGGCAGTTACAGTCATGCATTGTGCAAACTGTATTTCTCTTTCCTCAACTTCTAGACTAAATCGTCCTAAAAGGAGTACTAAAGATGATTCCTGTAGTTGTTTCATACTTGCTGTGGACACGGCATTCGTAATTGCCTTCTTCCCTTTGTCTTTCTCTTTTCCCATGACTATTTCTCCTCCTTCTATCATTCTTTGGAGAATAACCTTGATAGAGTAACATCTATGAGTAGCATGCCCTATCATGCGATGATAGTGGCAATAGTATCTGTCTTCTATTTTATCTGCTTCTTCTGGCCATTTTAGTGGTGGTAGTTCTATGGTTCCTGCTGCGACCAATTGATTCATCATAGGTATAATGTCTTAGTTCAAGAAAGAATAATCTTCTCGACAGTTATACCATCGATATCTCTTGCCAGTTGGTTCATTAGCAAAATAGCTCTACCTTTCTCTTCTGTTGTCTCTTGGTTTACTTCGAAATTCTTCTTTGTTCTTGCTCTTATCTGTGACATTTGCAGAAGACTTGCTAGTGATTCGTCTTGTACATTCTGTGCGGAATGTGGGCACCTCCTTAATCATATTTTCTAGAGGGTGAGATCTTGCGGCCAATTCCTAGAACGTGTGTATTTTCGCTCCCGGAAGTACGAATCCAATTTCTGGTTCCATACATCCGATAACATTTCTATTTGTTCAGCTTCCCCGGAGAGATGCTTACATGACGTGCTTAGGGTTCTCCAGTGCGTAATAAATTTGTCGACAGATTTCGATTCCCTTTGTCGTACGGCTGCTAGTTCCATCAAACTCACTTCTCTTTTAGTCGAAAAGAAGCTTCTTGGAAAAGCTTTTTGCATTTGTTCCTAGGTACGTATAGTTCCTATGTAACACCCCGGATTTACCGTAGTTATCTTAAAATTTTCTGAAATTTATTTCTATCTTTTTTATATTAAATACCGACCGTTAATATTAAAATTCGAATAACAGGACATCCGTAGGAGATCATATGGAGTACCCTTTATTAAAGTTGCTTAGAATGACCTCATTAACAACTTAGAAGGGTTAGATTCCACTAAACTCGAAGATTTACGATAATTACAAAAAATGCTATTAGTTAAACTTAAGTTAACTGACCATTTTTAAGTACGCATGTTTCTAGTGATCATTAAAATGCAAAACCCCGGACTTTAGCATTTGGACACATTTTAACCGTACACGTCGAATTTCAGCCCTCCAATCATCATACAAATGCCCTAATCAGAAAATGGATCATAAGTGGGCCACCCGATCTCGGATTTGTCCAAATTTTTGTGTCAACGCCTAAAATCTTGTGGCTCACATGCTGGATGGAGTGGATTTAATATATACATCATAGTGGGACCCATCGTGGCCAAACCCACTGACCGGGCCGACCGGCCCGCGACCGTCTTGTGTCAGGCCCGGTACAAGGTTTTTTTAGACTACGTCCGCTGTCATTGCTGCCCTTTACACCGTCCATTATGTGGGCCTAAGTTTAGAAATCCAAGCCGTTCATCTTCTTCTTTACCCTCCAAAACCCCCACCTACCAAGTTTCATCTCATCCCATCGCAAATCGAACCTGATCTCATCTTCCCTTCCAACCGTTGGAAACTTGAATCTTCCAATCCGGGAAACCTCTTCGCATGGGATCTTAGGAAAGCTTCTAGAGGATCTTAATGATCCTTTCTAGCTAATCAACGTGGAGAATCACCTAAAAAACGGAAGTCTCTCCCACCTTGTGCAGGAATTTTTCTAATCTCCTCTTGCGCTAAAACCCTATCAAACGGTTGTGGACCCTACTTGCCTCATTGGACCCATCTAAACCCACCCTAGGTGTCCGACTGTCAGATAAACCGTCCGTTCAAAAGTTTCTAATTCTAAACTCATTATTTCCTATTTTCTTCTCGTGGACCGTTCATCACTTAATGGGCCTCATTCCAAAATCCATCACGACCATTTTGTAACCCATACTTGACTTAACAAACATGTGGAATCTCTCCTCAAAGCATGTTGTGTACACCTTTCAAAACGGCCCGAAAGATGATGTATTTCTACTTTAAACCACAACCGTTCATCCGAAGATGGTATAGCTTCCTTAAAACCCTAATTCTGACCCTACCTCTATATATAGGGCCTCTCTTAGCCAGAGGTGACCCCCACCCACGAATTTGAGAGAAAGAGAGAGAGAAAGAGAGAGAGAGAGAGAGAGAGAGAGAGAGAGAGAGGAGTACCATCTTGCTATTATTTCATCATCTTATATCTCTAATAAGTCGAAGATCATAAGGTGAGGACTCCTTTAAGATTGGGTTAATAATCTCATGTTTTGTAGGTTAATAATTCTTATGTGTTTTTTTGTTTACATGTGTTTCTTTGTTCTCTCCTTAGTTAGCTATATATAAATGCTTTTAGATACTTTTTCCATCTCATGTTAATGAGGACATTCATTGGACTTAGAGAACTAGTAAGGAATAGAATGTTTGTTGGACATATGAGATTGTGTAACCATCTTTAAAGGGACCACATTTCCTTTCATATTGTATAAAGAATAGTTATGATTGTCTAATGGAGATTCTTATATTGTTATATTCCTTTTATATATATGGATGGACCCTGATCTGTGGTGATGAATATTGGAACACCCGGTTAAGAGGTTGCCCTAACTTGAGACGATGCTTTTAGCTTGTCCGGTTAAGTGGCCACCCTGATCTGTGGTGGTGGTATCAAGATCGCCTGATTAAGTGGTTGTTAAATCCATTTATTACTATTATTATTATTATATTTTTTTTATTATTATTCTTAAAGTTGTTAAGGATCTCCATAAGACTATAGTCGGGCATAGTTGTTATGAAGCTTAGTAGTACGGGCCGCCATCCTGGGATGTGATGCGTCGGTTATGACTATTTTGATGAGTGATGAACCATACGGAAGGATGTGGTGGTCCAAAGGTTGGTTAGACGTTAAGTGGCTTGGTGTAAATTGGTAATAATAATAAAGAATGGCTAATTCATGCATGCACGTGGCTCTATGTGGGTGTATGGAATTGAGAATAGGCTAGAGCATCCTAATTCTCCCATACACTGTCACGTGTAGATTTAGGTTATGAGTGTCCCGTTTCTCACGTGGTCGGGTAAAATTATGGGCTTGCGTTCCCAAAACCCCTGACGGCATGTCTAAGGATTCCTACACTGGGTCATGCATTATCATGCATTACATTAAGAAAGATTAATGGATGTTTTGTTATGATTTTTATGTGATTATTATTTTAACCTTAAAGTAGTTCTTCACTATGCCGCTTTTGACGGTGTTTTGAGGAAAGAATTTAGAACATGTAGGTAACGATCTTCAGGAGCCCGAGCCTCAAGGAGACGATTATGATGGCTCGTGGGAGCAGATGGTGGAAGACGAGACTGCATAGTCATTCATAGTGCTAGCATTTATTAAGTATTTGAATTGTAATAAGTCCCAATGGGAGGACGTAGTTATGAACATGGTGATTGATTGAATGATGGTTACATGGTTTAATAATTTAGTTTAGCTAATGAATAATATATAAGTTTGGTTCTACTGTCTTGCTCATGGTTTCCAAATAGTGTGAAATGTGCATGTTTGTATTAAAATTATGTAAGGGGTATAACCCTCACACATTCCAAATAACCTTGGGAATTTGACAGTCGTGATGTACACGAGAGCCGAAATCTTGGGGTGTTACAAGTTGGTATCAGAGCAAAATGAGACCTCTAGGCGGGAAGCCTAAATCCATATCATAATTAACTCATCTTAGGGCTTAGGTCCCCAAAGACTAGAGACAAATCATTTAGATTCAATCCTATTAATGGTATGTAATATTATGAACTTAGAGACCCACACTTAGGTTCCTCGAAATTTACTAGGGTAGTCGTGGAACTTAGAAATCTCAACATTTTAAGATTTTTGGAAAGAAAATTTTCATTTTTTTAAATATTTGGGGCTCTCATATATTCCCCATATTTGAATCATTGATTCATTGAATCTTGTGAATTTTCTCCATAAATAATTAGGAATAATTATTTTATTTCTAATTATTTCAATTAGGGCAGATTTCTAGACCCATCTATAATTACATCATTAGAAAATATATTTTCAGATTTCAAAAAATTTTATTAATTTTTTTGGAGATTCATAACTCAGTCCCCAATATCCATATAAAATTTCAGATCAATCTAATGTGTGATTAAATCAAAAAAATTCCGACAATAGCACATATTTTGTGAAAAAGTCTGCTGATTTGTTACGTTTTTCAAACTAGTGGGGGTTAGAACTAGACTTTATCATGAGATTTTTATTCTGAAAAAATTTAAGGTATTCCCCACCTAATCATATATCTACCCTCCAAATTTCAGAAGAAAAAGACATCTGGTTTGAGAGAAAAAAATCCGAGAGCACGATCAGGTCCTAGCTATCAGATTCCCAAACTACGAGCTAGGTGAACCTCTAACTCTAACTTTCTGATTTGAGTTCATTAGTTTTCACCTTAGAAGTGCCCTCTAACCTATAGAACACTTGTTTTCAGCTTGATGGCCCCTAAGAGGAAATCTTCAAGAAACGTTTCTGCGGCCTCACCCCAGCCTGAGTCACCACCCATGGCTAACACTACGAGTCCTAATACAAATCCACCAATGACTTCAGTGGGAGGAAACTCCAATGCTCTACAACCTTGGGAAGCCATGTTAGGCACACTCGATCGTCTCACCGGTATCATTCAGTAACAACAGGCCCAACAACATGAGCAACAAACCCGACACCAGGCCAGCCTCGAACAACTAATAACGATCGTGACCCCTGGCCAAACTCCGATTCCAACCTCTACTCAAACCGCACCTCCACCTCCAGTGGAAACTCAGACAACCACACCAACACCCCAAAATCAACCTGAAACATTTCAAGTACCCCTAGCACCCAGACAAGCTCCTCCGCCGAATCAACATCGGTTCATGCTTCCTGAAGAAACTATCTTGATTGAGAAATTCCTGAAGCTACATCTTGAGAAGTTCCATGGAAACCCTGACCCTACCAAGGCGGATTATTGGCTCAAGCAACACCGAGTGACCCTAGCTACATACCTATTAGAGGGGGCGGCCTACGTTTGGTGGCAGGCAGCAAAAAGAAGAGTCCCAGAAGGATTCCAGTGGACGTGGGACACTTTCCATGCCAAGTTCTGTGACAAGTTTTTTCCTGAAGCATATAGGAAAGAGAAGATGTCTGAATTCCTGAAACTAGAGCAAGGTAACTTCACCGTAGCCTAATATGAAGACAAATTTGCTGAGTTGTCAAGTTACCTACCCTCAGCAGTAGAAGACCTGGACTATAAGATCCACAAGTTCCAAGAAGGCTTGAGGCCTAGCATTCGGTCAAAGATTAGCATATTAAAGCTGCGTACTTATGAAGATATCATAGATCGAGCAATGATCGCTGAGAAAGACACTAAACGCTATATCCAGCAAAGAAATCAAACAAGGCAAGTAGGCCAGAAAAGCAGAGCAATAGCAAACTCACCTTCCATTCCTGACAAGAGGCCAAGACTTGCACCAACCAATCAGCAACATAACCGGGACTCCATCAACTGTCACCACTGCGGAAAGTTAGGACACATGGCCATCAATTGTTTCAAGAAGGCTGCAAATGAGAAGAATGCCTCCCAGCCTAAGGGGAGTCAACCACAACAGCAGAATCAAGCACCCAGACCACCTGCAGCAGCCCGTCCTCAAATGCAAAAGAGAGAAGCACCAAAGCCAAACCAAAATCAACAAGGACGTCTCTACGCTATGGCTCCACCAGATAATGTGGAAGAAGACCCCCGCGCCATCGAAGGTACTATCTTTATCGGCGATGATCGAGTAGTTGTCTTATTTGATAGCGGTGCCTCCATTTCTTTTATTGCTGCATCAGTCGTACGTCGATTAGACTTAAAGGTAGAACGCTTAGGTGAATCTGTGGTCATAGCAACACCTATCGGTCGAATTGTAGAACTAAGAAAGGAATGTCGAAGGTGTCCTTTAACTATTGACGGAGTCAAATTCGAAGCAAATCTAGTTGTATTGAACATGAAGAACTTCGACGTGATCTTGGGAATGGACTGGCTCTCTAAGCATCGGGTGAACTTGGATTGCCATGCCAAGACCATATCACTGTCTCTCCCGAGCCACGACTTGGTAGTGTTCTAAGGCAAGAAGAGGAAGGAAGTAATCGAACACTTGATGTGCGTCGGAGAATTGGTTGAGCTATCTATCGACCAAATCCCCATAGTAGCTGAATTCCCTGAAGTATTCCAAGATATTCCTGGTCTACCCCCGAAGTGTGAAGTAGATTTCGCCATTGATCTTGTGCCTGGTAGGCACCTATAGCATTGGGAGTGTACCGTATAGCTCCTGTAGAGTTGCAAGAATTGAAGAAACAGTTAGAAGAACTCCTAGAGCAAGGATTTATTCGACCTAGTGTATCTCCCTGGGCCGCGCCTATCCTCTTTGTACGAAAAAGGATGGTTCGCTTCGCTTGTGTATTGATTATAGAAAGTTGAACCAAGACACTATTAAGAACAAATATCCTCTTCCGCGCATAGATGATCTTTTCGACCAGTTGAGAGGAGCCCAGCTTTTTTCGAAGATTGATTTAAGGTCCGGGTACCATCAGCTAAGAGTGAGAGATGCAGATATTTCCAAAACGGCATTCAGAACTCGGTATGGACATTATGAGTTTGTTGTCATGCCCTTCGGACTGACAAATGCCCCAGCAATATTCATGGACCTGATGAACCAGTGTATTCAAGCCCTACCTAGATAAATTCGTTATTGTTTTCATCGATGATATCATCATATACTCGAAGAGTAAGGAAGAGCATGCCGAGCATCTAAGAATAACTCTACAGACACTGAAGGACAACCAATTGTATGCTAAGTTAAAGAAATGTGATTTCTGGGAAGAAGAAGTGAAGTTCCTTGTTCATGTAGTCACTCGCGATGGGATAGTAGTCGACCAGTCCAAAGTTGAGGCGGTCCGCTAATGGATCCAACCTAGCTCAGTCATCGAAGTGCGAAGTTTTTTAGGGCTCGCAGGATACTATCGTCATTTCATCAAAGAATTCTCAAAGATCGCTCGCCCCTTGACCGAGTTAACTAGGAAGAATACTTGCTTTGTCTGGAGCACGAAGGTAGAAGAAGCTTTCCAAAGGCTGAAAGAATTGTTAACAACAGCCCCAGTTCTAGTATTACCCGAAGGAGTAGAATTTGTGGTCCATACTGATGCCTCACGAGCAGGCCTGGGTTGTGTATTGATGCAGGCAGATAAAGTAATAGCTTACGCCTCTCGCCAATTGAGACCACACGAGCAGAACTATCCCACACACGACCTAGAATTAGCAGCTGTAATCTTTGCCCTGAAGATTTGGAGACATTATTTGTATGGGGAGCAATTCAAGTTAAACACCGACCACAAGAGCCTGAAGTACTTATTTCAGCAGAAAGATCTGAATATGCGTCAACGAAGGTGGATGGAGACACTTAAGGATTTTCAGATAGAGTTGTGCTATAACCCTGGAAAAGCTAATGCAATGGCTGATGCCCTTAGTAGGAAGAAGGTGCATGAGACAACAATGTCTTGCATCCTCAAGAAGTGGGAAATGCTGAATTTTATAAAAGATTTTGATGTAAAAGTAAACATTGGGAGCTAAGTAGTGAAAGTGAATAATATTGTAGTAGAACCGACCTTGATGCGTAAAATCATTGATGCTCAGAACCAAGATGATGAACTACAGGAAATAGTGACAAAATTTATGGCCGATGAAAGAAATGTAGATTGGCGAATTGGATCAGATGGGGGCATATGTTTTTGCGACAGTCTATGTGTGCCAAATAAATTAAGTTTGAAGAAGGAAGTGATGGATGTTACAGATAAAATAAGGGAGATCAACTCAGCTGCTAAGATTGTACACGGACGCCCACTCGACTCTCGAGATCATCTGAGCGAGAGTCGTAGATCGGGTAAATACGGAAGTACCCATTGGACTCTCGAGATCATATGCTCGAGAGTCGCAAATTGGGTAAGTGCGGGACGCCCATCCGACTCTCGAGATCATCTGATCACGAGCCGCAGATTGGGTAAGTGCGGGACGCCCATCCGACTCTCGAGATCATCTGAGCGAGAGTCGCAGGATTGATAAATCCGCAAGCAGACCTTCTCGTAAGTCGTTGAAAGGTGTTACGTCAAAATGAGCGAGCACTTGGACTCATGACCATATTCCAACATGTGAACAGCTTTTCCACGGTGACACCTCTTAGCCTTCAGTACCAGCACCCGATCCCCATCGAGCAGCTCGTTCAATCCCTCTGCGATACCAAGCAGGGCTATACCCAGTTCGGTGGTTACCGTCCCGTCGGCGTCTCCTTCCTTTTCGCCGGCTATGACTCCAACTACGGTTTCCAGCTCTATATGAACTGTCAGCGCTATTACTACGCCTACCAGCAGCCCGGATAGGTCGGGTTTGGGCTTATCTTCTCTTGTGGTTCCGAATCTCAAGGGATTGCTATCAAGGAACGTGATTGCCAAAATAAGTCATCGGGTTAGATCTCGTCTCCAAGGATAAGGATCTTATCCCACGAAATCAGCGGTATCTTGGTATCGTACACGAAATCAACGGGATCTCGATATCTTACGTGACAGATGGGATCGCTCCAGATCTATATAAAGAGGTGACTCCATTAAGAGAAAGGTACACACAGAATATTCAATCTCTGCCCTGTTTTTGCTTGGTTATTTTTCTTCTTGCTTCGGCCTGACTTAAGCATCGGAGGGCTAACGGCTGAACACCAGCCACCCTTAGTTGCTGTCTTCTTTCAGGTCCGGCGGGGGAAGTATCTGTTGGAGAGAAGGTGAACGTCTGGAGGATCCAGTTACAAAATCTAACGTTAACAGTTTGGCGCCGTCTGTGGTAACGACTTGATCGTCACAATCAATCGTTCTACCAATCAAAATCCTTCCACGATGCCTCCTAAAAAGGTTGTTCATCCTTCGACTTCAAGGCAGGCACCACCTCCACCCGATGAGACGGAATCCGTACCTGCTCTTCCGCCCACGTCGACGAATATCCCTCAAGGAGCCCCAAATATGCCATCAGCAAACCCATTATTGGAAGCTTCTGGAAATCAAGACGATGTCCTGCGCTTCCTCAGAAACACTCTCCTAACTCTAAATGCAGGAGTTCAGGCCCTGTCGAATCGGCTTGATCAGCATTTCCCCGAACCGCAGAGACAAGCCTCCGAAGGGTTACCACCGCAGCCCATACCAGTGGCATCCATACATTCTATGGATGAACCACAGGTCCCACCACTTGGCAGCCATCTCCCTGTTCCGTCTCCACATTCTATACATTCTAGTTCGTCTCGACAACCTCAACCTCAGGGCTCCACTGCCGAGACATCAAGCTATACCCTACCATGGGAAGGAGATCTCAAAAGAATCCATGATCATTTTGACGTCATGGAACAACGATACCAGGCAAATCGGCCATCTGCCGTAATGGCGGCGATACGTCAATCCGAGTCCCCCTTCACCAGCGAGGTTATGGAAGCCCCGTTACCCAGAAAGTATCGAACGCCTGTTATCACCCCGTATACAGGTATTGGCGACCCTCTTGAACACCTGGAAACATACAGGTCCCTCATGGAGTTGGAGGGACATGGTTCAGAAATCATGTGTAGTGGTTTTCCCCTAACATTGAAGGAAGCAGCTCGTACGTGGTTCCGAGGGTTAAAGCCTCGTTCCATCAGTTCCTTTTCCCAGTTATCGGAGATATTCCTTTCTCAATTCATGGGAAGCATTCGCATTAAGAAGCCAGCCTCCCATCTGATGAATTTAAAACAGCAGCATGGAGAGACAATAAAGGAGTTCACAGTACGGTTCACCGCTGAAGCCGTTCAAACTGAAGGTTATACTGAAGAAAAAGGGCTCGCAGCCCTCATAGTAGGAATAACGAGCGAGAAATTCAGGTTTGCCTTGGATAAAAGCCCACCGAAAACTATGGCAGAATTTCAAGCCAAAGCTCAGAAGTACATCAATGCAGAAGAAGTCGCATTGACATGTCATGGGGCACAGGGTAAGAAACGCAAGCCAGAGGGAACCTCTTCTGCAGATAAAAAATATCGTCGTGATCAACGCGATCGTTCTCCCAAGAAGCCTTACTCCGGTAAATATCATAACTACACTCCCCTTAATCGGTCTCATGAAAAGGTTCTAATGGAGATTAAACACAAGCCATATGTAAAGTGGCCTGCAAAGATCAAATCTGATCCCGAGAAGAGAGACAAGAGCAAGTTCTGTTACTTCCACAAAGATCACGGGCATAGAACCCAGGACTGCATCTCTCTACGAGACCATATCGAAGCCCTCATTCGAAAAGGACATCTCCAGGATTATGTTGCTCATAAAAATCGATCACCAGAAAGGGCGAAGACCTCATCTCGCCAAAAGGAACCGCCTCATCATCAAACTGACCAAGAGGACGCTGAGCCCACAGGAGAAATCCGCACCATCGTCGGAGGACCGGCTTGCGGGGGCGACTCTCAAGCTTCAAGAAAAGCATACGCTCGAAAGGCATCCAAAGAACCCCAGCAAATCTATTGGCTGGAACAGACGTCTAGCTCGTCAAAGACCAGCCATCCTCCAATTTCCTTCACTCTCGAAGATGCAAAGGGAATTCACTTCCCTCACGAAGACTCCATCGTAGTCACATTGAAGGTATCAAATTATCTGACACATCGAATTATGGTGGATACAGGTAGCTCAGCCGATATTCTATACTTGGAGGCTTTCAACAAAATGGCACTTGCCAGAAGCCTTCTCAAGCCAGTATCGACCCCCCTCGTTGGCTTCGGAGGTGAGGTGCCTAAAGGAAGCATCGATCTCCCAGTTACTTTTGGAGAAAGTCCAGCGAAGACCACCGTCTTCATAAACTTCCTCGTGGTGGATCGAAAATCAGCGTATAACGCCATTTTGGGGCGGCCGTCTCTTACTAAGGTCGGGGCAGCCTTGCACCCTTCATATCTGTGTGTCAAATTTCCTACCCCAAATGGTATCGGGGTCGTGCGAGGAAGTCAACAGGAGGCGCGGTCCTGCTATCAGATAGCCCTACAGATCGGAAGAAGGCTCAAGCAACACCCGTTATGGAGATAACACAAGGTTCACCCACCTTCTCCATCAACACCTCGTTGGATCCGAGAGAGAATGCTCTCCAATCAGGAACTCCTGGGGAGGAAACAGTGGCGATTCACCTGATCAAAGACGATCCATCTAAGATCGTGTACATTGGATCCTCTTTAACCAATGTCCACCGCGAAGATTTGATCCGTTTCCTCATTGAATATCAGGACGTGTTTGCTTGGTCTCATAAAGATATGCCAGGCATCGACCCCAATGTCATTGTACATCGCCTCAATATCGACCCGAAACATAAGCCTGTACACCAGCGTCGACGTGCCTTCACTGCAGAAAGACAAATGGCGATCAAGGTTGAAGTCAAGAAGCTACTCACGGTCAATTTCATAAAAGAAGTTGACTACCCAGAGTGGGTCGCGAACGTAGTTCTCATCCGAAAAGCTAATGGCAAATGGAGAATGTGCATCGATTATTCAGATCTGAACAAAGCATGCCCTAAAGATAGTTTTCCAACGCCATGGATAGACCAGCTGGTCGATTCAACAGCTGGACATGCTCTGCTCAGTTTTATGGATGCTTACTCTGGTTACAACCAGATTATGATGCATCCACCTGATAGCCAGCATACTGCCTTCATCACGGATCGAGGACTATATTGCTACCAGGTAATGCCGTTCGGTCTTAAAAATGCAGGGGCCACTTATCAACGTCTCGTCAACAAAATATTCGCTGCTCAAATCGGTAGGAATATGGAAGTTTATGTTGATGATATGCTCGTGAAAAGCACCGTAGAAGATGATCATATTTCTGATCTTCGAGAAGCCTTCGATCTAATGAGAAAGTATCAAATGAAATTGAACCCAGAAAAATGTGCGTTTGGAGTGTCTGCAGGAAAGTTTCTTGGGTTCATGGTCGGCCAGCGCGGAATCGAGGCAAATCCTGAAAAGATAAAAGCATTGATAGAGATGAAATCCCCCACCACTCTGAAGGACGTCCAGCGTCTAGCTTGTCGCATCGCATCATTGAACAGGTTCATCTCGCGAGCATCTGACAAGTGCTTACCATTCTTCAAACTCCTTCATGCAACTGCCAAGTCTGATTGGAATTGGACGCCACAATGTGAGGAAGCCTTTCAACAATTGAAGCTATATATGAGCACACCCCCCATTTTATCTAAACCTGTAGCACATGAGCAACTCATTCTATATCTATCTGTGTCCTCTACGGCCGTTAGCGTCGCTTTAATAAGAGAAGATTCCGGGGTGCAAAGGCTCGTTTATTATATCAGTCGAGCAATGGTGGATGCAGAAACTAGGTATTCTGATATGGAGAAGCTGGCCCTAGCTTTAGTCACGGCAGCTCGAAAACTGCGACCATACTTTCAAGCCCACGCTATTCTAGTACCAACGAATCATCCACTGCGTCAAGTTCTTCAAAAACCTGAGGCTTCCGGACGCTTAACTAAATGGGCAGTAGAGATCAGCGAGCACGATATTTCATTCTGCCCTAGGACCGCGGTAAAGGGCCAGGCCGTGGCTGACTTCATCACCGAATTCACATACTCTCCTGATGATAATACCATGACCAGCGACCAGCCTCCTTGGTCACTCTTCGTGGACGGGTCGTCGCGGGCCAGTGGCAGTGGAGCGGGCCTGATTTTAGTGGCTCCCGACGGGTCGCGTTTCCAATATGCTCTGCGTTTCGATTCTCGTATCTCGAATAATGAAGCAGAGTATGAAGCCCTCATCGTCGGCCTCGAATTGGCCATTGTCCTTGCCATTCAGAATCTGTCAATTCATAGCGACTCCCAGCTCATTGTCAACCAAGTCCTTGGTGAATTCAAGGCCAAAGAAGAAAGGATGGCCTTATACAAGTCTCGTGTCCTCATCCTGCTCGCAAAACTGAAGACTTATGAAATAATTCATATTCCTCGCGAGAAGAACCAACTCGCCGATTCCCTGGCAAAGCTCGCCTCTGCACCAGAATCTGAGTTATCACATTCAGTTCCCATCGAGCATCGTCAGAACCTAAGTATCAACCACGCAACTCTCGAGCAAGTAATATCGGTACAATCGTCTCCATGCTGGATGGATCCCATCATCCTTTATCTCAGAGACGGATACCTACCAGACGACAAGAAAGCTGCAAGACAAATTCGGCTTCGAGCTGCCAGGTACACCTTGCAAGACGGAATATTGTTGCGAAAAAGTTTCTCCTTGCCTTATTTAAGGTGTCTTCATCCAGAAGAAGCACTTCATGTTCTAGATGAGATACACCAGGGGGCATGTGGTTACCACCCCAGGGGGCGATCCCTAGCGTATAAGGCGATGAGGCAAGGATATTATTGGCCCACTATGAAAGCAGACGCAATTGAATTTTCTAAAAAATGTGATAAGTGCCAACGATATTCACCTATACCTCATGTACCATCCGAGCGGATGACTCCAGTTGATAGCCCTTGGCCTTTCGCTCAGTGGGGGGTCGATATCATCGGGCCCTTACCCATGGGAAAGGGGCAAAATAAGTTCGCGATTGTAGCGGTTGATTACTTCACCAAATGGGCCGAGGCAGAACCATTAGCCAAGATTACTGAGAAACAAACTACCAAGTTTATATGGAGAAATATTATATGCCGTTATGGACTCCCCCACACTATAATCACCGACAATGGAACACAGTTCGACAACGCAGCCTTTGATGAATTTTGTGAAAAATGGAAGATACGTAATCTCCGCACTTCTCCATATCATCCTCAGGCGAACGGGCAGGTCGAGGCAGTGAATAAGATCATCAAGCACCATTTAAAGACCAAGCTAGGTGAGTGTAAAGGGGTGTGGCCAGAACTCCTGCTAGAAGTATTATGGGCATATAGAACCATGGCTTGTACATCAATAGGTGAAACCCCTTCCTCCTTAGCATTTGGTGTCGACGCAGTGGTACCAGTGGAAATTCAAGTGCCCTCGTATCGGATCGAGCAGTATGACCCCGCGTGTAATCAGGAAAACCTCCGACTTCATCTCGATCTCTTGGAAGAAATGCTTCCCAAGTACGAGTGGTAGCATATCAACAACGTATTGCTCGTTATCGAAATGCTAGGGTTCGGCCTAGATCCTTCCAGCCTGGAGATTTGGTACTAAGGCAAAATCTCGGAGTTCCCGCTCGTTCGCTGGATCCAAATTGGGAAGGCCCATATCGGGTTATTAGGATTATGCGACCCGGTACTTATTACCTTGAAGACATGCAGGGAAAGCCCGTACGTCGCCCTTGGCATGTGGAGCATTTGCTACGATACTATCCCTAGATTCAATGTAGTTCATAACAACATTTTATGAATAAAGCGGAAGATATTTTTTTGCCGCTACTCCATTTACTTGGACATGAATAGCCTTGAAGAGGATGCATACAATCCCTTGGCCAATTGCCTACCTTTGGTAGGGTTTCACCTAGGATGGTCGCATTTCCATTTTATGGGTGACCATCCTACCCTCGATAAACTTGGAGTCTCAATCGATAGATCAGTCTATCTCTACGAGGGTACGGTCGTCATGACTCCCCGGATTGAGCACGTTACATCTCTCAATCAATAGATCAGTCTATCTCCACGAGGGCATGGTCGTTATGACCCCCCGGGTTGAGCATAACTCATTGCAACAGGAAAGCATTCAGTGCACAAAAGAAAAGAAAGTAAACAAGAATGAGAAGGCATTCATTGCATGCAAGGGAGAGTAAACGAGGATAACACTTCCAAAAATATCTTTTCATTGATGATAAATGTTTACAATATCTGCTCGCGGATACAAGAGAGGAAAACAAAAAGAAAATCAATCTCTTGGAGGAGCTGTGCTCTCGACTTCGGGGCCCATTTCTGGAGCCCCTCCAGCTTGCGTGGCTTCAGTCACCTCGTTTTCAGCAGCAGCTTGCCCTTCTGCAGCTATGATGGTCGCGACTCGACCAAATTCCCCCATATCAAAGGATGGGATCATTCGTTGCACTACTCTCAGCGCAAAGTCATGACCAGCATCATATGACTCGTATCTTTCGTCGTCATATAGCTGCGAAGTCCGGAACTCGGAAATTACCCGAGGACCTTCCTCCGAGAGCATCTTTACAAGGGCGACTTTCTCCTCGTCCCAGTGGATCGAATCGTCCTTAAGCTGTGCAAGAGCGGAGCGCTCCTTTTCCAAGTTGTCGTTGGCTTCTTTGAGCTGTGACCTGGCCTCCGCAAACCGCTCCTCCAACGAGATCTTGTCTTGGCGAAAGATCTCTCTCTCTCTCTCAGCCTTCTCCTTCAAACCCGTGAGCTTCACGAAGTCTGAGTCCAAGGCCTGATACCTATCGGTCAGGACTTGGATTTTCTCGATGAGGATCTTCTTCTCCTCATCTCTCTTCGCGATCACCGCCTCACGGGCCTTGAGCAGCTGATCTCTCCCTTGAACTACCTTCTCCAAAGCAGTCCTCTTCCCCTCAAGCTTCATCTATCATGCGATGGGCGGCAACGATATCACGCCTCGTTCGCAGGATAAGGTCTAAGCCCTGCAAAAGTAATGAAAAATGTGAGAAAGTATTCTAGAACATAACAACAGATTAAAGCAGGTCTTGGCAGAGTCTTACCTAAAGCATCCTCACCCCCGCTTCGAGGAAAAGGTTCTCAGGGCTTGGCTCGGGAAGAGAGCCGAAGGTCTGAGGGGGGACGTTCTCGAATAGAAATTTACATATTGGATGGAGCTGGCGGGGGATAGTATATGTCCCGCTCCCAGACGATTGGGCAACGACCAACCCAGCCGGCTCGCGAGGTGGAGGCATCGACTCGCGAGCAGGTCCCTGCTCGGCAGCAGGGATCAGTTCGTGAGCAGGAGCCGGCTCTCGAGGCTCTATCTGCTCTCGAGCCTCTTCAGCTGGGGGGCAGCTGGACCCCGCCCCATCCGGGGAATTGTCAGCAATGTTAATCACTGGCGGTCCAGGTGCGACCACCAGTGAGGGAATATTGGGCCCTACCGGAGCCTCCGCCATGCTCGCGAGAGGAGCAGGTTGATCACCACCCTTACGGACGGGTGGTTGAGATGGTTCGGCAATTCTCCTCTGCCTTTTGGAGTTCGTGCCCTTCAGTCGAGGCAGCAGACCCCTCTTCTCCCCAGCCTTCGTCATCTCGGCTTCTCCTCTGGATATTAGGTCCGCTGCTGCGAGTCGCGAGGGAGACAAGCAAGCCTCGATGTGCCTATCACCAACAGGCACCTTGGACACCTTGACAATCTTCTCGTTGATTCCTCCCTTTAGATTTGGTTTTCTCAAGGCCGGGATACCTGCGAGCACAAACAGAGGTCAAAGAATGAAGTAAAACCCTAAAATCCTAACTGGGAAAAACTGCACAATGTGGGATTGTGCCTACCTTCGCAGAAAAAAACGGGTAACACCTGGACCTCTGGAGGAAGCAGACTCCCAGTTCCCGGAAGCGTAGAACCACCGTTTCCTCCAGCCGGGATAGTTCGAGGAGGGTTTTCCCAGCACGAAGTTATCCTAGTGCCAGTAACACAAGTAATACCAGCCTTCGCTGGAGGGTGCCTTTTTCAGACGGAACATACGGAGGAACTCCTCCGCCGTGAGCTCTCCGTTGCCGGCCTGAGCCCAGAGGGCAAAGGAGCCCAGAACTACCCTCCATCCGTTCACGATGAGTTGCCCGGGGGCAATCTTGTAACACCGGAGAACATCGCGTATGAAAGGATGGAGGGGGAGGCGTACCCCCAGGATGAGCTGGTACTCATAAAAAGCTACACATCCTGGGGGGAGTCTGGTGTCTCTCCATCTCTGGGCAATCGGAGAACGATTGAGTCGGGGATCAGGTATCTCTCCCGTAACTCAGTCAGCCGGTCCTCCGATAGAACAGAAGGATATCCGGCTGCTGTATATCTCCTTGCCGGAACCCTCGCACTGCTAGAAGCAGAGGATTCCGGGGTGGCACCGCCTAGAGGAACGGTGGTCTCGTCAGAGTTCCCAGCCATGAAGGAGTTTTTAAGAAGATTATGAAAAAGAAGAGAACCGAGGCCTATACCCAGAAAAGAAAGAAAGGAAAAGAAGGAGCGCCGGAGGAAGGAGATTGAGAAAAGGCTGCAGAAAAATTCCTTTCGAAGAGATTCTGTAGAAAACCAGAGAAATGGCGGACTCCGTATATTTATAGGCAATCATTCCGCCGCATCTGATGGCACGTGGCAGTCCCTCCTTCGGCGTAGCACTCGAGCAGTCACGCCCATTAACTCCTCAAACACGTGGCGAGCGCCCCTTCATTTTCTGTCTGCGGAAAGGCTGCGGAAAGCTGGCGCTCATTAATTCCAGCCCATCATGTGAGGTTCCATTCTCGATGAAGGCAGCGGGCGGTTACGTGTGATAGTAAGCTAAGTCCTTCCCTTCAAAATTCTTGGCGGCAAGGACTTGGGGGGCATCTGTTACAGATAAAATAAGGGAGATAAACTCAGCTGCTAAGATTGTACATGGACGCCCACTCGACTCTCGAGATCATCTGAGCGAGAGTCGCAGATCGGATAAATACGGAAGTACCCATTGGACTCTCGAGATCATATGCTCGAGAGTCGCAGATTGGGTAAGTGCGGGACGCCCATCCGACTCTCGAGATCATCTGATCACGAGCCGCAGATTGGGTAAGTGCGGGACGCCCATCCGACTCTCGAGATCATCTGAGCGAGAGTCGCAGGATTGATAAATCCGCGAGCAGACCTTCTCGTAAGTCGTTGAAAGGTGTTACGTCAAAATGAGCGAGCACTTGGACTCATGACCATATTCCAACATGTGAACAGCTTTTTCGCGGTGACACCTCTTAGCCTTCAGTACCAGCACCCGATCCCCGTCGAGCAGCTCGTTCAATCCCTCTGCGATACCAAGCAGGGCTATACCCAGTTCGGTGGTTACCGTCCCGTCGACGTCTCCTTCCTTTTCGCCGGCTATGACTCCAACTACGGTTTCCAGCTCTATATGAACTGTCAGCGCTATTACTACGCCTACCAGCAGCCCGGATAGGTCGGGTTTGGGCTTATCTTCTCTTGTGGTTCCGAATCTCAAGGGATTGCTATCAAGGAACGTGATTGCCAAAATAAGTCATCGGGTTAGATCTCGTCTCCAAGGATAAGGATCTTATCCCACGAAATCAGCGGCATCTTGGTATCGTACACGAAATCAACGGGATCTCGATATCTTACGTGACAGATGGGATCGCTCCAGATCTATATAAAGAGGTGACTCCATTAAGAGAAAGGTACACACAGAATATTCAATCTCTGCCCTGTTTTTGCTTGGTTATTTTTCTTCTTGCTTCGGCCTGACTTAAGCATCGGAGGGCTAACGGCTGAACACCAGCCACCCTTAGTTGCTGTCTTCTTTCAGGTCCGGCGGGGGAAGTATCTGTTGGAGAGAAGGTGAACGTCCGGAGGATCCAGTTACAAAATCTAACGTTAACAATGGACGAAGCACATCGCTCGAAGTTAACGATTCACCCGGAGAGCACGAAGATGTATCAAGATATGAAGAGGCAATACTGGTGGAACAACATGAAGCGAGAGATCGCAGAATACGTATCTAAATGCCTCACGTGTCAACAGGTAAAGGTTGAGCACAAAAAGCCAAGAGGATTGTTGAAATAACTGGAGATTCCTACGTGGAAGTGGGAGCACATTTCTATGGACTTTATCACGGGTTTAGCCAAGTCGAGAAAGAATCATGATGCCATTTGGGTGATAGTAGATCGCCTCACCAAATCAGCTCACTTTGTCGCGACTCGAGTGTCGGCGAAGGTATCAGAATTGGCGGAGTTGTATGTGAAAGAAGTTGTACGTTTACATGGGGTACCGGTATCGATTATATCAGACAGAGATTCACGCTATACATCATCATTATGGTCAAAGATGCAACAAGCTATAGGAACGTCGCTCAAGTATAGTACAGCTTACCACCCACAGACGGATGGTCAGACAGAACGTGTCAACCAGATCCTGGAAGATATGTTACGAGCATGTGTGTTGGACTTTAAGGGAAGTTGGGAAGATTATCTACCTCTGGCAGAGTTTGCCTATAACAATAGCTTTCAAGCAAGTATAGGTATGGCACCATTTGAAGCACTGTATGGCCGCCCTTGTCGCACGCCTCAATGTTGGGCTGAAGTAGGAGATCGAAGCTTGATAGGGTTGGAAATTGTTCAAATTACCTCAGAAAAAATTGACATCATTCGAAAGCGCTTAAAAGTAGCTCAAAGCAGGCAAAAGAGTTACGTAGATAATCGACGACGAGATCGGGTGTTCCAAGAAGGGGATCTTGTATTTTTAAAGATATTGCCTATGAAAGGAATGTTGAGGTTCAGACAGATGGGAAAGTTAGCTCCGCGTTTCATCGGACCATTCCAAATCTCCAACGAGTTGGTAAAGTAGCCTATCGTCTAGCCTTGCCCCCGCAGCTAGCAAACGTTCGCAACGTTTTTCACGTATCGATGTTGAGGAAGTACAACAGGGACGACGCTCACGTGATCGAATGGGAAAAGATCGAAGTACGTAGTGATGGGTCATACATTGAAGAACCAATGTGTATCGTGGACCGAAAAGAGCACGTACTGCAAAGGAAAGTCATTCCACTAGTAAAAGTTGTATGGTCATTTCACGGAGAAGAGGAAACAGCCTGGGAGACCGAGGAAGAAATGAAGAAAGCTTATCCACACCTTTTCGCCATACATTCAGGTAGCTTCGAGGACGAAGTTTAGTTTTAAGGTGGAGGAGTTGTAACACCCCGGATTTACCATAGTGTAACGCCCCAGATTTTCGAGATTTATTTGAAAATTTTTTAAAATTCATTTTTAATTTATTTTTTTATTAATTATCGTACATTTACTGTTAATTTACGAATAGTGGGACATCCATAGGAGATCTAATAGGGGACCCTTTACAAAAGTTGCTTAGAATGATCCCATAAACATCATAGAAAGATCAGATTTCAAAAATCATGCAATTTTTAGATAATTACGAAAATGCCATTAGTCAAACTTAAGTTAAGAAGTCATTTTTAAGTATTATAGTTTCTGACGATCACTTTCACGTAAAACTCTGGATTTAAGCTTTTAGGCACATATTAACCATACACATCAAATTTCAGCCCTTAAATCATAGTAGAAGTGATCCGATTGTCAAATCAGCCCCATAACCCTTGATTTTCATCTCCATCGAGTGAAGAAAGTAGATGGTTAGTCGTAGTCGAATATTTCTCTTCATATGATTGACTTGGATCATCTTTATCATGGACCAATAGTGTAATTTGACTGCCCCACCTTGATAAGCATCTTTCTTATGCGCGAAGTTATTCCATTTTAGAAATTAATGAGTTACCAACTCTTTTTAACTCTGAACCTTTCAATTTACCCACTTCTCACCATCAATCGCTTCTCAAATTTGGACCACTTATTATACTCATATGACTACAAGTTTACACAAAGTTTGGACCCCGATCTATAATACTACACCGTTGAAACACAAAGCCAGCCCCTTCCTTTTCCGCCAAAAGATGGAATTTCAGATCTATGCATTTCTCACCATCAATCAATCACTAAACTTTGTACAATTGTTTGCCTATCATGACTACATATTTTTCTCAAAACTTGGGCCCTGATCATCAAGCGTAGACCGTCAATTGAGATCTAGCCCATTTTAGCACTCGTCAGGCCATTTTCAAGGATCGGCCAATGTAGAATGTGAATCATCAAGAAATTTACATATTCTGACTCTACTCTTCGAGCTTGATAAGATGAATGGATTGGAATTGATCAAAGATTATCCGAATATTGAGATTTGAGAAACCCACCTCAAGAAGTTGTTACACAAGACCTCGCGTGCACATCCCTCTCCATATTTCTACTACGCACCTCCAAATCCTTCTCCTAACCCTAGCCTCCATGCCCAAGAGAAAGAGAGAAGAGAGAGAGAGAGAGAAGAGGAGTTCTTTCTCATATTTTTCCAACGGCTAAGATCTTCTACAACCCTTTGCTTCTAAGTCCATCCTAAGGTGAGGATTTTCCTTTAAGCCTTTCATTAATAATATCACGATTATCATAAGTTTCTTTTGTGGCATGTGAAGTTGTTTTGTTTTGAATTACTTATCCATATAACATGAAGTTTGATGTGAGATTTGTAATGAATATCATTATATGGTGATGTGATTCCTTTTTTTAGATTTTTTACTAAGAAGTATGTGTATTTGTGTTATTTATTTTTGTGAAATCTATGCCCTTATTTTCTTAGTCCATGTATTACAAGTAATATTGGTTTTCATATTGTGATATGAAATATGTGTATAAGATCATCATATGGACATCCCATTATTGTATACTCTTTGTCCCTAAGTTGGTAAAATTATTCGATGTAGAGAGATAGAACCCGTGAGAGATGTCCATGATGGAAGAATATATCTTGAATTAACTGAGAAAATGAAGTGATTGTTTGTTAATGGATCCTTACATGTACATGATGCTTGATTTGATCCATTTACATTACATGAGTATTTTAATGAATTTGGTCATGATGTACAACATTAGCTTTTTGGGACATGATGAAATCATAAAACGGGACAATGAGTAAACATTAATGGTATACAAATTCTCATGAGTCGGGGTTGGTGTTATGGACACTAATCCCGTGCTGTCGGCCTATGCTGGGTTGCTTGCGACTCCCCATAGTGACCACTGAGTTTTATTTAAATCGGTTGTATGCGAAAACACTTAAATAAAGGTGAAACTAAAGTCATGCATTCACTTGGCTCCATGTGGGTGTACGGAATTGAGAATAGGCTAGAGCGTCCTACTTCTCCCGTACACTGTCACGTGTAGATTTGGGCTATGAGCGTCCCGTTTCTCACGTGGTCGGGCAAAACTATGGGCTTGTGCATCCCAGGAACCTCTAGTGACTAGTGGCTAGCATGAAGTTGTAACAGGGAGTCTCCCACTTCATGGATTGTGATTCTAGCCAGGGTGCCTTAGCCAGAGCATGCATTCCATGCATCGCATTAACAAAGATTTTTAGTTGGTTGTTTTGATTTGATTAAATGATATTGTACTGCTTGCATTTCCTCTGTACCGTTATTATTATTCTTGATTGTCTTGAGGAAATATTCCCCACTATGATAGCGTTTAACGCTATCCCAAACACAATTTAGATGATGCAGGTGAAGATCCAGGTATTGAACCCGTTTTTAAGGAAAAACGTTCGATGGTTCGTACGATCACATGGCGGATGACGATGTTAGAGAAACTTAGTTGGTGTTATCATTTATTAAATATTTCTTTTGAGTAGTTGATACATTTATGGAATTGTAATAAGTCTTCAAGAGAAGACATGATTTTGTATTTTAATTAATCAGTATGGATATTGGTTGGTTCTCTTATTTAAACATTGATGATGAAGTAGTGAGTTCGATAGAATAAGATGAACATTTATTTTCGCCATTGTGCTTGAATGCTATATTTCATTATTTAACAAATCAATTAGTCCATGATTTACTTGGAAATTCGGTCGTCGTGTTATACACGAGAGTCGAAAATCTCATGTCGTTACAGTTGGTATCAGAGCATAATAGGAACCTCTGGGTGAGAATCCCGACCCTTATCATAATAAATATCCCTTAGGGCTTAAGGTTCCCATGAAATAGAAACAAAAACACCTAGGTTCATCCCCCATTGGATGCATGAGATGTTATGAATCTAGAGACTCAAACATACGCCCCTTAAAATCATTAGGATAGCCGATGAACATAAAAATATGAAATTTTAGGATTTTTGGGAAGTGGATTCTCACTTTTTCTAGAAGTTTTAGAGCTCTCGTCATTTTCTCATATTTAGATCAATGTTACGCTGAGTCATGGGATTTAGCTCCCTCAAATTTTAAGGATAACTATTTTATTTTGAATTATTTTTGTTAGGACAAATTTTCTGACCCTTTGGTAATGTCACCACTAATAATTATATTTTCAGAATTGATAAATTTTTGAAAATTTTTATACATATTTCTAACTCATTACGTAACACTTTCATAAAATTTCAGATTAATCCGACATTTAGATAAATCGTGAAAATTCTGTTAATAGAGAAAATCTTGCGCTGGAAACTGCTGGACTGTTACGTTTTTCAGAATTTTAGAGGTCAGAATCATATCTTACCATTGGAATTTCATTCTGAGAAACATTTGGGTGATTCTTCACCTAACCTTTAGATTACCCTCCAAATTCCAAGTAAAAAGGACGTTCGGTTTGAGAGATAAAATTCTAAGAGCGCTTATAAGTCTGTATTCCATATTCGACACTATCCTAGTTCCTTAGCTTTGAAAACCTCTGAACCCCTTGTTTAGGCTTAGTTATCGTAAGATGGCACCCTTAGAAGTATTCCCTAGTGTATGCTCATACATCCCTTTGAATTTTAGGCCCAACCCTCTTACTTAAAGTAGATTATCGTAACCATAAAATGCCATTTACCAATCCCTCACATAAATCTTCGACCATGTCTAACAATGAAAGTAAATAAGATCTCGTAAGGTTTTAATGTTTTGTATTGCTAGATTTTAATTTATGTGATCTTTGTTGATGTTTTTTTTATTGGAGAATACATGAAAGTCCCCATAATGTTAGACTAAATCGACCGTACGGGAGGGCAGAACCGTACCTAATATATTGTGTAAAGGATTGGATCCTCGTTCAAATCCCGAGGGAACTCGAAATTTCGAATGGATACTAATAAACTCAATGCTCAAATGCTAGTAGAAGATCTAAGCATCAAATCCGAATCTACTTGAACAGTTCGCCCGTGATGTCGACACTATACAAATGGCATCCTTGTTCTAACTGGACGACTTTTGTGCATTCTCTTGGAATGTGTGTGATTGTTTTCTTTGGATGACTAAAATAAGATAAATGTATAGACGACCCTAGGACGTAGAACCTTAGCAACTTAGACCCTATAAAGAGGTAGAATATGGTATCCCTAACCTCATCTTTCCGTCGCACCTTCAGCTGTTAAAGAACTGTCGATGATATCTCATTCACTTTGTTATCCGCTTGTTTATCCACTCATTCAAGTGACCATCCGATCATGCCAACCTAATCAAACCCAGATCTATCTTTTAAACTCTTGATTAGTCATTTCGTTAGCGATCAGACATCCTTAATAATTATCTAACCCTAATCGTCTTAGATCCTTAACTATAAGAGCACCTACCCAAACCTGAGAAATATTAGGGCGCTAGATGATTGAATGATTTGAGAGACCAATCAATATATTCAGAACCATCTAGGAATCAGAGTACGCAGTGGAAGCATGATAGAAAAGAAATTTGGCGGAGCTTGTAAAAATCGATGTCGAGTACGGATTTATTTTTAAGGGGGGTGGATTGTGATCGCGTTTGACCCGGAATAGTTCAGAAAGTTAGGCGAGAAGTCATGAAATGAGATTGCCCTCAATCTTTTATCGACGATGCTTAGGAAACTTCGGGGATGAAGTTTATTTTTAAGGGGGGTGGTTTGTAACGCCCCAGATTTTCAAGATTTATTTGAAAATTTTTGAAAATTCATTTTTAATTTATTTTTTATTAATTATCGTATATTTACTATTAATTTACAAATAGCGGGACATCCGTAGGAGATCTGATAGCTGACCCTTCATAAAAGTTGCTTAGAATGATCCCATAAACATCATAGACAGATCAGATTTCAAAAATCATGCAATTTTCAGATAATTACGAAAATGCCATTAGTTAAACTTAAGTTAAGAAGTCATTTTTAAGTATTATAGTTTCTGACGATCACTTTCACGTAAAATCCTGGATTTAAGCTTTTAGGCATATATTAACCATACAATTCAAATTTCAGCCCTTAAATCATAGTAGAAGTGGCTCAATTGTCAAATCAGCTCCTTAACCCTTGATTTTCATCTCCATCGAGTGAGGAAAGTAGATGGTTAGTCGTAGTCGAATATTTCTCTTCATGTGAGTGAATTGGATCGTCTTTATCATGGACCAATAGTGTAATTTGAGTGCCCCACCTTGATAAGCATCTTTCTTATGCGCGAAGTTATCCCGTTTTAGAAATTAATGAGTTACCAACTCTTTTTAAATCTGAACCTTTCAATTTACCCACTTCTCACCATCAATCGCTTCTCAAATTTAGACCACTTATTATACTCATATGACTACGAGTTTACACAAAGTTTGGACCCCGATCTATAATACTACACCGTTGAACCACAAAGCCAGCCCCTTCCTTTTTCGCCAAAAGTAGAAATTTCAGATTTATGCATTTCTCACCATCAATCAATCACTAAACTTTGTACAATTGTTTGCCTATCATGACTACATATTTTTCTCAAAATTTTGGCCCTGATCATCAAGCGTAGACCGTTAATTGAGATCTAGCCCATTTTAACACCCGTCAGGCCATTTTCAAGGATTGGCCAATGTAGAATGTGACTCATCAAGAAATTTACATATTCTGACTCTTCTCTTCGAGCTTGATAAGATGAACAGATTTGAATTGATCAAAGATCATCCGAATATTGAGATTTGAGAAACCCACCTCAAGAGGTTGTTACACAAGACCTCGCGTGCACATCCCTCTCCATATTTCTACTACGCACCTCTAAATCCTTCTCCTAACCCTAGCCTCCATGCCCAAGAGAAAGAGAGAGAGAGAGAGAGAGAAGATGAGTTCTTTCTCATATTTTTCCAGCGGCTAAGATCTTCTACAACCCTCTGCTTCTAAGTCCATCCTAAGGTGAGGATTTTCCTTCAAGCCTTTCATTAATAATATCACGATTATCATAAGTTTCTTTTGTGGCATGTGAAGTTGTTTTGTTTTGAATTACTTATCCATATAACATGAAGTTTGATGTGAGATTTGTAATGAATATCATTATATGGTGATGTGATTCCTTTTTTTAGATTTTTGACTAAGAAGCATGTGTATTTGTGTTATTTATTTTTGTGAAATCTATGCCCTTATTTTCTTAGTCCATGTATTACAAGTAATATTAGTTTTCATATTGTGATATGAAATATGTGTATAAGATCATCATATCGACATCCCATTATTGTATACTCTTTGTCCCTAAGTTGGTAAAATTATTCGATGCAGAGAGATAGAACCCGTGAGAGGTGTCCATGATGGAAGAATATATCTTGAATTAACTGAGAAAATGAAGTGATTGTTTGTTAATGGATCCTTACATGTACATGATGCTTGATTTGATCCATTTACATTACATGAGTATTTTAATGAATTTGGTCATGATGTATAACATTGACTTTTTGGGACATGATGAAATCATAAAACGGGACAATGAGTAAACATTAAGGGTATACAAATTCTCATGAGCCAGGGTTGGTGTTATGGACACTAATCCCGTGCTGTCGGCCTATGCTGGGTTGCTTGCGACTCCCCATAGTGACCACTGAGTTTTATTTAAATCGGTTGTATGCGAAAACACTTAAATAAAGGTGAAACTAAAGTCATGCATTCACTTGGCTCCATGTGGGTGTACGGAATTGAGAATAGGCTAGAGCGTCCTACTTCTCCCGTACACTGTCACGTGTAGATTTGGGCTATGAGCGTCCCGTTTCTCACGTGGTCGGGCAAAACTATGGGCTTGTGCATCCCAGGAACCTCTGGTGACTAGTGGCTAGCATGAAGTCGTAACAGGGAGTCTCCCACTTCATGGATTGTGATTCTAGCCAGGGTGCCTTAGCCAGAGCATGCATTCCATGCATCGCATTAACAAAGATTTTTAGTTGGTTGTTTTGATTTGATTAAATGATAATGTACTGCTTGTGTTTATTCTGTACCGTTATTATTATTCTTGATTGTCTAGGAGGAAATATTCCCCACTATTATAGCGTTTAACGCTATCCCAAACACAATTTAGATGATGCAGGTGAAGATCCAGGTATTGAACCCGTTTTTAAGGAAAAACATTCGATGGTTCGTACGATCACATGGCGGATGACGATGTTAGAGAAACTTAGTTGGTGTTATCATTTATTAAATATTTCTTTTGAGTAGTTGATACATTTATGGAATTGTAATAAGTCTTCAAGAGAAGACATAATTTTGTATTTTAATTAATCAGTATGGATATTGGTTGGTTCTCTTATTTAAACATTGATGATGAAGTAGTGAGTTTGATAGAATAAGATAAACATTTGTTTCCGCCATTGTGCTTGAATGCTATATTTCATTATTTAACAAATCAATTAAACCATGATTTACTTGGGAATTCGGTCGTCGTGTTATACACGAGAGTCGAAAATCTCGGGTCGTTACACGTAGTTATCTTAAAATTTTCTAAAATTTATTTATATCTTTTTTATATTAAATACTGACCATTAATATTAAAATTCGAATAACGAGACATCCGTAGGAGATCATATGGAGTACCCTTTATTAAAGTTGCTTAGAATGACCTCATTAACAACATAGAAGGGTTAAATTCCACTAAACTCGAAGGTTTACGATAATTACAAAAAATGCCATTAGTTAAACTTAAGTTAACTGACCATTTTTAAGTACCGATGTTTCTAGCTATCATTAAAATGCAAAACACCGGACTTTAGCATTTGGACACATTTTAACCGTACAGGTTAAATTTCAGCCCTCCAATCATCCTACAAATGCCCTAATCAGAAAATGGATCATAAGTAGGCCACCCGATCTCGGATTTGTCCTGATTTTTGTGCCAACGCCTAAAATCTTGTGGCTCACATGCTGGATGGAGTGGATTTAATATATACATCACAGTGGGACCCATCGTGACCAAACCCATTGACCGGGCCGACCGGCTCGCGACCGGCCCGCGTCGGCCTGGTACAAGGTTTTTTCAGCTTACATCCGCTGCCATTGCTGCCCTTTACACCGTCCATTATGTGGGCCTCAGTTCAAAAATCCAAGCCGTTCATCTTCTTCCTTACCCTCCAAAACCCCCTCCTACCAAGTTTCATCTCATCTTATCGCAAATCGAACCTGATCTCATCTTCCCTTCCAACCGTTGGAAATTTGAATCTTCCAATCCAGGAAACCTCTTCACATGGGATCTTGGGAAAGCTTCTAGATGATCTTAATGATCCTTTCTAGCTAATCAACGCGGAGAATCACCTCAAAAAGAGAAGTCTCTCCCACCTTGTGGAGGAATTTTTCTAATCTCCTCTTGCGCTAAAACCCTATCAAACGGCTGTGGACCATCATTTTTTGGACCCTACTTGCCTTATTGGACCCATTTAAACCCACCCTAGGTGTCCGATTGTCAGATAAACCGCCCGTTCAAAAGTTTCTAATTCTAAACTCATTATTCCTATTTTCTTCTCGTGGACTGTTCATCACTTAGTGGGCCTCATTCCAAAATTCATCATGACCATTTTGTAGCCCATACTTGACTTAACAAACATGTGGAATCTCTCCTCAAACCATGTTGTGTACATCTTCCAAAATGGCTCGAAAGATGATGTATTTCTACTTTAAACCACAACCGCTCATCCGAAGATGGTGTAGCTTTCTTAAAACCCTAATTCCAACCCTACCTCTATATATAAGGCCTCTCTTAGCCAGAGGTGACCCCCACCCATGAATTTGAGAGAGGGAGAGAGAGAAAGAGAAAGAGAGAGAGAAGAGAGAGAGAGAGAGAGAGAGAGAGAGAGAGAGAGAGAGAGAGGTAAGAGAGAGAAGGAGTACCATCTTGCTATTATTTCATCATCTTATATCTCTAATAAGTCGAAGATCATAAGGTGAGGACTCCTTTAAGATTGGGTTAATAATCTCATGTTTTGTAGGTTGATAATTCTTATGTGTTTTTTTGTTTACATGTGTTTCTTTGTTCTCTCCTTAGTTAGCTATATATGAATGCTTTTAGATACTTTTTTCATCTCATGTTAATGAGGACATTCATTGGACTTAGAGAACTAATAAGGAATAGAATGTTTGTTGGACATATGAGATTGTGTAACCATCTTTAAAGGGACCACCTTTCCTTTCATTTTGTATAAAGAATAGTTGTGATTTTCTAATGGAGATTCTTATATTGTTATATTCCTTTTATATATATGGATGGACCCTGATCTGTGGTGATGAATATCGGAACACCCGGTTAAGAGGTTGCCCTAACCTGAGACAATGCTTTTAGCTTCTCCGGTTAAGTGGCCACCCTGATCTGTGGTGGTGGTATCAAGATCGCCCGATTAAGTGGTTGTTAAATCTATTTATTACTACTATTATTATTATATTTATTATTATTATTATTCCTAAAGTTGTTAAGGATGACTATAAGACTATAGTCGGGCATGGTTGCTATGAAGCTTAGTAGTACGGGCCGCCATCCTGGGATGTGATGCGTCAGTTACGACTATTTTGATGAGTGATGAACCATAAGGAAGGATGTGGTGGTACCAAAGGTTGGTTAGACGTTAAGTGGCTTGGTGTAAATTGGTAATAATAATAAAGAATGGCTAATTCATGCATGCACGTGGGTTCATGTGGGTATATGGAATTGAGAATAAGCTAGAGCGTCCTAATTCTCCCATACACTGTTATGTATAGATTTGGGCTATGAGCATCTCGTTTCTCACGTGGTCGGGGAAAATTATGGGCTTGCGTGTCCCTAAACCCCTGGCGGCATGTCTAAGGATTCCTACGTTGGGTCATGCATTATCATGCATTGCATTAAGAAAGAGTAATGGATGTTTTGTTATGATTTTTATCTGATTATTATTCTAACCTTAAAGTAGTTCTTCACTATCTCGCTTTTGACGGTGTTTTGTGGAAATAATTTAGAACATGTAGGTAACGATCCTCAGGAGCTCGAGCCTCAAGAAGACGATTATGATGGCTCATGGGAGCAGATGGTGGAAGACGAGACTGCATAGTCATTCATAGTGCTAGCATTTATTAAGTATTTGAATTGTAATAAGTCCCAATGGGAGGACGTAGTTATGAACATGGTGATTAATTGAATGACGGTTACATGGTTTGATAATTTAGTTTAGTTAATGAAATAATATATAAGTTTGGTTCCACTGCCTTACTCATAATTTCCAAACAGTGTGGAATGTGCATGTTTGTGTGAAAATTATGTAAGGGGTATAACCCTCACACATTCCAAATAACCTTGGGAATTTGGCCATCGTGATGTACACGAGAGCCGAAATCTTGGGGTGTTACATCCTAGGGCTAAGGCTGCATACCATTTGAATGTTTTTCCGGTCAAAGTTACATCGAATAATCGTAAGCAGTATTGTGGCACGATAACATAACTTCCCATGCAGTGATAAAATACATCATATGTTCTTCCGGTGAACCTTCCCCATTAAACTTCTGAAATTTCAGGCATTTAAAGCCTATTGGGAAAGGAATATCATTTACTTCTCTTAGGTATAGCGTTTTATATTGAAAACATTCTTTATGCATCCTTTCTCCTTCTGATCGGACAATCTCGGCAATAATCTATCGTATTTTCTCTGTTGTCATTCTGACATTTGTCATTGGAATAGATCCATGTGACATGGCCTGAGGTGGTTGTGACCCTTCAGCTGAATGTTCCATATTTTCTGTGGGGGTCACATTTTGAGGAGCGGCGTTCTGAGATATGGTGCTGGCTATCATAGATAAAACCTCTTGCATATTCCTGCATTCTTCCATTAGGATTGCTTGTGTTAGTGTCATTTCTTCAAAACGCATTTTCATTGATTGTCTGGCCTAGCTTGTTTCAGCTACTAAGACGGAAGCTTTCCTTCTAGATATTTCTATCCCTGAGGATGTGGATGAAGCGGTAGTCGATGGTGTGAGTGATACTGAGCTTCTTCTCAACTCGTGATTATTACATCACGAGGAGTTGATGGACTCAGTATGTTCGGTTTGTTTTGATGTTGTTCCTGTCGGACTCCCTTTTGAGTTTTTTATTAGAGAAAACTGATATGGCACGAGGGTTTGATTCATCTGTCTTCACATGATAGGAGATACTGGGAGTGTAGGAAAACATTTTCGACAGAATATATTTCTTCTTCCCCTAGATACAGGGATGAAGGAGCCATAGACGAAATTTGTCTGGCCATGCTTCATATAATAGGTCTTTTGTAGGTTCGAAAATTAGGCCCTTTGACTGTGGTCTTAGTGAGAACTTTGGACGATCTCTGTTTTCTTTTCGACTGTACCATTACCCATCCACTTTTGTCCTCTACACGACAGGTGAAGCGGAAATCACCATAGCATTTGCCTTAGTTGTTATGCTTTGGGTTGTCTTCATCTGGTATTTCCTTCTTATGTTTTGATTGTCGTAGGAGACAGTAAATCCTCCTCCCAGCATGAAATCAAAAATGATTTGGTGAGTTGGAAAAGCCATTGCTAGAGTTTAATCGTTGTCTGGTTGATGTTTGGTTGTAATCTGTAATGTACCAGACATTTGAAAAGAGTAATAATTAGTCATTTGTAAGATATATACAATCTATTCTAGAGATGAAAGGCGGAATGTTCCCGTTGAGAGTCGCCATTTTGGCGTTATAAAGCACTAAAAGGTGACGAATGCTCTTCTTGTAATCTCTTTCAATGTTAGAACGTAACTCTTATAATAGCCCCCAATAGACTCGCCATTTTGTTTACACAACAAAATTGCCTTGTTGTAATATGGGGGAAGCAAGAGTCATATTCCAATATTAGACAAGAGAGACAGAAAAGTATTCATCACTTCATTTTATTCATTTACTGAGTTCTTCATACATTCCATATTTACATCATCCCTTGATTCTAGAATAGATTGTACATTGTAAAAAATGAAGTATATTTATAAAGCAATTTCGGCAGAGCTTCGCTCTATTCTTCTTTCATCCTATCCAAGTGACAGGGAATGACTGACTAGAACAAGGCTTCCAAGACTGTTCTTCTGTTCATGAGCGAGGTGAATCAACCATACTAGACTTCGTTCCTTTGCAATCTTCATAGAACTCCAAACACATTAATATCACCCAGCACATCTACCACTTCTAGAGATTGTATAAAATACATTCGACCTGAAGGGAGAGAGAAGGGGTTTCTACTCCAGAAACATTATCTATACAAATCATCCACTTGCGGGGTACGAAATACTCCTTATATTCAACCCGAAGGGAGAAATATAGGTCTTCTGTGCAAATGAACAAACTTCCCAGTCTGGATTGCTTTCTCTGCATCATTTATTTTTGCTGCAGTCCCAGTTTTCAATGTTTTCTCACAATTGGAAGGGAAACAAAATTTCAGAAGCTTTTGTACATCCTTCACAATAGTGAAAACTATTGTTTCTGAGGAGCTTTACGTGACCCGCGGCAAGCTTCTGACCTTGCCGTAGTCCACGGCAAGCACCCTCCTAACCGATTTATTCAAGTCTTCATTTCCTTCTTCTTTAATCTGGCAGCATCCCCCCTTGTTCATCTTTTATCCTCGGGGTCCACAGTTCGTGCGTTCTAACTGAGAAGAAGAGAACTAGAGGTCCGCCCCATACCTCTGAGAACCTCTGGAGCTCTGAACTTCAGAATCAAGTCGCAAATGAGGACCCCTTGGGGGGTATTTATAGTCATTTGCGGTCATTTCCACGTCAAGAGCGGACATCCCAACATATGCTTTACGTGACCCGCGGCAAGTGCACATTTTCTACACTTTTCTTCTTTTCATTTGTTTTCTCTTTGAATCTTCCTCGATTCTTTTTCCTTCCTTTTGTTTCTTCATTTTTTATGTCTCAATAATATTCTTGCACTCCTCCATTAGGATTGTTTGTGTTCGTTCCATCTCTTCAAAACACATTTCCATTGATTGTCCGACTTGACTTATTTCGGCTACAAGGACGGAAGCTCTCCTTCTAGATGTTCCTGACTCTGAGTATGTAAACGAGGCGGTAGTCAAAGGGGTGAGTGATACTGGACTTCTTCTCAACTCGTGACTATTACATCACGAGGAGTTGATAGACTCAGTATGTTCGGTTTACTTCGATGTTGCTTCGGCCGAATTTCCTTTTGAGTTTTCTGTCGGAGAAAGTTGATATGGCATAAGCGTTTGATTTATCTATCTTCGCATGGTAAGGGGTAGAGGGAGTGTAGGAAAATCTTTTTCAACAAAGTATATTTCTCCTTCTCCTAGATATAAGGATGGAGGGGCCATAGCCAGGATTTGTTTGGCCATGTTTCGTGTAATAGGTCTTTGGTAAGTTTTAGAGTAAGGCCCCTTGACTGTGGTTTTGGTAGAAGCTTTGGATGGTCTTTGTTTCCCTTTTGACTATACCATCCCCTATCCACTTTCATCGTCTGCGGTGTGTTCGCTCGCCTCAAGTGTAAGGCTGCGATGTAGTAATAATTCTCGGTAAGATCGAGATCGATCCACAGGGAATAAGGTAAACCAATTCAAGTTGTTCTAGCAACTTCTAATTCAATGAATTGAGGATTTCAAGTTTATAAACTAACTTAAAACAATAATTGTAAAAATTTGTAATTAAAGGGAACTAAGGCTTTCGAGGATCCACTTGTGATAGCCCTCATGTGAATTCATTCATCCAAGCATAACACAACTAGAATTGAAGTTCTATCTCTCTTCTAGTTGGAAGATATGGCATTCAAACACGACCAATCCCTACTCAAGTTGAAGACTGAGCTTCTAGTTCTAATGAGGCACGTAGAAGTCGAATGTGTAGCCTTCGAAGTGACGACCATGCCAATAGACCATGGTATACTCAGGGTTACTACAATTCGAATCTAATCAATCCAAACATGATAATCTCAGAGAATTGCAAGGAACTCATGTCCGAAGCACATGAACTCTCATAAAACATCCGAAAATATCACTTTTATTCACACTAGAACTTAAAAATCAAAACTTTAAGCAAAGCACTTGAATTAGAACGAATCCAACATGATAACTACTCACAAGCTTTACCTTTTAGCCTTAGCTAAGAGGTTCTAGCTGAGCATTATCATGCTTCAACTAGAATTTAAAGAAAAACTAAACAAAAATATGAAAAACTAGAAAAAACCCTAATTGGCGGAGTTACGATTGCTCCACGACTGATCTCTCTTGCTCCCCATGAACTTAGAACTCTTCTAGGATCCCTTAGCAAGGATGCCACGGTGTCCTTTTATAGGAAAAACCACGAACCGCCTCAGATTGCATAAAAACTTACGCACTTATGTCGGTACCGAATGCTGGTTGGATGCTCGGTCATGTTTTTGTCGGGCGCCCGACCGTGCTTTAATTCGGTAAGCAGCTTTTTGGTGAAATCCCTTTTAATATCGGGATCCCGACCAGATGTTGGTCGGGCGCCCGGTCAGGTCCAGAATTGTGCAGCAAGTTCAGCATATTTTCTTCCAATTTCGGGCGCCCGGTCATGTTTTGGTCGGGCACCCGGTGGCCTTTCGTTATGAATGTTAAAATCCTATTTTCTTCTGGCCGTTCAAGGTCTTTTTGATGCGATTCTTCAGGGCTTCTCTTCAATGTCTTCAATGTGGTTCCAAAAGACATTTTTTGCAACAAATTCATGACTTCTCTCTATCATCCCTACATACACAAAACAAGCATTAGATTGGTCTTTTAAGCATGCAAACCATGCATGTAATGTGATGTAATGGGCTAAAAAATGTATAAAATGGAAGCTCAATACACCCCCAACCAGCTTTTTGCTAGTCCCGAGCAAAACATGCGTGAAACAAGTTCAACCTTCCAAAATCCAATTCTCCTTTAGAAACAATGCTTCTATACATTCCAAGACATACAAGTACAAAAATTAGAGAAACTAGGTGATAGAGGTTTCAACCTTAAACTCTCAAAACATAAAAAAGTGTTTATATAGAATTCCCGCTGATGGATTGATGAATAGAAGAACTTTGAACAAAATTCAACCTAATGTGCATAGTGACGGCTCATCTCATAAGTTTACAGGGTCATCTTCTTCATGGATCAACTAAACTATAGATCTCAAGGTATACAAATCAACAAGCCTATGACAGGAATTTGCCTTACCGTCCTTCTGACGGCTTTCACACTACGTCCCATTTCCGACTTTGGTTATGGATAGACCATCCCCTAATTGGTAATAGGTAGCCCTTTTCAGAAATTTTCCACCATATTCTCCATCAGTCCCATGTTTTCATCCTTCCTTTTCCTTTTTCTTTTATATTAGATAGGATTTTTAGAAATATATATCTTTCGTTATTTTCCCATGGACAAGGATGGACAAAGTATCCCAGCTTGGTTCCTTAACACCTCAATTCTAAGTCTAGCCAATCCACAAATCACACAATTCTTTCAACTCATGGTAATCGTGTAATGTGAACTAGGTGTAAAAGTGTTCAAATTTTCTATCAATCACATAAATAGGGGAATTCACATATAAAACCATTATATTAGAAGTAGTTCAAGACTTGCAACATTCATCACTTCATATCTCCTTTTCTTATACCCATATCAACCCAAGTGCATAGAAATAAGGTTTCCAAACGAGTTTTGAATTTTCAGAAAATTCGAAAAAAATTTGCACATATGAAGATCGAAATTTACAAACTGCTAGATGAGGAATCTCATCTCACCCCCAACCAAATCTTGCATTGTCCTCAATGTAAAAAGATACGTAATGAGCATGAACATGAGAGTAATGGTAAAATACAAGAGAGTGAGAACAATAGTACCTGAGAGAGTCGATCATGGTAGCCTCTCCAACAACTAAATCCATTAAAACAGTAGAAGTAAAAATAGAAAAAAAAACAACTAAACCTAATCTATGCTATACCTCCGTCAGACTAGGAGATCAATCATCCTGATACACAGATCATTCAGAGTGATGGACATGTCCTCTGAATGAAATTTCTCAACAAATGGTTTAAGGCGTTGTCCATTCACTTTAAAACAATTACCATTTGCAGCATTCTTTATCTTGACAGCCCTATGAGGAAAAACTTCTTTAACAATATATGGGTTGGTCCATCGAGATCTCAATTTTTTCAGAAAAAGATGAAGTCGAGAATTATACAGGAGCACTTTCTGACCTTCATGGAAGGATTTCCTAAAGATATGTTTGTCATGAAAGGCCTTCATCCTACTCTTGTAAATTCTCGAGTTCTCAAAAGCATCGCTCTGGATCTCATCAAGCTCATTTAATTGGAGTTCGCGAAGCGAGCTAGCCTTGTCAATGTCAAAATTCAAAGCCCGAATCGCCCAATAGGCTTTATGTTCAATCTCCACAGGCAAGTGGCAAGCTTTCCCATAGACAAGTTTATAGGGGGACATTCGAATGGGGGTCTTGTAAGCTGTACGGTGAGCCCAAAGCGCGTCGGCTAATCTAAGCGACTAATCTTTGCGATCCAGCCTCACCGTCTTTTCTAAAATTTGTTTAATCAACTTGCCCACTTGTCTGTGGGTGGTATGGAGTATTCACCTTATGCCTAATGCCATATTTCTTCATTAAGGCTTCAAAGGGCCTATTGCAAAAGTGAGAACCGCCATCACTAATGATGGCTCGAGGCGTTCCAAACTTGGAAAGTATGTTTTCTTTAAGGAACTTTAGAACCGTACGATGATCATTGATTCTACACAAAATAGCCTCTATCCATTTAGACACATAGTATATGGCAAGCAATATATCGACATGTCTAAAAGATGAGGGGAACGGTCCCATGAAATCGATGCCCTAACAGTCGAAGACTTCAAGATGTTGAATTGGAGTAAGGGGCATCATATTCTGACGGGACAACCCTCCTAGCTTCTGGCAGTGCTCGCACGCTTTGCAAAACTCGTGGGTGTCTCTAAATAGAATCGATGGAAGATGGAGGGTTTTTCCAACATGATCTACCTGAAAGCTTGGGGACATGTTTGATACATTCTAAGGATGAATCAAATTCTAATTTTAATAAGACCTTGGAAGTGTCAATTTCTGAAAATTTATTTGACAAGTTGTCAATTTTTTATTTACATAAATTTGTTATGCAGGATTTGGAAGAATTGGTGCTTGACTTGCCTACAGAGAGTCTAATTTCTGAAAGTGTAGAGGTTGAGGACCCACTCCAACCTACAAAAAAGTCTAAGAAGGAGGAAGACGTGAAGGGTCCAAATCTGAAAACTTCCTCTCCTGAGTTCTCTTACACACTCGAGGTGTGTTTAGCATATTTCGAAGATTGGGATGATCCCCTGATTCAGGACATAGTAAATGCTTTGAGAGAGAGACCTCATGCACTTAAAAAGCTTCCTTCCACAGAGTGCCAAATTGAAGAATCAACTGTGGAAGCACAAGCAACAAATGATTATGTGGAGACCATCCCAATGTTTGAGGATGAATTGATTGAGGTCTCCACATCTCTTTGGTTTGTTCAAACCGAAGAACACTTCTGGGATGACCCATATTTGACATACTTGAATAATTTTTTCCCAGACAAGAAGGAAAGGAGATCCATATCCAATGATTTCCAACCAATGCAATTCTCCTTTCCTAGTACATGTAACAATTTTCTTCAGGAACCCGCTGAAATTTTTCAGCTGGTTTTTCAATGGGTTAGAATGATCGATGTCACCAATGTACTTTCCAAAACAGGATGGTGGATAGTTCTTCTTAATAATTTGTTACACCACTTGATGATCTTGCTCAACTTTGTCCTTTTGAAAGTTTTACTGATAAGTGATCTCCTAGTCTGATGGAGATCCTCTTTTTAAAAGGACGTGTTAGGTATCTTTATTGCTTTCCGTAGATTAGGTTTAGTTAAGTTTTACTGTTTTAGTAGGTTTTAGTTGTTGGAGTTGCAGACTTCCATGATCGACTCTCTCAGGTATTATTGTTCTCACTCTCTTATATTTCACCATCGCTCTCATGTTCATGCTCATTACATTTTTTTTTACATTGAGGACAATGCAAGATTTGGTTGGGGGGTGAGATGAGATTCCTCATCTAGCAGTTTGCAACACTTCGAGCATCATATGTGCAATTTTTTTTTCAGATTTTTCTAAAATTTCAAAACTCCTTTAGAAAACCTTATTTCTATGCATTCGAGATTATACGAGTATAAGAGGAGGAGATACAAAGTATGTGAGGTTGTAAGTCTTGAACTTCTCCTAATATAATGGTTTTATATGTGAATTCCCCTATTTATGTGATTGATAGAAAATTTGAACACTTTTACACCTAGTCCACATTACACGATTTTCATGGTTTGAAATGATTATATGATTTATAGGTTAGCTAGACTTAAGTTTTTGAGGTGTTGAGGAGCAAATCCGGGGTACTTTGTCCATCCTTGTCCATGGGAAAATAACGAAAGACATGGATTTCTAAAAATCCTATCTAATTTAAAAGAAAAAGGAAAAGGAAGGATGAAATTGGGAATGATGGAAAATTTCGAAAAGGGCTACCTATTACCAACCGGGGGATGGTCTACCGGTAACCAAAGCCGGAAATGGGACGTAGTGTGAAAGCCGTCGGAAGGACGGTAAGACAAATTCCTGTCATAGGCTTGTTGTTGCTCTGTACACCTTAAGATCTATAGTTTAGTTGATCTATGAAGAAGATAATCCCAGAAACTCATGAGATGAACTTTCACTTTTGTTAGAACTAGAAAATGGATCATAAAGACATTTTCTGAAATGTGGTGTTTTGTTGCTCTGGGGTTCTGAGAAATAGAAACATTCATAGACAATCACAAGCATTCACAAAAGTACACAAGAGAAGAGATATCGCAAGGCGAATTTTATTCCAGAGATCCTGAGATCTTGTACATTCCGGGCCGTGATCTGGCACGAGCCCTTAATTACATCGGATGATCGATGACCCTTGATTAAAAGGCAAAAGACTAGTCAGCAGAGGCTATGGTTTTAGAGTTTATGGTTGTAGAGACCTGTACTTGTTTTGCTGTGTACTGAACCACCTTTGTGTTAGTCAGATGTCTATGTCCCATATTTTGGCCAGAGATCCGGGCTGAGACTGTCAGGGTTAATGACTGAGATGGACGACTCTGGGCCCGCGCATGTCAATGTAGGGACAGGTGACCTCGGGAAGTCCATTCTACAGTTGTGTGTACCTGCGCAGCCCAACCAACGGATACTGTTTGGATGGGTAGGGCATCGACTGTTGTGATGTGGCAATTGAGAGCAATTGGTTTGTAGAGGATCGAAACTCTTTGGCATGGTTTATCGTGGTAACCATAGCCCTGCTTGTCTAGCTTTTGACCCAAATCGGATCATGCCTTTATAGTAAACATAAATGATGGCATATTTGCATAGCTCTGGATGCTGGCGGCTCCTTTCCGGGAAGTCACTTCGTTCATCGCGTTGAATCGGGTCAAACCTCAAAGATGCAGGATTCCACTCATTTAGAGTTCTCAGAACGTTCGTTCGACCGTTCCATTACGTCTGGAATGCTCGAAATACCCAAGATAGGCTCAAGTGGACCTTGAAAACACTTGAAATTGAGCCCGGTGCACCTGCGAACATGTTCTGCAATTGGCTGAATTTTTTGGGTACGTGGGACTTATTAAACGGGTGCGTGGGGCTCCACGCACCTAAAAATTAAGTACAGAATTTTTGATTAATTTAGGGGTGCGTGGGTCCATATTCAGGATGCGTGGGACCGAATTCACAAATCTGATTTTGATGATTTTACCGACGTGTGGGACCCAAATTTATGGACGTGTGGGCCATTTTCGGGTGCATGGGAGTCCGATGTACTTGTTCGATTTGTCGATTTTATGGATGCGTGGTACCGAATTTACAGACGCGTGGGCCACTTTCGGGTGCGTGGGGTCCTTTTACGGGTGCGTGGCCAAACTTTTGATTGTAGGATTCAGACCTGTATTGGAGTATCTGCGATCGGAAAGGGTATTCCGATGGTCAGAAAAGTATTCCGGTGAGGATTTCGACGGGGATTTTGGGTTTTGGGTGGGCGGCAGCTCTCTCTCTTTTTGGAATCGTCCCGAATGAATGGGTGGAGGGGGTATTTATAGCCGAAGAAGCTGGAAGTCAGCCAATGAGGGGCTGCCACATGCCACGCACCTGTTAAATGTCCCCCACGCACCTGTTTAATGATGTGCGGATGTCCGACGCTCCCAAAAACATGTTCTGAAAATACTCAATTTTTTGGGTGCGTGGGACTTAATTTACGGGTGCGTGGGGCTCCACGCATCTGTAATTTGATTCCTGAACATTTGTAGAATTTACGGGTGTGTGGACCCATTTTCAGGGTGCGTGGGAGTCTAAACGCCTCCGTAATGAGAATAAAAAAATGTGTCGTTTTTAAGGGTGCGTGGCACCATTTTCAAGTTGCATGGGACTCAAAACACCCTTGGATGAATTCCTGTTTTTGCTGATTTTTCGAGCGTGTGGGGTGTCCGAATTTATGGGTGCGTGGACACATAAATGTGGGCTCCATTAATTAGGTTTTGAATTTTGGAGGGTTTGTGGGGCCCATTTCGTTGCGCAATCACTTGTACTGTTCATCATGAGTAGTAATGAGGTTGCGGGTCCACTTTCAGGCGGTTCTGAACACAGTGATCGACGAGGCCCATTGGAGAATTTGGCTAAGTAAAGAAATCCTGTATATTTCCGTTTTGCGTGCACGGGAAGGCGTTTTGCGTGATTCCTTCAGAGGTATATGGGTATTTTGTTTATTTTAAGAGTCCCTACCTCTTGGGACCCTAACAGATGCCCCTCCGGTGGGTCGCGACGGACCCACGATCGTCTGGTGCGACTCACCAAACTTCCTGGGTCCCACTATAAATAGAGGAGACGGCCTATTCTCGTCATTTCACTGTTTGTCATTAAATTTTCCAGACCCATCTCACGCACCCGTTTGTTCGCCAACGCACCCAACAATTGTCTCCAACGCACCCTTTTAATCCGTACGCACCTGTTTGTTCGAGGTAAAGATGATTTTTCGGGTGCGTGGGACCTCAACGCGCCCAATAATTTTGAACTTTTTAAATTTGAATCCTTTAGGGGTGCGTGGGGAGTCACGCACCTAGAATTTTTTGAACTTTGGCAAATTTCTCAGAATTTCGGGGTGCGTGGGGGCCCACGCACCCTTCGTCATATGATGGAGGGTTTTAGCCCCTGCACGCACCTAAGAATTGGGTTTTACATGGGTGCGTGGGGCCTCATGCACCTCAAATTCTAACTTGGCAAATTTTTCATGTATCATGTATTACGAGGTGCGTGGGACCCTGCGCACCCAAAATTCAACTTTCACAGACTCTGGTCATTATTGGGGTGCGTGGAGCCGCACGCACCTGAAAAATTGGACTTGGCATTTTGAGGTGCGTGGGGCCTCACTCACTTGGAAAGGCAACTTGGTATTTTTGAGGTGCGTGGGGCCTCATGCACTTGGAAAGGCAACTTGGTATGTTTGAGGTGCGTGGGGCCTCACGCACAGTCCATGGGACTTAGTGGAGTTCGGGATTTTGCGTACTTTATTTTAATAATTTTGCTAGGTCTCTAAAGAGTGTGAGCCCTTACTCCTCTGCTTCATATTTTGCGTATATGTGTCCGTTGTTTTAAGGAGGCGTAGGGTCTCATACTCTTAAGATTTATGGATCGCACCAGCTTAATGGGCAATTCTAGTGGTTAATTTAAGTGATGTTTCGAGCATACCTTTGCATGTCTCTTCTCGCCTTTTTGACTTCACGCGACTAGCTTCTCTTGCTTTCTCTCTCTTTTTTTTCTTTGTTGTACTGCCGTATCGGTTCATCAGTCTTGTTTCTTAGCAAACAATGACCATAACTCGTGCTTCTCTTCGTGCGGCTCGAGATTGTCTGAGGCAGCTGTTGGGCTCTCTGGATCATCCTGAGACTTGGTCATCTCTCGCTGTTCAGTGTGACGAGGTGGCCGAGGCCTTGACCCGACTGGGCGCGGACTCTCGCCCTATTCTTCAAGCTATTCAGAACGTCTCGCTGATGGCCTCCATTTCTGACGAACATAAGGAGGCCATTTTTGACTTCATCGGCGATTCTTCCCTCTTGGAAGAGTTAGCGATCCTCGAGGCGGCGGAGCCTTCTCTGGCCGCTTCTTTCTTATCCTTGTCGAGCCAGCTTCACTCCTTGAAGGAAGAAAAAAGGGAGAGCAGACGATTCTTAGCTTGGCTTGTCCCACTGGAGGAGGCCGAGTTTTCAGATCGCCGCACTGGTATCTGGAGGATGGTCAGGGAGGCCCTACGGGAGCATGACAGGCTGGCGATCGACGTCTCCATTATGAGGAATTATGCCAATGCTAAGCACCTGAACTTTGACTTTGTGCAGCAATGCATTTCCTTCCTAATGGACCTGATTTCCAAGGAAGCCCAGGTCCAGGCGAAGGTGGACGAGTTGAAAGCTCGGGTTCTTCCGCTGGTGCAGGACTGAGATCCTCTCTTTCCGGCTATGGGGAGGGGTCCCCGTAATTTTGCGTCATTTTACATCGATTATTAATTTCTAATTTAAACAGTTGATATAACAATCTAGACATTTGGAATTGTCCTTGCGGTTGATGGATGAATGATAATTGTATCTTTCTTCTTCCCTGCTGTCCTTCCTTGTTTGTATGTTTGTGATGATGATGTTGTGGTTGTGGTTGTTGCTTTATTTCTTTCTCCGTTGCTTTGGGTGTGCTCTGCCGGGGCTTTGATTGGCGCTCGTATTTTGTTTACCTGCCGCTTTGTATTCATTTGGATCTTGTGACTGTTTGATTGTCTTTATGCAAACATCTTCCCTTTCCCTGTATCTGAGTCTTTTACATACCGTTGCAGGTTACAATGGCCAGCGATCCCTCATAAGCCGGTCCTTCGGGTCCACCCCCAACTCCGTCAAAGCGCAAGCGCGCCGCCGCTAAGAAGGTTTCCAGGCCATCGGCTAAGAATCCGCAGTGGTTCCTTCTCCCGGAGACGTTCAACTTCTACGAGCGCATCCTTACACTATCCAAGGACATACAGAAGAAAATCCTTTGTGATAGGATCGTGCCACCCCCTCCAGATTGGGGTACACAAGAGCAGTGGGATGCCTTGTATGCTCCTCTTCGTGGCTTCCGGTCGGACGGGGCCGTAGGTTTTGAGGACGGCAAAGTGAGCCCTGTCGATCCTTGCTCAGGCTACCAGGCGCGGTCGCCCGAAAAGGGCTGGCAAAGGCGCCAAGCAAGTATATTTGGAGAATCAGGCTAAATCCAAGTCGGATAAAATGAAGGTGGCCTGGTCCAGCGCTAAACTTGTCACTGCGCCGCTTGTCATTAGAAACCCCTATACTCGGGGATACATTCGTTATTCAAAGAGTTACCAGCGGCAGCGATCCCTCCCAAGTATCGAGCCGTCTAATATTTGCAGGAACAACTCTTTTTATAGCGTCGACGCTTGGATGTCCAGCCCGGCACCGTTTCTCAGTTGTTCTTTATCTAAGAACGGGAAGCATCAGTCAGTCCTAGGTGTGAAGGACATGATCTTCTTGGAGCCGAATCACAGCCCCCATTAGCCCTTTCCCAAGCATTATTTTGAGACCCTCCGCCAGCGGTTTCATCATCTAGGGGATACTGAAGTCTGGTTGACCGGGGCATTTCGAACCCGCGGCCATCTGGTCCTCCACCCGGGCTACAAAGCGCAGGTGAATCGGATCTTAGAACAGTACCGGGCTACCCTACGGGCGGTGGGCTTATATAAGGTGATCGAAGCGATGCCAAGTTATTTTTGTCAAGAGCCCTAGGTATACAAGGGCTTCCTCAATCACTGGTGCTCCATTACCAACTCCTTCCATATGCCGTGCGGCGAGATGAGCATCTCGCTCTGGGATCTTAATAGGATCGCAGGTCTCCCAATTCGTGGGAGAATCTACGACGAATGGGTCCCAAGCGACGATGAGCTGTCGCGAAAAAGGAAAGGCGTCAACGAAGGCTGTACCTTACTGCTTAGTCACACTTCTTTCTTTCTGCTAACGCCTCGTCTCTTTCCCTTCAGCTTAGACTACGCGGCCTATGACAAGGGCCGTGGTGCTAAGGCACTTCTGGAGAAACGGATGAGAGAGAACTTCCCTCGTCCTAAAAAGCTCTCCCCCACCTGCGAGCTGGCTGGTTTCCTAGCGTACTGGCTCAGCTGTGTGGCGCTTCCGAGCTCCAAGCAGGCAGATAACATCAGGGTGTCTTGTTTTGCCGTTGCGGGGGCCCTAGCAAACGGTCATCGGTACGCGCTGGCTCCAGTGGTCCTATGCTCCATCTATCGGGCATTCGGCTACATTATCAGCAATAAGGAGCGCGCCGCCTACGGGATGAACTCCGCCTACTGCGGATGGCACTTTTTCTCTGGTTGGCTCGGGGTGTACTTCCCCTGGGTCTACGGCGTGCGGCGCGGGGATTATATCAGAGAGGGGAAGCTCCTGCTACACTTCTTTCAGAAGAAGAGGATGATCAGTCATAACCTAACCACTATTGAGGATAGGATCGCGCAGCTCGACGATGTATATTTTTATCACTTCTCCGGTACCCGAAGTGAAGAATCGGTCCTGTGCACGGATGATGATAGCGTCGACTATTATGAGCGTTCCTTCTTGATTGCGATTCGTCCTTCATCACTGCCGCTTCGCGAAGGGTTGGAGTTCTGGAGGGAACCCTATTATTCGAATCGTTTCGCCCGCCAATTCGGGTATGATCAAGGGGTGCCAGCGACATTAGAACCGGTGACGCGCAAGCAGCGGGTGTATGGTGTTGGGCCTATTCATTGGAAGTGGATGTGGCGGCAACTTCTGCTGACCGGAACCGGCTGCTCCTTCATCATCTCGGGGATGCAGTGTTTTGCCGGGGCTACCTTCGTATGATGAGGTGGTGGGCCCACCAGTATGCGCTGGTTCGGAATAAAATGCTCGTCACTGAGCCCGTCTTCGTCACGCCTCCTATCGTTACCCCCACTCCTGCCAACGGATTTGGCTATGTATCAGAAAATCTTCATCAACCTGCGGTGCCAGGCACGGAGAGATTGCAGACCTCCTTGAATGTAGTGATCGACCATGAAAAGCCGGAACATACCCTGGAAGGTTGGATTGCCCATGGAGAGAGAAATGTGACAGCAGAGGGGCTAGAGTTCCCGTCCCTCGGGCCCATTGATGAGTTACCCGCAGAGGGACGATGTTCTGAGAGGGGGGAATGAAGGTGATGATGGCGAAGAGGGTGACAATGACGATGATGTCACAGGTGAGGCAGGGGGTGATGAAGATGATGCTGCCGCTGAGGGTGACGGTGGTAGGGATGGTGATGATGCTATGGGCGGAGCTGGTGGAGGTGATGAAGATGTGGGTGGTGGTGAAGGCGGAGGCCTTGATGGTGATGACAGTGATGACGATGGTGGTGATGGTGATGATGGTGATGAGGGGGTATGGGCTGAACACACTGGTCCTCGAGTGAAAACTGCCCCTAGTCTCCCTGCCGTTTGCCGTGGCAAGAAGATAAAGGACTTGTGGAAACTGCACAGAGCCGAGCGTCTGCGGGAGCGGCTTTTCAAAGAGGTCGGCGATGCTCCGGCCGTCAACGCAGGAGAGGCCAGGGAAGAGGGTGAGTTAAGCTCTCAAGCCAACTTGAGTGAAGGCTGCCATACCCGGGGGAGTAACGAGAGTGAGCCTATATATGATAGATCTGTCCCTGAGGAGAACGTGGGGGCAATCTTCATGGACCTGGATGATGAAGCACCTGCTGAGTTCGTCCTTCCCCCCAATCCTCCTGTGGCAGACGCTGAAGCTCAGAGCACGGTTCCAGAAGTGACCGTCGCCGCCGTAGTGGAAGAGATCGTGGCCCCTACTATCGAGTTAAGTGTGCCCGAACCTGTTGTGGGAGCTCCTTCTGCTGAGCCGTCATCAACCGAACCCGTTACTGAAGTTCCTCCTGCTGTTGGGCTAGCATCTAATGCCAATATTCTTGAGGTTGTCGTGATATCTTCTCCAGAATTACCCGAACCATTGACTGAGGGAACAACGAAACCGGCCCTAGTGTCACCCGTGCCCACTGCTCCATTCGGCGCTCTTGCCGCCGACATTCCTGAAATTGCCGGTATATCACTTGCTCTTACTGCCTTGACTGCTTTCTTTCTGATGGCGATTTTCCTGTATTGACGTTTGTCGTTTGTTTTGTCAGCAGTAGTTCCAACCTGTGCCCCTGCCCCTGTGATTTTGCCCGAAGCACTCACTTCTTCTTTTCGAGGTTTGTCGAAGATAAAGGCGAACCTCTTGAAGAGTCTTTTGATGACTATCATCGATTGTTTGAAGAATGAGGATGAACGGTGCATTCTGGATGAAGGGCTACAAGCGCTTGAGCATAACGCTACATGGCTCGGGGTTGACGTCTCTTCGATGGTCGATCACGTGGTCCGGTTCAAAGAGGGGATGGATCGTGTCATTGGCGCAAAGCGTCTCAGACCTGATCCTTCTACTGAGGAGAAGCGTAGCCAGTTGTAGTCTCTTCTTCAAAAACTGGAACTTCACAGGGCAGAGGTGGCCGCGGCGAGTCAAGACTGGCAAGTCGCTAGCACTGGATGTCAGGGGGCCACAGATCGTCTAAAAGAGATTGACAGTGAAATAGCACGGCTGCAGGCCGAGCGTTTGATTGTTCACTTGAACTTTTCTAAGTTTACCAGTCAGAAGGCTCACTTGCAGTTGTCTATTGATCAACATGAGGCGAAGTGCAACGACATAGAGGCCCAGGTCACAGAACTGCAGTAGCTTCTTCAGAACGTCCCTGACCCTGCACAAGTTTTAGCTGAAGTAGAGGCGGCACAAAGGGATATCCAAAGTTCTGCGATCGATATGTTAGAACAATGCATGAAGAACTTAGATGGCTGAACAGTGACGATTTTTTTTGTAATTTAAAACACATTTGTAATGGATATTGTATCAATATGTATCAATATGTATACTATCGTAATTTCGGATTCATGCTGGGTTTCTAGTTTATTTGCGAGAATGTAAACTGATTGAGCTATTTGGAAAAGAACGCCCCCTTGTCAGGACCCAAACCTGTGCTTGTATGAGCAGGGATGCGACCGAGCCTTTGTTAAGGGCTTATCCCCTTTCTTGATGGTCTTGAAGGGCGGGGTGCCATACTTGACGTGTCTTGAGTCTTAACGACTTTCTGACACCTGTGGAAGCAAAAGAAAAGTAGATAATTAGTACTTCGCTTCAAACCCTATGCAGTATCATTTCTTTCGGTATTTCCTTCATTACATTCTCCCTCTAATGGGGTGTTTACAAAATATAATGATAGGCTTGCGTCAAGTATAATATCTTTTTAAGAATCGACCGTTCACCAGTGAATTGATGCCTTACCCCTTGCAATCCGTCACCCGATAGGCTCCATTGGATACACTTCATCGATGATACACACCGGATCCCATTTCGGATCGAATTTACTCTTTGGACCTTGAGCCGGTGCCGGACGTTTCATCATTAGCACCAAGTCGCCTCTTTTGAATGACCTACCACGGACTCGTTTATCGTATGAAGCTAAGATTTGTTTCTGATACATTTCAAGCCTTTGCTGAGTGGCAAGTCTCTTTTCGTCCAGATCATCCAGCTTGACCATTCTGATTTTAGCATTGTACTTGGTCGTCAAGGAGTGTCGGAGCGCGACCCGTAGCGACTCCACTTGTATCTCCATCGGGATCACAGCTTTTGTACCGTACACCAATGAGTAGGGTGTGGCTCGAGTGGCTGTGCGGTACATGGTCCTATATGCCCATAATGCTTCGGGCAATCGTCTATCCCAGTCCTTCTTATTTTTGGCCATCATCTTCTTTAGGATCTTTACGATAGTCTTGTTGAATGCCTCGGCCAACCCATTCGCGAGAGGGTAGTAAGGCGATGAATAGCAATGCTTAATCTTGAACTTTGCGCACAGCTTATCGATAGTGACATTTTTGAAGGGCGTTCCGTTGTCGGTGGTGATTCTTTCGGGGATACCATGCCGGTATAATATGGAGTGATGGATGAAACTTTCGACGTGTCTGGCTTTTACATCTCTCAGGACAATGGCTTCAGCCCATTTAGAGAAATAATCGGTCGCAGCGAGAATGTACTGGTGCCCCTGAGAGGATGGCGGATTGATCGGCCCTATCACGTCCATGCCCCAGGCGGCGAAAGGCCAAGATATTACTAATTGATGTAACTCTTTCGGTGGCGAGTGTATTATATCTGCATGTATCTGGCATTGATGACACTTCTTGACGTATTCCATCATGTCTTTCGTCATTGTGGGCCAATAATACCCCATGTGTCGGACACGGTGATGTAAGTTCTTGCCCCCTGGTGAGCACCGCACTTTCCTCTGTGAGCTTCTTTTAGTGTGGCGTATGCTTCATCCTGGTCTAGGCAGCGTAGCAACACTCCCTCATACGAGCGCTTGTAAAGGACGTCATTCTGTATTATAAATGAACCGGCGCGTCTTCTGACCTGTGTGCGCATCTTGGGCTCTTCCGGTAAAAATCCGTATTTCAAGTAGTCGACAAATGGCATTTTCCAGTCGTTTTCTTCTGTGATTTCGAAGCAGCAGATGAGATTCACGCTCGATTCGTCGCTGCGCGGCACGGTAGTTGGTAAGATCCTTCTTTCTTTTATTGTTACTTGAAGTGGGCTGCCTCCGGGATTAGCAACAACAGCGGCTAGGCTGGCCAATGCGTCGGCCTGTACATTCTCTTGCCTTGGTATATGTGAAATGCTACCATTGCGAAACTGGTCGAACAACGATTGCGCTTGGTGGCAAAAGGGCGACAACTCGGGTTTGCGAACCTTATATTCTGTCGTCAGCTGTCTGATGACCAACCTGGAGTCACCGTAGATATGTATTGCCTTGATACACATCTCGAGGGCGAGTTGTAGTCCGATAATGAGGGCTTGATATTCTGCTTCGTTGTTGGTACAAGCTGGCACGATCGTAAATGAATAGGGCAGTAGATCTCCCTGCGGGCTAATAAATATAACTCCTGCTCCTGCCCCTGTGGACCTACAGGCTCCGTCGAAGTACATTTGCCAGAGTCGCGGTTCTTCAATTATCATAACCTGGTCATCTGGGAGGTCACATTCCATTTCTTCGTTGCTTGGGACGGGGTGCGCAGTGAGAAAATCCGCAATCGCTTGTCCTTTAATAGCTCGGGACGAGACGTAAGTGATATCGAATTCAGAGAGGAGAATGGCCCATTTTGCTAGGCGTCCGGACAGCATAGGCCGATTCATGAGGAATTTGATCGGGTCAGCCTTGGATATCAACTGTTATTTGGTGCGAGAGGCAGTAATGTCTGAGTTTCTTCACGGCGAAGATGAGAGCCAGACATATCTTCTCAATCGCTGAGTAGTTAAATTCAGCCCCTACTAACGTGCGGCTCAAATAATATAGCGCGTTTTCCTTGCTTTCCTCGTTTTTCTGTGCCAGGAGCTCCCCTAGCGAGTTATCACCTACTGCGATGTATAGAATCAGTGGCTTTCCCTTGATTGGGGCTGCAAGGACTGGCAAATTCCTGAGCATCCTTTTTAATGAATTGAAAGCTTTCTGACAGGCGGCGTCCCATTCAAACTTGATATCTTTCTTGTTGAGGCGGGAGAACGGCTGACAACGACCAGCCAGGTTCGAAATGAATCTTCTCAGATATGCTACGCGGCCTTGGAAACTCTTTAATTGCTTCAGGTTCTTCAGAGGCGGCATTTCTATGATGGCCTTGATTTTTACGGGATCGATTTCTATGCCCCTGTGTCTGACCACGAAGCTTAAAAATTTGCCAGACGCAACTCCGAACACGCATTTTAGTGGATTCATACGGAGACTCTTCTTGCGCAACCGTTGGAACATTTGCCTTAAGTGCTCCCTGTGCTGCTCATGATCGGCCGACCTTACGACTAAATCATCTACATAGCATTCGACATGTTTATGCATCATATCCTGAAATATGACGTGCATTGCATGCTGGTATGTTGCCCCTGCGTTCTTTAATCCGAAGGGCATTACGCGATAACAGTAGTTGCCGAGAGTTGTGCAGAAAGCTGTGGCTTCTTCATCTTCTAGGGCCATACGAATTTGATTGTATCCCGAATACCCATCCATGAAGGACATCACTGCATACCCTGTCGTGCTATCAATCAACAGCTCTGGAATTGGGAGGGGAAAATCGTCTTTAGGGCAGGCTTCATTTAGAATTCAAAAATCAACACATACTCGGATTTGTCCGCTCTTCTTCTTGACCGATACGATGTTTGACATCCATCGGGGGTACTTCACCTCTCGAACGAACCCGGCCTGAATCAGTCTCTTGACTTCTTCTTCAATCTTGGGTATAATGTCCGGATGAAATCGTCGCTGCGGTTGTTTCAATGGTTTCTTTTCCTTCATGATACTTAGCTTGTGCATGGCGATCGTCGGGCTGAGCCCGGGCATTTCTGAATATGTCCAGGCAAAGATATCCTTATTCTCCTTTAATAGCTGCAGGTATCTCTCTCTCTCACTTTCCGGGACGTTTCTGCTCAAGTATGTATTCCTAGGTTCTTCGGGGGTGCCCATATTTATCTCTTCGAGTTCATCGATTATCGGTTGCCCACCATCTTCTAGTTGCACGGGTGCGACACTTGGCTGGACAATATCGATAGGCTCTTGCGACTGAATCTCTTTTGTCGGGCCGATGGTTACCATGTTTACACTTACCCTAGCTCCTAGACCTTCTCCGTTCCGGTATACTCGCTTATCTTCTTCAAATGGAGCTAGTAACCTCTTCTCTGTGTCTATCCTTTGGCCGGAGAATCCCATATTCTTCATGATCTTCCGGCTGGCTCTGCTATATCTCTTCTCTTCTATCGGTCGAGGTTGGGCAAGTCCCCTTCCCTCCTCTCTTTCTTCTGATGGTACTGGTTGGCTTGGCCCTGAGTGAAACTCGATGTCTTTCTGGGTGACATCTCTTGATGGCACGATGAATTGTCTTGGAGCCTTTGGAAATGGTTTGGTTCTTCCTATCTTGGGTACCGGCATATTGAAGCTGGACTTGAGCACGCTCATGTCTTGATCTGAGATCAGTTTTAACACAGATTGCCCTGGCTGACGCAGATGTTGCGGTACCACATAGAACTTCTTCGTAATCGGTTGAGAGTGATTTTCTAGCTAATGTCGGGATCTCCCCTGGGCGACGGTTTGAGGCTTACTTCTCTGCACGAACTTCTCTATTCGAGGCTTTACCCCTTGCCTCTTCTTCGATACCTCAGACCTTTCGCTGGTTTCACTGCCGTCGGCCGAGTTGTAGTACTTTGCATCGGCTAAAAATGACTCGGCTATTGTGTATGGTTTTGGATTCGCCGCTACCCTGCGTTGGACCCCGTCTCTGCTATATTTAAAACACTGGTGATATGTCGAGGGGATTATGCGATTTTGATGGAGCCAAGGCCTTCCTAAAAGGAGGTTGTATGCTGTCACTGCATCGATTACCTGACATGTCACTTTCGTTGTCAGTTCTTCGATCTCTAACATTACTGTGATTGATCCGAGCGTACGCTGACTGTCTTGATTGAAACCTTGAATCATCATGAAACTCGGGCGTAACGCCGATTGCCTGTAACCCAGTCTCTGCAATGTTTTCAAGGGCATGATATTCACGGCAGACCCATCGTCCATCATGCACCTCTTAATCTCGGTATCCCTGATTATTCCTGTGACCGTTAACGGGCGATTGTGGTCCATTGATTCTATCGTGCGGTCTTCTTCTGAGAAAGTGATGGTCGAAGGATGGTTGACAGGCATGACTTGTGACACTAGCATATACCCTTCCCAAAATTTATCTGAATTATTCATTTCTTCTTCTATCTCTATCATTGTGACCTCCCTGACTTCATTGTCAAGTAAGGCGTTGATTAACATTTCCTTGTACACTTTCGAGAGACATAGAGCATCGTATATGCTTAGGCAGGCGGGAACCTTTCGTAGGTGCAACACGATGTCGTATGCCACTGGCCTAGGGTTTGGCTGACTGGTCGTAGCTTCGACGACCTTTTCTTTCGACTTTTGCATGCGAGATCTTTCCTGTGATCTGTCAGGGGTACCGTCTTCTGGCATCGGGTTGTTTGGTCTCGGGGGAGTGCGGTCAGGCATTTGCTTTCCTGACCGTAGGATGACTGCATCAACTTCCCTCTCCACTACTTGTGGGGTCTCTTCAGGCGATGCTTGCTCGGCGAACGACACCATTCCGCAGTGGGCCATGCTTGTCATGGGTCGTTCCTGCCCCTGCGACAGCTCTCTTCTTCCTTTTCCTCTGCTCTTCTTTCGTTTCACGAGTCTTCGTCTGTTCTCAAGTCTTTTCTTGCTACTGACTAGAGTCCATGGTTCCTTCGGCTCAAGGAACGAGGTTGATCGGTTGGTTTCACCTTTTATTGGGACTGTTGAAATTGTCCCCGCTGCCTCCTTCGCTGTCTCAGGTACCTTCATGCTGATGACCCCTTGATTGATCAACCTCTGTATTCTTCCTTTTAAGGAGAAGTAATCTTCTATTTGGTGGCTGATGCACCGGTGATATTTGCAGTATTTAGGGTCGTTTGTTCGTCCAATTTCGTGTGGACGAATCGGTTCTGGTAGGCGTATCAAGCCCTTTTCGATCAACTGTTCCATGATCGGAACCAGATCGGCCATGTCGAATGTGTAGGGGCCGTTCGCCCTCTCTCTCTCGGCTATCGACACACGCTTTGGTACATAGGGCTTTTTACTCTTGTCTTGTATATTTGGCGCCTTCACCTCTGACCCATGATCGGTAGCGGGACGTTTTCGGTCTTTTTGGTCCCTACTTCTGTCGACCTGATGAGTGTCCACTACTCTTCCTATCTCTCTTTTCTGTCTCTTGGGTCTGAAGTTTACCCGAGAGGCTGCTTCCTCTACCAAATATGCTTTCGTTGCCAGTTCACGAAAGGAGTTGAAGGTATTGCCTGACAAGCCATACGAGATCATCAGGTCTAGGGCCCTTAGACACATCTTCATCTGCTCGCCTTCACTGGGTAATTCACGACATTGAGCTGCTGTGGTTCCCCATCGGTCGATGAACTTCTCAACTGGTTCACCATTTCTCTATCTGACCATTGCTACATCTGTTAGGGAGATCTCTCTCTCGGTCGCGAAGAATTTTGAGATGAAGGCATCTTGCACCTGCTCCCATGTTCTCACAGAGCCGGCCGGTAGCGACATGTACCATTGAAAGGCTTTCCCTGTCAAGGTAGATCCAAATAACCGCATGCAATACTGCGGGACTGCGGACCAGTTTCCCAATGTGGTCAAGAAGTGGGTGATGTGTTCCTCTGGCGACCCTCTGCCCATCAAACTTTTCGAAGTCCGGGCATTTAAAATTGGCCGAAAATGGTACCTCCTCTACCTCTGGCGGGTATAGGACCCAATATTTATAGCTGCCTCTCCTTTCTTTCTCCTTTTCTTGCTGCATCATATGGGCTATTGTTTGAGACAACTCTTCTTGTGATACATGAGACGTGGCAAGCGGCACACGTCCTATTGGCACGATTCTGGGTTGGATGGGTGGTTCAGGCTCAACCGGACCTTCTGCCGCGCCTTGAGATTCCTCCGCCGACTGACGGGTGGGCGGCGCGATACTTCTGGTGGCATTCTGCGCTATCAGAGTGGTCAAGGCCTCCTGGATAGCCTTCATTCGCTCGTTTGTCTCGCGGTTAGCCTTAACCAATCTGTCGATCTGATCTTATAACAGAGGTAATTCTTCTGTCTCATAAGGTTCTTCTTTTACCTCTGTGGCCACTTGGACCATTACTACTTGCGCCAACTGGATTTTTCGAACTGGGCTTTGTTTCTGTATGAGGGTTGTCGCGGGCTTGGACTTTACATTTACGAGCCTAGTAGTCTTTTGCGTGGTGCGAGCGGTTTTGGACAACGACGAGAACTGCTCAACCGTCATTGCGGGCATTGCAGGCTAGGCTGACGCAACCCTCCTGTCGATAAGGGTCTTCTGCCCCTGCTTTGGCTGCCACTGTTTCCTGATCATGGGGCGAGGTCTTGTAATGTTTGCCTTCCTGTATGCTGTTAAGATGGCAGCTTTCTTCTGTTCCTTCTTCTGCCTTCAGGTCTCAACCATCTGCCATTCTGGTTTTGGATTTATAGTTGCAGTGAAACGGGGGAAGCTGAAGCCTCCGGTGGCAAGGAAGGTGCATGAGCCGGTCATCGGGCCTGCCATTTCTTTTGTCTGTCCTGATATCTTGCTAATTCTGTAGTGTCAGAAAATCATTAGAACAGCTCATAAACGCGGCCGGGAACGTGAATCCATCGATCTCGGTACATAAACGAGTAGGAATAAGCAAGGAGAAGACAAACGTGCGTGGTTGTGGAAGTTTGTGGTTAAACCTTTGATTTACCGTCTACTGCCTTAAAGATGAAGGGAGGAACATTCCCGTTGAGAGTCGCCAGTTTGGCGCCCGAGGGCGCCGAAACATTATGCCTCGCGATAAATCTCCTGTGTACACATTCGCATATGTGAATGATTGATCTTAGAGCGTTTCTATACTCAGAACTAACCAGAGATTCTGGGTTCGATCCCTAGTGGAGTCGCCAGTTTGTTGGAACTAGAAAATGGATCATAAAGACATTTTTTAAAATATGGTGTTTTGTTGCTCTGGGGTTCTGAGAAATAGAAACATTCATAGACAATCACAAGCATTCACAAAAGTACACAAGAGAAGAGATATCGCAAGGCGAATTTTATTCCAGAGATCCTGAGATCGTGTACATTCCAAGTCGTGATCTGGCATGAGCCCTTAATTACATCAGATGATCGATGACCCTTGATTAAAAGGCAAAAGACTAGTCAGCAGAGACTATGGTTTTAGAGTTTATGGTCGTAGAGACCTGTACTTGTTTTGCTGTGTACTGAACCACCTTTGTGTTAGTCAAATGTCTATGTCCCATATTTTGGCCGGAGATCCGGGCTGAGACTGTCAGGGTTTATGACTGAGATGGACGACTCTGGGCCCGCGCCTGTCAATGTAGGGACAGGTGACCTCGGGAAGTCCATTCTACAGTTGTGTGTACCTGCGCAGCCCAACTAACGGATACCGTTTGGATGGGTAGGGCATCGACTGTTGTGATGTGGCAGTTGAGAGCAATTGGTTTGTAGAGGATCGAAACTCTTTGGCATGGTTTATCGTGGTAACCATAGCCCTGCTTGTCTAATTTTTGACCCAAATCGGATCATGCCTTTACAGTAAACATAAATGATGGCATATTTGCATAGCTCTGGATGCTGGCGGCTCCTTTCCGGGAAGTCACTTCGTTCATCGCGTCGAATCGGGTCAAACCTCAAAGATGCGCGATTCCACTCGTTTAGAGTACCCGAAACGTTCGTTCGACCATTCCATTACGTCCGGAATGCTCGAAATACCCAAGATAGGCTCAAGCGGACCTTGAAAAAACTTGAAATTGAGCCTGGTGCACTTGCGAACATGTTCTGCAATTGGCTGAATTTTTTGGGTGCGTGGGACTTACCCCACGCACCTAAAAATTAAGTACAGAATTTCTGATTAATTTAGCGGTGCATGGGTCCATATTTAGGATGCGTGGGACCGAATTCACAAATCTGATTTTGATGATTTTATGGACACGTGGGCCATTTTCGGGTGCGTGGGAGTCCGATGTACTTGTTCGATTTGTCGATTTTATGGATGCGTGGTGCTGAATTTACAGACGCGTGGGCCACTTTCAGGTGCGTGGGGTCCTTTTACGGGTGCGTGGCCAAACTTATGATTGTAGGATTCAGACCTGTAGTGGAGTATCTGCGATCGGAAAGGGTATTCTGATGGTCGGAAAAGTATTCCAGCGAGGATTCCGGCGGGGATTTTGGATTTCCGGCGGGCGACAGCTCTCTCTCTTTTTGGAATCGTCCCGAATGAATGGGTGGAGGGGGTATTTATAGCCGAAGAAGCCGGAAGTCAGCCAATGAGGGGCTGCCACGTGCCACGCACCTGTTAAATGTCCCCCACGCACCTGTTTAATGATGTGCGGATGTTCGACGATCCCAGAAACATGTTCTGAAAATACTTATTTTTTGGGTGCGTGGGACTTAATTTACGGGTGCGTGGGGCTCCACGCATCTGTAATTTGATTCCTGAACATTTGTGGAATTTACAGGTGCGTGGACCCATTTTCAGGGTGCGTGGGAGACTAAACACCTCCGTAATGAGAATCACAAAATGTGTCGTTTTTAAGGGTGCGTGGCACCATTTTCAGGGTGCTTGGGACTCAAAACACCCTTGGATGAATTCCTGTTTTTGCTGATTTTTCGGGCGCGTGGGGTGTCCGAATTTATGGGTACGTGGACATGTAAATGTGGGCTCCATTAATTGGGTTTTGAATTTTGGAGGGTTTGTGGGGCCCGTTTCGTTGCGCAATCACTTGCACTGTTCATCATGAGTAGTAATGAGGTTGCGGGTCCACTTCCGGGCGGTTCTGAACACGGTGATCGGCGGGGCCCACCGGAGAATTTGGCTAAGTAAGGAAATCCTGTATATTTTTGTTTTGCGTGCACTGGAAGAGTTTTGCGTGATTCCTTCAGAGGTATATGGTTATTTTGTTTATTTTAAGAGTCCCTACCTTTTGGGACCCCAACAACTATGCACACTAGGTTGAAGTTGTTCGAGTTCTTTTATTTATCAATCAATCAGCGGGAATTTCATGTAGACACTTATTATGCTTTGAGAGTTTAAGGTTTCAACTTCTATCACCTAATTTCTTCAAATGTTATACTTGTATGTCTTAGAATGGATAGAAACATGGTTTCTGAAGGAGAGTTGGTTTGAAGGTTTGAAATTGTTTCACGCATGTTTTGCTCGGGACTAGCAAAAAGTTGGTTGGGGGGTGTGTTGAACCTCCAATTTATACATTGCATAGCCCATTACATTACATTATATGCATGATTTTCACGTTTAAAAGGCCCATCTAATGCATGTTTTGTGATTGTAGGAATAAGAGTGGACTTCACCCAATTGGGGACCAAAAGAATGTATCTAGATGCATTAGATGAAGGTTGAAGGAGGACCAAAGAAAGAAGGAATCAAATAGAAGAGAGAGAAGAAGAAAGAAAAGAAGAAAAGTGAAACAGCAGGTCTGACCGGTTGGCCACACCTCTGGAAATCACTGGACAAAGGACCAGTTGGTCTGACCAGTCGGCCAACAGGTCGGCGCCTTCTACTGAACTCTCTGGACTAAGACCAGTCTGGTCCAACCAGTTGCGACCGGTCGGCTAATAGGTCAGATCTACTCCCTGTGCACGCTGGATGTATTGACAAGCCTGTTCGACCTGTCGCAACCGGTCGGCCAGCCTAGCCCGATTGGTCGGCCGATCCGTCGGCCACATGCAAAAACGGGCAGTTTCTATTTCTGGTCCGAAAAACTCTGCACACTGCGTAACCTTACGCAATTTCTGGAAGATTCCGATGCAATCGAGCTTCCCCACTATAAAAGGACACCTAGGGGCTCTTCCTAGGGCATCATAGAAGCTAAGGGACGTCGTGGGAGAGGAAGGAAGCCGTCGTGGAGCGTCTGTAACCCTCAAAACTCTGATTTTTCTATGTTTTCTAGTTTTTTTTATGAGTTCTAGTTGTAATATGACAATGCTCGGCTAGAATCTCTCAGCTAAGGCTGAGAGGTGAAGCTTGTAGCCAATTTCATGTTTAATTCAGTTCAGTTCAAGTAATTTTACTTCAAGTTTGGATTTTTACATATTCAAGTTTCTAAACTTTATAGTTTTAGATGTTTTATGAGAGTGCATTTGCTCCGGACATGGATTCCTTGCAATTCTCTGAGATTATCATGTTGTGCTTATTTAGATTTGAATTATCGTAATCCTTGAGCAAGCCATAGTCCATAGGCATGGCTGTTACTCCGAAGGCTATGATTTCGGATTCTACATTGTTGAATGGGACTAGAACTTGAAAGTTCAACTTGAGTGGGATTGAATGTGTTTAATGCTTTATTTTCCAACTAGATGAGAGATAGGACTTCAAATCTAGATGTGTATCTTGCTTAGATTGATTGGATTGACATAGGATTGCTACAAGTGGATCCTTGAATGCCTTAGTGCCTTTAAATTACTGTTTTCATTAAAGTTCATGTTTTAGCATAATTATTCCAATTGAATCTCTTATCTATTACAAACTGAGTTGCCGGAATAACTTAGAACCTATTTTCCAATTCCCTGTGGATCGACCTCGGTCTTACCGAGATTTATTACCACATCGCAGCCTTACACTTGAGGCGAGCGAACAGTGGGCCAATAAAAACCACACTACAAAATTTTTGCAGTGGTTTTCATAGCGGAAAAGTGACCCCCACATGCTTGATCATGAGAAAAAGAAATGACAGAATTATGTTCATCATCAGGGACACATCTCCTAATTATTTGATATGGGCAATATTTAAAAAGTAAAGGTTCTTCCCAGAAAAATCTACGCACTTACCTTAAAAATTTTCGTTTGTCCTGCGCAATCCAATGAATCAGCATTGCACCTATGGAAAGATAATTGGCTATGTCAGCGTGCCAAGGTGGATGCATAGCAACAAAAAGTTGCTCATCAGGGAATGAATCCTCAATAGGTGACTCGTCACAGATGATCTGCCAGCACATTTTCTACTCCCTTCTTGTCCTTGATCTCCAAATCGAATTCTTAAAGGAGTAGGATCCATCTAAGCAAACGGGGCTTAGCATCCTTCTTAGAAAGAAGGCGCTTCAGCGCTGCATGATCCGTGTAAACAATGACCTTGGATCTATTAAGTAAGGCCTAAATTTTTCTAAGGCAAAAAATGATGGCTAGGAGTTCCTTCTCCGTAATCGAGTAATTGAATTAGGCAGGATTCAAGGTCCTACTGGCATAGTAGATAACGTGGGGCTTTTTATCTTTCTTTTGGCCTAGCACCACCTCAATCGCATAATCGCTCGCATTGCACATCAACTCAAAAGGTACGGACCAATCCGATGGTTGCATGATAGGAGCGGTTGTCAACATGTCTTTCAGCTTTGAAAAAGCTAATTGACATTCGACACTCTACTCAAATTGGTTCTCCTTTTGGAGAAGGTTACAGAAGGGCCTTGAGATATGACTGAAATCCTTTATGAACCTTCTATAAAAACCGATGTGTTTAAGGAAGGACCGCACATCGCGTATGCTCTTAGGTGGTGGTAGGTTGGAAATAATATCAATTTTAGCCCGATCTACCTCTAATCCATTGGACGAGATGATATGTCCAAGGACTATTCCTCTTTGTACCATAAAATGGCACTTCTCCAAGTTTAAAACAAGGTTCTTCTCCTCACACCTTGTCAAGACCAACTTCAAGTGATTTAGGCAATCCTCGAAAGTACAATCGAAAATGGAGAAATCGTCCATGAATACCTCAAGAAACTCACCCACCATGTCTGAGAAAATACTCAACATGCATCGCTGGAATGTGGCGAGTGCATTACATAGTCCGAATGGCATTCTAAGGTATGCGAAGGTGCCAAACGGGCATGTAAAAGTGGTCTTCTCTTGGTCTTCTGGGGCTATCTTAATTTGATTATAACTGGAATAGCAATCTAGGAAGCAATAATAGGAATGACCCGCTAACCTCCCCAAAATTTGATCCATGAAAGGGAGAGGGAAGTGGTCCTTCTTAATGACCGTGTTTAGCTTCCGATAATCAATGCACATACTGTTAATGCTAAGATTTTTCAATCACCATGGTTAGTGTGTCGTCAAGTTTGCTTGCGGCTGAAGATTGAAGCCCTTGGACAACTCCGACAAAAGCTTTTCAAGAAGATCGCTCATCAAGTCTGCTTCAAGCCTTTTCATCCAAACCTTTGATCCCAAAACCCTTCTATAGATGGCCTAATCCTTCTTAGTTGCATCCATAGCCCTTTCTATAGTCCATATTCCATAAAGATCAGCTATGGAATAGGGTATCATGGCAGTTGTTGCTTAATCAAGAAAAATCTTATAACTGCAGTCTCCGAAAGGTGTCCGATCCATCGAAATTATGTCCGATAGGTGTCTGATCAATCAGAGGTCATGCCCGATCAATCGGAGTATAGTCCGGCAACTTCAAAAATCTCTCTGGACAAAATTTCGATCCATCGGACCATCTGTCCGATCAATCGGACAAGGCTCTCTGATCAATCGGAGAATGATCCGATCAATGGGACAAAAAGTCCAGAATATCATAAAACTCTCTGCACGAATTTACTATCAATCGGACCATCTGTCCAATCAATCGTACAAGACCCTCCGATCAATTGGAAGGACATCCGATCCATCGGATAAGTGTCCAGCAACATTTCAAATTTTCTCTAGACATTCTTACGATCAATCTGGAACTCTCTCCGATCAATCGAAAATGGAGTTCTGATCAATCGGAACTAAGTCCGATCAATCGGAGAATCTACTTTCAGCAAAAATTCAAAATGAGCTGATACTTATGTCCGATCGATCGGATCCTATCGAGGTGATCATTTTCTAATCGTTGAATCTCATCTCTATATATGGAACTCGGTTGGATCTTGTGTGAGGCACCTTAAGCATCATCTAGGGTTTGTTTGTGCTTCCTCCTTGCGATCCCTTTCTCTCATTCCCTTTGATTTGTTGAGTTCCTACTTCAATCCATGTTGATTTGACCAACATTGAAGAGCATTCAAAGCTTGGATTGAATTATGAACTCAACCCCTCTTTAATGGCATCTTGACCTACCTCTAAAAGTCATATTCTTATCATCAATGCCATTAATGGTGGTTTAGGTAGAAGCTACTCCTCACATAAAAGCCATATCCCAATTTAGTTTCAACCAAACCCTAATCCCTCACCTTGGAACCCACAAGAAGACATTCATAGCAAGGTTGCTGATCGAGGGAGCTGAATAAAGCATCGTTCGTGCAAGCCGAAGCTTCTTCAACAAAGGCATCATCAAGGGGCTCAATCAGCTAAGTATATTTAGTCTTTCGAGTCCAAGAAACCACCTCAAAGTTGAGATTTGGGTTTCAGAGTTTGAAGACCCAAACTCGGTAGAGTCCTTGCGTAAGACAAGTCCTTGAGTAGTACAAGCCCTTGTGTAGGCCAAAGAGGTCAATGGATTAGTCCTATGGAAGGATGAATCCATGTGTTGAAGTCTAAGTCCTTTTGTAGGCTATTAAGGTTTATGGTTAACCTCATTTAAAACCATAGTAATAGTGAAATCCGGCCACTCAAGGAGTGAGTGGATCAGCCGGGAGTGGAGTAGGTACATAACCGAACCACTATAAAAATCTCTTGTTGTGTGATGAATGTTTGAATTGCTTTACTTCTTGCACTTGCTCTCATATTGTTGATAGTTTATATTCTACATATTAAGTGTTCGAAGAAGGTACTCTTAAAGTGTCTTGCATGTTTTTAAGAAGTGTAATTTGGTGATTTTTAAAAGTGTCCTCTTCACCCCCCTCTAGGACAAAGAAACCAGTTTCTTGCTTCTACAAAAGCGGTAATCAAACTTATACCGCAATTTCAATTGGTATCAGAGCCGGTTCCTCCTGAAAGGCTTAATAGCCAGGAGTGTGATTCGGCTCTAGAAGCTTGAAATCATGTCAAAAGGGGCTTCTAGTATGGTTTCCAAACCTCCATATTTTGATTGATCAAACTATGCTTATTGGAAAGCAAGAATGAGAGTCTTCTTACAATCATTGGATCATGCAACATGGAGGTCTGTGAAAATTAAACATGAAATACCCCTCTTGAGCACTGTCATAGCTGGGGTCACCACCACAACAGTCAAACCTGATGATTTATGGACTGATCTTGAACAACTGAGATACATTAATAATGCTAAGGCACTCAATGCTATCTTTTGTGCCGTTTCAGCAGATGAGTTTAAAAGAATTTGTAACTGCACAACTGCTAAGGAAGCATGGGACATCTTTGAAACTACTCATGAAGGGACTAGTACAGTCAAGAGGTCAAAACTTCAGCTCTTGACTACTCAATTTGAGAATATGAAAATGGAAGAACATGATAACTTCATGGACTTTTACACCCGACTGAGTGATGTCACCAATGCTATGTGGGGGTTGGGGGAGAGGATATCGGACCCGCACATTTGTAGGAAAATTCTAAGATCCTTACGCGAACGATTCTCCTCCAAGGTCATAACTATTGAGGAATGTAGAGATATTGATACTATGAAAATAGAAGACTTATTAGGATCTCTACAGACCCATGAACTTCATTTCAAGAAATCCCCAAAAAGTAAAAACACAGTGCTGAAAACTTCACACACCAAACAAGAATCTGTAGTTGATAGTAATGAAGAAATGTATATGAATGAAATGGCTCTTATGGCCAAGAAGTTTAAAAAATTCTTCAAAAACAAAGAAAAGAGGGTTGACAAAAATAGCAAATCTTTTGACAAGAAGCGCTATACAAGAAAATCTTACAACAAGCCAAAAGATCCTAAGTGCTACAACTATGGACGCTATGGTCATATTGCCTCTGACTGCCAAGCTCCTGCCAAAGAAAAATTAAAAAAGAAAGCAATGGCAGCTACATGGGACAACTTCGATAGTTCAGATTCCGATTTAGATGAATATCAAAGTAATGGGAGAGGATCAGTTAAAATTTTGATGGCCTCTATCGCGGAGATTGTCCCTGACATACATGGCATAAGAGACAAGGATGATCATGAGTCATCAGAAAATAATGTGACATCCTTCGATGATGACGAGGATGATAATGAAGGATTGCAAGTTGCCTATGATGAGTTGTTTCGTCAAAGCATCCTTCTTACCAAGAAGTTGAGCCAAGCTAATATTGAAAACAACAAATTGGCTGATGAAATGCAAGAAGTGAAAGGAGAAAACAACATATTTCACTTTCAGATCTGTGACATGGAAAGGAAAAACAAAGCAGCTCAAGACAAAATTAATACTTTAGAAGATGAGCTGAAGAAGGCAAAATCTACAAATCAATGTCTAATTTTGCAACTTAATCAAGATCGTCAACTCAATGAAAGATTTGCCCAAAGTAGAGAAAAACTAGACAATATCCTTAAATCAGGAAAGCCTTGTAGGAATACAAGAGGGCTAGGCTATGGTGAGCAAACTAAGGTTAGTAACCCAGAACTTGAAAAGATTAGGAGTGCATCAGGAAGCAATAAGAAAAACTCTCCAATATGCCATGCATGTGGTGATGTTGGACATTTGAAGTTTGAATACTTGATCTTTAAGAATCTGGTTTGGAACTTGAAAGGAAAATTTGTACCTACCGGAAAAATGATGAATCACATGAGGAGTCCTCCAAAACAAGCACCATGCATAAATGGAAACATGAGGAGAAACTATCCCACTCCACCTAAGAAAGACAAAAGAATGGAAGAGCTCCTTGAAATGGTAAAACAGTTAAACAAAAGAACCACGGAGCTGATGCAAGAGAAATCAAGCAAGGGAAAAACCTCAACACCTCATGCTGAAACGATGACATCTCTAGAATCAACCAAGAAGCATGTTTCTCCAAAAAGGGTAATATCTAAGTGGGTAGTAAAGAACAAATGCTTAATTATCCATACAGCCCTTAGAGCCGGAAGAAACACTAGGTGGTATCTTGATAGTGGATGCTCCCAACACATGACAGGTGACAGGACTCAGTTTTGTGATTATGCTGAGTTTAAAGGTGGATCTGTTACCTTTGGAGATGGGAGCATGGCCAAAATTGTTGGAAAGGGAACCATCACCGGGCCAGGATTGCTCAAAATTGAGGATGTGCTATGTGTTGATGGTTTGAAACATAACTTATTAAGCATTTCTCAAATATATGATGAACAACATTCCGTAAAATTCTCCAAAGATATGTGCGAAATCATGGACCAAACAGGAAAATTGATTCTAAAAGGACTTCGCACTGGAGATAATTGTTACATGATTGAAAACAAGGGTGATGAAGGACCATCTGCCGTATGCCACATGGCCATTAATGATGAAACTGAGTTATGGCATCAACGGCTTGGTCATGTTCACTATAGGAATCTAGCTAGGTTGAGTAGAAAGAAACTAGTTAGAGGATTACCTAAGATAGCGAAGAAACCAAAAGAAGTATGTGCAGAGTGCTTGAAAGGTAAACAAATTAAAGTTACACATAAGAAGACATCCACCATTGCTACATCAAAACCCCTTGATCTACTCCACATGGATCTCGTAGGTCCCACAAGAGTGATGAGTCAAGGTGGTAAGAGATACTTCTTTGTTATTGTTGATGACTACTCCCGCTACACTTGGGTTGTATTTTTGAAAGAAAAATCTGATACATTTGAGGAATTTGAGAAACTCATGAAACGACTCCACAATGAGAAGGAATGTACAGTAAAACGCATTAGGAGTGATCATGGGGGAGAATTCGAGGACGGGCGATTTGAACAATTCTGTGAAAATTTAGGCATCAAACATGAGTTCTCAGCCCCAAAAACTCCTCAACAGAATGGAGTAGCCGAGAGGAAAAACAGAGTTCTACTTGACATGGCCACAGTTATGATGAACAGCAAAAATATAGCAAAAAATCTGTGGGCCGAAGCAGTGAATACAGCTTGTCACATCATTAATCGAGTTTATTTGAGAGCTGGCCAAAATAAAACCCCATATGAGCTGTGGAATGGAAAAGTTCCAAACATCAAGTACTTTAGAGTCTTTGGTAGCAAATGCCACATCCTTCGTGATCGAGAAAATCTAGAAAAATTTGATTCTAAGAGCGATGAGGGAATATTTCTAGGATATGCTTCTGATAGTCATGCCTATAGAGTTTATAACACAAGGACTAAAACAACTCAAGAATCCATAAATGTTATCATTGATGAGCAATCAAAAGAAAATACAAGACTTAATGATGATGAAGTGGGAGAACCATGCCACATAGGTAAACCTATTGAAAAATCTCCCACTCCCAATGCCTCAATAGCTCCTGAAAATGTTCCACATGTCAAGGATCATCCCCTTAATCAAATCATTGGAGATCCGGATGTTGGAGTCAAGACTAGGAGACAACTTGAGGCCATCAATAGTCATGTGTGCTTCACCTCAAAAATTAAACCAAAAAATATAAATGAGGCCCTCAATGATGAGTTTTGGATACTTGCAATGCAAGAGGAACTTCAACAGTTCACCAGAAATGAAGTTTGGTTTCTGGTTGAAAGACCATATGAGAAGAATGTCATTAGAACTAAATGGATCTTCAAGAACAAAACAGATGAATCTGGCAATGTGATTCGAAACAAAGCAAGTCTAATAGCTCAAGGGTACCCTCAAATCGAGGGAATTGATTTTGATGAAACTTTTGCCCCGGTTGCTAAACTAGAATCCATCCGAATTCTCATGTCCATAGCATGTGCACTCAAATTCAAATTATTTCAAATGGACGTGAAGAGTGCCTTTATAAATGGTATACTCGATGAGGAAGTTTATGTTGAACAACCTAAAGGGTTTGTGGACCCTAGATATCCTCAAAGAGTCTACCGATTGAAAAAGGCTCTCTATGGGTTAAAACAAGCCCCCCGAGCATGGTATGAAAGTCTTACTCAATTTCTAATTAATCACAAGTTTGTTAGGGGGAGTGTTGACAAAACCCTATTTATTAAAAGGACGACTGATTCATTTCTCATTGCTCAAATTTATGTGGATGATATTGTATTTGGTTCAAATTGTGAAGAATTTTTTGGTTTATTTGCTGAATTAATGAAATCTGAATTTGAGATGAGTTTGGTAGGCGAGCTGAATTTTTTCCTAGTATTGCAAGTTAAACAACTGAAAAATGAAATCTTCATCAACCAAACTAAGATGCTAAAGATTTAGTCAAGAGGTTTGGGCTAGACTCGGGTCGATCACACACCACGCCTATGGCCACAACCATTAAACTCTCCAAAGACTTGTCAAGCAAAAGTGTTGACCAACACTTATATAGAAGTATGATTGGGAGTCTTCTCTACCTCACAGCAAGTAGACCCGATATTACATTTAGCGTAGGGGCATGCACTAGATTTCAAGCCGATCTTATGGAATCACACCTCATTGCTGTAGAAAGAGTGATCTGTTAATGTCAGATTTTGTAACGAGATCCTCCGGCTTTTCTCCTTCGCTCCAGGAGGGATTTCCACCACCAGACCTGAAGCAAGACAGCGAATAAGGGTGGCTGGGGACCAGCCGTTAGCCCTCCGACGCTTAAGTTAGGCCACAGAAGAGAAGCCAAGCAAAACGGGACCAAGATTGAATGATGAGTACGTACCTCCTCTTCAAGGGAGCCATCCCCTTATATAGATCTGAAACAATCCAATCTGTTACGTGAGATGTCGAAATCCCGTTGATGTCGCATACGATACTGAGAATCCGCTGATTTCATGGGATAAGATCCTATCTTTTTAGTCAGATCCAACCTAATGATTTATTCCAACAATCACGCCCCTAGATGGTAATCCCTTGAAATCCGGCTGGATCCGGCCGGAAGCCATAGTTGGAGTCATAGCCTCCGAAAAGGAAGGAGACGCCCGTAGCTGGGAGTCATGACCTCCGAAAAGGAAGGAGACGCCCGTAGCTGGGAGTCATGGACTCCGAAAAGGAAGGAGACGCCCGTAGTAAAGCTGCTCGCAGGTTAAAATGTGGTCGCGAGTCCAAGTACATATTTTGGGTGTAATGTCTTTCAACGACTTGTGAGAAGGTCTGCTCGCGGATCGAGCTTTGCCGTATTTGACTATCGGTTATGAAGACTCGGGACTTGCGAATAGCTGCTCCGTATTTTTCAATCTATGACTCTTGATCAGGTGATCTCGAGAGTCGAATGGACGTCTCGTACCTATCAAACATTCGACTCTCGATCAGCTAATCTCGAGAGTCGAATGGACGTCTCATACCTATCCAACATTCGACTCTCGATCAGATAATCTCGAGAGTCGAATGGACGTTTTGGGCATTTCCGCGTGAATCTTATCTCCATCATTTTGCCTATAACAGATGCCCCCCAAGTCCTTGCCGCCAAGAATTCTTTAAGGAAAGGACTTAGCTCACTATCACACGAAACCGCTTGCTACCTTCATCGAGAACGACACCCCTCATGATGGGCTGAAATTAATGAGCGCCAGCTTTCCGCAGCCTTTTCGCTGATGGAAAATGAAGGGGCGCTCGCCACGTGTTTGAGGAGTTAATGGGCGTGCCTGCTCGAGCGCTGTGTCCAACGAGGGACTGCCACGTGCCATCAGATACGGCGGAATGATTGCCTATAAATATACGGAGTCCGCCATTTCTTTGATTTTCTACAGAAGTTTTTTCGAAAGAATCCTGCAACCCTTTCTTTCCATTCTTCTTCCTCTTCCGGTGCTCAATCATTCTTTTTCTCGGTATACTTCCTTTTTCTTCTTCTTTTATTTTCATCTCCCCATGGCTGGGAACTCTGACGAGACTACTGTCCCCCTTGGCGATGCCACTCCGGAGTCCTCTGCCTCCAGCAGTGCAAGGGTTTCGGCGGGGAGATACAAGCAGCCGGATATCCTTCCGTTTTATCGGAGGACCGGCTGGCTGAGCTACGGGAGAGATACCAAATCCCTGACTCTGTAACTCTCCGCTTGCCCGGAGGTGGAGAAACACCCGACTCCCCCCCCCCAGGATGCGTAGCATTTTACGAGTACCAGCTCATCTTGGGGGTACGCCTTCCCCTCCATCCCTTTGTTCGCGATGTATTACGGTGTTACAAGATTGCCCCTGGGCAACTCATTGTGAACGGGTGGAGGGTGGTTTTGGGCTCCTTTGCCCTTTGGGCTCAGGCTGGCAACGGGGAACTCACGGCGGAGGAGTTCCTCCGTATGTTCCGCCTGAAGAAAGCTCCATCCAGCGAAGGCTGGTATTATTTATGTTACTGGCACCGGGATAACTTCGTGTTGGGTAAGCCCTCCTCGAACTATCCCGGCTGGAGGAAGCGGTGGTTCTATGCTTCCGGGAGCTGGGAGTCTGCCTCCTCCAGGGGTCCAGGAGTGACCCGGTTTTTCTGTGAAGGTAGACACAATCCCGTATTGTGCAGTTCCCTTAGAATAATTTTTAGGGTTTTGCTTCGTTTGACCATTATTTGTGCTCGCAGGTATCCCGGCATTGCGGAAACCGAATTTGAAGGGTGGGATCAACGAGAAGATCGTCAGGGTGTATAAGGTGCCTGTCGGAGATAGGCATATCGAGGCTTGCTTATCTCCTTCGCGACTTGCAGCAGCAGGCCTCATATCCAGGAGAGAAGTCGAAATGACGAAGGCTGGAGAGAAGAGAGGCCTACTGCCCCGTCTGAAGGGCACAGGTTCCAAAAGGCAGAAGAGAACCCCTGCCGAACCGTCTCAATCTTCCATCCGTGCGGGCAGCGATCAGCCTGCCCTTCCTGCGAGCATGGCGGGGGCCCCAGCTGGGCCTACTATCCCTTCACTGGTGGTCGCACCTGGGCCACCAGTGATCAACATTGCAGACAATTCCCCAGATGGGGTGGGGTCCAGCTGCCCCCCAGCTGAAGAGGCTCGAGAGCAGGTAGAGCCTCAAGAGCCAACTCCTGCTCGGGAACTGGTCCCAGCTGCCGAGCAGGGACCTGCTCGCGAGTCCATGCCTCCGCCTCGCGAGCAGACCGGTTTGGTCGTTGCCCAACCGTCTGGGAGCGGGACGTACTCGATTCCACGCCACCTCCACCCTGTGTGTAAGTTCTTGTTCGAGAACGTCCCGCCTCACGCCTTCGGCTCTCTCCCCGAGCCAAGCCCTGAGAACCTTATCCTTAAAGCGGGGATGAGGATGGTTCAGGTAAGACTTTTGTCAAGATCTGTTTCGACCTGTTGATACGTTCCAGAAATCTTATATTTTTCATCTCTTTGCAGGGTTTAGATCTGATTCTGCGAACGAGGCGTGATATCGTTGCCGCCCGTCGCACGATAGAGGAGGCTGAGGGAAAGAGGACTGCCTTGGAAAAGGCAGTTCAAGGAAGAGATCAACTGCTCAAGGCTCGTGAGGCAGTGATCTCGAAGAGAGATGAGGAGAAAAAGATCCTCATTGAGAAGATCCAAGTCCTGACCGACAGGTATCAGGCCTTGGACTCAGACTACGTGAAGCTCACGGGTCTGAAGGAGAAGGCAGAGAGAGAGAGGGAGATCTTCCGACAGGACAAGATCTCATTAGAGGAGCAATTCGCGGGAGCCAGGTCGCAGCTCAAGGAGGCCTACGACAACCTGACTAGGGAGCGCACCGCTCTTGCGCAGCTTAAGGACGACTCGATCCACTGGGACGAGGAGAGAGTCGCCCTTGTAAAAATGCTCTCGGAGGAAGGTACTCGGGCAGTTTCCGAGTTCCGGACTTCGCAGCTGTATGACGATGAACGATATGAGTCATACGATGCTGGTCGAGACTTTGCACTGAGAGTAGTGCAACGAATGATCCCATCCTTCGATATGGGGGAATTCGGTCGAGTCGCGACCATCATAGCTGCAGAAGAGCAAGCTGCTGCCGAGAACGAGGTGACCGAAGCCACGCAGGCTGGAGGGGCTCCTGAAATGGGCCCTGAAGTCGAGAGCGTGGCTCCTCCTAGCGATTGATTTCCTTTTATTTTCTTTTATACAAATGTATATGTAATCATCTGATTATTAATGAAAAGATGTTTTTGGAAGTGTCGCTGTTTCGTTGCTGTTCTCCCTTCATCTTTTATTTTTTGCTTGTTAATCTTGAATGGATTCGTCAGAGATGTGACCCTTTAATTCGAGCATGAGCTAAGCTGCTCGCGATCAGGATGTGACCCCGTTCGCTGCCCTAATTTGGGCACGAGCTGTGGTGCTCGCATTTTGGAGTGCGATTCCTCCTCTCACCAATCGCGAGTAACTAACTCATGAAAAAATGAATTAGACTCAATCCGGGGGTCGTGAGACCATGTCCGCGTTGAGATAGACTGATCTATCGATTGAGATTATGAAAAAATGAATTAGACTCAATCCGGGGGTCGTGAGACCATGTCCGCGTTGAGATAGACTGATCTATCGATTGAGATTTTGATTCTACCAAGGGTAGAAGGTTGGTCAAGAGATGGTATTCATCCTCTTCGGGGCTGTTCAGGTCCATGAGAATGGAGAAGCGACCAACTAGTAATGATTTCAATCCTACCACAGGTAGGCAATTGGCCAAGAGGACGTGTAAGCACTCTTCAGGGCTATTCCGGTCCATATAAATGGAGTAGCGGCCAAAAGATATCTTTCACTTTATTCATAAGATGTTATGATAAACTACATCGAATCTAGGGGTAGTATCTTAGCAAATGCTCCACGTGCCAAGGGCGACGTACAGGCTTCCCTTGCATGTCTTCAAGATAATAAGTACCGGGTCGCACAACCCTAATAACCCGATACGGGCCTTCCCAATTCGGATCCAATGAACGAACAGGAATTCCAAGATTTCGCCTTAGAACCAAATCTCCGAACTGGAAAGATCTAGGTCGAACCTTTGCATTCCGATAACGAGCAATACGTTGTTGATATGCCGCCACTCGTACTTGGGAAGCATTTCTTCGCTCTTCCAAGAGATCGAGATGAAGTCGGATATTTTCCTGATTGCTCGCGGGATCATACTGTTCGATCCGATATGAGGGCACTTGAATTTCCACTGGTACCACTGCGTCAACACCAAATGCTAAGGAGAAAGGAGTTTCACCTGTCGATGTACAAGCCGTGGTTCTATAGGCCCATAACACTTCTGGCAGAAGTTCTGGCCACACCCCTTTACATTCACTTAGCTTGGTCTTTAAATGATGCTTTATAATTTTATTCACTGCCTCGACCTGCCCATTCGCCTGTGGATGATATGGAGAAGTGCGGAGATTACGTATCTTCCATTTGTCGCAAAATTCATCAAAGGCTGCGTTGTCGAACTGCGTTCCGTTATCGGTAATTATGGTATGAGGAAGTCCGAAGCGACATATAATATTTCTCCACATAAACTTAGTAGTTTGTTTTTCAGTAATTTTGGCTAATGGTTCTGCCTCGGCCCATTTGGTGAAATAATCAACCGCCACGATCGCGAACCTATTCTGTCCCTTTCCCATAGGTAAGGGACCGATGATATCGATCCCCCACTGAGCAAAAGGCCAAGGGCTGTCGACTGGAGTCATCCGCTCAGACGGTACACGAGGTATAGGTTGATATCGTTGACACTTGTCACATTTTTTAGAAAATTCTATGGCGTCTGCTTTCATAGTAGGCCAATAATATCCTTGCCTCATCGCTTTATATGCTAGAGATCGCCCCCTGGGATGATTACCACATGCCCCCTGGTGTACTTCATCTAGAACACGATGCGCTTCTTCTGGGTGAAGACACCTCAAATAAGGCAAGGAGAAGCTTTTTCGCAACAAGATTCCATCTTGTAAGGTGTACCTGGCAGCTCGAAGCTGAATTTGTCTTGCAGCTTTCTTATTTTCTGGTAGGTATCCATCTCTGAGATAAAGGATGATAGGATCCATCCAGCATGGAGACGATTGTACCGATATAACTTGCTCGGGGGTCACTTGATCGATACTCAAATGTTGACAGTGCTCGATGGGGATCGAATGCGATAGTTCTGATTCTGGTGCAGAAGCGAGTTTTGCCAAGGAATCGGCCAGTTGGTTCTGCTCGCGAGGGATATGGAATATTTTGTAAGTCTTCAGTTTGGCGAGCAGGATGAGGACACGAGACTTGTATAAGGCCATTCTTTCTTCTTTGGTTTCGAATTCGCCAAGAACTTGGTTGACAATGAGCTGGGAGTCGCTATGAATTATCAAATTCTGGACGGCGAGGACAACAGCTAGCTCGAGGCCAACAATAAGGGCCTCATATTCTGCTTCATTATTGGAGACACGTGATTCAAAACGCAGAGCGTATTGAAAATGCGACCCGTCTGGAGCCACTAAAATCAGGCCCGCCCCACTGCCACTGGCCCGTGACGACCCGTCCACAAAGAGCGTCCAAGAAGTCTGGTCGCTTGTCATGACGCTATCTTCAGAAGAATATGTAAATTCGGCGATGAAGTCAGCCACGGCCTGGCCCTTGACTGCGGTCCTAGGACAGAATGAAATATCATGCTCGCTGATCTCGACCGCCCATTTAGTTAAGCGCCCGGAAGCCTCAGGCTTTTGAAGGACTTGACGTAGTGGATGATTTGTTGGTACTAAAATAGCATGGGCTTGAAAGTATGGTCGCAGTTTTCGAGCTGCCGTGATTAAGGCTAGGGCCAGTTTCTCCAAATCAGAATACCTAGTTTCTGCATCAACCATTGCTCGACTGATATAATAAACGGGCCTTTGCACCCCGGAATCTTCTCTTATTAAAGCGGCACTAACGGCCGTGGAAGACACAGATAAATAAAGAATGAGTTGCTCATGTGCCACAGGTTTAGATAAAATGGGGGGAGCGCTCATGTATTGCTTTAGTTGTTGAAAAGCTTCTTCACATTGAGGTGTCCACTTCCAATCAGACTTGGCCGTTGCACGAAGGAGTTTGAAGAAGGGCAGGCACTTGTCGGATGCTCGCGAGATGAACCTGTTCAATGATGCGATGCGACCATCTAGACGCTGAACGTCCTTCAGAGTCACTGGGGATTTCATCTCTAGCAATGCTTTAATCTTTTCGGGATTCGCCTCAATTCCACGTTGGCCAACCATGAACCCAAGAAATTTCCCTGCAGATACTCCAAACGCACATTTTTCTGGATTTAATTTCATCTGATACTTCCTCATCAGATCAAAGGCTTCTCGAAGATCAGGAATGTGGTCATCTTCATCGATGCTTTTCACAAGCATATCGTCAACATAAACTTCCATGTTCCTACCGATTTGAGCAGCGAATATTTTGTTGACAAGACGCTGATAAGTGGCCCCTGCATTTTTGAGACCAAACGGCATTACCTGGTAGCAATATAGTCCTCGATCTGTGATGAAGGCAGTATGTTGGCCATCAGGTGGATGCATCATAATCTGGTTGTAACCAGAGTAAGCATCCATAAAACTGAGGAGGGCGTGTCCAGCTGTCGAGTCGACCAACTGGTCGATTCGTGGTGTCGGGAAGCTATCTTTGGGACATGCTTTGTTTAAGTCTGAATAATCGACGCACATCCTCCATTTGCCATTAGCTTTCCGGACGAGAACTACGTTGGCGACCCACTGTGGGTAGTCAACTTCTTTTATGAAATTTGCCGCGAGCAGCTTCTCAACTTCAGTTTTGATCGCCATTTGTCTTTCTGCAGTGAAGGCACGTCGACGCTGATGTACGGGTTTATGCTTCGGGTCAATGTTGAGACGATGTACGATGACATCAGGATCGATGCCCGGCATATCTTTATGAGACCAAGCAAACACGTCCTGGTATTCAGTGAGGAAACGGATCAAATCTTCGCGGTGGATACTGTTTAAGGAGGAACCGATATACACGATCTTAGACTGGTCGTCTTCGGTCAAGCGAATCGCCACTGTTTCCTCCCCTGGAGTTCCTGATTTCAGAGCACTTTCCCTTGGATCCAACGCGGTGGCGAGAACGTCGGATGATCCTTGAACTATTTCCATGACAGGTGTCGCTTGAGCCTTCTTTCGATCTTGGAGGGCTATCTGGTAACAGGACCGTGCCTCCTGCTGACTTCCTCGCACGACCCCTATGCCATTTGGGGTCAGAAATTTAACGCATAAATATGAAGGGTGCAAGGCCGCTCCAACCTTAGTTAGAGACGGTCTCCCCAAGATGGCGTTATATGCTGATTTTCGATCCACGACGAGGAAGCTTACGAAGACGGTGGTCTTCGCTGGACTCTCCCCAAAGGTGACTGGGAGATCGATACTTCCTTCGGGTGTCACCACTTCTCCTCCAAAGCCGACAAGAGGGGTCGATACTGGCTTGAGGAGGTTTCTGGCAAGTGCCATCTTGTCGAAAGCCTCCAAATACAGAATATCGGCCGAGCTACCTGTATCCACCATAATTCGATGAGTCAGATAATTTGATACCTTCAATGTGACTACGATGGAATCTTCATGAGGGAAATGAATTCCCGCTGCATCTTCGAGGGTGAAAGAAATTGGGGGAGGGCTAGCCTTCGAAGAGTTGGACGTTTGTTCCAGCCAATAGATCTGCTGGGGTTCTTTGGACGCCTTTCGGGCGTATGCCTTTCTTGAAGCTTGAGAGTCACCCCCGCAAGCTGGACCCCCGACGATAGTGCGAATTTCTCCTGTAGGCTCAGCATCCTCTTGGTCGGTTTGATGATGAGACGGTTCCTTTTGGCGAGATGAGGTTTTCGCCCTTTCTGGTGACCTATTTTTAGGAGCAACATAATCCTGGAGATGGCCTTTTCGAATGAGGGCTTCGATATGGTCTCGTAGAGAGATACAGTCCTGGGTCCTATGCCCGTGATCTTTGTGGAAGTAACAGAACTTACTCTTATCTCTCTTCTCGGGATCGGATTTAATCTTTGCAGGCCACTTCACATATGGCTTGTGTTTTATCTCCATTAGAACCTTTTCAGGAGACCGATTAAGAGGAGTGTAATTATGATATTTACCAGAGTAAGGCTTCTTGGGAGAACGATCGCGCTGATCACGATGGTATTTTTTATCTGTAGAAGTTCCTTCTGGCTTGCGTTTCTTACTTTGTACTCCATGGCGTGTCAATGCGACTTCTTCTGCATTGATATATTTCTGAGCTTTGGCTTGGAATTCCGCCATAGTTTTCGGCGGGCTCTTATCTAAGGCAAACCTAAATTTCTCGCTCGTTATTCCAGCAATGAGGGCTGTGAGACCCTTTTCTTCAGTGTAACCCTCGGTTTGAACGGCTTCGGCAGTGAACCGTACTGTGAACTCTTTTATTGTCTCCCCATGTTGCTGTTTCAGATTCATCAGATGGGAGGCTGGCTTTTTAATGCGAATACTTCCCATGAATTGAGAAAGAAATATCTCCGATAATTGAGAAAAGGAACTGATGGAAAGTGGCTTTAACCCCCGAAACCACGTACGAGCCGCTTCCTTCAATGTAAGGGGAAAAGCCCTACACATGATTTCTGAACCATGTCCCTCCAACTCCATGAGGGACCTATATGTTTCCAGATGTTCCAGAGGATCGCCAATGCCTGTATACGGAGCGATAACAGGCGTTCGATACTTTCTGGGCAACGGGGCTTCCATGACCTCGCTTGTGAAGGGAGATTCAGATTGATGTATTGCCGCCATGACAGCAGATGGCCGATTTGCCTGGTATCTCTGCTCCATGACATCAAAACGGTCTTGGATTCTTTTGAGATCTCCTTCCCATGGCAAGGTATAGCTAGACGTTTCGGCGGTGGAGCCTTGCGGTTGAGGTTGTCGAGACGAACTGGAATGTATAGAATGTGGAGACGGCACAGGGGGATGGCCGCCAAGTGGTGGGACCTGTGGTTCATCCATAGAATGCCTGGAAGCAACTGGTATGGGTGGCGGTGGTAACCCTTCGGAGGGTTGTCTTTGCGGTTCAGGGAAGTGCTGATCAAGTCGATTTGACAGTGCCTGAACTCCGGCGTTTAGAGTTAGGAGAGTGTTCCCGAGGAATCGTAGGACATCATCCTGATTTCCAGAGGCCTCCAATAATGGATTTGTTGATGGCATATTTGGGGCTCCTTGAGGGATATCCGTCGGAACAGGTGGGAGGGCAGGTGTGGATTCCGTCTCACCGGGCGGAGGTGGTGCCTGCCTCGAAGTTGAAGGATGAACTGTCTTTTTAGGAGGCATCACCGAAGGATTTTGATCGGTGGTTAACACGATTGATTTTAATGATCAAGTCGTTCCCACAGACGGCGCCAAACTGTTAATGTCAGATTTTGTAACGAGATCCTCCGGCTTTTCTCCTTCGCTCCAGGAGGGATTTCCACCACCAGACCTGAAGCAAGACAGCGAATAAGGGTGGCTGGGGACCAGCCGTTAGCCCTCCGACGCTTAAGTTAGGCCACAGAAGAGAAGCCAAGCAAAACGGGACCAAGATTGAATGATGAGTACGTACCTCCTCTTCAAGGGAGCCATCCCCTTATATAGATCTGAAACAATCCAATCTGTTACGTGAGATGTCGAAATCCCGTTGATGTCGCATACGATACTGAGAATCCGCTGATTTCATGGGATAAGATCCTATCTTTTTAGTCAGATCCAACCTAATGATTTATTCCAACAATCACGCCCCTAGATGGTAATCCCTTGAAATCCGGCTGGATCCGGCCGGAAGCCATAGTTGGAGTCATAGCCTCCGAAAAGGAAGGAGACGCCCGTAGCTGGGAGTCATGACCTCCGAAAAGGAAGGAGACGCCCGTAGCTGGGAGTCATGGACTCCGAAAAGGAAGGAGACGCCCGTAGTAAAGCTGCTCGCAGGTTAAAATGTGGTCGCGAGTCCAAGTACATATTTTGGGTGTAATGTCTTTCAACGACTTGTGAGAAGGTCTGCTCGCGGATCGAGCTTTGCCGTATTTGACTATCGGTTATGAAGACTCGGGACTTGCGAATAGCTGCTCCGTATTTTTCAATCTATGACTCTTGATCAGGTGATCTCGAGAGTCGAATGGACGTCTCGTACCTATCAAACATTCGACTCTCGATCAGCTAATCTCGAGAGTCGAATGGACGTCTCATACCTATCCAACATTCGACTCTCGATCAGATAATCTCGAGAGTCGAATGGACGTTTTGGGCATTTCCGCGTGAATCTTATCTCCATCATTTTGCCTATAACATGATCCGATATGTGGCTTGCACAACAGAATATGGCTTGTGGTACCCCTTTGACACATCATCCATCATTGCGAGGTACTCCGATGCCGATTGGGCAAAAAATATGGATGATCGAAAATCCACAAGTAGTGGGTGTTTTTACATTGGAAACTGCTTAGTTGCTTGGCATAGCAAAAAGCAAAATTCCATCTCATTGTCCACTGCTGAAGCTGAATATATTGCTGCCGGTAGTTGCTGTGCTCAACTACTTTGGATGAAGCAAATGTTGAAGGATTATGGTATCAATCAGAAAGAAATGACGCTCTTTTGTGACAACACAAGCGTCATTAATATTTCGAAAAATCTTGTTCAACATTCTCGAGCCAAGCATTTCGACATCGGCACCATTTTATAAGAGGATTAGTTGAAGAAAAAGTGGTCAACCTTGAATACATCCAAACCAAGCGGCAATTGGCTGACATCCTTACAAAACCGTTAGATTCCACTAGGTTTGAACACCTTCGGAAATCTATCGGGGTATGCTCACTCTAGTCGGTTAGAAAGGCCATGTGGATATAAGTATATCTGAGGAATAAGCCTCATAACTTTGAATGATTGTCAATATTTTCATGCATACATCCTTCAATTTATCATAAAATAAGCTGACTCACCATTTGTAAAATGCTGAAAGGATGAGTCTGTTAAAATCTCACTAGAGACTTTTGAGATTGATCGAAGACTTCTCCGATCAATCAGAAATATCAGGCACCCGATGGCTATATACGAACGTTCTATTCATTATGCCCTATTTTGTTGTCTCTTCCAAAACTCCTCTGCTAGTGTTTTTCCTTGAGGTCAGACTGTAGCAAGGCCAGCCCTCCAATTGCCCTCATTCGCAAAAAAAGGTGTTTTCATATCCCTCCTAGGTAAGAATTCTAGGTTCCTCTTCCTGATTTCTCTGTTCCCCCTTTTCTATTTACTTATCATTGTTGGGGATTAGGTGTTCCTTCTGTTGGATCCTTATTTTTCTTTCAATCTCGGTCCGTTTATTGTTCTCCCGGTTCTTATATTCTTCAAACGATGCCGAAAGATCCTAAAAAGAAATCCAAAATGGTTGTTGGGCCATCCACCACTTCCAGGTCAAAGAAGCTCCCAACTTCTAGACCCTCTCAGGCCTCTCCACCTCCTACCGCACCTACAGATCAACCTGAGAGTCCATCTACCCTATCTCGCTTTCAGTCCCGCACAATCATCTATGAGCGGGAGGTGGTGTTGCCGTGCGTGGAGCCATTTGGCATCCCATCACTCCTTGCACAGATAGGTTGGGAAGGTGTGCTACGTTTTTGAGGCGTGGCACATCCAAAGGTTGTGTATGTCTTCCTGTCCAAAGTGATCAATCCCGTTGGAAATCCTCCATCCTGCGAGGTCACTATGGGTGGTCGTGTTGTGAAGATCACAACCCAAACAATCGCAGACCTCATTGGTTTTCCTGTTTCAATAGCTCCCCAGCCAAATGATAGTCTTCTTGATTCTTCTCTTCGGGCTGATTGGACACGTTATTTGTGTCGGGTCCCAATCCCGAATGGATAGATGGTAGTGCACTCCGGCGTCCGAAATGTCCAACAGATTCCGAGTACTTCACCAAATCTTCAGCACCAATGTTTACCCTTGTAGCACCAACAAATCTGATATCACTGCTAATATGGTGAATTTACTCTATCACGTGGCTCATGGGACATGTCTATGTCTTCCCTCCATCATCCTACATCACATTCTGGATTGATTGCCTAACACTCGCAACACAATCCCCTTTGGCTGGATCATTACTCTTCTGGCCCAAGACTGCGGGTTTACCAGTATTGTGGTTCATCCCATTCCCCGTCGTACCTTCAAGGACCTCAATATTAAAAAGATGACTCTGCCGAAAGAGGTTGACGTGGAAGATCGAGACTTCTCCCATACCCCCACACAGGTGTCATCTGATACCCATGGCGAGTCCTCCGCCCCGACCCCGGCTCCAGCTCGACGATCGGTAAAGAGGCGCCTTCAATCTGAAGCCTCTTCCGCACCCCCTCCTCCCAACTCGGAGCAGATTATTGTTCAACTGGATCGCGTAGAGGTCGCCTTAGCACAGCAGGGTGAGCAGTTGACCCGCCTTGAGAGCATGATGCAGTCTGTACACGATGTCGTTCAGTGCCTCACCTCAGCTCTCTCGTTGCCGGAGTGATGACGTTTCTGGCCCTGCTCCGTAGCTATCCATGGTTCTGGCTAGGATCCTTAGTGTGTGCACCATCGCGGATATCTTTTTGGGGCGACTTTGGCACACAATTTTGGCAACTTCCTAGTTAAATCTTTTCTTCTTAATCAACTGTTTGTTTTTGGATATTGATCACATTGCTGGATCTGTCTTTATGGTCACATTACTAATTTTTTTTTGGATATTTTGATGATCTCCGTGCTGGATTTGGATATTTTGATATTGGTTATCGTGTGAATCAATTCTCATTTAACTGATTCATATGCATATATGTATACTTGTGCGTAATTGCTTTATTTTTATCAGGCTTCTTGCCCCATTTTAGGTTGTATATATGGGATGTTTGGTCATGATATACATTTTAGAAGGGGAGGTTGGTTGCTTGGGCTATATGCCCACCGTGCTTATTGATATATACTTGTATATCCTTGCATGACCATCTGTATTTGGCTTCCTCCCTTGGAGCATTCATGTCTATCTCTTCCTTACCTTTAGTCTATGACTTATGTGCTGCATTATCCTTTTACTAACCTTTGTCAATGACTGACAAAAAGGGGGAGAAGCTATCCCACCAAAAGGTCCTGGTTATTTTTTTTGTTGATCTTTTGTGTGCAGGGACTTAGGGGGAGCTTAAGTGAAGCCTAGTCTGTACATTGAGTTTGTATATTTTGTATGTAATGGGTCATGTCTGTGTCTAAAGCATTTATCTTTTACGACAGGTTCAATGTATGTACGTTATTTGGTTTTGGTGTCTAGGAAAAGTCCTTAGTATGGACCAAGACTTTTATAGGTTTGGTTTTGGCCGGTAATTGACAAAGGGAGATTGTTAATGCCAAGATTTGTTAATCACCATGGTTAGTGCGTCGTTAAGTCTGCTTGCGGCAGAAGATTGAAGCCCTTGGACAACTCCGATAGAAGCTTTTCAAGAAGATTGCTCATCAAGTCTGCTTCAAGCCTTTTCATCCAAACCTTTGATCCCAAAACCCTTCTATAGATGGCCTAATCCTTCTTGGTTGCATCCTTAGCCCTTTCTATAGTCCATATTCTATAAAGATCAGCTATGGAATAGGGTATCATGGCAGTTGTTGCTTAATCAAGAAAAATCTTATAACTGCAGTCTTCGATAGGTGTCCGATCCATCAGAATTATGTTCGATAGGTGTCTGATCAATCGGAGGTCATGCCCGATCAATCGGAGTATAGTCTAGCAACTTCAAAAATCTCTCTGGACAAAATTTCGATCCATCGAACCATCTGTCCGATCAATCGGACAAGGCTCTCCGATCAATCGGAGAATGATTCGATCCATGGGACAAAAAGTCCAGAATATCACAAAACTCTCTACACGAAATTACAATCAATCGGACCATCTGTCCGATCAATCGTACAAGGCCCTCCAATCAATCGGAAGGACATCCGATCCATCGGATAAGTGTCGAGCAACATTTCAAATTTTCTCTGGATATTCTTACGATCAATCTGGAACTCTCTCTGATCCATCGGAGATGGAGTTCCGATCAATCGGAACTAAGTCCGATCAATCGGAGAATCTATTTTCAGAAAAAATTCAAAATGAGCTGATACTTATGTCCGATCGATCGGATCCTATCGAGGTGACCGTTTTCTAATCGTTGAATCTCATCTCTATATATGGAACTCGGTTGGATCTTGTGTGAGGCACCTTAAGCATCATCTAAGGTTTGTTTGTGCTTCCTCCTTGTGATCCCTTTCTCTTATTCCCTTTGATTTGTTGAGTTCCTACTTCAATCCATGTTGATTTGACCAACATTGAAGAGCATTCAAAGCTTGGAATGAATCATGAACTCAACCCCTCTTTCATGGCATCTTGACCTACCTCTAAAAGTCATATTCTTGTCATCAATGCCATTAATGGTGGTTTAGGTAGAAGCTACTCCTCACATAAAAGCCATATCCCAATTTAGTTTCAACCAAACCCTAATCCCTCACCTCGGAACCCACAAGAAGACATTCATAGCAAGGTTGTTGATCGAGGGAGCTAAAGAACGCATCGTTCGTGCAAGCCGAAGCTTCTTCAACAAAGGCATCATGAAGGGGCTCAATCAGCTAAGTATATTTAGTCTTTCGAGTCCAAGAAACCACCTCAAAGTTGAGATTTGGGTTTCAGAGTTTGAAGACCCAAACTCGGTAGAGTCCTCGCGTAGGACAAGTCCTTGAGTAGGACAAGCCCTTGTGTAGGACAAAGAGGTTAATGGATTAGTCCTATGGAAGGATGAATCCATGTGTTGAAGTTTAAGTCCTTTTGTAGGCTGTTAAGGTTTATGGTTAACCTCATTTAAAACCATAGTAATAGTGAAATTCGGCCACTCAAGGAGTGAGTGGATCAGCCGGGAGTGGAGTAAGTACATAACTGTTCACTCCCCAAGTGTAGGGTTGCGAAGTAGTAATAATTCGGAAAGACCGAGTATCGTTCCCACAGAGATTTATGAATGGGTATTCTCAGAATTTGTCTAAAACAACTAGTAATTAAGATCCTATTAAGAGCTAAAACTGGAAAATAGCGATTTGGGTTTAAACAGTGAATGGTTAAGGTAATTTCAATCTAAAAAGGCACTAGAGCGCCAAGGATCCACTTTTGATAAGTTTCAATGCATCAACACAACTAGGTCTCCCATAACTCAATCGGAATTGAATTCATATCTCTATCCGATCGGAATATAGAGCGGTTCAATCAACAATCATCTAGAACAAGTGCTTATTCATTGACTTGATTCCCACAACCATGCTCAGGCCTTGGGCACACTCAATTGTATAGGCCAAGCCTCTTTCCAATGTAGTTGAGATTCACAACCATAGTTTTCACCAAATCCTGTCACTAGACCTGATTACAACTCATGATTAGAACTCTAATTAAATCAGAATCAATCAATAAACAACCATTCCAGATTATACAGCAAAAGATAAGAACTTTAGTTGAATGAGTTCCCACATGAAAATCAGGCCATTGCATACAAGGCAATCAAAGCGTCTACCATGCCCGGAGTCGATGGTAGATCAATGCATTACACAAGCATAAACAATGCTCAAAAGCTAAGATACTAAGCTTAGAATCACTAAGAATCACATGAGCTCGGAGTCATCAAGAGATCAAAGTAAAACCAACTTAATACTTAATTCAAACTCATATTGAACTAAAATTCATCAATTAAAACATAAAAGGAAACCTAGGTTGCATTAATCCATCAAAAACGAATCAAAAGCTTCCCCTCTTAGCCCTAGCTAAGAGGTTTTAGTTCATCTCTAACATCCTTGAACTAGAAGCCTCTAAAAACATGAAAAAACTACTAAAACAGGAAGAAAACTAGAAATCCGAAGTCGAATCCGTCTCCTGAGCAATCCCCACGTTCTAGCCTCCTCTGGTATGAAGAGAAGACATCCTTTTATAGCTTGGAGGAGTCCAATACGCAAGAGAATTCCAGATTTCGCGTAAAACTACGCACTTGCGCAGAAGATTTCGGAGCCGAAATTAGAAAATTCCCAGTTTTTACACATAGCCGACCGGTCATGACCGGTCGGTCTTCACTTGCAATAGTCCAGCAGCAATGGCCGACCGGTCATGACCGGTCGGACCAAGCTGAGCTCGTTCCAGTGTGTATAGCCGACCGATCATGACCGGTCGGACTACACTGTCCATCTCCTGTTGTGCATAAAAGAGGGCGGCCGACCGGTCATGACCGGTCGGGCATCTTTGGCTGACCGGTCAGTCGACTGGTCTAGCTTCTTTTCTTCTTTATTTCTTTCTTTCTTTCTTCTTTTCTCTTCTCTCCTTGCTTTCTTTTCTTTGATCCTCCTTCAATACTTCTTCCTATGGTCTTCAATGCTTGTAAGGAGCTACATTTAGCCTTCAATTGGTGACATCTCCATCTTGTTCCTACAATCACAAATCACACCTTAGAATGGTCCTTTAAACATGTAAACCGTACATAATGAGTGATGAATTGGGGTTAGAATATGCACAATTAAGAGCTCAACAATAACCGAACCACTATAAAAATCTCTTGTTGTGTGATGAATGTTTGAACTGCTTTACTTCTTGCACTTGCTCTCATATTGTTGATAGTTTATATTCTGCATATTAAGTGTTTGAAGAAAGTACTCTAACGTGTTTTGCATGTTTTTAAGAAGTGTAATTTGGTGATTTTTAAAAGTGTCCTATTCACCCCCCTCTAGGACAAAGAAACCAGTTTCTTGCTTCTACAAAAGCGGTAATCAAACTTATACCGCAATTTCACACACGCCAACCGGTGGTTACTCTATCGGTATAAGCTCATTGTTGGCGATTTTTATGATGGTGATACCAGACTTCTTAGGGACAACTTGGGTAGGACTCACCCATTGGCTATCCGAGATGCGGTAGATGATACCCACGTCTAGTAGCTTTAACACCTCAGTTTTGACAACCTCCATCATATTTGGATTTAACCTTCTTTGAGGTTGTCTGGTCGTTTTTCGCGTTCTCTTCGAGGTGAATACGGTGAGTACATACCGAAGAGTTTATCCCCTTGAGGTCCGCTATCGTCCAACCTATGGCTCCCCTTTGTTCTTTGAGTAGCTCAATCAACTTGAGCTCTTGGTCTTTTTCTAGGTGAGAGGCGACGACTACTGGCAAATGATGACAAAAGATGTAATAGGTCTTTGGTAGGTTCTAAGAGTAAAGCCCTTGATTGTGGTTTTAGTAGAAGCTTTGGATGGTCTTCTTTTCCCTTTTGACTATCCCATCCTCTATCCACTTTCATCGTCTGCGGTGACAGGCGAGGTGAAAATCACTATAGCATTCACTTTAGTTGCTATATTATGGGTTGTTTTCATCTGGCATTTTCTTCTTATACTTTGATTGTCGTTGGAGACAGTAAATCCTCCTCTCATCATTAAATCGAAAATGATTTTGTGTGCTGGAAAAGTCATTGAGAGTATCTGATTGAAGTCTGATTATAGTCTGTAATGTACCTGACATTTGAAAATAATGATAATTAATCATCTATAATATATATATATATACAATTTATTTTAGAGATAAAGGGTGAAATGTTCCCGTTGAGAGTCGTCATTTTGGCGCTTTATAGCACCAAAAGATGACAAATGCTTTTCTTATGGTCTCTTATCAACATTAGAACATGACTCTTGTTAAATATCCCTAGCAAAGTTGCCATTTTGTTTACACAACAAAATTGCCTTTGTGTATATGGGGGAAGCAAGAGTCATATTCCAATATTAGACAAGAGAAACAGAGAAGCATTCATCAATTCAATTTATTTATTTACTGACTTCTTCGTACATTCCATATTTACATCATCCCTTGATTCTAAAATAGATTGTACAATAAATGAAGTATATTCAGAGAGTAATTTCGGCAGAGCTTCGCTTCAGGCTTCTCTCATCTTGTCAAAATGACAAGGGAATGACTGGCTGATGATCTGAACCAAAGTTGTTCTTCTATTCAGGACTGAAGTGAGTCAACCAGACCAGAGTAGACTTCGTTCCTTTGTGACTTTCATAAAACTCCATGGCATAGTAGTATCACCCAGCACATTTACCACTTCTAGGGATTGTATCAAATACATTTAACTTGAAGGGGGAGAGACGAGGCTTTTGGTACAAAAGAATCCTCTACATAAAATATCCACTTATGGGGATTGTACAAAGTACGCTCAACCCGAAGGGAGAAAGATAGGTCTTCTGCTTAAAGAGAATCATCTATACAAATCATCCACTTACGGGGATTGTATAAAGTACGCTCAACTTGAAGGGAGAAAGATAGGTCTTTTACACAAAGGAACAAACTCTTTAGTCTGGATTGCTCTCTCTCTCTCTCTCTCTCTCTCTCTCTCTCTTTCTCTACATCATTCATCTGCGTTACAGTCTCTGCTTTTGATATTCTTTCACAATTGGAAGGGAAACAAAAGTTCAAAAGCTTTTAACATCCTTCACGAAAGTGAAGACAAATGTCTCCTGAGGAGCTTTACGCGACCCGTGGCAAGTTCAGAAGCTTGCTGCGGTCCACGAAAAGCATCCTCCTGGCTGTCTCACTCAGATCTTCATTCTTCTTTAATTCGGAAGCATCTCCCTCTTGTTCATCTTTGATCTTCGGGGTCCCCACTTTGTGCGTTCAACCCAGGAAGAAGAGAACTCGAGGTCCGCCCCGTACCTTTAAAATCCTCTGGAACTATAAACTTCGGAAGTAAGTGCCAAATGAGGACCCCTGAGGGGGTATTTATAGGCAAATGCATCATTCCTGCGGCAAGAACAGACATCCCAACATATGCTTTCTGCGACCCGCGGCAAGTGCACATTTTCTTCACTTTGTTCTTCTTTTCATTCTAATTTCTCCTAAATCTTCTTGAATTATTTTCTTTCTCTTGTTTCTTCATTTTGTTTCATGCCTCAATAGTATCCTTTTAAGTGGTAATTCAATAAAATTCTTCTAAAAATTATCTACTATTTTAGGTATTTCATTAAATATAAAAATTTGAGTTAGAACAGTTATTTTAGGATGATGAAAAGATATAAACGATACATAGTGAATCAGATATTCCTAGAGAGTTCTATCACAGAGTGTTATATGATGGAAGAAGCGATGTTGTTTTCCATGCATTACATGCCAAGTGATCAACGTGCATTAGGAAGTCACCTACGCGAATGAGGAATGTTCATGGATGACACCGATGCTGATGGTCATTACTCTATCGATGAGAATGAAAAGCTTTACTTACTCCGGTACAGTACCAGCAAGTGCGCAAATGGGTACTACGGAAATCGAAAGATAATTCCAACTGGGAGAAGTACGTTAAATCCAATATCCATAAGCACTATTGATTCACACATTTGCACGAGTATTATTTGTATTTAAAGTGCATTAATTTATCTTTCATAAGAAATATGATGAATACATTTCAAATTTTAATCTCCAAACCCACATATCACGAGTTCAAAATCGAAAGGTTAGTTTACGATCAACAAAGCCAATGGATTATAGCCCTTGGGTTAGACAACAATTACAAGATGATTTCATGATCAACAAGACGAGTTCGTTAAGAGGCTTGCTGATGGCCTGAATGTTAATGCAACTTCATATAATGCATATGTGGTAAACGGATATGTTTTTTATAAAAAGGATTACGAAAAAAACTTGTCAACCCAAAAATTTGGTGTCTCAATTAAGGCAGTGACTAGTTTCAGGTCAAGTGCTAGGGATGTGAATCTTATGAATGGAAAAGTCACTTATTACAGCATTGTCAAACAGAACTTTAAATTAATCTATGTTGACTTTATGAAAACAGTCTTATATTGTGATTGGGTGTGCATTGAAGACTCCAATGAATTTTTCGTTGATCCAGAAACGAATTTGATATATATTTAGATTAATGATAAATGATAAATAAGATAATGAGCTTTTTATTCTTGCATCACAAGAAACTCAAGTCTTTTATTGTAAGGATCACACTAGGAATGATTGTCATGTTACGTTAGAAGGTCCGAAGAAATTGAAGCTTGATGTTGAAGCTTATGAAGATCCTTTAGGCTTTGTGGTAAGGATCAACGCATCCGCTTTAACAAAACTACAAGAAGATATCATTTTTTATAATGAGGAAAATTAAGGTATCATAGATTCAATCCACGTATGATCTCAACTTATGATGCTGGAAGTTTCAATTTGTCCATTTCATATGTTATTTAATGGATTCATTTTAATTTATACACTTATGATGCTTGAGATTTCTTAAAAGAGTTATTTGAATGATATTATGTGAATATAGGCACCATGTCAGAGGAGAACCGATCTTATTCACATGAGGACTGGATGAGCAGCACACACATACTCCATCCAGTTCCCGGTCTGCACATATCTCCTATTCAGTCCATGCTCCATTTGATTTAGTTTGACTTTGGTTAGAGTTCAATGAAAATAGACAGTGGATTGACCCCAATGCAGTCAATTTTTCCACACATGTTGGTCACTTTGTGATGCAACATGTGTACCCCCGTGTACCTTTCATGGACGGAGGTACCCCACCATGTACTTGATTTGATTTTGCAGCTGGTTCAAGTACACCTTGAGGACTCATTTTGTTTCTTTAAGTCATTTAATTGGATCTAAAATTGTAACTTATATTTATAATGATGTTTGCAGAACCAATATGAGGTGAATCTAGAACATCGTCGTTATTGTTTGAGGAAAGTCGGTTCTGCCTGGAGGGACTAGAAATACCAAATCAATTGGGATTACTTCGAGACTAATTCGACAGACTTGGAGCGAAAATCAAATAAACGGGATAAGTAGGTCAAACAAGAAGATTGAGAAAAATACATCGATTAAAGGTCAACTAATGAGGTAAAGAATATGAGTAAGCATTTTAAGGAAATACATCATTGTATGACGAACCCACACACCATAGGCAGGAAGGGTGTGGCAAGAAAAGCAAAAGAATTGGTAAATTCTATCTAAAATTTAGGTTACTTTGGTTAATTCTATATCAAATTTAGGTTATTTGAAATAAGTTAAGCTTATATTTTTATTTCATAGAAGAAGCACAAGACAGATGGCTGTTTGGTCATTAGGACCGAACTATTCATTAAATTTCATGTAAGCTCTGACGGAAGCGCTTTGACGCCTGAAGCGACACAGACCATTGTGAGTGATCTTAATTGTAATAAATTTATGTCTTAGTTTAAAATCAATTTATGATATTTATGGTTTGTTGTTTTATGTTGTAGTCCTGAATAAGAAATATCATTACAGAAGATCCTACTTTTGGACAGTGAGATATAGAGCATGATGTTGTCTCAATGGTATATATACGTTACTTAATTTATAACGTTTTTTTTTATTTCAAATTTATAATATTTTAATAAGACATTATTAATTATTAATTAGGTATATGGGAAATATAAGAGAGGTGTTCGAGGAATGGGAGTGGGCGTCTCCAAGATGGCACTACATTATACAGCTCCTCTCTAGTGTCAATATGATGATATGAGGAGTTAACTCTCCAATCTCAATCAACAAATGCAGGTGCTGATACAACAGGTGAGCTCGATGCAGAAGGTGAGCTTGATGACGCAGTCGAACATAGGTGCTTCCTCTCATTCGATCTCCCAGTCATCCTCTCAGCAGATCCCACAGCCTAGTAGAGTATGACTCATGCATTCTGACTTATACTTTTACATAAGTTGAAAATTTAATTTTTCAATAGTTGTAATTTAATTTCATAATTATTACATCGCAATAGGAAAGAAGCGATGCGAATGCTCCTAGGAGGCGAGTGGGTAAGGCACCAGCTCTATCTTTATATCTCTCTCCTAAAGATGCGATTAGACGTAGTGTGTTTTAAATAATATACGGCACACAAAGACCTACGCAATTGAAGTAATGGTGGAGTCTGAACTTCAGGATCCAAATTATATTCCTGGATGAGATCTTTAATAGAAGTACAAAACTGTAGGATCCTAAAACTTCAAAGGGGATGATGTTTGCTAGTGTATGTATAGGAGAGATGCTTAGGTGGCCTAGATGCATGTCAGATTTGTTATGAAATAACTTTTGTGTATGTTTGACATTTTCTGAATACTAGTAGTGCATTTCTTAGATTTTATATATTTATAACATAAGTAATACTTTTTTATTTGGTTTTACATTCTTATATCTTGCGTATTGGTTTTGTACTTATGCATTTCTTACATTTCATCTTGTGTATTGATTATGGATCTCGAATTGTGGGTTGTGGATTATGGCTTGTGGTTGATGGATATTGTAGGTTGATTATATGTTATGGTGGATTGTTGTTACTTGTGGGTCATAGAGGAATATGTTTGTATTATGGATTGTTGGTACTTGATGGTTTTGGATGATTGTGTTTGTATTTTGGAGGATTGTGGGTATATTGTGTTGGCATTATGTATTGTGGTTGTGGAGTATTGTGGTTGTATTGTGTTGGTATTATATGTTGTAGTTTTGTGAATTATTTATGAATTATATATTACAAGTTTACAGGATTGTGGTTTTGGAATGTTGGTACTTGGAATGGGTGATGTTGGGAAAAATCAAAGGTATTGGTTTTGCCCGAGCAGTCGGTGAAGGACGGTTGCATGAAGCATCTTTGAGTCTACAAGGCAACGGGCTAACAACGGAACTCTTTAGTACTTGCAGATGATGTGGTTGTGGATTGTTAGTACTTGTGGAGGATTGTGGTTGTATTGTGTTGGTTATATAATGTGATTGTGGAGGATTGTGGTTATATTATGTTAGTTATGTATTGTGGTTGTGGAAGATTGTGTTTGTTTTGTACTATGGTTGTAGAGGATTGTCGTTGTTATGTATTATGGTTGTGGATGATTGTACTTGTTATTGTGTTGGTAAATGTTGTAGTTTTCTTAATTATTTATGAATTTATAGGTTTACAGGATGTATTGGGGCACACCCCCATGTTCGTTCGGCTCAAGTGCAAGGTTGCGATGTAGTCATAAATCTTGGTAAGACCAAAGTCGATCCACAGGGAATTAGAAGACCAATTCTAAATTATTCCGGCAACTAGAATTGAAACAATTTTAGAGAATCAGTTAAGAAAACTAACTCAAACAGTAATTTAGGAAAATCATAAATTAAAGGAACTAAGGCTTTCACGAATTCATTTGTAGCAATCCCATGTCAATCAAATCAATCCAAGCATAAAACACAACTAGATTCAAAGTTTTATCTCTCATCTAGTTGGAAGATAAAGCATTGAAACACATTCAATCCCACTTAAGTTGAACTTCCAAGTTCTAGTCATATTCAATCACATAGCATTCGAAATCATAGCCTTCGGAGTAACAGCCATGCCTATGGACTATGACATGCTCAAGGGTTACCATAATTCGAATCTAATCAAGCAAAACATGATAATCTCAGAGAATTGCAAGGAATCCATGTCCGGAGCACATGAACTCTCATAAAACTTTTTAAAATATTAACTTTATATGAGCTAGAACATTCAAAATTCAAACTTAAAGCGAAAGTACTTGAATCAACTGAATTAAACATAAAATTGGATACAAGCTTCACCTCTCAGCCCTAGCTGAGAGATTCTAACCGAGCATTGTCATACTACAACTAGAACTCAATGAAAAAGACATAAAAACTATAAAAACCGGAATTGACGGAGTTGTAGACGCTCCACAGTGCTCTCTTTCACTTCTCACGACCTCCAATCTCTTCTAGGATGCATTTAGACGGAGCCCTAAGTCTTCTTTTATAGAATAGTGCAGAAGATTCCAGATTGTGCAAGAAATCACGGAGTTACGCAGAAAAATTCGGAGCTTGTAGGACAAGCTTAGTTACGCAGATGACCAGTCGGACGACCGGTCGTAAAATGGCAAAAATAGTCCAGTGACTTTCTGGACTTTTCCTCCCCCTCTCTATTGAGTGTATGACCAGTCGGATGACCGGTCTAAGTGCTGGACAACGGGTCTGACGACCGGTCTAGCTTGGTCCAGTAACATGTAAAGCAAAGGGGAATCCCTGTTGAATTGCAGACCGGTCGGACAATCGGTCTTTAGTGCTTTGTCCTCTGCACTTTTTCTTCATTCTTTCTCTTTCTCCCTTACTTCTTTCTCCCATATTTGGCACTTAGTTCTTTGATCTTCAATGCATCTAAAGTGACTCTTTTAACCATGAATTGGTGAAATCCCCGTCTCGCTCCTACAATCACAAATCACGCATTAGATGGACCTTTTAAGCATGCAAACCGTGCATATAATGTGATGTAATGGGCTAGTGAATGTATAAATTGGAGGCTCAACACCCCCCCCCCCCCCCCCCCCAGCCAGCATTTTGCTAGTCCTGAGCAAAACATGCGTGAAACAATTTCAAATCTCCAAAATCCAATTCTCCTTCAGAAACTATTCTTCTATATATCCCAAGACACACAAGTGTAAAAGTCAGAAAAATTAGGTGATAGCAGTTGAAACCTTAAACTCTCAAAACATAATAAGTGTTCATATGAAATTCCCACTGATTGATTGATAAATAGAAGAACTTGAACAAATTCAACCTAGTGTGCATAGTGAATGTTCATCTCATGAGCTTCTAGGATTATCTTCTTCATAGATCAACTAAACTATGAATCTTAAGGTGTATAGATCAGCAATCAAGCCAATGACAGGAATTTGCCTTACTGTCCTTCCGACAGCTTTCACACTATGTCCCAATCCATTTCTGGCTTTGGTTACCGGTAGACCATCCCCTGGTTGGTAATAGGTAGCCCTTTTCAGAATTTTTCACCATATTCTCCATTATTCCCATATTTTCATCTTTCCTTTCCTTTGTTTTTACATATTAGATAGGATTTTTAGAAATCCATATCTTTCGTTATTTTCCTATGGACAAGGATGGATAAAGTACCCCGGCTTGGTTCCTCAACACCTTAAAATCAAAGTCTAGTTAATCCACAAATCACATAATCCTTTCAAACCAAGAGAATCATGTAACGTGAATTAGGTTTAAAAGTGTTTGCTATAATCCAAAAATTGCACACCCAAGTGTAGGTAGCGAAGTAGTAAAATACTCGGTGAGACCAAGGTCGATCCACAGGGATTGAGGTTAAGAACACTTAGAGGAATTAGTTTAGGTGTGAGAGATGAAATCTGAATTATCCATGAGAGTAGAGGAAGTTGTGTGTGGTGAAAGACAAAAATAGAAAAGGGGTTAAGGCATTAGGGATCCACCTTTGATTTATCTACAAGGTTTAATTCATTGGTTCAACTATAACTCAACTGAAATCGAATAAAGATCCGTTCTAATCGGAAGATAAAACGGTTAAACCATTTGCATATTTCATAAAAGATGGTGATCTGAACCGATTGCTTTGACCATGAAGCACTCATTAGTTGATCGCAGGGAATTCCAAGCATCTATTGTGCCCAGAGTCGACAATGGATCAAGGAATTGTACAGATCAACAACTTTGCCAACCAGTAAACCGATAAGATCACAATTCATATGATCAAATTCATACTTATAAGATAGGAGGCTTTGATTGACAGATCTAACCGTTGAAATCTCGTCCATCGATCGCAAGGAATCTAAAGCATCAAATGTGCTTGGAGTCTATAATGGATCAAGGGATTTTACAGATCGATGACTTTACCTGCACTAGCTCGATAACCATAGGGAATCCAAAGCATCCATCATGCCCAGAGTCGACGATGGATCAAGGGACTTTATCGATCATGAACTAGTTAATTGGTGTGCAAGGGATCCAAAGCATCCAACGCGCCCGGAGTCGATGATGGATCAAGGGGCTTGCACAACAATAGCGTCTGCCGAGGTGGATAACCAAACCAATCAACCAAAGAGAACTCCAACATTCAAGTACAATTGTTGAACCAAAAGAACAAAGCTTGCAAATTTCTTCAAAGGCTTCACCTCTAGCCTTAGCTAGAGGTTTAGCCAACCATGCTACGATGGAAGACTAAAACTCACTAAGAAAGAAAATTCTACACTACTCTACACTAAGAAAGAAAGAAAGAAAAGAAAGCAAGAGAAGAAAGAACTCTTGGATGGGATGATTCAAATGAGAGGGAGAAGAGCTCCTTTTATAGCCTCATGAGAAGCTCCAAGCCTAGGTGGCACTCCAAGCAAAAGTTCTTTAGGTTTGGGTTTGGAGTTAGGCTTGGATGATGAGGTGACACTTCCAAGCCAATGGATTTGTTTTTCAGGTTTGGGTTAGGAGTTAGGCTTGGAATGCCCAAGGCAAACTTTTCTTTTTGGTTTGGAGCTCACGGATGGAAGAGGATGGAGAGAGCATTTGCTTGGCCCAAGGATGGAAGATAACTAGGTGAGTTAACTGGGTCCACATGAGTTGGAGTTAACTGGGTCCAAAAGCTGGACATAGAGAATCTGGACAATCTGGACCATCCATTGTTGTTGTACGTTGAAGGCACATGCGAAGAAGAGAGAACTCTTCATTTGCTGGATGAGATGGGGTCCACTGGCTGATCCAAGATACACGGTGGGTGGTTGATCTTGTTTGAATGTGTAATCTGATGTTGCTGATTTGTTGGCCTCATGGATGTCTTGCTGATCTAGGTTGTTGGACTGACGGTTGATGGAAGAGGAGCTACTCTTCTTGCTGTCAATTGAAATGGATGGACGACTGATGTTGGATGACTGGTGAATGATGCAGCTGGACGGTGGGCTTGCTGTGATGGACGTCCACTGCTGCACGTTGATGAAGATAGAGGAGATTCCTGAGCTTGGACGGCTGAGGAGCTGGATGCTGATTACACACGTGTGGACTAGAACCATTCCACCAGCTACTGGATGAGATGGGGTTCATTGGATGCTGGACGTTGTGCATGGAGTTGCTGCACGTGCAACAGGTGGGATCCTTCTCTGCTGGACGTTGATTTGCAGCACGTGTGAGGCTTGGACGTGATCTGTTGGACGGTTGCTGACTAGATGGAGAACGTCCATCTGTTGAAGGTGGTCCACTTGATGGACGGTTGATGGATAAGGACTGGAGGGTGCTAGTGATGCATAACATCTGATGGACGGTTGCTGTCTTGGCAGCTGCTGTACGTGGAAGATGGGTGGTGGCTGATTGTTGGGGTCCATTGAGCTAGACGGTGGACATGTGACCGTTGGAGTAGTTGCTGATGTTGTTGATGGCCATGGACGGCTGAGATGAAAAGCTTCTGATGGAGAGCTTCGATCAACGGCTGAGATCATGTGATCTAGATTGTTGGATGGATAGATGGATTGCTAGGCGTCCACTGACTGAATGGTGGAGAAAGGTAGATGGAGGTGGGGTCCACGACTGCTTTGAGATGGTGTTGCGTGCAAAGCATGGTGGAGATGAGGGACATCCAACAACTGGTTTGGATTGATGCTAGCCATTGAATGGATTGATATATGGCCCACCTTGCAGGACGCAGATGCTGGCTATTGGGTCCACCTTTTGGACAGCTGAGATGGTGGAGATGACGTCCTTGTTGGTTCTACTGGACGGTCATGAGTTGACCATGTTTGGCTGGATGATTGGACGATCCACTTGATGGATGTTGGACGTGCTGGGATTTGATGGTGGGTCCAGCTGATGGATGGTTCCACACGTGCTGGAGCTGGATGGTTGATGATCAGATGGGTTGCATGGGTAGATCTTGCATGTTGGCTTGTGAGGACATATGTGAATGGCGGAGATGTGACGTCCTTGTTGGTCATCTGATATCATGCACGTGCAGAGGTTGTCCATTGGATGGTCATTGAAGATGGGCCCTGTTCGCTCGCCTCAAGTGTAAGGCTGCGATGTAGTAATAAATCTCGGTAAGACCGAGGTCGATCCACAGGGAAAGAGTAACAGCTTCCTAATTACTCCAGCAACTCAGTTTAATAGAGTAAATTCAGATTCAATGGGATGTTTAATTAAAACAGTAACTTAATGAAAAATCAGAGATTTAATGTACTAAGGCTTTCAAGGATCCACTTGTAGCAATCCTATGTCAATTCAGTCAATCCAAATAGAGAACACAACTAGATTTGAAGTCCTATCTCTCATCTAGTTGGAAAATAAAGCATTCACACACACTCATCCAATTCAAGTTGAACTTCCAAGTTCAAGTCCATTCAATCAATGTAGAATTCAAATTCATAGCCTGCGGAGTAACAGCCATGCCTATGGACTATGGCTTGCTCAAGGATTACTATAATTCGAATCTAAACAAGCAACCTGTGGTAATCTCAGAGAATTAAAAGGAATTCATGTCCGGAGCACATAAACTCAGATAAGACATCTCAAACTACCACCTATTGGACTGAAACATAAGAAAAATCAACTTTGAATTGAAAAATACTTGAATCAGACTGAAATTAACATAGAACTGGCTACAAGCTTCACCTCTCAGCCTTAGCTGAGAGGTTTTAGCCGAGCATAGTCATGCCACAACTAAAAACTCAAAAATAAAGCATAAAACTAGAAAAACCCGAAGATAGATGTTGCAGACGCTCCACAGTCGCCTTCAGCCTTCAAACTCACGTTCCTTCTCTTCTCTGATACCTTAGGGAGAGCCCCTAGGTGGCCTTTTATAGCAACAATCCTCCCTTGCGTCGGATTCTGCGAAATCCTACACATTGCGCAGCAATATTCGGAGTCCCAATTTAGAAAGGATTCTTCTTACGCAGGGCCGACCGGTCGTGACCGGTCGGCCTGGCTTTTCAAATACTCCAGAGAGCACAGCCGACCGGTCATGACCGGTCGGTGTGGACTGTCCATTGTTCCAGCGTGCATGCCCGACCGGTCATGACCGGTCGGCCTCTTTTTGCCTTGATCCAGTATACATGGCCGACCGGTCGTGACCGGTCGGCCTATCTTCAACTTGCGAAGCCTTCATATAGTGTGCATGGCCGACCGGTCAGGACCGGTCGGCCTCTCTTCTACTTGTTCCTGTGATGTGGCTGACCGGTCGGACGACCGGTCAGCCTTGTATTTCTTCATCTTTTTCTTCTTTTCTTCATTCTCTTTTCTCTCTCTTTCTTCTTCTTTCCTTGGTCCATCTTAGGACTTCATCCAATGTCTTCAAATATAATCTTTTGACTCCAATTTGATGAAATCCCCTCTTATCTCTACAATCACAAAACACATGTTAGGTGGGCCTTTAAACCATGAAAATCATGCAAAATATGTAGTGTAATGGGCAATGCAATGTATAAATTGGAGGTTCAACACACCCCCCAACCAGCTTTTTGCTAGTCCCGAGCAAAACATGCGTGAAACAGTTTCAAACCTCCAAATCCAACTCTCTTCCAGAAACCATGTGTCTATCCATTCCAAGATGTATAAGTGTAAAATTTGGAAAAAATTAGGTGTTAGAAGCTGAACCTTGGACTCTCAAAACATAAGAAGTGTTTACATGAAATCCCCGCTGACTGATTGATAAATAGAAGAATTCGAACAAATTCAACCTAGTGTGCATAGTGAAAGTTCATCTCATGAGTTCCTGGAACCATCTTCTTCATAGATTAAGTAGACCAGGGATTCCAAGGTGCACAGAGCAACAGCAAGCCTATGACAGGAATTTGCCTTACGGTCCTTCCGACGGCTTTCACACTACGTCCCATTTCCGGCTTTGGTTACGGTTCGACCATCCCCCGGTTGGTAATAGGTAGCCCTTTTCGGAATTTTCCACCATTTTTCTTTCCTTCCCAATTTCATCCTTTCTTTCCTTTTTCTTTTAACTTAGATAGGATTTTTAGAAATCCATATCTTTCATTATTTTCCCATGGACAAGGATGGACAAAATACCCCGGCTTGGCTGCTCAACACCTCTAAACCAAAGTCTAGCTAATCCACAAATCACATAAACCTGTCACTCATGAAAATCGTGTAATGTGAACTTGGTGTAAAGGTGTTCAAATTTTCTATCAATCACAACAATAGGGGAATTAACATATAAAGCCATTATGTTGGAAGAAATTCAAGACTACAACATCACACACTTCGTTTCTCCTCCTCTTCTACTCATAGCCTCTCAAATGTATAGAAACAAAATTTTCTAAAAGAGTTTTGAGATGTTAGAAAATTCGAAAAAATTTTGTGCATATGAAGCTCTAAATGTTGCAATATGCTAGATGAGGGATCTCATCTCACCCCCCAACCAAATCTTGCATTGTCCTCAATGTAAAAAGATAGTTAGTTAGCATGAACATGAGAACAATGGTAAAATATGAGAGAATCAATAGTACCTGAGAGAGCGATCATGGAGGTCTGCAATTCCAACAACTAAATCCTACTAAAACAGTAAAACAAAACTAAACCTACCTATGCTATACCTCCATCAGACTAGGAGATCAATCATCCTGATAGACAGGATCATTCAGGGAGATGGACATGTCCTCTGAATCAAATTTCTCAACAAATGGTTTAAGGCGTTGTCCATTAACTTTGAAACAGTCACCATTCGCTGCATTCTCAATCTCAACAGCCCCATGAGGAAAAACTTCTTTAATAATATATGGGCCGGTCCATCGAGATCGTAATTTTCTCGGAAAAAGATGAAGTCGGGCATTATACAAGAGCACTTTCTGTCCTTCATGGAAAGATTTTCTTAAGATGTGTTTGTCATGAAAGGCCTTCATCTTGCTCTTGTAAATCCTCGAATTCTCATATGCATCGTTCCGGATCTCATCAAGCTCATTTAATTGAAGTTTGCGAAGCGAGCTAGCCTTGTCTATGTCAAAATTTAGGGCCCGAATTGCCCAATAGGCTTTGTGTTCTATCTCCACAGGCAAGTGGCAAGCTTTCCCATAGACAAGTCTATAAGGGGACATTCCAATGGGTGTCTTGTAGGCAGTACGGTGAGCCCAAAGTGCATCATCTAATCGTAGGGACCAATCCTTGCGATCCGGTCTCACCGTCTTTTCTAAAATCTGTTTGATTTCCCTATTGGAGATTTCAGCTTGCCCACTTGTTTGTGGGTGGTATGGGGTACTCACTTTGTGCCTAATACCATATTTCTTCATCAAAGTTTCAAAAGGTCTATTGCAAAAGTGAGCACCACCATCACTAATAATGGCTCGAGGCGTCCCAAATCTAGAAAGTATGTTTTCTTTGAGAAACTTGAGAACCGTACGATGATCATTGGTTCTACATGGGATAGCCTCTATCCATTTAGACACATAGTCTACGGCCAACAGAATATAGACATGTCCAAAAGATGAGGGGAATGGTCCCATGAAATCGATGCCCCAACAGTCAAAGACTTCAAGATGTTGAATTGGTGTGAGAGGCATCATATTTCGACGGGATAATCCTCCTAACTTCTGGCAGCGCTCGCACGCTTTGCAAAACTCGTGGGTGTCCTTAAATAGCGTGGGCCAATAAAAACCACACTGCAGAATTTTTGCAGTTGTTTTCTTGGCTGAAAAATGACCCCCACATGCTTGATTATGACAAAAGGAGACGACTGAATTGTGTTCATCATCGGGGACGCATCTCCTTATAATTTGGTCTGGGCAATATTTAAACAATAGAGGTTCATCCCAGAAAAATCTGCGCACTTCCCTTAGAAATTTACGTTTGTCTTGCGTAGTCCAATGAGTCGGCATCGCACCTGTGGAAAGATAATTGGCTATATCAGCGTACCATGGTGGATGCATAGCAACAAAGAGTTGCTCATCAAGGAATGAGTCCTCAATAGGTGACTTGTCAACGGAATTTGGTAGGACTAGGCGGGATAGATGATCCGCCACCACATTTTCTACCCCCTTCTTATCTTTGATCTCCAAATCGAATTCTTGAAGGAGTAGGATCCATCTTAGCAAACGGGGCTTAGATCCTTCTTAGAAAGAAGGTATTTCAGCACCGCATGATCCATATAAATAATAACTTTGGATCCTATTAAGTATGGCCTGAATTTGTCCAAGGCAAAGATGACAGCTAGGAGCTCTTTCTCCGTAGTTGAATAATTAACTTGGGCAGGATTCAAGGTCCTACTCGCGTAGTAGATGACATGGGGCTTTTTATCTTTCTTTTGGCCTAACACTGCCCCAATAGCAAAATCGCTCGCATCGCACATCAACTCAAAAGGCATGGACCAATCTGGTGGTTGCATGATAGGAGCGGTTGTCAACATGTCTTTTAGCTTTGAAAAAGCTAATTGACATTCGGCACTCTACTCAAATTGGTTCTCCTTTTGTAAAAGGTTGCATAAAGGCCTTGAGATGTGACTAAAGTCCTTTATAAACCTTCGATAAAAACCGGCGTGTCCAAGGAAGGACCGCACATCGCGTATGCTTTTGGGTGGTGGTAGATTGGAAATTATGTCAATTTTCGCCCGGTCTACCTCTATTCCATTGGACGAGATGATGTGTCCAAGGACTATTCCTCTTTGTACCATGAAATGGCACTTTTCCCAGTTTAATACAAGTTGCTTTTCCTCACACCTCATCAAGACCAACTTCAAGTGCTCGAGGCACTCATTAAATGTACAACCAAAAACAGAGAAGTCATCCATGAACACCTCAAGAAACTCACCCACCATGTCCGAGAAAATACTCAACATGCATCGTTGAAATGTGGCGGGTGCATTGCATAACCCGAATGGCATCCTTCAGTAGGCGAAGGTACCAAACGGGCATGTAAATGTGGTTTTCTCTTGGTCTTCCGGAGCTATCTCAATTTGGTTGTATCCGGAATAGCCGTCTAGGAAGCAATAGTAGGGATGGCCTGCCAACCTCTCCAAAATTTGGTCCATAAATGGGAGAGGGAAGTGGTCTTTCCTAGTGACCGTATTGAGCTTCCTATAATCAATGCACATACGCCAACCGGTGGTCACCCTAGTCGGTATAAGCTCGCTGTTGGCGTTTTCAATGATGGTAATACCGGATTTCTTGGGGACAACTTGGGTAGGACTCACCCATTGGCTATCTAAGATGGGGTAGATGATACCCACATCCAATAGCTTTAACACCTCAGCTTTGACAACCTCCATCATGTTTGGATTTAACCGTCTTTGAGGTTGTCTAGTCGTTTTTGCGTTTTCTTGAAGGTGTATACGGTGAGTGCAAACCGAAGGATCTATCCCTTTGAGATCCGCTATTGTCCAACCTATGGCTTCCCGGTGTTTTTTGAGTAACTCAATCAACTTGAGCTCTTGGTCTTTTTCTAGGTGGGCGGCAATGACAACTGGGAAAGTTTCCTCTTGACCCAAATATACATATTTAAGCTCGGATGGCAATGGTTTGAGGTCAAGCTTCGGTGGTTTGATGCTAGACGGTAGAGGCCTTGATGTGGTTGGTGGCAATTTTTCAAAATGGGGCCTCCACCGGCTAGTATCAACTACCGGTCTTTCTATATTTAATGCATGCACAATCTCACTGATGATGAGGTCTTTAGAATCCATGAAGTGTGCTAAGCATGTCTCCAAACTTTCTAGTGGTTCAAGTTGGAGAAGTTCTTCTTCTTCAAAGGTTTCAAGCATGTTTACATCGAAGAACTCATCATCATCGACATCCCTATGTCTTTTGCCCAAGTGAAATACATTCACTTCTAGTGTCATGTTTCCAAAAGATAATTGCATCACCCCATTCCGGCAATTGATGATTGCGTTTGATGTGGCAAGGAATGGGCGGCCTAGTATTACCGGTATTTGGGTGCTAGCATCCAAAACCGGTTGTGTGTCCAAGACGATAAAATCTACTGGATAGTAGAATTTGTCAACTTGGACTAGAACATCCTCAACTATCCCCCTCGGTACACGGATAGATCTATCAGCGAGTTGCAACGTGGTTTTGGTGGGTTTTAATTCACCAAGACCCAATTGCTCATATACCGAGTATGGGATCAAGTTCACACTCGCCCCCAAGTCTAACAAGGCACGTTCAATCCGGTAGTCTCCAATGATACATGAGACGGTGGGACTACCGGGATCTTTGAATTTTGGGGGGGTCTTTTGAGTGAGGATGGCACTAACTTGCTCAGTTAAGAAGGCCTTTTGCTGCACATTATATTTGCGTTTTGTCGTGCATAGATCTTTTAGAAACTTGGCATAAGAGGGAATTTGTTTGATGGCATCAAGCAAAGGGATGTTGATCTTGACTTGTCTGAAAGTCTCTAGAATATCTTGAGAATTTGGGAGAGATTTTGGGGCAACCAATCTTGAAGGGAATGGTGCTATGGGCTTGTAAATGCGTTCCGGTTGTTGTGGGGCTAAGTTAGATCCATTTTCATCCTCAGAATTTACCGGATCATTAGGCTCATCGGCCTTCACCGGAATAGTTTTGTCAATTTGTTTACCACTTCTAAGGGTGGTAATGGATTTAGCTTGCTCCATGTTTTGGTTGGAAGGATTAGGGATGCTCACTTCATGTACTTGCTTTGGATTGGGCTGAGGTTGGGCCGGAAAGGTCCCTTCCCTAGCATTCAAGCGTCCCTTAATCTCATCAACCGAGACTTTCAGCTCTTGGAACATTTGTTAATTTGATTCATTTATTTGCGCTTGCCCTTGCATAAATGCTCTCAAGGTATTCCTCCAATGAGAATTGAGGTGGGGCCATATTTTGCATGGGTGGCCCTCTTTGGGAGTTGGTAGGATTGCCCGTTGGGGCATTCTTCCAACTGAAATTCGGGTGGTTCTTCCAACTCTCATTGTACGTATTACCTACCGGTCCATTGAAGGGCCGTTGATAACCATATGTGGCATTGGCTGTCTCTTGCAGCACTTCCTTAAATGCAGGAATTGTGGGACAATCTTGCGTAGCGTGTAAGTCGGTGAGACAAATCCCACATGTGGTTTCAACAGCTTCCTTGGACTTGGAAACTCCATTTTTGCTAAGTTCCATGGCCTCAACCTTCCTTGTGAGGTTGGCTATCCTTGCATTTACGTCGTCTTCCTCTTTAAGGACATATATCCCTCCTTTCTCTTGAGTAGGCTTGGGGTTCTTGGGTTTATCCGAGGTGTCCCAAGATTGGGCGTTTGTTAATGTCAGATTTTGTAACGAGATCCTCCGGCTTTTCTCCTTCACTCCAACAGGGATTTCCACCACCAGACCTGAAGCAAGACAACAAATAAGGGTGGCTGGGGACCAGCCGTTAGCCCTCCGATGCTTAAGTTAGGCCACAGTAAGAAGAGAAGCCAAGCAAAACGGGACCAAGATTGAATGATGTGTGCGTACCTGCTCTTAATGGAGCCACCCCTATATATAGATCTGGAGACAATCCAATTTGTTACGTAAGATGTCGAAATCCCGTTGATATCGCGTACGATACTGAGATCTTGCTGATTTCGTGGGATAAAATCTTATCTTTTGAGTCAGATCCAACCCGATGATTTACTCCAACAATCACTCCCCTTGATGGCAATCCCTTGAAATCTGGATCCATTTAGAGAAGATAAACCCAAAAGCCGACCTATACGGACTACCAATAAGCGTGGTAATAGCGCTGATATATCATGATAAGCTGGAAGCCGTAGTTGGAGTCATAACCTCCGAAAAGGAAGGAGACGCCCGTAGTTGGAGTCATAGCCTCTGAAAAGGAAGGAGATGCCCGTAGTTGGAGTCATAGCCTCCGAAAAGGAAGGAGACGCCCGTAGTTGGAGTCATATCCTCCGAAAAGGGAGGAGACGCCCGTAGTTGGAGTCATAGCCTCCGAAAAGGAAGGAGACGCCGACGAGTCGGGGACCACCGAACTGGATGTGGCCCTGCTTGGTGTCGCAGAGGGATTAGACAAACTGCTCGACGGGAATCGGGTGCTAGTACTGAAGGCTAAGAGATTTCCGCAGGAAAGCTGCTCGCATATTAAAATGTGGTCGCGAGTCCAAGTACACACTTAGATGTAACGTCTTTCAACGACTTGTGAGAAGGTCTGCTCGCGAATCTAGTTTTCCATATTTGACTATCCATGACTCCTGATCAGGTGAGCTCGATAGTCAAATGGACGTTCCACACTTATCCAATATTCGACTCTCGATCAGATGATCTCGAGAGTCGAATGGACGTCCCGCACTTATCCAATATTCGACTCTCGATCAGATGATCTCGAGAGTCGAATGGTCGTCCCGCACTTATCCAATATTCGACTCCCGAACTTACGATCTCGAGAGTCGAACCCGCACTCCTCTTTTACCCGTTCTGCGACTCTTGATCAGATGATCTCGAGGGCCAAATGAGCATTTCCACGTGAAATCTTATCTCCACCATTTTGCGTATAACAGATGCCCCCCAAGTCCTTGCCGCCAAGAATCCTCAAGGAAAGGACTTAGCTTGCTGTCATGCGCGGCTGCCTCTTGCTTTTACTGAGAAGCCGTACATGATTAGGCTGGAATTAATGAGCGCCAGCCTTTCTTCAGTCAGGAAATGAAGAGGCGCTCACCACGTGTCCAAGTATTTAATGGGCGTGCCTGCTCGAGTGCTGTGCCGAACGAGAGATCGCCACGTGCTACCATATACGGCGGAATGATTGCCTATAAATATACGGAGTCCACCATATCTTCTGATTTTCACAGAAGTTTCAGAATCCTCCTTTGCTTTTTCAATCATCTTCCTCCGGAGCTCCTTGGTGTCTTCCTCGATTCCCTTTGGTGCTCTTTCTTTCCTTTTGCACTGTAATATTTCTTCTTTCTTTTTTAAATATCCCATGGCTTCCGAGGAGAGTACCGTTCCTTTAGGAGATGCCACCTCGGAATCCTCTGCTTCTAGTAACGCAAGGGTTCCGGCAGGTCAGTATACAGCGGCCGGATATCCTTCCATCCTATCGGAGAACCGGCTGCTGGAGTTACGGGAGAGATTTTCGATCCCTGACTCAGTCGATCTCCGGTTACCCAGAGATGGAGAGACGCCAGACTCCCCTCCCCCAGGGTGTGTGGCATTCTATGAGTATCAACTCATTCTGGGGGTTCGCCTTCCCCTCCATCCTTTCATCCGGGATGTACTCCGGTATTATAAAATTGCCCCCGGGCAACTTATCGTGAATGGATGGAGGGTGGTCCTAAGCTCATTCGTCCTTTGGGCTCAAGCCGGGAACGGGGAGCTTACAGCTGATGAGTTCCTCCGCATGTTCCGCTTGAAGAAGGCACCCTCCAGCGAAGGCTGGTATTATCTATGTTATTGGCACCAGGATAACTTCGTGCTGGGGAAGCCCTCATCGAATTATCCCGGCTGGAGGAAGCGTTGGTTTTATGCATCTGGAAATTGGGAATTTGCTTCTTCCAGGGGCCCAAGAGTAAATCGTTTTTTCTGTGAAGGTAGGCAGTCCCGCATTGTGCACTTTTTCTTCAATTAAGGTTTTAGGGTTTCTCCATTTGACCCTTGTTTGTGCTCGTAGGTATCCCGGCCTTGAGAAAACCGAACTTGAAAGGGGGGATCAACGAAAAAATCGTAAAAGTGTACAAGGTGCCTATTGGTGATAGGCACGTCGAGACTTGCTTGTCTCCATCTCGTCTTGCAGCAGCGGGCTTAATACCCGTAAGAGAAGTCGAGATGACGCAGGTTGGAGAAAAAAGAGGTCTGCTGCCCCGGCTGAAGGGCACGAGCTCCAAGAGACAGAAGAAAACATCTGCTGGTCCATCTCACCCATCCACTGAAAGGGGTAGCGATCAGCCTGCTCCCCTCGCGAGCAAAGCGGGGGCTCCAGCAGGGCCCGCTATTCCTTCACTGGTGGTCGTACCCGGGCCGCCAGTGATTAATATCGCTGACAATTCCCCAGATGGGGTAGGGTCCAGCTGCCCCCCAGCTGAAGAGGCTCGTGAGCATACGGAGCCTCGAGAGATGGCTCCTGCCCGCGAGCTGGTTCCCGCTACCGAGCAGGGACCTGCTCGCGAGACGATGGCCCCTCCTCGCGAGACGATGGCCCCTCCTCGCGAGCCTTCTGAGCTGATCGTTGCCCAACCTTCCGGCGGTGGAACATATTCTGTTCCTCGCCACCTCCACCCCATCTGTAAATTCCTATTTGAGAATGTCCCGCCTCAATCCTTCGGCTCTCTTCCCGAGCCAGGCCCCGAGAGCCTCTTCCTTGAGGCAGGGATGAGGATGGCTCAGGTAGAACCTCCTAGCCCAAACTTTATTATTTTGGGGTTTCTTAAGTATTTCTTCTCACCCCTCTTTTTGTTTGCAGGGACTAGATCTCATCTTGCGGACGAAGCGAGACATCGTCGCTGCTTGCCGCGTAATAGACGAGGCAGATGAAAAAAGGATTGCTTTGGAGAAGGCGGTCCAGGGACGAGATCAACTCCTCAAATCCTGTGAGGCCGTGATTTCCAAGAAAGATGAGGAGATAAAAATCCTCATAGAGAAAGTCCAGGTGTTGACTGAAAGGTACCTAGCTTTGGACAATAAGTTCGCGAAACTCGCCGACTTGAAGGAGAAGGCGGAGAGAGAGAAGGAGATCTTTCGCCAAGACAAGATCTCACTGGAGGAGCGACTTGCGGAGGCTAGGTCGCAGCTCAAGGAGGCCTACGACAACCTGACCAAGGAGCGCAACGCTCTCGCGCAGCTTAAGGACGACTCAATCCACTGGGACGAGGAGAGAGTCGCCCTTGCAAAAATGCTCTCGGAAGAAGGTCCTCGGGCAGTTTTCGAGTTCCGTTCTTCGCAGCAATATGACGACGAAAGGTACGAGTCATATGATGCTGGTCGCGACTTTGCGCTAAGAGTAGTGCAACGAATGATCCCCTCCTTTGATATGGGGGAGTTTGGTCGAGTCGCGACCATCATAGCTGCCGAAGAGCAAGCTGCTGCTGAGAACGAGGTGACTGAAGCCACTCAGGTTGAAGGTGCTCCAGAAATGGGCCCTGAAATTGAGAGCGCAGCTCCTCCTCCGAGGGATTGATTTTCTTTGTTTTCCTCTCTTATATTCGTGAATGGATATTGTAAACATTTATCATTAATGAGAAAATATTTTTGGAAGTATTGTCCTCATTTGCCTTTCCCTTTCACGCAATGAATGCCTTCTCGTTTTTGTTTACTTTCTTTTCCATGTACTGAATGCCTTGTTGCAACGAGAATGTGTTCAATCCGAGGGTTCGTTGCGACCAAACCGATTGAGACCCCCAAGTTGGCTTCATATTGACTCATCAGTGAATGCGAACTTTTAATCCGAGCACGAGTTACGCTGCTCGCATTTAGGATGTATGGCGAACTGTGGTGCTCGCGATTAAGGTGTATGTCTGTGATTCGAGCTCGAGCTACGGCGCTCGCATTTCGGAGTGTGATCCCTCCTCTCACTAGTCGTGAGCAACTAACTCATGAAAATGACTTAGACTCAATCCGGGGGTCGTATGACCGTGTCCGCGTTGAGATAGACTGATCTATCGATTGAGATTTTAATTCTACCAAGGGCAGAAGGTTGGTCAAGAGATGATATTCATTCTCTTCGAGGCTGTTCAGGTCCATGTAAATGGAGAAGCAACCAACTAGTAATGATTTCAGTCCTACCAAAGGTAGGCAATTGGCCAAGAGGATGTGTAAGCACTCTCTTCAGGGCTATTCAGGTCCATATAAATGGAGTAGCGGCCAAAAGATATCTTTCACTTTATTCATAAAACGCTATAATAAACTACATCGAATCTAGGGGTAGTATCGTAGCAAATGCTCCATGTGCCAAGGGCGACGTACAGGCTTCCCTTGCATGTCTTCAAGATAATAAGTACCGGGTCGCAAACCCTAACAACCCGATACGGGCCTTCCCAATTCGGATCCAATGAACGAACGGGAACTCCAAGATTTTGCCTTAGGACTAAATCTCCGAACTGGAAGGATCTAGGTCTAACCTTCGCATTCCGATAACGAGCAATACGTTGTTGATATGCTGCCACTCGTACTTGGGAAGTATTTCTTCGTTCTTCCAAGAGATCGAGATGAAGTCAAAGGTTTTCCTGATTGCTTGCGGGATCATACTGCTCGATCCGATATGAGGGCACTTGAATTTCCACCGGTACCACTGCGTCAACACCAAATGCTAAAGAGAAAGGGGTTTCACCCGTTGATGTACAAGCCGTGGTCCTATAGGCCCATAATACCTCTGGCAGAAGTTCTGGCCACACCCCTTTACATTCACCTAGCTTGGTCTTTAAATGATGCTTTATGATCTTGTTCACTGCCTCGACCTGCCCATTCGCCTGAGGATGATATGGAGAAGTGCGAAGATTACGTATCTTCCATTTGTCGCAAAATTCGCCAAAGGCTGCGTTGTCGAACTGCGTTCCGTTATCGGTAATTATAGTATGAGGGAGTCCGAAGCGACATATGATATTTTTCCACATAAACTTAGTAGTTTGTTTTTCAGTAATTTTGGCTAATGGTTCTGCTTCGGCCCATTTGGTGAAATAATCAACCGCCACGATCGCGAACCTATTCTGTCCCTTTCCCATAGGTAAGGGCCCGATGATATCGATCCCCCACTGAGCAAAAGGCCAAGGGCTGTCGATTGGGGTCATCCGCTCAGACGGTATGCGAGGTATAGGTAGATATCGTTGACACTTGTCGCATTTTTTAGAAAATTCGATGGCGTCTGCTTTCATAGTAGGCCAATAATATCCTTGCCTCATCGCTTTATATGCTAGGGATCGCCCCCTGGGATGATTACCACATGCCCCCTGTTGTACTTCATCTAGAACACGATGTGCTTCTTCTGGATGAAGACACCTTAGATAAGGCAAGGAGAAGCTTTTTCGCAACAATATTCCATCTTGTAAGGTGTACCTGGCAGCTCGAAGCCGAATTTGTCTCGCAGCTTTCTTGTCTTCTGGTAGGTATCCATCTCTGAGGTAAAGGATGATAGGATCCATCCAGCATGGAGACGATTGTACCGATATAACTTGCTCTAGAGTTACTTGGTCGATACTCAAGTTCTGACGATGCTCGATGGGGATCGAATGTGATAACTCCGATTCCGGTGCAGAAGCTAGTTTTGCTAAGGAATCGGCAAGTTGGTTCTGCTCGCGAAGGATATGAATTATTTTATAAGTCTTCAGTTTGGCGAGCAGGATGAGGACACGAGACTTGTATAAGGCCATTCTTTCTTCTTTGGCTTCGAATTCACCAAGAACTTGATTGACAATGAGCTGGGAGTCGCTATGAATTATCAAATTCTGGACTGCGAGGACAATGGCCAGTTCGAGACCAATAATTAGGGCCTCATATTCTGCTTCATTATTGGAGACGCGTGATTCAAATCGCAGAGCATATTGAAAATGCGACCCGTCGGGAGCCACTAAAATCAGGCCCGCTCCACTGTCAGTGGCCCGTGACGACCCGTCCACGAAGAGCGACCAAGGAGGCTGATCGTTGAACATGACATTATCTTCAGAAGAATATGTAAATTCAGCGATGAAGTCAGCCACGGCTTGGCCCTTGACTGCGGTCCTAGGACAGAACGAGATATCATGCTCACTGATCTCGACCGCCCATTTAGTTAAGCGCCCGGAAGCCTCAGGTTTTTGAAGGACTTGTCGTAGTGGATGATTTGTTGGTACTAAAATAGCATGGGCTTGAAAGTATGGTCGCAGTTTTCGAGACACCGTGACTAAGGCTAGGGTCAATTTCTCCATATCAGATTACCTAGTTTCTGCATCGACCATTGCTCGACTGATATAATAAACGGGCCTTTGCACCCCGGAATCTTCTCTTATTAAAGCGGCGCTAACGGCCGTGGGAGACACAGATAAATAAAGAATGAGTTGCTCATGTGCTACAGGCTTAGATAAAATGGGGGGAGCGCTCATGTATTGCTTCAATTGTTGAAAAGCTTCTTCACACTGAGGTGTCCACTTCCAATCAGACTTGGCCGTTGCACGAAGGAGTTTGAAGAAGGGCAAACACTTGTCAGATGCTCGCGAGATGAACCTGTTCAATGATGCGATGCGACCTGCTAGACGCTGAACGTCTTTCAGAGTAACAGGGGATTTCATCTCTATCAATGCTTTAATCTTTTCAGGATTTGCCTCAATTCCACGCTGGCCAACCATGAACCCAAGAAATTTTCCTGCAGACACTCCAAACGCGCATTTTTCTGGATTTAACTTCATTTGATACTTCCTCATCAGATCAAAGGCTTCTCGAAGATCTGAAATGTGGTTATCTTCAACGATGCTTTTCACGAGCATATCGTCGACATACGCTTCCATATTCCTACCGATTTGAGCAGCGAACATTTTGTTGACAAGACGTTGATAAGTGGCCCCTGCATTTTTAAGACCGAACGGCATTACCTGGTAGCAATATAGTCCTCGATATGTGATGAAGGCAGTATGCTGGCTATCAGGTGGATGCATCACAATCTGGTTGTAACCAGAATAAGCATCCATAAAGCTGAGGAGAGCATGTCCAGCTGTGGAGTCGACCAACTGGTCGATCCGCGGTGTCGGAAAGCTATCTTTGGGGCATGCTTTGTTTAAGTCTGAATAGTCGACGCACATCCTCCATTTGCCATTGGTTTTCCGGACGAGAACTACGTTTGCGACCCACTCTGGGTAGTCAACTTCCTTTATGAAATTAGCCGCGAGAAGCTTTTCAACTTTTGTTTTGATTGCCATTTGTCTTTCTGCAGTAAAGGCACGTCGACGCTGATGTACGGGTTTATGCTTCGGGTCAATGTTGAGACGATGTGCGATGACATCAGGATCGATGCCTGGCATATCTTTATGAGACCAAGCAAACACATCCTTGTATTCGGTGAGGAAACGGATCAAATTTTGACGATGGACAGTGGTCAAGGAGGACCCGTTGCGCACGATCTTAGATGGGTCGTCTTCGGTCAGGTGGATCGCCACCTGTATCAGAGCATTTTCTCTTGGATCCAACGCGGTGGCGGGAACGTCGGATGAACCTTGAACTATTTCCATGACAGGTGTCGCTTGAGCCTTCTTTCGATCTTGGAGGGCTATCTGGTAACAGGACCGTGCCTCCTGCTGACTTCCTCGCACGACCCCGATGCCATTCGGGGTCGGAAATTTAACACATAAATATGAAGAGTGCAAGGCCGCTCCAACCTTAGTTAGAGACGGCCGCCCCAAGATGGCGTTATATGCCGATTTTCGATCCACGACGAGGAAGTTTACGAAGACGATGGTCTTCGCTGGACTCTCCCCAAAAGTGACTGGGAGATTGATACTTCCTTCAGGTGTTACTACCTCTCCTCCAAAGCTGACAAGAGGGGTCGATACTGGCTTGAGGAGGTTTCTGGCAAGTGCCATCTTGTCGAAAGCCTCCAAATACAGAATATCGGCCGAGCTACCTGTATCCACCATAATTCGATGAGTCAGATAGTTTGATACCTTCAGTGTGACTACGATGGAATCTTCATGAGGGAAGTGAATTCCCGCTGCATCTTCGAGGGTGAAAGAAATTGGAGGATGGCTAGCCTTCGATGAGTTGGGCGCTTGTTCCAGCCAATAGATCTGCTGGGGTTCTTTGGATGCCTTTCGAGCGTATGCCTTTCTTGAAGCTTGAGAGTCACCCCCGCAAGCTGGTCCCCCGACGATAGTGCGAATTTCTCCCGTGGGCTCGGCGTCCTCCTGGTCGGTTTGATGATGAGGTGGTTCCTTTTGGCGAGATGAGGTCTTCGCCCTTTCTGGTGATCGATTTTTACGAGCAACATAATCCTGGAGATGGCCTTTTCGAATAAGGGCTTTGATATGGTCTCGTAAAGAGATGCAGTCCTGGGTCCTATGCCCGTGATCTTTGTGAAAGTAACAGAACTTGCTTTTGTCCCTCTTCTCGGGATCGGATTTGATCTTTGCAGGCCACTTCACATATGGCTTGTGTTTAATCTCCATTAGAACCTTTTCAGGAGACTGATTGAGAGGAGTGTAATTATGATATTTACCAGAGTAAGGCCTCTTGGGAGAACGATCGCGCTGGTCACGACGGTATTTCTTATCCGTAGAAGAGGCTCCTTCTGGCTTGCGCTTCTTGCTCTGTACTCCATGGCGTGTCAATGCGACTTCTTCTGCATTGATATATTTCTGAGCTTTGGCTTGAAATTCTGCCATAGTTTTCGGTGGGCTTTTATCTAAGGCAAACCTAATTTCTCGCTCGTTATCCCGGCAATGAGGGCTGTAAGACCCTTTTCTTCGGTGTATCCCTCAGTTTGAACGGCTTCGGCAGTGAATCGTACTGTGAACTCCTTTATTGTCTCCCCATGCTGCTGTTTCAAATTCATCAGATGGGAGGCTGGCTTCTTAATGCGAATACTCCCCATGAATTGAGAAAGGAATATCTCTGATAACTGGGAAAAGGAACTGATGGAACGGGGCTTTAACCCCCGGAACCACGTACGAGCTGCATCCTTCAATGTTAGGGGAAAGGCCCTACACATGATTTCTGAACCATGTCCCTCCAACTCCATGAGGGACCTATATGTTTCCAGATGTTCCAGAGGGTCGCCAATTCCTGTGTACGGAGCGATAACAGGCGCTCGATACTTTCTGGGTAATGGAGCTTCCATGACCTCGCTGGTGAAGGGAGATTCAGATTAGTGTATTGCCGCCATGACGGCAGATGGCTGATTTGCCTGGTATCGCTGTTCCATGACATCAAAACGATCTTGGATTCTTTTGAGATCTCCTTCCCATGGTAGGGTATAGCTAGATGTTTCGGCGGTGGAGCCTTGCGGTTGAGGTTGTCGAGGCGAACTGGAATGTATGGAATGTGGAGATGGTACAGGGGGATGGCCGCCGAGTGGCGGGACCTGTGGTTCGTCCATAGAATGTCTGGAAGCTACTGGTATGGGTTGCGGTGGTAACCCTCCGGAGGGTTGTTTTTGCGGTTCAGGGAAGTGTTGATCTAGCCGATTTGACAGCGCCTGAACTCCGGCATTTAGAGTTAGGAGAGTGTTTCCGAGGAAACGTAGGACATCATCTTGATTTCCAGAAGCCTCCAACAATGGGTTTGTTGTTGGTATATTCGGGGCTCCTTGAGGGATATTCGTTGGAGCAGGTGGGAGGACAGGTACGGATTCCGTCTCATCAGGTGGAGGTGGTGCCTGCCTTGAAGTTGAAGGATGAACAGCCTTTTTAGGAGGCATCGCTGAAGGATTTTGATCGGTGGTTAGCACGATTGATTTCGATGATCAAGTCGATCCCACAGACGGCGCCAAACTGTTAATGTCAGATTTTGTAACGAGATCCTCCGGCTTTTCTCCTTCACTCCAACAGGGATTTCCACCACCAGACCTGAAGCAAGACAACAAATAAGGGTGGCTGGGGACCAGCCGTTAGCCCTCCGATGCTTAAGTTAGGCCACAGTAAGAAGAGAAGCCAAGCAAAACGGGACCAAGATTGAATGATGTGTGCGTACCTGCTCTTAATGGAGCCACCCCTATATATAGATCTGGAGACAATCCAATTTGTTACGTAAGATGTCGAAATCCCGTTGATATCGCGTACGATACTGAGATCTTGCTGATTTCGTGGGATAAAATCTTATCTTTTGAGTCAGATCCAACCCGATGATTTACTCCAACAATCACGCCCCTTGATGGCAATCCCTTGAAATCCGGATCCATTTAGAGAAGATAAACCCAAAAGCTGACCTATACGGACTACCAATAAGCGTGGTAATAGCACTGATATATCATGATAAGCTGGAAGCCTAGTTGGAGTCATAACTTCCGAAAAGGAAGGAGACGCCCGTAGTTGGAGTCATAGCCTCCGAAAAGGAAGGAGACGCCCGTAGTTGGAGTCATAGCCTCCGAAAAGGAAGGAGACGCCCGTAGTTGGAGTCATAGCCTCTGAAAAGGGAGGAGACGCCCGTAGTTGGAGTCATAGCCTCCGAAAAGGAAGGAGACGCCGACAAGTCGGGGACCACCGAACTGGATGTGGCCCTGCTTGGTGTCGCAGAGGGATTGGACAAACTGCTCGACGGGAATCGGGTGCTAGTACTGAAGGCTAAGAGATTTCCGCAGGAAAGCTGCTCGCATATTAAAATATGGTCGCGAGTCCAAGTACACACTTAGATGTAACGTCTTTCAACGACTTGTGAGAAGGTCTGCTCGCGAATCTAGTTTTCCATATTTGACTATCCATGACTCCTGATCAGGTGAGCTCGATAGTCAAATGGACGTTCCACACTTATCCAATATTCGACTCTCGATCAGATGATCTCGAGAGTCGAATGGACGTCCCGCACTTATCCAATATTCGACTCTCGATCAGATGATCTCGAGAGTCGAATGGTCGTCCCGCACTTATCCAATATTCGACTCCCGAACTTACGATCTCGAGAGTCGAACCCGCACTCCTCTTTTACCCGTTCTGCGACTCTTGATCAGATGATCTCGAGGGCTAAATGAGCATTTCCACGTGAAATCTTATCTCCACCATTTTGCCTATAACAGCGTTTTCAGCCAACATGTCCAAGTAACTCCAAGCATCATCTGGATTTTTACTCATAAACTCGCCATTGCACATCATTTCCACAAATTGGCGCATATTAGAACTTAATCCATCATTGAAAAAATTTATAATTCGCCAACTCTCATAGCCATGATGTGGGCAAGCAAGCAGGAGTTCCTTAAATCTTTCCCAACATTGAAAGAATGATTCACCCTCTTTAGCTGAGAAATTCATGATGGCCCTTCGAAGAGTGTTTGTTTTATGAGCTGGGAAGAACTTTTTCAAGAATTCCCGGTTCATCTCAACCCATGACCCAATCGAATATGGTCTAAGAGAGTGAAGCCAATCTTTGGCTCTTTCTTTCAAGGTGAAGGGAAAAAGTTTAAGTCTGATTGTATCCCCAGAAACATTGGGATAATGCAAGGTGGCCAACACTTCTTCGAATTCTTGCAAGTGTAAGTATGGTCGGTCAGAGTCTAGCCCATGGAATTTAGGTAAAAGTTGGATTACTCCCGGTTTTATGTCAAGGGTCCCACCGTTAGCTGGTAGAACTATGCAAGAAGGTGTAATTGTACGAGCAGGTTGTAGGTAATCCCGTAGTGATCTCATTGGAGGAACATTATGTACCTCATTCTCTCCTACTCCTTCCTGATTTGCGTTTGTGGTTGGAGTAGGGGGGGAGGATTCCTTAAGGGTGTTTGATCCATACTCCCCAAACTTTCACGATGCTCTTGATAATTCCGGGCTTGTCTGTGGACTGACAGTGGTCCAACTAAACCACCTTCAGATTGAAGACGATTTGAATGATTACGTTCCCAACGGGACATAAACCACTCAACCAGAAACTGAAACTAATCCTATTCTAGAAAACTAAAATCTGAACTAAAAATTCTGAAAAAGCTAAGTTAGAAAGGTATCACCTAATGCGCTTGAACTGAAAGAAGAATTCCTACAAAACAGAAAACTATGTTAGTTCTAAGAAAAATCAGAAAAACCTATCTACTTCTACTTCTACAGCCACTGAAACTATTTGAAAACTATTATCTAATTTCCCCGGCAACGGCGCCAAAAACTTGTTCGCTCGCCTCAAGTGTAAGGCTGCGATGTAGTAATAAATCTCGGTAAGACCGAGGTCGATCCACAGGGAAAGAGTAACAGCTTCCTAATTACTCCAGCAACTCAGTTTAATAGAGTAAATTCAGATTCAATGGGATGTTTAATTAAAACAGTAACTTAATGAAAAATCAGAGATTTAATGTACTAAGGCTTTCAAGGATCCACTTGTAGCAATCCTATGTCAATTCAGTCAATCCAAATAGAGAACACAACTAGATTTGAAGTCCTATCTCTCATCTAGTTGGAAAATAAAGCATTCACACACACTCATCCAATTCAAGTTGAACTTCCAAGTTCAAGTCCATTCAATCAATGTAGAATTCAAATTCATAGCCTGCGGAGTAACAGCCATGCCTATGGACTATGGCCTGCTCAAGGATTACTATAATTCGAATCTAAACAAGCAACCTGTGGTAATCTCAGAGAATTAAAAGGAATTCATGTCTGGAGCACATAAACTCAGATAAGACATCTCAAACTACCACCTATTGGACTGAAACATAAGAAAAATCAACTTTGAATTGAAAAATACTTGAATCAGACTGAAATTAACATAGAACTGGCTACAAGCTTCACCTCTCAGCCTTAGCTGAGAGGTTTTAGCCGAGCATAGTCATGCTACAACTAAAAACTCAAAAATAAAGCATAAAACTAGAAAAACCCGTAGATAGATGTTGCAGACGCTCCACAGTCGCCTTCAGCCTCCAAACTCACGTTCCTTCTCTTCTCTGATACCTTAGGGAGAGCCCCTAGGTGGCCTTTTATAGCAACAACCCTCCCTTACATCGGATTCTGCGAAATCCTACGCATTGCGCAGCAATATTCGGAGTCCCAATTTAGAAAGGATTCTTCTTACGCAGGGCCAACCGGTCGTGACCGGTCGGCCTGGCTTTTCAAATACTCCAGAGAGCATAGCCGACCGGTCATGACCGGTCGGTGTGGACTGTCCATTGTTCCAGCGTGCATGCCCGACCGGTCATGACCGGTCGGCCTCTTTTTGCCTTGATCCAGTATACATGGCCGACCGGTCATGACCGGTCGGCCTATCTTCAACTTGCGAAGCCTTCATATAGTGTGCATGGCCAACCGGTCAGGACCGGTCGGCCTCTCTTCTACTTGTTCCTATGATGTGGCTGACCGATCGGACGACTGGTCAGCCTTGTATTTCTTCATCTTTTTCTTCTTTTCTTCATTCTCTTTTCTCTCTCTTTCTTCTTCTTTCCTTGGTCCATCTTAGGACTTCATCCAATGTCTTCAAATATAATCTTTTGACTCCAATTTGATGAAATCCCCTCTTATCTCTACAATCACAAAACACATGTTAGGTGGGCCTTTAAACCATGAAAATCATGCAAAATATGTAGTGTAATGGGCAATGCAATGTATAAATTGGAGGTTCAACAGGCCCCAACCACTTCTTGACTGTACGCTAGTCCATTATCATGTTTGATGGATGTGGAGATTGGATGGAGCACCATGGTCGATGGGGAAGAGGGGTCCAGAGCGCCAGATGATCAGGGCCATTGATCTGATCCTCATGAAACTGTGGCCCGCCTTGCTGAATGTGATGGCATGGATTGATGGATTGCTGATGTCACATGTTTGGCATCTGGATTTCTAAGGAGCGATTGTGATGCGGTTCACTGTAGAACATGATCCATCCTTTCATTTTCACGGTCTGGTTTCCTTCAAGGCTGCCTTGATGGTTGATCTTGCTGTCTTTTGGGCCTTTAAACGCCCTAATTGGTTCTGATCTTGCCCAACCTCTCCTGATCACCTGAACATTGAAAATTAACCTAATGAGGGATAATTAACCAGGAAAACAATAATATTGTTCTAAATATCTAAGGTTAATTATACAATATTAGGCACTTATCAATGTTCAAATTTTCTATCAATCATATAAATAGGGAAATTCACATATAAAACCATTATATTACAAGTAGTTCAAGACTTGCAACATCACTTACTTCGTATCTCCTTTTCTTATACTCGTATCATCCCGAATGCATAGAAACAAAGTTTTCTAAAAGAGTTTTGAATTTTCAGAAAATCGAATTTTTTTCAACAAATAATGCTCGAAATGTCCACAAATTGCTAGATAAATAATCTCATCTCACCCCCAACCAAATCTTGCATTGTCCTCAATATAAAAAGATATGCAATGAGTATGAACATGAGAGCAATGATAAAATAAAAGAGAGTGAGAATGATAGTACTTGAGATAGTCGATCATGGAAGTGTACAACTCCGACAACTAAACTACTAAGGAAATAAACCTAAAACGGAAAATCAAACAAAACAAAATCCTACGCTATACCTCCATCAGACTAGGAGATCAATCGTCCTGATACACAGGATCATCCAGAGTGATGGACATGTCCTCCGAATCAAATTTTTCAACGAATGGTTTAAGGCGTTATCCGTTCACTTTAAAACAGTTACCATTCACCGCATTCTCTATCTCAACAGCCCCATGGGGAAAAACTTCTTTAACAATATATGGGCCAGTCCATCAAGATCGTAATTTTTTCAGAAAAAAATGAAGCCGAGAATTATACAAGAGCACTTTCTGACCTTCATGGAAAGATTTCATGAAGATGTGCTTGTCATGAAAGGCCTTCATCCTACGCTTGTATATCCTCGAGTTCTCGTAAGCATCGTTCCGGATCTCATCAAGCTCATTCATTTGGAGTTTGCGAAGCGAGCTAGCCTTGTCAACATTAAAGTTCAATGCCCGAATTGCCCAATAGGCTTTATGTTCAATCTCCATAGGCAAGTGACAAGCTTTCCCATAGACAAGTCTATGGGGGGACATTCCAATGGGTGTCTTGTAAGTGGTACGGTGAGCCCAAAGAGCATCATCTAATCTTAGCGATCAATCTTTGCGATCTGACCTCACCGTCTTTTCTAAAATTTGTTTAATTTCCCAATTGGAAATTTCAGCTTACCCACTTGTTTGTGGGTGGTATGGGATACTCACCTTATGCCTAATGCCATATTTCTTCATTAAGGCTTCGAAAGGCCTATTGCAAAATTGAGAACCACCATCACTAATGATGGCTCGAGGCATTCCAAATCTGGAAAGTAAGTATTCTTTAAGGAACTTTAGAACCATACGATGATCGTTAGTTCTACATGGAATGGCCTTTATCCATTTAGACACATAGTCTACCGAAAGTAATATGTAGGCATGTCCAAAAGATGAGGGGAATGGTCTCATGAAATCAATGCCCCAACAATCGAAGACTTCAAGATGTTGAATAGGGGTAAGAGGCATCATGTTCCGACGGGACAATCCTCCTGACAGTGGTCGCATGCTTTGCAAAACTCATGGGTGTCCATAAATAGTGTAGGCCAATAGAAACCACACTGCATAATTTTTGCAGTGGTTTTCTTGGCGAAAAAATGACCCCCACATTCTTGTTCATGACAAAAGGAGATGACAGAATTATGTTCATCATCAGGGACACATCTCCTTATTATTTGATCTGGACAATATTTAAAAAGTAAAGGTTCATCCTAGAAAAATCTACGCACTTCCCTTAAAAATTTTCTTTTGTCCTGCGCAGTCCAATGAATCGGCATCGCACCTGTGGAAAGATAATTTGCAATATCAGTATACCACGGTGGATGCATAGCAATAAAGAGCTGCTCATCAGGGAATGAGTCCTCAATAGGTGACTCGTTAATGGAATTAGGTAAGACTAGGCGGGATAGATGATCCGCCACCACATTTTCTACTCCCTTCTTGTCCTTGATCTCCAAATCAATTCTTAAAGGAGTAAGATCCATCTAAGCAAGCGAGGCTTAGCATCCTTCTTAGAAAGAAGGTGTTTCAGCGCCGTATGATCTGTGTAAACAATGACCTTGGATCTTATTAAGTAAGGCCTGAATTTGTCCAAGGAAAAAACGATGGCTAAGAGCTCCTTCTTCGTAGTCGAGTAATTGACTTGGGTGGATTCAAGGTCCTACTAGCATAGTAGATAATGTAGGGCTTTTTATCCTTCTTTTGGCCTAACACTGCCCCAATAGCATAATCGCTCGCATCGCACATCAACTCAAAAGGTACGGACCAATCCGGTGGTTGCATGATAGGAGCGGTTGTCAACATGTCTTTTAGATTTGAAAAAGCTAATTGACATGCGACACTCCACTCAAATTAGTTCTCCTTTTGGAGAAGGTTACATAAGGGCCTTGAGATATGATTGAAATCTTTTATGAACCTTTTATAAAAGCCGGCGTGTCCAAGGAAGGACTACACATCGCGTATGCTTTTGGGTGGTGGTAGATTAGAAATTATATCGATTTTGGCCCGGTCTACCTCTATTCCATTAGACGAGATGATATGTCCAAGGACTATTCTTTTCTGTACCATGAAATGACACTTTTTCCAGTTTAAGATGAGGTTCTTCTCCTCACACCTTGTCTAGACCAATTTCAAATGATTGAGGCACTCATCAAAAGTATAACCAGAAACAGAAAAATCGTCCATGAATACCTCGAGAAATTCACCCACCGTGTCCGAGAAAATACTCAACATGCATCGTTGGAATGTGACGGGTGCATTACATAGCCCGAATGACATTTTTCGGTATGCGAAGGTGCCAAACGGGCATGTAAAAGTGGTCTTCTCTTAGTCTTTTGGGGCTATCTTAATTTGGTTGTAACCGGAATAGCCATCTAGGAAGCAATAGTAGGAGTGACCCGCTAACCTCTCCAAAATTTGATCCATGAATGGGAGAAGGAAGTGGTCCTTCTTAGTGACCGTGTTTAGCTTCCAATAATCGATGCACATATGCCAACCGGTGGTCACTTTAGTCAGTATAAGCTTGTTGTTGGCATTTTCTACGGTGGTAATGTCGGATTTCTTAGGGACAACTTGGGTAGGGCCCACCCATTAGCTATCCGAGATGTGGTAGATGATACCCACATCTAGTAGTTTTAACACCTCGGCTTTGACAACCTCCATCATGTTTGGATTTAACCTTCTTTGAGGTTGTCTCGTTGTTTTCGTATTTTCTTCAAGGTGTATATAGTGAGTGCAAACCGAAGAGTCTATCCCCTTGAGGTCCGCTATTGTCCAACCTATGGCTCCCCTATGTTCTTTGAGTAGCTCAATTAACTTGAGCTCTTGGTCTTTCCCTAGGTGAGAGGCAATGACAGCCAGGAATGTTTCTTCTTGACCCAAATATACATATTTAAGCTCTGATGACAATGGTTTAAGGTCAAGCTTCAGTGGTTTAATGTTAGACGGTAGAGGCCTTAATGTGGTTAGTGGCAATCTTTCAAAATGGGGCCTCCACCGGCTAGTATCAACTACCGATTTCTCAATATTCAATGCTTGCACAATTTCATTAATGATGGAATCTTTGGAATCCTCGAAATGTGCCAAGCATGTCTCCAAGCTTTCTAGTGATTCAAGTTGGAGGAGCTCTTCTTCTTCAAAAGATTCGAGCATGTTTACCTCGAAGAGCTCATCATCATCATCCCTATGCCTTTTGCCCAAATGGAACACATTCACCTCCAATGTCATGTTTCCAAAGGACAATTGCATTACCCTATTTCGGCAATTTATGATTGTGTTTGATGTAGCTAGGAATGGGCGGCCTAAAATTACCCATTTTTGAGTGCTAGTATCCATAACCGGTTGCATATCTAAGACGATGAAATCTACTGGGTAGTAGAATTTGTCAACTTGGACTAGCACATCCTCAACTATCCCTCTTGGTACACGGATGGATCTATCAGCGAGTTGCAATGTAATTTTGGTGAGTTTTAATTCACCAAGGCCTAGTTGCTCATATACCGAGTATGTGATTAAATTTACACTTGCCCCCAAGTTTAGCAATGCACGTTCAATCCGGTAGTCACCAATGATGCATGAAATTGTGGGGCTACCGGGATCCTTAAATTTTATTTTTTTTTTTTGGGGGGGGGGGGGTGGTCTTTTGAGTGAGAATGGCACTCACTTGCTCATTCAAAAAGACCTTTTGTTGTACATTATATTTACGTTTGGTTGTGCATAGGTCCTTTAGAAACTTGGCATAAGAAGGGATTTGTTTAATGGCATCAAGCAATGGAATGTTTATCTTGACTTGTCTGAAAATCTCTAAAATATCATGCGAGTTTGGGAGAGATTTTGAAGTAACCAATCTCGAAGGGAATGGTGCTACGGGCTTATAAACGCGTTCCGCTTCTTGTGGGGCTGAGTTAGATCCATCCTCATCCTCAAAATTTACCAGATCATTAGGCTTGTCGGCCTTCACCGAAATAGATTTGTCAATTTGCTTACCACTTCTAAGAGTGGTGACGGATTTGGCTTGCTCCATATGTTGGTTGGAGAGATTAGGGATGCTTACTTCATGTACTTTCTTTGGATTGGGCTGAGGTTGGGCCGAAAAGGTCTCTTCCCTAGCATTCAAGCGTCCCTTAATCTCATCAACTGAAACTTTAAGCTCTTAAACATTTGTTGGTTCGTTTGATTTATTTATGTTTGCCCTTGCATAAACGCCTTTAATGTATCTTCCGTTGAGAATTGAGGTGGGGCCATGTTTTGCATGGGTGGACCCTCCTTGAGAGTTAGTAGGATTTCCCATGGGATTATTCTTCCAACTGAAATTTGGGTGGTTCTTCCAAGTAGAGTTATACGTGTTACCCACCGGTCCATTAAAAGGTCGTTGATAACCATATGTGGCATTTACATGTTCTTGTAACACCTCTTGAAATGCAGGAATTGTAGGACAAACTTGCGTAGCGTATATATTGGTAGAACAAATACCACACATGTTCTTAATAGCTTCATTGGACTTTGAAATTCCACTTTTGCTAAGTTCCATGGCCTCGATCTTCCTTGTGAGGCTGGCTATCTTTGCATTCACATCATCTTCTTCTTTAAGAATATAGATGCCTCATTTTTCTTTTGTTAAGGAGACTTGAGGTTACTAGATTTGTCTGAGGTATCCCATGATTGGGCATTCTCAGCCAACATATCCAAATAACTCCAAGCTTCCTCTGGATTTTTACTCATAAACTCACCGTTGCGCATCATCTCTACGAATTTGCGCATGTTGGAACTTAATCCATCGTTAAAGAAGTTTATGATTCGCCAACTTTCATAGCCATGATGTGGGCAAGCAAGTAGGAGGTCCTTGAACCTTTCCCAACATTGGAAGAATGACTTATTCTCTTTAAACGAAAAGTTCATTATGGCTCTTCGAAGGGTGTTTGTTTTATGAGGCAGGAAGAACTTTTTCAAGAACTCCTGGGTCATCTCGTTCCATGACCCTATCGAATGTCTCTAAGAGAGTGAAGCTAAGTCTTGTCTCTTTCTTTCAATGAAAAGGGAAAAAGTTTGAGCTTTATAGCATCTTCTAAAACATTAGTGTATTGCAAAGTAGCCACCACTTCTTCAAATTCCTTTAAGTGTAAATATGGGCTTTCAGAGTCTAGCCCATGGAACTTTGGTAAAATTTGAATCACACCCGGCTTTATATCAATGTTTCCCCCAGTTGGTGGTAAAACTACGCACGAGGGTGTAATTGTATGGGCCGGTTGTAGGTAGTCCCGTAAAGATCTCATTGGAGGAACATTATATACCGCATTCTCTCCTACTCCCTCTTGATTTGTGTTTGTAGTTGGAGTAGGGGGGAAGGATTCCTTAAGGGTGTTTAATCCATACTCCCCAAACTATTACAAAACTCTTGGTATTTTTTGACTTGTTAATGGACTAATAATGGTCCAATTAGACCACCTTCGGATTGGAGACGATTGGTGTGGTCACGTTCCCAATGGACTAAACCACACAACTAAGAACTAAACTAAGTCCTAAAATCTGAAAATCTAAAAATCTGTAAAAAGCACTAAGTTAGAAGGATATTACCCGATTCGCTTAAACTAGAGAAGAATTCCTACAGAACAAAACAACTTGTTAGTCCTAAGAAATCAGAAAAACCTATCTACTTCTAATTCTACAGCCACTAACAATCTAGAACCATTATCTAAATTCCCCGGCAGCGGCGCCAAAAACTTGTTCGCTCACCTCAAGTGCAAGGCTGCGATGTACTAATAAATCTTGGTAAGACCAAGGTTGATCCACAGGGAATTAGAAAACCAATTCCAAATTATTCCAGTAACTAGAATTAAAACAATTTTAGAGAATCAGTTAAGAAAACTAACTCAAACAGTAATTTAGGAAAATCATAAATTAAAGGAACTAAGGCTTTCACGAATTCATTTGTAGCAATCCCATGTCAATCAAATCAATCCAAGCATAAAACACAACTAGATTCAAAGTTTTATCTCTCATCTAGTTGGAAGATAAAGCATTGAAACACATTCAATCCCACTTAAGTTGAACTTCCAAGTTCTAGTCCTATTCAATCACATAGCATTCGAAATCATAGCCTTCGGAGTAACAACCATGCCTATGGACTATGGCATGCTCAAGGGTTATCATAATTTGAATCTAATCAAGAAAAACATGATAATCTCAGAGAATTGCAACGAATCCATGTCCGGAGTGTTGACCCTCCAATTTATACATTGCATTGCCCATTACACGACAAGGTTTGCATGATTTTCATGGTTTAAAGGCCCACCTAACACGTGTTTTGTAATTATAGGGATGAGAGCGGACTTCATTCAATTACGAGCCAAAAGAATACATTTGGAGCTTTTGGATGAAGGATGAAAGAAGACCAAAGAAAGAAGAAAGCAAAGAGAAGAGAGAGAAGAAGAAAAAGGAGAAAAAGAAGAGAAAAAAGAAGCAAATGGAAGAAGGCCGACCGGTCATGACCGGTCGGCCATGAAGGTTGATCAAAGAGAAGACAGGCCGACCGGTCTTGACCGGTCGGCCATGCACACTGGAGGATGGATAGAGGAGCCCGACCGGTCACGACCGGTCAGCTATAAACGTTGGACCACACTTAAATTGATCCGACCGGTCTTGACCGGTCAGCAGCACTCCCTGGACTGTTTAAAGGCTAGTCCGACCGGTCACGACCGGTCGGCCCTGCGTAAGAGGATTCCTTTCTAAAGCTGGACTCCGAAAATTGCTGCGCAGCGCGTAGTCTTTCGCAGAATCCGACGCAAGGGAGGTTGCTTGCTATAAAAGGACGCCTAGGGGTTCTCCCTAGGGTATCAGAGAGGCTAAGGAACGTGAGTTTGGAGAGTGAAGGCGATTGTGGAGCGGCTGCAACTCTCCTATTCGGGTTTTTCTATTTTTATGCTTTATTTCAGAGTTTTTAGTTGTAGCATGACAATGCTCGGCTAGAACCTCTTAGCTAAGGCTGAGAGGTGAAGCTTGTAGCTAATTCTATGTTGATTTCAGTTTAATTCAAGTAATTTACATTCAACTTTGGATTTTTGCATGCTTTAGTTCTAAAAAGTGGTAGTTTGAGACGTTTTATCTGAGTTTATGTGCTCCGGACATGAATTCCTTTTAATTCTCTGAGATTATCATGCTTGTTTATTTAAATTCGGATTATAGTAATCCTTGAGCAGGCCATAGTCCAGAGGCATGGCTGTTACTCCGCAGGCTATAGTTTCGAGTTTGTATTGATTGAATGGAACTAGAACTTGAAAGTTCAACTTGAATGTGATGGAATGTGTGTGAATGCTTTATTCTCCAACTAGATGAGAGATAGGACTTCAAATCTAGTTGTGTTTTCTACTTGGATTGACTGAATTGACATAGGATTGCTACAAGTGGATCCTTGAAAGCCTTAGTACTTTATATCTCTGATTTTTCATTAAGTTCCTGTTTTAAGTAAACACTCAATTAAATCTGATTTCTATTAAAAACTGAGTTGCTGGAGTGATTTGGGAACTGTTACTATTTCCCTGTGGATCGACCTCGGTCTTACCGAGTTTTATTACTACATCGCAGCCTTACACTTGAGGCGAGCGAACACGGAGCACATGAACTCTCATACACTTTTAAAAATATCAACTTTATATGAACTAGAACATTCAAAATTCAAACTTAAAGTGAAAGTACTTGAATCAAACTGAATTAAACATAAAATTGGCTGCAAGCTTCACCTCTTAGCCATAGCTGAGAGATTCTAGCCGAGCATTGTCATACTACAACTAAAACTCAATGAAAAAGACATAAAAACTATAAAAACCGGAATCGACAGAGTTGTAGATGCTCCACAGTGCTCTCCTTCACTTCCCACGACGTCCAATCTCTTCTAGGATGCGTTTAGACGAAGCCCTAGGTCCCCTTTTATAGAATAGTGCGGAAGATTTCGAATTTCGCAAGAAATCATGGAGCTGTGTGGAGAAATTCGGAGCTTGTAGGATAAGCTCAGTTACGCAGATGACCGGTCTGAGCTCCTGGACGATCGATCGTAAAATGGCAAAAACAGTTCAGTGACTTTCTGAATTTTTCCTCCCCCTCTCTGTTGAGTGTACGACCGATTAGACGATCGGTCTAAGTGCTGGACGACGGGTCTGACGATCGGTCTAGCTTGGTCCAGTAACATGTACAGCAAAGGGGAATCCCTGTTGAATTGCAGACCAATCGGACGATTGGTCTTGTGCCTTGGCAGACCGGTCAGACGGTCGGTTTTCAATGCTTTGTACTCTGCACTTTTTCTTCATTCTTTCTCTTTCTCCCTTGCTTCTTTCTCCCATCTTTGGCACTTAGTTTTTTTTATCTTCAATACGTCCAAAGTGACTCTTTTAATCATGAATTGGTGAAATCCCCGTCTTGCTCCTACAATCACAAATCACGCATTAGATGGACCTTTTAAGTATGCAAACCGTGCATATAATGAGATGTAATGGGCTAGTGAATGTATAAATTGGAGGCTCAACACCCCACAAAATACAAGTTATTTTTTCCTGTGCAAACAAAAGTTCAACGATTCTTGACCGTCGAATTTATTTCTCGATTATCTAAGACCGGAAATAATTTCTATAATTTTTACCCAGAATGACGGGTTTGGACCATTGAAAATTCCTATAATGAATGGCGGATTTGAATTGTTGAATTATTTTCCGACTACTTTTAACCATCGATGGTTGTAAGAATGTTTGCTTCCTGTTTGCTCCCCAAGTGTAGGGTTGCGATTATTTACGTCGGATTTTGTAACAAGGTCCTCCTGTCATTTATCTTCCTTCCAGACAGTTTCCTCCTGAACCTGAAAAGGCACAAAGGAAAACTATGGGTGGCCAACGTCCAGCCGTGGGCCCTCCAATGCTTAAGTTAGATGGGACGTAATTACGAAGGAAACGAAGGGTTTTGGAGCTCAGAGATTGTGTACCTTTATCATTTTTGGGTCATCTATTTATACAAATCCGGGTGATCTAGTCAGTTACGCAAGCCGTCAAGATTACTACTGATTCCCAGGGATAAGGTGCTTATCCTGTTGATCCCTAAATAAAGGAATGGCATAATCCAATTAGACATCTGGTCGATTACGTTTCCTGATAGCGATCCCCTGAGATTTAGTGCCACGGCCAAAGATAAGCCCAAAATCAATCTATATGGGCTGTTAAAACTATAAAAGCGGAGAATGCTTTGATTCGGAAATAACTGCTCGATGAGATACGACCCCTTTCGACGACCATGAGCCGAGCTACTCGCATGTCGGGAGTTCCTCACGAGACGGGCTGCTCGCATGTTGAGATGCGACGCCTTTTCAACGACCACGAGCCGAGCTGCTCGCATGTCGGGAAAGATATTCCGTACTCTCCTAATATTCGAGCATCGACCATAAGGTCACGATGACTCGATAACTGTGCGTCGTACTTGTTTAATGTGCCAGACTCGACCAGGTGGGCTCGCAAGTCGAATATTGTTATAAGGGTGCTCGTGTTGAGCGCTTAAATGTGCATATTCTAACCCCAATTCATCACTCATTATGCATGGTTTTCATGATTTAAAAGCTAATCTAATGCATAGTTTTGTCGTTGTAGGAATGAAAGAGAGACTTCATCATTTGGATGCTTTGAGACCCTTCTTACAAACCTTGAAGATCAAAGGAAAGGAAGAACAAAAGAGGCAAGAAGAAAGGAAAGAAGAGAAAGAAGAAAAGTATGAAAAGAAGCCCCACAAGGTGGTCCGACCGGTCTTGACCGGTCGGCCAATTGATTTCTCCTTTCACATGCTGCTGGACAGCCACCCAGGCAGGCTAGACCGGTCTTGACCGGTCGGCCATGCAATTTCAGGGTTTCAGATTGCAGACAGCAGGCCATTCCCGTTTCTGGTTTTTCGGACCATTTTTCTGGGGCCATATTAATGATATTTGAAAATCCAACACATCCATGTCGAAGAGGAGCTCGACGCCGAACTAACCTAAGTGTTTCGTGTCGATCAGAGCTACGGATTGATCGTGGTGCCAAAACAATACGAACTGTCCAGAAAGGTCCAGATTCTACCTACTCCACTCTGGGCCGGTCCAGGTGGCCCATCATTAATGATATGAAGAATCTACTTTGACCATCTTTTATACCACATCCATATATGAATAACCACAATGTTTCAGATCAAAAGGATGTGTGGTTTGATCGTACCGGTTGAAGAAAGATGGACCATCCAGAAAGATTCAACTGCGCAGAGTTTATAAAAGCCCTCAGTGTTCTAATTTTTGGACCACATTCTAGGATTGTTTTGAACAATCTAATCCATCTATCATGTAGAGGAGGAAGTTTTATACCAATGTTCAAAATTTGGGATCAATCTGACATCTGTACACTCCGGAGCGTTGAAAGCAAGATGACTAGTTTTGAAGGTACCCGAAGTGCGCGATTTTGAGAGGCGGTCAGTGATATGATTGGTGGGCCCATTCAGAGGATAATCTTGGAAATCTAAATCATCTATGAGGAAGATCACATTACAAGGAAGCTACAAATCAATTTTGAAGGCAATCCGACCATTGGTCAAGCCGTACGAAGCGAAACAGAATCTGTTACGTTGCGGTACTCTTGCTGCACTATAAAAGGAGGTGCTCTCTTCTATTCCAAGGAACCAAGGACGTGGGGAGCAAGGAGTTCAAGTCATAGGAGGCTTCCTAGCCTCCTCCAGCTAGTTTTTCTTCCTTTTCTTAGTTCTAGTTCTAGTTTTTAATATGCTTTTCATTAGCTAATCTCTTAGCTAGAGCTAAGAGGTGAACCTTATAGTTTTCTTAGATTGTTTAATTTGTTTTATTGTTTTTAAGGTTGGTTTTCATGATTATGAACAATGGTTTGAAGTTAATACAAGTTCTAAGTAGTTTTTCTTAGTCTTATGATGACTCATGGATGTTTGGGAGAATTACTTAAGTTCTTAATTGTTGTGTGCTAGTCTAGACCTGTATGATCTGAGGAATTGGAGTACGCTCTAGTACTATAATCTTCATGTAGGGACTTTGAAATTGCGGTTTTACCGCTTGTAGAGATACTCGGAGATATGTCTATGGACCTAGAGGGGGGGTGAATAGGACCTTTTTAAAATTCTTTTAGCCTACTTATACAATTCAACAAATTTAAGCTAGGTAAGCAAGAACACCTTGGCTTCCAAGCCTTGGTGGGTCCAATCACAAGACTAGCAAGAGTTAAGCAATAACCAAACCTAGTCTAAGCATGCATAGGTAAGAAAATGATTCAACTAATTAAGCTACTAACCTATGCACCTTGTGTAGACTTATGAGATTGGATCAATGAGCTCAAGTCTACACAAGTAGTGAAGGTACATCTTGTGCAAGGATGCCTAAAAAGTGCCAAGCATGCATTCATATCAATCATTCATAATTAAGCAATTAAACTAACAATGCAAAGATATCAATCTGCTCAATGACAATCACAAACACAAGGATGTATAGTGGTTCGACTACGTGTCTACTCCACTCCCGGTTCAAGTACTCAACCCCTTTGAGCACACCGGCATTCACTATCGGAGGTTTTAAATGAGGTTCACCTCTCAACCTTTACACGGAGGTTTTATCGGTTCACCTCTCAACCGTATCCGGAGTTTTAGACATAGGCTAACTCTCAACCTTATCGCACGTTTACTCCCGTGTCGGAGGCTCCCCCTTGGAGACTTAGTTTAGGCCCGGCTAACGGGCCAAGGAACGGCTAACGTCCCTAAGGCGAGTTGACAAACAAACTCTAAAATGGACTCTCAATTAAGACAACTTACTTGTCGGATGAGCCCCTTGTTTAGCGCCGTAATGGGTTGCTTGATCTCCGCTCTCCCGTGCTTCAATCAGCTTCCCTTTGCTCCCTCGATCGTGTCGTCGTTGCGTCGCCAATGCCTCAGCCACATTCGATCAAACACCTTGCATGCGATGCCTTGAAATGCCCAAGGTGCTAGGAGGATGGGTGAATCTCATACATGGGATGTGTAGGTTGTTCCAACTAGGAGATTCACCTAGAGAGTCTTCTAGAGGTCTTGGACAAAGGATATACCTATGTGGAATAGTGTCACACCTCTAGATTTGAGAGAGGAATCAAGTCATCTCTTGATAGCATTTGAATGCCCATACTTGTGTTTGAAACACAAGGGATATGACTTGAAAACCTCCTCTTTGAGGCCCCAAATGATGTACAAGATAAGTGTGGAATGGGCTCTCAAAAACTTCTCTCATATTGCCCAAGAATGGAGCACCATATATATAGAAAAAGGGCTCCAACGGTCAGAAAACGGGCAGAAAACGGTTGCCTGACCTGTCCCGACCGGTCACGACCGATCGGAGCTCTTTGCTGGAAGGCATACAAAAAAACATCCAAGCCATCTACACAGGCCGACCGGCCATGACCGGTCGGCACTCTTTGCTGGACAGGGTGGATGCCCCAGGCCGACCGGTCATGATCGGTCGGCGCACTCTCTGGCTGGATTTGGATTACCAGGCCGACCGGTCATGACCGGTCGGCCACCTATGCTGGCTTCCATGGATTTGTAAAGGCCGACCGGTCCTGACCGGTCGGCTGGCCATTGATAATGCAGCCAAGCTGCTGGCCGACCGGTCATGACCGGTCGGACCAGCCTGGGTCCCCTCACCTTTTATCTGATTTCTTCTTTCTCCAGCATGAAGATATAGGCCAATGTTAGAGTGGTCAAAAGGGACACCTAGGGCCTATCTATGATGACTAAATGTACTCTAATATGGTCAAGGTCATCAAGGATACAGAGGGGATAGGTTTTGGTCGAGGTTAAGGCACCAAGGCATCTCATATACCTGAATCTTCTTCCTTGATGTGGCTGGACGTCTTGAGTCTTCGGTCTTCGTCTTCATTGGGCTCAACCGACACAAGACTCACAGCTGTAAGTGATTGACAAACAAGGTGCACTAGTATGCCACGAAAAAGTGCACTAACAATCTCCCCCTTTGTCAATTACTTACAAAAACTTAACCTACCAAAACAAATTACATGTTCAAGATATTACAATGATAAAGCATAAATTACAGGACTCTTGACATGTCTAAATTATGCTGCTCCGCTTCAGTTTGCTCCCCCACAACCTGTCAATCCCTGCATCACAAAACAAAGCAAACTAGTTTTGGTGGGATTTGATCTTTCTCCCCCTTTTTGTTAGCAATTGACAAACTATTCTCTCCCCCTTAATGATATGCCAATAAGGTTAAGGTAAGAGAAGATAGTGTGTCGCAGTTATAACTATAAGCACATGCTAAAACGGAGAGTGTGGGGTGCATGAATCATTTATACATGGAGCATGCTAAGAAACATGATTAACAGGAAGATATAACTGTCTAAGCATAGGTAATCATGCAATATTGGTCAAGAACATACATTTGCAATGAAGCACAAAGGGCTTATAGCCCAATCAACCAACCTCCCCTATTGGTATATCAAGACCAATACTAAGCAAAGATTAGCATACATGAAGCATAAAACTCAAGATGGTTAGCTAATCTAAGCAAGATGACAATCAAGCAAGCAAATGTATCAATAAAAGCAAAGCTAAATCATCAAAATTTGGGCGAATGAGGCTTGAATCCTCTGATTTGCCCATATACACAGAAATGAGGCTGAAACCTCAGATTTTCCAATAAGAGCATAACAAGCTACCCTCACTAACCATGGTGAGATTAAAAAGCCAAAGGGTAGCAAGATTCCACAACACCCTCATAAAATGTAGCATGAGGTGAGGGGTTGAGAACTCTACCTTCACTTAGAAGGGATAGCGGTTGGGATCCCCTTTTAGATAATCTGGTAAAGGGGTCGTGATGGAGGCCGAGAGAGCAAGATCATTATGTTGGCTCTCATCATCAGATTCGGACTCCTCCGTATCATCCCAAGTGGCAGCCATTGCCTTTTTACCTTTTGGTTTAGGCCCTTCCGGACATTCCGGGGCAATATGGCCACGACGACCGCAACCGTAACAACGGACGGATGAAGGTATGGATGATTTTCCTGTACGTTTATCACCCTTCTTGTCCTTCTTGTCACGGCTATTCCCTCTATCAAATTTGAGGAATCTCTTAAATTTTTTGTTCAATTGTTCTTCCTCATCATCCTCATCATCGCTATCATCCTCCGTCTCACTTTTGATTTTCTTGTGTCTGTGCGAGGACTTGAAGGCGATGTTTTTCCTTCTAGAGGGGGCTTTAAAGCCTAGCTCAAAGGTTTGTAGGGAACCTATGAGTTCTTCAACTTTCATGGTATTAAGATCCCTACACTCTTCAATGGTGGTGACTTTAGAAGAGAACCGATCCGGAAGAGATCTCAGGATTTTCCTACAAAGCCTATGTTCCGGAACCGGATCCCCTAAGCCCCACATATCATTTGTGATTTTGTTCAGTTTGGTATAAAATTCAGTAAACGTTTCATCCTCCTCCATAGTAATATTTTCAAAGAGAGTGGAGAGGCGCTGGAGTTTAGAATTTTTAACAACATTTGTTCCTTCATGGGTAACTTCCAGAATATCCCATGCTTGTTTACTGGTAGTGCAATTTTGGATCCGACCAAATTCTTCTCTTGATACTGAACAAAATATGGCATTCAGGCCTTTGGCATTATTAATACATTGAGCTTTTTCATGAGCAGTCCACAATGCCTTGTCTTTTGGCCTGAGAACATCCGGCTCACCCTCCTTAGAAATAGTAACCATTGGGGGTTCATATCCAAAATCAACCATGTCCCTCACATCCGAATCAATGGATTCCAAGAAGATGCGCATTCGGGCTTTCCAATATGGATAATTTGACCCATCAAAGAAAGGAGGCTTAGTGACGGATGAAGAGTCCTCTCTAGACATATTTTCAAGTTTCTCTTTAGGATCTATAGGATCTATCTCTAGGCAATTAAGCCCTTAAAGAGAAACCCTCTCTGATAACAATTGAAATTGCGGTTTTACCGCTTGTAGAGATACTCGGAGATATGTCTATGGACCTAGAGGGGGGGTGAATAGGACCTTTTTAAAATTCTTTTAGCCTACTTATACAATTCAACAAATTTAAGCTAGGTAAGCAAGAACACCTTGGCTTCCAAGCCTTGGTGGGTCCAATCACAAGACTAGCAAGAGTTAAGCAATAACCAAACCTAGTCTAAGCATGCATAGGTAAGAAAATGATTCAACTAATTAAGCTACTAACCTATGGACCTTGTGTAGACTTATGAGATTGGATCAATGAGCTCAAGTCTACACAAGTAGTGAAGGTACATCTTGTGCAAGGATGCCTAAAAAGTGCCTATCATGCATTCATATCAATCATTCATAATTAAGCAATTAAACTAACAATGCAAAGATATCAATGTGCTCAATGACAATCACAAACACAAGGATGTATAGTGGTTCGACTACGTGTCTACTCCACTCCCGGTTCAAGTACTCAACCCCTTTGAGCACACCGGCATTCACTATCGGAGGTTTTAAATGAGGTTCACCTCTCAACCTTTACACGGAGGTTTTATCGGTTCACCTCTCAACCGTATCCGGAGTTTTAGACATAGGCTAACTCTCAACCTTATCGCACGTTTACTCCCGTGTCGGAGGCTCCCCCTTGGAGACTTAGTTTAGGCCCGGCTAACGGGCCAAGGAACGGCTAACGTCCCTAAGGCGAGTTGACAAACAAACTCTAAAATGGACTCTCAATTAAGACAACTTACTTGTCGGATGAGCCCCTTGTTTAGCGCCGTAATGGGTTGCTTGATCTCCGCTCTCCCGTGCTTCAATCAGCTTCCCTTTGCTCCCTCGATCGTGTCGCCGTTGCGTCGCCAATGCCTCAGCCACATTCGATCAAACACCTTGCATGCGATGCCTTGAAATGCCCAAGGTGCTAGGAGGATGGGTGAATCTCATACATGGGATGTGTAGGTTGTTCCAACTAGGAGATTCACCTAGAGAGTCTTCTAGAGGTCTTGGACAAAGGATATACCTATGTGGAATAGTGTCACACCTCTAGATTTGAGAGAGGAATCAAGTCATCTCTTGATAGCATTTGAATGCCCATACTTGTGTTTGAAACACAAGGGATATGACTTGAAAACCTCCTCTTTGAGGCCCCAAATGATGTACAAGATAAGTGTGGAATGGGCTCTCAAAAACTTCTCTCATATTGCCCAAGAATGGAGCACCATATATATAGAAAAAGGGCTCCAACGGTCAGAAAACGGGCAGAAAACGGTTGCCTGACCTGTCCCGACCGGTCACGACCGGTCGGAGCTCTTTGCTGGAAGGCATACAAAAAAACATCCAAGCCATCTACACAGGCCGACCGGTCATGACCGGTCGGCACTCTTTGCTGGACAGGGTGGATGCCCCAGGCCGACCGGTCATGACCGGTCGGCGCACTCTCTGGCTGGATTTGGATTACCAGGCCGACTGGTCATGACCGGTCGGCCACCTATGCTGGCTTCCATGGATTTGTAAAGGCCGACCGGTCCAGACCGGTCGGCTGGCCATTGATAATGCAGCCAAGCTGCTGGCCGACCGGTCATGACCGGTCGGACCAGCCTGGGTCCCCTCACCTTTTATCTGATTTCTTCTTTCTCCAGCATGAAGATATAGGCCAATGTTAGAGTGGTCAAAAGGGACACCTAGGGCCTATCTATGATGACTAAATGTACTCTAATATGGTCAAGGTCATCAAGGATACAGAGGGGATAGGTTTTGGTCGAGGTTAAGGCACCAAGGCATCTCATATACCTGAATCTTCTTCCTTGATGTGGCTGGACGTCTTGAGTCTTCGGTCTTCGTCTTCATTGGGCTCAACCGACACAAGACTCACAGCTGTAAGTGATTGACAAACAAGGTGCACTAGTATGCCACGAAAAAGTGCACTAACAGACTTCCGACCAAAGTTCTACTTTTCTGGTTTTCTGAATTATGTATGGGACTGTGCATGTGATTTGAATCAAGTTCAAATCATAATCTAGACTTGTCTTGTGACTGGACTTGAGGATGGTTATGATTGTGATCTTATCCTATTGGAATTGGGACTGACCTATGCAATTGAGCATGCTCATCCTAGCTTGCATTGAGTGAATCATATACATTGGCCTTACATATGACAGATTGTTTGGTTTAACAGCTCTATCATCCGGCTAGATAGATCTTAATATCGATTCTAGTTGAGAAAGTGAGAAACCATAGCGAATTATGCATTTAAGGAAAGCTATAAGTGGATCCTTGATGCTCTAGTTATCTTTTCATTATCAGATTTTCTATTTTATGTTCAAAACCAATTTCACAAACCTCTTAAGATTCTAGTTATTAGGATAATTTGAATTGTTTACTTCCTTCCCTATGGATCGACCTCGGTCTTACCGAGATTATTACTACATCGCAACCCTACATTGGGGAAGCGAACAAGTTTTTGGCGCCGTTGCCGGGGAAGAGGTTAAACGATTCTAATTGTTCTAGTAGCTATAGAGTAGTCTTAGGTAGGTAGGATTTTTAGTTTTTATAGAATTAGATTTTCTGATTTTTTTTCTAGATTACTAACAATTTTTTGTTGGATTTTGTAGGATATTGTTGCTGACATATATCTCACTCTATTGGGTAACATCTCCCCATCTCCCTTCTGTTTGTTCTTTTTTCTAGATTAGGGTAGTTTCCAATTCCTCAAAATTTTCATCATGTATGATTGGACGAATGGTGCGTACAAGTACCTTTTGGAGAATGAGACGTCGGATTGGGAGACCCAAACTCATTTTGATCGGGATTCCTCAAAGCATGAATATTTTACTGAGATTCAAAGAACCTCCACTACCCCCCAACGTAAGACACTACGTGATTACTGGGTTGAAAATAACAAGAGTGTTCCACCAAGTTTAACAGGAGGTAGCAATAAGAAAAAGGACCGGGGGAGTAATGACCAACCGGTAAAGACATTGCGTGATCACTTGTATGGTTATGCCTATCAACCATTTTATCAGTATTCGTCATATAACACGTATGGTCTTCATTGAGAGAGTCCTCACACCTCTAGTCCAATGGAAGATGAGCCAACCATGGATGCCAACAATTATCCTCAAGAGTTTCTTTCTCATGATCCACAACCGACACGAACTCTTGAGGATACGCTGCGAGAGTTTATGAAAATAACTGAGCAATGCATACAAAACCTCTCGCCATCTCAAAATCCTGAACCCGACATTGGGAACACCGAATCAATCCCCAACATGGAGGAGGATGTGGCTATCCAAGCCCAACCCTCTTCCGATTTGATGACTAAGATTTTAGGGGATATAGATCTCAGTGATCCCACCATTACCATCGATTATGATGAATCAACTATCTCTTTTAGTTATTCCGATTTGAATGATGAAGAGATTTCAAGGACGATTGACGAACCCAAGGAATCTACAAAATCTGAAAGTGATAGTTTGATTGCCTACAATGAGGGTTTGGAGGATGATTGTGATCTCATGATTTCTTCTTCTAAAGGGCCGAAAGTTTATGAGTCGCCAGAAGATATTCTTGCTAGAGAGATGGCCGAAGTTGATATTTTTGAGTCCTTCCACCAACAACACATGTCAGATTCTATTGTGAAAGAACTCCCTTGGGTTGAAAATTCTGTTTCTTTGGATGATGTGGTGGCACAATCTGAAATTTTAGATCAACCAATGCTACATGATGTGCTTACCAATGAATCTGAAAATTTTTTCTTTGGAAGACCTCCCCTCTATAGAGGAGGAATTCCTTACCCTTGAAACAGAATTTCCTCAATCAGTTAGGGAGAACGAAGACCCTTCATCCGACTCTCTCAATTTCCTAGAGGAATGCATGACCCACCCCTATGATCTAGATGATGAGATGATTAAGGAGTTGGATAGTTTGTTAGACACGGTGTCGGTGCCTGAAGAACACCATTCCACTGATTTACACTTTTTACCATTATTTGTGGAAACACCGTGCAATTTTGAATTTGTGGAGGAGACAACCCAAACTGAAAAATACTTAATGAATGTCTCTCCACCATCATGGGTTCTTCAACCCATTGAAAATTCTGATTGGGAGGACCCGTTTTTAATCAATTACAACCCAATTCAGAACTTGAGTAGATATCTTTTTGCTGCTCTTATCTCCTCCTTACATGCGTGTGGTGCACACTATGATTGGACCTTCATGAAGAAACGCACCCATGTATACATTCGAGCAGGACTTTGGATGGTCCTCATGAGAAACTTACTGCAATTTATGAAGATCCATGCTCAAATTTGATCATGTAGTCGATCGGACTAATCAAAGGTAGGTAGGTAGGTTAGGATTTCTTTATGCATTTAGGATTGAATAAGTCTCATTGAGACAATGGAAGATGCTAGAATTGATCTACTTGCTACCTCAGGTACTATCGGTCTCACTCTCCTTTGTTTTATGTCATTGCTCTCATGTCATGCATATTGCATATCTTATTACATTGAGGACAATGTAAGATTTTGGTTGGGGGGTGAGATTCCTTAGATGAATCTACTAGCTTTTGTGACATTTCGAGCAATTATGTAGAAAATTTTTGATTTTTCTAAAATTCAAAACTCTTTTGGAAAACGTTGTTTCTATGCCTTCAAGATGATAATTGTATAAGAGGAGGAGATACGAAGTGAGTGATGTTACAAGCTTTGAACTTCTCTTAATATAATGGTTTTATATGTGAATTTCCCTATTTATATGATTGATAGAAAATTTGAACACTTTTACACCTAGTTCACATTACACGATTTTCATGATTTGAAAGGATTATGTGATTTTTGGATTGGCTAGACTTAGATTTGAGGTATTGAGGAACTAAGCCCGGGTACTTTGTCCATCCTTGTCCATGGAAAAATAACGAAAGATATGGATTTCTAAAAATCCTATCTAATGTAAAAGAAAAAGGAAAAGGAAGGATGAAATTGGGAATGATGGAAAAATGGTGGAAAATTCCGATTAGGGCTACCTACTACCAACCGGGGGATGGTCTACCAGTAACCAAAGCCTGGAAATGGGACGTAGTGTGAAAGCCGTCGGAAGGACGGTAAGACAAATTCCTGTCATAGGCTTGTTGTTGCTCTATACACCTTGAGATCTATAGTTTAGTTGATCTATGAAGAAGATAATCCCGAAAACTCATGAGATGAACTTTCACTATGCACACTAGGTTGAATTTGTTCAAGTTCTTCTATTTATCAATCAATCAGCGGGAATTTTATATAAACACTTATTATGTTCTGAGAGTTTAAGGTTTCAACCTCTATCACCTAATTTCTCTGATTTTTATGCTTGTGTATCTTGTGATGTATAGAAGAATAGTTTCTGAAGGAGAGTTGGTTTTTGGAGAATTGAACTTGTCTCACGCATGTTTTGCTCGGGACTAGCAAAATGCTGGTTGGGGGGTGTGTTGAGCTCTTAATTGTGCATATTCTAACCCCAATTCATCACTCATTATGCATGGTTTTCATGATTTAAAGGCTAATCTAATGCATAGTTTTGTGGTTGTAAGAATGAAAGAGAGACTTCATCATTCGGATGCTTTGAGACCCTTCTTACAAACCTTGAAGATCAAAGGAAAGGAAGAACAAAAGAGGGAAGAAGAAAGGAAAGAAGAGAAAGAAGAAAAGTATGAAAAGAAGCCCCACAAGGTGGTTCAACCGGTCTTGACCGGTCATCCAAAAGTCCCCGACCGGTCTTGACCGGTCGGCCAATTGATTTCTCCTTTCACATGCTGCTGGACAGCCACCCAGACAGGCTAGACCGGTCTTGACCGGTCGGCCATGCAATTTCAGGGTTTCAGATTGCAGACAGCAGGCCATTCCCGTTTCTGGTTTTTCAGACCATTTTTCTGGGGCCATATTAATGATATTTGAAAATCCAACACATCCATGTCGAAGAGGAGCTCGACGTCGAACTAACCCAAGTGTTTCGTGTTGATCGGAGCTACGGATTGATCGTGGTGGCCTTTTTTAACAATACGAACTGTCCAGAAAGTTCCAGATTCTGCCTACTCCACTCTGGGCCGGTCCAGGTGGCCCATCATTGATGATATGAAGAATCTACTTTGACCATCTTTTATACCACATCCATATATGAATAACCACAAAGTTTCAGATCAAAAGGATGTGTGGTTTGATCGTACCGATTGAAGAAAGATGGACCATCCAGAAAGATTCAACTGCGCAGAGTTTATAAAAGCCCTCAGTGTTCTAATTTTTGGACCACATTCTAGGATTGTTTTGGACAATCTAATCCATCTATCATGTAGAGGAGGAAGTTTTATACCAATGTTCAAAATTTGGGATCAATCCGACATCTGTACACTCCGGAGCGTTGAAAGCAAGATGACTAGTTCTGAAGGTACCCGAAGTGCGCGATTTTGAGAGGTGGTCGGTGATATGATTGGTGGGCCCATTCAGAGATAATCTTGGAAATCTAAATCATCTATGAGGAAGATCACATTACAAGGAAGCTACAAATCAATTTTGAAGGCAATCCGACCATTGGTCAAGCCGTACGAAGCGAAACAGAATCTGTTACGTTGCGGTACTCTTGCTGCACTATAAAAGGAGGTGCTCTCTTCTATTCCAAGGAACCAAGGACGTGGGGAGCAAGGAGTTCAAGTCATAGGAGGCTTCCTAGCCTCCTCCAGCTAGTTTTTCTTCCTTTTCTTAGTTCTAGTTCTAGTTTTTAATATGCTTTTCATTAGCTAATCTCTTAGCTAGAGCTAAGAGGTGAACCTTATAGTTTTCTTAGATTGTTTAATTCGTTTTATTGGTTTTAAGGTTGGTTTTCATGATTATGAACAATGGTTTGAAGTTAATACAAGTTCTAAGTAGTTTTTCTTAGTCTTATGATGACTCATGGATGTTTGGGAGAATTACTTAAGTTCTTAATTGTTGTGTGCTAGTCTAGACCTGTATGATCCGAGGAATTGGAGTACGCTCTAGTACTATAATCTTCATGTGGGGACTTCCTACCAAAGTTCTACTTTTCTGGTTTTCTAAATTATGTATGGGACTGTGCATGTGATTTGAATCAAGTTCAAATCATAATCTAGACTTGTCTTGTGACTGGACTTGAGGATGGTTATGATTGTGATCTTATCCTATTGGAATTGGGACTGACCTATGCAATTGAGCATGCTCATCCTAGCTTGCATTGAGTGAATCATATACATTGGCCTTACATATGACAGATTGTTTGGTTTAACAGCTCTATCATCCGGCTAGATAGATCTTAATATCGATTCTAGTTGAGAAAGTGAGAAACTATAGCGAATTATGAAACTGCGGTTTTACCGCTTGTAGAGACACTCGGAGATATGTCTAAGGACCTAGAGGGGGGGTGATTAGGACCTTTGAAATTCTTTTCGCCTACTTACACAATTCAACAAATTTAGCCTAGTAAGCAAGAACACTTCGGCTTCCAAGCCTAGGTGGGTCCAATCACAAGACTAGCAAAAGGTTAAGCAATAAACAATCCTAGTCTAAGCATGCATAGGAAAGTAAATGATACACTAATTAAGCTTCTAACCTATGCAACTTGTGTAGACTTATGAGAGTGGATCAATGAGCTCAAGTCTACACAAGTAGTGAAGGTACATCTTGTGTGTGGATGAGCCTAATAAGTGCCTAGCATTCATTTCTATCAAGCATACATAATTAAGCAATTAAACTAACAATGCAAAGATATAAATGTGCTCAAGAACAATCACAAACACAAGGATGTATAGTGGTTCGACTACTTGTCTACTCCACTCCCGGTTCAAGTACTCAACCCCTTTGAGCACACCGGCATTCACTATCGGAGGTTTTAAATTAGGTTCACCTCTCAACCTTTACACGGAGGTTTTATCGGTTCACCTCTCAACCGTACCCGGAGTTTTAGACATAGGCTAACTCTCAACCTAACGCACATTTACTCCCGTGTCGGAGGCTCCCCCTTGGAGACTTAGTTTAGGCCCGGATGACGGGCCAAGGAACGACTAACGTCCCTAGGTCGAGTTCGAATGGAAAACTCTAAAATGAACTCTCAAATAAGACAACCTACTTGTCGGATGAGCCCCTTGTGTAGCGCAGGATTGGGTTGCTTGATCTCCGCTCTCCCGTGCTTCAATCAGCTTCCCTAGCTCCCACGATCGTGCCACCGTTGCGTCGCCAATGCCTCAGCCACACTCGATCAAACACCTTACATGCGATGCCTTTGAGATGCCCAAGGTGCTAGGAGGATGGGTTTGAGAGCTCTACAACTAAGTGGGAATGAGTTGCCTAGAGTCTCTTACCTACAATGATCTCATCTTAGAGTTTTGGACTAGGATTTGCCAATCAAGAAGCTTCCAAACTCTAGAGATCAAGAGGGGATGAAGGTCATCTTCTTCATGAGCTTGGAATGCTCTAATCTTGTGTTAAAGCACAAGGAAGATGCCTTGCATAGGTCAAGGAATGAGCCTCAAATGGTCTCAAACAATGGTGGCTTCACTCCTCCAAGAATCCCTCTCACAATGTCAAAAAACGGAGCTCTATATGTAAGAAAAGAAAGCTCCAACGGTCATAAAACGGCCACAAAACGGCTATAAGCCGACCTGTCCCGACCGGTCATGACCGGTCGGATCCCTTTGCTGAAGGGTATCACCAATACACAGGCCGACCGGTCATGACCGGTCGGACCACCTTGCTGGACAGCCTAATGAGAATAGGCCGATCGGTCATGACCGGTCGGACCCCCTTGCTGTACAAATACATAGTCCAGGCCGACCGGTCATGACCGGTCGGACCCCCTTGCTGGACGGTAGAGAACTCCAGGCCGACCAGTCATGACCGATCGGCAGTGCCTGCTGACCTCACTGAAATGAGAAGGCCGACCGGTCATGACCGGTCAGCTGTCTATTGAAAAAGCAGCAAAGCCGCTGGCCGACCGGTCTTGACCGGTCGGACCAGCCTGGTTCCCCTCTATATTTTGCTGTACTCTTCAAGCAACAGCCTATCCATTTTGGCCAAGGTTAGGTGATCAAATGGGACACCTAGGGCCAATCTATGATGACAAAATGGTTTCCTAATGGTCAAGGTCATCAAGGATACAAAAGGGGTTGGGTTTTGGTCAAGGTTAAGGCACCAAGGCATCACTTTTACCTGAATCTTCTTCCTTGATGTAGCCAGTCCGTCTTAAGTCTTCGGTCTTCGTCTTCATTGGGCTCAATCGACACTAGACTCACTGACGTAAGTGATTGACAAACAAGGTGCACTAGTATGCCACGGAAAAGTGCACTAACAAATTATGCATCTAAGGAAAGCTATAAGTGGATCCTTGATGCTCTAGTTATCTTTTCATTATCAGATTTTCTATTTTATGTTCAAAACCAATTTTACAAACCTCTTAAGATTCTAGTTATTAGGATAATTTGAATTGTTTACTTCCTTCCCTGTGGATCGACCTCGGTCTTACCGAGATTATTACTACATCGCAACCCTACACTTGGGGAAGCGAACAGCTCGCACGTCTCGAGTCCTCGCGAGATCCTCCGATCACCGCAATTTGACTATAACAGATGCCCCCCAAGTCCTTGCCACCGAGAAGTCTAAGGGAAGGACTTGCTTACTGGCATGCATAACCGCCCAATACTTTTATCGGAGATGAAGCCGTACATGATTGGGCTGGCATTAATGGGCACCAGCCTTTCGCAGCTTTTCGGCAGGGAGGAAATGAAGAGACGCCTGCCGCGTGTCTATGGAATTAATTTCCATGCCCGTTCGACTGCTGCGCCAAACGGGCGATCGCCACGTGTCACCAAATCCTGAGGAATGATTGCTTATAAATATACGGAGTCCGCCAAATCTTCAAATTTTCACAGAAGTTTTCGAAAACTCTTCCTCTTTCCTTATTCTCTCCTGGTGTGTCCTTCTTCCTCTGGTGTCATTCTCCTTCTCCGGTATTTCTGGTATAACTCTGCTTCTTCCTTTTTCTTCTCTTATTTTTATCTTAAAAATTTCCATGGCTGGAGATTCCAATGAGGAGACTGTCCCCTTGGGGGATGCCACCCCGGAATCCTCTTCCTCCAACAATGCGAGGGTTCCGGCGGGTAGGTACTTAGCGTCCGGGTATCCATCCATTCTGTCGGAGGAAAGGCTGGATGAGTTATGGGAGAGATACCAAGTCCCTGACTCGGCTGTTCTCCGGTTATCCGAAGAGGGAGAAACCCCGGATTCTCCTCCCCCAGGATGCGTTGCCATCTATGAATACTTATTTATTCTTAGGGTGCGCCTTCCTCTCCACCCCTTCATTCGCGATGTACTCCGGAGTTATAAGATTGCCCCTGGGCAACTTATTGTAAACGGATGGAGGGTGGTCTTAAGCTCCTTTGCTCTCTGGGCGCAAGCTGGTAACGGGGAGTTAACTGCCGAAGAGTTTCTCCGAATGTTCTGACTCAAGAAGGCACCCTCCAGTGAAGGCTGGTATTACCTATGTTACTGGCACTGGGATAACTTTGTCCTAGGGAAACCCTCTTCAAATTATCCCGGATGGAGGAAACGCTGGTTCATGCTTCCGGGAGCTGGGAGTCTGAGTCAAGATCCACTTCTGGTGGCCTTGGTGTGAACCATTTTTTCTGTGAAGGTGGGCACAGTTTCACGCTCCGCAAGCTTCGCAAGCCAGTTTAGGGTTTTTTGCATTTCTAACCTCTGCTCGTATTTGCAGGTATCCCGGCTTTGGGGAATCCGAACCTGAAGGGAGGAATTCACGAAAAGATCATGAAGGTGTACAAGTTGCCTGCTCGAGACAGGCATATCGAGGCTTGTCTGTCAGCCTCTCGACTCGCAGCGGCAGGACTAATATCTCGCGAGGAAGTCGCGATGACAAATGCAGGGGAGAAGAGAGGGTTGCTGCCTCGCCTCAAGGGCACAAACTCAAAGAGGCAGAAGAAGGCATCTGCCGGTCCTTCTCATCCGTCTAATCGGACGGGTGGAGTTGCCCAAACTCCTCTTCTTGAGGCTGCAGTGGCTACGCCAGCGGCACCTGCACCTGTGGCTCCTTCACTGATGGTTCCTCCTGAACCACCAGTTATTAATATTGTCGATAATTCCCTGAGGGACGATGGGGTGGGGACAAGCTGCCCCCCAGCTGAAGAATCTCGCGAGTCTGAGGAGCTCACAAGTTGGCTCCCGCTTACGAGTCGACCACTGCTCGAGATGCAAGCCCAGCTGGGCTAGTCGTAGCCCAGCCCTCTGGAAGTGGAGCATTCATCGTTCCCCGTTATCTCCATCCAATTTGCAAGTTCTTGTTCGACAACATCACCCCCCAGACCTTCGGCACCCTCCCCGAGCCAAGTCCTAAAATCTCTTCCTCGAGGCAGGAGTGAGGATGGTACAAGTAACATGTTTTTTAATTTGACCCTGTTGTTTTGCTCCCTTTGTTTGCTCCCCAGTATTTATCTCATAACCTTTCTTCTGTCCTGTAGGGCTTGGACCTCATTTTACGAACGACGTGTGACATCCTCGCCGCCTGTCGTGTGATAGATGAGGCTGACGGGAAGAGGGTTGCTCTGGAGAAGGCGGTCCATAGAAGGGACCAAGTCATCAAGTCTTGCGAGTCCTTGATCGTGAAGATGACTGAGGAGAAAAAGATCCTCATCGAGAAGGTCCAAGTCCTGACGGATAGATATCAGGCTTTGGACTCCAACTTTGCAAGCTCGCGGAGTTGAAGGAGAAGGCAGAGAGAGAGAGAGAGAGAGATCTTTCGACAGGATAAGATCTCACTGGAGGAGCGGCTCGCAGAAGCCAAGTCATAACTCAAGGAAGTCAGCGACAGTGTAGACAAAGAGCGCTCCACTCTCGCGCTGCTCAAGGATGACTCGATCCACTGGGATGAGGAGAGAGTAGCCCTTGTCAAGATGCTTTCCGAAGAAGGAGCCCGAGCTATCACGGAGTTCCGAACCTCGCAGCTGTACGACAATGAGAGATACGAGTCGTACGATGCTGGTCGCGACTTTACACTACGAGTATTGCAGCGGATGTCCCCATCTTTTGACATGGGTGAATTCGAGAGGGTCGCGGCCATCATAGCTGCGGAGGAGAGAGCAGTTGCCAAGAACGAAGTGACCGAGGTCACTCAAGCTGGAGGGGTCTCCGAAGTTGGCCCCAAAGTCGAGAGTGCCGGTCCTCCTCCAATCGATACGCGAGAATGATTATCTTTCTTTCCTTTGCTTTACTCCTGTATCAATTTTGCTTTGTAAACAACCTGACTTTGTAATCAGTTGAGATGAATGAAAAAACACCTTTTAGATGATGTTGTTGGCATCTTATTTCCCCTTTCTTTCGTTCTTCCTTTCTTGTATATTGAATGTCTTCATACTTAACTCACGTAGTAATGAGTTAGGCTCAATCCGAGGGTCGTGGTGACCATGTCCGCGTGGAGATAAACTGATCTATCGATTGAGGCTTCCATTCTACCAAGGGTAGACAATTGGCCAAGAGAATGTGTGTATTCTCTTCGGGGCTATTCGGGTCCAATTAACTGGAGTAGCAGCCAAAAGACTGACTTTAATTCTACCAAGGGTAGACAATTGGTCAAGAGAATGTGTATTCTCTTCGGGGCTATTCGGGTCCAATTAAATGGAGTAGCGACCAAAAGACTGACTTTAATTCTTATTCATTCGAATGTCGTTCAGAATTACATCAAATTAAGGGAAATATCGTAGCAAATGTTCCACATGCCAAGGGCGACGTACAGGTCCCTGCATATCTTTAAGATAGTAAGTACCGGGTCGCACAATTTTGATGACTCGATACGGGCCTTCCCAATTTGGATCCAGCGAACGAGCAGGAGCTCCGAGATTCTGTCTAAGAACCAAATCGCCGAGCTGGAAAGCTCTAGGCCGAACTTTAGCATTACGATAGCGAGCAATGCGCTGCTGATACACTGCTGCTCGCAGCTAGGAGGCATCCCTCAGCTCTTCCAAGAGATTGAGATGAAGTTGAAGACCTTCCTGATTACAAGTGGGATCATACTGCTCAATTTGATACAAAGGTACTTGAATTTCAACTGGTACTACTGCGTCGGTACCGAATGCCAAGGAGAGAGGAGTTTCACCTGTTGATGTGCGAGTCGTAGTCTTATATGCCCATAAGACTTCTGGCAGGAGTTCTGGCCACATACCTTTACACTCACCGAGCTTGGTCTTTAAGTGATGCTTAATGATCTTATTCACCGCTTCAACTTGCCCATTTGCCTGGGGATGGTATGGAGAGGTGCGGACATTGTATATCTTCCATTTTTTGCAAAACTCATCGAAAGCAGCGTTGTCGAATTGCTTACCATTATTGGTGATTATAGTGTGAGGGAGCCCATAACGGCATACGATATTTCTCCATACGAACTTAGTGGTCTGTTTCTCGATAATTCTGGCTAATGGTTCTGCCTCGACCCATTTGGTGAAGTAGTCGATCGCCACGATTGCGAATCTGTTTTGACCTTTCCCGATAGGCAAGGGCCCGATGATATCGACTCCCCATTGGGTGAAGGGCCAGGGGCTATCCATTGGCGTCATTTGCTCGGACGGTACGTGAGGTATAGGAGAATATCGCTGGCACTTGTCACATTTTTTAGAGAATTCGATCGCATCAGCCTTCATGGTGGGCCTAGTAATATCCTTGCCTCATTGCCTTATATGCTAGAGATCGTCCCCTTGGGTGGTTACCACATGCCCCCTGGTGTATTTCATCTAGAACACGATGTGCTTCTTCTGGATGAAGGCATCTTAAGTAGGGTAAAGAGAAACTCTTACATAATAATGTTTCATTTTGTAAAGTATACCTGGCAGCTCGATGACGAATTTGTCGTGCAGATTTCTTGTTGTCTGGAAGATGTCCGTCCCTGAGATAGAGGACAATGGGGTCCATCCAACATGGAGAGGGATGGACCGCGATCACTTGCCCAGGAGTTACTTGGTCGACACTCGGGGTCCAAAGGTGCTCGATGGGAATTGAATGTGATAACTCAGATTCTGGTGCAGAGGCGAGTTTAGCCAAAGAATCTGTGAGTTTGTTCTTCTCACGAGGGATGTGGATTATTTCATAATTCTTCAGCTTCGCGAGCAGGATGAGCACTCGAGATTTGTATAATGCCATCCTTTCTTCTTTTGCCTCAAATTCACCGAGTACCTGATTGACTATGAGCTGAGAGTCACTATGAATAAGTAAACTCAGAATCGAGAGGACGTTTGCTAGTTCGAGACCGACGATCAAAGCCTCGTATTTTGTTTCATTATTTGAGATGCGAGCATCGAATCGTAAAGCGTATTGGAAATGCGACCCGTCTGGAGCAACTAAAATTAGGCCCGCTCCACTTTCGGTGGCCCGTGAGGATCCATCTACGAAAAATGACCATGGTGGCTGGTCGCTGATCGCGGAATTATCATTGGGACAGGAGTATGTGAATTCGGCGATGAAGTCGGCCACAGCCTGACCCTTGATGGCGGTCCTGGGGCAAAACGAAATATCGTGCTCGCTGATCTTGACAGCCCATCTAGTTAATCACCCTGAAACCTCAGGTTTTTGAAGGACCTGCCATAACGGATGATTTGTTGGTACTAATATAGCATGGGCTTGGAAGTAGGGTCACAGCTTTTGGGCAGCCGTGACCAGAGCTAGGGCCAACTTTTCCATATCAGAATACCGAGTTTCGGCATCCACCATCGCTCGACTAATATAATAAACGGGCCTTTGTACCCCGGAATCTTCTCTTATTAAATCGGCACTAACAGCCGTAGAAGACACAGATAAATAAAGAAGAAGTTGTTTGTGCGCCACAGGTTTTGACAGAACGGGGGGTGCACTTATATATTGCTTCAGTTGTTGGAATGCTTCTTCACATTGCGGTGTCCACTCCCAATTAGATTTTGCTGTGGCTCGGAGGAGTTTAAAGAAGGGTAAACACTTGTCAGAGGCCCATGAAATGAACTTATTCAACGATGCTATACGGCCAGCCAGGCGTTGGACATCCTTGAGTATGGTCGGAGACTTCATCTCGACCAATGCATTTATTTTTTCAGGATTTGCCTCGATTCCTCGTTGGCCGACCATAAATCCGAGAAATTTACCAGCAGAGACTCCGAACGCACATTTCTCAGGATTTAGCTTCATATGATACTTCCTCATCAAGTTGAAGGCTTCTTGAAGATCTGCAAGGTGGTCGTCTTCTACGACACTTTTCACGAGCATGTCGTCGACGTAAACCTCCATATTCCTACCGATTTGTGTGGAGAATATTTTATTGACGAGGCGCTGATAGGTGGCCCCTGCACTTTTAAAACCAAAAGGCATTACTTGGTAGCAATATAGACCTCGATCAGTGATGAAGGCAGTGTGCTGGCTATTGGGTGGATGCATCATGATCTGGTTATACCCGGAATAGGCATCCATAAAATTGAGCAGGGTATGCCCTGCCGTCGAATCGACCAGCTGATCGATTCGCGGTGTTGAGAAGCTGTCTTTGGGAGACGCTTTGTTCAAATCGGAATAGTTAACGCACATCCTCCACTTGCCATTAGCTTTTCGAACGAGAACCACGTTCGCAACCCACTCTGGGTAGTCGACTTCTTTTATAAAATTGACTGTGAGCAACTTTTCGACCTCGGTCTTGATTACCATTTGCCTCTCTACAGTGAAGGCACACCGGCGTTGGTGAACAGGTTTATACTTCAGATCAACGTTCAAACAATGTGCTATGACGCTAGGGTCGATGCCTGGCATATCTTTGTGAGACCAAGCAAACACATCTTGGTATTCGGTGAGAAAACGGACCAGATCTTCTCGAAAGACGTTGGTTAAAGATGACCTAATGTATACAACTTTGGACAAATCGTCTTCGATTAAGTGGATTGCCACTGTCTCTTCCCCAGGAGGTAGCCGTCGGAGGGCTTGGTGAATCTCTCACCACCATCATAACTGGAGTCGTCTGAGCCTTCTTTCGGTCTTGTACGGCTATCTCATAACACGATCGGGCTTCCTTTTGATTTCCTCGTATGACCCCAACACCATTTGGGGTAGGAAATTTGACGCATAAATATAAAGGATGTAAGGCTGCCCCTACTTTATTAAGCGATGGTCGGCCTAAAATGGCGTTATATGCCGACCTCTAATCTACCACGAGGAAATTAATGAAGATAGTCGTTTTCGCTGGACTTTCTCCAAAGGTAACTGGGAGGTCAATGCTTCATTCCGGCGTTACCACCTCTCCCCCGAATCCGACGAGAGGAGTAGGGACTGGTTTGAACAAGCTTTTGGCAAGTGCCATTTTGTTGAAAGCTTCCAGGTATAGAATGCCAGCAGAGCTACCTGTATCCACCATAATACGATGAGTCAGATAATTTGATACCTTTAGCGTGACCACGATGGAGTCTTCGTGAGGGAAGTGAATCCCCTCTGCATCCTCGAGGGAGAAGGAGATTGGAGGATGGCTGATTTTTGACGTGTTGGGCGTTTGTTCCAACCAATAAATATGCTGGGGCTTCTTAGACGCCTTACGAGTGTATGCTTTTCTTGAAGCTTGAGAATCTCCCCCGTAAGCCGGTCCTCTGGTGATGGTCCGGATCTTCCCGGTAGGTTCAACGTCTTCTTGTGAAGTATGATGGTGAGGCGACTTCTTCTGGTGTGGTGGGGCTTCCCCCTTTTAGGTGATCGACCTTGACGGACAACATAATCTTGAAGATGACCTTTTCGAATGAGAGCTTCGATGTGATCTTGCAGAGATATGCAATCTTGGGTACTGTGCCCATGGTCTTTGTGGAAATAACAAAATTTGCATTTTTCTCTCTTTTCAGGATTAGATTTGATCTTTGCAGGCCATTTCACATATGGTTTATGCTTGATCTCCATTAACACCTTTTCGGGGGATCGGTTGAGAAGAGTGTAGTTATGATATTTACCAGAATAAGACTTCTTGGGAGAGCGGTCCCGTCGATCATGCCGATATTTCTTATCCGGGGGCGAGATTTCCTCCGGCTTGCGTTTCTTGCCCTGTATACCATGACGTGCCAAAGCAACTTCTTCTGCATTGATATATTTCTGAGCTTTTGTTTGGAATTCTGTCATGGTTTTAGGAGGGTTCTTATCTAGAGCGAATCTAAATCTCTCGCTTATGATTCCGGCTATGAGGGCAGTGAGGCCTTTTTCTTTGGTATAGCCTTCAGTTTGGACGGCTTCTGTAGTGAACCATACTGTGAATTCTTTTATCCTCTCCCCATGCTGCTATTTCAAATCCATTAGGTGAGATGCCGGCTTTTCAGTACGGATGCTTCCGATGAACTGAGAGAGGAATAGCTCCGATAGCTGTGCGAAGGACCCGATGGATCGGGGTTTTAGCCCCCTGAACCATGTACGAGCTGCCTCCTTTAAGGTTAGGGAAAAAGCCCTACACATGATTTCTGACCCATGTCCCTCCAGCTCTATAAGAGACCTATACGTTTCTAGGTGTTCGAGAGGATCGCCAGTACCGGTATACGGGGTGATGACGAGAGTGCGATACTTCCTAGGTAAATGTGCCCCCATGACCTCGCAGGTGAAAGGAGACTCGGATCGATGTATCGACGACACAGCAGCAGATGGTCGATTTGCCTGGTATCGTTGTTCCATGTCATCAAAACGATCATGGATTCTCTTGAGGTCTCCTTCCCATGGTAAGGTATAACCTGATGTTTCGACGGTGGACCCCTGAGATTGCTATTGCCGAGAAGTACTGTATGGAATGCGGGGGTAGTACAGGGGCTTGATTGTCGAGTGGTATTCGATTCGATGGAGGATGATTTGGTTGGACTTGTGGTTCGTCTGCGGAATGTCTGGAAGCCACTGGTATAGGTTGCGCCGGCAACCTTTGGAAGGTTGTCGTTTGGGCTCCAGGAAATGCTGATCAAGCCGATTAGACAAGGCTTGGAATCCGGTGTTGAGGGTTAGGAGTGTGTTTCCGAGGAGACGCATGACATCTTCTTGATTCCCGGAAGCATCAAATTGCGGGTTTTGCGATGGCACATTAGGATCTCCCTGAGGGAGGCCCGTCGAAGTAGTCTGAGGGATAGGCGTTGGTTCGGTAGTGTCAGGCGGAGGTAGCGTCTGCCTTGAAGTGGAAGGGTGAGCTGTCTTTTTAGGAGGCATGGTTGGAGGACTTCGATCAGTGGTGAAAGCAGCTAATCTTGACGATCAAATGGTTCCCACAGACGGCGCCAATCTGTTTACGTCGGATTTTGTAATAGGGTCCTCCTGTCGTTCATCTTCCTTCCAGGCAGTTTCCTCCTGAACCTGAAAAGGCACAAAGGAAAACTACAGGTGGCCGGTGTCCAGCCATGGGCCCTCCGATGCTTAAGTTAGATGGGACGTAGTTACGAAGGAAACGAAGGGTTTTGGAGCTCAGAGATTGTGTACCTTTATCATTTGTGGGTCATCTATTTATACAAATCCGGGTGATCCAGTCAGTTACGCAAGCTGTCAAGATTACTACTGATTCCCAGGGATAAGGTGCTTATCCTGTTGATCCCTAAATAAAGGAACGGCATAATCCAATTAGACATCTGGTCGATTACGTTTCCTTATATCGATCCCCTGAGATTTAGTGCCACGGCCAAAGATAAGCCCAAAATCAATCTATATGGGCTGCTGGAACTATAAAGGCGGAGAATGCTTTGATTCGGAAATAACTGCTCGATGAGATACGACCCCTTTCGGCGACCACGAGCCGAGCTGCTCGCATGTCAGGAGCTGCTCACGAGATGGGCTGCTCGCATGTTGAGATGCGACTCCTCTTCAACGACCACGAGCCGAGCTGCTCGCATGTCGGGAAAGATATTCCGTACTCTCCTAATATTCGAGCATCGATCATAAGGGCTCGATGACTAGGTAACTGTGTGCCGTACTTGTCAAATGTACGAGACTCGACCAGGTGGGCTCACAAGTCGAATATTGTTATAAGGGTGCTCGCACGTCTCGAGTCCTCGCGAGATCCTCCAATCACCGCAATTTGACTATAACAGCGATGTAGTAATAATTCGGTAGAGACCGAGATTGTTCTCAGGGACAAATATAGGAATTCTCGTACTTTCTTCTAATAATCTCTAGTTGAAATCAAACTACAATAATCTTTAATTGTGAATGTAGGAGAATAATCTGTACTTTGAGATGAAATTAACAATCTAAAGAAGCACTAGGGTGTCGAGGATCCACTTATAGCGATCCTTGATGCATAATTCACTTTGTTTTCTCAACTACACAACTAGAATCGAAATTAAATCCTATCTAGCCGGAATATGGAGCGGTTAATTCAGTAAAACAGTCTGTCTCATGTGTTGTTCATCAACATGATTCACTCAATTCAAGTTAGGACTTGAGCACACTCATTGTATAGGTCAATCCTAGTTCCAATAGGTTAAGATCACAATCATAATAATCATTAAACCCTGTCACTGGGCTTAACTATATTATGATTTGAACTTCATCCAAATCATATGAACAATCAACACAAACTTCAAATTTCTCATAAAAAGTAGAACCTTATTTTGAAGTTCCCACATGAAGAACCAAGCCTAGAGCGTCTTGAATCCGATTCCTCGGAGCGTACAGGTCTAGAGCTATGCAAAAAAAATTAAGAACTAAAGAAATTCTTCCAAACATCCATGAGTCATCATAAGATTAAGAAAAACTACTTAGAACTTCATTCAAACTCAACAAACCATTGTTCAAGCAATAAAAATCCAACTTAAAACCAATAAAAACGAATTAAAGCATCTTAGATCTACTACAAGCTTCACCTCTTAGCCCTAACTAAGAGGTTAACTAATGAAAAACATAAAAACAAACTAGAACTAGAACTAGAAGAAGAAAACTGTTGTAGGAGGCTAGGAAGCCTCCTACGTCTTGAATCCTTTGTTCCCCACATTGCTAGATGCCCTAGGAATGAAGTGGAGGTCTCCTTTTTTAGCTTTCATACCCCACAAATGAAGAATCTTCGAGAATTTGTGTAGAATTTACCCACTACGCAGAGAAAATCGGAGCCAGATTTGGAAATTTCTAAACTGGGCGCATTTTCGATTGATCGTTCAGACTGGGCGATCAATTGCTAGTTCAAATAATTGTAAAAACTGCCTTTTTCGGATCTGACAATTAATTGACTGGCAGAGAGATCAATCGGTCACTTCTTGCAATTAATCGATTAGTTTCTAGTGATCAATCGGAGGGTGCGAAAAGTGTCTAGAGAGTTTTTCCAAAGTTCTTAAAAATCTACATTCTGACAATTGATCTACGGGATAGGCAATCAATCGCTCAGGCTGGGCAATCAATTGCAATTTTGTACTTCAGTTCAGCAACAATTTTGACAATTTCTGTTGTGAGCGATCAATCACTCAAGTCTGTCATCAATCGCTCAGGCTGAACGATCAATCTCTGGATCAATCTTCAGAAACTGCAACTTTCTGTATTTTACTTTAATGGCCCTGCAGCTCTGCACTTTGATTTTTCTGGCCCTGCCAGCTCTTTTAACATGATTTCTTCTGTGTTTTTTTTTTTATTTTTCAACTCCATCTTCCATAGCTTCTTTCTTCCATTCTTGGGCTTTCTTCCTTTGATCCTCAAGGTGTCTTAAAGCGGTCCTTTAGCATTGAATTCAAAAGGTCTCTCTCTCATTCCTACAATCACAAACCATGCATTAAATTATTATTTAAATCATGAAAACCATGCATAATATGTGATGAATTAGGGTTAGATTATGCACAATTCAGAGCTCGACACACCCAAGTGTAGGGTTGCAAAGTAGTAATAATTTGGTGGAAACCGAGATCGTTATCAGGGATTGATATAAGAATTCTCAGGATTTCTTCTAATAATCTCCAATTGAAAGCAAACTACAATAATCTATAACTATGAATGTAAGAGAATAATCTGTAACTTGAGATAAAATTAACAATCTAAAGAAGCACTAGGGTGCCGATGATCCACTTGTAGCGATCCTTGATGCATAATTCACTTTGGTTTCTCAATTACACAACTAGAATCGAAATTAAATCCTATCTAGCCAGAATATGGAGCGGTTAATTCAGCAAAATAGTCTGTCCCATGTGTTGTTCATCAACATGATTCACTCAATTCAAGTTAGGACTTGAGCACACTCAATGTATAGGTCAATCCTAGTTCTAATAGGTTAAGATCACAATCATAATAATCATCAAACCCTGTCACTGGGCTTAATTATATTATGCTTTGAACCTCATCCAAATCATATAAATAAGCAATACATGTTTCAGACTTCTCATAAAAAGTGGAATTTTGTTTTGAAGTTCCCACATGAAAATCCAAATCTAGAGCGTCTTGAATCCTATACCTCAGAGCGTACAAGTTTAGAGCTATGCAAACCAATTAAGAACTAAAGCAATTCTTCCAAACATCCATGAATCATCATAAGATTAAGAAAAACTAAGAACTTTATTCAAACTCAACAAACCCTACTTAAGAACGAATTAAATCATCTTAGATCTACTACAAGCTTCACCTCTTAGCCCTAGTTAAGAGGTTAACTAATGAAAAGCATAAAAATAAACTAGAACTAGAGCTAGATGAAGAAAAGCCTCCTAGGTCTTGAATCCTTTTCTCCCCACGTTGCTAGATGTCCTAGGAATGAAGTGGAGGTCTCCTTTTATAGTTTTCACACCCCACAAACAAAGAATCTTCGAGAATTTGCGTAGAATTTACCCACTGCGTAGAGAAAATCGGAGCCAAACTTGAAAATTTCTAAACTGGGCACATGGTCGATTGATCGATTGGGCTAGGCAATTAATCGCACATGCGATTCAACTATAAAAACTATATTCTGTGATCTGGTGATCAATCACAGGTGGTCGGGCGATTGATCGCTGGGTCCAAAAAGTGTCCAGAGAATTCCAGCAGTAATTCTTCAAAATCTGCATTCTGTCGATTGATATATAGGCTGAGCGATTAATAGCTTAGGCTTGGCGATTAATCGCTCAGGTTGGGAGATCAATCGCAAATCTGCACTTTAGTCCAGCAACAAATCTGCAAATTATGCTGTGAGTAATCAATCGCTCAGGGCTGTCGATCAATCACTCGGGCTGAGCGATCAATCGACGGATCAATCTCTGGATTAATCTTCAGAAACTACAACTTTCTATATATTTACTTTTATGGCCCTACAGCTCTGCACTTTGCTTTTTCAAGACAATTTAGGACTTTTAACATAATTTCTTCAAGGTTTTTCTTCTCTTTTTTGTATCATCAAAGCTTGGTCTTCAATGTATGTATAGTGCTCTCTTAAGCCTTGAATTAGCGAAATCTCCATCTCATTCCTACAATGACAAATCATGCATTAAAGTAGTCTTTTAATCATGCAACCCATATATAATATGTGATGAATTGGGGTTAGAACATTCACAATTCAGGGCTCAACATACCCCCCAACCAACATTTTGCTAGACCCGAGCAAAACATGTGTGAGATAAGATTCAATTCTCCAAAATCCAACTCTCCTTTAAAAACTATGTTTCTATAAACTCGAAGTCATACAAGTCTAACATTCAGAAAAGATTGATGATAGAAGTTAAAATCTTAAACTCCCTAAACATAATGAGTGTTTCTCATAGAATCCACACCGATTAATTGATAAATAGAAGAATCCGAACAAGTATAATCTAGTGTGTATAATGAATGTTCATCTCATGGATTTCTAAGATTACCTTCTTCATAAATTAGCTAAATCATGAATTTAGAAGTGTATAGATCAACAATAAGCCTATGACAAGAACTTTCCTTACCGTTCCTTCGACGACTTTGACACTATTTTCCATTTCCAGATTTGGTTACGGGTAGACCATCCCCTGGTTGGTAATAGGTAGTTCTTTTCAGAATTTTTCAACACATTTTCAACAATAACCATTTTTTTACATCATTTTCATTTTTTTCATTTTTTTAAGATCAATAGCCAAAGAATCCAAAAGGCTCACTTCGAACTAAAGCAATAATCACGTAATGGTAACAACATAGGATAAAAATCCTTGCCCCAGATTACATTTGAACATGATGGACAAAGTTCCTCGGCTTGGTTCCTTAACACCTTAAATCTTAGTCTAACCGATCCATAAATCTACATAATCCCTTCAAACTATGAGAATCATGTAATGTGAATTAGACTCAAAAGTATTCAAATTTTCTATCGATCATAAAAAAAAGGGGAATTCATATAGAAAACTAGCATATTACAGGTAATTCAAAGTTTTCAAAATCAATCACTTCATTTCTCTTTCTTTTGTACTTATAACATCCGAAGTGCATAGAAATATGATTTTCCAAAGGAGTTTTGAATTTTCAGAAAAATAAAAAAATTTCTACATAATTGCTCGAAATATCACAAAGGCTAATAGATTCATCTAAGGAGTCTCACCCCCCAACCAAAATTTTACATTATCCTCAATGTAACAAGATATTCAATATGCATAACATGAGAGCAATGACATAAAACAAAGGAGAGCGAGAACGAGAGTACCTGAGGAAGCAAGTTGATCAATTCTAGCATCTTCCATTGTCTCGATGAGACTTATTCAATCCTAAATGCAGAAAAATTAATCCTAACATACTTACCTACCTTTGATTAGTCTGATCGACTACATGATCAAATTTGAGCAGGATCTACATGAATTTCAATAAGTTTCTCATAAGGACTATCCAAAGTCCTGCTCAACAGTAAACATGGGTGCTTTTCTTCATTGAAGTCTAATATTTATATGCACCACATGCATGATGGGAGGATATAAGAGCAGCAAAAAGATATCTCCTCAAATTCTGAATTGGGTTGTGATTGATTAAAAACGGGTCCTCCCAATCAGAATTTTAAATGTGCTTAAGAACCCATGATGGTGGAGAGACATTCATCAAGTATTCTTTAGTTTGAGTTGCCTCCTCCACAAATTCATAATTGCACGGTGCTTCCACAAACAATGGTAAAGAGTGTAAATCAGTGGAATGGTGTTCTTCAGGCACTGACATCACGTCTAACAAAATGTCTAACTCCATTATCATCTCATCGTCAAGATTATTAGAGTGACCCAAGCATTCCTCTTGGAAATCGAGATAGTCAGATGAAGGGTCCTCATCTTCCCTAAGTGATTGCAAAAATTCAATTTCTATGGTGAGGGATTCACACTCCATGGAGTGAAATTCTTCTAAACTAGGTTCCTCATAACTAGTATGAGGCACCAAATCGGAAGTGTGCAAGGCTTTAACAATCTCTTGAATAATTGGGTCTTTTGAATTTTCAAAGTGAGCCAAGCATTCATCCAAAGAATCTGAATTCTCACTCAAAGGGACGTCTTCCATAATAAAATTTTGCATGTGTTGTTGGTGAAAGGACTCAAAGAGATCGACTTTGGCCATCTCTCTAGCAAGAATATCTTCTGGTGACTCGTAAACATTCGGCTCTTTGGAAGAAGAAATCATGGGTTCACAATCATCCATTAAACCCTTATTGTAGTTAATCATACTATCACTTTCAGATTTTGTAGATTCCTCAGGTTCGTCAACTGTCATTGAAATCTTTTCATCATTAAAATCGTGATATCTAAAAGAGATAGTTGATTCACCATAATCAATGGTGATATTGGGGTCACCAAGATTAATATCTTCTAGAAGTTTAGTCATTAAATCTGGAGAAGGTTGGGCTTGGATAGCCTCATCCTCCCTATTGTTTTAGATTGAATTGGTGATCCCAATTTCGGGCTCAACGTCTTCAAGAGATGGCAAGTGGTTTTGAATCGATTGCTCATACTCGTACTCTTTCTCTAAGTCCTCAAGGATTTATATGTACATGTGTTAGAACTTAGAAAAAGAGGAAAAAGAGATCAGAACTACTCGTCAGCAGTCCTTCTTTCTTTTTCTTTCGTGTTTCTTTTATTTCGGGGGAATTCTGAGTATAGAGACATTCATAGACAATCATAAGCAATCACAAAGTGTACACAAGAGAGAGATATCGCAAGGCGAATTTTATTCCAGAGATTCTGAGATCTTTTACATTCCAGGCTGTGATACTGGTCACGAGCCTTTAATTACATCAACGGTTGATCACCCTTGATTGGAAGGCAAAAGACTAATCCGCCGGGATTATGGTCTTGAGTTCATGGTCGTTTAGACCTTTGTTTTCTTGTTATGGACTGAGCCACAGTTGTTAGACACGGCGGATGTCTATGTCCCATTTTCTTTCGAACTGTCCGGGTTGAGAGACTGTCAGGATTCGAGTGGTGCAACTCAGGGCCCACGCCTGTTACTGTGAACAGGTGACCGCTGGAATACACGATCCTCGAATGTTGGTCGGAATGACCCAAGGCCCGCGCCCGTATTTTTATGACGGGTGACCTTAGGAAAGCACTCCGCAACGTTCCCGAACGAGGGTTTTAATCGAGTGGTGCAACTCTGGGCCCGCGCCTGTTACTGTGAACAGGTGACCGCTGGAATACACGAACCTCGAAATGTTGGCCGGCATAACCTAAAGCCCGCACCCGTATTTTTATGACGGGTGACCTTAGGAAAGCAATCCGCAACTACCTCATCAGCTCAACTGACGGACCCGTTGTCGATGGGTAGGGCATCGACTGTCTTTTTCATAGTGGCAGTCCATAGCAAGATGTTTCAAGCTTAGTTAGAACTCTTTGTTTGTGGTTTCTCGTGGTAACCATAACCCCTTAGGTTTAGCCTCGGACCTTTATTCGGGATGAATAGAGCTTTGTACGGTAAAGTAAATGTATTTCTGCTGGAGCCGGGCGACTCGTCTTCGAGAACACTCTTTCTTCTGAGTATTTTCCAATGATCTGTTTGGGATCAGATAGGCTTTGTCGAACCAAGATCTTTTGAGGATCCAAATTCAATAGGCTGGATCGGCTACTTCGATGCCTGTAAGTGGCTAAGTATAGGGTCCGATGGGTACCCACATATGCCAATTTCTTATGAATAATGGGGATCGGTGCCCCGCGAATGCTCGACTCGGCTGTTGGATAGCCTGAGTACTTCAGCTTTGCCTCGGCGTCTTTGAGATCGCGGTTGATTTCAACTGGCACTAGTCAATTCTCAAGCCAACACGGCACTTCCCAGGGCTGAAAACAACTAAGTAGTGGACTTGTTTGCGGTCTGATTAGAGAAATCGGCGAGTATTATCAATAACCGTCTTTGAACAGGGGTGGATCACGTCTACGAAGATCGCGGTGCGATCGCATTTCAATTTGTTTAGCAGAAACCAATTTCCGGGCCAACAGGGCACTTTCAAGGGCTATAAATGACTAAGTAGTGGACCTGCTTACGTTCTGATTAGAGAAATCGGTGAGTATTATCAATAACCGTCTTTGAACAGGGGTGGATCACGTCCACGAAGATCGCGGTGCGATCGTAGTTCAATTTGCTTAGCAGAAGTTGATTTCCGGGCCAACAGGGCACTTCCCAGGGCTGAAAATGACTAAGTAGTGGACCTGCTTACGGTCTGATTAGAGAAATTGGTGAGTATTATCAATAACCGTCTTTGAACAGGGGTGGATTACGTCCACGAAGATCGCGGTGCGATCGCATTTCAATTTGCTTAGCAGAAGTCGATTTTCAGGCCAACAGGGCACTTCCTAGGGCTAAAAATGACTAAGTAGTGGACCTGCTTACGGTCTAATTAGAGAAATCGATGAGTATTATCAATAACCGTCTTTGAACAGGGGTGGATTACGTCCACGAAGATCGCGGTGAGATCGCATTTCAATTTGCTTAGCAGAAGTCGATTTCCGGGCCAACAGGGCACTTCCAGGGCTGAAAATGACTAAGTAGCGGGCCTGCCGACCACTCGATTAGGGTATTCGAGGGTCCTGAGATCGGATAACCTCATCGCAGTGCATGATTATGGTATATCATGTCATGTAAAAGAAAAGTTTCCCTCTCGGGCTCGGTCCAATTCTGCCCGATTCTTCTCGTTTTCGGCCGTTTTTGGCTCTTTCAGAAGGATTTCCGGAGCTGCCAAATTGGCCAAGTGTTGGTTATTTTAGACCAAAACACTGATTTGGGCCATTTATCATTGACCGTTGGAGAATCTGATCCGGTGGATGGATAGATCTCATTGAGACGCATCCAGGAGAGGCGGTTTCATCAAAATTCGATCTCGGACGAAGTCGGGCCGTGCGACGGAAGGTCCACCCCTCCCATCAGCGTCCAGGCACATGGGGGAGTGTGTACAGGCGCATGTGGCCATTTCACAAGCGCATGTGGTGTTGCATCATCTGTCAAGCGCATGTGGTCATCATCCGGTCGCATGTGGCATCTCCGGGGCGCATGTGGCCCCGTTTTTCATGAAAAATGGGAGTTCGGGAGGCAATCCCGGCGCATGTGGTGGTGCACATGCACTTGGACCTAAGGAGTGGGGCATGTCCCTCCCAGACTTAGCGGATTTTGGAATTTTTCGGCCAGAAAAGCCGACGCATGTGGGGGAAAAAGCCGGCGCATGTGGGGGATATGCCGGCGCATGTGCCCAGCACTTAGAAAATTTCAGGATTTTCTTCCTGAACTGGGGATTCCGACGAGGAAATCCCTTTCCGGCGAGGGTTTCCGGCGAGGGAATCCACTCCGGCCAAGGCATCCGGCAAGGGGAGAGAAAGTAAGCGCATGTGGTGCTTACATCACTCTGAGGTCGGCGGGGGATGATCTTGTGCTGATGAATGAAATGACTTCACTATTTATAGGGGATAATCGGGTTCGGGTCCGCCCGTCTGGTATTTCCCGGCGCATGTGCCAGAAACAAAACCAAGCGCATGTGGCAGAAAGCAACCAAGCGCATGTGGAGGATCCGGGCGCATGTCCTTTACCGGCGCATTTCGGAAAAGTGTTTAATTCACTTCCTTTCACTGATAGAGTGCAAGCGCATGTGGTTGGAAGTCAAGCGCATGTGGTTGGAGGCCAGGCGCATGTGCTTTGCCGGCGCTTTCCCACTACTTAGCCAGATTTTCAGGATTCAAGTACTTAGAAAATTTTAGCATTTCAGCTCCGACGAGGGACCTCCAAAGGACAGCTACCTTTTCTAGACATGCACTCACAATCGCCAAGCCACTTTTAGGCTAGGATTGACCTCCTGAATGAATGGGGTGGGGTGTGGAAGTCCAGATGTTGCTAATTTTGGTACTTTCTTCCTAATTTGGAGCCTCCAGGTCGGCTTGTCGTATAGGAACGTTGTTCCGGGGAGCGCGCGCATGGAAATACGCATCGTAATGACTTCAAACTTACTATTTAAGGGTTTTGGGGCGCTCCGGATCATTTGGCGGTGAAGCGCATGTCCAGTTCCACTCTGAAATGGTAGCTGTAGGCTTACGGACCCTTTTTGTCAGTTGCGGGCAGGGACGAAACGCATTTCGAGGTGCGCAGGTAAAAATATGCACCGGATGACTTTGAAACTTGCAGGTTAAGGGTTTTAGGACATTTCATATCATTTTGCGATGAAGCGCATGTCCAGTTCCGCTCCAAAATGGTAGCTGTAGGCTTACGGACCCTTTTTGTTAGTTTCGGGCAGGGACGAAACGCATTTCGAGGTGCGCAGGCAAAAATATGCACCGGATTACTTCGTAACTTACAGGTTAAGGGTTTTGGGGCACTTCGGATCATTTGGCGGTGAAGCGCATGTCCAGTTCTACTAGAAAATGGTGTTTACGGATTTTGGTTGCTACCAAGCGATCAGGGTTGTGCAGGCGTTTTCAGGGCTTTCCTGGCCTCAAAACTTATCCAAATCATTGTCAATAGACCACGGGATGTTGTTTTACAATGGATACAAATTTGAGCCCCAGCAAGTGCCCCCTCTGTGTGCTGCGCTGGATGCTTACGTCATGCTAGTGCACTGCACCGGTCCCCAGGCTCAAGTATAAATAGTTGACTCACTGAGTCATTCCACAATTTTTTGAGTAGAAAACTTGATTTCTCCCAAGGTGAGAGAGCCCACCCTCAGGGTACAGGCGCATCTGGTCCCCTTGTCCGCGCATGTGGCCTGTTACCATTCATTTTTTGTGAAGAAATCCCCTTCAAGCGCATGTTGGATTACCTCTGAAGATATGGGCGCATGTCCCAGGCGCATGTTGTTCTGGGCATGCGCCCAGGGCACTGCCCGGACTTGTATTTTCTTCAAGAATCAGAGGTGGGCGCATGTGTGGCTGCCACATGCGCCTGGGGCTTGAATTCTAAACTCATTTCCTCCATTTCTTCTGAGCCGGGCGCATGTCAGATTGGACATGCGCCTGATGCCTTATGGAATGAAGTTGCATTTCCAAATTTTATAGATTGAGCGCATGTGAGAGGCCACATGCGCCTGGGGCTCCACCTTGGGCGCATGCGAGCCCAACACTTAGCCAAAATTTTCGTTTTTAGCCCTTGCTTTGCACTTGGTGAAGAAATGGCATTTCCGGCTCCGTTTCTTAGTCAAATTCGATGCTGTTTGAGGCTAGATCGCTTAAAATTCAAGCACGATTGGAGCTTAGTGCCTTGGGCCTATAGTTGGCTGCCTACTTTGGCCTGTCATAGCTCGTGACTGTCTATTTTAGGCAGGTTCAGAGTATGTCTACCAGAGTGCGCCTATAGCGTCCCGATTGTTTGTAAAGTTGTTGTGGGCGAACAGTTGCGTATGTATGATGCCGACACTATTTCCTAACTCTGTCCAGTATCTGCTTAGAAGCACCTGGACTTGTCAAGGCTGCTTTTGGGCTAAATGCATGGATGTATTGTGGGTTCAATCTATGATTTTGTGTGTGCATCGATCACATGTATGCGTGCATGTATGATGGCAGTTGCTTTGTTATGAAATGCGTATGATGATCGATATGCTATGCTCTTGATTTTGTTGCTTTCATGCTCTTCATGCTGTGCTTGTGTTTGTGATATGATTTCATTAGGCCATTTGCCCGTGTGTATCGAGTTGTTCTATAATGTTGTTTTGTTTACGTGTTGCAGTAAATTGCAGTAGTGACAATGGGATCTTCTGGTGAAACCTCTAGGTCACATGCTTCTGGTCTAACGCCGATGAAGCGCGGTCGGAAAAGAACAGCTGAAGGTCCTTCTAACCCTCCTCCTCCAAGACGTAACTCTCGCTTCTTTCCTACGGTCGAACCCGAGATAAAGGATTCCACGGAGCGTATTGGGCAGCTTCCTCATGAAGTGCTGGTGCGCATCTTCGTCAACAAGACAGCGCCTGAACCTCCAAAGTGGGGAACAGAATAAGAGTGGGTCTATTGGTATGCCCAACTTGCTGGTGTGGCGAGTGCCATCGAGGCAGGTCCTCAAGATATACCTGTTCAAAATGTATAAGAGAATCTGACAGGTCAGAAAGGTAAGAAGAAAGGAGGACGAGGAAAACAACCGATCAAGGCGCTCAGTCAAGCGGAGAGATTGACACAGCTCCTCGACTTGAAATATGAAAGGATGAAGATTGGATGGGAGAGCAACAAGATCACTACTGAGCGTGGCATCTGCATCACGAACCCCTACAATGGCGAAGTCATCTTGCACCAGAAGTCTCTTATGAGGTATAAACCTTTTCCGAGCATCGAGCCATCTGATGTTCGTAGACCTAGCCAGTTCTATGGAGTGGAGAGATGGTCTTCAGTTCCTGAGAGATTACTCACCGCCACCCTGGGAAGCAACGGGAAGCAACAAAAGGTTGGTGAGATTAAGGAAATGACTTTCCTCATGCCTACATGTGATCCGCATGCACCTTATTCGACTCATTTCTTTGAGACGGTGCGTCAAAGGTTCCTTCCTATGAGCACGTCCGCAATGTGGGAGACTTCGAGCTTCCGTACCTGAGGGCATCTGAATCGTCGTGACAGCAACATCCCCTGGGCGAAGGAGATTCTGATCCGGCACGAGGCTGTGCTGAGGGAGATCGGGCTCTACTATGCCATCGAGGCGACCGCCGGCTTCTTTCCGCGAGATCCGACGATTCTCAGGGGCTTCTTAAATTACTGGAGTTCTGTTACCAACTCTTTCCATCTTCCTCAAGGAGAGATGAGCATAACCCTCTGGGATATTAAGATGATGGCGGGCCTGCCCATACGCGGCGGGTATTATCACGAATATATCCCCTCTGATGAAGAATTGTCTGGCTTCAGGCGCGAAGGTGATCGGAAGGCCTATCATTCCAAGGCGTGTTTGGAGTTGTTCAATGAATTGCAACAATTTGACTGCATGACAAAGATACACTATGAAGATTGGTCAGTCTACTTCAGCCACGGCTTGAAGTAAGTCTTCCCGGGACATCCCTTTCTTTCTTTTCATGACGTATGCTCTTTTCTCCTGCATAGCTTCTTATGTGAAATTCTCTCTCCTTTCTCTCTTTTAGGATCGACTACGAAAAATATAAAGTTGATGTTAAAAGAATAAGGGCTTTACGACAAAGGTTCGAATGCAAGTTTCCTTGCCCGAATGTATTGTCTCTCACTTGCGAGCTAGCAGGCTTCCTCGCTTACTGGTTGTCCATAGTCGCGCTTCCCAGCTCGAAGAGTGCTGATGGCGTCAGGGTTTCTTGCTTCGCTATGGCAGGTGCCCTTGCCAGTGGTCAATGTCTTGCTATAGCGCCACCTGTACTCTGCAGCATATATAGAGCATTCGGTTATGTTGCCAGTAATCCGGACAAACCTACTGATGGAATGGATGCTGCCCATTGCCCGTGGCATTATTTCTGCGGCTAGTTAGGCGTTTATTTCCCATGGGTATATGGCATGAAGCCTCACGCCTACTTCTTTCCGGACCGAGCGCCTCTTATCAGGTTCATGAAGGCCAAGATGGTGCTTAAGACGCCGGAATGGGTGTCATCAAGGATCTGCAGTGAGAATGAAGTTGACTTCTACCATTTTCCACTCTTCCATTGCTGATGAAGATATCAAAGTCGTCGATGATGAGGATTCGGTTGACTCTTCTGATAGAGAATTCCTAATATCAATCCGGACCGCCTCTCTCCCATTCCGCGAAGGCATGGAGTTCTGGCGCGAGCCTTATTATCTGAGCAGGTTCGCCAGACAGTTCGGCTATGATCAGGGCGTTCCGTCGACTCTTCCGAGCGTGACGAGGATAGAACGAGCATATGGCACGGGTCCTGTCCATTGGGAGTGGATGTGGGACCAACTTTTGCTGACGCGAACTGGCGCGAGGTTCGTGTTGCATGGCGGTAGTCGACGTCCTGCGACCTCTTATGGTTGGATGAGATGGTGGGTGCATCAGTACGCGCGCGTCCGGGATGCCAAACCTGTCGATTTCCCTCTCTATCTCTCTCCTCCAAGGTTGAATGACGTTCCTGAGGACGGTCTTGGTTATCTTTGTGAGCAGCGTGAGGCCGTCGGAGTTCCTGGTACCAGCCATCTGACTTCCTTGAACGTGCCGATCACTCGTAGGAAAGAAGATGGAGCGTTAGACGGATGGTATTGCTTCGGGGTCCCTATACAGAGGCTTCAGCGAGAGGTCGGATCTTCGCGTCCTCCGGCAGAGACTGCTCCTCCATCTGTCGAAGAGGATGAGCCTACGGAATGCATGGCAGGAGTTAGACCTTCTGATGATTTCGTTGACGATCTTCCACCGGGCCGCGCGAGAGATCAGTTGAGAGTCAAGATAAGACTCACACCAAGAGTTCGCCCATCAGCACCTGAGAAAAACTTAAGAAAGGCAGAAATGTTACATATCAAGAAGTGGGGGAGTTTGGATCTATCGTTGCAGATCACTACTCCAGAGATAGTGGTAGGTGCGACTGTTGCCGATAGCTGCGAAGAGGGTGAGCTTTGGTCTGGTGCTACAGAGGAGATTGCAGACGAAGAAGATATAATTATCAATAATCGTGACGGAGGTGAGTCCGAGCCTGCAGATGTCAAGGGGGACAATGCCGAAAATGGTTCTGAAGCCGGTGATGGTCAGGGAGCGGCATGCCTCGATGGTTCGGGGTCACAGCTTGAAGATGAACCTGTAGATTATTCTGCTGATGACTGGGGAGTGGACCATGCCAACGATCACAGCAACGATGATTCCCTCGCGAATTACTATGATAACGACACCGGAATCGGGGGTGTAGGTGATCTTGACGATGTTGCCATGGCAGCAATCGAAGCACAACTCTACGACAACGTCAGGGTCCAACCTTCTTCCGAGCCCTTAGTCTTCGTTTCTCAGGCTGTTGCGGCACCGACTACGGGGTTGTCGACGGATGTTCCTCCTTATTTGCCCGTTCGTGCTGATAACGCCGAGGAATCCGTTCCTGGGCTTGAGATACGTGAGGGGAACGTTGATCCTTCTTCGGTCCTTCCCTCAGGCCGTCCATCGCGAGTACACTGTCCTGTTGAGTTGGAGGTCGTGGATATGTCACGCTCTGCTGGGGTTGAAGTTAGACCCGACATTCCGCGAGCACAAGGTAAGAAATGCGATTGTGGTTCTGCTTTGTACTTTTCTTCTTCGATTCCTGCATAATCATACTAACCATATTTCGTTATTATTATTTTATTTCTACAGATCTTATTGGGTCAGTACCTGCCTTTGCCACTTCTGTCGCGTCGTCTCCGGTTGTGACTATTGAACTGCCGAGCGAAGCTTTGGAAACAGTTGTTGATTCCGGGACGTGCATTGCGGGACCTTCGGAGCCTGCTATTGATCTTCTTGCCATTCCTGGTACGACTCCTTCACACTTTACATTAGATTATGACTTGTAGTTTCTACTTCCATTTTTTCTAACGCATCATTTGTTCGTCTTGCATTCTTTCTTGCGGCTGCCGTCGATTCTGGCGTCGCCATTGCTATGACGCCAGACATTCCTGCATTTGAACATTTAGATTGTTTTGGTCAGAGCGTGCTGAAGGGCCTGCTGTCTAGCCTTGCGAAGGTTGTTGGCCGATCCACAAGAATGGCATATGCTAGGCGCTGGCATGAAAGCGCTGGAAGCTTGTGTTGGAGTAGTTGGGTCTGATGCGCTCGTGGTTGTCAATCACATCTCTGTGTTCGAAAGCTCCCTCGCAAACGTAGCGGCCGCTGAGCGCGTCGAGCCCGATCCTGCTATCGAGGAGAAGCGTAGAATTGTAGAATCTTTGGGACCTGCAGTGGAACGTCACGCGCATTCTACGGTGAACGCATGAGAATCCCTACAAAATAATAAGATACAGTATGAAGGGTGCTTGGGCCGTATAGTTGAAATCGACGCTGAGATTGAGCGTCTGCAAGCGGAGAAGATCGCCGTGAGCTTCGAAGCTGCCCGTCTCGAGTCAGTAGTTACTTAGGGTCAGATAACGGTCACGCGGCTCGAGAGTGAGGGCGAAGCAGCGCGCAAGCAGTTGGAGGATTTGACTGATGAACTTCAACATGTTCCTGATCCTGTGGAGGTGTTATCTGCAGCAAAGTCAGCGATGGAAACTGCCAGGGTGGCCGTGATCAGGCTGATATCGGGATGTTTGGAGAAGCTTTGATCTTTCGCTCCCGATGCTCTCCTTCTTGACTTCAAATGTATAGAAATGATCGTAGGATCTTACCTTTAGAAAATTTTGTAGTTGGTGTAAGAGATACTTATCTTTTGACCATTCATGTATGCGACGTCAGAAAAGATGTCAATCAAACTTTTGTTAAATGAAATGATAATAGCAATTATTTTTTCTATCGTGTTATACTTGTGTGATGTGTGTTAGAATGGTTTATAATAATAACAATAATAATCTCAATTCTAATAAGTGATGAATGTAGAATGAAATGAAAAGAGTAATACTTCCCTTTTGTCGTCGATTTCGGGAGTGTCCAGGGTTTCTGAACTCGGGATATGCTCATGTCGTAGACGAATAGTCCTTCTTGGTTATTTCTTCATAGTAAGGGCAAGGAAGACCTGCAAGAATACGGAGTAACTGATTAGCTTCTGTAACTACAGGCTTATCTACTGTATTCTACTCCATTTCATTCTCCGTTTCTATCCTTACTTATTACATTCCCTCTCTTGGGGAGTTTACATTTCTCATACTTATGTAAAGAAAGTAACAGGTGGACTATTAGGGGTAATATTTCTTCAGGAACCGGCCATTAATTGCAAAACCGGCTCCACCACCGACGAAATTCACTAAACGGTAGGCCCCGTTGGAGTAAACTTCTTCTATGATGCATATCGGGTCCCACTTAGGGTTGAACTTGCTCTTTGTAGTGTGCGCGGCTGTCGGTCGCTTCATTACAAGTACCAAGTCACCCTTCTTGAAGGATCTACCCCTGACTCGCTTGTCATACGCTGTTGAGATATGCTTCTGGTACATCTCTAGCCGTTGTTGTGCCGCGAGCCTCTTCTCGTCCAAGGCATCTAGCTCGACCATCCTGAGCTCAGCATTACGGTCATCTGTCAAGGAGTTCCGAAGTGCTACTCGCAAGGACTCGACCTGAACTTCCATCGGGATGATGGCCTCCGTGCCGTATACTAGTGAATAGGGAGTAGTGTTCGCTAGCCTCAAGTGTAAGGCTGCGATGTAGTAATAAATCTTGGTAAGACCGAGGTCGATCCACAGGGAAAGAGGTAAACAATTCCAAGTACTCTAATAACTAGAATCTAAGAAGTTTGAGAAGATGGTTTTTCACATAAAATAGAAAAATCTGAAATTAAGAAGAACTAGAGCATCAAGGATCCACTTGTAGTAGTCTAATGCCAATCCATTCATCCAAGTACAACACAATTAGAATCAAAGTCCTATCTCTCATCTAATTGGAAGATATAACATTCAAGCACAAACAGTCCCACTTAAATCTGAAAATCAGATTTCTAGTTCTAATGAAGCACATAGAACTTGAACTTGTAGCCTTCGGAGTAACAGCCATGCCTATGGACTATGGCATGCTCAAGGGTTACTACAATTCGAATTCAAACAACCCAATCATGGTAATCTTAGAGAATTGCAAGGAACTCATGTCCGGAGCACACAAACTCTCACAAAACTTCTAAAAAACCAAACTTTATTCAAACTAGAACTTCAAAATCCAAAATTAAGAAAAGGGTACTTGAAATAAAAGAATTAAAGCATTGGAACCAACTACAAATTTCACCTCTAGCTCTAGCTAAGAGGTTAGCTAAGGAAAAGCATATTAAAACTAGAACTAGAACTAAGAAAAGGAAGAAAAACTAGCTGGAGGAGGCTAGGTAGCCTCCTGGGACTTGAACTCCTTGCTTCCCACGTCCTTGGTTGATTTGGAATAGAAGAGAGCACCTCCTTTTATAGTGCAGCAATAGTACAGCAACATAGCAGAATTTGTTTCGCTTGGTACGGCTTAACCAATGGTCGGATTGCCTTCAAATTTGGTTTGTAGCTTCCTTGTAATGTGATCTTCCAAATAGATGATTTAGATTTCCAAGATTATTCTCTGAATGGGCCCACCAATCACATCACCGACCGCCTCTCAAAATCGCGCACTTTGGGTACCTTCAGAACCAGTCATCTTGCTTTCAACGCTCCGGAGTGTACAGATGTCGGATTGATCCCAAATTTTGAACATTGGTAGAAAACTTCATCCTCTACATGATAGATGTATTAGATTGTCCAAAAAAATCCCAGAATATGGTCCGAAAATTAGAACACGTCGAGCTTTTATAAACTCTGCGCAGTTGGATCTTTCTGGATGGTCCATCTTTCTTCAACCGGTACGATCAAACCACACATCCTTTTGATCTGAAACTTTTGTGGTTATTCATATATGGATGTGTTCTAAAAGATGGTCAAAGTATATTCTTCATATCATCAATGATGGGTCACTTGGACCGGCCCAGAGTGGAACAGCGAAATCTGGAACTTTCTGGACAATTCGTATTGTTTTGGCCACCACGATCAATCCGTAGCTCCGATCGACACGAAACCACTTGGGTTAGTTCGGCGTCGAGCTCCTCTTCGATATGGATATGTTGGATTTTCAAATATCATCAAGATGGCTTCAAAAAAGTGGTCCGAAAAACCAGAAACGGGAATGGCCTGCTGTATGCAATCTGGAAGTTGAACTTTGCATGGCCGACCGGTCACGACCGGTCGGACAGGGCTGGCCGACCGGTCATGACCGGTCGGACAAAACTGGCCTTGCTCTAGGGAGTGCATCCGACCGGTCATGACCGGTCGGGCCTTCTTGGCCGACCGGTCTTGACCGGTCGGACCCAGTTTTGCTTGTTTTTCTTCTTTCTTTTCTTCTCTCCTTCCTCTCTCTTTGCTTTCTTCTTTCTTTGGTCCACCTTGGGCCTTCATCAAAGGCTCCAAATGGCCCCTTTTTGGTCTCTAATTGAGTGAAGTCTGCTCTCATCCCTACAATCACAAAACATGCATTAGATGGGCCTTTTAATCATGAAAACCATGCATACCATGTCATGTAGTGGGCAATGCAACGTATAAATTGGAGGTTCAACACACCCCCCAACCAGCTTTTTGCTAGTCCCAAGCAAAACATGCGTGAATAAGTTCAAACTTCCAAACCCAACTCTCTTTCAGAAACCATGTTTCTATCCATTCCAAGATATACAAGTATAAAATTTGGAGAAATTAGGTGATAGAAGTTGAAATCTTGGACTCTCAAAACATAATAAGTGTCTACATGAAATTCCCGCTAATTGATTGATAAATAGAAGAACTCGAACAAATTCAACCTAGTGTGCATAGTGAAAGTTCATCTCATGAGTTTCTAGGATCATCTTCTTCATAGATTAAGTAAACCAAGGATTTTAAGGTGCATAGAGCAACAACAAGCCTATGACAGGAATTTGCCTTACCTTCCTTCCGACGGCTTTCACACTACGTCCCATTTTCGGCTTTGGTTACGGTTCGACCATCCCCCGGTTGGTAATAGGTAGCCCTTTTCGAAATTTTCCACCATTTTTCCTTCTTTCCCGATTTCATCCTTTCTTTCCTTTTTCTTTTAAAATTAGATAGGATTTTTAAAAATCCATATCTTTCATTATTTTCCCATGGACAAGGATGGACAAAATACCCCGGCTTGGTTTCTCAACACCTTTATATCAAAGTCTAGCTAATCCACAAATCACATAAACCTTTCAACACATGAAAATCGTGTAATGTGAACTTGGTGTAAAGGTGTTCAAATTTTCTATCAATCACAACAATAGGGGAACTAACATATAAAACCATTATGTTGGGAGAAATTCAAGACTTACAACATCACACACTTCGTATCTCCTCTTCTTATACTCATATTATCTCGAATGCATGGAAATAAGGTTTTCTAAAAGAGTTTTGAAATTTTAGAAAATTCGAAAAAAATTTGCGCATGTGAGGCTCAAAATGTTGCAACATGCTAGATGAGGAATCTCATCTCACCCCCCAACCAAATCTTGCATTGTCCTCAATGTAAAAAGATATGCAATTAGCATGAACATGAGAGCAATGGTAAAATATGAGAGAGTGAGAACAATAGTACCTGAGATAGCAAGTTGATCAATTCTAGCATCTTCCATTGTCTCGATGAGACTTATTTAATCCTAATTGCAGAAAAATAAATCCTAACCTACCTACCTACCTTTGATTAGTCCGATCAACTACATGATCAAAGTTGAGCAGGATCTTCATGAATTTTAATAAATTTCTCATGAGGACCATCCAAAGTCCTGCTCGACAGTAAACATGTGTGCTTCTTATCATTGAAGTCCAATCGTATTGTGCACCACATGCATAAAAGGAGGAGATAAGAGCAGCAAAAAGATATCTCCTCAAATTCTGATTTGGGTTATGATTGATTAAAAATGGGTCATCCCAATCAGAATTTTCAATGGGCTGAAGGACCCATGACGGTGAAGAGACATTCATCGAGTTTTCATTAGTTAAAGTTGTCTCTTCCACAATTTCAGAATTGTACGGTGCTTCCACAAACAATGGTAAAGAGTGTAAATCAGTGGAAAGGTGTTCTTCAGGCACTGACACCGTGTCTAACAAAATATCCAACTCCTTAATCATCTCATCATCAAGATCATAAGAGTGGGCCAAGCATTCCTCTAGGAAATCGAGATAGTCGGATGAAGGGTCCTCATCCTCCCTTAATGATTGAAGAAATTCTGTTTCAATGGTAAGGAATTCCTCCTCTATAGAGAGGAGGTCTTCCAAAGAGAATTTTTCAGATTCAGTGGTAAGCACATTATCTAACATTGTTTGATCTTTGAAAATTTCAAATTGTGCCACCTCATCATCCAAAGGAATAAAATTTTCAATCAAAGGGAGGTCTACCACACTAGAATTTGGCATGTGCTGTTGGTGGAAGGACTCAAAAAGATCGACTTCGGCCATCTCTCTAGCATGCATATCCTCTAGAGACTCACAATCATTATGCCCTTGGGAAAAAGAAACCATAGGTTCATAACCATTCACCAAACCCTCATTGTAGGCAACCCCACTACCGCTTTCAAATTTAATGGATTCCTCGGGTTCGTCAACCGTCATTGAAATCTCTTTATCATTAAGTTCAAAGCATCCAAAAGAGATAGTGGACTCACCATAATTGATGATGACATTGGGATCATCGAAATCAATCTCCTTTAAAAGTCTATTAATTAAATCCAAAGGAGGTGGGACTTGGGTAGCCCCATCCTCCTCATTAGAAGGGATTGATTTGATGCCCCCAATTTCGGGCTCAACGTCTTCATAAGATGGTGAGGAAGCTTGATTTAATTGTTCATCCACATGCTCATTACATATTTCCTCAAGTATTTGTGTATACTTATCATCAAAAGAGGAAGATGTTTTAGGGTGATTGTTAATAACCATGGTTGGTTCCTCCCTTGAACAAGGAGAATTGTGGTTTTCCCAATTAAGACCGTACGCATTGTAGGATGAAAAGTTATATGATGGTTGATAGGCATATCCATACAAGTAATCACGCATTGTCTTAACCGGTTGGCTACTATTCACCTGTTCCTTTTGTTGTTGCACACCTCTTACCATAACCGGTGGAACACTCATGTTATTTTCAATCTGGTAATCACGTAATGTTTTTCCCGGATGATTATCCAATTTTGCTTCGTTCCAGTATTCCCCCATCATCTTACGTCGTGTCTCAATCTGTGTATGTTTTCATTAATGTAATCACGCATCGTCTTACGTGGGGCGGTAGTGGAGGTTGATTGAATCTCAGAAAAATACTTATGCTTATAATGGTTCCAATCATAAAGACTTTCAATTTCATGGTCTGACATCTCATCTTCCAAAAGGTACTTGTACGCACCATTCGTCCAATCATACATGATGAAATTATAAGGAATTGGAAACTACCCTAATCTAAGAAAAAGAACAAAAAGAAGAAAGATGGGGAGATGTTACCCAATAGAGTGAGATCTATGTCAGCAACAATGTCCTACAAAATTAAAAAAAAAATTGTTAGTAATCTAGAAAAAAAAGAAAAAAAAATCAGAAAATCTACTTCTATAAAAACTGAAAATCCTACCTAACTACAACTACTCTATAGCTACTAGAACAATTAGAACCGTTTAACCTTTTCCCCGGCAACGGCGCCAAAAACTTGTTCGCTAGCCTCAAGTGTAAGGCTGCGATGTAGTAATAAATCTCGGTAAGACCGAGGTCGATCCACAGGGAAAGAGGTAAACAATTCCAAGTACTCTAATAACTAGAATCTAAGAAGTTTGAGAAGATGGTTTTTCACATAAAATAGAAAAATCTGAAATTAAGAAGAACTAGAGCATCAAGGATCCACTTGTAGTAGTCCAATGCCAATCCATTCATCCAAGTACAACACAATTAGAATCAAAGTCCTATCTCTCATCTAATTGGAAGATATAACATTCAAGCACAAACAGTCCCACTTAAATCTGAAAATCAGATTTCTAGTTCTAATGAAGCACATAGAACTTGAACTTGTAGCCTTCGGAGTAATAGCCATGCCTATGGACTATGGCATGCTCAAGGGTTACTACAATTCGAATTCAAACAACCCAATCATGGTAATCTTAGAGAATTGCAAGGAACTCATGTCCGGAGCACACAAACTCTCACAAAACTTCTAAAAAATCAAACTTTATTCAAACTAGAACTTCAAAATCCAAAATTAAGAAAAGGGTACTTGAAATAAAAGAATCAAAGCATTGGAACCAACTACAAATTTCACCTCTAGCTCTAGCTAAGAGGTTAGCTAAGGAAAAGCATATTAAAACTAGAACTAGAACTAAGAAAAGGAAGAAAAACTAGCTGGAGGAGGCTAGGTAGCCTCCTAGGACTTGAACTCCTTGCTTCCCACGTCCTTGGTTGATTTGGAATAGAAGAGAGCACCTCCTTTTATAGTGTAGCAATAGTACAGCAACATAGCAGAATTTGTTTCGCTTGGTACGGCTTAACCAATGGTCGGATTGCCTTCAAATTTGGTTTGTAGCTTCCTTGTAATGTGATCTTCCAAATAGATGATTTATATTTCCAAGATTATTCTCTGAATGGGCCCACCAATCACATCACCGACCGCCTCTCAAAATCGCGCGCTTTGGGTACCTTCAGAACCAGTCATCTTGCTTTCAACGCTCCGGAGTGTACAGATGTCGGATTGATCCCAAATTTTTAACATTGGTAGAAAACTTCATCCTCTACATGATAGATGGATTAGATTGTCCAAAACAATCCCAGAATATGGTCCGAAAATTAGAACACTTCGGGCTTTTATAAACTCTGCGCAGTTGGATCTTTCTGGATGGTCCATTGTTCTTCAACCAGTACGATCAAACCACACATCCTTTTGATCTGAAACTTTTGTGGTTATTCATATATAAATGTGTTCTAAAAGATGGTCAAAGTAGATTCTTCATATCATCAATGATGGGTCACCTGGACCGGCCCAGAGTGGAACAGCGAAATCTGGAACTTTCTGGACAGTTCGTATTGTGTTGGCCACCACGATCAATCCGTAGCTCCGATCGACACGAAACCACTTGGGTTAGTTCGGCGTCGAGCTCCTCTTCGAAATAAATGTGTTGGATTTTCAAATATCATCAAGATGGCTTCATAAAGGTGGTCCGAAAAACCAGAAATGGGAATGGCCTGCTGTATGCAATCTGGAAGTTGAACTTTGCATGGCCGACCGGTCACGACCTGTCGGACAGGGCTGGCCTTGCTCCAGGGAGTGCATCCGACCGGTCATGACCGGTCGGGCCTTCTTGGCCGACCGGTCTTGACCGGTTGGACCCAGTTTTGCTTGTTTTTCTTCTTTCTTTTCTTCTCTCCTTCCTCTCTCTTTGCTTTCTTCTTTCTTTGGTCCACCTTGGGCCTTCATCAAAGGCTCCAAATGGCCCCTTTTTGGTCTCTAATTGAGTGAAGTCCGCTCTCATCCCTACAATCACAAAACATGCATTAGATGGGCCTTTTAATCATGAAAACCATGCATACCATGTCATGTAGTGGGCAATGCAACGTATAAATTGGAGGTTCAACAAGTAGCCCGCGTCGCTGTGCGGTGCGTAGTACGATATGCCCAGAGCGCTTCGGGCAACCATTTGTCCCAATCTTTCTTATTCTCTGCCACCGTTTTCTTCAGAATCTTCATGATGGTTTTGTTAAATGCCTCAGCAAGCCCGTTTGCAGGAGGATAATAGGGTGTTGAGTAGCAATGCTTGATCTTGAACTTGGCACACAGCTTGTCGATCACGTCATTTCGGAAAGGCATGCCATTATCCGTGATGATCCGATCGGGAATACCATGTCTATAGATGATGGCGTTCCGGATGAAACCCTCCACTTGTTTAGCTTTCACGTTCTTCAGGGCCACAGCCTCAGCCCACTTAGAGAAATTATCTGTTGCCGCCAGTATGTACTGGTGCCCTTGAGAGGAAGAGGGGCTAATGGGGCCTATCACATCCATACCCCAGGCCGCAAAAGGCCAAGACATCACTGACTGATGCAGCTCTTCTGGAGGTATATGTATGATGTCAGCATGTATCTGAAACTGATGGCATTTTCTGACGTAGTCCATCGCATCTTTCACCATGGTGGGCCAATAATAGCCCATGTGCCGCACTCGATGATGTAGGTTCCTTCCGCCTTGATGGGCACCACATTCTCCTCCGTGTGCCTCTCTCAGCGTATCATGAACTTCTTCTCGGGCCAGGCATCTTGACAGCGTTCCATCGCTGGAGCGTCGATACAGTACCTCTTCTAAGAGGACGAACGAGCTGGCACGCCTCCTAACTTGAGTGCGCATCTGCGGATCCTCGGGTAAGAACCCATACTTCAAGTAATCAGAGAATGGTCTTCTCCAATCTTCCTCTTCTGTGATCTCAAAGCAATGTACAGGGCTTGCACTCGTGACATTCTCGGCCGCTGTGAGGGATGGTAATGTTCTCCTTTCTTCTATGGTGACTTGAAGTGGGCTGCCCCCTGGGTTGGCGAGAGCCGCGGCCAGGTTAGTGTTAGAACTTAGAAAAAAGAGTAGGGAGAAAGATCAGAACTACTCGTCAGCAGTCCTTCTTTCTTTTTCTTTCGTGTTTCTTTTATTCTGGGGGAATTCTGAGTATAGAGACATTCATAGACAATCATAAGCAATCACAAAGTGTACACAAGAGAGAAATATCGCAAGGTGAATTTTATTCCAAAGATTCTAAGATCTTTTATATTCCAGGCTGTGATACTGGTCACGAGCCTTTAATTACATCAACGGTTGATCACCCTTGATTGGAAGGCAAAAGACTAATCCGCCGGGGATTATGGTCTTGAGTTCATGTTCGTTTAGACCTTTGTTTTCTTGTTATGGACTGAGCCACATTTGTTAGACACGCCGGATGTCTATGTCCCATTTTCTTTCGGACTGTCCGGGTTGAGAGACTGTCAGGATTCGAGTGGTGCAACTCGGGGCCCGCGCCTGTTACTGTGAACAGGTGACCGCTGGAATACATGATCCTCGAATGTTGGTCGGCATGACCCAAGGCCCGCGCCCGTATTTTTATGACGGGTGACCTTAGGAAAGCACTTCGCAACGTTCCCGAATGAGGGTTTTTAATCGAGTGGTGCAACTCTGGGCCCGTGCCTGTTACTGTGAACAGGTGACCGCTGGAATACACGAACCTCGAAATGTTGGTCGGCATAACCTAAAGCCCGCGCCTGTTACTGTGAACAGGTGACCTTAGGAAAGCAATCCGCAACTGCCTCATAGCTCAAGCAATGGACCCGTTGTCGATGGATAGGGCATCGACGGTCTTTTTCATAGTGGCAGTCCATAGCAAGATGTTTCAAGCTTAGTTAGAACTCTTTGTTTGTGGTTTCTCGTGGTAACCATAACCCCTTAGGTTTAGCCTCGGACCTTTATCCGGGATGAATAGAGCTTTGTACAGTAAAGTAAATGTATTTCTACTGGAGTCGGGCGACTCGTCTTCGAGAACGCTCTTTCTTCTGATTATTTTCAATGATCTATTTGGGATCAAATAGGCTTTGTCGGGCCAAGATCTTTTGAGGATCCAAATTCAATGGGCCGGATCGGTTGTTTTCGATGCCTGCAAGTGGCTAAGTATAGGGTCCGATGGACTCCTGTTCATGTTAATTTCTTATGAATAATGGGGATCGGTGCCCCGCGAATGCTTGACTCGGCTCTTGGATAGCCTGAGTACTTCAGCTTTGCCTAGGCGTCTTTGAGATCGCGGTTGATTTCAACTGGCACTAGTCAATTCTCAAGCCAACAGGGCATTTCCCAGGGCTGAAAACGACTAAGTAGTGGACCTGTTTGCGGTCTGATTAAAGAAATTGGTGAGTATTATCAATAACCGTCTTTGAACAGGGGTGGATTACGTCCACGAAGATCGCGGTGCGATCGCATTTCAATTTGCTTAGCAGAAGTCGATTTCCGGGCCAACAGGGCACTTCCCAAGGCTGAAAATGACTAAGTAGCGGGCCTGCCGACCGCTCGATTAGGGTATTCAAGGGTCCTGAGATCAGATAACCTCGTCGCGGTGCATGATTATGGTGTATCATGTCATCTAGAAGAAAAGTTTCCCTCTCGGGCTCAGTCCAATTCCGCCCGATTCTACTCGTTTTAGGCCATTTTCGGCTCTTTCAGAAGGATTTCCTGAGCTGCCAAATTGGTTAAGTGTTGGTTATTTTGGACCAAAACACTGATTTGGGCCATTTATCATTGACCGTTGGAGAATTTGATCCGGTGGATGGATAGATCTCATCGAGACACATCCAGGAGAGGCGGTTTCATCAAAATCCGATCTCAGACGAAGGCGGGCCGTGCGATGGAAGGTCCACCCCTCCCATCAGCGTCCAGGGGCATGGGGGAGTGTGTATAGGCGCATGTGGCCATTTTACAAGCGCATGTGGTGTTGCATCATCTGTCAAGCGCATGTGGTCATCATCCGGGCGCATGTGGCATCTCCCGGGCGCATGTGGCCTCGTTTTTCATGAAAAATGAGAGTTCGGGAGGCAATCCCGGCGCATGTGGTGGTGCACATGCGCCTGGACCTAAGGAGTGGGCGCATGTCCCTCCCAGACTTAGCGAATTTTGGAATTTTTCGGCCCGAAAAGCAGGCGCATGTGGAGGGAAAAAGCCGGCGCATGTGGGGGATATGCCGGCGCATGTGCCCAGCACTTAGAAAATTTCGAGGATTTTCTTCCTGAACTGGGGATTCCGGCGAGGGAATCCACTCCGACCAAGGCATCCGGCGAGGGGAGAGAAAGTAAGCGCATGTGGTGCTTACATCACTCTGAGGTCGGCGGGGGATGATCTCGTGCTGATGAATGAAATGACTTCACTATTTATAGGGGATAATCGGGTTCGGGTCCGGTCCGGCGGGTATTTCCCAGTGCATGTGGTAGAAAACAGTGTCAAGCGTATGTGGCAGAAAGCAGCCAAGCGCATGTGGTGGATCCCGGCGCATGTCCTTTACCAGCGCATTTCCCGGCGCTTTTCGAAAAAGTGTTTAATTCACTTCCTTTCACTGATAGAGTGCAAGTGCATGTGGTTGGAGGCCAGGCGCATGTGCTTTGCCGGCACTTTCCCACTACTTAGCCAGATTTTCAGGATTCCAGCATTTAGAAAATTTCAGCATTTCAGCTCCGACGAGGGACCTCCAAAGGACAGCTACCTTTTCTAGACATGCACTCACTGTCGCCAAGCCATTTTTAGGCTAGGATTGACCTCCTGAATGAACGGGGTGGGGTGTGGAAGTCCAGATGTTGCTGATTTTGGTACTTCCTTCCTAATTTTGAGCCTTCGGGTCGGCTTGTCGTATAGGAACGTTGTTCCGGGGAGAGCGCGCCTGGAAATACGCATGGTAATGACTTCAAACTTGCTATTTAAGGGTTTTGGGGTGCTCCGGATCATTTAGCGGTGAAGAGCATGTCCAGTTCCACTCCGAAATGGTAGCTGTAGGCTTACGGACCCTTTTTGGTCAGCTCAAAACGGGGATGAAACGCATTTCGAGGTGCGCAGGTAAAAATATGCACCGGATGACTTTAAAACTTACAGGTTAAGGGTTTTAGGACATTTTAGATCATTTGGCAGCAAAGCGCATGTCCAGTTCCACTCTAAAATGGTAGCTGTAGGCTTACGGACCCTTTTTTGTCAGTTCCGGGCAGGGACGAAACGCATTTCGAGGTGCGCAGGCAAAAAATGCACCGGATGACTTCGAAACTTGCAAGTTAAGGGTTTTGGGGTGCTCCGGATCATTTGGCGGTGAAGCGCATGTCCAGTTCCGCTCCGAAATGCTGTTTACGGATTTTGGTCGCTACCGAGCGATCAGGGTTGTGCAGGCATTTTCAGGGGTTTCCTGGCCTCAAAACTTATCCAAATCATTGTCAATAGACCACGGGATGTTGTTTTATAATGGGTGCAAATTTGAGCCCCAACAAGTGCCCCCCCCCCCCCCCCCGGTGTGCTGCGCTGGATGCTTACGTCATGCTAGTGCAGTGCATCGGTCTCCAGGCTCAAGTATAAATAGTTGACTCATTGAGTCATTCCACAATTTTTTGAGTCATAAAACTTCAATTCCCCAAGGTGAGAGAGCTCACCCTAGAGCTACAAGCGCATGTGGTCCCCTTGTGGGCGCATGTGGCCTGCCATCCATTACTTTTTCCGGTAAAGTACTTCCTCCAGGCGCACGTCACATGCCCATGATGAAGCGGGCGCATGTCCCAGGCGCATGTTGTTCTGGGCATGCGCCCAGGGCACTGCCCGGACTTGTGTCTTTTCAAAAAATCAGAGGTGGGCGCATGTGTGGCTGCCACATGCGCCTGAAGCTTGAATTCTAAACTCATTTCCTCCCTTTCTTCTGAGCCGGGCGCATGTCAGATTGGACATGCACCTGATGCCTTACGGAATGAAGTTGCATTTCCAAATTTTATAGATTGGGCGCATGTGAGAGGCCACATGTGCCTGGGGCTCCACCTTGGGCGCATGTGAGCCCAACACTTAGCCAAAATTTTAATTTTTAGCCCCTGCTTTGCACTTGGTGAAGAAATGGCATTTTCGGCTCCGTTTCTTAGTCAAATTAGTGCTGTTTGAGGCTAGATGTTGAGCTCCTAATTGTGTATATTCTAACCCCAATTCATCACTCATTATGCATGGTTTGCATGGTTTATAGATAAACCTAATGTTTGTTTTGTGACTACAGGATTGAGAGTGAACTCCACCCATTTGAAGTTGAAAAGAACATGTTTAGGACCTTGGATGAAGACCCAAAGGAAGGACCGAGGCTTAGAAGGAAGTGAAGAAGGAAGAAAGCAGATGAAAGAAAGGAAGAAAATAAGAAGAAAATGAAGCTGACCGGTCGTGACCGGTCGGCCAAGGAAGCCTGACCAGTCAGTGACCGGTCAGCCATGCATGTTTGGGCACTACTGAAGAGGACCGACCGGTCGGTCATTGTTGCTGGAGAATTGCTGAAGGCGTCCGACCGGTCATGACCGGTCGGACATGCTTGCTGGACCAAGGATGAATAGGCCCGACCGGTCATGACCGGTCGGAGGTGCTTGTTGGAGTGTTTTCACTTGAGGCCGACTGGTCTTGACCGGTCGACCATGCATACTGACTTAGAAATTTCTAAATTAAGTCCGAAATTTTCTGCGCTGCAAAACTCCTACGCAAATTCTAGATTCTTCCGAAGATGGGGAGCCTCCAGACTATAAAAAGACACCTAGGGATTGTTCCTGGGGTATCCTAGAAGGGTTCAAGTGAGGTTGGAGGCTGTGGAAGTGAAGATTGGAGTTTCACAACTCCTTTTGGTTTGCTTTGCTGTTTTCATGCTTTTTGTAGTTGTTTCATGTTTCCTTGGATCATGAGCAGCTAAACCTCTTAGCTAGGGCTAAGAGGTGAAGCTTGTAGTGAATCCAAGATGTTTTAATTCGTAGTTAAGTGGTTTTAGTTTGGAATTCATGATTATGAACTAAGGTTTGAAGTTTATACAAGTTTTTAAGTAATTTTTCTTAGTCTTGTGATGACTCATGGATGTTTGGATGAATTACTTATCTTCTTAATTTGTTTGCAACGGTATAGACCTGTATGATCCGAGGAATCGGAGTGCGCTCTAGTACTAAGCTCTTCATAAAGGGACTTCAGGCCAAAGTTCTATTTTAGTTGATTTTCTAGAATATGTAAGGACTGTGCTGGTGATTTGAATCTAGTTCAAATCCTAATCTAGCCTTGTCTTGTGAGAGGACTTGGGGATGGTTATGATTGAGAACTGGACCTATAGGAAAGGGGAATGACCTATGCAATTGAGCATGCTCAGCTCAGCCTAGATTGAGTGAATCTTATGCATAGAACTTACATATTACAGACTGTTTGGTTTAACAGTTCTATCATCCGACTGGACAGATAGGAATGTCGATTCTAGTTGAGAGAATAAGAAACCACAGCGGATTGAACATCAAGGATTGCTACAAGTGGATCCTTGAAACCCTAGTACCCTCTTATAATTAATTACTCTCGATTTAATTCAGCTTTTGTTACTCACATCAACTTTATACAACAATCTGATTAGTAGACTTCAATAGACACTTGTGGATGAATTTGTGAGATCCTACATAGTCCCTGTGGATCGACCTCGGTCTTACCGAGTTTATTACTACATCGCAACCCTACACTTGGGGAAGCGAACAAGTTTTTGGCGCCGTTGCCGGGGATTTTTTTGACGGTTTTCACAAATTTTTGAAATTAGTATCTATTTAGGATTTTTTTTATATATTTTTAAACTAACTTAGTTTGTTTATTTGATTTTTCTTTTCAAGGATTTCTAGGAAGCTGAAGAAGATTCAAGGATTTCAAGGGCAAAATCAGGTTCTATCGTTCTAAAAACCTTACTCTCCTCCTTCTCCTATTCATTCCTATTTTATTCATCTCTTGTGGAGTGGGTGGAGATTCCTTTTGGATCTCTGAAAGGTCGGCCTTTTTGCCACCCGAATTCCTATTGGTCGGCTCTGCCGCCTTGGATCACCTTGTGCTCAGAGATTTCTTTTCTCATCTCTACTCCTCTTTCTCTTTTTTCTACACTTTTTCTCAAAAGATTCAAAGAGTGGGTGGGGAGTTTTCTGAACCCCTATTGACCAGGAGAAATCGGTCTCTATCCTTGCTTCTGGCCTAGCCATTGCAAGACACCTTGTGCTTCGGTCTTAGAGAAGAGTAAAGAAAAGGGAGGAAGAATTCTTCTTTCTTTTTGTTTTT